>JARHVA010000069.1:4832500-7232500 GCA_037957365.1 Torreya grandis | reverse complement strand
CCATTCAACACTAAAATTATTGGATGACATAATAGATAAGGGGAAATATTTTGAAACCCAAAAGTCTCTTTATGATGTAGACATAAAAAAATGGTAGAAGATTGAGCTTAAGGTAGATGAAATGTGCAATATGGGTAGTGATGTTTTAATGATAGAGATAATTATCTCTTCAGATGATCATAAAAATCCCAAAGAATATAAATTATAAATAAAGCATCAGCTAATGGTGCTCAAGGAGGGCATATTTGATTTAAAGGGGGAGGAACAGTCTCTCAAAACCACTACCAAGGAAATAGACATCATCCTTAGAAAAATGTTGAACCTTGATGGCATAGGTGATTTGACATAAGGGATATACATAGTGCTTTGAAAATCCTCATGGATGTGCCTCAAGAAGATTTTTATGACCAAAAAATAAGACATTTATTAGCACTTGAGAAGGATTGTGACCTACTCAAAATGTTCATTGGGAAAAAATAGGCCACGTTTCAAAATATCACCACTTGGCTGGTGGAATCTGATGTCAAATTCAAATACCAAGATAACCCAAATCAAAAGGATATCTCCTTCATGATTAAAAGGTATACCAATTACAAGAACAAGTTGGTGAAGCATTTGGTTATCAATATTGATTCTAGAGCATAACCAATCATTTTGGTTTCTTCCTAGCTAACAATATTCTTTTCTCTCATCTCTCTCTCTCTCTCTTATTATTTATTCTTGTTTCCCACTCAAAAACCATTGTACTTTGCCCATTAGTGGCACATCCCTTTAAAAGTTACTTTAAATAATCATGTGTATAAGAAAGGGACATATTTTGTTTGTTGTGCAAAGAGACAAAGGTTGTTTTGTCCTTTGTAGGGTTATAAACCATGTGTCTAACCAAAAATGTTCTACCATGGTGGAGTATCATGATTGTCATCATCATGGAAGAATAAACACAAGTCTGAGGAATCAAGTTTGTGACAATAGACTCTAGGCCTAAGAAAGGATTTTCCAGCTGGAGCATCTTTAGGAGAGTGCCAAGTTTAACTAAAATTGTATAAGTAAAGGGGGTTTGTCCCTTTATCGAGGTCTATTAATTTTTGAGTACAAAGATATAGCTTAAGAGAGTTCTACCTATGTAATTTTCTAATGCCAAACTGATTCCTCTTATAAAATCATTGACAATATTTGAGAGTATTCAAAATGTCTCCCTTGTTATAGAAATATTTTGCATGGTGTTTTGATATGTAATTTTCTAGACACATTGTATTCATCTTTGATTCAGCTAATATATGGAATCTATTCATGATTCATTATTTCTTCCTGTCTATTGAAATACAATGCTCTATTTTACATGCCTAGTGGATTGGTTATCTGATGTGTGCTTCTTTATGGTAGTCATTTAGGGTTCAAATATAGAGTATAAAATCCTTTCTATTTTGATATGTGAGAATAAGGAATTGATAGCCTTCTTAAGGGTAGTCCTAGGTTTATGAATTCAACTGGTAGGAATTCTTGAATGGTTATTTGCAATGTTGCGAATAAACTTTTGAGGGTCGTTTGTGCATGATTTCATCTTATCTATTTTGAATTGAAAAGCATTTATTAAATGAAGGTAACATAGTTATTATGTGAACGTCTCCATACTCATTTGATAAGCCATCCACACCCTTATCTATAATTCAAATTAACTTGGTTTTACCCTATCTTGCCCTATAAATATTATGCCATTTATATATCATAAGTATTGTTTGCCTTGCAAATGCATAAAGCTTTGCATATTTGAAATGTGTTTTCTCTATGTGCTTTAAAACTCAGTGTTGTAATCTCCCACTTATTATTTGATGTTTGAAGTTATTGTGAAAGTGAAGGTTACAGTCACATATTTGTCTATCTTTAGTAGCTTGTTTTTGGTTTAGGACATTTACTCATTCCATGGGACAACCCTTCTCAAGTAGATTGAGCAAACTTGGTTATGTTCTGGTCAAATTTGTGTGTCTTTGCATTAATAATTCCCATGGAGGGTAAATTGTAGAATCTCTCCATATGAGCAAGCTAGCCCACATGTCCTCTCACATTAGTTCAGGTAGAGCTAAAAGTAGCAAGGAAATAACCATACCCTTTGTAGGTGCCTCCCAGTCATTTTATCAAGTCTGGTCCATTCTTGATGTTGAACCCTTCCCTAGTTGCAATGACATTTTAGCAGGTATTAATGAACCTAAATAAGAATCCAAATGAGTGTGTGAAGGACTTCAATTCTAGATTCATTAAGGTATTAATGAAACTACTAGAGGATATTAGGCCTAGTGGTGTTGATTCTTTGATTAAGTATTGTGATGCATTCGACAAAAAGGAAGCCTATTATCTCCGAGATAAGGATCCCATGAATTTAAGGATGGCTTTCAATTTGGCTATTTAAATAAAAAATAATATAAAAGCTATGGGTAAGCCTTTGAAAAAAAGGGCTGATGTCAAATTGGTGAATCTTGAGAAGCCTCAGTCATCTCACAAGAGTGCAAACTTAGAGAAGATGGTAAAGACTCTGGCCACTACAGTAAAAGAAATTTCTTATAAATTGGCTAGAGCAAAAAAGGGACTATTTCAGGGACTTAGTAACCATGATGAAAAAAGGGACATTAAGAGAGATGAAAGGAATCATCCCCAAGATCAAGGTCAAGGTAGGCCACTATTCCTAGCTAGAAATAATGATAGGGGAAAAGGCCTTGAGAGGGATGATAGGCATGAAATAAATTAGAATAGGGGAGATAGAAGGGAAGTACTATATTTTTTAGTTGCAAAGATTAACATATTTGATTATGACATCAACTAATATGATAAGTGCTTCCATCCTCATCCCTCTTGTCACATAATTGATGATGGTGGTCAAGATGTAGATGAATTTGACACTGTGCCTGATGAATATGACATTTACATTATCAATTTCTAGGATATGGAAAGCTACACTTTTGAGGAAGATGCCGTGAATGTCTCAAATGTCTCTAGTTTTGATAATATCCCAACATATGAATGTTTTATGTTTCAATTTGATGAACCAACCATAATGGTAACTTCTCCACCAATAGAGCCGATGAGTGCCAACACTGCTCATGCATTTTTGAAAGCATGTGAAAAGGTAAGGATAAATCTTCCAAATTTTATTTTTGAAATAAACTTGATGTATGAGTATGAGTTTCTAGATCATGATTTTGATTTCTTAAGGTCAATGATGAAATAAAATTATGGAGACTCCCCTCCATCAATTGAGGATCGGTAATTGATGATCAATGCTACAATTTCCAAATAAAATAATGAATACAATTTGAGGAGTAAGGACTAAGGTGCTCCTCCAAAAGAAAAAGATTTTGCTCCCCCTAGAGTAGAGAATAAAGAAAAGGGGACCATAGGGAGTAAAGAAACCTAGGGGTCCACTAGGCTTGGCTCTGTACCTTATAGTACCAAACTAAGAAATACCCAGGCCAAAAGCTAAACTCCTTTATTGTCTAGTATCCTAAGGAAGGATGAACCTAAGAAGCCTCCCTTGAAAAGTGAAGTTAAGAGTGTTGGTTCCCTTGCTTATGTTCCCATGACTCTTGAAGGATACATCCTAAATGAGAAAGTTAAAAACCTACCTACTAATACTTCATTTCCCAAGTACAATATTTATGATGCAGCTCAAGTATTGAGTTAGTTAAAGGTCACCATATCATTTGTGAAATTTATTAGAATCCTTGAGCATAAGAAGAGAGCTTTTGAATATTTGGGATTCATTGAGAAAATCACTACTAACGCAGTTGTTGAAGCTGAGCTTCCTCTTTCTCTCTCTATGGGAGGTTAGAGTGCATCAAAGACTCCTAAGCACCACTTGGAGGTATACTTGGGAACAAAATTGGTAGAAAGTCAAATGGATGTTGATCCTTTATATACCACCTTGATAGTTAATGGGCTAGTTTTCCATAATTGCATGTTTGACTTCGGTGCATCTTGTAATATCATGCCACTGGTAGTGTTGAATGAGATTTGTATAAGGATAACTATAGCATATGGATGATGCCTTACTATGGATTATAGAGAAGTATCTATTATTGGCATAGTCAAAGGATTAGTGGTGTAACTTGCACAGTACCCCAAATTTTTTTGAGTATGAATGTTTTTATTGTGGATTATCCACCAAAATGGGGTATGTTGCTATCTAGAAAATGGGAAGCTAGTATTGGAGGTAGTGTTTAGATGGATTTTTCATATGCAACTATCCCAACGGATGGTAAAATGGTTCATTTGAACCATGATCCATAAATGCTCCATGTTTTAGAGGATCCCAAGTATCAATTGAATGAAGTGTTATATCTGGATACAAACATTGGTAGTTATATGGGAAATATTGAATGCATAGAAATGCCTCCCGACTCTGGTATCACTGATGAAGAATCCATCTGGATCATGCATTTTGATGGAGCATGTTCAAGTGTTGGAAATGGGGTTGGGGTTATTTTTTATACCCCTGATGGTTAAGTTTATAAGTACTCTTTTCAATTAGCTTTTGAGTGCACTAATAATATTGCAAAATATGAAGCACTCTTGATTGGTCTCCAGATCACTAGATAATGTGGATTTAAGAAATTATTGGTTAAGGGTGATTCAAAACTAGTGGTGAAACAAGTCTGAAGTGTTTACACCACAAAGCATAAGAGGTTGAAGCAATACCTAAATAATGTATGGGACTACTTGGAATGGTTCAAAGCTTTCAATATTTAGTACCATGCTTGAGAGCTTAATCACTTGGCATATATGCTAGCAAAAAGAGCTAAAAAATTTAAAGTTGAACATGAGTGTCTTCCTTGTGAATATGAGGTTGAGATATTGGTAAGGCCCTATATCTTAGATAACATCTATCATTGGAAAGTATTTGACAATGATGAATTAATAAAGAGGTTTTTATGGTGCATGAATGAATTTGAAGGAAATATCATAGAGTGGGACTCTATGGTATAAGTCTACAAAGGAAAATAAACCTTGTATGGAAAATAAATAATCTATTTAAAGACTAATACTATCCCTAGAGGATTGGTTAGCCTAGCAGCAACCTTTGATGGAGCTAATAGAGTCAAATCCAAGAACATTTCCATATCAAAGGACATAAATAAGATTAACATTGGGACAACAAAAAGCCAAGGAAGATTTGACTAGGCACTCATTTAAGTGAAAAAGAAAAGGGACAAGTTATTGTGTTATTAAAGAAGTACCAAGATTGCCTAGCATGGTTATATTCAAAGTTGAAATCTTATCTAGAGGATTTATTCCAACATGTTATTCCTCTTCACCCCGATGTAAATCCATTCCACTAGAAGAAGTGGTCTATCAACCCCATCTTGGCCACTAAGATGTAGGAGGAGTTGAAGAAGTTAAGAGATGGTGGGATCATTCAACCAATTAGATATTCATCATGGGTGGAAAACCTCGTCCCTATCAGAAAGAAGAATGGAGACATCCGGCTTTGTGTTGATTTCAAAAATTTAAACAAGGCTTCTCTAAAGGATAATTATCCATTGCCTAACATGGATAACATGCTCTAAGATGTCACTAGATCCAAACTACTGTCTACTCTAGATGGTTTTTTTGGTTATAACTAGGTGGTAGTAAAGAAGTCTAAAAAGTCCAAGACTACTTTCACTACCCCATGGGGCACCTATGTGTATATTCAAATGCCATTTGGTTTGATGAATGTAGGTGCCACTTTATAGAGAGATATAAATGTAGCCTTCACTGAATTAATCAACCAATTCATTATTGTGTACCAGAATGATGTTATAATGTACTCTAGAAGCAGAAGTAACCACTTGGTGCATTTAGAACAAATGTTGGTTAGGTGTAGGGACTTTGGGATTTCCCTCAATCCAAAAAATTTCCACTTTGGGATACAAAAGGTGAAGTTTTTGGGACATATTATGTCCCAACAAGGTGTTATGATAGATCCTGAGAGGGTGGAAGCCATCGACAAAGTACCCATCCCACAGAGCAAGAAAGGTATTCAATCTTTCTTTCGCCAGATTAATTTTGATAGAAGATTTGTTTCCAATTTTGTAGAGATTACTCTGCCTATCACTTCAATGCTAAAAAAGGATCAAATTATAAAATGGGAGGAGAAGGACACTTAATATTTTCAAGATATCAAGGTAGCCCTGAAAACTACCCTGGTGCTTGCTAGTCTAAATTATAGGAAAGATTTCTAGATCTTTTCATTTTCCTTCTTGCATACTATTACCGTAGTGCTACTATAAAAGAATGATGAAGACCATGAGTAGCTAATTGCCTTTTTCAGAATGACACTACAAGGATCTGAGCTGAGATACACCATAATGGAAAAACAAGCCTTCACCCTTTTGAAGGCTATCAAGCAATTCAGACCTTGCATTTTGAGTTCAAAGATTATGGCCTATGTTATTCATACTATGGTGAAAGACATATTGACTCAAAATGAAGATACTAACAAAAGATGTCAATTTGTCAACAAGCTTCAAGAATATGACCTAGAGATACAAACTACTAAGTTGGTTATGGGTATGGGTATGGGCTTGGCTAAGCTATTGATTGAAGAAAATTTATAGGCTGTGAAAGTAAATAATGTAGGAGTGGTTGAAAATCCTGAGTTTAAATACAACCAATCTCCATGGTATAAAGATATAGTATATTATCTAAAGAATCTAAATTTCCCATCCCATTTACACAAAAATCAAAGGACACTGAAGTTAGTATCTTAAAAATATCTTTTGTTGCAAGATGATCTAGTGTGGAGAAACCCAAATGGTGTCCTCTTGAGATGTTTGGTGGAAAATGAGATTTCTTCAGTGATTATAGAATTCCATAATGGTGTGTGTGGTGGTCACTTCACTCCTAAAGTCACTACACACAAGATTCTAAGGGTTGATTATTGGTGGCCCACCTTATTCTGGGATGTTAATGACATGGTAAGAACATGTGAGGAATGCTAGTACTTTTATGGAAGAATGAAGGCATCCATATCACTTCCCCTATAGCTAGTCTCTATTGAGGGACCTTTCAGGCAATGGGGGATGGATTTTTTAGGTAAAATATTAGATGCCTCAAGTGCTAGTCATAAATGGATTTTAGTGGCTACTAACTACTTCACAAAATAGGTCGAAGCAATCCCCACTAAAAGATTGACTCACCAGGTGGTCATTGATTTCCTATTGAATAACATAATTTATCAATTTAGAGTGCCAATCAAGGTCATATGTGATAATTCTATGTGATTTAGAACCAAAAAATCAAGTGAATTATGTGAATAATATGATATTGATTTAGCATACGCCTCTAATCATAATCTACAAGGAAATGGGTAGGCTGTGTCCAGTAATAAGAATTTGTTAAAAGTCATCAAAAGGACCCTGGATGCTAATAAAAGTAAATGGGGTCAGTAGTTGAAGTTTGTTGTCTGGGAAGATAGGTTGAATTTAAAGAGATCTACTGGGAAGAGCCCTTTTAATCTTGTTTATGGAACTCAAGATGTCTTACCCCTAAATGTACAGTTACCCACCTACCAATTCATGCAAAAAATAGTTGAGAACAAGGAGGAAACAAATCACTATGAAGACAAAATTGATCAAATCATTGAGCTTGATGAATCTCAATGACAAGCTCATGAAAGGCATGTAAATTTTAAGGAGTGCCTCAAAAATATCTTTAATAAGAAAGTCACCCCAAGAACTTTTTAGGTCAGTGATCTAGTCCTATTATGGAATAGCATGTATGAGGACAAAGGAAAACATGGTAAGTTTGATTCCCTATGGATGGGCCCTTAAACTATTGATTATCAAATAGGGAACCATAAATTTCATCTTAGAGATATTGATGGAAATTTTTTAGAATTTCCAGTTAAAGGCAGACACCTCAAGCATTTCCTAGATTGAGTCAATGATTGCCTTTGTAAATATGTACATAATGTGTTTTCCTTTCTCATCTTTACGGTTTGGCTATTGTTCATGTTTGTATAGTTTTTTCCTTCCCTTTTTATTTTTTGGTCATTTTGGGCTACCCTATTGTAATTATATGTTTACATCCTTGAACTCTATGGCCCATTAGATATGCAACCGATTTGATGTTCTCTGTGTACCCATTGGGGGTACCCATCCCCAAGGAAGACCCTATGTTAGTGCCCAAGTTTGCACTGAAGCAATTGTGCCCTTGTCAATAAAATTCCCATGTCCAAATTAGATGAGTGTCAATTTTTTAATTGATTTCCTCAACCCATCAAAAGATTATAATACATATTCATGATTAGTCATGTACATGTATTTACTTTCACTAAATGGTAAGTGTTCTCTCACTCGTTGCCAAATTCTTGGGGGGTATTTTTTGAAGATGGAAGTTACTAGCTTTGAAGGAATCACAAAATGTTTATTAAAATTACCATGGTAGGAGAATTCATGGTGAGAAGATAAGGGTATGACCAATCTTTTCTCTATGCTTGGATTGGATGCTTTATGCTCAAGAGAGAGGTTTCTAGGATTCAAATGAAATTACTGATTTACACTTGATGTATTTTGATGATTAAGGTGTGAAATAGTCTGATGATTTAAATGAGAGGCATGTATTTACATTAAGAGTATTTTCATAAGTGTTGTCAGGGGCTGGGAAAATATTGCACCTTTCCCTGAGTAAGGAAAACTAGTGTAAAATGGTAAAAGTGGTTGAGAAGTCCAAACTCACGTCTAAGTTAGACATGTGGTAGATTCTCAGGGATTCGAATGTTTTAGGCTTGTTCTAAAAGTTTCCCCTCTTACTATGTTTGGGTCAAGGTGTTTAAAGTCCCCAAGGTCCAAATATTTGAACTTATAAGAAAAAGTGATGCCACATGGTAGCTCCTTAGAATTTTTTTAGTTTCAGCCACTTTTTGAAGGTTGCCCCACTTACTTCTTGGTGGGAATAATCCAAAAAACCCCCGAAGGGCTAAATGCCTAGGCTTGTGAGATAAAATTATGACACATGTTGTTCTTGGTCTTAGAGAGGGTTCAAAGCTTATTTCACTTATGCACCTCTAGAAAATAACAAGTGAAAGGTGCAAATATCCTTGAAGGCCCAAAAATATGTCATAAATGAATGTCCCACTCATGCCACTTTGCACCATATAAGGAGGACCATTTGACATAATTGGGGAGCATTTATGTTTTCCTTCTCTTTTTTGAATAAGGCTCAAGAAATTAATGAGAAGTAGGTGGTGATTAGACATTGGGATTTGGTGCATTAATGGTATCCCTAATATAAAGATGTAAGGGACTATAACTTAGGTAATTGTCTTCATTCTAAAATTACCCTTTGTATCCAGAGCTTGTGTCCATGCTTTTGATTTATGTATGCCCAAGCTACGTGCAGTTGAAGAATGTGATTATAGTGAATTAAGACTCTAAATTTAGGAACTCTGACTACCATTAAGACTCTAAACCTTCCTATTTTCCCCATGGGGTCACTAGATTTTGGCTGAGTTGATGAGCTAAAATCTAGAGGGTGGGCTACAAAAGAATGGAAAGAAGATCTAAGCACCTAGACCAAAGAGATCATCCATTCAATATTGGAATGCTTGGATGACATAATAAATAAGGAGAAATATTGTGAAACCCAGATGTCTCTTTATAATGTAGACATAAAAATTTGGCAAAAGATCCACCTTAAAGTAGATGAAATGTGTAATATGGGCAATGATGTTTTAATGACAAAGAAAATTATCTCTTTAGATGATCACAAGAATCCCAAAGAATATAAATTGGCAATAAAGCATCAGTTGGTAGTGCTTAAGGATGGCATCTTTGATTTAAATGGGGAGGATCAGTCTCTCAAAACCACTACCAAAGAAATAGATGTCACCCTTAGAAAAATGATGAACCTTGATGGCACATGTGATTTGATGGAAGGGATAATACATAGTGCTCTAAAAAGCCTGATTGATGTTCTTTAAGGATCTTTTGATTCCCATAAAATAAAATAATTAGTATCACTTGAGAAGGATTGTGACCTACTCAAAGTTCTCATTGGGAAAAAATAGTCCACAATTCAAAATATCACCACTTGGGTGGAGGAATCTAATGTCAAATTCAAATACCAAGCTAGCCTGAATGAAAAGGATATCACTTCCATGATTGATAGGTATACAAATTACAAGAACAAGTTGGTTAAGGATTCGGTTATCAATATTGATTCTAGAGCATAACCAATCATTTTGATTTCTTCTTAGCTAACAATATTCTCTTATCTCATTCTCTCATTCTCTCTTTTTCTTTATTCTTGTTTCCCACTTAGAAACCATTTTAATTTGCCAATTAGTGGCACACCCGTTTCAAAGTTAGTTTGAATAATCATGTGTATAAGAAAGGGACATATTTTGTTTATTGCACAAAGAGATAAAGGTTGTTATGTCCTTTTTAGGGTTATCCCCCATGTGTTTAACCGAAAATGTTTTGCCATGGTGGAGTATGATGATTTTCATCATCATGGAAGCATGAACACAAGTTTGAGGAATCAAGTTTATTACAATAGACTTCAGGCCCCCAAGAAAGAATTTTCCAATTGGAGAATCTTTAGGAGTGTGCTAAATTTAACTAAAATTGTATGAGTAAAGGGTGTTTGTTCCTTTACAGAGGTCGGTTAATTTTTTAGTACAAAGCTATAGCTTAGGAGAGTTATAGTTATGTAATTTTATGATGCCAAACTAATTCCTCTTTTAAAATCATTGGCAAGATTTGAGAGCATTCAAAATGTCTCCCTTGTTATAGAAATGTTTTACATGGTGTTATGATATGTAATTTTCCAGACACATTGTATTTAGCTTTGATTCAGCTAATATATGGAATCTATTCATGATTCATTATTTTTCCTATTGTTGAAATACAATTCTCTATTTTACATGCTTAGTGGATTGGTTATTTGATGTGTGCTTATTTATGATAGTCATTTAGGGTTCAAATCTAGAGTATAAAATCCTTTCCATTTTGATATGTGAGAATAGAGAATTGATAGCCTTCTTAAGAGTATTCATGGGTTTATGAATTCAACTGGTAGGAATTATTAAATGGTTATTTACAGTGTTGTAGGTAAAATTTTGAGGGTCGTTTATACATGATTTCATTTTAACTATTTTGAACTGAAAAGCATTTGTTAAACGAAGGTAACATAACTATTATGTGAATGTCTCCATACTCATTTACTAATCCATCCACACCCTTATCCATAATTCAAATTAACTTGGTTTTACCTTGTCCTACCCTACAGGTAGTACACCATTTGTATATCATAATTATTGTTTGCCTTGCAAATGCATGAAGGTTTGCATATTTCAAATGTGTTTGCTCTATGTGATTTAAAACTTATGCTATAATCTCCCACTTATTCATTGATGTCTGAAGTTATTTCAAAGTGAAGGTTTCAATCACATATTTATCTATCTTTAGTAGCTTATTTTTGGTTCAAGACATTTGCTCATTCTATGTGACAACCCTTCCTGGGTGGATTGAGCAAGCTTGGTTATGTTCTAGTCAAATTTGTGTGTCTTTACATTAATAACTCCCATGGAGGGTAAACTGTAGAATCTCTCCATATGAGTGAACTACCCCATGTGTCCTCTCACCTTGGTTTATGTAGATATAGAAGTAGCAGGAAAATAACCATACCCTTTGTAAGTGCCTCCTAGTCATTTTATCAAGTCTGGTGCATTCTTGATGCAGAACCTTTCCCTGACTATAATGACATTTTAGGGGGTTATTCATTTTTGTTTGTCATTTGATTCAAATATGTAAGGCCAATTTAGAGAGGTTTACAACTAGGAACCAACACCAAGTATAAAATACTAAGGTGCTATATAGTTCATAAATATCATCTATATTTTCCCTCCCATTTAATTTAGTATTGAAATTGCTAGTTTAAAGGAAAGGAATGCCTATCTAGGTGTGTATAACACACCTTAACTTTACTTGAGTCTAACTTGAGTGCTTTTCTGGTGACTTACCTACAACCAAGAACAAGTTACACTATATAATCAGTGCATTTAATCTTAAATTGAAATGATTGAGACTGAAAGAGAGCAAAGTTCAAGAGTACACTTGTGTATCGATGTAACCTTCTTGCCTTTTTGGAAATTCATTTGGAATATGTATCATTATGAATCAATAAATTGAGATTAGGATACATATAAAAATGGGAGGTGCATATATCCAAGGAGATAGAGAGAGATAGAGGAGGACCCACACCCCCAACCTTGGAGAAAAGGTGGATTGCCACCTAATGGTTGAGACTAGATCAACAGTGCAACCCAATCATACTTATAACCTATTGAGTGTGAGTGAACCAAGTAAAGTCACACTATAAAACTAGTGAGGCTAGATGATACAATAAATTCTAACCTACAGACTTGGCAATATTGAGTGACTTAATGATCTCTACCATACCAAAAAGTGAACCAAATACTACTGTATATTATCTCAATATAGTCCTTAAAATTCCAACCTAATGGGTGGTGATAGTCCTTGAAAGTGTTTTGAATCTAAAACTGATTTGATTTTACAATATTAGGCATAAATTTCATAGCATATGCACCTTATATATGTCTCATGTTGAAACTATGCATAACAATGGTACCAATGTATAAAATTCTACCACAAATGTGTATCTGAATTATATAACTATGAATTTGGTGAATCTAATAACAATGCAAGTGTGGAAAACATGTTTCCAAAATATAACCCCAGTATATATGAAATTAAAATTGGTTAAGTGTGGATAACATATTTCTAAAACATGCACCCACTGTATATGGATAAATCTAAAAACTAATATAAGTGTAAATGTGGATGACATGTTTCCAAAACATGCCCCCACTATAATATGGAGATGTGGAATACTAATTAAGTTTGGAGAACATGTTTACAAAACATTCCCCCACTAAATTTGTGACCGTGAACATGTGTAAGCCATGCCTATATGACATGCCTCCACTAAATCTGAAACTATGAATGTGTGGAATCCATGCCTATATGACATGGACCTAGTGAATCTGAAATTGTGAATGTATAGAAGCCATGCCTATATGACATGCCCCCACTAAATCTTAAATTTTGAATATATGTAAGCCATGCCTCTTAACATACCCCCTATTTGAGGTGAGGTAAGATAGATGTTAGGAATAAATAAAAAATTAATGTGGAAATAATTTCATAGAATCACAATAATAAGAGATATAAACATAGATGCATAAATAAAAATGCATAATAAGAATACTATATTTAATGTGGTTCACCCAATGTGGGATACATCCACCAAGAAACACTTGCTCAGATTTTATTACAAACCACAAGAGTACAATCCACTCTTTGATCAATCTTCTCCCAATTATAATGCATAGAATATTATTTGGAGCTGCGATCAACAAACCCTCTAAGTTCATACCTAATTTCACACACTTTATTCTTCCTTCTCAAACCCTTGTTCTCAAGATGTATTACCTACTGAATATCTATCTATACATAATACATCAACATAGTGGTTTTACAAAATAATGGGTACCAAAGCCATGGGCAAAGTCAACCCTAAATGGTTCCCCATTAAAGTGGGGTCCAATTTTTTTTTTTGAAATACATTATAATTTATAAATAGGATCCACAACATAATAATATCTCACTTGGAGACTGATTTCATCTAAGCAAGTTTCTCAACCCTTCACCATCAACTCTGAAGGCCAATAAAAATTAATCATAGCTTCAGTTTATCCCTTGTGACCACCTTGGTCATCATGTCTGTAGGATTCTGACTAGTATGAATCTTCTCTAGCTTCAAGTTCTCTTCTTCCAAAGCTATCATGATGAAATGGTACCTCAATTATATATGCTTCATCCTAGAGTGGAAAGCAAAGTTCTTTGCTAGATGTTTAACACTCTAACTATCACAATATAGCTTCCCTTCCTCCTGCTTATGCCCCAACTCTTCAAGAAACTAATGTAACCAAATCATTTCTTTTCTTGACTCTATGGCAACATTATACTCAGCCTCTATGGTTGATAAATCCACAAGTTTCTATAGTCATGAAATCCAGTGCACCATTGTGTCACCTACAATAAATACATATCCTATTGTACTCCTCTTACTATCTAAATCTTCAGCCATGTCTGAATATACAAACCATACAAAGTGGTGTCCAATCCACCATAACTTAAAACTATCCCCATGGTCCCTCTTAAATACCAAAAGATCCACTTCACTGACTTCCAATGTTCTCTACCTAGATCACTCATGTACCTACTTACTAATCCCACTACATGGGTAATATCTAGCCTAGTACACACCATGTCATACATCAAAATACAAACTACTGATGAGTAAGGTACATGTGACATCTAGATTCTCTCCTCTATCTTGAGACACTGCTCCTTTGATAACTTGAAATGGTCTACCAAAGGAATCCCAATTAGTTTATCATCCTACATACTAAACCTCTCCAAGACCTTTTTAATGTACTCTTCTTAGGATAAATTCAACTTTTGTTCCTTCTTATCCTGAGTTATTCTCATACTAAAGATTTGTTTTTCTACTTCTAAATCCTTCATAGTAAAGGAATTACTAAGCTATTCCTTGAGTATATTTATTTACTGCATTTTCTTACATGCAACCAACATGTCATCCATATACAGACATAGAATAATGTAATCACCATCATCAAACTTCTTGATATATACGTAATGGTTTGAATGACACCTAGAGTATTCTTGCTCCATCATAAAGCTATCAAATTTATTATAACACTATTGTGGAGCTTGTTTTAGACCATATAAGCTCTTCTTCAATTTGCACACCATGTTCTTCTTCCCTATGACCTCATATCCCTATGGCTACTCCATATAGAAGTCCTCCTCCAAATCACCATGAAGGAATGAAATATTCACATCTAGCTACTCTAAATACAAGTCTTCTACTGCCACTATCCCAAGAATAGTTCTAATAGAAGTCATCTTTACCACTAGGGAAAAAATCTCATCAAAATTGATTCCCTTCTTTTGTGCAAACCCCTTTACCACCAATCAAGCCTTGTACCTTTTCTTACATCCATCATCTTATTTAATTCCATACACCCACTTGTTTTGTGATACTCTCTTACCTTTAAGTGGGTTTATCAAATCCCAAGTCTAATTTTCCATGAGAGACTGATGCTCCTCATCCATTGCTTGTTCCCACATTTTCCTGACATCTACCTGCATTACTTCTTCAAATCACTCTGGCCCTTCTTACCCTAAAATACCTTCTCACCATAGGAGTTTGTGGTTCTTGTGGAGTAGGTTCCTGAACTAGTTGCTTGGACACTTTATCATCTACAATGTCCTCCAACACTATGTAATATTTTTTAGAATCCTCTTTCTAATCCTACAATTGATATTTATATGAATTTTTTATTAAAGACAACATCCCTAGACCAAAATATATTTTTTATCTTTAAGACTCCAAATCTAGAAACCAAAGTCATCCTCACCATAACCAATAAAGGTGTATTTTTAAAACTTAGCCTCTAACTTGGTCCTATCATCCTTATCAATATGAATAAAGGATTCATAGCCAATTATTATAAGAAATGAATAATCAACCTTCTAACTAGACCAAGCTTCCTCAACTATGCCTCCATCCAAAGAAGATGAAGGTCCTCTATTTATCAAATATATAGCTGTGTTTATTTCTTCTACCCAAAACTGAAGAGGTAGTCCTGCATGCAACCTCATGCTCTTAACATGCTCCATATAGTACTATTCATCCTTTTTGACACTCCATTCTATTTTGGAGTTCTTGGAACCATCCACTATCTTTGAATTCTATTTCTTGAATAGTAGTCAAAAAATTCATTATTGTAATATTCCCTACCATTATCTGACTTGAGACATTTTAACTTGAGAACTTTTTCATTCTCAACCAAGGCTTTCTAGCTTTTAAATGTATCAAACACATCAAATTTTCTCCTAATGTCATACACTCAAACTTTCCTAATTGCATCATTAGTAGAAGTGACATAATAAGATGACTCACCAATAGAAGATACGTGAGCTGACCCCCATAAATTTGAATGAACCAGATCCAACTTATTCTCCTTTCTTGTAGGTCCAACTTTGAAAAACTTTACCTTTTTCTATTTTTTGTACACATAGTCTTCACCCTTTCAATCTAGGTAATTGATCCTTCAAAAATTTCATACCCTTTTAGCTCATGTGATCGAGCCTGTTATGCCACAAAGTTGTATCTACATCTGTAACAACTAAATTAAAATAGTCAACACTACTTGATAAATATAGGGTACCAACCTTCTTACCTCTTGCTAACAAAAGATCACCTTTAGTTAGTTTTCAAGAATTTGTAGTAAATGTCACTATACATCCTTCACTACTTAGCTGTCCTATGGATACTAAATTCCATCTCAATTTAGGCACATGCCTAACATCCTTCAGTAGCCAAGTGTTCCCATTTTGCATCTTGAATTGAACACTTCCTTTTCCTACTATGCTTCAAGGATCATCATCACAAAGATAAACATGTCCAAAATCCCTTTGAACATAATTAATAAAATAATGCCTATATGGTGTAGCATGAAAATAAGCCCCTAAATCTAAAACCCAAGACTTAACAATATTACCAATATAAATAATTAATGCATCCTGAAAAACATTACCTGTTGCCACATTCACTTCCTTGGTGTCTTCATGATTTTTTCTTGTTCTAAAGAGACCAACAATACTTCGCATGCCCAGTCTTTCCATAGTGGCATCATGCGATCCTACCCTTTGATTTTAACCTTTTTGAATTATTTGACTTTCCATGCTTTCCTTTTCCTCTAAACTTTTATCTCCCTCTACTATCCACCACCAAACCATCACCTAAAGTATAAGTCTCCCCAAGTCTTTTCTATCATATTTCCTCCCTAAGGATTACTCCTATGACATTCTCAAACTTCAACTTAGCATTATTAGAGACCGAGTCACTCACAACCATAATTAGGCTATTCCAATTCTCTGGTAAGGGACTCAAAATAAAAAAATCCCTAACTTCATAATCAAAATCAATTTTTATAGAGTTCAACATACTCACAACTGTATTAAATTCATTCAGATGATCAACAACTAAACCATTTTTAGACATCTTCATATTAAATAAAAATTTCATTAAAAATATTTTATTAGAAGTAGAGGGTTTCTCATATAGCTTTCCTAATGCATTCATGAGACCTTCCATGGTCTTCTCCTATGATATATTAAATGCGATTGAAGATGCAAGGCATAAGATGATGGCCCCAAGTGATTTCTTGTCAAGAAACTCCCAAGCCTCATCTGTCATACTCACTAGTTGCTTTATTTTTCCTCTCAGTAGAGCATGGAGGTCCTTCTAATATAGGTAATCATTCATTTGCATCTTCCATAGACCAAAGTTCTGTCCATTGAAATTTTCAAACTTTGATATATTTTCATCAGCCATAGTTCCCACTTAAGCTAATAACCCTTCCTGTGATTCAAAACTTCAACAAATACAACTTGAAGCTCTGATACTAATTGTTAGGAATAAATTAGAAGTTAATGTGGAAATAATTTCATCAAATCATAATAATAAGAGATATGAATAGAGATTCATAAAGAACATTAATAAAAATGCACAATAAGAAGACAAAATTTAATGTGGTTTACCCAATGTGGGCTACATCCACCAAGAAACACTTGCTCAAATTTTATTAAAAGACACAAGGGTAAAATCCACTCTTAGATTAGTATTTTCCTAATTATAATGCATAGAATATTGTTTGGAGCTACGCTCAATAAACCCTCTTGAATTTGCATCTGAATTCACACAATCCATTCTTCTTTCTCAAACCCTTGTTCTCATGATGTATTACCTACTGAATATCTATCTATACATAATATAATAATATAGTGGTTTAAAAAAAAAAGTGTACCAAAACCATGGGAAAATTTAACCCAAAAGGGTTCCCTATTAAAGGGGGTTCCAAAATTTTTTTAGGGGGCTACTGCCCCCAAATCCCTGAACCCCGATGAGAATACATAAAGAGTGTATAGTATATTTTAAATGTATAGTATTTGAAATACATTTTAGTTTAGAAATAAGCTCCACAACATAAAAATATAAATTGGTAGTTACCTCATCTCAAAAAAATAAGATAACCATATAACTGTGAATGAACCATGTAGTATATAGGAAAACATGTCTAGTTAAATGTATCATTGAAGCACATAGAGTGTGATCACATTAAGACCTAAGATACATGATAAAGATCATGGATACATCTATATAGTAATAATATAATTTTAACAAGCAACCAAACACACCCAAAAGATCACTCAAAATTAAGTCAATAGATAATGGTCCAAGGAGACCACAAATAAGGGGCATGTTAAAATGTTGCACACTCGAATGGACATGACTTAGTCAAATGTCCACAAATGAAATAATTAAATATTCAAATCTCCACATATGAAAAGCAATGACACATTCAAATGTCAAAAAAATAAACAAAGGCACACAGACCAAAAATAATGGAACATATTCAAATAATCAACAAATAAGGCAATAACATAGTAAGACACTCAAAGAAATGCATAAATGAAAACATAATCAAATATAATAAACATATCATAGTATCCCATGGATAAAATGTATTATCAAAAAACATTAAGTACATAACATATCAAGTACACTATAAAAGTGGATAAAGGCATACATAAGTACATATTTAATCTCAAACATGATAATGTATCATATAATTATATAACCTGGATGTATCATGATCATAGACATGGATGCCCTCAATGTCCTAGTGACATGAGTAGAGGTAAATCACAACATCCAAAAGTGCATAGATCATGTATCTATGTATGTTTGTATGACACTTGAATAGAAGTGTGAAACACCTGTATATGTATAAGTAACTTATATGTTATCCATCAACATGGAACTGACACATATTTTCCAAGGATCCAATAAAATATGTAGATATTGAATATATTTTTAGAATTTTAGATTTTTCCACTTTTTTGGTACTTTTGGAATATGTGAGAGCTTGGAGCCTTAAATTTGATATTTTAGATTTATTAGATCATGGTTGGATAAGTGAAAAATGTACATAACATGTTCCTCCTCATGTTCTACATGTATATTATAAGAAATGATGCTATCATTTGGAATAAGGATCAATTTGCCTTTATGAGAATAAGGCATACCTTGTTGATTTTGGTCAATTTGTGCTTTCATTTGAGATAACCAAAGAGTGCCTAGTGTAAATGCATATGGAGATATGGTAGGCATAACCCAAACCCTTGTTTGAATTAATTTAGGATCACAAGTAATAGGAATGATAAATAAACCCCATGAATATTTCTATTTCTCCTTATCACGTAAATATTTGGAGCGGTACCGAAGTTGTGAAAAACATCTTCAACTAAAATAATTTTATGATTTTGTAGTATCAATGTGGTTATGTAAAAATTAATCACCACCCATGAATAAAGTAATTGTTAAATCATGGTGATGTGGACTCTTTTTGGTTTGTTGAACTTGAGGATATTGCATAGGATGTGGGCCTTGAATTTTCCCCATGTTAAGTAAATTTTGCAAATCATTTATATGAATATTAGGAACACCACATTTTTTTCATAATACTCCTTAGGTAATTTATCTCCCTCATTTGTGTGAGGGATAAAACTTTGGTATCTGGAGGGATATATGTTAAGCTTATTTGGATAAGTATGAATAAATCATATCTATTCACATCAATATGTAAATTGGTAAATGACTCATATTAATTATGCAATGCTATTTCCTTTAATTGGAAAATAATCCCTCTACTAAAAATGAATTTCAATTTCAAATATTAAGGTCTAAATTCTAGATCATATGATGTACTTTTGAATTGAATAGTATAATCTTGAAGGGATTTGTCATCACATTGTTTGAAATTGTGCAAATATTCTAATGTAAGTTTTGGCACCTTATGGGTATTGAAAGCCATGAAGAACGCATATTATAATTGTGCAAAATGTTTAAGGAACCTTTTCATATGCTATATAACCAATTATGAGTCTCATCAGAGATGCTCATATGGAGTATTTTTGGCAATCGTTTGTCATATTTTTCCCATTGACCAAAATAATGTACATAGTTAATAATGTGGTTTAATGGGTCCTTATGACTCAAAAAGAGAGGCAAATATATTATTTCAAAATATTGTGGATAAGGATATTAAAGTATACATTGTGCAAGAGGTTGATTATTGAATTAGGTAGCATTTCCATTAGTATTATGGAAAGCCATTTGCATTTGAAGTTTAGAAACCTTTTTTTGAAGATCACCAATAATGATAATTATAAAAATAACATATTTCATGGTAATGGTGGTATATTTCATAGGTGATATAGTTGGTTTTAATCCACCACCTTTATTTAATCTAGGCATATGAGTATCATCCTCCTCATGGATAACAAGTGCAAGTTCGTGATCATTGAATTTAGGATACTTTGGTAGTAGTAATAAATATCTAAATTTTGGTACCTTTGGTATATCATTTGAATATATTTAACCATTAGAAGAACTTGTTTAATTCACCTTTGGTAAGCATATAACAATTTGACCTTGAGGAATATTTGGTAAAGGCACTTCTTTTGGTATAGTAGAGATTTTAGGTGTAATTGCATATTTTAGAAGATAAAGATCCTTTAATTTAGATTCCTTGGTTGATATTAGTAATAGTTCCATATTTGGAACATTAGGATACTTTTTTACTTTAGGTTTATAATGTTTTCCTATTCTTGATGGCTTAATGTTACATGGTAAAGATGCCATGATGTCTTGGTTAACCTTTCAAAAATATTTAATATCAAATGAAGGTAGGAAAAAGTCATCACCCTTGATAAGAGGGATATTATTTGTAAATGTTGGAATAATAGGGGTTTTGATCAATGAACTTGAAGGAACATCCCTTTTATGACTAGTTTTCAAATCCTACATGATATCCTTATGGAGTTGGCAAAAGTTATCATGATTGAATGAAGGAACACATTTTCCATGTGAAACCAATTTTTGTGTAGTAGGTAAAGGAAAAGGTTTTTTTTATCTTCCTTAATATGGATCAAATCATTATTTTAAATGGTGGGTACATGGACCTAAATATAGGGATAAAATTTGACACTATTCAAATCTTTGATATTATATGCTTTAGCACTTAGAGGATTACAAGAGTAATCAATTTTGAGTCCTTCCTTGAGAGAAAATTAGAGGTTTTCATAATCATAGTCATCAAAGCAATCGATATCATCCATGATGAGAGATATAAAGAACACAAGGATTAGGACAAGGTAAGAAATAAGCATTTGAAAAATAATGCTTATACCAAGATGATGCTCAGAGATTGGATTCATCAAATGTTTAACCCTAAATTGGATATGGATCCTACTATGGGTAGATAGGGTTAAGAATGTAAAAATTAATAAGCACAAAGGTGATAAATAGATATATAATAGGTTGGTTAATTCTAAAACTCAAATAGAGCATATATTAAATTTATTATGCTAAGATATGTTGAAAATAGAAAGTAAAACAATGCTAGATATTGAAATGATAATGAAAATAAATTAATTAATTGGTTCTTATGCTAATATATATCTAGATCTAGAATAGGTAGGAAGCAGACTGGAATAATGTTCTGAAATAGTCACTAAATTATGGATTAAGTGCATATGTATCCATAGACACATCAACCTAAAACTATTTTTTCAATGATATTATCTAGATCAGATGCAGGTGTCCATTACATAGTAACTGTTAAAATAAGACAAACCATTTGGATGTTTTGGGTTCATCATCACCTTCACTCTAGTGCATTCATATATAGGTCATGGTTAGTCTCTCCTTATCGAATGATCAAACTCTAGTTCTTCATCTTCATATGTGGTTGTGGGAAAAATGGGTTAGTGTGCACATAGTGTCAAGTTACCCCAAATATCCCCCTATCAATGAGTATTTCCTACATATAAAATACTCTAAAGAGGGACTTATACTTATGTCATTTTCTCGTACATGTTGAATCATGTGTGAATCATAAACTGTGTGATAATCAAGTAAAATAGTGAGCTGGCTTATAAATTGGAAAATATATCTCTTGGGATAATCCTTTGGTACCTCAAACATATATATGTGATTTCCTTATGAGTGATATGGAAATAGGAGAAAATAGGGAAGCTTTGCTCAATTAAATGCTCTTTTGTATGAATCTAGGTATGTGTTAGGTGAGGAATGATTGAGGGTTAATCTTATATTTATACCAATCCATTTAGAGAATATCTTATATTAAAGAATTTAGGATGACCATTAAAGCACTTTTTATTTGTGAGTTAGTTGATTTTATGGCACTAGACACTTGTGTAAGGTAAGAATTGTGTTCGAGAAATTTGACTCAAGAGAGGATGGTTAGTATGGTGTTAGTTTCAAAATGAAAACAAAATGAAAGAAACACACTATCATAAAATATCTAGGCCTAGACACTAGGGAGAGCTTAGTTAAAAAACATGAATAAAATACACAACTAAAATGTAAAATAAACCCTCTTTTACCTTCCTTGGATGCTCTAAAATGCTTATTATAGTGGTTTGCTCATCTTGTGGTTATAAAGTCCTTAGTAATAGAAGCTTGGCTACCTTCATCTCTCTTTGGCACCTTTGGCTTATGGCTTGGCTTAGATTGGAATAAATTTAGCATGGTAACACTAATTAAAATGGATTTTTGAATCATTTTTTAATTATAACTCTTCATTATCAAGTCTTAAAATTCATTTGGTAAGGCCTCCTATTTATAGATTTTTGCAAATGTCTAGATCAACTTGAACCTTCCATCCTAAGATTGAGATGTGTGGTTCAGGATTAATTCAATTTTTGGAATTAAGTTTGTAATTATCATCATCATGAAATTGGAATAAGGGTAAATTAAGAGGCATGGAGGGAATCATGGAAGGCATTGATGAGGCATGGAGGGCATGAATCCTAATATTTGTGGCATTTCTGGCCTAGGGATGTCTTCCTAGAAAATGAGGCCACCTGATGATGCAGATATTTAATATTCATTTCTAAAAATAAGTATTCAACAAGTTTCTATGGATTTCTTGATTAGGCCATAATTTGGATTAATTATCTCTTAAGCATGATTAAGCACTTTGTGCACAAATTACTCAAATTGATTAGAATGCCTTGTTATTGTCCAAAATGTGACTGGATTGGAATAAGAAGGTGATGTTAGATGCATTGGATCCATTATCCCATTTAGGATGTTATCAATATAAAATAACAAAGGCACGTGTCTTGTGCAATAAATTTAATGGGAAAGATCAATCCAGAGCACTTAGGTGCAAAATTGGCATTTTAATTCAGAATGATCTGATCAAAGATAGTTTGCCCACAAATTGCATTACCCCATTTAATGATACCCTATCCAAAATTTGCACTTGAATATGTCAATTTTAACTCATTTAATGTATTTTAGTGTTTTTAAGCCAAATTGTGTGTTTTAGGTGGAAATTGGCGAAAACCTTGATTGGGGGTTATCGATGGCTAGATTTAGGTGTCTACAAGAACACTTGCATCAACATAGGGGTCTGGCTAAGATGAAAGTGTTTCGGAATTAGAAAAGTAGGTATAGGTCTAGAACTTATAGAGGTGGAATATAAGTAGGTTTTAAGTATTTTAGGCAAGATAAAAGGCCCAAATCATCAACATAAGATTGGTCAGACTAAGAGATAAGCCAAGGGGGACAAGAGTGAGTAGATGTGAGACTTGTAGGGGTATAAAAGGTATAGAACTAAGATGAACAACCAAGGTATGAGTTTTCCATGTGTACAAGATTGGGGTCCTATATAGTTTCATCTACAATTATTATAATGAATGGAGTAATGAATAAACTTGTGTGATTAATATGCTAATTATATAGATTAAGATTATATGTGTGAGGGACATGACTATGATTATGAAGAATCTTGGTAAAATAGTGATCGATATAGTAAAGAATAAGAAGAATATGATGCTAAAATCTATTCTCCCACTTGTTTACATTCTCACACACTAGAATAGGAATAAAATAACATTGAAATACATAATGTTTCTAAAGAGGAAAATATAATAGAGCCATGAATATATGATACACATTTAGATGATCATGATATTTTTCCTATGATATTTATAAATATGTGATGCTTCTAGTAATATATAAAATATTTGCATTCTTTATTCTCAACTAGATTGTGTTCTTAGCTCTTCTATTGAAATTAGAAATTATGTTATTATTTCAAATGAATGTGATGTTCCAAACTCTTCTCTTATAATGACAAATTATGTTATTTGTTCAAAATAAAGTGATATTATTTTTTATTATCTTCAAGTGATAAATGATGAAAACCAATATGATGTTCTTTTCTCTTCTCTTAAAATGACAAATGTCGTTATTGTTGAAAAATAAGGTTATATTGTTAGGTTGTGGAGCTAAAAGCTTCAACTTGTTGCAGACAAAGAAAAGGAGGTTGCTGAAGATCCAGAAGCACCGGCATCGGCAGTATGACCGACATCAGACAAGATGAAGCAAGAGGCAACCGGCGTTGGTAGGAAGTCGGCTAATGTCGGCAGCACCAGGCAAGCAGGGATTGACATCGGTCGCCTATGTATTCTAGAACTGTTCATTGCATGAACAGTTAGTTAAGTGAACAGAGTGTTTGCATGTAAAGGCTATTTCAAGCCTTGAGCTGCGTGGATAATTATAGTAAACTAAGAGTTTAAGTTATTATTCAAGTTTGGGATCTATTTATAGACCCATTGGCATGTATTGTAAAGTGTGCTAGTGAAGAGAACAAAGTGAGTGTTTCTCCTAGTTCCACTGTATGAGCTGATAAGGAAGGCAAGGAAGTTCCTTCCATTGTAAGATCATTGAGTTGCAGGTTGTTGCAAGCTCATAAGAGATCTACATGTGTAAGTATGGTTTGTTGAATTGCAGGTTGCAGGTTCATGGGAGATCAACTTGAAGTACTATAGAGTGCTTGGGTACTGGCAGGGTTATTACTAACTGGTTGGAGAGGTGAACACCAATTCTATGTGTGAGTTGTGTGTTGGGACCGTTTTTGGTAGGAGAGTGTTTTGAAGAAGAATTACTGTACACTTGAGGTGTGGGAAGCCTCTGTAAGGTGGAAGAGTGTGGCAGCTCTTTATTGTATTCTTTTTTGTACAAGTGTTAATACAAGATAGTGTATTATCTCTCATATTCTGTGCTATTTATGAATTCTAGTTACTTGTGCTTCTGGTTATTTTTGCATGTTTAATTGCTTATATTTGGTAATCATATTGTGCTCTTTCTGAGGAGCAAGATCCTAACAAGTGGGATTAGAATAAGTATGTTTGTTCTTGGATTCCCTGACAACTGGTATCAGAGCTTTTGGTTGGGATACTAATAAATTGGATTAGATCTGGTTAGTGTGTGTTGATTACAAGTTACTCACAGGGTTTCTGTTTGAGTGGGAGTAGAGCAATGGCAGAAGACAGTAAGCTACGAATGGAGAAGTTTAATGGCAAGAACTACCAATTATGGAGGATGTAGATTGAGGATTATCTGTATCAGAAAGATTTGTACTTACCATTGGGTGGAGTTGATTGCAAACCCCAAGATATGAAGGATGAAGAATGGGAGGTTCTTGATCGGAAGGCTCTAGGATCTATAAGATTGAGTCTTGCATCGTCTGTGATTTCTAGCTTATCACAGTGTAAGACAACGGTAGAGTTGATGGAATTCATTTGAAAAACCCTTGGCTTCGAATAAGGTATTTCTTATGAAGCAATTATTTAATTTGCAAATGTTGGAAGGTGGATCTGTTCATAGTCATCTTAGTGATTTCCATGGTTTGGTAAACCAGTTAAGTTCAGTCAATATTGTTTTTGATGATGAAATTAAGGCTCTCTTAATCTTGTGTTCATTACATGAAAGTTAGGAGAGTTTGGTAATGGCAGTTTCTAATACTGCATCTGCTTTAAAAATCTTAAAAGTGGATGATATTGTGAGTGTGATCTTGAATGAAGAGATATGCAGGAAAAGCACAGGTGAATCATCAAGGAATGCTTTGAGTGTTGAAGGCAGAGGAAGGCAAAGAGAGAAGATAGAGCGTGGGAGATCAAGGTCGAAGAAAAGCAGGAGATCCAAGTCTAGGTATGGCAGAATAACCTGCTGGAAGTGTGGAAAGCAAGGGCACTTAAAGAGAGATTGCAGATCAGGTGAAGATCAGCATGAAGGACATGAAGAAGAAGCAGATATTGTGGATTTCATTACATAGGATGCTCTGGTATGTTCTTTGGATAAAGTAGAATCTTGGGTTTTAGATTCTGGTGCCTCTTTTCATGCATCCCCAAATAGGGAATTTTTTCATGAGTATGTCTAGGGAGACTTTGGAGAAAATTGTGTAGGGGATGGTAAGCCTTGTCAGATGGTTGGCAAAGGTAAAGTGAAGCTGAAATTGTAGACAGATAACACATGGGTGTTAGAGGAGGTCATGCATGTCCCAGTTCTAGAGCTGATTTCTATAAGAAGTTTGGATGATGAGGGTTGCACAGTAACTCTCACAGTAGACTCTTGGAAGGTTACCAAGGGTGCACTTGTTGTAGCTAGAGGTAAGAATGTAGGTACACTTTATCTATCTACTTGTATTACTGATTCTCTTTCTGGGTTATCTACTTCAGCTATAGATTTGAAGATGTGGCTTAATAGGCTTGGTCACATGAATAAGAAGGAGATGCATGTTCTTGAGTCAAAGGGTATGCTTTCAGATTTGAAAGGCATGAATTGAGATTTCTGTATGCAGAAGAAGAAGGTGACGTTTCTTAAGGAATTCGATGTTAGTGACAAGAATAGGAAAGCCTTAGTTTTCAAGGAGAAGGTGACGGACAGAGTTCAGCATAAGGGGTAGAAGAATTTTGAGCAGAGTAAGGGTGATTTGGACAAGGGTTTGATCCAAAAGGAGCTCACAGGAAAAGGTCAGTTCTCACTAGAAAAACACATAGACCAACGATGGCAAGAAAACTGGCGTCGGCATCCAGACAGGGACCAACGTTGGCCATGTGCAACTCGACGTCGGTGACTCAGGGTAGATAAACACTGGCATCGGCAAGGGGGGAACCAACATCGGTGATGAGGTAGTCATAGGGAACCAACATCGATCGAGTGCAAACTGAGATGTGACCAGCATTGGTCATTGAGACAAATTTTGGGTGGACAACAAGCTGTCAAGGAGTCTCAAGCGCCCATATAGAGGACTTAAAGGGTAAGTAAGCCTCAAATTCGTCATTTCCCTTCTTTACACTACTTGTTGCTCACTTATGGTAAAGAACCAGGAAGTTGTTAAAAAGCAGAATAGGTAGATCCAGGAAACAGTGGGAGCTTGGCATGGATGGAGGATGTTATTCCTTAGAGGAGAACCAAACAAGAATTTTTGGTGGAGTTGCCAGCTGGAAGTAAGCACTGAGAGATGAATGAATGTTCATGATGAAGAAGAGCGAAAATGGACATGTGAGATAGAAGATCAGGGTATATGGTCTTGTATAAGCTACAGGGCAATGGAGGTTTGATCATTGTGTTTCTCTTTACCAAGTTGGATAATATTAGCTGCATTATCCTATTACTGTATGATGTGCTTGTTGCAGGGTTACATATACAGGTATTGCTAAACTAAAGGTAAAGCTAGTTCAGGGGTGTGTCATGGAGAATCTAGGAGCAGCAAGATTCTTTGGCATAAGTGTGTTCTAGGGACATGGAAGGTCATATGTTGACTTTGTTTCAGGATGATTGTGTGAGACCAGTTAGCACGCCGATGGTTGGACAGTTCATAGAACAGTGTCTTGATTCACATAATGAGGTTAAATGCATGGTATGTACTAGACCTGAGTTTTCCTAAGCAATGGGAGTTGTCACAAGTTTGAAGCCAATCCAAGAAAGAAGCATTGGAAGGTAGTTCAGTGCATTCTTAAAGGGACTAGTAGTAGGTGCACACGCTATGTAGGTTCAAGTTATTTTCTACATGGTTTGTAGATGTGGATGTGGCAGGTGATTTGGATGACATGAGTTACACCACAGGGATTTGTGGTGGTTGGTCTTCAAGAGTGATCTTGAGGAGGGATACAGAGCTAAGGGAACAAACTAGACATAGTACAGGTAGAGGTACAGTTGCAGCTATTTATCTCCAAGTGAGAGATTGTTAGGTTGTGGAGCTAAAAGCTTCAACTTGTTGCAGACAAAGAAAAGGAGGTTGCTGAAAATTCAGAAGCACCGGCGTTAGCAGTATGACCGATGTTGGTCAAGATGAAGCAAAAGGCAACCGGTGTCGACAGGAAGTCAGCTGACATCGGCAGCACCAGGCAAGCAGGGACCGACGTCGGTCGCCTGTGTGTTCCAAAACTATTCATTGCATGAATAGTTAGTTAAGTGAACATAGTGTTTGCATGTAAAGGCTATTTCGAGCCTTGAGCTGCGTGGATAATTATATTAAACTAAGAGTCTAAGTTATTGTTCAAGTTTGGGATCTATTTATAGACCCATTGGCATGTATTGTAAAGTGTGCTAGTGAAGAGAACAAAGTGAGTGTTTCTCCTAGTTCCACTGTATGAGCTGATAAGGCAAGGAAGTTCCTTCCATTGTAAGATCATTAAGTTGCAGGTTGTTTCAAGCTCATAGGAGATCTACATGTGTAAGTATGGTCTGTTGAATTGCAGGTTGCAGGTTCATGGGAGATCAACTTGAAGTACTATAGAGTGCTTGGGTACTGGCAGGGTTATTACTGACTGGTTGGAGAAGTGAACACCAATTCTATGTGTGAGTTGTGTGTTGGGACCATTTTTGGTAGGAGAGTGTTTTGAAGAAGAATTACTGTACACTTGAGGTGTGGGAAGCCTCTGTAAGGTGGAAGAGTGTGGCGGCTCTTTATTGTATTCTTTTCTGTACAAGTGTTAATACAAGATAGTGTATTGTCTCTCATATTCTGTGCTATTTATGAATTCTAGTTACTTGTGCTTCTAGTTATTTCTGCATGTTTAATTGCTTATATTTGGTAATCATATTGTGCTCTTTCTGAGGAGCAAGATCCTAACAAGTGGGATCAGAACAAGTGTGTTTGTTCTTGGATTCCCTGACAGATATAACTTTCCCTTCTCTTCAAGTAATAAATGATGTAAATTAATGTGACATATATCTCTCTTCCCTTGAAATGAAATATGATTGTATTCCTCCTTCTCCTAAAAATAAATGTGACATTATCTCTTTACATGAATCTTTTATTGAAACACAATGCAATGTAATTACTACTCATAGAACCAAGATGTGATGGTAATTCAAAGTTATGAAATGATGTTTTCATAGATTATGATTCCAAGTTATGAAATAATGTTTCCTCAGAATATGATTCCAAGTAATTCAATGATATTTGTGATGAATATATTGTACACATGTTTAGGATATATATTGAGTTAAGACTAATGAATGGGTCTTTATACAATGTAGATAATGTAATGCTAATAGAAATAATAATGTCATCTTAAGACAACATGTGACATGATTATTATTCAATTATAATTATCTAAAATGTTTTTTCATGATTAAGTTCTAATTATTTTATGGCCATGAAGATCATAGTAGTCAGTTAACTATGTAAACATTTTCTTTAGGGAAATACTCAACTATCAAAAACTTTCCAAAAATGCTTAGGAAATGCATTAGTTTTATAGTCTCCTGATTGGCTCTTTATCTTACTTTAAAAAGTTAGAATATATTTTCTTATTCAAATTTAATAATAAGTAGGTTACTAAATTCACAATAGAACATCTCCAATGCATAAAACAAGGTCACTATGATCTCATTAAAGATTACATTTTACAATTTAGAATATGTTACATTATTTAATGTATCAACCTTCATATTTGTAAAAATAATTTATATTTAAGATGTTTCTTATGTCTCCACTTAAGGAAAGTGCATAGTATAAAAATTATCCTTATTTTGTGAAATTCTATATGAACTTTTTAAATTATGCTAGTGATCTCAATTAAGATTCACACAATTCAAGTTCAAGTGATTCAAGACCACCTTCATCTAAGAAATAAATTCCCCATAAGGAATTAGAACCAACTATTGAAAAGAGTCCAATTTAGGGGCTTAAAAAGAGGAAAAAATCAAAATACATGGTTACAAGTAAAAAAATAATATGAGTGCACCTATTGCAAATAAGAATCAACCACTTAAGTTTAATAGTTTCAAAGAACTACCAAGTGTTATTTTAAATACCTTACTTGATAATATGCTAATAAAATTACCTCATAAATATTATCACTCTCCCCATCACCTCAAACGAGTGGGAAAAACACATTTTTCAACTATCATCAAATTAATGGATGTAGAGATAACAATTATTATGTAGTGTGAAAAAAGATTGAACAAACTTGAGGAAAGAGGGGCTATTACATTTGGTGAAGTTGAATAGAGGTCAACAAGGTCACCTTATCCATATTATTCTATGACTCATCCTTGAAATACAAATATATATAAGGACATTTTTTCCAAGGATCTAGTGCTCTTTTAGGATTATATGGAAGGTAACACTAGGAGAATATCTTCTTCTAGTTCACACTCTACAAGGATCAATGTTCCCAAAACAAATTATATCAAGGAACCAATGGTAATGAAATAACATCCCAAGTGAATTTTAAATTTGGTATCACCAAAAATAGAGTTAGATAATCAAGGAATAAATTAACTTTGGCATTGCATGGTTGCATCACACAATGTTTTATAGGTTATTTTAGACTGCATAAGAGTTCACTTGCACATATGAAAGGTGGTTGGGAGTTGTGAAAAGTTGAAAAATAAATGTTATATAAATTTTAATTAAGGTAAATAGTGCAAGGATGGAGTTAGGATACACATAATAACACACTAAGGGTAGGAAGTAAGGCCCAAAGTAGAGACTTGTGTGGTAGTATGTGAAGAGATAAAAGCTCACAGATGACATAGGAACATGGTAGGGAAGGATTTGTCTAATGATAATGTGTTTCAAAAAAATGAGTAAGGTTACAACAAAATATAATTTCAAAATTGTGCAATTGAGGTGTAGAGAGTTGAGCTTATAAGGGAACACATCAGAGCACTATGCAATCATAGTCTAATGACACATAGAAGTGTGAATACCAGAATAAACCAAAAAAGCAACTCAAAGGTGTTAGTTTACATTACATATGGTGTGTGGAAGCATGTAGAGTCAGATTTTCAAGAGCACACATAAATACAAGTGCAAGACATTTAATAAAAAACCCTAGGAAGTAGAAGAAGGCTATATGAGCAATTGGTTACGTAGACCTAGACTTAGTTGTTCCCTAGGCTAGGGAAATATAATGAGCATTGTGATAATAGAAAATAAAACTAAAAATATATACTATGTGTGGATGTGTTTTGGTATTAATCATACTTAGGTGGCTTAAGGTCCTAAAATGATATGTTGATTTTATATTAGGCATGCATATTTGTGTAGATCCACATTGAATGTAGTTGTTAGAAAATTGTATAGGAATTTATTTAATTAACCGAATCTAAGACAACTATAATTAGGGGTCTTAGACTAGAATTAATAATACTTATAATCTAAGGAGGACACTCTATAAGAGATTTACTATTGAGGGATAAGTAAAATTTGTAAAGGCCCATAGTCTTGAGCACATGGAAGTCTAAGCATGCCATAGTAGAGAGACATGGAGATAGATCCATGCTTGAGGACTAGATAAAGAAGAGATGATATATAAATGTATATTTATGAAGCCAATAATATTTTGTAACTCTTAAAGTTAACAAATAAAATTATATATTAGCATAAATTTGTTGTGTGGAACTCTAAGGATTGTGTGCTTAAGGCATCCATTCATTGGGACCCCTAACCATGACTAGACCAGTTTGGTATCAAATCAAGGTCACAAACCTTGAGAGATTAAGGGATAAAGGATATACCTGAAAGTGGGATAAGAAATAATAAAATCATTCTACAACTTGAAAAAGGTGGGTAGAGAGTGAACATGTGTAATATAAATAAGTAGAACACTTGGCAAAGATGAGCTACTTAGTATCACATAAGGATAATTTGTGATAGTGGTTATTAAGTTTAAATCACTTACATAAGAGTGTGATGAAGAAAGAAACATTGTGTAGCATAATAATTTGAGAGGTTTTGATTGACCCACATGAGTGTTGTATAAGCATTGAGAAAAAAATGATCAAATATGAGGCAATTGATGTGTTGGAGGAGGCATGGAAAAAATGTTAAATATGAGGTATTTTGGGTGCAGATGAGGAGAAATCATTGACATATCACTGATTACAAGGAATTTTTGTGTGAAAATGACAAGTGGATTCATAATAAATCTCATGAAAATGATGGAGGTGCTGATAAATTACCAATCATGAGGTAACTAGGGTATAGGAGCATCTTCCAATAGGAGTATTGTATATAAGGTACCAGAGTTAAAGTTTGTTCTACATCAAACATATATTGGTAGAGAACAAGAAGTGTAGAAGATGAATTAATGATAAGATAGGACAATATGTAACTCGAAATCATAGATCGCAAGGAATATGGATGAGATATCCTCCTTGTTATAGGTTTTTTAGGAAAGGATGGTGTAGGAATAAAGAAGAACTATTGGGAGGAAGAATCCCATAGAGAATTAAGGAAATACCCTTAGGAGGAAATATCCCATAGAGGATCTAAGGTGTGTAGAGAGTTAGCCTAAATTTGAATAGAAAAAATTCTCTAGAAGAGAAGGCCTTGAAGAAATGATCAAGTGGGTCATAGATGTCAACTACTATTTTACATTGGAGGGTGTAGAGGAATCCATGAAGGTGGAGTTTCCCCAATAAGGTTATGTGATAATGTAGAAATAGGATGGATAGATCTTTAAGAGAGAAGGATATGCAAGGGAAATAATAGGGTAAATAGTTGGGAGCATGTGGTTTATAATATACTAAATGAAGTAGTGCATTATAAGGCCAACTTAAATGGAGGAGGAGAGTCAAGTTCCACATGAAGGAACTTGAAAAGCCTCTTTGAAAATATGAATAAGAGATGGTTTCCATGAAAGGAAATGCATGGAAGGAGACAACACAAGAGTAGTGTGGAGGACCAAATGATACCCATGAGATGATGGAAAAGCCTCATGAAAAGGTGGAAGAGTAGAAACCAGTGCCTAAAGGACCAAGGATAAACCCAATTTAGTGAAGTGTAATAGGTGAAGGTAAGATGTATATTATTAAGTAATATCTATAAAAAACACAAAAAGGTGTTCAAGGTGTAGGATCATCATACACAAAGATATGGGGATATAAGAAGAACTCTAATGAGAGTACAAGTATTCTTGTGTGAGGTGTGGAGGATGCATCAAAGGAAAGGATGGGAATCCCATATTCCCAAAAAGTGTAGGATTCTTGTGTAGAAACAACAATAGAGAGTGATGATGGAGAAAATTTATATATGCAGAGGTATGTGATGGATACAAGAGAACATTTTACCCTTAAGGCAAAGGAAAAAGACGTTATGTAGGAGGTTCCACATAAAGAATCTAAAGATGTGCGAGGAGAAGAGAAAAGTCATCTCATAGCTTATAAGGACTCAAAATTATTTATGCATCACACATAGGGATTATCAAGAGGAGTTAGCTAATATCATATTAAATCTGATGAGGAAGGCACAATATTTATTGTGTAAGGTTAAAGGAAGCCGTTATAAGAAGGAAAAAAAGAGTCTCAACCTGAATTTGATTAGGGAACATGATTTGTATTGTGCATGAGGAATGTGAGTTATTATTGGAAAGGAGCAAGGATGGAGACTATCAACCTAAAGCTAACTAAGAAAAGCAACTGATGGAAATATTAGTCTAGGCATGTGCAGAAAATTATGTGACATTAGAGGATTTTTTTGACCCTTTTAGAATTAAGGTTAAGGAGAATAACCTAATCAATGAAGGAGAAAACTATTACAAAAAATTGGTCGATTAAATATTTTAGATTCATAATATATTTTGATATAGTGATGAATTATGAAAATATGCTAAATATAGAAAGTACAATGTAAAAAAATTATTTTATTGTTTAATCATGAATATGAAATAAAACTTATCTCAAAACAATGTTTCACAAGTATATATAATAAGTTTAGGTGCAAAAATAGTTAAGATGATGCTTAACTATGATTGTCAGATTTTAGAAACTATTTCTTTGTCAACCTAGACACTACCATCAAAATAAGGACACTAACATCAATGATTTTCTCTTGAAACCAACACTTATATTTGTAGTTAAATACATGTCCCTTTATAAAATTCTACCTACACATATTAGGATTTCTTGTCACCTTAGAAATTATTTATTTGGATCATGCACATAGATTTTGGATATCAGTATGTAGCTCAAAACCCCAGGTCCTCCAATTAGGGAATACCACCTTGTAAAATAGGTGTTAGTGGGATAAATTGAATTTTATATGACCTCAAAGACCCCTTTATCATTGAGAACTACCTACATAGCCAATACTTTGAAGAGGGCCTTAGACTTATGTATTTGTCCCCCTTATGTGGGCTTTGTGTGAATAATTATGCAATATGCTATATGTGAGTGCATGTAGTGATCTAACTTGTATCTTGAAAAATATTTCTCATGGGTTACTCTTTGTATGCTTTAGACCTATAATAATACAACTCATATATTGATATGGAAATATGTAAGAATAGGGTAGTTTTTCAAGATTGAGAGGTATATTTAGATAGATGTGTGTTTGAAAAGTAATTGATATTACTTGATGATAATGAATGGTCTTTAGAATTTATTTATATAACACATTTTTAAATGATATCATGAGGGGGTTAAAATAATTCTATAGACTAACCCATACATGTCAAAATATTTTCAAATTTGAGTGCTTGTGAGGTATGGGCACTAGCTTTAGAACTAGGACACTAACATTGACACTAGTGTCCTAATCCAAATATAGTGTCTGAGAGAATAGGAAAATATTAAATATCTATAATTGAGATTGAAGGATATATATTAGGTTTTAATAATATTGTGGGTTACAGGTAATCTAATAATCATAATATCAAGTTCAGACTATAAGATAAGTATTTAGGTACAATGAGATAGTGAACATGAGAATTTTGATAGTGGGAAGGTCCTGAACTAAAGGGTTAAGCCATGAATGATATTTTCCAAGTGTACAAGAATATTTTATCATATAAAATCTAGATTCAACATTTACATCCACCTAATTTAATCTAGTAATGCATAAGGATGAAATTACTTAATTAAAGGAAAATAATTGCATACCTCAGATTGTACAACCCACCTTGCTTTGATTTGAGACCTATTTAAATTTGATTTTTATGTATTACCTACAACCAAGATCATGTTACAGTGTAATTAGTGCATACAATCTAAAATTTGAAATAATTAAATTGCTTGAAAGAAAAGAGATCAAATAAGGAGTACACCTATGTGTTGATGAAATCATGTTGCCCCTTGCTAGTTTGATTTGATAATGACACTTCCTAGCTGAATCATTGGAGAGAGAGAGAGAGAGATTCACAACTAAACCTTAGATATATGAAGAGGGGAATTGATGGGTGAACATGCCCCCAATCCAATTCAAAGATGAGTTGTGCTAAGGCCATTATGTGTGTTGAATCTTGATCACATAGTTTAAGTGTATACATAATCTATCCAATATCCCCCAAGTCAAATGGTATAACCATCTCAACCAAAAAAGTGGAAGTCATTTAAAATTCATTGAATGTGTTGAATCTCTATCACACTGCTCAAAAGAGTCAAACTAATGTAGTAGATAAAATATCAATCAGTGTATCTTGGTAAGGTTAATGAATAAATGGGACTGTGATGAAAATGGTAGAAAGAGAGAAGGAAGGTGCACGAGGGAAGGAGGGCGATAGGGGGGAGAGCATAGGTCACAGCTACAAGGTGGCATTGGGAGTGTAGCAGTTAGCCTAGGGAGTATAGTAGTCAGCCCAGAGCTTGAGGAGTGCTGGAATGGTTTTCCCCCCACTGTTTCCAAGTCCATGTGATGCTAAAGAGCCAACTGGCATGAGACTTCCCAAGGTCAATGGATGCCTATAAAGATGCAAGGAGAGGCCCAAATTGGTCATAATTATGGACATGATTGCTGAGGATATCAAATATTATACAAATCATTCTCTATATTGCAAGTTTTAGGGGTTCAAGACTTTGTTCCAATTCTTGGAAGCATGGGCTCAAAGGACATGGGCTCTGAAAGGAGAAATGGATATCACAATATTAGCCAACAATTATTTTATGGTCATTTTTACCTACTTGACTAACTGTAGTAGAGTCTTTACTGGAGGTCCATACTTTCACAATCAAGTGGGGCTATTTATCAAGTCATGGCATGCTAGTTTTATACCTTCAGAGGAATTTCCAAACCGTGTTTCAGTGTGGGTGCGGCTGCCTCACTTTCTGATGGAATGTTATCTTGAAGATACCCTACAATTGCTTACATCCCTCTTGGGAAGGCCAGTCGATTCATCAATGTCAATCCTTGGGAAATAGGTAATGACTTATGCCCACATTTGTGTTGAAATTGATCTTAGTAAGCCAATACCTGATGCTATTGAAATGAGTGTGAGACCCTTTTCCTGGGTACAACAATTAGATTATGAAACTCTTCCCTTTCACTGTCGTCTTTGTCATGCTTATGGTCACTTGCAGTGATGGTGTCTCAAATCTAAAACCTTTGAATCTTAGCCTGCTCAACCTGCTCGTAATCCACCTAGAACTGACAAAGGGAAGGGCTCGATTCTAGGTGAGGTGCCAGAAATTGATGTTTTTATCCCGGTTAAAGGGTGATATAGAAGTAGGGGTTAAAAATGGTCTTTGAAGGAAAGACAGGTAGATGACTCGCTTAACAGATTTGAAATTCTAAATGACCTTAACCAACGGGAGGTGAACCTAAGGTTGATGATTTTGGATCAGTAGATTGAGGGCCCAGCTTAGGAGAACAATGTTTTAGTTGATTTAAATGAATCACAAGATGTTGGGGATGGGCACATAGATATGGACCAGTAGATGTTGATATCAGATGTTTTGACTTCCTCAGCTTTTACCTCTAAAGAAGATGGGAATTTATCTTTAACAGGGAAATCCAGAGAATTAGGAGCAGCAAGGAGTAGTAAATCTTCTCCTCACTTGGGACTTTTTCAAAAAGACCTTAAGAAGGGTGGGGGGGAGAAATCGGTCAAGCTTGGTAGGAAAAAAGACTTGGAAAAGATGAAACTAATGGGAGAGACTTTAGTGGAGTCAGGGTCAATGAAGACTCTGGATGCTCACTTTCTAAATCCTTTGAAATGATTCTACTATCCTAGAATGTAAGGGGTTTGAACAGTAGCCCTAGACAAAATGATGTTCACAACTTGATTAGAAGTCAAAGACCTGATGTCCTTTTTTTGTAGGAGACTAAACTTTAAATAGATGCTATGTCCAGATTAGTGCCTAAATTGTGGAGACAAGGGGACTATCAATGCATTGGGGCTACCGAATCTTTAGGAGGATTAGCTTGCCTTTGGAACCCCTACAAGATTGGCCTCATATGATGGTTATCCTCTAAGTTTTCCTTGACTATGATGGCTTTTAGCTTTGAGATGGGGGAAGTCATTCTTCTATCCAATATCTATGCCCCTACTAACTAGTGGGGTAAACAATCCCTATGGGGCCACATTAGTTTTGTCTGCAGCTTGGTTTCCCTCCAACCTTGGATTATGGCTGGAGATTTTAACTCTATTTTGGATTTGACTAAAAAAAATGGTGGTATGACAAAGCTTGACCCCTCTACTTTGCTTATGTGAAATTACATTGAAGTTTTGAATTTAGTCGACATTCAGCCCAACAATGGACAGTTTACTTGGAACAATCAGAGGACTGGCCAACATTGCATTGCTGAGAGACTGGATCATTTTTTGGTTTCTGGTTACTAGGTCAGGGGTATGTGGTCTACAGGGTCTAAAATTTTGGACTGGTGAGGATCAGATCATTGGCCTATTAAGTTGAATAGTGTTTTAAAGTACTAGCCTCACTCTCTTTCCTTTAGATTCTAACTCATGTGGCTGCGAGATCAATCATTGTTCAAATGTGTGGCCAACTAGTGGAGGTGGGGCAAGCCTGCCCATGGTACAGTGATGTATATTTTTGCTAAATCACTATAGTTTATGAATTATAAGTTTAAATAATGGAATCATCAAAGCTTTGGGAATATTTTTCATGCTAAAGTTGATGTGTAGGCTAAGCTTGATGGTATCACAAGAACAATTAGGGAGGAAGGATTGACTGAAATCTTACTTCAAGACAAAGCTCAGGATGTGAAAGACCTAGAGGAATGCGAGCTAGGGGAAGAAGTGTTTTGGAAGTAGAAAGCTCAGATAGAATGGCTCTAACAAGGTGACAAAAATACTTCTTTTTTATTTCAATCGTCCAAAGCCAGGAGGCACGACAACTCTATCTCAGTCCTGGTCAATGAAAGAGGTAAGCAGCTTAATTCCTTTCTTATAATGTCAGAGGAGGTGGTGCAGTATTTCTCTACTCTTTTTAGGGAAGATGTGAATGAGGAATTACTAGAAGAAGCACAAGTTCTCTACTGCATTCTACCCCTAGTGACGTGTGAAATGAATGAGAATTTAATGAAGGATATCACACTTGGGGAGCTTGAGGCGACTATTTCCCAGATGAAAAAGGGGAAAGCAGCTGGTCCTAATGACTTCCCAGCTGAATTCTATCAAGAATTTTGGGATATTATCAAATTGGATCTTTTAGCTATTGTTCAAGAATTTTAGTGGAATAAGCAAATGCTTAAGGCTTCAAATGCAACTTATCTCACCCTCATACCGAAATGCGAAGAAGCTGATAGGCTAAGTCAATTTTGCCCTATATCTCTTTGTAATGTTGTTTATAAAATCATATCTAAAATCATTGTAAAAAGGTTAAAAACTAGGCTCAGTGATGTGATTTCTAAAGAACAAAGTGGTTTTGTGGAAGACAGACAAATTCTTGATGGTATTGTTATAGTGGTTGAGTCCATTTACTCTATGGCCAGCTCCAAGGATTAGGCAATGTTTATTAAGCTGGATATGGCCAAGGATTTTGATAGGGTCAGATAGTCATTCCTATGGAAGGTTCTCAAAGATTTTGGTTTTGTAGATGAATGGACCCAATGGGTCATGAGCTGCATTTCCTCAATTTCTTTTTCAGTGCTTATCAATGGGGAACATACGGAGTTATTTGGTGCCTCTAGGGGGCTGCGACAAGGAGATCCCTTGTCTTTATATCTCTTTATTATTCTTGATGAAGGCTTGGGGAGGATGATTAGAAGGAACAGAGAGGATGGGCATATTTAAGGCTGGCGATGGGGGGTGAACTGTTGGCGCAATCTCACTTGCAATTTGCTGATGACACTATTCTGATGGGCATGGCCATAATGAGTGAAGCTGCCAATTTGTGCAGGATGTTGGATGTTTATCTAATGTCCTTGAGGTAAAAGTTCAATGAAGATAAGTCATCCATCTTCTTATTTAATACACTGGCTCCCATACAATAGTGAATTGATCAAACTATGCATTTCTAGATTGGGACTCTCCCCATGATTTATCTGGGTATTCCTATTACAGCTGGCCGTATATGCAAAGAATCCTGGTAGAATATTTTGGATAAATTTTGGGTGAAGGTGAATCATTAAACTCATAGGTGGCTTTCTTTTATGAGCCGTGTTCAATTAATTCAATATGTGGTGCAGGCTTTGCCCATTTATAGATGTATGCTTCAGGTTACCTCAGTGGGAATTGTTAAGGAATTTGACTTGATTACTAGGCAATTTTTATGGGTTGGTACTTTGATGACCTCAAAATGGAGCTTATTTAGATGGGAGATGGTCTGTAGCCCCAACAAACATGGGGGGCTTGGCCTAAGGTAGATGGACTTAAATGGAGTTGCTTTGGCAGTAAGCTTTATTGGCACTGGTGCAATGAATAAGACAAGGCCTAGGCTGGAATTCTCTCTCAGAAGTACTATTCAAGGGCCACTCAAAGTGATATTCCTCATTATCCACTCATTGGGAAAGGCTCAGCGATATGGAGGACTCTCAAAAAAGGGGCTGCTCTTATTAAAGAAGGCTTATTTTGGATTTGTAAGCGGGGATCCAAGGCTCTCTTTTGCACTGATTCTTGGGATGGTAACCCTCCCATTATTTCTCAGTTCCCTAATCTATCGAACCTTTACCAGAGATTCCTTGATGCTGGTTGGTCTCAGGTGAGTGACTTTAAATCATACATTTCCTATGGATAGCTAGAGGTGGCAAAATGGAAAGCAACTGAGGTTTGGCCAGTTGTTGGAATGCAGGAGGAGCATGATAAGCTAATGAACCTCCTTTCCAAACATTGATGTAGCTCCCTCTAGGAGGAAGATGAGCTTGCTTGGTCTCCCAATCCTAAAGGAAATTACACAGTTGCTTCTGGATATCAGGCTTTATTATCTCAGAGATTGGGTAGGGGAGAAGTGCAATGGTGGAGACAAATCTGGAATAAATTCTCATGGCCGAAATGCAATTGCTTTATTTGGTTGTTGGCTTGGAATAGGTGCTTGACTTGAGACAATCTCTAGAAAAGAGGCTTTTAAGGCCTATCCATTTGTGTTATGTGTGGAGTAGCTGAGGAGGATTCTGCTCACCTATTTTTTCATTACTCCTTTACTTTACAACTTTGGCATTATTGGTGGGATGTATGGAAGTGCCCCTATCTCCATGTTTCATCCTTGGTCAATTTTTGGAGTGGCATGGGAGAACCCCCCTCAAGGATGACTTTTCTATAGAATGTTTGGTTAGGGGGCCCATCTTTTTGCTATGGCAGCTCTGGTTGGAGAGAAATAGGTGGATATTCTGAAATGAGAGGATTATGGCACAATAAGTATGGCAGAAAGTCGTAGGGATGATTCAGGAGACTATGTAGGCCAAGAGTGAGGTTTGTCTCCCTTTATCCAAATAAGATGTTGAGGTGGTGGCATGACTAGGATTCTAGCGATTTGTAGGTAATTCAGCTTGTGTCAAGACAGATGAACAGGGCAAAGAGAAGATTCATAGGGATGGTTAGTGGTAGTACCCTCCCAATGAGTTTCTCAAGATCAATACAGATGGCTCTTCCAGGGGCAATCCCAGCCTTGTGGGTATTGGTGGGATAGGCAGAGACTCTGAAGGTACGGTGATTCTTCTCTTTGCAGTCCATGAGGGGATGCAAACCAACAACATGATGGAAGGCCAGACTATTCTCTATGCTCTTGAGAAGGCTCAGGTGTTGGGTTGGCGTAGGATCATTTGTGAATCAGATTCTCAAGTCTTGATCAACCTGCTTGTTAAGAGGAAATTGTTGGATGTCAATTGGCAATTGGCTGGGATTGCGTAGTAGATTTTGAGGATTAGCTCACTCATGGATACAATTAGGTTTATTCATATTCCCTGTGAATGGAATAGAGCAATGGATTGTTTGGCAAAATGGGCGTCTGAGCATTTAGATGGTGGTAATTTTGAGGATTGGGAGTCTCTCTCCCTAGAGCTTCGCTTTAATCTAGAACATATTTTGGAGGAAGATAGGAAGGCTCATATCAACATATAGGTGGGTTCATCCCTAGTTTTTCTATGCTTATTGTTGTCCTTTGGCAATTTCGGTCCCCCGTTCTTCTTGTAATGCTCTTGTTCTTTTATTAATATATTTTTACCCTTTTTATTAAAAAAAAAGGTTAGTGAATAAATGTGTATATAATTTGAATATGTATTTATAATTTGGTATAATTTCATGGCATATGCACATATAATGCATCTCAAGCTGAAGTATCTATCAAAATTAACCTCTGATGTATAGATTATGTATAATATCTATCACAAATCTGAAAAACTATCCCGAATATGTGAAAATTAATGCCAAATACATAAGATTCTAACACAAGTGTATATTTGAATCATATAAATTGTATCAAATTCTTCTGATTCTTCCAACTGTGTGTATGTGGACTCGTGTCTCTATGACAAGCTACCTTTTTTAAGTGAGGGGAATGTAATGTGACAATCACCTTATCTCAAAAGGATAATATAATCATGTTATATTTGTATTAGTCATGTAGTAAAGAAGCATATAATGCTATCATGTCTAAGTATATGTATCAATAAATCTCACATTATCCAAACATAAAAATTCTTAAGAGGCATGATATGGATCATGGTGACATCTATAATTAACAGACACAACAAATAATTAAACACACACATAAAAACACTTAATGTCATGCAAGGGGATCTAAGGACATTGAAAACAAGGTGTATGTTCAAATCTCACACACTCAATGGGGAGGACATGTTCAAATGTCAACACACCAAATAAATAATCAACACTCAGGACACAAGGGCCAAAAAACAAAGAACGTGTTCAAATGTTCCACATTTAAGACAAGGTAGAAAGCAAAAAGTACATGTAAGGAAGGCATGTGAAAATATGAATAAGTGAAATATGTAAGTAGCTAACATAAACATATCATACTAGTCCCTTCATACTTATGTTAGCAAAATGCCTTGTAGCATAACATATCAAATACATTGTATAAGATGTTAGCCTGAGTATAGGCATGAGTAATCATTAGTATATAATCTCAACATAATAATGTAAAGTGATAATAAAATAATAGAACCTATCTCAATCATGATGAATAGAAGTAGATGCCCCAATGTCATATGGGTAGAGGAAAGGTCCAACATCTATACATGTAAGTATCATGGATCTAATGTATGTCTATATCACACTCAAGTAACCATGAAACATGTATATTTAAATAAATGATATGTTAACTACTAACATAAATTAAACAACATATGTAAAATCTAGTAAACATTTAAATGTTAAATATTTTTTATTTGTTTAAATGTTTTTGCATTTTCTTTATTTTATTTTTAATTTTGTGATTTTTTTAGGAAAGTAAGGTCTAACTGATGATCCCTTCTAAGGGATGATCATAAGGTGATTTAGATTGAAAATATGGTACAATAAATTGATCATGTTACAAAGGATCATATATATGTGTCCAATCTAGAGTTATAAAATAAGTGATACTTTGTGTATGCCTCATAGGACTTTATGGTTGTGAAGCAATAGTATAAACTAAATTGGTTCACAAATCCCATTGTTTAGTGCTAAGTGACTTCTTTGATGTACTTTTGCGTCTTTGTCATTATTGTCACCAACTATTTCACCCTATAGATGGTTGTTCAAGCCTAATATAATATTTTGGAAACATTGTAATACCTCTAAGCCTGTAGGTTGCCTATAGTAAAGGTAGACCTCTAGGTTTAAGGGCTAGTTCCCTAGATTGATCCTTTCTTGCTTATTGCCTACAATACTAATTTTATTGGATGAAAAGGGATAGAAGTAGACATGAAAGTAAAATAATATAATGAGGTGATACACTAGAATTATCTCCACTAGACTAAAATACACTTACAGTAGGAAACATGACTCATAACACTAGTCTCAAAATCCCAAATTGCTCTAACATTAGTATTTCAAAGATAGAGGTGATATGCATTAAGCTACTCAAGATGAGTGAACCAGAGGTTATATTTCAAACATTAGGGCTAATCCTTAAAATTGAGATAAAAAATGTACTAGATATAATTTATGTGACTTGTTAAAGAGAAAAATACTTTGTATTAAACATGGAAGATCAAAGAGAAATCAAGGATTGATACTAATCACTTGAAATTTCACTACACACCACTTAACACACTTAGAAAAGAAGTTGATGAGATCAAAACTAGATTTTAAATATTTATTTCAAAGGCAAAATATAGTATCAAACCAATATGGATTTACCATACCATGTGTGGATTCTTTTATGAAAGATAAAATGGCTTGCATTTATAGAGAATGTGAGAGGAGAGAGAAGAAGTGAATCTTAAGTGTCACAAGAAAAAGTGTCAAAGCATGAAAAACAATTACATTGTAGGAGAATGGAGTGTAGAACAAACCATGAAGGTCTTCTTGGATAAGTGTCTGTCTAAAGCATGATGAGGCATCTCTTGATTGATCAAAACTAGACTAGGAAGACTTGACATGTGCATTATCTTAAGGGGGTTAGAAACAAGCTATGATAGTCATCATATGCTTCCCTAACCACTAGCCTTCTTCATGAAACTTGTACTTACCATTTGTAGTCATTCATTGGTCTTCTATGCCTCATTCTTCACATTTTTCACCCAAGTTGATTTCATTTTCTCAACCAAATCCATGAAAGATGTGTTAGGAAACCTACCTATGGTCTCTTTACCTTCTACTCCATTAGGTAGACCTTAAAAAGATCTCAAATTAGACCTATCATCTTCTCTCTTGGCAATTACTTATCATTTTTACTATCTACCTAAGATTTCCTATGATAAATGGTGTAGAAGAGGTGTTTATGTGCTTATCTGAGGTTAGAAATAGATTTAGGGAGTTATAATAAGTCCCCGTATACCTCATACATTTAATCTCATCTATTCAAACTCTTTTGTATATGTAGAACAAGTTAAATCCTTGTAAAAAACCCTATTTTTACCTTGTCCATACAAGTAGGGTATTGACCAATTAGATGTCTAGGACTGAGAGAGTCTCATATAATTTTTAAACACTTTCCAGATAAAATTACCTCATCTGAGTGCATCTCAAATAATATTTCCTTCATCAGGTCTTAGACAAGAGTTTAAGGAGGGTTTTGAGCTATATGGACTGTTAAGGATTGTTCATAAAATCCTGACATCCAACCTCCAAAAAAAATCCACAAATTTTGAGTATAAGACCCTATCCAATTACCCCTATCTCCTTATGACACCATACTATCAATCATTATATATGTGAGTAGTTAAAAATGGCCTATCGAGCTTTGGAATGTATTATGCATACCACTGTGGTGGAATTGAGTCAAAATGACCAACTTGTCTTATTCCTTTAGAAATAAATGGTTTTAACACATCCTAAACTCTCCCCTAAATGTATTCAACTAGATTTCAAAGGTTCCATGGTCATATGAATGGATCTGTACCCTTGTAGGGCTTAGGTCTAGTTCTAAGCCTAATAGGCCTAACTATTTTTCATGACCTAAAACTACCTCTGATTAGTTTAATGGGACTACAGAGTCTTCCCTAACTTTTTTCATGCTCAAAATAAATTTCCACACCATTTTAAAGTGATTTAAGACTTTCTATCTTATCCCCTTACCATTCGCATACCCTACCTGCAGTCTTATCTTGACTGGGAGTGCCCTCTATTTGAGACAAAATAGAAGGCACTTCCCCTATTTGTTTAGCCAAACTGAGGCCATAGAAGTCTTTGTTGGCATGTAATTGTCATTAATGTTAAAATGGTGCATCATAAAAAGGAATAATAGTCATTAATGTCAAGTATCTATCATGTCAATATTGTATTGTCAAGATTGATGTCAAAGGTGACTAAGGACATATGGTAGTATGTGATATGCCAAGGCACATAAGACTGTTGCATTGATGAGAATTTTCATGAGTGGCATGAAAATAATATGTAAAGGTCATGGAATATGTTTAAAGACAACTAAAATCTACATAGGAATCCATGTGATAAGAGAGAATTTGAAGGCAACTAATGTTTTATGGTTGCATAAAGGCATAGTTCAAGGTGTCAAAGGTGTCCAGGTACATGGAAGAGAGATTTCAAGTCATCTGATGCTTGGTCATGTGGTTTTAGGTTTGTATGAGAATATATAAGACTATTTTCATCTAAAATATAATGGTGAAGTGATATGAGTGAGATGTGATGTCTTATATCTACTTGATTGATGTTTTATTGAGGTCATGACATGAAAGGAATAGGCCAAGGCATCAAGTGCTTAAGTATCCTAAGCCTAGTTATGGCATGAAGAGATCTTATGAGAAGGTATGAGTATGATGTTTTGGTGATATGAGTTCACATAGGCATGATAATTTGTAAAGTTTATTTGAGCATGTATGTGAGGCATTGGAACACTCGTGAGAGTTTCAATGTGAGCTTATAAGGGTAGGACCCTCAGTCTAGGTTTGCATCTAGACTTATGTTAGACCATAACTAGCCTAATGAGGCATCATGATCTATATTAAAGACATGTGAAGGATGTATTGTAGTGTTTAATCATGAGATAGGTTTCTTGAGTATGTGAGTGAGGTGGAGAGTACATGAAAAGAGGCATGAAGGTCAGTTTGAAGGCCTAATATGGTTTACACATCAAGGTCTAGAGAGTAAAGAGAGAGAGTGTGGCCTAATGAGGGGTCATGATAATATTTCAATGTTTTTGAGATCATATAATAATTTTCATAGGTGAGGTATGTTGTTTCAATTTTGTTCATGAAATTTGAGGTCATAGTGTGAAGGACAAGGAATGAAAAGTTATTTAGACGTCTCTCAAGAGCTCAAAATGAAGGGTTTCAACTTGAGAAGAATTTTATCGTGATCATTAGCTCATAAAACCTTTTAATTGAAACATAAGTAGTTCATGGTAGATGGGTAATGATCCTAGCTCAAAATTATAGGAATTAGTTTTTAGATTGAGGGGCTATGCTTTATGAATGATCATTAAGAATAGAAATTGGTTTAAACCCTCTTATAACCCTAATAAAGACCCAATTTTGAATATGTTGCTCAAAATTGCTCAGGATGGATTTAATTTATTATGTAATATATTTTATTTTTAGTGGACTCTCTCAGGTACCTCCAAGTGGTATTGGTTAGAGAGAGGAGAGAGAAAATTTTGAGTTATAGGCTTGTTTCTAAAGAAATTATTGTAGAATTCAAAAGTTGCATTGGACATAGTAATAAAATTAATTGAGGAAGAAAGTATAAAATAATGTTTCATTTCCATGAAGGTTTATTTATAGTTTTTAGTCTTCAAGTGTGCTAAATTGATCATCCAAGTTAGCTAGTCACTAACAGGCCTAATGGTGCAAATAGTGAAAAACCTAGGCAACAGTGAGAAGATGAATTGGAATGTGTTTTAATGATATAATTATGAAACCAAGTGAATATATATGTTTTGAAGTAATTTAAATACATGATAATGTTTGATATAAGTATTTTAAGTCAGTATAAAAATTTGAAAAGTTGAATCCAAAATGGCTTGTCTGGTTCAAGCAAGATTGTGTGGGATAAGGTCAGGAGATTAGTCTGCAAGAGCGATGTTTGCTAATAAAGATTATGATTTTTTTGTTTTATGTTATTATAAATATTTTATATAAATTTTTTGATATATTTATAATAATTTAAAGTGTCTTTATAGGTATTGGAAGTCTAAGTCACCATGACTGGTCTTTAAGGTAAACTAGTTGTTTTGAGTGAGCAAATTGCAGTGATGAGTTTGAGGCTCTATGCCCTAAATTAAAGTGACTAATGAATATTATGATATTTTTAATGTCATGAGGTTTCAATATATACTATTTATTATTATGTTTGTGTGTCTAAATGATGTGTTATCTTCAGTTGTTCAAGATAGACTTTTTTGTGTGTTCAAAGGCCTAATGTGAACAATGCTATTGGAGTGTTTCAAGTGGTGGTTGGACCTAAAAAGTGTCATGGTGATTATAAGATGTTTTATAAATATTATTTGATTATTTTATGATTTTTATTATATTTATATAAGTTTAGAGTGTTCTAAGGAGTCATAAGATAACGTGTCCTAAAGTGGGCCTAATAAAATTAGGTCTCCATGAGACCTAAAGAAGGATTTGGTCTATTTAAATTATGGCCAACCTACTTCAATGATTTATTATTAATTATAATGTGTCATAAGGCCTATTTTGTGGAAAATCTAAGTGTTCAAGTGTGTGTGGACAACTATGAGGTGCATGAGCAAGAGGCTTGTATAAGAACACAACTTTTAGGTCTAACTGAAGTGTTAGTGAATTAAATTGAGGATGTGAATGATATAGAAGATTGTTGAGAAGAAGGAGGTATTTTATACCATTAAATTATTGTATATAATCTATAATTAATATTTTATAGTGTGTTTTCATATGAATATCAAGTTCAAATGACCTAATTAGTCTTGAAGAGACCTAGTTGAGCGAAGAGGCTTAGAAGGTAGTTTGAAAGGAATAAGAGTGCGAAGAGTTGAAGAAGTGGTAATCATATATTATTTGAGAAACATATTATTATAAAGGTTATAAAAATAATCAGGTGGCTGAGTCATCTAGGGGGTTGGTGCCTCCTTGCAAGTGGGTGCTTTTTAAAGCCTAGTTAAGTGGGTGATTTGCTAGTTGGGGTTGGTGCTCCATGTAGAGTTGGTGCTTCACTAAATTTGTTTTTTGTCTTTTGAGACTATATTACATTTATATAGATCAGTGGTTTTTCTTATCCTTAAGGTTTTCCCACATATGTGATGCATTCTTATGTTTCATACTTATGTGGATAAATGCTTATACTTACTAGATCTATGTGTTTGTTTGAATGGTTCATGATTGCTTAAGTGTAATTGAATGAAAGGTTTTTGAAGAATAATTAACCCCCATATTATTCATTGTGATTATAATAATTGGTATTAGATAAAGTACTTTAAATCAGGTCTAATAGCCTAAAGGAGATCCTAGAAGCAAGGATGGCTAGAAGTAAAGTTCAAGGAGGTTTCTCTACCAGTAAGGCTTCATTCTTTAATGGGGTTAATTATGAGTTTTTGAGTATTATAATGAGGACATATCTAATTTCAATGGGCCATGACATATGGTAGCCAGTTATGGATGGATACACTCCACCTCCTACACTACCAACTGATACAATAGGTAATAAGGAAAGTGAAAGCAATTATAAGGCAATGAATGCCATTCTATGTAGCCTATCAAAGGAAAAGTTTATGAAGGTGATGCACTATGATTCAACCAAGGTGATATGGGACAAGTTGAATATTATCTATTAAGAAGACACCCAGGTGAAGATGGATAAATTGTAGACCCATATAAGGTAGTTTGAAAGTCTGAATATGAAGGAAGAGGAGAGCATTTCATCCTACTTGTTAAGGGTAGATGAATTTTTAAATGTCATCAAAGGTATCAGAGAAGAAGTGAAAGAGTCTATAGTTATACAAAAGGTATTTAGATCTCTAACTTCTAAATTTGATTCAAAGGTGTTTGCAATAGAATAAATACAAGATCTAGACACACTTCAGATGGATGGGATTCATGGCATCTTGATTACCTATGAGATGAGAACAAATGAAGGAAGACCTTTCAATAAGGAAGTAACATTAAAAGTTAAGAATAAGTCAAAAACCAATAAGGTCAAGGATGAGTTATGTTTTGATATTGATGATGATAAATTGATATCCATGTTTTCTAGGAAATTTAAAATTGGATCTGGTAAGTACAAGGTTAAGTTGCCTTTAAAATGTTTTAATTGTGGTAAGATTGGTCATTTTTCATCTAAGTGTCCTAAAAAGGATAAGAATAAACATGATGAAGAACATTATGAATATCATGGTGATGATAAGAAGGTCTATAATCTTAATAAAATCAAGAAAGATTTTAGGAAGTATGAAGGCAAAAAAAGGTCATTCAAGAATAAGAGAAGTTTCTATACCAAATAATATAATAACTCATCTGATGTAAGTGATACAAGTGCATCTGGTAGTGATGATAATAGTAATTAATATGAAAACAATGAAACCTTAGTCATGGCTATAAAAAAAGACAATGAGGGTTGCTCAAAATAAAAAGGCCTTATGGATGATGAATAATCATATGAAGAAGAGGTTGAAGTAAAACTCGAGGCATAATTGGTGAGTGCTCTAGAGGAGTTGAAGTTATAAATAAGAAAGAATAAAAAACTAAGATCATTAGTTAAAAAAAATTAAGAGTAGATTGGTTTGTTTGAAGAGATACTTAGTAAAACATTCAAGGATCATGATGAGATCATCAATCAGGTTGAAAATTAGATGGAGATAGTCACTGCTAGCCTAAAGGCTAAGGAAGAAGAATGCACCCGGCATGAATCAAAAATAGAATCCTTAAAGTTAGAATTGGATCAAGAAACTATCAATATGAAGACCTCTGAGATGTTTAAAAATAGAACTAAGGCTCTAGATGACATTTTGAGTAGTCAGAAGTCTGCCAATGATAAGGTAGGTCTTGGTTTCAAAGTAAAACAAAAGGAGAACAAGGAGAATGCTAATATGAACTAGAAGGTTAACCTCAAGAACAATATGAAGACAAATTATGTTAGACATCCTAATGCCATAAGGTATGTAGATTCATTCAATGGTTATTGTTTCTCATGTAGTTAGTTTGGTCATAGATCAAGAGAGTGTAGAATACCCTTAAAGAATGAGTACTCATGGGACTATAGAAGGAGTCATAATTCACATCAATCAAGATATATGAGTAATGTTGTTTTCTATAATTATCCTAACATTGTTCATATTAAAATATTATATCATAATAAATCATCAAGATAGAACAAGAAGATTCAAGCTCCTAAAGTTCAAGAAAGAAGACAAACCAAGGTGTGGAAGCCAAAGACAATCAAGCTTAGTCTTGATCAGTCTACAAGCTGATGTGGACTATTTGCTATAGTAGAGCATATACTAGATATTAAAGAGTATCAAGAGTTTTCATTATCAACTCAATTTTTTGACCACATAGATGATTAAGAGGCCAAGCCAAAAAATCTAATCAAGTATAAAAGGATCCTAAAGGATTATCAATCTTGTGAGAGCATGGAGATCTAGGAATCTCCTAATTTTGTGTTATTCTAGTGACCTATGGTAAGGGGTGACTCTATTAGGCTTCATGAAGACACTCATTAGTTAGTGGAATCTTGATATCTATTATGAATACATGTTGAAGAATGTTGATAGAGCTATAGGTGTTGTTGGTATATGAAAGGTAAGCAAAAAGTTGTTCCTTATTTCTAGCAATTGATAATTGAGCTTGATCTCAATTGAGAAGTGTTAATGGTATCAAGGTGTTTGAAGAAAGATGACAATGTTGTAAGAGTCTTAGTGACTCATGTGATGAGATTAAGCTGTGAAGACAAAGGTGGGGTTCCTAATTCTTCATTTGATATCAAGAATATGGTGGCCTAGTGTGTGATCAAAGTTTTGAGTCATATAAATCATGTCAAGGATAATATGAGTGGTCTTGTGATATAATTTCATTTGAAGGATTCATGCATGGATTAAGGGGGAGCATATTATGTTAATGATTCATATTTTTTGTGTTGAGATTTTATTTCAAGAAGGTGTGATTCTAGATGTTGCAAGTGTGATTATGTTTATTTGAGAAAAGAGCTAGAGGGAGATGTATATTTTTGAGAAAATGATCATTTTTTGAGAGTGGTTTTCATCTAGTGTTAGTGAGGTAGAATTCATAAGAATCATGGTTTATTGAGGTCCAAATATCAGATGATAGGTTTTGGAAGACCCTTTGTCATTAATGTCAAAGGGGGAGAAAGAATAGAATGGGGAGATGAGAATGATCAGGTTATAGTGTGTTTACCATTAATGACAAAGGGGGAGTTTGTTGGCATGTTGTTGTCATTGATATCCAAAAAGTACATCATGCAAAGGCATAATAGTCATTGATGTCAAAGATGTATCATGTCAATATTGTACTATTAATATTGATGTAAAATATGACTAAAGATAGATGGTATTATTGATATGTCAAGGCACATAAGAGTGTTGCATTGATGAGAATTATCATGAGTGTGAGCATACAAGGTACATTTCATGAAAGATGTTTGAAGAAAACTAATGTCTGCATAAGAAGCCATGTGATAATAGAGAATTTTTAGGCAATAGAGAATTTGATGGAAACTAATGTCTTATGGTTGCATAGAGGCATAGGTCAAGGTGTCAAAGGTGTTCAGGTGCATGAAAGAGAGATTTCAATTCATATGATGCTTGGTCATGTGGTTTTAGGTCTATATGAGGCTATGGAAGACTGTTGTCATCAAAAATAGAATGGTGCAATGATATGAGTGAGGTGTAATGTCTTATATCTAATTGGTTAATGTTTTATTGAGGTCATGACATGGAAAGAATAGGTCCATGGCATCAAGTGCTTAAGTAGCCTAAACCTAGTTATGGCATGAAGAGGCCTTATGAGAAGGTATGATCATGATGGATTGGTGAGATGAGTGCACACAAGAATGAGAAATTGTGAAGGCTATTTGATCATGTTTGTGAGGCATTGAAACACTCATGGGATTTTTAGGGTGAGCTGATAGGGGTAGGACCCTTAGTCTAGGTCTGCATCTAGACCTTTCTTAAACCCTACCTAGCCTAATAAGGTATCATGATATTTATTAAAGACATGTGAAGTTTTTATGGTAGTGTTTAAGCATGAGAGAGGTTTCTTGAGTATGTAAGTGAGGTGGAGAGTGCATGGAAAGAGGCATGAAGGTCATTTTAAAGTCTTAATGTGGTTTGTAGGTTAGGGTCTAGAGAGCAAAGAGAGAGAGTGTGGCCTAATGAGAGGTCATGATCAGATTTCAAGGTGTTTAATCTCATATAATAATTTTTAGATGTGAGGTATGTTTTTTAAATTTTTTTCATGTAGTTTGATGTCACAGTGTGAAGGACAAGGCATGAAAATTTGTTTGGAGGTCTCTTGAGTGATTAGAATGAAGGATTATCAACTTGAGAAGGATTTTCTTGTTCTCATCAGATTGTCAAACCTTTTAATGGAAACTTAATTAGTTCATGATATATGGGTAAGGGTCCTAGCTCAAAATTCTAGGCATTATTTTTTGGATTGAGGGGCTATGTTTTATGAATGATCATTAAGAATGGAAATTGGTTTAAACTTTCTTAGAACCCTAATAAGGACCTGATGTTAAATATTTTTCTCAAAAGTGGTCAAGATGGATTTAATTTCTTAGGTAATATATAGGATATTTTATTGGAGTCTCCTAGTTACCTATAGGTGGTATTGGTTAAAGAGAGGATAGAGAAAATGTTGAGTTATAAGCTTATTTCTGAAGAAGTTGTTGTAGAAGTCAAACGTTGCATTGAACATATTAATAAAATGGTTATATAAATAAGGTATAAACTCATGTTTCATGTCCATGAAGGTTTATGGATAGGTTATATCCCTAAAACGTGCAAAATCACTCATCCAAGTTAACCAATCACTAACATGCCTAATGGTGCAAACAGTGAAAAACCCAGGCAATAGTGAGAAGATGAATTGAAATGTGTTTCCACAATAGAATGATGAAACCAAGTTCATATAAATGTTTTTAAGGAATTTTAAGACATGTTAATGTTTTATATAATTCTTGGAATTTAGTGTAATAGGTTAAAAAGTTAAAGCCAAAATGGCTTGTCTGGTTCAAACAAGACTATGTGAGATAAGGTTAGGAGATTGGTCTGTAAGAGCAATGTTTGATATTAGAGATTATTATTTTTGTATTTTAGGTTGTTATAAATATGTTATATAATATTTTTAATTTATTTATAACCATTTAAAGTGTCTATACAGGTGTTTTAAGCCTGAGTCACCATGACTAGTCTTTAAAGTAAACTAGTTGTTTTGAGTGAGTAAATTGTAGTGATGAGTTTGAGGCTCTATGCCCTGAATTGAAGTGAATAATGCATGTGATGATATTTTTTAGGTTATGATTTTTTAGTATATATGATTTATAATCATGGTTTTGTGGCTAAATTATATGTTATCTTTAGTTGTTTAAGATAGACTTTTTTATGTGTTCAAAGGTCTAATGTAAACAATGCTAATGGAGTGTTTCAAGTGGTGGTTGGACATAAAAAGTGTCATGGTGCTCAGAGGATGTTGGATAAATCATATTTGATTGATTTATGAAAATTTTATGTCATGTATATAAGTTTAGAGTGTTACAAAGGGTCATAAGGTAATGTGTCCTAAAGAAGGCCTAATAGAATTAGGTATCCATGAGACCTAACAAAGGATTTGGTCTATTTGAGTTATGGCCAACCTAATGTAATTATTTATTGCTAATTATAATATGTCCTAAGGCCTATTGTGTGGAAAATCTAGGTGGTCAAGTGTGTGTGGCTGACCATGAGGTGTACGAGCAAGAGGGTTGTATATGAACAAGGATTTTTAGGCCTAATTGAAGTGTTAGTGGCTTGTATTGAGGATGCTTACAACAACTAGTTTGTAAAGACCAATCCAAATAGAGAAGAAACTTAAAGGCCATGGGGATGTGTAAGTAGAAAAGAGTATACCTTATTAACAATGGTTCATGAATCATGATATACCAAGCCTCTAACTATTTCCATGAATTTTAAGTAGATAAATAATAATACCACCCACCAAGTGCACTTGCTTTGACTCAACTCCTCCTGACCATACGAAACTGAAACTAGTTGACCCTTTTTGCTTGTTTAAGAGAGTGATAGGAAATATAGAATGGGTTTTTACCATTTTTAAATATATAAAATATTCTTGAGTATGTAAATGTACTTATGATACTTGAAGAGACACTTTTAAAGTCCTCTCATGTGCCAAAGTTACTATATAGGCTATACAATAGCTAAAAATTACCACTTTTCTCATTGATCTTCTTATTTGGACATTGCAACTATAGTTTTTAGGTTAAAACTACCATATCTAACATGATCCTAACAAATAGGATGTTGAAATACACTTGTACACACTTTTATTCTTATGAAAATCATACAAGTTTAATTAATGACCCCAAAAGTGGCCTAGAGTGACTCAGGACAAACTATAGACAAATATGACAAAGATAAACATAATGTTTGAAATTAATGAGACCATGGCACACATTTTACATCCTATAATACCCATATAACAAGTTTGAATATATATAGTGGGTTGACCTAATTTGACTTGTAGTCAAATTAGTTAATCATACCATCTCTAAAACTTGTTGATCTATTCCTAACAACTAGTTGGGCCATGCGGGTATATATGGGGACTTCATGGATCCCACTGTGTATCTTTGATGTGATTTAATTTTAAGTACTAGTAACCTAGGAAAGGGGGTTACCTTATTCTTACCCTTTCACTTATGATTAACCTTAATATATTGTATGATTAATTTTCTTGAAATAAAGGTCTCTTGTTGTATTATATGCTCATACTAAATCCTTGAAATTATGATTACCCTATTAGCATGAATATACTTGAGACATTTATTAATTATAGAGGTCAATACATGGATATTATGGATCCAAGGTCATTATATTAACTTATAAAATGCTCACATGTCTATTATAAATGAAAAATGTTGTGGTCACATGTGTTGGACCAACTTGTAAAGGTAAATTAATTTCACCAAAAACCTCTTCTACTTTCCCATTGAATGACTTTACCACCTTGGCCAAGTGGTATAAATCATCTTGTGTATATTCCAAATATGTGAGTAATGTCATGGTACATGCATTCTCATTGTAACCATTATCAATCATAACACTATGCATAGGTTGATGATCAATATATGCTCTAATAAACAATGAGTGAATATCTGAGTCATCATTGAAAATTTTACTATCATCAAAGGTAATATAAGGAATCTAAACCATAGGAGTTATTTAATGTGTAAGTGTGCCAATAATCTTATTTAATTTGTTCTCATAATGTAGTGGAGGAATATGTGCATTATATTCTATTTTCACTTCTGGTGTTTCCTCAGAATGATCATGTAATGGATAGTTGAATATCTTTTGGTTTTAATATCAATGAGGTTTTGTATCATATGCTTCAATTTGAAACATATGTTGATGGAATTCCAAAAACATTGGTGATATTCAAAATAAGCATTTTCATCATAGCATTTTGTTATAGGTTGATTCATATCAACTTCAAAGGGATCATGGAGAGATATGAGATGTTAGTTCACTTGCTTCTTAAGGAGTGAAGCTAGAGACTCAAGTAATATTGTAAATTATTTATTAGGTGTTTTAGATAAGATGAGATTATTAGGCTATTGTGAAACTATATTCAACATTGTTGTTGCTTCTTTTTTAATCTCTATGGGTTTTACCTTATAGCGTAGTTTGATATGAAACTTGGTATTGGAGATAGTCAGTGTGTTGGATACATACTTAATCTTGTTTAATACAATGAGTTTGATTTATTGATATTGAAAAACATGGCATAAATCATCAAAAGATTTAAACTTCTTGAATACAATATTCTCTTGTAATGGGGCAAGACAACTTTTTTTGAAGATATCTTTAAGTTCTTTATTTGCCATTAGATTTTTCATTTTGGCTAACATTGTCTTGTACCTCAAAAAATATTCATTGATAGGATCATTGGTTTCTTTATTGATATTTTAAAGTGGTTCATATGACATAATTTCAATAATATTGATATAAAAATGTGTTAGAAACTGATATACTAAAGGTTAGAATGATTTTACTGATTGTATTGGTAAATCATAGAACCATATTAAAACATAGTCCTTTAGACTTCTTGGGAATAATTTGATCAAAAGTTTATAATTGAAAACATAATGAAGATATGTTGCATAAAAATATCAGAGATGTTGTTCAAGATCATCCTTACCATCATAAAGTGTGACCTTGGGTGCTACAAAATAGATTGGCAAATGGTGAAAATATATCTCAAGTGCAAGAGGATTATGCAATACATTTGATGAATCAATATCATGAGTAGAATTTGAAGCATTTTGCTCAATACTTATAACCTTAGCTTCCAAATATTGAATAACTTGGATAATAGTTTGCATAGTAGACCCAATGAGATTAATATTTGATAGATTTGAAGTCACCAAAGGGGATGCAAACCCTACTTGTGATGATGTAGGCATTGAAACCATTTATTGAGTTAAAGTATTTATTTTTACCATGGATGATGTCACAATAGTTATTAGACCTTCAAGGGAAAATGGCTTGAATACATATCATGTGCCCCTACTAGATGTATAAATTGATGGTGTAATCGATGGGAGGGATATTAGGAGTGATGTGTGATAGGCATATCTAGTTCCCTAATATTTGTATCAATAGAGAGTAATGGTTGTTCACTAATGCCTTTGGATTTTTTAGTTTACAATATAGTATTGAGGATCTTTTGGATATCTTTAGGATTTTCACAAATGTGATTTCAAAATAATGAAATATATTTAACTTTCTCTTTATTTACTTGTTCATGTTCATTATTATCATGTGTTTCATTATCCTTGAGATCATATTTATTCTCTATGATATATTTTTAGTATTTTCCTCATTATCATTATTGGCACTCTCATTATTCGGAGAATTTGATAGGGTATTACCTTGAAACATTTTAGGTTGTAAAAGAGGAAGCTAAAGATGTTCAATAGGTACACCACCTATTATATCAATATGTCTATGTTTCATACAAATTAATAAAATTAAAATATGAATAAATATTTCAATATGAAATTTTAAAAGGCTAAAAACCTTAAGGGCAATCTAGAATTGGCATAAGAAGACTCAAAGTTTAGGTTCACTAAATTTTTGACCTTTTTTGGATTAAGGGTAAGGAGAATAGCCTAATCAACTAAGGAGAAGACTATTCCAAAAAGTATTCCAATTAAATTATTTAGATTCACAATATATTATGATACAATGTAGAATTACAAAAATATGTTAATTAAAAAAGTACAATACAAAATAGTAATTTTATTTCTTAATCATAAATAAGGAATAACACTTAGATTATTAAATTATTTTCAAGTAGATCTAATAAGTACAGATTCATAAATAGTCATGATGATTTTCAACTATGATTTGTCAAATTCTATAAATTAGCTCTTTGTCACCCTAGACACTACCATAAAAATAGGGACATTAATGTTGACATTTATATCCTATAATTGACACTTCAATCTATAGTAAAGTATAGGTCCTTTTATGAAAATTACACATGTGCCTACTAGGGTTTTATTTCAGCTTGTAGATTGTCTATTTAGATCATGCATACAGGTTATGAATATTAATATGTAGATCAAAATCTTAGGTTTATCAATTAGGGCATGCCATATTAAAAAATAGGTGTTATTGGTTTCAATTGAAGTCTAGCTAACCTCATATATCCATCTATTAGTTAATGCTACCTACATATCCAATGATTTGAAGAGGGCCTCAGACTGATGTAGTTCTACCTCTATGTGGGCTTGTGTGTGAATAATTGTGCAATACCTTATATGTGAGTGCATGTAGTGATATAATGTGTAACATGACAAATAATTCTAATAGGCTGATCTTTGGATGCTTCAGATCTCTAAAAATACTACTTCTATGATTGATATGGAAATATGGAAGAATACGGTAATTTTTCAAGCTTGAGAGGTGCTTTTAGATAAATGGGTGCTTGAAAAGTACTTTATTTTACTTGATGATAATGAATGGTATTTGGTTTGTATTTATACAACACCTTTTGAAATGATCACATGGAAGGGTAAAAATAAAACTATAGGCTGACCCATACATGTCAAAATATCTACAAATTAGAGTGTTTTTGAGGTACAAACTTTAGTCTTAGAACTATGACACTAGTGTCCTAATCTAGTTGGTAGCGTCTCGAATAATAGGAAAATTTTAAAGATATATAACTGATTATGAAGGATATATATCAATTTTTAAGCATATCATGGGCTACATGTGATTTGGGAATCATAATATTAGAGTCGTGTTATAAGATAAGAATTTAGGCACAGTGAGATGGCAAAAATAAGCCTTTTAGTAGCAGGAAGGTCTAAAACTGAAGGGTTGATCCATGAGTGATATTCACCAAGTGTATAATATTATATTATAATATAAAATATAGAATTATAATCTACATGAAGGAGAAAATATGGGATTTGATGGAACCCAAGGATACTTACATGCCATTGGGGGCATCAATAAGGATAAAATAAAGAAGGACAAGGGCTATGGGAGAATTATGAAAACATACCTCATAATAAACACATGAAAGAATAATATGTGAGTAAGCCTACACACTATGGGTCAAAAAAATAATAAAGTGTGCATGTATGCACAGGTTATGATGACCTATAACTACCATCTTTCTCTTAATAGAATGAGACTCAAATAAGGTCCATCAATAGAAGTTGCATATACTTGGATGATTGGTTAAGGACCTATATTAATCATAGACCTAATAAGGGTAACATCCACTTAAATGCAAAGAGGAGAGGGTTTTAAGGCCTAAGGCTATGACATGAGGTATATCTCTCACTAGGGATCAATGATGGGTAATTTATTCTAAATATTTAATTAAAATTAAATGATGTGTAAGTGATTATAAAGAAGGCAAAGTGTGATGTGTTGTATCTTAATTTTTCACACTTGAAGAGGTAGTTCAATCCTTATCCAAATTGAGTGAAACATGGGATTACCCCTAGACCTATGGGTTGTATATAGTAGGGGTAAACCTCTAGATTGAAGGGTTATCTCTCTTGATATGTCTATTGAAGCTCATCACCTATACTACTAGCTGTTTGGGATGAAAAGGGATAGAGAAAACAAGAAATAAATATAATCTAATGAGGTGATGCACCAATTTAATCTCCACAAGACCATCATGTACTTTCACTATGAAATATGATTCATAAGATTGAATTCAACATCAAAAATGTCTCTAGCATAAGTATTTTAAACACGAAGGTGATATGCAATGCACTTCTCAAGGTGGATGAATAAGAGGCCTGATTGAAGACACTAATACTATTACTTACACTTAGATACATAAAAATACACTAACTACACTTCATGTGACCTATTAGAGAGCAGACCACTTGTACAAAACATGAAAGAGTAAGGTGAACACAAAGATATATAATTATCACTTGTCATTAAACTATGCACTACTTCAAACACTTAGACAAGAAGTTTAGAACTCAAAAATAGCTTGAAATATTTTATTCAAAGGAAATAATAGTACTCAGGCCATCATGGCTTTACCATTCTAGATGTGGATTCTTTTACAAATCTAAAAGTGGTTGTTTGTATAGAGAAGTGTGAAGAGAGAGAGGGCATAGTAGGAGAAGATTGACATGTGTCTTAATGAGTTTAAAAAATAAATGGAGTTATGAGATATTCCAAAAATAATTCTAAGGCCATGTGTCTAACTCCTAAAGAATTTACAACCTTCCAAGTGGCATAGGGGTTACAACTTGGCTTGACACCTTGACTAACTTCTTGATAATTGCCCTTATTTACATGAAAAGAGTGACAAATGGACTTTAAAATCATGAATTCACCATAAAATAATCTTATATAAATCATTATACATCTTCCATGCCTTAAAAATCTCCTTTTATATGACATTCCATCATTCATGTGCATAGGTGTCTTGAAACTCTTCATTTCCCATACCTAACTTGGCCCAAGTGGCCCAAAACTCAAGTTCATATTCTTAAAGTCATCCTATCTCCATAAGTGGTATTAAATTATTTTATTATGATTGAAACAAACTATTTTTGTTCTTGGAACAACTCCCAAGAACTCATTTTTCTCTTCAAACCCTCGCTAGGCCTATTTCCCTTGTAACCCTAAAAATTGTAAACATCATTGTGTAGGAAGTTGTACATATGACACTAAGAAATTAAGGGCATATTCTAGGACCCATTATGGCCTTAAAAATTCATGACAAATTTCATCTCCTAACTCTAAGTGGAAACCCATTTTTTTACCTTTCTCTCTCTTAAATTAGGCCTCTTTGCCTAAAACCCTATTTTATTACTCCAAACTTATACCACAAGTGTGAAATCACCCGAAAGCATGTGATTAACTTTCCATAGTATATAAAAAACCTCCATGTAATTTTTTAGGTCACAATACCCTATGTAAGTATGCAACTATTGGGTTATTTTAGTTAATTCCATTTCCAATGCTAAAGTCTAGCCCAACGAGCTAGCCAACTAACCCTTTCATGCAAGATTTAGGTCTTATGCACTCACCTGGAGCCCATGGAAAAGGATCTATTCCCTTAGGTTTTGTCTCATAGTTTGGATAACTTTTTCATGTTCTTCTCTTTATATCAATTAAACAAGGATTATATACAAGCATAAACATATTACCTTGATCTTATGAGTTCTAGGTTCAATTAATATCATCATGCAAATTATAGTCATATTCTATTAGTATTAAGTGCCTAGAAAATAAAATAAGATAAGATATCTATCACATAAAATTCTAAACACTTAGTTCATACCATCACTCATAGTAACACAAATTGATACAACCTGCTATGTCATATATTAAGCTTAAAATTAAACGTCCATCATAATATCATTCCAAAATTCACCCATTCATCCATCCTCACAATGATTTACAACAAGGGTATTTATACTTATTTTACCCTGACCAAGTGTTACAATCATTAATGGCATGAATAATTTGGCAATAAAATCTCAATATATTGAGAGTCATGGTGCTCAATAATCAATTCTTCCTAAAGATCTAGGTTTTTACACCACCTATATCCTCACTCTATGATATATCTCTACTACCATATGTTCCTCTCCTTACGAGCTGGTATAAAACTTCCTATCAATAAGGTCAGAATGACCCATATGAACCATTCTTCTAATTTTTCCTACTTCCCATGCACTCCCCTAGTCTTCCAATTTTATTTTGAGTCCTACTTCCTTGGGTTCCTCATGACTCATTTTCTTCTGACTAGGTCCTCTCATGCTAGTTCCTTTATGCCATTGACCTCTTGCACCCCATAGGCTCTATACCATGATGATTCTATGCCTATTAGATACATACCATGGTCCTTCCACACCATGGTTCTCCCATACCATGGTCTTCTTGTGCCATGGTCCTTTTGTGCCATGCTAGTTCCATGCCAAAATGGGACAGCACTTAGTTAAAATTTTGGGGCCAACATCACCCCACACTACACTCTTAGTCCATCCCAGACTAAGTCATGCTAACATCCGTAAAAAATTTGGGCAAAGACTACTCAAGCTCCCTCTTTATATTGTCCCAATATGATAATTCCTTGAGAACTTTTTCAATTATTTATTCTATGGTCCCCTTTGATATATTTATCTCCTCAGGTTGGTTGGGGGTCTCATCATCCTTCTTGCCCTGTTCATCTAGGGATCTAGTGACATCCTTTTGGATATCTTCAAGTGTAGAGACCTCCTTTTAAACCTATCCTTAAAAGGATGAAAAATTTACATTCAAATATTGATGATATTTATTAATGGTGTCCTCCATCATCTATACATCCATGAATGCTTTTACACACTCAATATGGTCTTTTATTAAGAGTGCAGCATTAGCCAACCGCTACCTCTAGGATTCTTTAGCTTGGAGTCAAGCTTTCAAGACTTTATTAGGGTGTACTAGCCATGTAAAAATGCCATCCAAAATGGGGAAAACTTCCCCAACTCTTTCTATAGTACATTTGTATACATCTATGGATATGGTGAACTATTTAGCTAACTCTAATCCTTTGTCTTGTGATATGGGCTGCTCCTTGCATCGCTTGAGCAATAATTTCACCACGGTCTTCAAATTTCCTATGGCATCCATGTCAAGGGCTATGTCATCTTATAGTGCTAGGTATTCATTCAAAATTAGTTTTACAAAGGTTTAAAACCATTACTTTTTCTTTTGTGGTCTCTTGGAGTTGTTTTAATGTGGCCACTTCCTTAGTGAGCACTTGTTTCTATGTAACTTCTTTATTATACATGCCTACAACTCTGACATGTTTCCATTCAGTCATGTTCACATCAAAATCCAAAAACATATTCTAGCATGTAATTTGTATGCCTAAATTCAAAAATTTGCTAATTCATAGAAGAGGGGATATCTTTTTTTGGATCTACCCACAGCGGTTTTGATAGCGCTGAAGCATCCAAACCTAGGGAAAAGCTATCCTATGGGAGTTTTAACTTGTGCTCCTTATTATACATATCAAGTAGGAGGAACACTTGCTTCCTTATCTCTAGGGTTTCCTCTTTGGAGATAAAGTGTGGCCAAATATAGAACATCTTTTCTTGAATTTTGAACTGATAACATTCACATGTATTACCCATTGCACCTTCATCATACTCTTTTGTCTCAGTCGGTCCTTTCCTTTTACTCAGGTCACATTGAAACTTGGCCTCTTTGTGTCCACTAGTTTTCATATAAATTTCTTATTCACCATCTACATCCTCATCATATTATGTTTTAAAATCAAGCAAGGAGTCATTAGAGGTGGCTTTTTCTTCTCGCACCGGGGAGGGAGTTTTCTCAAAATTCAAACCTAAGCTATAGACCTACACCTCAAGAACTTCTTGTTGGGGTGATTTACTTTAGGGATGATGTTGGGTAGATATTGAAGTAGTATCACTTGTGGGAGATGGTGGTGGAGGTTAATATGGTGAAAGTGGAGGTGGAGAAGGTGATGGAGAGAGAGGAGTAGGCTGAGGAGATGAAGGGTGGGGAAGCAAAGAGTGTAGAGGCATAGAGAGTGAAGGGGATGGAGAAGTGTGAGGAGGAGATGGGGATGATTTTGGAGATGGTGAAGGGTGAGATGGAGGTGGCATAGAGGGATGGGATTTCATGGGTCTGGAGGATTATACCTCTATAGTATTTTGTTTTTTTTGGGGGGCATGGTGCCTACTTGTGCTGGCACCCACATCTGGCCACTTCTTCTTCTTTAGAGGTGGCACTGAAGGAAGTTTCTCTTTAGGGTTTATGCCTTGTGGGTTATTTCAATGGCATAACATGTAGAATTATTTATGAATTTTCTCCCTGACTAATGTTTGCTTGACCTATATGTCAGTTAGGTTTATCTCCATCTTCTCCACATAGGCCTTCTTTCTTGGATAAACATATAACTTATGAAGGGTGTGAATCTCTAAGTAAATCATTTCAACCTACAAGATGATAAGTTGTGCATCATATATCTAATTAATGGAGTCTATGAAGTACTGCATTGAGAAAGAATATAATAACTTAAGCCATGCTGAGATCTCTCTAGATGGGTTCATTTAGATACGCACAAGGGAAAAATGCTAATTTACAACAAATTATGCCTATTCTATAGCTAAAAGGGGAAAGTCCTTGGGAATGCACCACTCATCCCTAAATGCCACCTTAATCCCATCAAACTAGTACCTCATCTTGGTCTTGTATGAAGGGGTGATGTGATCAAGGCATGTGAATTCATTTTAACACTCAGTAGGAGATTTGTTCATAGGAAGGTACACCCATTTTAGTTCTCTAGAGCTATAATTTGACACCTTGATCTCATTGAATACCATTAGGTATAGGATTACCCCCCATAAGAACCTATACTTAAGTATACAATGGGTTCTTTCCACATCTTCCATAATATTTTGGGTGAAGTATAGAGACCAATTGTACTTTAATCCCTATGTGATGTGATGAACAATATATAGGTACACCATACCCACCTCTTTCCAATGATTGATTCCTCTAATCTTAGTTGAGATGATCTATGTTTCAACTTAGAGGGTAGGATCTTGTAGGTTCTTGATGTGCATGGTATGCCCCTACTTTTGATACATTAGAACCATGATATCCTTTAGTATCTCCTTAATGTCGACCAAGTCATCAATTATGCTAAATCTCAAGCACTATAGTCCCTCACCCTGGTGATTCTTTCAGGAGTGATCTTTATGATACACCCAATGAAGTAGTTATAGTCCTCATAGACATGCTAAAGGATGAATTAACCTACCTCTGTGGGCTTACCAAAATAGGGTAAGTTGAATAGCTAGAGTAAGCCTATAACATCTAGTTGGTTGAAGATCATGAGATCATACACCACTTGATTCTTGGTGTTAGTTGTTTTCACCTAATAGTATTTCTAGAGCTCAACCTCATTCCCAAGTTAGCGGTGATTTTAATCAAATATGGTGCAAGTAGAAATGTCAGAAACCTATTTTTCCATGTGCTACACTACTTTAGGGTTGAATTTCCTCAATTAATAGATATGGCGGTGGAAAACTTGAGATTTCTGAATTAAAGATGACTATGCCTGCTTTGCCTTTCATACCATACTTTACTTTCCTTATTTTTCATGCTGTTACTCTTTTCATCTCACACTTTGTACTTGTTCTTCTAGGTATTGTGCTTGTTCTTCTAGAGTCTCTTCCCTAATTGGAACCTAGTCTCCTCCACTCACCTCTTCTTCTTCTGATATTATCATCAAGGTTTCAAGTCTTTTAGCCTTTTTCTTAGGCTGCATTGCCCTTTGAGGATCCCAAAGGTTAATGTGTGGTTGTCCAACATTTCCAAAGGAATACATGGTTTTAGATTATTACTTCAACTTTTTGAGCTTAAACACCCTTTAATGGTGGCCCTGTAACTTATAACTTTTGAAACTAAGGGTTTTCCCAACGAACTAGACTTGGAATCTCTCTTCTCAACTTGGTAATGACCTATGTCATTTGATAAGGATATGAAAACTCTTTACTTTGCTCAGGGTTTGATTGAATCAACTCTAATAGTCACTTGATCTTTAGCTTTGGTAGTCATTTGATCTTCAGTTCTATTAATTCAAAAATAAATGTAAAGTATAAAATGGGTTTAACTTGCTTATTTATAGGCTCCAATAGGGGTTTATCCTCATTAATGCATTTATTTCACCCATCACTTCATGATATTTAATGTATTTCTTTAATGGCTGGCACATTTAGATACTTGATTTTTGTAATTAATGCATTAATAGTGTTATCCCATTACACCATTAGCATGTTTTTTCCATAACTATTATTTCTACATTAATGACACATCCCATCTCATGCTTTCTTTGAATTAGATGACATTTGTGTCCCATGCTTTTTGAAAGATAGGGGACAACTTTATAATTTATGGTGATAACCTTACCCCTGCATGCCTTAAATGACTCGTATGCCTTTAGTACCTTGCACACCCTTAATAACTTGCATTCCAATGTAACACACATGCCTAAGTAACTTACATGATTTTCATATTTGCCTTTTTAAACATGATTTGATATCCCACATTAAAATATGTCATGTTCTTCTACAAAAAGAACAAAAACTTTGAAAACAAAATTATAAAAAGGGATATTTACATGCAATAAAGGCAATGCTTTTATTGAAAGCAGTAAATCCTAAACTAATGTCATAAGACTTATTGATTACAAAAAATTTAGCTATTTCAAACTAAAATATAACCTAAACCAAATTCCATTATAGTGATCAAGAAGGAACTAACCATCCATCCTTTATAACTGACATGCTCTAGTAGATTTAATGTTGTGTTATAAAAGGGCCATCCTAGTGTATGCAGAGCTTTCTTGGGTGGCATGCAAACTTAGAGTCATATAATAAGACCTTCATTCTTGGAGAAAGTGTTTTTTTCTTTATATGTCAATCATGTCATGCCTTTTTCTAGAATTTTTCTACATCTTGGCTCTAATGAGCAAGGAATCGAGCATCATGTTAAGGTGTGGAGCCTAAAAGCTTCACCAAAGGAGCACATTTGATAGTTTCAAGTTTACACGGTCACCAGCATCAGTCAGGAGTGACCGACGTCGATCAAGAGCAATTCAAAAGATGTTGGCGTTGATAGAGATCAGTCGACGTCGGTCACAGGCAAGCAGGCAGGAATAGGCGTCGGTTACCTGTGCATCCAGAGAGCTATTTCCGAGGACAGAACTGAGTGTTTACATGATGGGATTAAGTCATAGTCTTAAGTCTGCATCTCTATTATTAGTAAGACTGTTTTAGAGCCCTTGTTTAAGTGGCATAACTATTGGTTGTAAATGCATGCTCAAGTTTCCTAATTCTATATGTAGGATTAGATCTTCTTAGCTCATTGGTAATGTAATGTTGAAGAACAATATAGAATTGAATCATTCCAAGTTGTTGGAGTTGATTGTACTTGAGAGAGAGATCTCTTGAGGGAAAGAGATCTAGAGAGAGATCTGTACATCTGAGAGAGGTGTGGAAGAAATAAGTTTCTTCAATTGTATTCCTTCTATAAAGAGTTTAATACAAGTTTTTAGGGTGGTTTCTTGTATCTCTTATTCTTTGCTATTTATCATTCTAGTTACTTATCATTATGGTTAATTTCACTTTTATTGCTTTCATAAGTGTAATCAAATTGTTGGTTGATCCCCAACAAGTGGTATCAGAGCATTTATGTTCTAGGTGCCTGACAAGTGGTATCAGAGCTCAGGTTCACTAATAGGTGGTTCAGATCTGTGTAGTGTGTATTGATTATAGGATTACTCACAGGGGTTTCTGCAAGGATTTCTGTTTGAGTGGGAGAAGCAATGACAGAAGAAAGTAAACTGAGAATGGAAAAGTTTAATGGAAAAAATTATCAACATTGGAGAATGCAGATAGAGGATTATCTGTATTAGAAAGATCTATACTTACCATTAGGTGGGATTGCAAAGAAGCCCACAGACATGGATGATAAAGAATGGGAAGTTCTTGATAGAAAGGCTCTGGGGTCTATAAGACTGAGTCTAGCATCTTCTGTGATATCTAATTTATCATAGGCAAAGTCTACGGTAGAGTTAATGACTACTTTAGCAAATTTGTATGAAAAACCCTCAGCTTCTAATAAGGTATATCTTATGAAGCAGTTATTTAATTTGCGTATGTAGGAAGGTTGATCTATATCTAATCACCTAAATGATTTTCATGGTATTGTAAATCAATTAAGTCCAATCAAAATAGTGTTTGATGATGAAATTAAAGATCTTTTAATATTATGTTCTTTGCCTGAAAGCTTGCATAGCTTAGTAATGGCAGTTAGTAATACTGTATCTGCTTCAAACATTTTAAAAGTAGAGGATGTTGTTAGTGTTATCTTGAATGAGGAAATTCATAGGAAAAGCACAAAGGAAACATGAGGAAACGCTTTAAGTTTTGAGAGCAGTGGAAGGCAAAAAGAGAAGAGCAAGAGAAGATCAAGATCTAAGTCAAAGGTGAGAGGTAGATCCAAATCCAGAAATGGCAGGAAGCCACAATGCTGGAATTGTGGAAAGATTGGGCACATAAGCAGAGATTGCTGGTCAAATCCTAAGGAGGACAATTAGCACGAAAGAAAAGAAGAAGCAAAAGTTGCAGGTATTGCACAAGATACTTTAATATTCTCTTTGCATAATAATATAGAATCTTGGGTGTTAGATTCTGGTGCATCTTTTCATGCTACCCCTAATAGAGAATATTTTAGTGACTATATCCATGGAGATTTTGGAATAGTGTATCTAGGGGATGATGAGCCTTGTAAAATTATTGGCAAAGGTAAAGTGCAGCTGAAAATGCGGAATGGCAACACATGGGTGTTGAGAGATGTTATGCATGTTCCCAGCTTGAAGAGGAATTTCATTTTTATAGGAAAGTTAGGGGATGAGGGTTGTACAGTAACTCTCATAGTTGAATCTTGGAAGATGACCAAGGGTGCACTTGTTATGGCCAGAGGTAAGAGAGTAGGTACTCTCTATTTATGTAATTGTGTTACTAACAATTCTCCTTCTGTATTATCTACTTTAGATGTGGATGCTAAATTGTGGCACTCAAGGCTTGGCCACATGAGTGAGAAGGGAATGTCAATTCTTAAGTCTAAACGTAAGCTTTCAAATTTGAAAAGCATAGATCTAGATTTTTGTGAGCACCATGTTTTTGGGAAACAGAAGAGAGTGAGTTTTCTCAAGACTGGGTCAACAAAGAAGAAGCATAAGTTGTAGCTTGTTCACACAGACGTGTGGGGACCGGCTCAAGTTGCTTATAATGGAGGATCATAGTACTATGTTATGTTCATAGATGACGCTACAAGAAAGGTATGGGTCTATTGTATTAAGAAGAAATCTGATGTATTTGAGACTTTTAAGATTTGGAAAGCTATGGTTGAGAGTGAAACATGCAAAAGATTGAAGTGCCTGAGATTTGACAATGGTGGAGAGTTCTGCAGCTATAAGTTCAACTGGTATTGTTATATGCATGGAATCTACAGGCAAAGGATGGTTCCAAGGACACCTTAGCAAAATGGAGTTGCTGAAAGGATGAACAGAACAATCATGGAGCGTGCAAGGTGTATGAGATTGCATGCTGGTTTGCCCTTAGAGTTTTGGGCAGAAGCTATTGACACTATAGTGTACCTGATTAACAGAGGACCCTCTATAGATCTGGATGGTGGAATTCTAGAATAGGCATGGACAGGTAAAAAAGTAGATCTCTCATTCCTCAAAGTTTTTGGTTGTGAAGCCTTTATGCACATTGATAAGGAAAATAGAAAGAAGTTGGATGCTAAGTCTATGAGGTGCACATTTATTGGCTATGGCTCAGATGATTTTGGTTTCAGGTTTTGGAATCTAGGAACTAACAAGATAATTAAGAGCTGTGATGTTGTTTTCAATAAAAAAGTGATGTATAGTGATTAGCTGAAGAAGCTAAATCAATCTAGGTAGAGCAATGGAGAACTGGACAAAGTGACGATCCAAAATGAGCTCGCAAGAAGAAGAAATAATCACTTGTAGGAAAACACAGAGACCGACGTCAGCAAGGTAGGAACCAACATCGATAGGATAGAAACTGATGTCGGTCATACAAAGATCGACGTCAGCTAGGTAGAAACTGATGTCAGCCAGGGAGAACTGACGTCGGCCAGTTACAGGCCTAGAAGTGATCGAGGTTGGTCACTATCAGAGAATTTAGGTGGACAGCGTGTTGTGAATGAGTCTCAGATGCCCATCAGAGGGTCAAAAAGGGTAAGTAAGCCTCTAATTTGATATTTCCCTTCATTATTCTATTTATTGCTAACTGATGGTGGAGAACCAGAGAGTTTTGAAGAAGCAATACAGGTGGAGTCCAAGAGTCAGTGGGAGCGTGGCATGGTTTAGGAGATGGAGTCCTTAAGAGAGAACCAAACATGGGATTTGGTTGAGTTGCCAGCAGGTAAGAAGACACTGAAGAACAAATGGACCTACAGATTGAAGGAAGGTGAGAATGGACAGATGAGATATAAGGCCAGGTTGGTAGTGAAAGGATTTGCACAAAAACTAGGTATTGATTTTGGTGAAATTTTTTCTCCTATAGTTAAAATGACTTCTATACGAACTGTACTATCTTTAGTTGCTATTGAGGATTTGCATCTTGAGCAGCTTGATGTTAAGACAACATTTCTTCATGGAGATTTGGATGAGGAAATATATATGGAACAGTCGAAAGGATTTGAGGTCAAAGGTAAGGAGAAGTTAGTGTGCAGATTGAAGAAAAGCTTGTATGGCCTCAAGCAAGCTCCTAGACAGTGGTTATTGAGATTTGACAGGTTTATGACTGAGCATGGCTGCAGTAGGTGTTAATCTAACCATTGTGTGTATTTTAAGAGATTGGATAATGGTAGATATATTATTTATTTGTTGTATGTAGATGATATGCTGGTTGCAGGATCACACATGCAAGATATCTCTGAGCTTAAGGTGAAATTAGCTCAAACATTTGCCATGAAGGATTTGGGAGTAGCAAAGAAAATCCTTGGCATGAACATTAAGAGAGACAGGAAAAATCACAGGTTGATTTTGTCTCAAGAGGATTATGTGAACAAGGTGTTGAAACGGTTCAATATGCAGGATGCAAAACTGATAAGCACACCTTTGGCTAGACATTTTAAGTTGAGTAAAGAACAATGTCATAATTCACAGGATGAGGTAGAGTACATGAGTAGAGTTCCATATTCTTCCATAGTAGGGAGTTTAATGTATGCAATGGTTTGTACTCGATCAGATATTGCCCAAGCAGTGGGAGTTGTAAGTAAGTATATGGCCAATCCAAGAAAGGAACATTGGAAAGTAGTTCAGTGGATCCTTAGATATCTGAGAGGAAATACCAGTAGGCATTTGTGCTATGGAGGTTCAGATACTTCTCTACATGGTTATGTAGATTCAAATATGGCAGGTGATTTGGATGGCAGAAGGAGCACCACAGGATATGTTTTCACTGTTGGTGGAATGACAGTTACCTAGATATCAAAGTTGCAGAAGGTTGTTGCCTTGTCAACTACAGAAGCAGAGTATATTGCAGTCACAGAGGCTAGCAAAGATATGATATGGATGACACAGTTCATGGAAGAGCTAGGAAAGGAGTAAGAGAGTTACAGATTGTATAGTGATAGTCAGAGTGCAATTCATTTAGCTAAGAATTCAGCCTTTCACTCAAGAACAAAGCACATACAACTAAGGTACCACTTCATAAGACAGGTATTGGAGGATGGTGAGTTGAAGCTGGAGAAGATCCATACAGATAGGAATCCTGCTGATATGTTAACCAAGCCGATTACAAAGGAAAAGTTGAATCTTCATTCAACTTCTGTTGGTCTTCATGATTGATTTGAAGATGGAGGAGCTAGAAGATGTTGCTGTACAGGTACTGGTGTAGCTATTTATCTCCAAGTGAGAGATTGTTAAGGTGTGGAGCCTAAAAGCTTCACTAAAGGAGTGCATTTGATAGTTGTAGGTTTACACAGTCACCGGCGTCAGTCAGGAGAGATCGACATCAGTCAAGAGCGATCAACGTCGGTTAGGAGCGATCGATGTCGGTTAGGAGCAGTTTAGAAGACACCAGCATCGGCAGAGATCGGCCAACTTCGGTCATAGGCAAGCAGGCAGGAACCGATGTCGATTACCTGTGCATCCAGAGAGCTATTTCTGAGGATAGAACTGAGTGTTTGCATGATGGGATTAAGTCATAGTCTTAAGTCCACGTCTCTATTATTAGTAAGACTATTTTAGAGCCCTTGTTTAAGTGGCATAACTATTGGTTGTAAATGCATGCTCAAGTTTCCTAATTCTATATGTAGGATTAGATCTTCTTAGCTCATTGGTAATGTAATGTTGAAGAACAGTACATAATTGAATCATTCCAGGTTGTTGGAGTTGATTGTACTTGAGAGAGAGAGCTCTTGAGGGAAAGAGATCTAGAAAGAGATTTGTACATCTGAGAGAGGTGTGGAAGAAAGAAGTTTCTTCAATTGTATTCCTTCTGTAAAGAGTTTAATACAAGTTTTCAGGGTGTTTCTTGTATCTCTTGTTCTTTGCTATTTATCATTCTAGTTACTTATCATTCTGGTTAATTCCGCTTTTATTACTTTCATAAGTGTAATCAAATTGTTGGTTGATCCCCAACAAGTGGTATCAGAGCATTTATGTTCTAGGTGCCTGACACGTCATTGAGTTGTAATAAAGTGTCTAGGAACTATTTTAAATATGATTCTTTTTCTAGTTATCCTACATGCATGATACATAGGGGTGATACCAATAACTCTATTGGTAGGACTGTTTCCTTGTCATACACCAAGTTGAATAGCAATTTTTTGTTTAAAAACTTGTAGGTTATTTGGTAAGCCCATAAAACTATAGACCCCCTATCATTCCAATCCATTTAGCCAATGTTATAGATATTTGTAGAAGTGGTACCTAGGATTTTGTTGAAAGCTTTAGTAGTTTCATTAGCTTACAAGTGATATGGGGTTATTTTGTGATGTGTGATCATGAACTCAGCTAACAAGATGTGATTGTTTCATTCAAAAAGTGGGTTTCACAATCATTGGTGAAACTCAAGGGCATCTAAACTAAGTTATGACATTATCCTAGATGAAACTCATAGTAGTAGTAGAAGTACAATCCTTTTTGGTACAACTTCAGCTCAATGCATAATATAGTCAGTTGCTATAATGATGTACCATAAACCTATCTATCATCCTACTAGAGTGATGGGACCAATAAAATCAATAGCCCATTTTTCAAAGAGTGCTTGAGAAGGGATGGGTCATAGAGGCATAACATATCTTTGATTAGGTTTTCCTATGCATTTCCATATGTCACATTGCTTAACATATGCTTTAGCATCTTGGAAGAAAGTTGGCCACCATAATCCAGCTAGCAAAACCTTCCATGTGGTAGCATCTCTAAAATAGTGTCCACCAACAATACCTTTATAAACTTCATTAAGTACCTCAAGGGACTTATGTTGCATTACATAATGTCAAAGAACTTCATCATGGCCCATTTTTTAAAGATCACCTTCTATAAGCTAAAAAGGTGTGGTGTGAACCATGAGTTACTTTTTGGCTTACAAGGTGAGATAATCAGGCACAAAATGAGTGGTCAATAATGTCACAATGTCTTCCAATTCTTTAGGAACTCATGCAATGTAGAAAAGTTATACATTAAGAAGATCATCCTCTATGGTGCATGGTGGTTCTCCATTCTCAATTTGTGATAGGTGTTCAAGATCATAATTGGTTTTCCTAAGTTTCACCATCACTAAAAATTGGAATTCTTGGAACAAAACAATCTAGTGACATATCCATACATGTAGTATAGGTTTATCAACAAGGTACTTCAAATCCTCATGATCTATATAGAAAATAAGAGAAGTGGCTAATAGGTATTGTCTAAACTTAAACAAAGTGTAGACCATTGATAACGCTTTGTGCTCTATAGTGATATAGTTTCTTCTAGTTGGTGTGAGATTCTTACTGCTAAAGTAGATTGGGTGATCAAAATGACCTTCACTTGATTGTGCAAGGATCATACCAATGGCCATGCCAAATGCATCAACATAGACATGAAATGGATTTATCTAATTAGGTAACTGGAGAATAGTAGTAGTGACCAGCTTTTCCTTGAGTGTTTCAAAGGCCTCCTTACAAGATCAAGGCCATTTGAAAAGTTCATTCTAATTTATAAGTTATTCCAAGGGTACGGTAACATTTGCATAACTGTGAATGAAATTTTTATAATAACCTATGTGGCCCAAAAAGGCATGGACCTCATGTTGAGTTTTGAGCACTAGAAGGCAAAAAATAATAGATACCTTAATCAAGTCTACCAAGAGTCCTTCCTTATAAATAATATGCCTTAGGAGCACACCAAAAGGTTTTACAAATAGGCACATTTTTAAGTTTAATGAGATTTATAAGACCTAAAAATTCTCAAGAATAAGTCTAAGGTTAGTGAAATGGTCCTTGACCAAACCATATACTATCCAGTCATCCAAATATACTTGGAAAAACTTGTGGATGAAGTCCTTAAAGGCTTCAACTGCTATCTGTGAAAACACTACTAGGGCATTTTTCAACCCAAAGGGCATAATAATATAAGTAAATGATCCCCATTCAGTGGTAAAGGTTTTCTTAGGTTGGTATTCTTTAGCTATTTGGACCTGATAGTACCCTAAGAATCCATATATGAAGGAGTACACTTCACAACAAGCAACATCTTTGAGGATTTCCTCTGTGAATGGAATTGTAAAGGGATATGTTATATAGGATGCATTGAACACTTGGTAGTCCACAAAAATATGGATGAATCCATATTTTTTTATACTAATCACTATGGGACTAACCCACTCAAATTCAATAATGGGAGTGATTGGTTTGGCATGTAGCATACTATCAATCTCTTCTTTAATGTGCACCAAGAGATTAGGATTCATCTTATATGGGTATTTTTTCATTGATTGAGTGCCATCAACTAGATTGATATACATCTTCCCCAAGGATGCATGGACTCCCTTCATTTCACTATAGTTCCTTGGGAAGTCATCCTAATATTCTTTTATCAATTCAAATATTTTTTTAATCTCTATGTCAGTCTAATAGTTTCCCACTATATCTAGCTTTGGTTCTTATTAGAAGCTGATGTTGCACTGAATAGTCTAAAAAGGCCCATGGTAGGGGTTATCCATATTGGTACCTATGTCTTGAATAGTTCTTGTGCCAATGTCTATAGGAATATCTAAATGGTTGGATAATGGGTCAAGTGGAATGGATCCTACTCCTTATTTCACTTTTAATATAATATATTATTTTCCCAGATAAAATTTTCACATTAGTTCAAATCGAGGATTGGTGTAGGTACTTAGTGTATTGATGGTTCATGGAATAAATTTAGGGGATCCTTAACATCTTGATGGATAATCCTCAAACATTATTCCATAGGACATGGGTCACATACTACTGCTTCATGAATGGCTTGAAGGGTGAGGCACAAATCCATTCTTGGTGAAGAATAGGATAGTGTTGACTTCATGTTCTCCTTTAGCAAATGCCAAAACCTGATACCCATGTGTCATTCTTCATGAATATACGATATTCATTCCCAAGTGCATAAAGTTACATAAAATTCACGCACCCATAAATATTCCAGTAAGACTCATTATTTCACCACATTATTTCACAAGCTTCAATGTGGGGCTTAGGGGCTTGTATTTTAATGTAGTTGACTACTCCCTTTACTTTATTATCATGATGAAACTAGTGGTGTAAGGATAAGCATCCCTAATCCCACTGAAAGAGTCATTCAAAATGGGTTTTCCACCATCGTGTAATTATTCCATCAAAGAGATGAACCAAAGATCAAAGATGATCTTCATCAGTGTGGCAAAATTCTTCAAGGCATTGGATGAAGTCTCAGACTTCAATCTGCCCATGGAACCTTGGATCCCCATCAAGTATTTCAAGTGGTGTCTCTATGATAGGTCCCCTCATGACTTATATAGTGATAAGGTGAACAAACATTATCATTTATTAAATTGGCACAACACATTCTCTTGGTTGCTAATGGTACTACATACTCTACCAGTGAGGTCGTAGTCACCATGAGCCCAACAATTACATGCATTATTTATAGTGTTAGAGATGGATTGAGTATATAACCATCAAATAACACCATCTATAATGAGATCTCATTTTCTCATCATTCCTTGTAGTAACATTATAGATATGGTTTATATCTTCATCAACCTGGATAGGCTCTATGTAAGGGGGCCCTTGTGATTGATCTAGTGGTATTACAATATGTTAATCAGTGTTCTCAAAATGAATATAACACTTCTTGAAGCTTAATTCGACATTATTATCATAGAACCAAGGTCTTCCCAATAGATCTAGGTAATCATCATCTTCAACTAGCTATAGAACCTCAAAATTTGCTTTGAATGGTACTCTATGTATGCCAACCATTGCATTGTTGAGGACCCCAAAATGGTGTGCACAAGTCACCATGAATAAGACATGAGGTGAAGGATATAATTTTGGACTAGACATTTTATGCCATGCATCCTTGGTGAGGACATTGACTTCTGCATTGGTATCTACTAGTATGTCCTAGATTACCCATCTATCGATGACAACAGTAACCAATATTTCTATCTTCTAGGGGACTAGAGGAACTAGGAGTGTCCTATCACCAAACATGATTTAAACAATGATATTCACTTTGCCTAGTGATGTGAGGGTGAACCTCATTTGGTATTGGGGCTTGAATATTAATCAAATGCTAAGTTGTGGGATAATATCCTCATCCAACATATGCTTTCATAGTTATTAGAAGTCATCCTATGCCACATGTTGAGGTTCAACTTCCCTTGGCACAACAACATGATGTGTTACATCTTTATATTTAAAGAACTAAATATCTCCCTAAATTTCTCATATAAGTGCCATCATATCTTGAGGACATCCTTTTGCTACTGAACATCAGGATACTTTCTAGCTCATGGTTCTTCTTGTTGCACTTTCTCGATAGGATTAGCTATTGACTAGGTCTATCCCCCATAGTGAGTGGTAATGTTTACCAATTGAACTATAGGGATGGTTGAGAATGCATGCCACTATGTTTTATAAATTTTAATCATACCAATACCCTTTTAATTTTATTCCTTGGTGATAACCACATATAAGTCAGGACACTCTTCCAATTGGTGGTCCTTTTTATAGAAAGCACATATCAATTAATCTGGGTAATCTTGTTGATAGTGGTATGGAGACCCACATTTGTAACAAGTTTTGGGTGGGAAATGATCACCTCCTCATCCTTTGCCTCTTCCTCATCCATGGTAGCCACCATTTTCTTGAGTATTTTCTATTGAGGTTTGGCACATGCTACATGCTCAAGTTTCATGGATGTCACTAATAAAATGGTAGTCATTAGTGTCATGAGTATAAGCATTATAAATATTACAATAGTCAGACACGTTACTATGCATAAATCACTAAAAAAAAGGACAAGAGTGAACATCATGTTCCTCATGATATATTTCACATGTTTGTTTAAGTACCACACAGATTTTCTTGCATAGATAATTACTTCATGTATGCCCTTCAGATTCACAATTAGTGTACCAAACACCACTACATGTTTCATGTGCATTATTGGTCATCAAATCTCAAGTTGTGATGCCATGTAATCTATTTGTGCTTCCATAAAGGGACTGATCCTAGTGTTAATGCTTTCAAATACCTCAGCAAAAAGAGCAACTTTCAAATCCTCGTGTGGGCTAGTGAACATTCATTGAGACAAGGTTCATCAGAAGGGTAGTAACAATCCACCCATAAACCATTATGCATGTTGAGAAGAATTAATTTAAAATTATAGTTTATACAATAATGTTTTGAACCTTACATCATATTAATATACACTTTTATTAAGTCCTTGATTTATGTCCTTTAGCAATACTATGCTCTATTGCTCAAATTTAGGAATGCCAAATTCTTGTAGGAAGGATGTTTTGAGCTGATAAAAGTCAACCAACACTTGATGAGGGTGTAAATTCTAGTAATACTTATGTTCATACTCTAAAATCATATTTGTGAACTGTGTGGTCTTATGTTCATAAGAAGTGATGCCTTACACCCTCTAAATTAGTTCACATTTGTGGGCATGCTCTATTGTATTCTCTGCTCCTTGATATTTAGGTAAGTGTAGTGTCATGTCATAGTAAACCATCATCGATGGAGGTGCTTGAATAGGTGGTTGTTGGGAAGCTACAACCCTTATCCCTTGAGGAATAATTCAAATTCCTCTTGTGCCTCCTCCTGGTTCTCATCCAGTGCCTCCACTAGTAGTGTTCATGGTATGGGGTGTGGTAACTAGTTGGTTAACCAAGTTGGGTCCTATATTATATCCTGGAAGGATAGGTCCACCAAGCACCCAAATTTTTACCATAGAATTATCTTGAAAAGGGAAGATAGTGTTAAGTATAAATGATCATCAAAAGGCTTAGTTTTAATATCCCTTACTAGTTCTGTATCTGATTCTAAATTGTCTATATCCCAATTTCGTATGTGTATTCCATCTATCTCAAAATCATGAGTGTGCACTATGGTGGGGGAGCCTAGTTGGTTTAGACTTGGTTCTTTGGTTCCTATCATCCATCTTGTTTATCCTTTATAGGATAAAAGTGGCATTGAATGTAGCTCAAAATTGATGGGGTACTCATGTGCTTTTGCTTCACTGTGGCTTCTAATAGCACTCCTTGAGTTCTCCCAATTTTTTCTCATATCACTAACTTCTATAATCCTTTACTGAGCTTCATCATACTTTTATTTCCATAATGCACATTGGATGGCTACCATTTTTAACCCAAAATATTATACCAATTCCTATTCTCCCTTTCCAAATGTTAGGCTCATGTACAAGAGGATTTATCTCTCCATTGGTATAGTTTCTAGTCTGAGATCAATAAATAACTTCTTAATTTCAAAAGAAAAAAGCTTAAGATAGTGACCATGTGGTTATCAAAGGAACTAAAACTTAGCTTCTTTAAGGCATGGATTGTTGGGGGATCAAACCAACAATAGATTACACTTGTGAAAGCAATAAACGCGGAAATAAATCAGATAGATAAGCAACTGAAATGATAAATAGCACAAAACAAGATATACAAGAAAACACCCTGAAAACTTGTATTGAAACTCTTTACAATAGGAATACAATGAAGAAGCTTCGTTCTTCCACACCTCTCTTAGATGCACACAAGATCTCTCACTAGATCTCTATTCCTCAAGAGCTCACTCTCAAGTACACTCAAATCCAACAACCTGGATTGATGCAACTCTGTACTGTCCTTCAAACATTCACAATGTTCTACTCTTACAGTTCTACACACATTCTACAATTCTAAGCTAAGAAGATCTTCCTACATATAGAAAATAGGAAACTTGAGCATGCTCTTACAACAAACAGTTAAGCCTCTTGAACAAGGGCTCTAAAAATAATATTGCTAATAATAGAGACGCAAGCTTGAGTCCACGACTCAAACTTATCATGCAAACACTCGCTGCTATCCTCGAAAATAGATTTCTGGACACGCAGGTAACCGACGTTCGTTTTTGCCTGTTCGCCTGTGACCATCGCCGGCCGACCTTATCACCGACGTCGGCGCCTCTGCAACTGCTACTAACCGACGTCGGTCGCTCCTGACCGACGCCGGCGTCTGTGTAGACCCGAACCTATTTAAGTATGCTCCTTGGTGAAGCTTTTAGCTCCACACCCTAACAATCTCCCACTTGGAGATAAACCAGCTGTACCAACCTGTACAGCATCATCTTCTAGCTCCTCCATCTTCAACTCAATCATGAAGACCAATAGAAGTTGAATGAAGATTCAACTTCTCCATCGTAACCGGCTTTGTTAGCATATCAGCAGGATTCTTGTCTGTATGAATTTTCTCCAGCTTCAACTCACCATCTTCCAATACCTGTCGTATGAAGTGGTACCTTAGCTGTATGTGCTTGGTTCTAGAATGAAAGGCTGAGTTCTTGGCCAAATGGATTGCACTCTGACTGTCACTGTACAATCTGTAACTCCCATGCTCCCTTCCAAAGCTCTTCCATGAACCATGTCATCCATATCATCTCCTTGCTAGCTTCTGTAGCTGCAATATACTCTGCTTCTATAGTTGACAAGGCTACAACCTTCTGCAACTTAGATATCCAACTAACTGCCGTTCCACCTACAGTAAAAACATAACCTGTGGTGCTCCTCTTGCCATCCAAATCCCCTGCCATATCTGAATCTACATAGCCATGTAGAGAAGTATCTGAACCTCCATAGCATAGGTGCTTGCTGCTGGTTCCTCTCAGATATCTAAGGATCCATTGAACCGCTTTCCAATGTTCCTTACCTGGATTGGCCATATACTTGCTTACTACTCCCACTGCTTGGGCAATATCTGGTCTAGTACATACCATTGCATACATCAAACTCCCTACTGCGGAAGAATATGGAACCGTACTCATGTACTCTACCTCATCATGTGAATTGGGACATTGTTCTTTGCTTAACTTAAAATGTCCAGCCATAGGTGTACTTACCGGTTTTGCATCCTGCATATTAAACCTCTCCAACACCTTATTCACATAATCTTCTTGAGACAATATCAACCTGTGATTTTTCCTGTCTCTCCTAATGCTCATGCCAAGGATCTTCTTCGCTGCTCCCAAATCCTTCATGGCAAACTTTTGAGCTAACTTCTCCTTAAGCTCAGAGATATCCTGCATGTGAGACCCTGCAACCAGCATGTCATCTACATATAACAATAGAATAATATATCTACCATTATCAAATCTCTTGAAATACACACAATGGTCCGATTGACACCTACTGTAGCCATGCTCAGTCATAAACCTGTCAAATTTCAAGTACCATTGCCTTGGAGCTTGCTTGAGGCCATACAAACTTTTCTTTAACCTGCACACAAACTTCTCCTTACCTTTGACCTCGAAACCTTCTGGCTGTTCCATATAAATTTCCTCATCCAAATCTCCATGAAGAAACGCTGTCTTAACATCTAGCTGCTCGAGATGCAAATCCTCAAAAGCAACCAAAGACAATACAACCCTTATAGAAGTCATCTTAACAACCGGAGAAAAAATTTCACCAAAGTCAATACCTGGCTTTTGTGCAAATCCTTTTACCACTAATCTGGCCTTGTATCGCATCTGACCATCCTCACTTTCCTTCAACCTGTAGGTCCATCTGTTCTTCAGTGTTCTCTTACTAGCTGGCAACTCAACCAAATCCCATGTTTGGTTCTCTCTTAAGGACTCCATCTCCTCAACCATGCCACGCTCCCACTTACTCCTGGACTCCACCTGTAATGCTTCTTCAAAACTTTCTGGTTCTCCACCATCAGTTAGCAATAGATGATATAAGGAAGGAGAATATCTAATTGGAGGCTTACTTACCCTTTCAGACCTCCTGGTGGGTGTCTTGGACTTGTTTTCAACAATCTGTCCACCCAAATTTTCTGACAGTGACCGACCTCGGCCACCTGTAGACCTGTCACTCGCCGTCGTCAGTTCTGTCTGACCGACCTCGGTGCCTGTCTGCCGACGTCGGTCTCTGTATGACCGACATCAGTTTCTGTACTGCAGATGCCGGTTCCAACCCTGCCGACGTCGGTCTCTGTGTTTTCCTGCAAGTGATTATTTCTTTTTCCCGCGAGCTCATTTTGGACCATAACTTCGTCCAATTCACTATTGCTCTGCCCAGATTGATCCAGCTTCCTTATCTGATCACTGTACATCACTCTTTCATTAAAAACAACATCACGGCTCCTGATTACCTTGTTAGTTCCTAGATTCCAAAATCTGAAACCAAAATCATCTGAGCCATAGCCTATAAACGTGCACCTCATAGACTTAGGATCAAGCTTCTTTCTATTTTCCTTATCTATATGCACAAAGGCTTCACTACCAAAAACTTTGAGATATGAGAGATCTACCTTTTTACCTGTCCATGCCTCTTCTAGAATTCCACCATCCAGCGCTGTAGAGGGTCCTCTGTTAATCAGGTACACTGCAGTGTCAACTGCTTCTGCCCAAAACTCTAAGGGCAACCCTGCATGCAATCTCATACATCTTGCACGCTCCATGATAGTTCTGTTCATCCTTTCAGCAATACCATTCTGCTGAGGTGTCCTTGGAACCATCCTTTGCCTACGGATTCCTTGTGTATAACAATATAATTTGAACTTAAGACTGTAGAACTCACCACCATTATCAGATCTCAGGCACTTTAACTTTCTGCCTGTTTCATTCTCAACCATAGCCTTCCAAAACTTAAAAGTCTCAAAAACATCAGATTTCTTTTTAATACAGTAGATCCATACCTTTCTTGTGGCATCATCTATGAATGTAACATAGTACCGTGATCCGCCAATAGAGGCTACCTGAGCCGGTCCCCACACGTCTGTGTGAACAAGCTGCAACTTTTGCCTTTTCTTAGTAGACCCGGTCTTGAGAAAACTAACCCTTTTCTGTTTTCCAAATACACAATGCTCACAAAACTCTAGATCCATACTTTTCAAATCTGAAAGCATACCTTTAGACTTAAGTATTGCCATCCCCTTCTCACTCATGTGGCCAAGCCTTGAGTGCCACAATTTACAATCCACACCTGAAGTAGATAAAACTGAAGGAGATTTGTTAGTAACACAATTACACAAGTAGAGAGTACCTTCTCTCTTACCTCTGGCCATAACTAGTGCACCCTTGGTCACCTTCCAAGAATCTGCTGTGAGAGTTACTGTACAACCCTCATCACCTAGCTTACCTGCAGAAATCAAATTTCTCTTTAAACTAGGAACATGCATCACTTCTCTCAACACCCATGTGTTGCCATTCTGCATCTTCAGCTGCACTTTACCTTTGCCAATTATTTTACAAGGCTCGTCATCCCCTAAGTATACTATTCCAAAATCTCCATGGATATAGTCACTGAAATACTCTCTGTTAGGGGTAGCATGGAAAGATGCACCAGAATCTAATACCCAAGATTCTATGTTATTATGCAAAGAGAAAATTAAAGCATCCTGTGCAATACCTGCAACCTTGGCTTCTTCCTTTCCTTCGTGTTGGTTGTCCTCCTTGGGCTTTGACCAACAATCTCTGCTTATGTGCCCCATCTTTCCACAGTTCCAGCATTGTGGCTTCCTGCCATTCCTGGATTTGGATCTTCCTCTCACCTTAGACTTAGATCTTGATCTCCTCTTGCTCTTTTCTTTTTGCCTTCCCCTGCTCTCAAAATTTAAAGCGTTCCCAGATGTCTCTTCTGTGCTTTTCTTGCGTATTTCCTCATTCAAGATAACACTAACCACATCCTCTACTTTCAAAATATTTGATGCAGATGCAGTATTAGAAACTGCCATTACTAAGCCATGCCAGCTTTCGGGCAAAGAACATAATATCAAAAGAGCTTTTATTTCATCTTCAAATACAATATTGACAGAACTTAACTGATTAACAATTCCATTGAAATCATTCAGATGAGTAGAAACAGATCCACCTTCATTCATATGCAAATTAAATAATTGCTTCATAAGATATACCTTATTTGAAGCTGAGGGTTTTTCATACATATTTGCTAACGTGGTCATCAACTCTACCGTTGTTTTTGCCTGTGACAAATTACATATCACAGTGGAGGCCAGACTCAGTCTTATAGACCCAAGAGCCTTTTTGTCAAGAACTTCCCATTCTTCATCCTCCATGTCCTTGGGCTTCTTTGCTATCCCACCTAACGGTAAGTAGAGATCCTTCTGATACAGATAGTCCTCTATCTGCATTCTCCAATGTTGGTAGTTCTTACCATTAAACTTTTCCATTCTCAGCTTACTTTCTTCTGCCATTGCTTCTCCCACTCAAACAGAAATTCTTGCAGAAACCCTGTGAGCAACCTGTAACCTGTAACCAAGGCTCTGATACCACTTGTTGGGGGATCAAACCAACAATAGATTACACTTGTGAAAGCAATAAACGCGGAAATAAATCAAATAGATAAGCAACTGAAATGATAAATAGCACAGAACAAGATATACAAGAAAACACCCTGAAAACTTGTATTGAAACTCTTTACAATAGGAATACAATGAAGAAGCTTCGTTCTTCCACACCTCTCTCAGATGCACACAAGATCTCTCACTAGATCTCTATTCCTCAAGAGCTCACTCTCAAGTACACTCAAATCCAACAACCTGGATTGATGCAACTCTGTACTGTCCTTCAAACATTCACAATGTTCTACTCTTACAGTTCTACACACATTCTACAATTCTAAGCTAAGAAGATCTTCCTACATATAGAAAATAGGAAACTTGAGCATGCTCTTACAACAAAAAGTTAAGCCTCTTAAACAAGGGCTCTAAAAATAATATTGCTAATAATAGAGACGCAAGCTTGAGTCCACGACTCAAACTTATCATGCAAACACTCGCTGCTATCCTCGGAAATAGATTTCTGGACACGCAGGTAACCGACGTCGGTTCCTACCTGTTCGCCTGTGACCGTCGCCGGCCGACCTTATCACCGACGTCGGTGCCTTTGCAACTGCTACTAATCGACGTCGGTCGCTCCTGACCGACGCCGACGTCTGTGTAGACCCGAACCTGTTTAAGTATGCTCCTTGGTGAAGCTTTTAGCTCCACACCCTAACATGGATAAGAGGTTACAACATACTCCAGAATGTAGTTGTTTAGAAATCCTTTGCACCAAAATTTGATAACTCATGTCCATGGGGCTCCAAGTCATACTAAAGCCCTTTTCCATTCTAATGTCCAAGACTACCTCCGTCTAGTATTCCTTGATCATCCTTGATCATATGCTATCATCCAATCATGTAAGTGAACCAGGATCTCTGAAAAGAAGGTTTCATATAATAGACTATAGAGATTCTATTCTACCCATTGTCATGCAAAGATTCTTGGCTCAAGATAAAGAATTACAAAATTATCTTCAACACTGGTAACCCATTATTCTATATTCTCCAACATAATACACTCAAACATTTTTCTATGACTATGATTCAAGTGCTTGGGGTCTTGGTAATGGAACCAAAATGTTGGGTTATTTTAGTTAATTCTGTTGTTGCCCAAAAATGTCACTCATTTTTGGAACAACATATGAGCTATTTTGGTCCTACAGGGCTAAAATTATCTCTTCCCTTCTCAAAAAGTTGTTCTGAGCATTCAGATTCTCTATTTTTCAAACTTTTTCACTAAGGGACTCAGCAGATACATTTCTACAGACTTGATGGGCTTAAAACTATGGAATCTACAGGAAACAAGTGCCAAGCAACTAGTGACATCCCCGCGGATGTCAAATTAAAGTTTCTCCTAAGCTTCTCTCAGGATCCAACAAATGCTGCCAGGTGTCGTCTATCGAGCTCCTTTATACCTTATTTCTAAAAATAGTAGAAGTCAGCACATGTCCCTGATGAAGCTCGGTGGAGGCTACCAAGTGTCAACGGTCATTGTATCTTCCTTTGGTTTCATTATCAAGTAAGGACTGTGGTGGAACTTGGGTAAGTCGTAAGAACAAATGAAACACGCCAAGTGTCATTGTCTACGTGAACCCGAATGAGTCTTGAATGTTTTTGTAGTGTTTTTGGAAGCCCAGCAGAAGCTACCATGTGTCATCTTCTGTGGGACCCTCAAAGGTATCAAAATCTTCTATGAGTTAAGTGGAACATGCCATGTGTCCCATACTAACTCAGCGGAGGCTGCCAAGTGTCAACATCTACGTTCCCCTTTTGAAGCTACTCAGGCAAGGAATATTGTGGGTCCTGGTCTCAAATAAGTCTTAGAGCAATGAAATGTGCCATGTGTCAAAGATGCAGAGCTAAGGAAAGATTTACTTTGAACAAATTGTCTAAAGGAAATAAAGGATCAAGCCTAACCAAAGAAATTAAAGCTTGAAGGCCACTCAGGAGATATTGAAGGGTAGGTGCCCTCACGGAGGATAGTTGGCACTCATAAAATGGACCTTCTTTCAAGACCCCAAAGGGCAAGTCCCCTTCGGGAAGGATCAAGCCTCAAAGTGCAGCAAAAGCTACCAAGTGTCATATGCTGAGACACAATCTCTAATAAGTTTCAAAGCAATAGAAAGTGCCACGTGTCCTTTGTAAACAAGTAGAGTGTGACAAGTGTCTGCATCTACGCTTCAATTTTCTAGCAAGTTTCAAAGCTTATTCTGATAAGCTTATTTCAAAGCTATGGATGCTACCACGTATCCTTGCCTGTGTCACAGTGAAAAGTGGCCATAGTAAGCGAGAAAAACATGAAGGAATTGCTAAGGAGAATGACATGCCTGCAAACATCAAATTTAGGATGACTGACTAGCCATTAACCTTCAAAAGATGAAAGACCCATAGATATCAAATTTATGGCAATAAAGTGTCTATTGATCTTTATTGGCTTAGAACGTGGACTTGAATGCATTCAAAGACCTTAAGGCTAGGACCAAAAGGAAGAAGAGACAATGAGGGAAATATTAGTAGGAGTTATTTCTAGTAGGTGGAATAGTCCACCAGGTAGGTATTTGGGCCTGCAAACATTGAAAGCACAGTCTATTTGTCCCCTTTAGTGTAAAGGAAACATGGACAACTGTGCAGATAGTAGGTGATAAAATGAGTGACTCAAGCTCAGGAGAAGACATTGGAGATGAATCAACATGCCATAGTTAAGGCAGCTGCCCTACTCCAGCATGGCCCTCCCTAACAGAACCAAAAATTCATCCAAGGCATTAATGCATAGCATGGGCCACTCCATGGGATAAAGTGCCAAGCTTCCCTTAGGCCTCTATATAATTTAATCTCTTGTATCATTTAAGAGGAGACCTCTTTATTATCAAAAGCAAAACTCTGCCCAAATTGAAAGGCATCACTGAGACTTTGATCTCAGATTGTTTATCATATTTCTTTGTTTGAATCAGAAAGCAAGTTACTTTCAAACTTTGTGTTTTTATAGCTTGTATCATTATAGAAGATTGTTTTTGTGTCTATTTCTTAAATGTATTCTTGTTTATGCAATTTAACAAGAAGAGCTAGTGGAAGTGATAAGGAAGGCATCTTAAAACTAGTTACTTTTAGACTTTGTGCTGACATAATTGTTTTCAGTGTATGTTTTTAATTTCTTTCTGTGTAAAGGACCTTGGGATGACTTTGTGCCCCCATTGTTCTTCATGTTTCACTCTTGGGTAGTCAAGGTGGAGACTTTGTGCTACATCTTAGATTGTTGGTTACTCTATACTCTATTACCAATTACTTATCATACCTGAAATAACTCCTACTGACCCCTACAAGAACACTTCTGAAAGAAGAGAAGTGCCTCCAATTTTTTCACTAGGATCTTCTCCTTTGTTTGTGAACATCATCTCTAAAAGAAGAGAGATGGATGGTGTATCCTACCCCTGAGTGTTATTTTCTACTTATATATATATATATATATATATATATAGTATATAGCACCTTTATACCTATAGGGAACCTCCCCTTGATGAGAAGAGAGATTTGTCCCCTTTGGATGTGGTAAACTTATAACTTTGGATGACCAATCTCCCTATGTTGTGGTTGAAGAGACCTATTTTACTCACCATTTAGCTAGTTGACAAAATATTCACCCAACAGTTTTTGGCAACTCTACTAGGGACAGTAATTTTGTGCAATTTGAAGCCTCAAGCTTCAAATTGAAACATCACATGTGTCTTACCCATTATCATTATAGTCTTATCCATTTATTCCACTGGGGAAGGACAAGCAATTTGAAGTCTCAAGCTTCAAGTTGAAGTAAGACCAGTCCTTTTCCATTTTTGTTTCATAATCTGGTAACTCCACACTATACCAGAAGCCAGAGAGTTCAAGGTGTTGTTGAACCTATATTTGAGTTGGTATAACAAGGAAAATTTGACCTACTTTCTTACGAACTTCAAGTTTAACAATCCAGGAGTGTTCCTCCTACCCGTATCAGGACACCAACACAAGGCAGAGCTACTTTTTTGGTTGTTAGTAGAGTTTTGTCTATCCATACTATGCCCAAATTTGTTATCCTTGCTTTCAACAATCCAATCATGGTAGTTTAAGGCCCCTAGGGTAACTCTTTTAGTCCACTAAATTTGACTCCACCTCTACATGAGCTTTCACGTAGTTCAAGAAAGAATTTCCCCAAATTCTTTGGTGATGATAAAGTTCATCCTGATGAACACATTTCAGCCTTCAACATATCTTGTGGCATGATAGGCATGGAATTTGAGGACGTGGCAGTTAGGCTTTTCATGGAAACACTACAAGGTGCTGCTGTAGATTGGTTCTACCATCTACAAGCTAGATCAATAACTAATTGGGACACACTCAAAGCCAAATTTGAAGCAAGGTTCAAACCTACAGAAGATGTTCATGCCTTGCTGGGCTAGCTCACACAGATGAAGAAGGAACCTCATGAGCCTATGAGGGATTTCATAGCAAAGTTTGATAAGCTAAGGAAAAGCTGCCTAAAGTGAGTGTTCTGCTAAGACGTGCTGGCCACATAGACCTCAAGGCTACTCAAAATTTGGCTACCAAAGTTGAAGATGAACTTATCTTGGTAGGAAAGATAAAAAGAGATCCAGACATAGGTAGATCTTCTTCCTCTGAATACTCCCCTTCAGCCACCACTAATCCTATGGTGCAGAAGCTAGCAAATGAATTATTGGCCCTCATAAAATAAATGGCCCAAGGGATGCCATCTACTCCTTCATATAGAGATGTACCAAGGAGGACATTCCCTAATCAGTCCTACCAAGGCCATGTAGCCAGAAACTAAGGGCAAACCAATTGTCTTCCTCCCCCTCAGAGGAATAACCTTGCCATTGAAGCACCTCCAACTAATTCAACGGTTGGATATCTTGAAGCTGAATCAGATTTCTCATTCTAACCTGAGTTGAGTCCTAAAGATGATGCTAATCTCTTCACTGAGGAAGAAGAAGAATTAGCTAGTGACTCCAATATCAGTTTCCTAAATTATCAGGATGAACCTAGAAGTGAATAAAATGTAGCTGAGGGATCATATGTTGTATTCACCTGGTCTAAGAATCAATCAGCTCAACAAGTTGATAAAGAGAAGACAGAGGGGCAACCTCAACCAACAATTTCAATTTCTAAACATGGGACCACTCTACCCTTCCAACCAAAGGACTTGGTGACTACTAGAAAGGTAAGTACCCCAAACATTTTTGCACCTTCAACTTCAAATTTGCAGTCCAATTCTCCCCCTCCTAAAACTTAAAAGGATGAACTCCCATCCTCTATGCCTGGTTCATTTCCAACATTTGATATCATTGACCATATAAAGAAAACCAAAATTTAAATGTCTAAATTTGAATTTCTGCAGTCCCATCTTGAGCAATTAAACAAATTGGTTCAATGTGTTAAAAACTAGACTATCCCTATAGGACAAGCAATTCCCAAAGTGACACATGATCCCCCTAGGAATGCACCCACAAGGAACAATCTTGTCATTACCCCTCCTGCTACTCTTGGTAGGACTGAACCTTTCTATGTCTCATTACTAATAAATGGACATTAGTTGAACAATTACATCATTGATTATGGATCTTCAAACAATGTCATGCCTACTAAAGTGGCTAAATCCCTTGACCTCACACTGACCAAGACATTTGGTAGATGATTCTCTATGGAGAACAAGCATGTACCTTTGCTGGGAAAAATTAAGGATGCCCAATTTACATTTACAGCGTTCTTAGACAAAAGAATCAAGATGACTATCTTGGTAGCTGACATCCTAACATCATATGGCATCCTTCTCAGGCAAAATTTTTGCAGGGATGTTGGTGGTGAATTGAGCATGGACTTATTCAAGGCAAGGATTCTAGTCAAAGGTGTCATGAAGAAGCTACTGCCTGAGAAGGAAGCGAAATATGTGGTTACCCAGACCTCAGCACTTGAAACTCAAATTTTGTTTGAGTCTTTAGGCACGGGTAACTACTTTTTATCCACAAATGAAGTTCATGAGGCATCTGATGAAGCTCTTGCAAGTGACAACCTAGAAATGCATTTAGCTAGAATAATAGGAGAATTGGTGGAGTACAATACCGATGTGGAAGGATCTCCACCTTTGAATGAAGAAGATTTCAAAGAAAAAGCAGTGTCTAATGAGGTATGGATTTTAGAATTTGATGGTAGCTGCTCCTTTACCAATTTAGGAGCTAGAGTTATGTTGATATCTCCTTAAGAAGATATTTTTCCTTCATCTTACAAGTTGCAGTTCAGCAACACTAATAACATAGCTGAATATGAATCTCTATTGCTTGGATTGAGGGCTACTCGAGACAAAGGCATCAAGCTCCTTCATGCCAAAGGAGATGCTGAACTAGTGGTTTGTCAGGTGAGAAACTTGTACCAAACTAAGAATGAAAGATTTCGCCAATACCGCAATCTAGTCTGGGACCAAATTGAAAGCTTTGATACTTTCAACATCTCTTCCATTCCTAGAGAATTCAATGACTGGGCTGATGCACTAGCTATTTTAGATACTCTCTTGGTCCCCCACCTAGACTTCAAAGGAGAAAAGTACACTATTGAGCTGGTTTTTAGACCAAGTGTGCCTAATAATGCTAGTCATTAGCAAGTGTTTAATAATGACAATCAAATCATTACCTTTTTGGAGCAAAAAGATAGCTTTGAATGATTGCATTTTAAAGATAGTGAACCTCAGAAGTGTGAACCAACTCTTGAGTCAAATACAGATGCAGGTGAGGAGTTCCTACAACTTAAAGGGAATAAGATTCCCAAAGGCCTGGTTTCCCTTGAGAAGCTATTTGATAAGCATGATAGATTCATCAAACAGTAGCAAATAGATTCAAGCTCCTCTCAGGAGTTTGATCAAGTAAATTTGGGAACCAAGGGAGATCTCAAGATGGTTAACATTGGTAAATGATGTACTCCTGAGGAGAGGTTCGAGTTCACTACTTTGCTCAACTAGTACATAAACATCCTAGCATACTCCTATGATGACCTGAAGTCACTCAGGCTTGATAAAATCTGCCATGACATTCCTCTCAAGGCTGAATCAGTGCCTTACAAGCAAAAATCTAGTTAGTATAATCTAAAAATATCAGATACTATTCTATCTGAGATACAAATAATGTTAAATGCTAAGATCATCTTTCCAATCCATCATTCCACATGGATTGCAAACATAGTCCTTGTAAGGAAGAAGAATGGCAAAATTCACCTCTATGTGGATTTTAGGAATTTAAATTAGTCATCCTTGAAGGATAACTACCCTCTACATATCATGGACCAAGTACTTTAGATAATGATGGGTTTGGAGATGTTATCAATGCTAGATAGCTTCTCAAGATATAATTAGGTTGAAGTTGGTGAGGAGAGTAGCATAAGACTGATTTCACCACACCTTGGGGCACGTTTGCATATAGAAGGATGCCTTTTGGCTTGATGAATGTTGGTGCCACTTTCTAAAGAGCAATGAACCTTGCCTTTAAGGATGATATGGGTAAGTTCATCATAGTTTATCTTGATGACTTGACTGTCTTTTCTAAGCATCACCCAGATCATGTGCACCATTTGCAACAAGTGCTGGAATGTTACCACCAGAATGGCATTTCCTTAAACTCCAAGAAGTCAGTCTTTAGAGTAACAGAGGAGAAACTTCTCAGACACATTGTGTCCAAAGGGGGTATAAAGATTGACTCAGACAGAGTCAAGTCTATTAATGAAAACTGAATCTCCAACACACAGGCTAAACTAAATTTTTAGCAAACTTTTATTAATTGAGGTATACTAACTTGCAACACACAGGCTAAACTGAATTTTTTTAGCAAACTTTTATTTTCTTCTGCAGGATTTGGAATCCCTTGATCCTTGTCTACACCAATTGCAAAAACAAAATCAATATTTTCTTGCAAGCTTAAACATTGTTCCCTGAACTCATCCGTCTGTGCATTTGGATTTGAATCAGTGTCTTCTGCTTCTATAGTATCTTCCCAAGCCACATATATATCCTAGTTTGTAGCTTCACACTCTAAGTTCTTTTCACTCACAGCTTCAGCAATGTGCATTTCTAATGGCTGATCAACAATAAGTGCTTCTTTTCTTTGCTTGTGCCAAATATATGGCAATCTTGTCTTCAGTCCCAGCCCCAAATGGTTGCATATTACCTTAACAACGTCCAACATAACATTTAAATTGGCCGAAGTTGTAATTAACTTGGCCGAAGTTGCAATAGTTCATTGGGGTGGCCCAGCTAGAATGGAACACTCAGAATTAAAATAAACTAGAATTTAAGATCATTATATTTGATAACAAAATGGCCCAGCCAGTATGGAAACACCCAGCAGTTATACGACCTAGCAGGACAAAATTTGTTTTTCTCTAATTCTACGCACATCAGCTTCTTCTTATTACGCCTTCTTGTTTTATCTTTTTAAACTCCCACAGAATTGGAAGGCAGATAGAAAACAATACAAAAACAAATCAACATAGAAAAAAATACACTATATTATATTATATTTTAGGGAGACATACATTTTGTGTTGTCTGTGCGTTGCCCATCTCCTTCCTCCTACACCCCTGCTCTCCAAATTGCCACACTCTCCCCTATTTTCATGTATATATATTTTTTGTCTTTTTCACCCACACCAATCTGCATATGCTCTCAATATAGCTAATTTATTCTCTCCTGAGCTGGGCGCAAAAAATTCCCCAAAATGCCTAAAACAATCTTCTAAACATAAGAAGATTCAAAACGGTTTAACTATTTGCCTAACAGACTATATTTGTAGGTTTAAAGATTATTACAAAACAAAAAAAACAAATTTTGAAAATGTAAAAAATGGAGGGAAAACAAAACAACTAAAACATGCTACATCAAAGCCAGAATAAATGCGCTCTAAAGTGAGGATGCTCCTGCATCATTCTTCCCACAAGTAGAAAAAAAAGTATTCTTCAGTTGTTTTTCAGCATCACTTCATCTATACTTGTGCCCAGTTTAAGGATGTCATTTACAATCAACCATGTTGCATCTTCAGCTGGTAGATTCTTCCACTTAGTTAGATACTGGAAGTATTCTTTGTTCCTTGTCTTTTTAACTACTTTCTTATCTAAAATACTCTCAATTTTCTTTGGCACTTTCTTTGGTAGCTGCTGCTCCCATTTGATAACTTCATCTACTCCTATTTCAGTTTCTTTGGCTGATTGTCCTTCATCCTTGTATGGATATAAATCTGCAACATTAAAAATTGGAGAGATTCCAATCCCCTTTGGCAATTCTATTTCATATGCATTATTTGAAAACTTCCTTATTACCTTGCATGGTCCTATTTTCTTTACCTTCAGCTTGTTGTATTCTTTTTTTGGAAACCTCTCTTTTCTAAGATGAGTAATAACAAAGTCTCCAATACTGAAACTAACCTCTCTTTTCTTTTGATCTACCCTTAGCTTGTACTTGATGGTGTTTTCTTCAAGTTTCTTCTTTACCTATTCATGCAAATTTTGCATGGCATTGGCAAATTCTTCCACATCAGCACTCCTTGTCTCCATGCTAATTAGATTTCTTAACTCATACATGCCTCTTGGATGCATTCCATACATGATTTGAAATGGGCTCAATCCTGTACTTCTGTTAGGAGAATCATTATAGGCAAATTCAGCTTGTGCAAGTGCAAGATCCCATTATTTCGAATGCATACTTACCAAGCTTCTCAAGATGTTGCCCAAGCTCCTATTGACAAACTCTATTTGGCCATCCATTTGGGGATGATAGGCTGAACTGAAACTCAATTGTGTTCCCAATTTCTTCCATAAGGTTCTCCAAAAATCTCCAACAAATTTGGTGTCCCTGTCAGAAATAATGCTTCTAGGCAATCCATGCAATCTAACAACATCTTGAAAGAATAGATTAGCTATGTGAGTAGCATCACTTATTTTGAAACACAGAATAAAGTGAGCCATCTTTGAAAATCTATCTACCACAACAAATATGGAATCATGGCCTTTTTGAGTTCTTGGCAAACCAAGTATAAAATCCATGCTTATTGAATCCCAAGGCCTATTTGGAATGGGTAGTGGCTGGTACAAACCTATGTTTTGACTGCTTCCCTTGGCATATTGGCATATTTTACACCTTTCAACAAATCTATTAACATCAGTACTCATACCTGGCCAATAGTAGTGAGCACTCAATTGTGCTAATGTCTTGTTCTGCCCAAAATGTCCTGATAAGCTGCCACTATGTTTTTCCTTCAACAAATTTTCCCTCATGGAACTCTTGGGAATGCAAAGCTGGCTGCCTCTAAACAACAGACCCTCTTGGACCATGAAATCTATCCAAGGACTTCTATCAACCCCCACTGGATTCATGCAAGCTTCATATGGTTCCTTGAAGTCTGGATCTTCCTTATATAGCTCCTTCAAATCTTTAAATCCCACAATACTTACTTGAGACTCTTGTATGATCAGATTTCTCTTGCTTAAGGCATCTGCAACCTTGTTAGATTGTCCTTTCTTGTGCTTAATAGTGAATGTGAAACTTTTTAAAAATTCAATCCATTTGACATGCTTTTGATTCAACTTATTCTGATTGCTAATGAACTGTAAAGCATAATTGTCAGTGAATAAAACAAATTCTTTAGGCAAAAGATAATGCCTCCACTTCTTCAAAGCTTGTACAAGAGCATAGAATTCTTGATCATAAGCTGAATATTTCTTCTTAGCATCACTTAACTTCTCACTAAAGTATGCTATAGGCTTCCCATCTTGACTTAAAATAGTGCCTATTGCAGTTCCACTAGCATCACATTCTACTTGAAAAAGCTTATTAAAATCAAGCAAGGTCAATATTGGCTCTTCAGTTACCTTCTTTTTCAATAATCTGAAACTCTTATCAGTAGCCTTAGTCCAACAAAAACTTCTTTTATCACCTTTGATTGTCTCTATCATTGGAGCAACAATCCCACTAAAATTCCTTATGAATTTCCTATAGAAGCTAGCCAAACCATGAAAGCTTCTTACCTCATATGTGCTCCTGGGTGTAGGCCATTCAAGTATAGCCTTAATATTTTCCTTATCCATCTTCAATCCTTCTTTTGAAATCACAAATCCCAAATATATCAACTCTATTTTCAGAAAACTGCACTTTTTGACATTGATTAGCAACTTCTCCTCATGTAGTTTACTCAACACCATCCTCAAATGTTTCAAATGATCTTATTTAGTTTGACTAAACACCAAAATGTCATCCAAATACACTATCACAAAATTACCAGTGAACTCCTTCAGCACTTCATTCATCAGCCTCATGAAGGTGCTGGGTGCATTGGTTAGTCCAAATGGCATAACTAACCACTCATAGAGTCCATCATTAGTCTTGAAGGTTGTTTTCCATTCATCCCCTTCTCTTATCTTAATCTGATGGTAACCACTTTTCAAATCTATCTTAGAGAAATATGTAGCTCCACTTAAACAATCAAGTAAATCATCAATTCTTGGCAATGGAAATCTATACCTGATAGTAATCTTGTTGATTGCTCTGGAGTCTGTACACATTCTCCAACTCCCATCTTTCTTAGGACTCAACACTATAGGGACAGCACAAGGACTTAAACTCTCTCTTACCAATCCTTTGTCTAACAATTCTTGAACTTGATGCTTGATCTCTTTATTCTCCTTTGGTGTCAACCTATAGGCAGCCTTGTTTGGAAGATTTGCTCCTGGAATCAAGTCTATGTGATGGCTAATACTTCTCAATGGTGGTAACTCATCAGGTAAATCATCTACCACAATGTCAATGTATTCATTCAACATATCTTGAATCTCTAATGGCAAATCAATCAACTTAGTACTAGTGACTACACTCCTTGGCTTACCAATTATAGCAAAGTTTACCTCTTCTTTCTTCACTTGATGTAGAAATTCTTTGCCACTTACTATCAAAATTTTAGAATTCTATCCAAAAAAAACAACAGCCTCTTCTTTCAATGGTGTGAGTGTATGCTTGATCCCATCCTTTTCAAACATGTATGTATTCTGCCTTCTATCATGTATGGCCTTCCTGTCAAATTGCCAAGGCCTTCCAAGAAAGATATGACATACATCCATGGGCATGACATCACATAAAATCTGATCCTTATATATTCCTATCTGAATATCTACTTTGCATTGTTCACTTACCAGAAGTTTGTGTCCTTTTTGTAGCCAAGAGACTTGATAAGGTGTAGGATGTACCTCCTTCTTCAAGCCTAGTTTCTCCACCATCTTAGTTTACACAAGATTGTCAGTACTCCCGCTGTCAATAATGACCTTACAGCATTTCCCCTTACTCTTACATGTGGTTCTAAATAAAGTTTTCCTTTGAGGTGGTTCCACAACTTCTTTATTTGGCTTTAACAAAATTCTTTTCATCAAAAGAGACTCACCTTCTTCTGGGGTATCTTCATAAGTTGTAACTTCTGCATTTTTTTCTTCACCTTGGGTCACATGTACATCTCTCTCATGGTTGGTAGAAGGGTTCTTTGGACACTCATATGCCCTATGTCCTACATACTTATTGCACTTAAAGCATTTGCCCATGAATCTTCCTCTTCCTCTTTGATATCCTTGGTATGGTCTTCTTCCTCTTGGTGTATAGCTGCCTCTTGAACTTTATGAGCTGCTGGCCTCTTCATGAGATGTTTGCAACTGTCTTCTACCTCCTTGAAATCCTCTACCTCTACTGAACCTGCCCCTTCCTCTTGAGAAGGATGTTTGTTTCCTTGCAATCTTCTCCTCAGCTTTCAAGGCAAATTGATATGCCTCCTCAACTGTCTTAGGAATGAGAAGACTAATTTCATCTTGAACAGAAAATTTCAAACCATTGGTGTATCTGGCTACCTTCTCTGTATCATCCTCAATATGTCCTAATATTATAGTTAATCTGTAAAACTCTTCAGTGTATTCTTTCACAGACATTTCTTTTGGCTTTAAATTTTTTAATTGCTTAAAAAGATTTGCTTGATAATCTTTACGCATAAACTTACCTTTCATTTTTGCTACCATTCTGTCCTAGCTTCTGATCTTTGGTTTCCCTTTCCTTCTTTCTTCTTGCACTCCATCCCACCACATGGATGCATGTTTCTTTAGCCTTGTCATGGCATACTTGACTTTCTTATCATCTTCTTCAATTCCTTCATACTCAAAGTATTTGTCTAATGCATTAATCCAATCAATTAATTCTTCCACATTCAAATTACCTTCATACATTGGAACCTTCATTTTTGGCTTTGTGTTCACCTTCATAATGGATTTGATCAACCTCTCTTCAGTGGTTTCTTCTTCCACCACCAATTCATCTTCTGGTGGCTCCTCTTCTCTATCACTGAATTCACCCATGTCAGTGCCTCTTCTTTGAGCCATCTTCAAGTCTTGTAGCCTAGCTGTCAGGTTCCTAATCTCTTCTGCCAGTGCAACCTGTTCTCTAGGTCTCCTTCCTCCAGCTCTACCTCTATTCCTGATTCTCATGGCCATCTTGCTGGTTCTTCACAAATCTGGTTCTACTTCTCTTTGGCTTGGATCACAATCCCTTGTGCTCTGATACCAAATTGATGAAAATTGAATCTCCAACACACAGGCTAAACTGAATTTTTTGCAAACTTTTATTAATTGAGGTATACTAACTTGCAACACACAGGCTAAACTGACACACAGGCTAAACTAAATTTTTTTAGCAAACTTTTATTTTCTTCTGCAGGATTTGGAATCCCTTGATCCTTGTCTACACCAATTGCAGAAACAAAATCAATATTTTCTTACAAGCTTAAACACTGTTCCCTGCACTCATCCGTCTGTGCATTTGCATTTGAATCAGTGTCTTCTACTTCTATAGTATCTTCCCAAGCCACATATATATCCTAGTTTGTAGCTTCACACTCCAAGTTCTTTTCACTCGTAGCTTCAACAATGTGCATTTCTAATGGTTGATCAACAATAAGTGCTTATTTGCTTTGCTTGTGCCAAATATATGGCAATCCTATCTTCAGTCCTAGTGCCAAATGGTCGCATATTACCTTAACAATGTCCAACATAACATTTAAATTGGCCGAAGTTGTAATTAACTTAGCTGAAGTTGCAATAGTTCATTGGGGTGGCCCAGCCAGAATGGAACACTCAGAATTAAAATAAACTAGAATTTAAGATCATTATATTTGATAACAAAATGGCCTAGCCAATATGGAAACACCCAGTAGTTATACGACCCAGCAGGACAAAATTTGTTTTTCTCTAATTCTACGCACAACAGCTTCTTATTACGCCTCCTTGTTTTATCTTTTTAAACTCCCACAGAATTGGAAGGCAGACAAAAAACAATATAGAAACAAATCAACGTAGGAAAAAATACACTATATTATATTATATTGTAGGGAGACATACATTTTGTGTTGTCTGTGCGTTGCCCATCTCCTTCCTCCTACGCCCCTGCTCTCCAAATTGCCACACTCTCCACTGTTTTCATGTATATTTTTTTTTGTCTTTTTCACCCACAGCAATCCGCATATGCTCTCAATATAGCTAATTGATTCTCTCCTGAGCTGGGCGCAACAATTTCCCCAAAATGCCTAAAACAATCTTCTAAACATAAGAAGATTCAAAACGGTTTAACTATTTGCCTAACAGACTATATTTTTAGGTTTAAAGATTATTACAAAACAAAAAAACAAATTTTGAAAATGTAGAAAATGGAGGGAAAACAAAACAACTAAAACATGCCACATCAAAGCCAGAATAAATGTGCTCTAAAGTGAGGATTCTCCTGCATCATCTATCCAAGAGCTTACCTTGCCCACAAGTAAGACTACTATTCACTCCTTCTTCAAAAAAGTGAATTTCTTATGGAGGTTCATCCCTGAGTTTGCTGAGAAGACTAGGCACATTGTAAACATGATGAAGGGAAAGGCCACCTTCAGCTAGACTGAAGAAGGCAAGTCAACATTTGAGGATATCAAGACTACCATTGCCAACACCTCAATTTTGGTTTGTCTAGACTATAACAAAGAGTTCACCATATACAATTATGCTTCTGAACACACGCTTTCAACAATTCTGGTTCAATAGAATAAAGAAGGTATGGAATCCCCCATTTCCTTCATGAGTTTTCCTCTCAAATCTCATGAGCTAAAGTACTCAAACATGGAGAAGCATGCTTATGTAGTGGTGAAGGCAGTGAAGCATTTCCACTTCTACATCTTGAATTTACACACTACTGCCTTGGTTCCTAACACCACGATCAAATCCATACTAACTCAATAGGAGTTTGGGATGAAAAGAGGCAATTGGGTTGCAAAGATCTAAGAGTTTGATCTGGTCATCAAGCCAAAAAAACTAGTGCATGGAAAGGGGTTATGCCAATTAATTGTTGATAACAAGACAAAAGGAATAGAGCATGAAAAATTAGAGGTGGACACACCTACAGTCCTCTTTGTATCCACCACAGATGAGTGATATTCAGGTATTTCTCATTTCCTCACTTATGTTGAGTGTCCTACTCACCTATCTTATAAAGAAAGGAGAACCATCAAGCTGAAAGCTACAAATTTTATCCTCTAGGACAATGGCCTATACAAGAAGAGCCTTGATAGAGTGTTCCTTCACTGCGTAGACAAAGAGAAACAAAGCCAACTTCTAAAGTCCTTCCACAATTTAGCCTATGGAGGACATTTTTTTACTCCTGTGACTACCCATAAGATCCTACGAGACAGGTACTATTGGCCAACTCTCTTTCGAGATGCATACAAGTGGGTTAGGGAATATGAGCTATGCTAGTAGTTTGTTAGAAGACCCAAGTTAGTTGCCCTACCTCTCAAGCCAGTGGTCATAGAGGAGCCATTCCAATAATGGAGAATTAATTTTATTAGAGCTATAAACCCATCTTCAAGTGCTAGACATGATTATGTCCTCACAGCAACAGATTACTTCACCAAGTGGGTGGAAGCTATTCCAACCAAACATGCTACTTCAAAAGTAGTATGCAATTTCCTTAAAGAGAACATCATTTCTAGGTTTAGGGTCTCAACCAATATTTTCATTGACAATGTAGCTTGTTTCACTTCCCAGGAGATTACTCAATTCTATTTCTACTATGGGATTACACTCTCCCACTCTTTGGATTACTTTCCACAACGGAATGGATAGGCTAAATCAAGCAATAAGAACTTGATGACTATCATCAAGAAGCTGGTGGATGACAACCAAAGGACATGGCATAAAGCATTGGTTGATGCTTTATGCGTAGATAGAATTATACCAAAAAGAGCAATTGGTATGTCTCCTTTCCAACTTCTTTATGGTATCAATGCTGAGATACCAATCACCTTGGAATTGCCAGCATTGAAATTGGCTAAGGCAATTGAAGATCAAACATATGAAAGCTCCCTTGATAAGAGGATCATGTGTCTGACTGAGCTGGATGAGTAGAGAACTACCGTGGTGGACTGAATTGCTACCCATCAAGGTTTGGTGAAGAAGCTTTTCAACCAAAAAGCAAAGAACTGTGATTTCTAGATTAGAGATCAAGTCCTCCTATGGGACAAGAGAAGAGAACCAAAGGGGATGCATGGGAAATTTGATTCTCTTTGGAGAGGCCCATTTATTATCCACTAACTCAATGGTGAAAATAGTTTCCTATTGAAGTATCAAGATGGCACTCTCTTTTCTCTACTTCACAATGGGCAGCATCTGAAGCACTTCACCTCTTGAAGTATCAGATGAGTTTACTTGTACATATGTATATTTGTATAATCTTTTGTTTCTATTTTATGGTTTTCATTTTCATTTTTTGGAAGCTTTCTTTTTGGGTAGCATGACTTCATAGCCCAATGGCACACTTTAAGGCACTAGAGATTCTAGTTTTTACTCACCTCAACTATTCTAAGTTCTCAACTGAAGGAAGTTCCCTAACTGGAGCCAGCTGTTGTTCCCTAAAAATGTCACTCATTTTTAGAAAAACATATGAGCTATTTTGGTCCTATAGGGATAAAATTATCTCTTCCCTTCTCAAAAAGTTGTTTTGAGCATTCAAATTCTCTATTTTTTAAACTTTTTTGCTAAGGGACTCAATAGATACATTTCTGCAAACTCAACAGGGTTAAAACTATAGACTCTATAGGAAAGAATCACCAAGCAACCAGTGAAATCCCCATGGATGTCAAATTCAAGTTTCTCCTAAGCTTCTCTCAGGATCCAACGGACGCTGCCAAGTGTCATCTGCTGACCCCCTTTATACCTTGTTTCTAAAAATAGTGGAAGTCAGCACATGTCCCTGATGAAGCTCAGTGGAGGCTGCCAAGTGTCAATGGTCATTGTATCTTCCTTTGGTTTCATTATCAAGTAAGGACTATGGTGGAACTCAGGTAAGTCACAGAAACAAATGGAACACACCAAGTGTCATCATCCATGTGAACTCAAATGAGTTTTGAATGTTTTTATAGTGTTTTTGGAAGCCTGGTAGGAGCTGCCATGTGTCATCTTCTACGGGACCCTCAAAGGTATCAAAAACATCTATGAGTTAGGTGGAACACGCCACTTATCCCATACTAACTCGATAGAGGCCACCAAGTGTCAGCATTTGCATTCCCCTTTTGAAACTACTCAGGTAAGGAATATTGTGGGTCCTAATCTCAAATAAGTCTTAGAGCAATGGAACGTGCCATGTATCAAAGACGTAGAGCCAAGGAAAGATTTCCTTCAGACAAATTGTCCAAAGGAAATAAAGGATCAAGCCTAATCGAAGAAATTAAAGCTTGAAGGCCACTCGGGAGATCCTAAAGGGTAGGTGTTGTCATAGAGGATAGTTGACACTCATAAAATGGACCTTCTTTCAAGACCCCAAAGGGAAAGTCCCCTTCGGGAAGGATCAAGCCTCAAAGTGCAGCGGAAGATACCAAGTGTCATATGCTAAGACACAGTCTCTAATAAGTTTCAAAGCAATGAAACGTGCCATGTGTCCTTTGTAAATAAGTAGAGTGCAACAAGTATCTGCATCCACGCTTCAAGTTTCTATCAAGTTTCAAATCTTATTTTGATAAGCTTATTTCAAAGCTACGGATGTTGCCACGTATCCTCACCTGTGTCACAGTGAAAAGCGACCATAGTAAGTGAGAAAAACACAAAGGAATTTATAAGGAGAATGACAGTCCCACAAACATCAAATTTAGGATGACTGACTAGCCGTTAACCTTCACAAGATGAAAGACCCACAGACGTCAAATTTGTGGCAATAAAGTGTCTATTGATCTTTGCAGGCTTAGAATGCAGACTCAAATACATTCAAAGACCTTAAGGCCAGGGCCAAAAAGAAGAAGAGACAAAGAGGGAAATATCAGTAGGAGTTATTTCTAGTAGGTGAAACAGTCCACCAAGTAGGTATTTGGGCCTGCAAACATTGAAAGCACAGTCTGTTTGTCCCCTTTGGCGTAAAGGCAACATGGATAACTACGTGGATAATAGGTGATAGAGTGAGTGACTCAGGATCAGCAGAAGACATTAGAGATGAATCAACACACCATAGTTAAGGTAGCTGCCCTGCTCCAACATGGCCCTCCTTGATAGAACCAAAAATGCATACAAGGCATTAATGCACAGCATGGGTCACTCCATGGGACAAAGTGCCAAGCTTCCCTTAGGCCTCTATATAATGTAATCTCTTATATCATTTGAGAGGAGACCTCTTTATTATCAAAAGCAAAACTCTACCCAAATTGAAAGGCATCATTGAGACTTTGAGCTCAGATTGTTTATCATATTTCTTTGTTTGAATCAGAAAGCAAGTTACTTTTAGACTTTGTACTGTTATAGCTTATATCATTTTGGGAGATTGTTCTTGTGTATATTTCCTAAATGTATTCTTGTTTATGCAATTTAACAAGTAGATCTAGTGGACATGATAAGGAAGGTGTCCTAGAATTAGTTACTTTCAGACTTTGTGCTGACATAATTGTTTTCAGTGTATGTTTTTATTTTTTTCTATGTAAAGGACCTTGGGATGACTTTGTGCCCCGATTGTTCTTCATGTTTTACTCTTGGGCAGTCAACGTGGAGACTTTTTTCTACATCTTAGATTGCTAGTTACTCTATACTTTGTTACTAGTTACGTATCATACCTAAAAGAACTCCTGCTGTCCCCTGCAAGAACACTTCTGAAAGAAGAGAAGTGCCTCCAGTGTTTTCACCAAGATCTTCTCCTTTGTTTGTGAACATCATCTCTAAAATAAGAAGATGGATGGTGTATCCTACCCTTGAGTATTATTTTCTACTTATATATATAGTATATAGTCCCTTTATACCTATAGGGAACCTCCCCCTGATGAGAGGAGAGATTTGTCCCCTTTGGATGTGGTAAACTTGTAACTTTGGATGACCAATCTCCTTATGTTGTGGTTAAAGAGACCTATTTTACTCACTAGTTAGCTGGTTGACAAAATATTCACCCAACAAATTCTAGCATCAATGTTAAAGTCTAGCCCAATGATCTAGTACATTGGCCCTTTTATGCAATATTTAGGTCTTGTGTGCTCACCCAAAATACATGACAAAGGACCAGTTCCCATAGGTTTTGTTGCATAGTTTGGATAACTTGTTCATATTATTCTCTTTATATCAATTAAACAAGGATTACATACAAGCATAAATTTACTACCTTGATCGTATGAATTCTAGGTTTGATTAATATCATCATGTAGATTATAGTAATCTTCTATTAGTATTAAGTGCCTAGAAAAGAAAAGAAGATAAGGTATCTCTCACATAAAATTCTAAACACTTAGTTCATACCTTCACTCATAGTAACACAAATTGATACAAATTGCTATATCTTATGTTAAGATTAAAATTAAAGGTCCATCATAATATCATTCCATAATTAACTCATCCATCCTCACAATGCTTTACAACAGAGGTATTTATACTTGTTTTGCCCTAACCAAGTGTTAAAATCATTAATGGCATGATGAATTAGCCAAAAAACTCTCAATAGACTGAGAGTTATTGTGCTCAATAATAAGTTCTTCCTAAAGATCTGGGTCTCTGCACCCCCAATATCTTCATTCTATGTTATATCTCTACTACCATGTGTTCCTTTCCTTGTGGGCTAGTACAAAACTTCTTATCATAAGGTCAGAGTGACCTGTATGAACCATTCTTCCAATTTCTCCCACTTCTCATGTGATCCCCTAGTCTTCCACTTTTATTTCATGTCCTACATCGTTGGGTTCCTCATGACTCATTCTCTTCTAACTGGGTCCTCTCACATTGGTTCCTTCTCATCATTGTCATATTGACCCTATAGGTTCCATGCCATGGTGCTTCTATGCCTATTAGATATGCACCATGGTCCTTCTATGCCATAGTTATCTTATGCCATGGTTATCCTATGCCATGGTCCTTCCATGCCATGTTAGTTTCATACCAAAATGGGATAACACTTAGTCAAAATTTTGGGGCCAACAACAACCAAGAAATCACCTTGTCACCTAGTTTCATATTGAGCCTGTTTGAGACTACCTTAGAACATGAGCCTAGTTTTACCACATCCAAAATATCTTGTGAAGTTGTTTAGAGTTTGATAGTTATGACACATCGAAAATGATCTCATCTAATGATTGGGAAAAATATCCCTTATTAGAACACTTGAGAAACACTAAAAAACATGCAAAATAAGGCATTTATGATAGTTTGTACAAGTGGCACCAACACCAAAGTACATGTGTAGAAACTCCTTTGAGTCCTCAACAACATCCAAGAGGTTTTAAGAGTGAAAGTGGAATTATATGTTCTTTATAAGTTCTACCTAGTCACTATCGAGGTTTTAGGAAGGTTTAATACCTATTTGGGGTCTTAACAATTATTCATAGAAAAAAAATCATCAATTGACCTCATTTCACTTGGAAAACCTTCTTGACTAACCCCCTCATCTATCCCAAATGGCTCAACTTTCCATGAAAAGTGTGAGAGATGGTGTGAGTATCTGAAGTTACTCCTTAGGTAGTAGTCCTAATGTTTCTTGAGCTTGAGATAGGTCCAAATTGGGTTTTGAGCCCCAAAATTCAATCTCACTACTAGGAGAAGTTTAAAAACCTCCAAAAAATATTACACATGGTTCTAAATTCTTTGGTAGTGATTACCACTCATCTATATGCATTTGGTTACTGTTCAAAGGACTTAAGGTTTAGGCTTATCATCTCTTTGTTATCCCTAAAGGACATTTGAGTTGAATCTTGAGATTTGGTGGCTCAGCTTGCCATGAAAAGTGTGAGAGATGGTGTGAGTATTTGAAGTTACTCCTTGGGTAGCAGGCCTAATGTTTCTTGAGCTTGAGATAGGTCCAAATTGGGTTTTGAGCCCCAAAATTTAATCTCACTACTAGGAGAAGTTTAAAAACCTCCAAAAAATATTACACATGGTTTTAAATGCTTTGGAAATGATTACCACTCATCTATATGCATTTGGTTACTGGTCAGAGGACTTGAGGTTTAGGCTTATCATCTCTTTGTTATCCCTAAAGGGCATTTGAGTTGAATCTTGAGATTTGGTGTCTCATAAAAGTGTATGGAGACTTTGATACGAATATGCATTACCTCAAGGACTATCTATGAGGTTTGGCATACTTTTTTTATGATTTGAGTTCAAATTGACCGCTTAGTTTCAAGACTACCCCTATGGATGCATTAGTCCACTCATGATCACTCTTTGTACTAAATCATAAGGTGTGATTATGATTATAGAAGCCTCAAACATCGATTTATCTCAAGATTAGCTGGGTTTACTAGTGTGGCTTTGGTTGAAGGTGTATGGAGTTTGAGCTCAATTTGGTTCATCTTCTATAGTTATTTACTTTGGTATCAAAGTGACTTTATGACCTATTATGTCAATTTGATAGACCTCACAGTCCTCCATAACATTTATGTTCTTCTGTTTAGGATTAAGACCAACCTATATCATGTAGCTTATAGGTGTTAGAGACCATCTTGACTATACTCTATGTGTTTGGACGTTACCCTCTCACTAACATCCCTCTCAATGCTCTTGAAATTGTTTGTAGTCTTAGTTAGATTTCAAACATATTTCAAACATGCTCAACCCCCTTCATTGTGTATGTTTCACCTTACACCTTCAAAGCATGGTTGTAAATGCTTGTTAGGGCTAGTTTATCTACATACTTTGTGTTTTAATTCCTTACATTCAAATAACTAATGGAATTTGACTCATGGACTTGGTTGGATCCCAAATTAGGCTTAGGCTCTTTTCAAACATACTTTTCTTACTCTCCAAGTATGCACTTTTAGCTCACACCTTACAAGGCATGATTGTAAGTGCTCATTTAGGTTGTATATAGGAATTTCAAGATATTTAAATTAGTCCTTTCACTTTCCATAATGCTTGAAGGATCTAGACTAAAGGAATTGTTCCATTATCTATAGGGTTTACCAACACATTTTGTGACATTTCCAAACCACTTCTTACTTGTTTCTTTGGAACAAAACTGTAGGTGATCTCTTAGACTGTCAACTCAATTTCCTTATCTCTTAACTATCCAATTAGCTTAGTTACTCTTCAAAGGTTTGTGACATTTTATGACTACAATGAGGTTAGGATCTCCATGTTTAATACTCTGATTTTATTGGTCTAAGGGTGACTTTGGTACCAAATGAGGACCTACAAGCTTGGGCCTATAGGTCACCTTTTGAATATTTAGGGATACCAAGCCACTTTCTTAAGTTATTGAGCTTTAAAAACCTATAAAACCATTTCATACCTCTTATCACTATTTTAAGGTCTTATAGAGCCTCTAACAAAGTCTTATATCACCTTCAACTTACCCTACAGGTCTATACAAACATGTAGGTTCCTATTAGATCATACATAGGGTATATGTGTACAAAAAGGAGAATTTAAATAATTTGAATATCTTGAGGATGGTATTAGGGTATTCAGATGCATATGAATACATGAAGATATGTATCAAGTCTCTTCATGACTCTGAGTATCTCCCTTTTACTTCTATAGTCCATACAAGCTTATATATGGAAGAGACACTTAGATCTCATTATAAGGAGTATTTAGATTATTATCTTGATATTCTCATGATTTCAATAGTGAAATATGATGTCAAGAACTTACACCATTTTATACCTCTAATACTTGAGCCAAAATGGAAATAAAATATATAGTGGATTGTTTAAACATTGACCATGTTCCCAAAGAGCAACACACTTGAAGATTATGAACAAGAAACACACCTCAGATAAGTAGCACATGAATTCAATGAAATTTATAGATCTTGCATGAGTGATGGAGCATTAGAAACCTTTGAGAGTGACCATTATGTAGACAAAATAGAAACTTACAACATGATCCATTAAAATAACTTGTACATCAAGACATCTTTCCTCTAAGTGAAGACACATCATGGAGATGATTTTGTTGATGAAAACACCATGAAATGGATCTGTATGACCTATAAAAATAACCCTCAAAACAATTATTCTCCATCAAATTATTAAGTGGAGAAACAGGTGTAATAATAGACCCCTCTTAAATGAATAGGCCATAATGACTTGCTATCACTCTGAGTGACTATTCATAAAGAAGAGGCAACCAATATGAAACATAATTCTAGTGATTTTAATCTTACTAGGACCCATAAAAATGGCCAAGGTTTAAGTTCCTAACTCTCTCTCTCCTAACCATACCATTCAGTTCAAATTTGCCTTCCTAAGCTTGTGAAGGTAATGATGAAGGAGAAAATGTGTCTAGAGTCTCAGTTATACTTGAAAATTGTTCCAAATATATAAAATTATTTTAGGGATCCCAATATACACTTTTAAACTATTTTCAACTAAAAAATAATCTTACAAGGTCATACAAGTGCTTGTAAAGTGTCCTTTTACCAAGTGTAGGCATTGAACTATAGAAGTTGTTAGACTCTGACCATCCTTGAACATTATATGATTTATTTCTAACATCAAGGACATTGGGAATCTTATTTAAACATTTTATTCTTATAATGGTATGTCCAACCCTTCCACATGTGCCAAAAGGTGGCCAAATTGACATTTTTGCATATGGGAATTAAATAAAAGGTTAGTGCTTAATAAGTTAACTCTAATGACATATAAATAACCTTTTTTAATGACCTTAAACCATATTAAACCTTTTACCATGTCATACTATTCCAAGACCTTGTAATTAACCCCTAAGATTAGACAAGTGTACACAAGACTATAACTTGGACAATATTAGACAAGGACAAATATGATCATATGGAACCAATTAAGACCATAAAAAACTTGTAACAACCTTATGGAGTTTAAACCTAGAGGGGGTGACCAATTTTGACTTGGGTTTAAAATTTTATCAACATTCTTGGTGATTCATAGGGGTAGTATGATTGTAATGCTAATGGACTAGTAGCCTTGTCTTTCTATTGGGAAATGGATCCACTCTTATACTACAATTTGAAACTGACACGACTTCTAAATATTTCAAACTCATACCAAACACACAACAAGAAACAAAAATACACTATGATCAAAGCATTTAGGGAAAACCACACATAAAAGACTCAAAAAACACATCTAACCTACTATGTACCAACCTCAAAACATGTTTGAGGTGATGAAACACCTCTTCTTGCTTTAACTAGGATCAAAAATGATGTTTCTTGAGTCACAACTGCTCCATGAGAATAAGTCACAATATGATGGATGCTTATAAAAAAAAATTGCTTCTAAAGATGATAAAAATACTTACCATTCATGGGACGTCTACATGATACAAGTACACCACTTGAAACTCCATTCATTTTAGCTCTCCGTTAGGTTTGATTGATAGTGCACACTACTTGGTCTCCTTCATGATCATTTGGTGCTTATTAATCTACTCCTTGGGAATCATGAAACCTCAGTCAACTTCACCTTCATCTAAACCATGATGTTTTTGATGTCTAGGTCCGTCATACTTATATTCTTACTATTCAATCATGTCTACAAGTGATTCAAAATCAGATTGAAGTCTAGGCTACTCCTCAACCACAAAAAATTTTACCTTGGTATGATTAAAACCTTATAATACTACAACCTACTTGACAATGACTTGAACCTATTTGTCATGCTCAATAGGTCCACCAATGACCTTACTATCAAGATCATGTTTCTTTTGAGGGAGTGTTGCCTTAATCACTTGTTCAAATTCTTGAACTATAGCATGGAATTGCTGCCATAGATCATCTTATTCTTCATGACTGTCACACTCATGAACTCCATTTTGAGCAGGAAAAATTTCACCATCTTGGACATCCTCATGATCTATCACACTTGAAGACTTATCATCATCATCCATGTTAAGGTAGTAGTTACCTTCTATAGTTTGTTGGTTATGACCATCAAGATTTACCTTAGAATGTTCATTAGCCTCATCATGAATGATGTATCTGCCAAGAATTATATCTTAAATGAAAGAATAATAATCATATTCATATGTCTCAATGCCATATTCATCTAGGAAGAGATTATAAATACCTTAAATTTTGGAAGATGTTCCATCATCTATAGCATGTTGTTCTTGCTCATGGATGTCACAATTCAAATTGGAACTAGTTTCCTGTAGTCATATTAAATGTCAAAATTGGTAGCTTGAGTGTGGCTAGTGACACCCAACCCATAAGTACCTCTTGCATACTCTCATGACCCTTTGAGACACCTTTTTGCTTATTCCTAGTCATTCGTAGACTTCTAAAACTAGATTCCAGCTCAGCCAGGCTACATTTCACATTCTAATTCTATCCCCCAAGTCCCACACCTATAGGATAGGAGTGCCCAACTTGGACTATAGCACTAGACCCTAGGGTGTCCTATTTCGATGCTCCTATCCAATTGCATTTTGAGTTACAATAGTTATTTCCTTCTGGTTTTTATCCTTCATCTTGTTAGCCTAGCATAAATACATTCAGCTCATGACTAATAGATCCCTATAAAATCCTATTCAAATTTCATTTAGAAGGGGGTTGGAAAATATTACAAAGCAAGCAAGAATACAAGCAAAACCATTGAGGAAAATTTCCTTATTCTCTGCATACAACCATCCAATACAACTACAAGCATATTCAAACCCTCAAAGTAGTCCCTAGCCACCTCAAGCACTCTTAGTTTGGCATTTTTACATCCACATAACAATATTTCACAAATCAAATCAAGTGGGAGAACTACATATGGCTTGATCCCTCTTTAGAGTATTAGTATGTAGGCAACATGCCGACACAAGGGGTGTAGATACACATTCAATGCATCGCACACACACTAACCCCCATCTTTTTCAAGTTTTATTTAAGCACAATGAAGGTTTAGAGTTTGATATTAAATCATATCTATAATAATCTCTATTGACATTTATGATCTAAAATTTCACAAGAAAGCTCATGTAAGGACAATTAACAAAACCCAAAAATTCTAGATTTCTATGACTAGTTTGGACAACAATTATAGGACCTGGACTATAGTACTGGACCTTGAAATGTCCTATTTTTGGTGCTCCTATATTTTTACCAAATGAAAGCTAGATCTAGTTTCATGACATTGTCCTAGTCCTGCACATCCAATTTTAGCCCCTATCTCAATTTTCTCAGTCTAGTTTTCAGCTAAGTTACATTTCTCCTTATTTATTAATATTTTTAGAAAGGTTTAAAAGGCACAATAAAATATATAAATTCATACTATAATTATTACATTATTATTTACTAATTTATTTATTCCAGACCCTTAACTAATTTTGGAATAAGACTCTAATATTCCTAAATTAGTTAAATAATTTGGTGAGCTTGACTTACTTCATTTATGCATAAAAACTCTAAAAACCCTAGGGTAAATTCCTTACTAATTTTTCCAATACTTTTTTGATTTTTTACCTGCATATTTAAATAAAAAATTCACATTAATTTTTAAAATTCCATAGTAATTTTAAAAAAAATCATTTTCTTCCAAACCCTAGTTGCATATACTAGGTCCCTTTAAATCAAGATTTTTTCAATAATTTTCTAATTTTCCCTGCATATTTTAATCATAAGTTCACATTAGATTTTAAAATTCTTTAATAATTTTAAAAATATTATTTTTCAAAACCCTAGTTGCACATACTAGGTTCTTTTGTTTGCATATACTAGGTCCTTACATCTAAAATCAGATTCCACATAAAAACAAAAATGGATCTCACTTATTTACACATATTTCTTACATTTATTACAAACAATAAGGAGACCATACTCAGCCCTATCATGTACATGAATGATGAAATTTACCATATGTTAGTACAAAGATTCATTCTTTGCATTTCATGCTTAATTTTCATAACATGTGATGATATTAGGAAAGTTATTATTAAACATAGTAAGATCCCTCTCCTTCAAAGCAATGTTTACTTGTCTTTAATACAAGGTTTCATTACTTACTTTTTATCTCTCATATGGAATTTTTTTCAAGTTTATCTTGTTAAACATATTAGATATATCATATCATATATCAAAGTTTTTTATGTATTCATGCATAATTTCATGCTCTCTATCCCTTGCTTTCTATCTCTCATATGGAATTTTTTTCAAGTTTATCTTGCTAAACATATTAAAAATATCATATCACATATCAAAGTTCTTTATGCATCAATGCAAAATTCCATGCTTTCTATCCCTTGCTTTCTATCTCTCATTTGGAATGCTCTTTATAAACATATTGCTATGTAACTTATAACTCGAATTTCATGCATTTCATTTCACATACATGATTATTGCCTAGATGCATATAACTCATTGGCTAATTTTGAGTATTTCCTTATCACTACTAGACACAAGTAAACACTAGCGGTTATATCTATCCCTCCTCCCTTCAAACTTGTTACATCTATCTCTTATCCTGCATCTACTATCAGCTCTATGCCTATAGTAGATCATGTGGTACGTGTTATCACCCAAGTTTATTAGGATAGATAGGTTGATTACACCCATGGATATAGCTTTATCACTTAGGTTAACACCCCTTCAGATATAATTTTAGTTCTTGAGCTCCTTCAAAAATCAAATGTTTACAAATATGTGTTGTATGCAGTGATTCACAATAATAGAATTCCTATTTTTGCTGAACCAACTTACATTGCCTCTATCCTTAACATAATGCAATGGGTTGAATAACATATTTCCTTTGTGAAAGAGGATTTACCCCCATGCCACATCATTGAACAACATCTACCTCTATATATTTAATTAAGAATTAATGATGTAGGGGTAAAATGAGTGTTAGTTGATAATGGTTTATGACTCAACATTCTCAACATTTCTTTTCTTAAACGTCTTAATATACAACCTCAAGATCTAGACCATTCCAATATGAACATCAGAGGTTTTGGCAACATTCCACAAAAAATCATGGGTCAAATAACACTCAATCTTACTTTGGGACTTAAGACACTACCAACACTTGCCAAGTTATGCAAAATGACCTTAATTATAATTTATTACTTGGTCGGCCTTGGATTCATGATATGCATGTAGTCCCTTCTACACTCCATTTTTGTCTAAAATTTAGTCAAAAAGGATACATCTACACATTCCAAATATACAATGAACCTTTTAAATAATACCAAGTTACAAAATCTCCACAGAACTATATTTTGCACTTTAATCTCGATAATATACCTACACAACCTGCTACTCATAGGGTACCATCAGACCATGCAATGCATCAAAAGATTTTAAGTTTTATACCAATATTGATATCAAATCACCAATTCACATACCCTTTTGCATTTATATGTATTAATAAGATGTGATATCATGTAAAATTTCTTAGAAAGCATGAACAAGGAATCATCAATCCTGTTGAGGCATCAACACAACATAGAAAGCAAGGGTTGGGATATTAACTTACCCTTCTTCATGATAAAATTTCTTTCACTGCTTCAAAGCATATAAATTTTTGTCCACCCATTACACTGATAGACCACATAATTAATCATACTTCAAAATTATCATTGATCTATGCTAATCTCATTGATGATCTAGTTTCACTAGATATGTTCACATTAAATGAATTCTATAACGATGAATCCCTCTTAAAATTTTTTAAAGCATATGAGGACCTCCCATCTTGATATCATAAAAATATATTTCCTTATCATACAAATACCTATGCATATTTAAAATAAAATCTAGATTCTCCCCAAGACATACCAATTGATTTAGTTGATACTATTCCTACAACCCCATACACACTATATCATTCCACATTGCTTAATAAGGAAATAATTAATTTCAATTTTGGAATTGAAAAAGATCCTCGTATTATCTTGTTAGACACTACCCTATGAAAGGAAGAGGATACATATATTCATCAAACTTTAATATATTTTTAAGAACTCTTTGCTTGGTCTTACTTAGATATGCTAGGAATTGATACATCTATAGCAGTTCATCAGATTCCCTTATACCTAGATGCTAAACTGGTTAAATAAAAAAAATTCAAAATGTATCCTAAGGTGGCTCTCTTAGTCAAAGATGAGATCCAATGCCTCATAGATGTTAGTTTCATTTGACCAATATCACACCCTGAATGGGTTTCCACTATAGTCCCCATGCTAAAACCCAATGAACAAATTCAATGTTCTAATTCTTGAGATTTAAATAAAGCATGCCCAAAAGATGATTTTACTTTACCTAACATTGACATGATCGTAGATTCGACAGTCGGGTATGAAATGTTATTATTTATGGATGGCTTTGCAAGATATAACCAAATCAAAATCATCAAAGAATATCAAGAGAAAACATCTTTTATAACACCTTGGGGTTTATTTTTTTACATTGTCATGCCTTTTGGATTAAAAAATGCCAAAGCCACATATGAACGTACTATGATGCATATTTTTCATGACTTGATTCATCGTATTGTCAAGGATTATGTCAATGATATATTAGCTAAATCCAAATAATGACAACATCATGCGATTGATTTACATAATATATTTCAAAGACTCAAGCAATACAATGTCTGATTAAACCCAAATAAATGTGTGTTTGGAGTTACATCATGCAAACTCTTAGGTTTCATTATTTCTCAATGTGGTATAGAGGTTGACCCTAAGAAAGTCAAATCAATTATCGACATGCCACCTCCCATGAACTTAAAACAACTTAGATCCTTATAAGGAAAGATCCAAGCAATCCACTATTTTTTAGTACAACTTGATGATAAAAATTAGGCATTCACTCGATTATTAAAGAAAGATACAAAGTTTGTCTGGGACCAAGCCTATCAAGAAAAATTTGATACAATCAAGCAATATCTTCTTAATCTTCCTATTTTAGTACCACCTATACCTAATAGGTCTTTCCTACTATATGTATATATATATCAATAACAGATCATGCATTATGAGCACTCTTAGCATAACATGATGATCAACATATCGAGCGAGCAATTTATTACATCAATCACACATTGGTTGATTATGAAAACAATTACTCTGAAATAGAAAAATTATGTCTAATATTAGTTTTTTCCACGCAAAAACTTCAACTTTACATGGTCAATAATGAGACTCTGGTTATCACAAAAGCATATCCCTTAAAGTTTCTAATGGAAAAACCACATCTCTCTAGTCACATCATAAAATGGGTCATGTTATTAATAGAGTTTAACTTAAAGATAATTCTCTAAAAATAAATAAAGGGCCAAATCATTGAAAATAATTTGGGAGTCACAACACTCCTAGACACCAATCCTATTAGTGGTACATTTAGAGATGACTTTACAACCTATTCTACTCATTCTAACACTTCGACCATGTTCTTTGATGGTTCTTGATTCACATCCAATGTAGGGGTAGGCATTATCTTTGTCAACCCTTCTGGTCACACAATACCTATTACATATCAATTAAGCTTTGCTTGAACCGACAACATTATAGAATATGAAGCACTTATATTAGGTCTATTTACCACCCAATCTCTCCAAATTAGATCTATTCAAGTCTTCAATGATTCCCAACTTGTGGTGAATCAAGTTAATGATGTCTATCAGATAAAAGAACATCTTATCCCATACCAAAACATGGTATAATGTTTATCATCTCAGTTTGACTACTTTTCTATAGAAATTATACCAAGAAAAGACAACTGACATACATATGCAATGGCAAGTGTCATATCCTTGATTCTTATCGACATCGATGATGATCAAGATATTTTCAAAATTAAATGATTACAATCCCCATCAATTTCTAATGTAGATTTGATTGCACTTTCCATCTTAGCCACTACATTCACTTTTGCAACTCTAGAGTAGTTCTATGATATCTATAACTTTCTAAACAAATCCATTACATTGGACACTTTTTCATGAAATTATAAATGCAAGTTACAAAAACAAGTACTCCATTATGTAATCATTAATGGATACCTTTTTATGTGATCCTTCGATGGATAATTTCTTTGATGCTTAACTTCAATAGAAGATAAAATTGCTCTTACACAGATACACAATAGTGATAGTGGTGGTCACTTTAGTGTAAATGCCATGTCACATTAATTACTTCAACAAGGATACTACTGGCCCATCATGGAAGATGAATGTTCACAATACTCAAAGTTATGTAATAAATGTCAATGACATAGTAAACTACAACATGTACCATCACAATAGTTGTAACCTATCATCTCTTCATGGCCATTTATGTTATGGGGATTTGATCTTATTAGAAATATTAACCTTGAATCTATTGATGTGTATAAGTTCATCATAAATATAAAATACTTTACCAAGTGGGTGGAAGCCATTACACTTTAATTTACTAAAGGGTAGGACTTTTGTAGCTTCCTCATGACTCACATTATTTCACACTTTAGCCTACCCATAGATATCATTTTTGATAATGGAACATCATTAAGGAATAAAATTGTCAAGAAATTTTGCACAAAATATAAGACTAAACACACATTCCCCAATCCAAACTACCCATAAGGAAATGGTCAAGAAAAGATAACCAATAAAACCATCAACAATATTTTGAGAAAAATAGTGACCAAATTTGGAGATGATTGGCACAATCAACTAGTCTTTGCATTGTGGGCTTATCGCACAAGTATTCTTACACCCATAGGAGCCATTTCTTATTTACTCATTTATGGAACATAATAAATTTTACCATTTGAATTAGAAATCCCATCCCTTTGTGTCTCCCTTAAAGGTATTCTCACTGATGACCAATATCGTGAAAAACATCTACACTAGCTTGAGAAGTTAGACCATATATGCATTCAAGTAGTAAAACATCACAAAATCTACTAGTAATGTATACAATGATCCTACAAAAAATAAGTTCACACTAGAGAGTTTGAAGTTAATGATCTCTTTCTTAAATAAAATCTTTGCAATGTCAATACCAAAGAAGAAAACTAAGGAAAATTCAAATTGAATTGGCTAGGTCCATACATTATTACCAAAAAACATAGCCCTAAAGTGTATCATATAGCCTCACTTGAAGGAAACAAACTGAAAAATCTAATGAATATTGTGCATCTACGTATATTCCATGTCTAGCATTTCATTTCACACCTTGTATTGTACATAATTTTTCAAAATTACTTGTATATAACTTTCTTTCAATTACTTGTACATAGTTTTTTTTTGGCTTACTTGTACATAGTTTCTCAGTATTGCTTGCACATAGTCTCCTTATGATTGATTGTACATAGCTTATACCAAAAATACCAAAAACATTCAAATATATCAAAAATTCCAAAACATTCAAATATATCAAATATCCAAAAACATTCAAATAACTCAAAATACCAAAAACATTTAAATTAAATGCATTATCCATGATTTACACTTCTACTACCATGCTAGACTTACATTTGTTATTCTATGCTATTGTTTGTCAATTTATCTACATTACCATTCTTCACTTGATCTTCTTTAAGTGTGTGTAGTGACAACCAGATCCATGATTGATTTACTCCACCCATTGAGGGGGCACCCTACTTCTACATTCGAGACATACATCGATATATCTACCCCTTAGGGATATCTTCTACATGACTACACCATCTAACTTATGTCATTCCTACACCACACATTCTAGTTATCATGATGATGTACATTACTTACTATCTTACATAGATTACTCTATCGACACTCACTAGTATATATCACTCATGTATTTTTTAGCATATACCTAGTCTTGTACTTCATGTCTTTCATACTTTCACTTCTTACTTTGATTAGTTAGATGTGATTGTATTTCTAGCATATTACATGTTTTCCTTCCCTATTTTGCATAGCTAGGTATGATTTCATTTCTTAGTTTTTATTCTTATGTGCACCTTAGAACATTTTACAATGTCATTTGCTTATACTCTTTTATGTTATTGTGGCCCTCATGCCAACCTAGTTTATTTTAATTGTATGTGTATGTGGCATTTAAACATGCCTTGTATGCTTGCTTTCCAATTTGAGTGATATGTACCCATGTCCCTTGTTTGATTGGCCCCTTGGACACTATTGTATGCTTCTTGATTCTTACCTTGTGTGCTTGTTTCTTGATTTCTTCTCAACTATTTTCAATGTCATGATCCACATCATGCATTTTCTTCCTATCTTAGATGCCATGATGGATATCATGTTCCATCCCTCCTTAAAAATTAACAACTAAAAACTAACATTTCTAGTTTTAATTCAGTATATTTCACATGCTATTACATTATTATATTTATTTAGGTACACCCATGTTGATTTAAAAATCTTCAATACAAACTATGATATATCTTGAGACATCTTTTTGATTATCATTGTTATATCATGTATTTGGTAGCCTAACACACTTTTAGGTCTCTTTATTTCAAGAAAAGTCATTGCATGGTCTTCATTCCTACCCTCAAAAGAGGAGCAATAAACAAGGGTTTTGTCACAAATATTAGAGCTCCTACCAGTCAAAACATTAGTTTTTAGAACACTCAAAATAATAACTAGAACCTAAACTAGGTAGAATAGACCAAAAAAATAGTGACAATTATCGAATAATCATCAAATTCAACAAAGGAAAATAGTGATATACATGGAAAAAAACACAAAATAGCAAGGTGTCTTATTTTTGATGATCCTATCCAAACAACAAAAAAATTAGATTTTCTAGAAACAAGCAGAAAGGTTAGCTCAGCTATAATTTTTTCAGATACAAATCAGTTTAGATTCAATAGTTTTAGTACAAGTTTTCTTAGAGAATCCAAATATAGGGGAAATCATATATGGCATGATGGATCTCACTTCTAGTTTCAGATTAGGTAGTTGATATAACTTTTATATTAGAATCCATGTTATAGACACCGGTGATTGGGGGCAATGTGTGTGGCACATTTAACTTCTTTTCTTTTTAATTTTAGTATATTACCTAAGCATTCTCAACAATTGCATGCCTTATTCCATTTGCAGGTGGTTAGCATTATTTTAGAGTGGCTTTCATATAAACCCAACCTCCACATTCTTGAGTGGCTTCCACATAAGACTAAATTCCAATTTCCCAGTGGATTTCATACAAGCCTAATCTCCTCCTTCTATAGTGGCCAAGATTGGCCTAGTTTCTAGCACACATTTAGCTATCCATGCTACATTGTTAGATTTTAGAGCATTCATGGGCTTCAAAATCCATCTTATATGACACACATTTATATTAATATCAATTCGTAACTTCACTTAGTGGGCAATGATGGATCCAAAGGAATAACTAGCCTTTGTATTCTTAAGACACCTACTTAGAGGGATTGGACACACAATCCAAACATCAATTAGCACATGCATGATCAAATAGCTTCACTTAGTGGGTGATGATGGAGCCAAAGGGATAACCTTTTCATTCTTGAGCCACTCTTATGGAATTGAGCACTCAGCTCCATTTGTGATATTTATTTTGTTACAACATCATTCAACACATACCCAACATCACTCAACATCACAACAAGTTTTGTATTAGTTCATGTACCTAATGAGGTGTATTCATTATTTTCTCTTCCTCTCTCTTACCTAGATTTTGTACATTATTATTTTAGATATAATGAAGTGATCTACTCTTTATTTTTTCTTATAAATTTACACTTCATAATGTGTTCTCTCTATGCACACCCAACATCACACAACTTAATGAGCTTCACCCTTACACGTAAGTTCAGGTATATTTTTTATTTTTCCTTTATCCTAGTATTTTTATTTGGTACATCACTAGAATAAAGGGGAAAAAAAGGTAGTCATATAAAATGTCAAAATTGGTAGCTTGAGTGTGGCTTGTGACACCCAACCCATAGGTCCCTCTTGCATGCTTTGATGACCCTTTGAGACATTTTTTTTCATATTCTCAATCATCCATAGAATTTTGAAACTAGATTCTAGCTTAGTTATGCTACATTTCCTTTGCTAATTCCATCCCCCTTGGTCCCACATATGTAGAACAAGATCACCCAACTTGGACTATAGTGCTAGACCCTAGGGTGTCCTATTTTGGCACTCCTATCCAATTGCATTTTGAGCTCCAATGGTTACTTAATTTTAGTTTTTATCTTTTATCTTGTCAACCTAACATGAATACATTCAACCCATGACCAATAGATACTTATAAAATTCCATTTAAAGTTCATTTATAAGTGGGTTGGAAAATATTACAAAGTAACTAAAAATACAAGCAAAACCACTTAGATCAATTTCCCTATTCTCTGAATACAGCCATCCAATATAGCTACAAGCATATTCAAACCTTCACACTAGTCCCTATACACTTCGTGTACTCTCGATTTGGTATTTTTACATTTTCATAACACTATTACACAAAGCACATCAAGTGGGAGAACTTCATATGACTTAATCCATCTTTAGAGCATTGGTATGTAGGTAGCATGCCCATACAAGGGGTGTGGATACATGTTTAGTGCATATTACACACACTAATCCCCCTCTTTCTCAAATTTTATTCAAGCATAATGAAGGTCCATATTTCAAGATTAAATCATCTTTACAAGGAGCTTCATCATCATTCAGGATCCAAAATTTTATAAACAAGCTCACGTAGAGACAAAAGACAAAACCTAGAAAACTCAAATCTCTATGATTAGTTTAGACAATAGCAACAAGACCTGGACTATAGCATCAGACCCCAAAGTGTCCTATTTTTGGTGATCTTTTCCTTTTACTAAATGAAATCTAGATCTAGATTCATGATATTGTCCTAGTCCTGCACAACCATTTTTAACCCCTATCTCAGCCATCTCAGTCTATTTCTAAGATAAGTTACACTTATCCTTATTTATTACTATTTTTAGAAAGGTTTAAAAATCACATTATATTATACAAATCAACACTATAATTATTACAATATTATTTATTGATTAATTTATTCTAGACCCTTAACTCAATTAGGAATAGGACTCTAATATTCCCAAAATAGTTAAATCATTTCCACATATGGCTCAATGTGAAGCTTGGCTAATGGTTGGGTCTTTATTGTCACCTTATCTCCATACCTCATTATAAAAGCCAAGAAAGACCAATAAACAAAATCATATCCTCCTATCTTGGTAGTGAAGTCTCTTGATAGGCAATTGGAAAAGTGTGCAGATAGATCTACCAATACTATGTCTTGTAGAATTGGAAAACTTGAGAAGTCATGTAAGAACACTTTCAAACCTTTAATGAGCCCTATTGACTTGTCTAGAGTTCCATCAAGCTACAACACTTCTTTTTTAAATGACTCATATTTCAATCCCAACTTATCTATAACTAATTTGGGCATAACTAAAGTGTGTTCCCTACTATCCACAATGTAATTTTGAACTAGCTTGTCTCCCACAATGAGGGAAAGATAAAAAGGTGGGGGATTTTCAGACTTGATGTAAGGCTCAACAATATGGATAGGTGCATTTGTGAGGGATACACCAACATGTTTTTATGGTTTGGGAGAGATATGGATTTGGGACAACTACTCTTGGACTAACTCTTTTTGATCGGGCATGTGGAGTACTTCCCAAAGGTGTTGAGTATGGAGCCCTTTGGGGATATCACATGACCATGATGATATGTTTTGGGGGATTAGAGAGCTCCAAAGATGTGGGGATCACATTTTTTGTGTACTCTACATGTGATTAGAATATTATTAAATATTTATTTAATAATTTTCATGTTAACTTTCATGTTACTAGAAGTGGGATTGATTTCCTTATTTTTAGGGAATTAATTATTATCTTTATTTATTTCTATGTTGACTTCCATGTTTATTGGAAGTGGGATTGAAATCTTTGTTTCAAGGAGTTGGTTGTTATCACATTACATTGTAAGTTATGCCCTTTGAAGTAGGAGAGATAAGGATAGCATGTTCCTTCTTGATGGAGTTTATGGATAAGATTGAATAGGTGGAATATGGCATGTTACCTTATGGATAAAGCCTATCTTGGATAAAGATGGTGAGTTTTCTCCTTGTTAGGTGGATTTATTCATTATTTGATATATACAAGTGGAGATGAGACTTAATATAATAGGTTTTGCATATGACAAAGATAATATGCAAATGTGATTATTTACAGGGTGTGGTATAACATCTTGTGGTGTGTTATTATATAGGTGTAGGTACAAAATAGCATGTGTGGATGATTGTTGATAGATTTGGATTAGCAATTTAGTAAATTCATTTGTGAATTTAGGAGGAGATATTCTATCTCTATGAGAGGTTCTTTGTAATCTTGTTTTGTCATTAATTTTATTGAGGACTTTCTTGGTGGATATAGCCCACATTAGGTGAACCATGGTAGATCTATGTTATGTGTTAGTATTGGTTTTATTTTCTCCATTATTGCTTTTATTTATTGTGATTTGAGGAATTATTTTTGTGATGCATGTAGTGCATAATTAAATCTAATGTTACACATTTAAATTTTGGTTTTATGATTTTATGGTGAATTAAATTTGGTTTGAATTCTTTTAATTCCTAACAAATGGTATTAGAGAATTGGTTGTGTTTTTTTACTAAATTGATAAAACACAACAAGAGTTATTAGCTTGAGTGGGAGATATGGGAGAAGAGATCAGATTCATAGTTGAGAGATTTGATGGAAAGAATTTTGGATTGTAGAAAATACAAATAGAAGATTACCTATATTAGAAGGAACTTCATATCCCCTTGGAGGGGAAAGGAGGACAACCTATAGCTATAAGTGATATAGATTGGACATTGCTTGATAGGAAGGCATCAGGAGCCATACATTTATGCCTTGCATATTTTGTTGCATTTAACATTTTAGATGATAAAAATACAAAGGATCTCATAGATAAAATTATAAAGTTGTATGAGAAACCCTCTGCTTCAAATAAATTTTTTCTTATGAAAAGATTGTTTAATATAAAAATGTCTAAGAATGGTTATATTGATAGTCATTTAAATGATTTTAATATGGTTTTAAGTATGATCACTTTTATTGGAATTAAGTTTGATGATGAAATTAGAGATTTGCTTATTTTGTGTTCTTTGCCTGATAGTTGGGATAACTTGGTTATGTCTGTGAGTAATGTAGTCCCTTCCAAGGGAAGCTTAAATTTTGAAGATGTTATATGTGTGATTTTTAGCAAGGAAATGCAAAGGAAAAGCACTAGTGAATCATCTTCAAGTAATGCTTTGTTTATTGAAACTAGAGGGAGGTAAAATGACAAGAGCAAAGGTAATCATGGAAAGTCAAAGGGTAGATCTAAATCTAGATCTAGATCCAAGATGATATGTTGGCATTATGGGAAGAGTGGACACTCAAAGAAGGATTGTTGGTCACTTTAGGATAAGAATGCCAACAAGGAAGAAATGAATGAGATAAATGTGACATCAGGTAAATCATGTCAGGATGCCTTAATTATTTCTATAGATAATTTTTTGAGTCTTGGGTATTAGATTCAGGGGCTTCTTTTCATGCCACCCCATATAGGTATTATTTTATTGATTATATTCAAAATAATTTAGGACATGTTTATCTTGGTGATAATGAACCATGTGAGATAGTAGAAAAAGGTTATGTTTAGGTAAGAATGTAGAATGGGAACACGTGACTACTTAAGGATGTCAGACGTGTGCCTATATTAAGATGAAATTTGGTTTCAGTGGGAAATTGGGTAGTGAGAATTGTTTGGTAATGTTTACTATATATTTTTGGAAAGTTACCAAAGGTGCTCTTGAGGTCTCAAGAGGTAAGAAAGTTGGTACTTTATGTTTGACTAGTAGTGTTGATTCTTGTGATTTAGTCGATGTATATGGAAATGCAACTATGTGGCACTATAAAATTGGTCATATGAGCTATAAGGGCATGGATATCTTAAAAGACAAGTTGCCTAGATTAAAAGACATTGATTTAGACTTCTGTGAGAATTGTGTGTATGAGAAACAAAATTGAGTTAAGTTCTTGAAAGTTGGACACATAAAGAAAGAGCACAAGTTAGAGTTGGTATATTCAAATGTATGGGGACTAGGTCAAGTATTTTCTATTGGTGGTTCCAATTATTATGCCACTTTTATTGATGATGCAACTAGGAAAATTTAGGTTTATTGTATTAAAAATCAATTTGATGTATTTGACACTTTTAAGAAATGAAAAGCCTTGGTTGAGAATGAAACAAGTCTCAAGTTGAAATGTTTCAGATCAAATAATGGAGGTTAGTATTGTAGTAATGATTTTTTTAATTGTTCTAACAATAAAATCCATAGGAAAAGGATGGTTCTAGGAACTCCATAGTAGAATGGGGTATCTAAAAGGATGAATAGAATAATAATGAAACATGTTAGGATCATGAGGTTGCATGCAGGGTTACTTTTATAGTTTTGGATAGAAGCAGTTAACATGGCAATTTATTTGATTAACAGAGGACCTTTTATGCCTTTGGATGGAGGCATTATTGAATAAGGTTGGTTTGGTAAGAATGCTGATTATTATTTTCTTAGAGTCTTTGGATGTGAGGTTTTTGCTCTTATTAAGAAAGAAGATAAGGCCAAGTTAGAGGCAAAATCAGAAAAATGCACATTTGTTGGATATGGTGAGGATGACTTTGGTTTCCATTTATGGAACATTAAAGATAAGAAAATATTTTGGTCTAGAGATCTAGTGTTTAATGAAAAAGTCATGTATAAGAATTAGTTGGAGGAACATGAATAGGAATAGAAAGAGTACACAATATTGGATGATATTGCAGATGGCAAAGTATCTAATGAATCAACTCAAGAAATTTATGCATAAGGACCCAAAACTCCTATGGTAAGAAGGTATTCTAGGGTAAGAAGAGCACCTAACATTTTTCTCCTTTGAATTATTTATTACTCATTGATAATGGAGAACTAGAGTGTTATGAGGAATTAATACAAGTACATATCAGGATGTAGAGGAGCAAGCCATGGATGAGGAACATATATCTCTCATGGAGAACCATACATGGGATTTTGTAAGGCTATCCAAGGGCAAGAGTACATTACCAAATAAGTGGATCTTTAGAATAAAAGAAGAAGATGAAGGGAGAAAAATCATGTATGGATTTTGATGAGATTTTTGCTCCTATTGTAAAAATGAATTCTATTAGGATTTTTCTTGGTTTAGTTGAAGTTAAGGATTTGCACTTAGAATATTTAGATGTGAAAATTAATTTTCTTCATGGTGATTTGGATGAAGAGTTATATATGAAGTAGCCATAGGGATATGATGTCAAAGGAAAGGAGAACTATGTGTGTAGACTAAAGAAGAGCTTATATGGCCTGAAACAAGCTCTATGATAATGGTATAGTAAATTTGATTCTTTTATGTTGGAACAAGAATATCAAAGGTGTAATTATGACCATTGCATGTACATCAAACATTTGATGATGGTTATTTTATAATATCATCCTTTTATGTGGATGATATGTTAGTTGCAGAAAATAACATACATCATATTCATATACTCAAGAAATAGCTTAGTGACTCCTTTTATATGAAGGAATTAGGTGTGGTGAAATAAATCATTGGTATGAGGATTAATTATGATAGAAAGGAAAAGAAGATGGTTTTATCCCAATCAGAGTATGTGAAGAAAGTCTTGGAAAGATTTAGCATGTTGGATGTTAAATCTGTTGGTATTCTTTTGGCAGGCCACTTTAGAGTATCAAAAGAGTTATGTCCCAAGATGCAAGTTGAAAAGCTTAAGATGTCCAAGGTACCTTACTCATTGATAGTTGGTAGCTTGATGTATGCCATGGTTTTTACTAGGCTAAATATTACCCAAGTAATGGGAATTATGAGTAGGTATATGAGTGATCCTCGGTATGAGCATTGGCAAGTAATGATATGGAATATTCAGTACTTGAAAGGAACCATGGATGTTGCATTATGTTATGGTGGATTAGATACCACTTTACATGGTTATGTGGACTCAGATTTGGTAGGGTATATTGATAACATAATGAGTAATATAAGATATATATTTATTGTTGGAGATACAATGGTTAGTTGGATTTCCAAGATATAGAAGGTTGTGGCTTTGTCAACTGTAGTAATAGAGTATGTTTATTCTGTAGAGGATAGCAAGGAGATGATTTGGTTACTAGAGTTGTTTTGATAGTTGAGGCATGAGAAAAAAGTTAGGATACTACATAGTGATAGTTAGAGTGTCATTCATTTGGAAAATAACTTTGGTTTCCACTCGAGGATGAAACACATTCAGTTATGTTATCACTTCATTAAAATAACTTTGGAGGAGAACTTGGTGAAGCTGGAGAAGATTCATATTAGCTAGAATCCTATGGATATGATGACCAAGGTGGTTAAATTGGACAAGTTGAGACTATGTTTAGATTTGGTTGGCCTTAGTGGTCATAGAGCAATAATATATTCTATTAAGGAGAAATGGTCTCCAAGTGGGAGATTGTTGAGTGTGGAGAATTTTGGGGTTATCACATGACCATGATGGTATGTTTTAGGGGCTTAGAGAGCTTTAAGGATGTGGGGAACACACTTTTCATGTAATCCACATGTGAGTGGAATATTATTAAATGTTTATTTAATAATTTCCATGTTAACTTCCATGTTATTGGAAGTGAGATTGATTTCCTTATTTTTAGGGAATTAATTATTATCTTTATTTATTTTCATGTTGACTTCCATGTTTATTGGAAGTGGGATTGACTTCCTTATTTCAACGAGTTGGTTTTTATCACATTACATTAAAATTTGTGCCCTTTAGAGGAGAAGAGATAAGGATGGTGTGTTCCTTCTTGATGGATCTTGTAGACAGGCTTGAATAAATGGAATATGGCATGTTACCTTATGGATAGAGCCTATTTTGGATAAGGATGGTGAGTTTTCTCCTTATTAGGTGGATTTATTCATTATTTGATATATATATATAGGTGGAGATGAGACTTAATATAATAAGTTTTGCATATGATAAATACATTGTGCATATGTGATTATGTACAAGGTGTGGTATAACAGCTTGTGGTATGTTATTATACAGGTGAAACATAGCATGTGTGGATGATTGTTGAAAGATTTGGATGAGAAATTTAGTGAATTCATTTTTGAATTCAGGAGGAGATATTCTATCTCTGTGAGAGGTTTTTTTAATCTTATTTTGTAATTAATTTTATTGAGGACTTTCTTGGTGGATGTAGCCCACATTGGGTGAACCATAGTAGATCTATGTTATGTATTATTGCTGGTTTTATTTTCTCTATTATTGTTTTCATTTATTGTGATTTGAGGAATTATTTCTATGATGCATTTAGTGCATAATTAAATCTAATTTTACATATTTAGAATCTGGTTATGTGCTTTTATGGTAAATTAAATCTGGTTTGAATTCTTTTAATTTCTTAAAAAAGGGATATGCTTGTCTTTGTATTCATCAAAGACTTAATAATATTTAAAGGAGAGACACTAACCTTTTATTACATCTTAGGAGGCAATGAAGTACCTTGAGCTTGAGGTAATGAAGGTTTGCTCACCTTTCCCAAGTTCTAATCTTGAAGAGTTGCAAGACTTGTATAGGTTACCATATTTGTATTCACACCTTATAAGAAGGATTGTTTGGATTTGTATCCACATCTTGAACACCTCCAAAAGCTCTTCTCTTTGACCTTGTGTTGGCTGAAACTAAGGTGATTTGATTTAAGACAAATCTGTCCTCCACTTGGAAGTTTGTAAGGTTCACTCCTTGATTATCACACTCTCCATTTGATTTTGCTTGCATGAAGCTCTCATATTATGATGTCAAGTGAGGAGAAGTCCCTCCTTGAGCAGCCAAATCTTGATCTTCCCCCTAATTAGCATTCATAAAATATCCTTGAGGTTGTTATTATTCTCCTTGAACTAGATTACTATGGACCAAAATCATGGATCTTATGGTGGGAGCAGAATTTGGATTGTAAGAATTGAGTAACCCATAGAAACTAGGCTAAACTTATCCCCTCCCTTGACCATTATGCTGAGGTGGAAATATATTTGGTTATGGAGGGTAATAGTAGGGATTTTTTTGAGCTCAAAATTGTTTATTTGGTTTCCTAATTTGAGCTTCTAAGGCCTTACATCTTGCTTCCCAATCAATGACATCATTTAGTTTATTTGGAGTAGCTTTAGACTTGTTATTTGAATTTAGAATTGGAGCAAGACTTAGAGGAGTAGTAGGCATCTTAGGCAAGATCGGCATTGAGGCTTTTCAAGGGATTTTATTAGATTAGATCAAACTATTCTCAGCTCTAATATCCACATCATAAGCATTAGGCAAAGTGTACCCTCCCATGGTCTACAACATGATAGCTATATCAATCCTAATGGCTCTAAGATAGGTTAGGAAAATAAAACTTGTAGGGGGTCTCATGGGAGGTGGTATCTTATTCCATGTCCTTTAGAACCTTTCATTGAAATCATGCATGGATTCCTTGGCCCTCCTTGGATGAAATTCAACTGATGGATCTGTGATGTGTGATCACTTTTGTCCTCAAACCTTTGAGTTAACAACTTCCCAAACTCATCCCAAATAGTGATGCATCCTCTTGACAAGGTTCTATACCAATCAAGGGTTTTTTCCCTAAGAGACATGACAATTAATATCATTGATACTCAGTGATATTATGGAAATTATAGAATTTGGATATGTCTCTAATATGTTTACTTGGGGTGATAGGATGTTACCCATTGAAAGAAGGAACACTCTTAGTGGCATTGGGAGGGATATCATCATAGTCATTAAGGTTTATAATATTTTTAGTATTGAAAGTTAGGAAATAATGTTATCTAACCCTATTACCTTCAAACTCTTCTTCACTCTCTTGCTCTTTTTGACTTCCAAAACCTTCCTACTCTTTAAGCTATTCTTTAGGATTATCAAATGTCAAGATAGGCTCAAGGTATTGAACTTCAAGAGGAAGTTCATGATGAGGGAGTGGATTTGTAGGATGGTTAATTCTACTAGTAGTTGACCTAGTAAATACCATGAAGCATAAAAAATAATAATAATAAATTGGTCTGCAACCAGATATTATACCTTTAGTGGAGTCACTAAATGTTGAGTAGAAACACTTATGTAGCTGTCGTCTTGTCAAAGCCAACATTCACCATGACATGAAGTGTTTGAGATAATATTCCATAACTATTGTCACTCAATTTTTCTCCCTTAGAGAGGTAGTTCAATCCTTATCCAAATTAAGTGAAACATGGGATTACCCCTAGACCTATGGGTTGTTTATAACAGGGGTAAAACTCTAGATTGAAGGTCTATCTCCCTTGATATATCTATTGAATCTCATCACCTATACTACTAGCTTATTTGGGATGCAAAGGGATATAGATAACATGAAAAAAATCTAATATAATGAGGTGATTCACTAATTTAATAGCCATAATACCACCATGTACTTTCACTATGAAAGATGATTCACAAGATTGGCTTTAACATCAAAGATTTCTCTAACATAAGTACTTTAAACATGAAGGTGATATGAAATGCACTTCTCAAGGTGGATTAATAAGAGGTCTGATTTTAGACATTAATAATATTCCTAAATACACTTCATGTGACCTATTAGAGAGCAGAATACTTGCACAAAACATGAAAGAGTAAGGTGAACACAAAGATAAATAATTATCACTTGTCATTCAACTATGCACTACTTAACACACTTAGAAAAGAAGTTTAGAACTCAAAACTAGATTTAAATATTTTATTCACTTTCATTACTAATACTCAAACTAGTGGGGATTTACCATACTAGATGTGGATTCTTTTACAAAGCCAAAAGTGGTTATTTACATAGAGAAGTGTGAAGAGAAAGGGGTATATTAGGAGAATATCAACAAGTGTATTCATGAGTTAAAACAAGAAATTGAGTTATGATATAGTCAAAATAGACTTCCTAGGACATGTGTCTCACTCCTAAAGAAGTTCCAACCTTCCAAGTGGCATAGGGGTTACAACTTAGCTTGACACCTTGACTAGCTTCTTGACAACTACCCTTATTTGCATAAAAGGAGTGACAAATGGAATTTACAATCATAAATTTTCCATAAAGTTTTATAATAAAAATAATTGGACATATTCCATGCCTTAATAAACTCCTCTAATCTAACATTTCATCATTCATGTGCATGGTTGACTTGAAACTCTTTATTTCCATGCTTAGCTTGGCTTAAGTGGCCCAAAACTCAAATTTATTTTCCTCAAGTCTTAATATATCTATTAATGGTCTTAAAATATGTTATTAGGATTGAAATAAACCATTTTATTTCTTGGAAAAACTCCCAAGAACTCATTTTGCTCCTCAAGCCCTCACTAAGCCTATTTCCCTTGTAGCCCTAAAAACCTATAAACCTCTTTGTGTATGGAGTTTTAAAAATGATACAGATAAATAAATGGCATATTATAGGACCCATTATGTCCTTATAGATAAATGTCAAATTTCATCTCCTGACTCTAATTGGAAGCCCATTTTTCTTCCTTTCTCTCTTGAATTAGGCCTCCTTGCCTAGAACCCTATATTCTTGATCCAGACTTTGTCACACATGTGAAATCACAAAAAATAACGTGATTCAATTTTCATAGTATATCACCAACTCCCACATCAATTTTTGAGTTCATGAGACATTATGGAAGTATGCAAACCAAGAAACTACTTTGTCACCTAACCTCATTTCGAGCCTATTTGAGACTACCTTGGAAAATGGGCTTGGTTTGACAACATAAAAAATTTCATATGTATATTTTTGGAATTTTATAGTTATAAAACATACTAAATGACCTCATCTAATCATTGGGAAGCTCTGTTCTTCTTCGAACACTAAAAAAACACCAAAAAACATAGAAAGAAGGTATTTATGATAGTCTGTACAAGTGACATCAATATCAAATTACATGTGTAGAAACTAATTAGAGTCCTCAAAAACATCCAATAGGTTTCAAAATTAAAAAATGGAATTATATGTGCTTTATAGGTCCTTTTGTTCTGCTTGGTCACTATGAGGATTTTAGGAGGGTTTAAGACCTATTTGGGGTCTTAATGATTGTTCATAAAGAATAGATCATAAATTAACCTCTTTTCACTTGGAAAAAATTCTTGACTAACCCCATCACCTATCCCAAATGGATAATCTTCCCATTCAAATTTTGAGAGATAGTGTGAGTGTCTAAAGTTACTCTTCGAGTAACAGTCCTAGTGTTTCTTGAGATTGAGATAGGTCCAAATTGGGTTTTGAGCCCCAAAACTTAATCTCACTATTTTTAGAGGTTAAAAAACCTCTAAATAAATTAACCATGGTTATAAATTCTTTGTAAGTGATTACCACTCCTTTGTATGTATATGGTATACTGGTTAGAGGACTTGGGGTTTAGGCTTGGCATCTCTTTTCTAGCCCTAAAGGGTATTTTAATTGAATCCTAATATTTGGTACCTCATACAACTATATAGATACCTTTGATATGACTATGCATTACCTTAAGGACCCTTCATGAGTTTTGTCATACTTGTTTTGTGTTTAGAGTTCAATTAGACCCCTTGGTTTTAAGATTGCCCCTTACCAATGGAATGGGAAAGGTTTGACATAAAATGGTGGGTATTTACCCTACTTATATGAATTTTAAATGGCCATGGATGAATTTTTACACTCATAATCACCCTTTGTACCAAATCATAAAGTGTGATTATACCTAGAGAAGCCTCAAACATCAATTTCCCTAAAGATTAGTTGGGTCTGATAGTGTAGCTTTGATTGACTATATATGGAGTCTGAGCTTAGTTTGGTTCATTTTATATAGTTATTTACTTTGGTATAAAATTGAATTTATGACCTCTTGTTTCAATCTAAGGTAGACCTTATAGTCCTTCATAATATCTATGTTCTTCCCTTTAGGCTTAAGACTAACCTATGTCATGTAGTTTATAGGTGTTACAGACCATCTTGATTGTACTCTCTATGTTTGGACCTTACGCTCTCACAAATATACCTCTTGATTCTATTGAACTTTTTTACAGTCTTTTTTTTTTCAAAACTCTTTCAAACATACTCTGCCCCTTCAGTGTGTGTATTTCACCCTAAAACTTCAAGGCATGGTTGTAGGTGCTTGTTAGGGTTAGTTTTGACTACATACTTTGTGTTTTAAGTCCTTCCATTCAAATAAGTGATGGAATTTGACTCATGAACTTAGTTATATCCCAAATTAGGCTCAATCTCTTTTTAAACATACTCTGCTTCCTCTCCAAGCATGCACTTTTAGCTCACACCTTACAAGGCATAGGTTTAGGTGCTCATTAGGGCTATATATAAGAATTTCAAGATATTTAACTCAGTTCTTTCACTTTACATAATGATTCAAATATCTATACTAAAGGAGTTGTTCCATTATCTATAGGGTCTGCCAACACATTTTGTGACATTTCCAAACCACTTCTTACTTCTTCCATACAAATTTGTAGGTGGTCTCTTAGACTATTAACTCAATTTCCTTGTCTCTTAACTATCCAAGTAGCTTAGTTTCTCTTAAACAATTTGTAACACTATATGAATGTAATGAGGTTATGCTCTCCATGTTTAATAATTTGATTTTATTGGTCTGAGGGTGACTTTGGTACCAAATGAGGACCTACAAGCTTAGGCCTGTAGGTCACATTTTGACTGTTTAGGGTTACCAATCCACTTTCTTAAGTTCTTGAGCTTTCCAAACCTATCAAACCATTTCATACCTTTTATCACTATTTCAAGGTCTTATGGAGCCTCTAAAAAAGTCTTATGTCACCTTCAACTTACCCTACAGATCTATACAAACCTATAAATGCATATTAACTTATATATAGGGTTTATGTGTAGAGAATGGAGAATATAGATAATTTTAATCTCCTAATGATGGTAGTAGGGTAGTTAGAGTCATATGAATACATGAAGATATGTATCAAGTCTCTCCATGACTCTAAGTATCTCCCTTCTACTTCTACAGTCTGTATAGGCCTTGATATGAAAGAGATACTTAGTTCTCATTAGAAGGTGTAATTAAACTCTTATCTTAATATTCTCATGATCCTAATAGGGAAATATGATCTCAATAACTTACACCATTCTATACCATTGATGCTTGAGCCAAAATGACAATCAAACATATAGTGAACTATTCAAACCTTAACCATGTTCCCAACAATCATCACACTTGAAGATTATAAAAAAGAAACACATCTCATATAGGTAGCACATGAATTTCATGAAATCGATGTATCTTCCTTGAGTGATGAATGATTATAAACCTCTGAGAGTGACCACTATGAATACAAAATATAAAATTGTAGCAGGATCAATTAAAATAACTTGTACATCAAGACATCTTTCCTCCAAGTGAAGACACCTCATGAAGATGAGTTGGCTAATGAAATCACCATGAAATAGATCTAACCTCTAAAAACCACCTCTCAAATCTATGGAGAAACATGTGTAAGAATGGACCCCTCTCAGATGAATAGGCCATAGTGACCTGATGTTAATTTTAGAATTTGTTCATAAATAAGAGACCACCAATATGTAAACCAATTCCACTAATTTTAATATTTCTAGGATCCCTAACAATATCCAAAGTTTTAGCTCTTAACTCGTTCTCTCTTGGCCATACCATTCAATTCAAATTTACCTTCCTGAGCTTGTGAAGGTAGCGATGGAGGAGGAAAAGTGTCTAGAGTGTCAGTTTGACTTTAAAATTGTTTCAAATTTTGAAAATGATCTAAGGGAGGTTAAGAGACACATATAAACCATTTACAACTGAAAATTGATCTTGTAAGGTCATACAAATGCTTGTAAAGTGTCCTTTTACCAAGTTTAGGCAATGAACTATAGAAGTTGTCATAATATGACCATACCTGAACATTATCTGACTTTTTTTAACACTAGGATGTTGGGAATCTTCTTGAAACATTTTCTTCTTGTAATTCCAACCCTTTTACATGGGCCAAAAGGTGGCCAAATAGACATTTTTGCGTATGGGAATCAAATAAAAGGTTAGTGCATAATAATATGAATCTAGTGACATATCAATAACCTTTTTTAATGACTTTGAACTATATTAAACCTTTTATCATGTTTGACTATTCCAAGACCTTGTAATTGATCCCTAGGACTAGACAAGTATACATAAGACTAGAAATTGGACAAGACTAGACAAGGACAAATATGACTAATGAAGCCAATTAAGACCATGACAAACATTTGAAAACATTGTGGAATTTCAACCTAAAGGGGGTGACTAATTTTGACTTAGGGTCAAAATTTGGTCAACATGATGATAAATCAAATAGAGGTGTATATAACCTAAGGTGATAAATGAAAATCCTAATCAATCCTATATCTATACCATATTATTTGGTATAGGTAAGAACACAAGCAAGGATACACACATACATAGACAAAGTAGTAAACAATATCTAGTCTAATAAGGAAGTAAATGAAAGAATATAGGGATAGAAATGCATACCTTTGGGTGGACCTATTGACACTTCAATCTCTCCCTCAAATGGTAAGATGAATACTTATATATTATTAATTATGAACTTTAAAGACCTCTCCTATTGAGATTCAATGACACCACATGACAAGACCTTTAAGATAATATTATAAACCTCTTAACTCTCCATAATATTACTTAGGGGCATAAATGTGAGTGTAAGCAGAGCATATGAATGTGACATATATTTTAGGAATGAAATATAACACCTATATAAATGAATCCAATACCCAAAACTAATCATGAACTCTAAGCCAAAAATATTAGCTAGGCTGATAAAATAGGAAGATGTTCATTGACATATTATGATATCAACCAAGATGATACATTAGAAATGATAGAAGACAAACTTAGAACTATATTAGGTTGGTTGATACAGTACAAGGAAGTTAGAGTATGAAACATACTATATCATCTAGGGTGATACAGTAAGATATAAGGAAGCTATAAAATATGGGCAAAAATTAGATGAAGAGGTAATATGGAGAAAAAATTAGAGGAGGTAAGATTTGTAGTAATGAATATATTATAAAACAACATGCAAACATCTCTCGCAAAGTACCAAAAGTTGATCCCACCCCATTCTAAGTGAACCCTTTAAGGCATGCACTCAAAGAGATTGATGCACCAAAAATCCCCTATAAGAGAAAGCATTAATAATTTGAAAAGGTGAATAATATCAGGTGTATACATATGTCCCACCTGAATCTCATTAATTATCATAATAGTGTAACTTGGGATGGTGCTTTGGTAAATATAGATAGAAAAACTAATGTATAAATGAAAAAAAATCTGAAAGAACTACTGATAAATGAATAATTGAAAGAAACAGATACATACCTTAACTTAACTTTCGTCATAAATAATAAATGTAAATCTATAGTATCAATTTTGGAGAGAAAAATAACTACATTTGAGAAACCCTAAGGACACAAGGATAAAAATGGATAGAAGTAAATTATGTGTGTTCAAGATGGTTAATAAATGGAAGTAAAATGATAAACTCTCATAAATGATTGAAACATTTGGAAAGATAAGATTGATAAGGATACGTTAGAACCAAAATATCTAAGAAAGAAGATAAAAGATAAGGAAAATTGATAAGCTAAAATGCCAAGGCTACTTAGGACTAAATATATCAAAAATACATTCAAAGTAAGATAAGTAACAATACAAATCAAATGAAGGACACATAGAATCATTTTATGATAAAAACATAAATGTAAGAGAGAAATGAAATTTAGACAAAGATGTGAAAATTTTAGAAATGAGACCGCATGGACCAAAAAATTGAATAAAAAACTCAACATGTAAAACACAACTAAGAGAAATCCTATAAAGATAATACAATGACCGAGAAAGCATCTTGTAACAACTCAAAGATATAACTTTTATTATAAAGATGGTAAAATTATAAACTCCATAATGTTACCTTATCTAAAAGAGATGGAGAATATGAGATAAAGAAGATGGGGAATATTCAAAAACAAACTTGCATATCAAGGTGGGAAAATGGAGGAAGGGAAAAGAGGGCATCACCAAGGTGAAAATATGGTCTTTATCAGAAACAAGACAATCACGTTTGGTATGATTAAAAATATTCAATATAAATGGCCTTAAAGAACCCTACCTTACAAACATAAGCTTAAGCTAACTATTGAATTATATAAAATATCCTAGAAGGCTAACATGTATGAAAAAATAAAAAGATCTTACCTTCCAATAATGTGTTCCCCACTCTTTAGGACCCCTTATAGAGTCACTGATCTACTAAAAATATTGTGAAAATGCATCAAAAAATACATGTAATAATAATGTGATATATATAAATAATGATGTACTGAGACCTCTACCCCATTCTACTAGATTACCACACCCCAATGTACCTTGGCTCTATTATGAGGCCAACTGTGGAGTTTGAGTTTTGACTAGAATACGAGATATGCCAAAAATATCATGTATTTTTATGTGATATAACTTTTAAGATATAATTTACCTTTTAAAATTGCATTTTCTTATGGTACTAATTTTAACTCTTTTGAAATTTTCTAATTTCCTCCTCTATAAGGATTTGAAAAAACCAATGGGTGGTAAAGATGACTATCACAATATATTTTACACTTAGGCGCTAAAGAAGATAACATAAATACCATGGTATATAATTACTCCTATACTTACAACTTATAAAATAGTGCAATATCTAAACCAACATTGGTCTCAAAAGGATTTGAAAATTAGGGAGACCATGAAAGTCATCACAGAATGATTAGGTTTCCCCAATCACAAAAAATGTGCAAAGGGAGATGGTAGAATGATAGGTATGTATAAATCATCACCATAAGAGAAGGTAAAATTTGGATGAAAAACATGAATATAAACTATTATAATATTACCACAAGATAATATGACTAACTCTAAGTGAAGAAAACATTAATTTTGAACATTACTTTATCTTTCTAAGAAGACACTTTACTAAGGTTGGGAGCAAAATTGATCTATATAAAAATAATAATGGGCATTTGTGATAAGGACCTAGTTGATTCTTCAAAGTCTTACCATGTGACTCACAAATTTTAAATTCAAGAGGCACAAGTAAGATAAAATTATGAAGTATTATAAAGCTATGAAGCATATAAAAGATGGCAAAACACCAAAGAATCATAAATGAAACAATGGTTGATGAAATAAATCAAATGGTTGCAAAAAGAAAGATAAAGAGGATGGGTGTTTGTGAGGAGCTTATTTATTCCCTAGGTCTTACCATGTGACTCACAAACTCAAAAACAAAGAGGTGTAAAATTGAAAAAATACCTAAAGACCAAGTGTATGTAATAATGATAATGTAAAAGAAACTTGAAGGTGTGTATAGAGAAAATGGCTAAGCTATAATATAAGAGAGTAAAATTAAAACATAGAAGAAATATTAGCTCAATATAATATAAACTAACTATAAGTGTGCAATTAATATGTAAAATAAATTTAAGAGCATAAATAAAATGAAATTAATAAAAACATAAGTCAAGCAAAATACTTCTTTAAGAACTGAGCATTAGTATGTAATATATAAGTGTTAGGTCAAAGTATGTCATTGAATAAGTAATGACCCCACCTATTTTGGGTGTACTTTCCCTCTTTTTCATGGGTGTATTCCAATTTCAACACTAGATCTTTGACATTAAAAGTAAGAATTTTGATTTTTTTGTTATGTTGTTTAGCAATGCAATTTTTGTATTGATAGTTATGTTGTACTCATGCATCACTTATCGATTATGTCTAAAGCATGAAAATGACCTTAATAAATCTATTAATTAGGAATTATTCCATGAATAAATATGCATAAATAGATTAACTCTACTTCTAGTGGTAAGATGACTTTAGAGTCATAGAGTTACAAACTTAAGAGATTATGTGATGCTTAAAATTTTACATGACTAAAACCACATAAAAATAGACCATTTTTTTATAATGTATAATTATCATTATACACAACTAAATTTCCCATTATATATTTATCTTTATTTAAAAAGACACACAATCCATCAAAATAAACTCACATGCCTAAACAACATGGGTGGCAATACACAAGTGGTTGTACGGTCGCTATGCAACCCTAAAAGACCCACTTACTTTAATCAACCTACAATATCTCAAACAAGCCTAAAAATATCTAAGTGAACATAGTATGACCCATGGTTATAAGATATATAATGGATGTTTAACTTAAAAAATGTGGATTCGATTGACCACGGGCTCGAACAATTCATCTTAACTCTAAACAAAGTTCAAGAGAGACCCCAAATAATTTTATCCAATTATAGGGTTCGGTTCACACCTTAAGTCATAACTTAAATATATTTTTATTTTGAATTTACATTTTAGATAATTTCTTATCAAGGAGGACTCATACTCCTTATATGACCTAAAAATAGGTCTAAAGTTTCATTTCTTAGCTCCTTGAAGATGGAACACTCCATTTAAGCCATTGAATCATTTTTATCTTGACCATCAAATTGGGTCAAGATGAGTAAGCCCTATAAATCCTTAAAGATGAAAATAAATGTTTCATATCACTTTTAATATTTCTATTTCAGACTTGGTAAAAGAGGAATGGGGTTTTGGAGGATGACTTGTCCATTGTCATCCCTCTTCTCATTCCTCATCCTTAGATAACTGCCATTAATGGAGTCTCCAAGCTTTTGATTTTTTTCCAACTTGTTTCAATTTTAAAATATATTTCAATAAAAATATTTATATATTTATTTTATAGCTACCCATCTTATTGAAATGTCTCTATCTAGTTCTAGGCTCCCATAATTTTTGAAAAGGCCTTTGAGAGCTTCAAGCTCCACTAGAACCATTAATGGCCATCAAACAAGGTTTAAAAGGAAACTAAATTTTATATTAACTTTCAATTTTTTAATTTTAACTCATGTGGTAGGGGAGAATAAATTAAGAAGGGTTCTCTTTTGGGTTAACCCGTCCTGGGACTTTTAGGAACCCTCAAATGTTAAAAAGGTCAAAAAGGACCTCTATTGGACAAATGAGCCATATCTTGAAAAATATGAAGTTTGTAACCCTAAAAAATATTTCATGTGGAAAAATGATAAAAATTGAGGTGGGGGGAGTGGGGGGGGGAGAAGGAGGATTTTGGATCAACCAACCTTTAGGTCTCGTTGTTATAGATGGCTAGACAAAACCATTTTAGGTCAAGGGGTAGAGTTATGGTTTAAAAAAATAAAAATCACATAACTTATGAGTAACATATATATTTTTAAATAATATTAAATAAAATAATTTAAAAAAGGATCTTAAACACCATCAATGTTTAATAGGTTGTAAGTCAATAGATTTTGACCACCTTGTTTTAATAAACATCTGTGGTGGGGGTTTAACTATGTGGCTAAAATCCATGCAGTCTCCCCAACTACCAATCCCCTATGACAGTGCTCACATGCATTACTGATAATTAATCATGATGGTCACAACCAACCAAACCCAGTATCCCATAGGGTTTCAAACACATGTCACATTATCATATGGGTGACCTTTGTCTTACCTTTTGGCTTTCCATACACCAAGGGATATGTGCCCTTTAAGAGACTTATCTAACAACTAAGTACCATATAGACACCTAAATTACAACAATTCATAAAGGCTAAAACTTAACCCAAAATTCATGAAACAAATTTAAATAGGTCAAACAATTATAAAATTTCATCTAAATTTTATTTAAGCACTTTTTTACCTCTTTTTCATGTATATAAATTGTACCAAGTTTAAGAATTTATAAAGGGAACTAGGGCAAATTCAGTAGTTTCAATTCAAAGAATCATAACAAGTAAAACATAAATCAAAAAATTAAACCAAAAAAATTAGTGAGACCTTGAATAATCTTAATTTTTATTCAAATTGAAATTAGAAAAAAATGATTTTTTTAAAATTTTATAAAAATTATATAAATGAAACTAGCCCTTCTTAGGCTTAACAAAATCTATACAAACGAGCAATATGAAACAAGATTTTAAATTTATTTTTAAAATAATTTGAACAAAAATGAATGACACTATTCATACTAATTTTCAAACTTAAATTTCAAATCATAAAAATATTCTTTCATTATATTTTATTTTTCTTCTTTCAACTAGAACTTCAATGACAATAATGCGTGAAAGCTCATAATAATAACATTGATTTTTATTTAGTATATTTTACATTGGTTACCAATTTTATATTACATACAAATATCTTTAAACTAGTAAATAATAATTTACATAACATTTAAATTTATAATTTCATGAAAGGAAAGATAGTTTCCAAGTAAGCTCCCAAGTGCACTTGCAAGGCAAGCCAAGTATTGGCTTGCCTCACATCCTTTTTCCATCATTAATTCCCTAGGCACCCCCATGCTTAATAATATCATCTTATATGATCATAAATGGAATAAATGGTTCAAATTTAAGCTAATATAAGTTAGGTAAGAGGTGGATATTGGCAATGTGACAAGCTCAACTATGTTAAAAAAATAGGTGTCTCAACTAACAACTTCCTTATAACAAGAGGCTTCCACATTGACCCCAAACCCAAACTGAAGCAACATCAATATAAATATATGTATATAAAAATTAATAATACACAAGTAAACCATAAAGAGTTTTAAAATTTATCAAGACTTCACACTCACTAATTATGAACGAGAATTTTCACTCTCCATGTTATGGGATGTGAGAAATAGAACTTTGGAGCATCCCCTTGCCCAAACCCTTCTCCCTTGCTATGGAAGGACCTTGGAAACATGATGGTTTCCATTTACATAAACCCCATTAATTAAATATTTATAGGATAACTTAGAACTTAAATTTATTTCTCAAACCCTATTAATGAAGGCACAAACCATGAAGATAATCTAAGCCCATTTAGACAACATAATGATACGATTTTAAATAAAAATGGGATATAAAGATAGCCAAAAATGGATTAATTTTTCATATACAAACCAAAATAGGAAACAAAATACACACATGATGTCCTTAAGCACAACCATGAAAAACAAAATAAAAAGAGGGTACCAAAAATGGTCTTACATCTTCTTGAAAGCACAAGGCTAGAAGGGAAGAAAGATTTCTCTTTAAAAAAATAAAATGAAAAATACATGGGTGACATAAAATCCTATCTTAGCTCCACCAATTGAATATACACAATGGGATATTATACAAGTGTTTGAAGCAAGCTAACTCCTTCCCAAACCAAGCTATCATCCTTATTATGTAAGCATCTTCTTTCCTTCATTAAGCTCTCATGTCTAAATTTAAAATGAGCCAAAAACAATTTCCAATTTTTTTTTCCTCACTCTTATAAAAAAATAACTAAAACCCAATGGCTAATGGGAGTGTGACACTTGTGTCTTCCCTTTCCTTATTTCTTCTTAAAAATGTCTACTATATCATTAACTCGCCTTACACACCCATGTGGGAAGCAAAGCTTGCCCATACCCATTAATGTTTTCATTTCCCATGCCATAAATGGCCACATGGCATATAATTTAACTTTTTCAACACTCTAAAAATGTCTTAGCCCATCCCTTAGCCAAAAGGGGTCTTAGATACACTTATAACCACCTCTGTAACACTTTTTAACAACTTGCAAACATGGTCCTAAATTCCCATTCGATTTTTTAGCTAAGGTACCACTTCAGTGGTTTACACATTTACCTTTACGATTTAATTTAAATCAAAGGTGAATCCTAAAGTCATGTAAAAATGTAATAAATAGTTCTAATGGGGTGTGAATAGTGCAAAGGGGGTCAAATAATGTAAAAACTCAAGACTAGGTTAGAAGCTAACACTATGATTAAATTTTAATTTAATGGATTCATGAAGCTACTATGTAATTAATAACCATGGTGCACTTATTCTTGGAGTATTCCTAGTTCCATCATTTGGCCTCCCCTATCATTTGGACATTGTTTCACACATAAAACTATACTACTCTAGATAGCCAAAGTTATTGAATGTAAACATTTGAAGTAAAACCTAACATTAAAAAATGCCTATGTTGACATCTAAAGCACAACATATCAAAAATACGCATGATTTAATATCAACATGCTAACATCCATATATCCATAATATCAAATCACATGATAACACAATATTATCTCAATTGATATAATAATGTAGTATGCATCTCAATCATCAAATTACAATCATCCATCACCAACATTTGAATAATACTCATGTAAGCAACTAATAAAATCAAGAAATAAAATATAATTTTTCATTAATAATTTAATAATAAACATCTCATGTCTTAAATAACATAAGATATCATGTTATAATAGGGCATGTTCACAATAACAAAAATTCCAAAAAGACTAATACTTAAAATTGGGGCCTCACATTCTCTACCCATTATGAAAAATTACTCATGGGAGTCACTGAAAGAGTGGGGATAATGGATACTTAAAGGTTTTGAATCTTACCAAGTGGAAACTATCTCATCATATCAGTCCCATCGGTCCATTTATCTTTTGGCCTTGAGTTTCTAGCATCTTGCATGCTATAATATGCATGGGATCTAAATCTAAACTCTCATTTGTCTCTACCTACAATGTTGTCCAATCCAAAACATGGGTATTTCTAGGTATATAGTAATGTAAAACATAAACATGGAACTTGTGATAAACATATAATAAGGTAGGTGTTAGGGCTAGATGATAATCTACAAGGTTGATGGTCTTTAAGATCTCAATAAGTCTCACATAACGATTAGGGATATTATTAGGTCCCACTCTCAAAAACACCTTATCACCCTGTTGTCACCAAATTTAGCACTCTAGAAGAGGGTGTTCAAGCCTCTTACAAATTTGGGTAACATGGGAACATTTATAGGTATGTGGGTGTACTTATTATAGAAATGAGCCTCTATATTTAAAGGGCTAGCTCTTTGAATATATTTTTTCAAAGCTTATCACCTAAACTAGTATTTACTTGTAAAGGGGAAGAGTTAGAAATAACATAAATTAAACCTAGTGTATATAGGTGATGCACCAAGATTGTCTCCACATGACCATCATATTTCAAGCACTATGGAACAAGGCATACAAACTAGTCTCAAAGTCCTAAAAGGTTCTAACATGAGTATTTCAATATATAAGTGAGATATGTAAAACAACACAAGGAAAATGAACTAGAAGGCAAGTTGCACATTCCAAGGAAAATTATACGCTTGAAAGAGTTTGACACATTCGAATGTACTCTATATGACTTTTTAGACTAAGAACTCTTTCTCAGATATGAAAGAATAAAGGAAAGAAGGATAGAATATTATCACTTATTATCACTATAGATCACTTACACACTTAGATAATTATTTAATAACTCAAAAAAAAAACTTGCATTAATATTCAAAGGAAAAATATGACATTAGTGTAATAGGGCTTCATCGTACATGGATGTGGTTATCTTACAAAGCCAAAATGGTAGCTACTTATATAAATTTTGAGAGAGAAGAAAAGAAAGAAGTTCAAGGGTCACTAGAACACATGTCTAGGCATGAAAACTAATTACATTGTAGGTGAAACTGAGTGTGAATTAGACAATAAATTCCTTCTAATCCAAATTTTGATGTAAACCATGATAAATTCCTTCCAAAATGGTGCAATGACTCTTCCACCAACCTTTGTGAAACTATTTCCATCATGGACCATCCTTCAAGCATTTGAAACTACAAAAGGAGAGTTGACACATAAGCACTATTTGAGGGGGTTGAAACATGATATGATAATTATAATATGCTCTCCTAACTACTAGATATATTATAGACACCTATGTTCATCATCTGTAATCATTTGTTGATTTCCTAGACTTTGCTCTTTACCTTTGGCAGTCGCTATTCATCTCTGACCTTGACTGGGCTTTCATGGTGGCATATGAGTTTGAAGATCTTACTTCACTATGGGATCCTTGGTATTATATATTTACTCATGTGGCATTACCTTTCCATGCTATTCATTCTTTTCAAAACTATGTCTATGATATTCACTTGCTCTTATTAGTTTCATAGATCCTCACTATCAGATCTTGACTTTTTGACCTCCTTCATATTATTGGATTTATATATCCTAGATCTTGCATGCCATTAGATCTTCAGATATGCATATTATTTACCTTGACTTAGTCATTAAACTTTGACACTTTAACCTAATCGCATTGCTTCTTACATCTTTGGATCACTTTCACTCTATCGATATTCCTAGACTTGCTTGATCTTTAACTCATCACTATGTTGATAAACCTTGAGAAGTTTATAGCATTTGAATCTTTGGTTTTACATTTATCCATCAAATCTGACTTGGGCCAATCAAATTTGTTCTTATTAGTTTCATATATCCTCACTATTATATCTTGACTTTTTGACCTCCTTCATACTATTGGATTTCCAGATCTTAGCTCCCATGTGCTATTGGATCTCTAGAGATGCACATTATTTACCTTGACTTGGTCATTAAACTTCAATAATTTGACCTAATCTCATTTCTTCTTGCATCTTTGGATCACTTTTTCTCCGTCTATCTTCCCAAACTTTCTTGATCTTTAACTCATAATTGTGTTGATAAACCTCAAGCATTCTATAGCATTTGAGTCTATTCACTCTATTAGATATATTTCACATGATTGAGCATGAGCCGTTAGTTCTTTTAACAAGCTCAATAATTAACTCTAACAAGCTTACACTCATTGGGTCTTTATTTGATAAGCTATATGAGTGTGACACTTGTCACTTTCATGCTCACTTAGAGCTCCCTTTGACAAATTAACTTCATTGCACTCTATTGGATTGAGATGTATGATCGAGTATGACATGTTAGATATTCTTTGGTTTGAAAACCAATTTCTATTTACAAGGTCTTAAAATTAACATCCATGCCATCATCTTATGCTTTTTGAATAACTTTGAAGGCTTAGATCTTGAAGCAAAAGAATCATGGGGGCACCAAATTTGCTAGAGATGTTCATGATGTCAAGAGGAACAAACCCTTTTGATTCATTAGTTGTGTAAGGATTCCTAAATGAGATACTAAGTACATAAGTTGGCCATTCCACTTGCTCTTGCATGATATTTTGGTGATAGTCGAGATCAAATGACTAAGTATGGGAAACCTAGTAGAAATGCTTGGGAATCCAACTTTGTGCATGGATAACTCCATTTACACTTCAACAGAGGACCTCAAACTTGGCACATAGGAATTTAAGACTAAGGTGAATAAACCCATTTGGTCACCTTCCTTTACAACTATTGCACATTCGAGATATGGCCTAAAAAAACTACCCACTTGTACTTATGCCACTAGACCCAAAATGTTAGGATAAATATAATGAAGGACCAATGAACTCCTTGAATTCCCACACTTATTCCAATCACCTTTGACATCCCATGGGGGCTCTACAACATTCTCCATGACATTATAAAAGGCCCCTATATAGAATATTGGCTATAGGGGGTTGACCCATTTTGGCCTATGGGAAAACATGGTCAACACACCCTCTTAAAAGTGGTGATTTGATGCAGTGAGAAAATGTTATTCATGTAGCACTATTCCTATGTTACTATTCACTGATGAGGTGGCATACAATATTCATCCTAGTGAGCTGTCCACAACATTGTTATTAAGTAATTAGGTGGCATGGGTAGAATTTATCATGTGGAGCATGAAAAGAGTGGTCAAAAAGAGAATCCATCACCTTTTGGAATCTTGTATAGTGGGGAGAAAAGTTATACTATTCTTAATTGGTATCTCCTTTTTCCTTTTGACTTTTCATGAGATGTGGTGCCAACTTTGTCATGTGAACTTTGTCCTTAACAAATCATGACCCCATATGGAGAAGGTGGTGTGGATTTCATGGGGAGACCTCTTGTATTTTTTTAAAATCCCCCCCACCCCATGTGAATGGGTGGAGCCATTTTGGTCCCTATTTGCCCCTTTGTTTTTTTCTCCCATATTTTATATATATGGTTATTTCTTGGCATAGTTTAGGAGGCTAGGAGAATTTTCGGGAGTAGGCTTAGAGAGGAGCCTTTTCTTCCTCCTTGACATGTTGGCCAAGTATTGTAAGTTTGTAATGTCATGCATTGATGGCATGGCCTTTTAATTGTAAGGTGTTGTTAAAATTAATGATAATGGTGAGAATGTTATGTTATGAATTCTTGAGATGTTTATATGAGTTATTATAATTGTGAGATCTATATGTATTGTTGAATCCATTATGTGATTGGAGGCCATATCATGATTGGTCATCCTCTCATCTACATACTTATTTTATTGTTCTTACTCCTCTTCAAGGTGTTGTTGAGTTTAAACAAATTAACACTCCATGTCCTACAACATGGAAAGATCAATGACAAATCAATCCTTAATATGATCCCAAATTAATGGGTTCTAGAAATGTCTACCATATAAAGCCTTGTAGGGCACCACTTTAATCAAACTATGATAGTTATTATTATAAACAGAATCCACAAGTACTAGTAATCCTCCCAATGGGATTGTTTTTCCAAGATGTAAATGTGAAGCATGTCCTCTAAAAATTTATTGAATTGCACACTTTATCCATCAGTCTTGGGATGGTAGGAAGTACTAAAAATTAGTTGAGTGCATAATGCCTTCTATAGAGTGGTTCAAAATTTACATGTGTAAACAAGATTTTAATTAGATATGATCTTACAAGGAATCCCATGAAATCAAATAATGTCATCCAAGAAAACCCTTACCACTAATGTGGCATGGTCTTCATTGGAGAAAAGTGAGCTACCTTCTTAAACTTATCCACAATCACCATGATAGTGTTATGATGTTAAGATGAGGTAGGTAATCAGATAATGAAGTCCATATAGATGGTATGCCATTTCCATTTAAAAATATCATGGGGGCATATAAAATCCCTATAGGATGATTATGCTCTACCTTGACACTTTGACACTCAATGAAAATAGTTACAAAGTCAGCAATGTCACACCATAAACTTGCCTAGTGATACAACTATCTTAGCTTCATATGCATCTTCTTCACTCATGGTTATCCCTAATAAGGATCTCAATGACACTCTAACAATATATAATTATGAAATTCATATAAATCAAGCACATAATTACACTACTTATGACACAAAATACCATTTCCCTCAAGATTAAATACATCATACTTTCCCTTAAGGCCCCTCTCTGATTCTATCATTTGTCACACCTCATAGTATAAAATATCCTTATGAATTTACTTAAGAATTTAGCTTCACAAATTAGTACATAGAATTATCACTTAGAAATCATAGTGTATCATACTCAAATAATTTACAATTATGTTCTCCTTTCCCTTAATGTAAAACATTTCACAGTTGTACTCACAAAAAATTTCCATCCTACACTGCTAATGGGCATTAAGGTTAGGTTGACTAAAAATGTGTTGTAGGATCAATTAGGCTCTCCTTGGTATAAAGTGAAGACCAATAAGAAATTATCACCATATCAAAATATTTTTTACTATAGATAAAAACTCAAGGTCATGTGTTAGATCTCTTAACTCATAATCCTTGAGTTTTCTAGACTCAGAGACAATCACCTTACCTCTTTGCATGAGGATGGATCCTAAACCTACATGGGAGGCATCAATACAAATTAATAACTTATAAAATATATTATGTACTACTAATATTGGTGCACTAGTAAGAACTCCTCAAAAAACTAAAAGGCTTGATCACACTCCTCTATCCATATAAATATCTTCCCTTTTATCTAAAGGGGTATGATGGGGTTTGCAATGTGAGAACAATTATTAATAAATTAATGGTAATCTCTTGATAAACCCTTGAATTTCTAAAACTTTTTAATATTTATGGGTGTTATCCACTCTATAATATGACAAATATTATAGGGATATACAAATATATCCTCCCCATAATTAATTTACCCATGATATTACACCTTTGACTGTGTAAAAACACACTTCCTCAAGTTTTTGTACAATCGATTCTATCACAAAACTTGTAGAACTTGACTCAGGTGATCCTCATGTGCCTCTTCAAACCATTAATAGATCAAGATGCCATTGAGTAATATCAACATGAAATGATCTATAAAGGTACAAAATAATCCATTCAAGAGGCTCATAAACACTATGAGAGCATTATTCAACTTCGAAGGGTGCTATTATAAACTCACAATACACATATCATGTATGAAATGCAACCTTTTGAATATATACCTCTATAATACATGATTTATGATACCTAAAATTTATATCTATCTTGGATAAGACTCTATCTCCCCACTTTTGGTCAAAAAAGTCTTTTATCTTGGATAATGGGTAATAATTTTGTATCATTATTTTGTTCAAAAGGTGATAGTAAACACAAATTTCAAGGGATCTATCCTTATTCTTCATAAAGATAATAAGTGCCCCCATTGAAACTAATATGAACAAAGGCCATTCTCTAATAATTTGACTATAACTATAAATCAAGCTCACAAATCTTTAGATTAGTCATCTGATATGGTGCTATAGATATCAAGTCAACCCCAAGTACAAGATATGTCCTAAAAAATATCTTAATGTTGGGATATCCCTAGAAAGTCACTAAAAAACAAATTAAAAAACTCCCAAAGGATGGGATGATCATCTAATGAATCCCTCTCTATCTCCTCCTCTAACCTATCATTCACTATGATAGCAAATATTTGACATCCTTTTTTCATACTCCACTTGAGATACATCATGGAAACCATCAAAATGGAAATGGATATCTTTACCACTAAGATAATCATACTAGTATGAAGGTCATCAACACACTTGATGACCTTATTATCACATTCCATCTTGGATCTATGAATAGTGAGCCAATCCATACCTAGAATAATCATGTAAGTCCTCAATAATTCATAATTCAAAAGTGGTGGGGAAGTCACCTAAATTTGGAACACAACAATTCACCAGTGAGTTAAAAAACATCTTGGCCTTAGTAGCCAACTCAACCTCCTAACTCTCATGCTATCTAGAAGCCACCAACCTATAATGATCCATGACTAAAGTGGATATAAAGGAGTCTAAGGCTCCAAAATCAAATAGCACTGTAATGGCTACTGAATTAATCATAGTTATGGTCTCAATAATCATCACCTAGTTCTTTATATATTGGTTATCCACTAATTCATACATCATATGGCCTTGATCCACATCACCTAGTATCTTCTAAGACATCAAAGATTTATACATTATAGTAATTGATAATCTTTGAGGATAATCTTGGGTAGTTTTGTCATGATTGATAAGTGTAGCAGATACTCCTAACCTACTATCACCTTAATGTGGATCTAATAGCCCTCTACCTAACTATATTATACACCCTAAAGGTCAAACGTGCATAAATTACTGAGTCTATGCCAACCCAATATATTTTTAGTAAGTTACCTATCCTACCTTATCTCAATGTATTAGCCCTACTAGTTCTTACCCCTTATAAATTTTTGAACACTCTGGTTAGTAATCATACTTTGATGTTGTTGATGAGAGGGTCCAAGATCTTATATGGTAGTTATCCAATCTCCCTTGGGTGTGTGTTATGCACCATGTGCTCTATCATCATGTCAAGACTGTAACTTGCTATGGAATCTCTCTAGAATCTCTTGGGACTTCCTTTCATTATCTTCTATACTATAGGCCTTCTCCACCATAAAAAATAAGTTATATGGGGAGAGTATGTTTACCACACTAACTATATCTCCATTCAAGATGCTGATAAAATGGTTCACTTGCATAGCCTTATTTGTAGCATACCCCATATACTATAACAATTTTAAGAAACATCACTCATACTATGCCATTAAACCACTCCCTTGTTAAATATTATTTAACTCATCCACCTTCCTCTCTATGTAGCTCAACTAAATGTAATAGTATATAAGCCACTCCTTAAATATCTCCCAAGTAGTGGTTATTAGGGTCAAATGGAACATTCACTTCTTGGCTCCCACCAAATATTCTATGTACCTCTCAAAAGGTGAGTATCCAAATGGGATTTGTCATTGGAATCACAATCTTAAAGGGTAAATACTTTTTTAACATTATCTATCCATATCTCAATGAATCAAATCTCATTAATGCCATTAAAAGTAGGTGGTTTAAGTGGGATCAATTCCTTGACCAAATTTACTAGTGTTAGCTTATGAGGATGGTCATAACCTCACCTCTCTTGGTGTTCCTTTCTATTTTGATGATCTGATTTGTCTTCCTACACACATAGGTACAAGGGGTTGTAATATCGAATCCTATTTGTATCTCCCTCTAGTCTCTGATGTATCAGGGTATGGGTCCTCTAAATCTCTCCTTATATTGATCTCTCTCTACCTTGTGATGACTATGAAGAGTGTCCCTTATAAACATACCACACAACTATCAATGTCTATTATAATACACCAATCATTTATTACATGGATTGAAGTATCTAGGGCCCAAGGTCTACTAACCCTTGTAGAACTAGAGGTGGATCTATATGATCGCCAATGTCACATTATAGAAACATGCATCCCCCATATGTCATACTCCATATGGAAGGATAAGTATTAAATCAAAGTGGAAGTAACAAACTCAAATTGATCGATAGTTAAAATCTACCAAGTATTAACAAGTTAACAAGATCAAAAGTTACCCAAAGTTCTTAGTGTTGCAACCATGTTCTAATACTAAAATGTCATGCCCAAAATTTTGCATGAATAAAACCACCCAAAAATAAGCATTTTTTAGTATATACAATGCAAATTATACAAAACTAAATTTCCCATTGTCTAGCGATATTCATGGAATGAAACTAAAAATGTGTCAAAATAAACTCACATGGGTAAATGTCACAAATGACAATGCACAAGTGGTCACACAATTGCTATGTGACCCTACAAGCCCCATTTATTTTAATTGCCCTATAGGTTCTCAAACAAGACTAAAAATATCTAAGTGAACATAGTGGTCCCACAACCCCAACCTATATAATGGATTCACAACTAAAAATAGGTGGGTTTGATCAATAATGAGATTGAATGATTCTTCCTAACTCTTAATGGGGTTCAATAGGAACCCTGAGTGATTCTGGCCAATCACAGGGCTTAAATCACACCTTAAGTTGTGACTTAAATATATTTTTAAGTTAACTTACACTTTGATAAAATAGCTTATTAAGGAGAACTCATACTCTTTATATGACCTCAAAAGTGTCTATAGTGACTTTTTTAGCTCATTGAGGATGAAGCACTCCATATCAATGATTGGATCATTTCTATCTCAATAGTTAGATTTAGTCAAGATGAATAAATGTTATAAATACTTAAGGAGGACAATATAGGTTTAAAAACACTTTTAAATTTTTTATTTTAAACTTAGGGAAAGAGGAAGGAGGTTTTGGAGGATGACTTTTCCATAGTCATCCCTCTTCTCCTTCCTCATCCTTGGATGACTATCATTAATAGAATCTCCAATATTTTAACATTATTTATTTATTTATTTCATTTTTCAAATATATATTGATACAAATATACTTGATTTTGGATTGTAAGTACCCATCTTCTCGTAATGTATCCAATTGGTTCTAGGCACCCACATTTTTTGAAAAGGCATTTGGGAGCTTCAATGTCTACCATAGCTATTAATGGCCACCAAGCAAGGTTTAAAAGGAAAATACTTTTTTATTTTAAGTTTTAGGATTGTATTTTAAGTTCACATGATAGGCAAGAATAAATTAATTATGGGTTCCTTTTGGGTCAACTCATCCCTGGACATCTGAGAGCTTGAAAATGTCAAAAAAGTAAAAAATGATCTCTCTTGGACAAATGAGCTATATCTTGAAAAATATGAAGTTTTTACCCTAACTAATCTTCCATACTAAAAAGGTAAATTTTTTTAAGAGAGTCCCTTTTAGGTCACCCTACCTTTAGGTCTCTTGATTTCCATATATTACTACATAAAAAAAAATTAGGTCTAGTAGTAGATTTCTAGTTTTAAAAAACTATAGTCACAAAACTTAGGAGTAATATAGTTTTTCAAAAAAATAATATTAAAAAATAGGGCAGTTAAAACCACCTATATTTAAGAGGGTGGTGGTAAAAATTTGGTGACTACCTTATTTTAATAAATACCATAGTGGATGGGTTAACTGCATGGTTTTCCCCAACTACCAATACCCTATGATGGTGCTCACATGCACCATTGATAACTAACCATGATAGTCACTGCCAACCAAACTTATTGGCCCATAGGGCCTCAACCACTCACGACAAGGTCATATAGGTGACCATCAACTTACCTTCTGGGATTCCTTACACAAAGGGGTATGTGCCCTTCCAAGGGGCCTATCTAAAAAGTGACTACCCTATAAGCACCCAAATTTCAAAAATTCATAAGGCTAAACCATAATTCTAAAATTCACTAAAAATTTAAAATAAGTCAAAAAATTATAAAATTTCATCTTAAATTGATTATGATACTTTTATACCTCTTTTTACATGTAAATTATACCAAGTTTAGGTGAAATAAAAATGGAATTATGGCAAATCTAGTAGTTTGACTTCAAAAAAACATAACAATTAAACTGTAAATAAAAAAGTTACACCACAGAAATCAATGACACCCTAAATAATCTTCATTTTTATTAAAATTTACTTTAGATAAAATTAGAATCTTTAAAATATTATAAAAATGTTTAAATGAAACTAACCCTTCTTGGGATTAATGAAATCCATACAAATGATCAATATGCAATAATATTTTAACTTTATTTTTGAAATAATGTGAAAAATAGTGAAGGATATTGTTTGTACCAATTTTTAAACTTAAATTTCAAAGCATATATATATATTTTTCATTACATTTTCCTTTTCTTCTTTTAACTAACATTTCAATGAATAATAATGTGTGAAAGCTCATAATAATTACATCAATTTCCTTCCTTATATTTCACATTGGTGACCAATGTAATATTGCATACAAATTGATTTAAACCAACCAATGATCATTCACATAACATTTACATTTACAAATTCATGAAATGAAAAATAGTCTCCAAGCAAGCTCCCAAGTGCACCTATAAGATAGAGCCAAGGAAGGATTCACTCCCATAATTTTTTCATCACCAGTTAGCTGCCTTAGGCACCCTCAACCCTAGGACTTCCATATTTGAGCATAAATGACACCAATGGTTTAAGGTAAGTTAATTTATCAAGGTAAGAGATGGATAATGACAATGTAACAAGATAAACTAGGATGTGAAACTAAGTGTCTTAAATTATAATTTCCTTATAAGAAGAAGCTTCCACATTCACCCAAAACCAAAACCCACATAAAATCAATAAAAATAAACTTATATCAAAATTTATAATACACACATTGTAGACACAAAAAGTTTCAAAACTAATCTTGACTCCATACTTACCAATTGTGGATGAGAATTTCCATTCTCCGCACTATGGGGTGGAAGAAGGAATACTTTGGAGCATCTCCCTTGACCAAACTATTCTCCCTTACCATGGGAGTAACTTATAAACATGAGGGTTTCATTTTACCTAAACCATATGCATTGGATCTTTGTATGAGGACATGGAACTTAGTTCCCTTGTCTAAACCCACTCATGAAAGCACAAACCATGTAGATAATATAAGCCCATTTGGGGAGCATAATTTTACAATTTAAAAAAATAAAATGTAACAAAACCAATAAAAATGAATTAATTATTCATATTAAATCCAAAATAGGAAATAAAAAACACACATGGTGACTATAGGCACAACCATGGAAAATAACAAGAAAGGAGGGTAATCCAAATGGCCATATATCCTCTTGAAAGTACAAAGAAATAAATGAATAAATATTTCTCTTTAAAATAATCAAATTATAAATACATGGGTGACATGAAAGCTTACCTTAGCTCCACCAATTGAATCTATATAATGGGATCTTCTACAGGTTGGCATGTTGTTTTCATTGACGCCAAAGGGTGCATCATGTAAAGGCATCATGGTCATTGATGTCAAAGGTTTGTTTGGTCAAGTACTTGAGCATGGTAGTGGCATAAAGAGAGTGTTAATAAATGAGTGATTATTATGGATATGAGTATCATGTTGAGAGTGTGTTCTCACCTGTTATCATGATGATGTCAAAGGTGTATCATGAAAATATTTGATTTTGTATTATATCAATATGCATCTTGTGAAGGTTGATGTCAAAGGTGACTAAGAATAGGTGGTAGTATGTGATATGTCAAGGTACATGAAAGATAATAGTGTGGTCATGAGATTTGTCATGATTAAGGTAATTCATGAAAGAGAGAGTGTTGTATGGATGAGTTTTTGAATATAACTAGTAAGTGCCAACTAGTATGGAAGGTATAGGTCATGAAAAAGAGTTTGAAGACATTTAATGTCTGTATAGGAAGCATAGTAAATGAAGAGTTATATGCAAAGGAATGTATGTGCATAGTGTGGCATATTCATGGAATGAAGAGTTTTAGGGTGATCCATGTGAAGGAATCATAGTGAAATGAATGAACAAAGTTGAGGTCATGATATGGAAGGAATAGGTCAAGGTGTTAAGTGCATTGGAAGCTTGAGCCTAATCATGGCATGGTGAAGGTATGAGCTAGTGTCATGATGAGGTGAGTAAGCTTAGGAAATTAATAGGTTATGAAGGTTTTGTGACCATGATAATAATGTGTGGATGCACTTAGAACTATTTCAAATTATCTTTGAAGGTAGGTCCTTCAGTCTTGGTCTGCACCTAGACCATTTTTTAGCCCTGCCTAGCCTGACGAGGCATGATGATCAAATTTCAAGGTGAATGTGTGAATGGTAGCATGGATATAGGTAATTAAATATATTTTAGGATTGATCATGAATTATGAGGTTATGGTTTATAGTAAAAGGCATCGAAAGTGGTTTTGAGGTCTCTTGAGTGCATAAAATAAAGGTATATAAACTTGAGAAGGACTTCCATGTGTTCTTTGGAATGTGTGACCTTTGCATGGGAACCTAAGATATTAAGGAGATATGGGGAATGGTACTATATAATATCTATAGGCATTGGTTTTGGATTTAATGGGCAATCCTTTATGAACAATCATTAACACCAAAACCTATGTTAAACCTCCCTAAAACCCTAATGAAGACCTGATGTAGAATATGTTGACCAAATAAAATTAGAATGGATTTAAATGATTATTAAACCTATTTTATATTGTATTGGAATCTCTTATGCACCTCTAGGTGGTATTAAGTTGTAAGGTGAGTGAGAATACCCTACAAGAAAGGGCTTATTTGTGAAGAATTTATTGTAATAGTCAAAAGTTGACTTGGTCAAAGTAGCTAAATTGACTAAGGAAGAAGTTAGAGACATATATTTCATGTCCATTATGTTTTATGTATATTTTCTAGGATTTAGGTGTTAAAAATTGGTGATCCAATTAGGCTAGTCACTGACAGGCCTAGTGAAACAAATATTGTAAAACCGTGGCAAAGATGAGAAGATGAATTTGAGTGTGTTTCCATAGTATAATGATGAAACAATGTGCATGGAGATGTTTTTTATTAATTTTATGTCGTATTAATTATTTAAATAATCTTTGGAAGTTAGGAAAAGAGATGAAAATGTTGAATCCAAAATGGCTTGTTTGGTTCAGTTTGGTCTGTGAGATATAAGGTCATGAGATTGGTCTAAAAGACCAATATTTTACTATTATACCATATGAATTTTGTGTTTTAGGATGTTATAAATATCTCATTTAATAATTTTAACTCATCATGAGTCTTTTAAATTATTCATACATGTATTTTATGTCAAATGTTTCATGACTATGTTTTGAGTATTCTGGCAGTTCTGAGTGAGTGTTCTGATGAGTTGATCTTGAAGCCTTAAACTCTTAGTGAAAGTGTCTAATGAATTTGGTAATGAAAATAAATTCATGTAGATTATGTATATGTAATTTTTTAATCATGTTTTATTGGATTAATTTTGCTTGAAATTAGTATTTAAAGGTAAACTTCTTGGTGTACATAGGCCTAATAGGACTGAGTACTATTGAGGGGTTTCATGAAGTGGTTGGACCTAAAAGGTGTTATGGAGCTTAGAAGATGTTTGATCAGGTATATTTTGATGTTTTTTAAAATGTTTTTTCTATTTATGGAGGTATAAATTTTTCCAAATAATCAAATGGTAACGTGTTGATAGGAAGACCTAATGCAATTAGGTCTCTATGAGACCTAAAAGTGAAATGAGGCCTAATTGAGTTATGACAAACCAAAAGGGACTCAAAATTAATTTAAATAATGTTTATGAGATTTAATAAGACATATTATATGTTTTAACTAAGATTTTAAGGGTGTGTGGCTGACCAAGTGGTATATGAACAAGAGATGAGTATATATACAAGGTGATTTAGGCCTATTTGGATAAGTAGAGAGTAAGTGAACGGATTGATAAATTAATAAGCCTAAAGATGTTGTGTAACATGTTGTAAACCCTAAATATAAATCATATAATAATTTCATGAATATAATATAGGTGTTATATATTTGAATATCAAGGTCATATGACCTATTCAATCTTGATGAGGGCTAGTTGAGCGAAGAAGCCTAGAGGCACTTTTGAGAGAGATCAAGTGAAGTAGAGCTGAAGGAGTAATCATTGTCTATTAAGAGGCTATAATATTTGAATCAAATATGTGTTCCTAATGTATTATATTGGATATATTTTATATATATTAGATAAATATCTAAGTGGAATATTATAATAAATAAGTGTGATGGGCTAAGTTGGTGCTTGGCCAAATAGGGAGTTGAAGCTTCCTTGTCAGTTGGTGCTTGTAGAATTGGTATTGATAGATTTATTACTTGGTAAAGATGGAATTGGATATGAATTGAATTTTTTTTCTTGAATAAGTTTAATTTTACTGATTTGGTGCTTATTCATAAGGGGTTGTAGCCTCCTAGCAAGTGGATGCTTGCTAAAGTCAAGTGGGTGTTTGATATATTTAGAGTTAGTGTTCCATGTTCGGTTGATGCTCAAATAAATTTTATACATTTTCTTATAGTATAGTTTGTCTAAGATTTTCTTAAGTGGGTTTTATTCCCCATGAGGGTTTCCCACATATGCAATGTGTTATCTTATTTCATGCTCATGTGATTGGTTATTAATGCATTGTTAGATCTCTAAGTTACTTTGAATGATTCATTAATGTTCAAGGGTAATTGATTGAAATTTTTTGGAGACTGATTCACCTCCCCCCTCTCATTCATTATGATTTAAATAATTTTTATTATATATTAGTCCTTTGAATTAGTCCTAATAGCTTGAAGGTGATCTTTAAAAGCACAAGCATGTCTAGTCATCAAGTACAAGGAGGTTTCTCAACCAATAAGGTTCCTCTCTTCAGTGGGACTAACTATGAATTTTGGATCATCATAATTAAGAACTATCTAATTTATTTAGGATATGATATATGTCAATTTTTTTTAATGGATTCACTCCACCCTCTACACCACCAAATTATGCAACAAGCAAGAAGGCAAGTGAGAACAACCCTAAGCCAATGAATGCCATCTTGTGTGGTCTTTCAAGAGTAGAATTTGTTAACGTAATGCATTATGATACAACCAAAAGGATTTAGGAAAAGTTTTAGACCATATATGAAAGAGACACCAAGTTTAATTTGTCAAATTTGAGACTCACCGAAGGTAGTTTGAAATCTTGAGAATGAAGGAGGATGAAAACATTGCATCCTAACTATTAAGAGTAAATGAAGTGGTCAATATATTCAGAGGTATAGGAGAGAAGTTGGAAGAATAAAAAATAATACAAAAGGTATTGAGATCCCTAACATCTAAGTTTGATTCAAAGGTGTCTATTTTGGAGGAGATCAATTACCTTAACATACTATAGATGGATGAGCTTCATGGCATCTTGATTGCCTATGAAATGATAAAAAATGATGGACGACCTTCCAAGAAGGAAGCTACATTGAAAGTTGAGAAAAATTCACAAGGTAAGAAGGCCAAGGATGATGTTGACATAGACATTGATGATGACAAGATAGAAGCCATGTTTGTCATAAAACTAGGGAGAGGTTCAGGTAAGTATAAGGGCAAGTTGCCATTAAAATTCTTTAACTATGGTAATATTGGTCACTTTTCATCTAAGTGTCCTAATAAGGATAAAACTAAGCATGATGGAGAACATGATGAACATCATGGTGATGATAAGAATGTATATAATATTGACAAAAGCAAGAAAGGTTTTAGGAAGTATAAAGGCAAGAAAGTGTCATTCAAAAACAAGATAAGTTTATATACCAAGTGTTTCTTCAGAAGAAAGTTGTCAAACTTAAAATAAGGGTGAGGTTAGAAGAACCTAGATTTGGTTTGTGCTCCATGATCCAGATAGTTGTAGATAATCCTCTTTATTTGTGGAGAAATTACTTGTAGATAATAAATAACTAAAGAAATGGTTGATTAGTTAGATAGTAGGGTGGATTGCCTAGCAAGCTAGATCCAAGAATCATAAGTTTCTTTGGAGGCTATCAATCCACACTTTTAAAAAATCAAGTTATGGAAATGAAAGATAAATTACTTGCATGAATAACAAAAGATACTAAAATAAAATACAAGAAGTGATTGAAAGAGAAGAATTTTTCTAACTATAGAAATAAATGATTAAATATTAATGCTAAATAAATTAGACGTGGTTAAAAAAATAGGGTGATATTCTATGATTAGGCAGAAAGTTAGAGAGTGGGATTTGGTTAGGGTCTGATAGGTGGAATTAACTTGCTATTGGAATTGACACGTAGTGACCATAAGTGGTTGGGTAATACCATCGATAGTTAGGCAACCATCAATAGTTAGGTGATTGTCAGTGGTTAGGTGACCATCGATGGTTACCTATCAAATTTGGCTCAGGTAAAGGTAGGTTTGGTCTTGAAGGTTACTAAATGATTTTGTAAGGTAGGTTTAGGTTAGATGCTGGTTATGAGAAAGAAATAATGGAAAAATTACTAAAAATAGATACTTAGATCTATTTCCTAAAAAATTTTGAGGTGAGTGGTTAAAAAACCATTATGGATCCTAGAGCAATTTTGGTAGAGTGACTTACCTTGGTTGTTGATTGATGAGTAGTATCACTTTGGATCTCTGACCTAGTTGTTAGTTCACTAAAAGAATACCTATAAAAGAAGTTTTGATATAAGAAACTTTGATAATTTCTAGTGATCTTTGATGATTATTGATCTACCCCTTTTTCACCTCCTCTTCTCTTTATATAAGAAAAAAAGAGTGGTGAAATAAGAGGTTAAACAACCGATTTAACAAGCTGTCTAATTTTAGTGTTAACATGCATTGATTACACACACAAATCAAATAGCTAAAAATAAAAAAGTAAGCTATATTTAATTGGTATTTAACCCTTAAGGTGGTTAAAGGTTAACCATCGATAGTCGATTCTAACTGTCAGTGGTTAGGGGTCGACCATCGATGGTTGGCAGGGCAAAGGTAGAATGGTTAGAGTTAGTCAAGTTAACTTAGGTTTGGTAGTTAAAAAGTTGTGAAATGGTCCTAAGGGGTTCTAGGGCTGATTCAAGGGTAAGTGAAACATCTATAACCATTATGTATGGTTTTTTAGTGTCAAAAATTTGCCCCTTTTTATTATGTAGTTTGTATCTACAAGTTGTAAAACAAAAAATGGAAGGTGGATCGAAGGTTTGGCTACCTTGAATATGGGAGGAGGTGTTCCCCCTCAAACTAGGAAGTGATGAGGTGAAATAGAATTAGGTGCAAGTTTTATAATTGGGTAAGTGGGTGATAATGTTGGTTGGATTGGGAATCAAGTTGAAAAGACACACATAAAATGCAACTAAATACAATATCACATATCACAAATATACTAGACTACCATGTTTAGGTAAAAGTAAGGTCAACACTATAAGGAAAAGTGACAAGTGGACCAAGTTACTACATTTAGGCAAGGTAGTTAGGTTGTACTTATAAACTCAAGTCTCTTAGGCAAGGTTAGTGTATTCACAGGTATCCAAGGTAAGAAGTACTCCCAAGAAGACACAATTGGGTTGATACATAAAAGTAGCATGAGTTAAAGTTGTTCAAGATGGCAATATAGTCGTAGCGGTCAAAATGACCAAGACAAGGTCATCTCAAAACATGAGAAAGTTAGGCCAACATGACCAATATTAAGGTTACATGGTTGGTTGTTTAGTTGGCATAGAATGGGTACTCTAATGATTGGTAATGGGATTATTTTGGTGATGATAAGGTGTTTAGAAAATGGTGGGTGGAATTGAAAAATCCCAAAGGGGTCAACCATTGGGATTCATAAAAAGATCATCGATGGTCATACATCAGCCCTAAAAGGATGATGGTAAGAAGGCCATCGAGGGTTTTTATTTCCTCATTATTGCATTGTTAACCCATGACACTTATCTCTTGGTGAGTGAAAAAAAGAAGTGACGGTTGGAGTTATTGGTAATTGAGTGATTATCAGGTAATTGAAGGTGATTAGGTGTTGACTGAGGTTGATTGGTTGGAGATATTGACCCAAAAAGATGTAGATAGGATGAGGGAGAGTGCAAGGCATGATATTAGTTTTGAAGGAACCTCCACATCGGTGGTCATGAAATGAGGTAGGTAGTGCACTTATATTTGGTAGTTTTAGAGTTGAATTTGTTTGTTGTTGTTATTGTTTAGAGCTATGGATAATTGAGATCTAGGGTGAGGATTTGTTTTTAATTTTGAGAGTTGGGTATGTGGGTAGGTTTAAAATTTGTTAGTTTTCTATTTTATTATTTTTATTTTTTTAATTTGGGGGAAGTTTACCAAGCCCTAAGGTTTGAGGATCACTAATGGTCACTACACAGTAACCATTGGTGGTCATTATTAATTAGTGATGGTCAATAAGATACCACTAATCAGTCATGATGTAGACTATTAATGGTCTCTATCAATTGGTGATGGTCAATAGGCAACCATCATTCAGTCATAATGTAGACCATTGATAGTCAACCACTTGATTATCAATAGTCAAGGGTTGATCAGTGATAGTTCCAAAAACAACTATCATTAGTCAATCTTTGATTGTTAGTAGTTGCAAGAAGGTTTTGAAATGGGGAAAGTTGGGGTAGAAGGTTGAATTAAAGGGTTTAGTTTAACGGAATGGTTAAGGGGATGATTAAGGGTTTAGGGTAAGGGTAGTGGTTAAGGGTGGTAATTGAGGGTAGTGGTTAAGGGTGTAGGGTAAGGGTAGTGGTTAAGTAGATGAGACAAGGTAGAATAGGTGAATTTGAAGGCAAGTCTTGACTATACATCAAATTAGGCATAGTTTTTGGGTATTGAGATGAGTAGGTTTAATGTAGTAGGTAGGAGTAAATTATAGAATTTGTAGGCAAAGTTTGTCAGATTAGGTGAACTAAAGTATTCCTATCAAACCTTATAGGTGAGGGAGTAATTATAAATGCATGATAGAGTACCCCAGATACTCAATGAGGTACTCTAATGCATGATCAATGTAGATTGGGATCATATGACCAACATAGGTCTAGGAGGCATGAGGTACTATCAACATATACCTTAGGATGTAATGATGTTAGTGGAACTAATTAAGAGATGGGATACAACCACTAACACATTCTTACTACTGATAGGTGAGATCACCATTTTACCAGAGGACATCCATCAAATATTATGGATACCTATATAGGGTGAACTGATATACCATATCCATAGTAATGAGAGAGATGAGAAAATGGATCACTTATATGGAGAAGACCTTGTGATTACGAGGTGGCATTCAAGAATATTTAAATATACTCCTCTATATCAATTGGATAGGGATAGTAGATGGATATTTACAATGATGATGATAGTTGTCACATGTTACACTCTACTAGATTCTAATAGCAGGAGATTTTCATACTTATTGTTAGGGGTTCTAGTAGAGATGAGGTTAGCTCACATGGTGTTTGAGTGGGCACCTATATTATTAGTTTATATCTATTAGGAGCTATGGCGATGCTATGCCCATAAGAGATATGGGATTAACATTGGATTTGTGTGACACTATTGGGCATACAAGCACATTAGGATACTAAGACCTAGGGGATGACCATGGCATGGTTTTGTTCATATAGACTATAGGGTTGGCTACATGAAGTAGAGAGGTGATTACACTCTCATAGGACTAAGGGGAGGTACTCAAGACTTAGATTGGTACAGAGATCGACTAGAAGCACTAGTTCTGAGAGACATGATTCGGTGCCCATATGTTAGATTCCTAACATGGGTGAGTTATGCCAGACACACATTATCATTATAGAGATATCAATGGATTTTTGGGAGGTGAGACCATGAGGTTGAGATTTTTCCATTTGATAGGGTGAGCAAGTAGTTTAGACTCATCTAGGATATTCTAGGTGAGTTCTTGAGATATAGGAGAGATGATGCAGAGTTCCCATTGCTTGCACCATTGTGAAAGGATGTATTCATTAATCATGAGGAGCTATCAGTGAGGGCTAAGATTGATGATGTAGGTGTTATTGATGGGTACCCTACATGGTTCTAGGCACATTAAGATGTAGCCATTTTTGGGGGTGATGGTGGCTAATAAGACATGGATATGGACATAGAGGTAGGGGTGGTGATCATAAGGATGAGGGTGCCTCGAATAGATATGTATTGATTATTGAGAGGGATAAAGAATGGGTGGTATTAGTCATAACAAAAGCATCTTTAGCATCAGTGACCCAGGAGAGGGATGCATCATAGGGCTAGGTGTAAACTCTTATTAGATAGAGGGATCAGGCCAAGGCTCAGTTAGCCACTTTTACACAGGAGAGGGATTCTCTCAAGTAGGTAGGAAGGTGAGTAATATCACCTATAGGACCACCAAGTACTATGTCCATGGTGAGATATGTTGTGATAGTGGAGGATATTCACTATTATGAGGCCTTGGTATTCACACATCTCCTAGATGAGTCTAGATAGGGTAAGTGTAGAGTAAGGATCACTAGAGGGGCCAGTAGTGTGAGACCAAGTCAATGGGTTACATCTGTAGGGGATAAGCAAGCACAAGAGGTGGATAGGCTTTAGGGGGTAGTGGTGCTCCAAGGTATTAGGCTATTATGAGACTTTGCACTTTTGATGTATAATATGACTTTGATACTAGCATGTGAGCCAATATAGCAAGATGTATATATCCATTGAGAGACATGTGCACTATTGTATATATGATCATTATTTTGATTATGAGCTCATGATATATGGATGTGATTATAGTTTATGGTTCATGTTTTATGGATGCAATGTTGTTTATTTATGATATGATGTTATGATGATTAACATGTTATGGTTTATGTGTACTCACCCAGATAGGCATGTGATGTTATGGCTATTTAATTTATGTTCATGATGATGTTGATATTGATGGATGTTATTTATGTGATTAGGTGATGTGATTTTGTTATTTATAGTTACGGATTTAGTGTTATGATCATGATAATGGCTATGGTTAGTGAGGATGAAGTTCATGATAATTATGTTTATGATGATGTAACTAATGTTTGTGATAATGCTATAGTTTATGGATCATAGTTATATGGATGTGATAGATGGTAGGATGATTATGATGGTATGATTAGGTGACATGATGTTTGTGATGTTATGATATGATGAGATGTTTTGTTTCACATGTGGATGTTTTGAATTAATGAATCTTTGCTTCCTTACTTAACTAGGCATGTGATGGATAACATATGTGGATGATGTATGATTGAATAGTGATAGATGATTCATGATTATTTGGTATTGTTGGTTATTTTTATGAGATTATTATGATGTTATTTTGAGTAGCGACATGTTGAGGTAGATTGTATGTGATGATTTATTGACTTATGATGTGATAAAAGGTAATGTTGTGATGATTGTATGCTTTTATTATTAGCTATGATGGTAAAGATGTTATTTTGATTAAAAAAAATAATTGGTTTTGAAATGTTTTTAATGAGTTGAATATGATTAGATGAAGGTGGTTGATTCATTAAGAAATATAAAGTAGTTTGGATTACAAAACTAAATGTGAGAAAGATAGGATAATCAAGAGGCAAGCGTCGTAATGAATTTATTAATAATTAGATATGAGAGAATAAGAATAAGTCATGATGCTTCATCATTGGTAAGGACTAAGAAAAACTTAAGTTAGATTAGCTTATGAACATAATCCCTTAGAATGCTTCGCATGAGTGGTCATTAGTCGGTTAAAAGAATGTCTTGACCTCATAATGTCAAGTGAGCTCAAAATCCCTTATTTGTAGAAGGTATAAATGGGATATAGATGAAAATGAAACCTTCTTGGGAGATTAGCATGCCTCTTTTGTAGGTTACCAAAGATTTGGTATAAATAATTCCATGTCATATAAGGTGTAGACTGATCGATGTAGGAAGTCTACTCATGAGAGTTAATTACAGCTTCCAAATTATTTTTATTTTTCTTGAATTTGATAATGGATCTTTAAATATTTTATTATTGATTAAAGGGATGGTGAAGATGATCGATGTGGGAAGATTCCAAGAAATTGTTATGCTTTGATAAAGGCTTTACCCAACCATCTTTTAAAGGAGTGGTCTAAGTTTGTGAGCTTTTTTTAAGGTTTTTGGATAGCTATCCTTTAAGGGAGTAGTCTACCTTATATTGAGAAATTTTGATATATTTTGGTAGTTATCCTTTAAAGGTTCAGTCTGTGAATGATTTATTTTGATTAATATTTTAATTTTTCTATTTATTTTGCTTATGATGACATATACTTGATTATATAGGCTCAGAGGTTCACCTTTATGAAGGTGAAAATAAAACACCAAAAGTTGGATGATATGTAAAAGAGGTTTAAAGGAAAACAACCATGGGAATCCATCTTGTAAAAGGGGTGAAAAGTACCATGAGAATCATGCCATGGGTAGAGTCATGGTACCCATATTCAAGATTAGGCTATGATTGTGATGGATAATCACATGATTCATTTTTACTTGATTGTCCATAAAGGGATGGATGTGAGTGAAAATAAGGGATGAGCTTAAGTTAGAAAAAAGTGAGCTCAATCCTATTTAATAAAAGAAAGGCCATAGATGTAAAGCATTGAGGGGATCAGGTTCTAGTTTCTCCTCAAAAAAGGATAATCAATAAGCTCTTGATCCATACTTGTGGGTTATGATATAAGGTCCAAGCCAATTGAAATCAAACTTGCCCCACTTGATTTTCTCCATATTAGTGACATGTTGATTTTCCTTTAGGATGATGTCTCTAATGCTTTTTTCTCAAACTTTAAGGTGTTTATTATAAGCATGCTTGATTCTTTCTTGATAGATATGAAGATGTGTAAGCACAGACAAATGACATTCATCAAGTAGCTCAAGCTGGGCCATGATAATTATATTCAAAAATGATATCCTATAGGGATATACGAAGAGAGGGAATTTGGACTTTGAGAGGTAAGATAGCTTCTACTCCAAAAATAAGAGAGAAAAGTGTAGCACCCATGGGAGTTCAAATGCTAGTATGATATGCTCATAAGGCAAAAGGGATGTGTACATGCTAATCCCAACTAGATGCGTTAATCATTTTTAGTTAGCGTGTTGTTAATATTTTTGTAGAGGCTTCCACCTATCCATTAGCTTGTGGACAATAGGGCGATGAGAAACTTAACTTGATTTTGAATGCATCACAAAGACCTTGGACTTGTTTATTTTTGTATGAGGAACACCAAAATGATAGATAATTTGATGGTTAATAAAATTAACAATATTTTCATCTGTGGTTGAGATGACAGGAATAATGTCTACCCATTTGGTGAAACATTCTATTGTAGTGATGATAAAATGATGTCATTGCAAAGAATGGGGGTTAATTTCACTAATAACATCCAAACCCCATTATGAGAAGGGTTAGAGATCTTTGGATTCTTAGAGAATATGGCTAGGTGCATGATGTAAGTTGGCATTTTGTTGACATTTAACACACTTCTTCACATAATCATAATAATCTTGGTTGAGGGTAGACCAATAATAGCCAAAGTGAAGGATGCATTTAGTGATGGCTATACCACTAAAGTGTTCTCTACAAATCCCATCATACATTTCTTTGATAGTATGAGAGGCTTTGTGATTGCATAGGAAATGGAAGAAGAGTCCATCAAAGCCATGTTTATAAATAATCACCCCTAGTATGGTATACTATGAGGTACTTTGAATAAACATTCTTAGAGCATTCTTAGAAAGTTTGGAAGGGATGATGGAAAAGTTGAGATAGTTGAAGGTTTGCTGATACCAAAGGTCAGGTTGGGTCTCCTCCACATTGAAGATGGTAGGAGAGTATGATTTGATATAAGAAGGATTATTAAGTTAATGGATAATGATAAATATCTTAGATTCAGAGGGTGTAGATGAGATCTACAAAGTGAGAGAAGCCATCATATCGACAAACTTGTTCATAAATCTTAGAGTGGTTTGGATATAATAATGTTTAGATGATACTAAGAGTATATTAGATAATTGTTTATAATATTTCAAAACATCAATATTAAATTGGTAAGATCCATTCATTTGATTGACCACAAGTTGAGAGTCACCAAAAATGTTGATCATTTTGACTGCTAAGGCTAATGTAATTTAGAGACCTATCACTAGGGATTTGTACTCAACCATATTATCGGTACATTTGAAATCTAGCTTGAAAGATAAAGGAAGAGGTTTACCATGAAGGAAGATAAGGATTATGTTGGCTTCCCCGCCATTTTGACACTTTGATTCATCAAATAACATGGTCACTCGATAGGTGAAGTCTACTTGAGAGAGGGTCCTGATGGACTCATCTAGAAACTCGAGAGGAGTGTGATTGTTTACTAATGGTGGTTTGGCTAATTGATCAGTAATAACTTTCCATTTAATTTACTTATAATTAAAAAAATCAAGGTTAAACTCAACTAAAATTTTGAGCCACTTGGCCATACATTGATTTTGGTATGGCTTGGAGTACATATACTTGAGTGGGTCAATATTGTTTATGACATAGGTCTTATGGTTGAGAAGGTAATGGTGAAGTTTTATTTCCAAAATGACCAAGGTGAGGTGAATTTTATTGGTATGGGTGTACCAAGTCTCATACTCTATAAGCATAGGAATAATGTAGTGATAGCTTGCTCTTTATGCTATTCATCCTGATGATCCAACATTTCCCCTAAGGAGTGGTCAGTCATGGAAATATAAAGGTGAAAAGGTTGATCTTACTTGGGAGGAATGAGGATGGGTGGAGACAAAAGGTACTATTTAAGTGAATCAAAGGCATTTTGATAATTATTATTCAATTTAAAAGATACATCCTTCTTTACAATGTGCTAGAAAGGTTGGCATCAATCAAAGAGCTGAGACATAAAGGGATGAATGGATTAGAGCTTCCCCTGCAAGATATGAAGTTGCTTGAGGTGGGTTAGAGGAGGCATGTCAAGGATAGCTTTTATTTTGGTAGGATCAACTTTAATTCTCTAAAGGGAGATGATAAATCCAAGGATATTTCATGACAAGACCCTAAAAATACACTTCCTAGGGTTAAGGTATATATGGTAATGGATGAGTCATTTAAAGATAATCTTAAGAATGGAAAAATGATCTTTATGACATTTGGATTTCCCAAGAAGGTCATCAACATAGTCTTCTACAATTTTGTGAATAAGGTCATGGAAGATGTAGGTCATAGCATGTTAGTAGGTTACACTAACGTTCTTTAGACCATAAGGCATGACCTTATAGTACAAGGTTACCAAAGGGGTGATAAAAGTGGTTTTGTGTTGATATTTAGGGGCAATTAAGATCTAATTATAACCTGAGAACCCATCCATAACAGATAACATCTCATGATTGGTTGTAAGATCAACAAGTTGGTCAATGATTGGCAAAGGAAAGTCATCTTTTGGGAAAGTAAAGTTAGGGTCATTAAAGTCTACACAAATGTAAATTCCCCCTATGGATTTGGTGATAGGTACGTGATTTAATAGTTTTGGGAATATTAGAGTATTATTCTTAATTTAGTTAAAGGTTTGAGTTGACTAAATCAATAAATAATATTACAATAAATAGAGTACTAAGTTGTATAATTTATTTGAAATTCATAGCTTTATAAAAATAGTAATGAAAGAGGAGAAATGTAACTTATCTTAAAATTGTGTTGATATGACTAAGATAGAGGTTGATACTAGCTATGAAAGATTGGGATAGTGTCAAAAATTAGGATCTAGCTTTCATTCAATGAAAAGATAAGAGTGCCAAAAATATGACACTTCAGGGTCCAACATTATAGTCTAGGTCCTGTTGTTATTGTCCAAACTAGTCATAGAGATTTGAGCTTTTTTATTTTTTTTCTCTATCCCTGTATTAGTCTTCTTATGAAATTTCAAGTCTTGACTATTGATAAAGCTCCTTGTAGAGTTGATTTAATATCCAACCCTAGGTATTCTTTGTGCTTGAACTTGAATGAAAACTTGGAGAAAGAAGGGGGTTAGTGTGTGTAAGATGCACTTAACATGTATCCACACCCCTTGTGTGGGAATTTTGCCTACATACCAATACTCTAAAAAAGTATCAATCCATATGTTGTTCTTCCACTTGATGTGCTTTGTGCAATAGTGTTATGTGGATGCAAAAATGTTAAACTAGGTGTGCTTGAGGTGGCTAGGGATTGGTGCAAGTGTTTGAATGAGCTTCTAGCTATATTGGTTGGTTATATGTTGATAATAGGTAAAATTACCCTAGTGATTTTGCTTGTATTCTTTCTTGCTTTTGAAATAATTACCAACCCTTTCTAAATGAACATTGAATGGGATTTTATAGAGATCTATTGATCATGAGTTAAATGTATTTGTGCTAGGCCAACATAATGAGGAAGAGGATTCAGGATAAAATAGTCATCTAGGCTTGAAATGTGATTAGACAAGAGCATTGTAAATGAGACACCCTAGGTTCCAACACTATAGTACAAATTGGGAACTATTATCCTAAAGTTATAAGACTCAAGGGGATGGAATAAGCATGGAAAATGGGGTCTATCTAAGCTGGAATCAAGTCTCAGAAGCCTATGCATGACTGGGAATCAAAAAAAGGTGCCTAGAAGGGTTAAGAAAGCATGTAAGAGGGACCTATGGGTTGGGTGTCACAAACCACACCCAAGCCACCAATTTTGACATTTTATATGACTACATTTGTCCCCCCCCTTTATTCTAGTGATGCAACAAAGAGAAATACTAGGATAAAATAAATAGAAAGCATTCTTGAACTTAATTGTAAGGGTGAAGCCCATGAAGTTGTGTGTTTATAGAAAAAACACGTCATGAATTGTAAATCTGAAAAAGAAAATTAGGAGTAGATTAGTTCTTATTAGATACACTATATATAAAATAAGAATGTAAAAAGTTGGGTAAGAGAGAGAGGAAGAAAAAGAAACAAATACACCTCACCAAGTACGTAAATCAATACAAAAACTATTATGATACTAGATGATGCTAAGTAATGTTGTGTATGTGTTGTACCAAAAGTAATAACACAAATAGAGCCGAGTGCTCAATTCCCTGAGAGTGACTCAAGAATGCAAAAGCTAGCTCTTTGGCTCCATCATCACCTAATAAGTGAAGTTCTATGATCATGTATGTGCTAATCAATGTTTAGACTATGTGTTTAATCCCTCTAAGTAGGTAGCTCAAGAATACAAAGGTTAGCTAGTCCTTTGGCTCCATCATTACCTCATGAAGTGAAGCTATAAATTGATACCAGTATAAATTTTTATCATATGAGATGGCTCTTGAAGCCCATGAATACTCTATAATTTGACAATATAACATGGATATCTGAATGTGTACTAGAATTAGGCCAATCTTGGCCAACTCTAGAAGGAGGAGATTAGGCTTGTATAAAAGCCACTTCAAAACTAGAAATTAAGCTTATATGGAAGCCAATCAACAATGTGGAGGTTAGGCTTGTATGAACACCACTCTGTAATGATTCCAACCACCTAAAGATGGATTAAGGCATGTAACTACTAAGAAAGCCTGGGTAATATACTGAACTCAGAAAGAAAAGAAGTCAAATGTGTTGCACACTTTACCCCCAATCACTTGTGTCTATAACATGGATCTGATATAGAAGTTATAATTACTACCTAATCTAAATGAGAGCCATCATATCGTGCATGACGTCCCCTATATTTGGATTCTCTAAGAAAAACTATACTAAAACTATTGAATCTGGACTGATCTATGTCTAACAAAACTATAGTTAAGTTGACCTTTCTATATGTTCATAAAAAAAACTAGGTTTTTTGGTGTTTGAATAGGAATGCTAAAAATATGACACCCTATTGTCCTGCATTATTGTCCATGTCCAACACTATTGTCCTTTGCTAAAACTAATGATTGTTATGTAATCATCACTATTTTTTTGGTCTATTCTACCTGGTTTGACCTCTGATTATTGTTTTGAATTTTTTGAAAACTAGTTTTTTGACTGATAAGAGATCTGATATCTATGGTAAAACCCTTATTTGTTGCCCCCTCTTCTGAGGGTAGGAATGAAGACCCTATAATGGCTGCCCTCAGAATAAAGAGCCCTATAAGTGTGTTATGTTACAAAATACATGAAATAGTAATGATAATCAAAATGATGTCTCAAGATCTAGAATAGTTTGAATTGGAGATTGTTAGATCAACATGGATATGCCTAGATAGATATAATAATTCAATATAATGTGTAATGTACTGAATTGAAACTAAAAATATTAGTTTTTATTTGTCATGGAGGGATGGAGCATGATGTCCATCATAGCATCCAAGAAAGCAAGATAATGCATGATGTGGATCCGAACATTGTAATAGTGAGAAGCAAACAAGCAAAAAACATGCAAGTTAAGAATCAAAAAGCATATAAGAGTGGTCAAGGGACCAAGAAAAAAAATTACATAGGTAGATGTCGTACAAACTAGAAATCAGGCATACAAGGCATGTTCAAATTCCACATACACATACAATTGAAACAAGCAAAGTTGGGATGAGGGCCACAGGTACATAGAAGAGTATAAGCATAGGCCATTATAAAATGTCCTAAGGCACACACAAGAATAGAAGTAAAGAACATTGGAAATTTTCCTAAGGCACATATAGGAGACAAAATAAGAACTAAGAAATGTAATCACATCTAGCTATATAAAGCAAGAAAGGAAGGCATGTAATATATTGCAAATATAATTACACCTAACTAATCAAAACAAGAAGTGAAATTATAAAATACATGGAGTACAAGACTAGGTATATGCTAAGAAATACACAAGTGTTATATACTAGTGAATGTTGATAGAGTAATCTATGTAAGCTAGCAAGTAATGTATATCGACATGATAACTAGAGTGTGTGGTGTAGGAATGACATAACTTGGATGGTGTAGTCATGTAGAAAATGCCCCTAGTGGGTAAATATATCGATGTATGTCTTGAATTTAGAAGTAGGATGTCCCCTCAATGGGTAGAGTGAAAAAATTAAGGATTTGGATGTCACTGCATACACTCAAAGAAGATCAAGTGAAGTATGGTAATGTAGATACATTAAAAAATAATAACATAGAACAAAAAATGTAATTCTAGCATGGTATTATAAATGTAAAGCATGGATAATTAATACAATTGAAATGTTTTTGTGTTTTTGAAATGTTATGTTATTTATGGTATTTTAACATATTTGAATGTTTTTAGATTTTTGATATATGCTATGTATAATCAATCATAAAAAAACTATGTACAAGTAAGGATGAAGAGAGATGATACTAATCGATAAGTCTCATGAGAGACTCCATATCATGGTTCCTGTATCAAGGAGAGGGATCATGCATGATCATGAAGCACAATGAAAAGGCTAAGACTGTGGCTCTGAAAGCTATATATACTATAAATGCTCTAAAATCTCTCAAGTAAAAACTGATTGTGGGATCCCCCTATAACTCTAAGAAGTGGATGTAATTATAGGGATCTTTGGGACCCATATGGTAGTAGTATAAGCTCTCTAAATATGTGCTCTATATGTAGAGGTATGAGAACTCAATGATATTGCCCTTGGTGTGAACACTAGCTAGAAGTTGTCTAAAATTTTGAAACTATGGTTGATATAACAGAGACTTATATGGAAGTGTATGAAATCTTTGTGTTAGATATGGAGGGCTTGAATATATCTAAATCTAAGCTGGAGGAAGAACTAAAACTAGTGATAAAACTAAAATTGGTGGTAGAACTGAAATTGGTGACTGTAAAATGGTAGATGGCTCTAAAGTGGGGAGTGGTAACTCATATGAAACTTTACCAACTATAACAACTTGATTATCATGAATGAATTTCATGCATCTATGAATTTTAGAAGGTACTACTCAAAATTTTTGAATCCATGGTCAACTAAGCAACATATGAAAACTCCTACACTAGGAACAATAGTAAATAGTCTAGCCACATGTGTTGGACCAACTTGGAGAGGAAGTAAAATATCATCCTATAAACTTTGTATGTGCCCACTAAATATAATAATAACTATTTCCATCAAGGTAATATCCTACTTTTAATATCTGAAATGTTACATTAATGTCATAGGGCACATGTTCATGCTAGATCCATTATCTATGAGAACACCATGAATAGGATGATTATGAATGTAAGCTCTGATAAAGAATGCATGAGAATCTGAATCATCCTCAACTATCTCCTACTCTGAGTATATCAAAGGTCTAGTTGAAACTCTTGAATTATATATACTAATCATGTTGCTCAAAGGGTGTAACTCAATTGAAGGTACCTGATATGTAGTTGGTAAAGGATGTGCATGATATTCATGGTGAACACTTGATGTATCCCCTATCTCTTGTTTAGAATGATGTGGGAAAGGATCTGAGGAGATTTTCAAAAAATTTATCTTATGTTTGCTTTGCCTGAGGAGGCTCAACTAGAGTGCCAATATCAATAACATTACCATCTATCAAGTCCTATATCTTATGTTTCAAACTGATGTATCTATTCATTATGTGACCTAGTGCCCTATGAAAATTTCAAAATGCATTTTAATTATACCCTCATGGAAGAGGCTTTGTTGGATCAACATCTTAAATAGGAAGGAGAGATATGATGTTACATTTCAATATCTTTTATAAGACTATGGCTGGAGATATTGGTAGATTGGTAAAAATTCACTGAAGAGGTGTTGATAAAACCACTCACTGAGGGGGCATAGGTTGATTTTGATTTATCATTGACTTTGAATTTGTATGGGACTTTGTTGTTACTCTTGTTTGTTGTTTTTGATATGCTTATGTACTTGAGTTTGCCTATTACAATTAATTTGACTTCCCTTTCCTTTAGTATATAACATAACTCAGTGAAGGAAGAGAACCTTTTGAACATTATTGACTCATGCAAAGATGGTATAAGACTCTATTTAAAGAGATATTGTAACTCTTGATCGGCCATGGGGATAGTCATTTTAGCCAAGATAGTCTTATATCTAAGAACATAATTTGTAAGATGCTCATTTAACCTTTGTTTTTATTGTGCAATTTGGGCATAAGAAACCTTGTCACTTATGTTAATGATGAAATGAGCTAGGAACATGTCATCTAAAGGATTGAATGCATTGATCAAATGATTTGATAGACTATAGAACCATTGTAAAGTATAATCCTCTAGACTTCATGGAAATAGATTGGTTAGTAACTAGTCATTTGGCACATAGTCCAAGCATGCTATGTGAAAATCAATCAAGTGTGTCTCTGGATCATCCTTGCCATCATATAAAGTGAGATTGGGTTGAACAAAACCTGGTGACAAGGGTGTAGAAGCAATATGACATATCAATGGTGTATGTAGTAAAGAAAAATAATCCAAGGCCAATGTTGGTCTAAAAGCACCTTGCTCAAGATGTAACACCTTGGATTGAAGAGATTTTATCTCTTTTACAAGGGTTTCCACATTAGGAGATAAATATGTACTAGCCTTAACTGGTGGTGCCTCATAGGAAGGTTGGGATACTATAGGGGGTTGTTGAGACATAGTTACCCCTGTAGTATCATTTGAAACTAGTTGCTCTATGATTTGAGAGGATTGACCATTGTTTGCTTTTTGTTTCTCTTCTTGTAATATTTTAAGCATATCATCTTGCATGTCAGGGTGTTTAGTTAAGAGTTCTTGAAGTTTCCTTTTATCAGTTTCATCAAAACTAGTGTATTAGGCCATTGTTAAAGTAGGAAAATAAATTAAAAATTGATTAAATTTTTTATAATAATTTATAATAATAAAAGTGACATGGAAGGAAAGTACTAAATATTAGAAATGTAAAGTCCTAAAAATAGAAAACTAAGAAATGCATAAGAAGCATACGAAGCTCACAAACATGTAAGGTGATACCTCAAAAGCATTGGGACCTAGTATATGCAACTAATGTTTAAATAAATGATGATTTTTAAAATTACTAAGGAATTTTTAAAAATTTATATGAATTTTTTATTTAAATATGCAGGTAAAAAATAATAATAAAATTAATTTAAAGGGACCTAGTATATGCAACTAGGGTTTGGGATAAAATTATTTTTTTTAAATTACTATGGAATTTTAAAAATTAATGTGAATTTTTTATTTAAATATGTAGGTAAAAAATCAAAAAAATATTGAAAATTTATTGGTTTAAAGGGACCTTGTATATGCAAATAGGGTTTGAAATAAAATTGATTATTTTTAAAATTACTATGAAATTTTAAAAATTAATGTGAATTTTTTATTTAAATATGTAGGTAAAAAATCAAAAAATTATTAGAAAAATCATTAAGGAATTTACCCTAGGGTTTCTAGGGTTTTTATGTGTAAATGGAGTAAGTCAGGTTCACCAAATGATTTAACTATTTTAGGAATATTAGAGTCTCATTCTTAATTTAGTTAAAGTTCTAAGTTGACTAAATTAGTAAATAATATTGTAATAAATAGATTAATGATTTGTATAATTTATTTGACCTTTGTTACTTTCTAAAAATAGTCATAAAAGAAGAGATATGTAGCTTATCTTAAAACTATGTTGATACAATGGAGATAAACGCTGATACTGACTATGTAGGATTGGGATAGTGTCACAAATCAATATTTGACTTTTGTTTAATGAAAGGATAGGAGTGTCAAAACTAGGATACTTCAAAGTTTGGTGTTATAGTCTAGGTATTGCTACTATTATCTAAACTAGTCATAGAGATATGATCTTTTTGGGTTTTGTCTACTTTCCCTATATTTGTCTACCTATGAAATTTTAAGTCTTGATTATTGGTGAAGCTCCTTAAAAATTTTATTTAATATCCAACCCTAGATCTTCCTTATACTTGAACTTGAATGAAAAATTAGAGAAAGAGGGGGGTTAGTGTGTGTAAGATGTATTGAACCTGTAATGGTACCTCTTGTGTAGGAATGTTACCTATATACTAATAATCCAAAGAGGTATCAAGCCATATGTATTTCTCCCAATTGATGTGATTTTTGAAATAGTGTTATGCAAATGCAAAAATGTTAAACTAGGTATGCTTAAGGTGTCTAGGGACTGGTGTGAGGGTTTGAATGAGATTCTAGTTGTATTGGTTGGTTGTATGCAGAGAATAGGGAAAATTGCCTTAGTGGTTTTACTTGTATTCTTGCTTGCTTTTGAAATAATTTCCAACCCCTTATAAATGAACTTTGAATGGGATTTTATAGAGATCTATTGGTCATGGGTTAAATGCATTTGTACTAGGTTGACACAATATGAAAGAGGAATCAAGAGAAAATGATCACCTAGGATCAAAATGTGATTGGATAAGAGTGCAAAAAATGGGACACTCTAGGGCCCAACACTGTAGTCTAACTTGGGTGCTATTTTCCTATAGTTATGGAATCTAGGGGGATGGAATAAGCATGGAAAATGGGGCCTAATTGAGCTAGAATCAGGTCTCAGAAGCCTATAAATGACTAGAAATAAAAAAAATATGCTTAGAAGGGTCAAGAGAGCATGTAAGAGGGACCTATGGGTTGGGTGTCACAAACCACATTCAAGCCACAAATTTTGACATTTTATATGACTAAATTTTCCCTCTCTTTATTCTAGTGATGCAACAAAGTGAAATACTAGAATAAAGGAAAAATAAAAAGTGTACCTAAAATTACCTACAAGGGTGAAGTCTACGAAGATGTGTGATGTTAGGTGTGCATAGAGAGAGCATGTTGTGAAGTTTAAATCTACAAAATAAAATTAAGAGTAGACCATTTCTTATTAGATATGCTATATCTAAAATTAGAATTTACAAATTTGGGTAAGAGAGAGAGGAAGAGAAAGGAATGAATACACCTCACCAAGTACATGAACTAATATAAAACCTATTGTGAGTAATAATAGGTATGTGTTGTACCAAGAGTAATATTACAAATGGAACTGAGTGCTCAATTCCTTGAGACTGGCTCAAGAATTCAAAGGTAGGACCTTTGGTTCCATCATCACCCACTAATTGAAGCTATGTGATCATGCATGTGATAATCAATGTTTGGACTTTGTGTCCAATCCCTCTGAGTAGGTGGCTAAAGAATACAAAGGCTAATTAGTCATTTGGCTCCATCATTGCCCTATGAAGTGAAGCTACAAACTGATACTAGTATGAATGTGTGTCATATGAGATTGATCTTAAAACCCATGAATGCTCTAATATCTGATAATATGGCATGGATAGCCGAATGTGTATTGAAAACTAAGCCAATCTTAGCCAACTCTAGAAGGAGGATATTAGGCTTGTATCAACACTCTGAAACTAGAAACTAGGCTTATGTGGAAGCCATTCAGGAATGTGGAGGTTAGGCCTATATGAAAGCCACTCCAAAATGATGCCAACCACATGTAAATAGAATAAGGCACACAACTATTAAGAATTTTTAGGTAATATATAGAACTCAGAAAGAAAAGAAGTCAAATGTGCCACACACATTGCCCCCAATCACTGGTGTCTAAAACATGGATTTTGATTTATAAGTTATACCAACTGCCCAACCTAAAACTATAAGTGATAATCATCATGTCATGTATGATACCCCCTATATCTAGATTCTTTGAGAAAACTATACTAAAACTATTGAATATGGACTAATTTGTATCTGACAAAATTGTAGCTATGTTGACCTTTCTGCCCATTTTTGGAAAATCTAGGTATTTTGTTCTTTAGATAGGAGCACCAAAAATAAGACACCTTAGTGTCTAGTATTGTTGTCCATGTCCAACACTATTGTCTTTTATTGAAATTGATGATTGTTCTATAATCATCACTATTTTTTTGGTTTGTTCTACCTAGTTTGACCTCTTATTATAGTTTTGAGTGTTCTAAAAATTGATTTTTTGACCAGTAGGAGTTTTGATCTTTGTGACAAAACCCTTATTTATTGCCCCCTTTTTTGAGGGTAGGAATGAAGACCCTACAATGAATACCTTTCAAAGGAAGAGCCCTAAAAGTGTGTTATTCTATTAAATATATGATCTAACAATGGTAATTAAAATGTTGTCTCAAGATATAACATAGTTTGTATTGGATATTGTTAGATCAACAGGGGTATGCATAGATAGATATAACAATGTAATAGTATGTGCAATGTACTAAATTAAAACTATAAATTTTATTTGTTAGTTGTTAAGGAGGGATGAAGCATGATTTCCATCATGTCATCTAAGAAAGTAAGATAATGCATGATGTGGATCATGGCATTTCAAATAGTTGAGAAGCAAACAAGCAACAAGCACATAAGGCAAGAAGTAAGAAGCACACAAAATTGGCCAAGGGGCCAAGTAAACAAGGGACATGGGAACATGTCACTCAAAATGAAAATAAATCATACACAAAATGTTCAAATGCCACATATACACACAATTAGAAACAAGCAAGGTTGGCACAAGGGCTACAATCACATAGAAGAGTATAGGAAAAAAGACATTGGTAAATATCCTAAGGCATACACAAGAATAAAAGCAAAGGTCATTGGTAAATTTCCTAAGGCACATACAAAAGATAAAATAGGAACTGATAAATACAATCACATATAGCTACACAAATCAAGAAATTAAGGCATGTAATATGCTATGAATACAATCACATCTAACTAATTAAAGCAAGAAGTGAAAATATGCAAGATATGTACTACAAGACTAGGTATATGCCAAGAAATATATGAGTGCTATATACTAGTGAGTGTCGATAGAGTAATATATTTAAGCTAGTAATTAATGTACATCAACATGATAACTAGAGTGTGTGGTGTAGGAATGACATAACTTGGATGGTGTAGTCATGTATAAGATGCCCTTAGTGGGTAAATGCATCATTGTATGTTTCGAATGTAGAAGTAGGATGCCCCCTCATTAGGTAGAGTGAAGCAATCATGGATCTAGATATCCCTGCACACACTCAAATAAGATCAAGTGAAGCATGGTAATGTAGATGAATCAATAAATAATAGCATAGAAGAGCAAGTGTAAGTCTAACATAGTAGTAAAAATGTAAAGCATGGATAATGCATACAATTGAAATGTTTTTATTTTTTTGAATTATTTGAATTTTTTTGTATTTTAAAATGTTATATTATTTTTGGTATTTTGACATATTTGAATGTTTTTTTATATTTTTGATATAAACTATGTATAATCAATCATGAGGAGACTATGTACAAGAAATTGAAAAGAAGATACGTATAAGTAAGCAAAAAGAAAATATGTACAAAAAATTGAAAAGAAGCTATGTACAAGTAATAAAAAAGAAATTATGTACAATTAATTTGAAAAGAAGCTATATACAAGTAATTTGAAATAAGCAATATGTACATAGTGATGTAAAAGACTAGGTTGGAGGTGGTAAAGGATCCAAGGATGAAGCTCACTAGGGATGGAGATGGAGGAAGGGATCATAGACATCATCAAATACCTCAAGATCATCATCATAAGTATCGTCGTATGTCATAGGCTCTATATACATGGTGTCATCCTATTGTAGGCAAACTGAAGGTTGTTCTAGTGGTGAAGATACTAATTTTCCTTTAGGACATTTAGCTCTAGTAGTAGATGGATTTGGTGAAAGTGGTGAAGCTAGTGTTGATTATGATGTAATTTGAATAGTACCTTGAACCTATAGTTTATCCAATATCTATTGTAAAGCTATACATGAATTTGTATCATGTCCTATAATCATGTGAAAAAGACAAAATAGGCAATTATCTTGCCTTGATAACTTGCTAATATATCTATATCATACTATAGGTAGTGTGATTAATCCATGATCAAGTAACATCTATAATATAATCTATGGTTGATGTTGCGTGTTGCCTTCCTAAATTTGAATGACTAGCTCTATATCCATAAAGGTAACCATGTGAATTGTATGTGCCATGTGATCTATCTATGGATGTGAATGTGGATTATACTCTGAAAGTGTAGTTTGATATGATAAGATTGATATAGGATGTGTAATGAGAGATCTAGAGTCATCTCGGTACTCTCTTAGGCCAACTAGTGTAAAGGTCAATCCACACAAATAGTCATTTATGAGTGTGGGTGTCGTATCAACTGAAGTAGCCTGGGAATCTATATCAACATCATGTACATATGATAACTTAGAATTTACCATAAGGGGTAGTTATGATATGGGAGTCTCATCAACTATAGTATTAGAAGATGGTGATGTTGTGAGAGTATCTATAACTGTCAGAGTAACTATAACTATCAAAGGAGCTATATCTATAGAATTAACTAGTATGATTAGAATTGCTATTAGTAATTTTATAATTGTAATAGGTATAAGAACTGTGATTGATGGAATAGCTAGAATGACTAAAGCTACTATGACTGACTGAGTATTTGGAGTTGAGAACATAACCATAAGTGTAAGAGTATGAGATGTGCTAGTCTCTCCTACCTCATATGTATGTATTTGATCAAGAGAAATATGATGAGGTTGTGATTAAACTATGATATGAGGTATCCCATTTGGCAAAATAGTAAAAGATGACTCTGTAACTTGATAATATCTAAATGACTAATTATCCATTGGGTATGTATATAAGCATCCTTCATGGAGAAACTTAACACATCAATAAAGAGTATAAGGAACTACCCCCATAGTGTGTATCCAAGGTTATCCAAGTAAAAGGTTATAACTAAGAGGACATGGCATGACTTGGAACTATGTAGAGAGGGTTTTGGGCCCTACCATGATATCCAAAGCAATGGTGCCCAATGTCTATTGTGGTATATCATCAAACCCTCTAATATTATTATATTATTTTTTGCATGGATGCCATATCTACACCCATGGTCTGTAAGAATGTAATATTACATATATTAAGTTTGAAACCACTATCAACTACAACTCTCTTAACTACTCTAGTTTTAACATGAACTTGTATGAACAGTGGTAAATTTTGATCAATAAATGTCTAAGATGGCATGTCCTCATAATCAAAAGAAATAACATATAATATATTTTTTAACATGTTGGCCATTTATGCAAAATAAAAGGGCTCTGAATCAATGGGCATAAAATTATGAGTGAGTGCATGATAAAGAATGTCTTTGAACACATTAGCTTTCTAAAGTAGTTTTAACATGGAAATATTAGTTTGTGTGTTTCTCAACTGATCAAAAATATCATATGCCTTGTGTAGATCTACCTATGTGGGTGGGTTGGGCTTGGGACAAGAAGGAATATGAAGGTGGTGGGACTCTTAACTAGGTAGGGGAGGCATGGTAGTACGTTGAGTAATAGATCTAACTATATTATCTACTATCCATATAGGACTAGTAGTAGCTATGGGAGGAGAGCTAATATAATCTATAGGTCGAGGTGGTGGAGGGACAAAGGGTGTCAATTAAGCTCTTTGGCGATGAGTAGTGACCTAGGGAAGAGTAAAATGGACCATGCAACATAACTTGACACAAGATAGAGGCTCTAAAGGAGGTGAGGCAAGAGGTATCTTAACATGTTTAACAATAACTTTCTTAATATCATCCTATATTATGAAAATTAATCATTAAATGCAAATAATGAAACTTTGTACTAATATATGGTAAACTTCATCATTCATGTATATGATAGGACCAAGTATAGTCTCCTTATTATTTACAAAAAATGCAAGAAATATGTGTAAATAAGTGAGATCTATTTTTGTTTTTATGTGGAATTTGTTTTTAGATGTAAGGTGATACCTCAAGCAAATAAAGGGACCTAGTATATGCAACTAGGGTTTTTAAAAATGATATTTTAAAAATTGCTAAAGAATTTTAAAATTTAAAGTAAATTTTTTATTTAAATATGTAGGTAAATAATCAAAAAAATATTGGAAAAAATATGATTTAAATGGACCTAGTAGATTCAACTAGGGTTTGGATGAAAATACATTTTTAAAAATTACTATGGAATTTTAAAAATTAAATTGAATTTTTGATTTAAATGGGCAAGTAAAAAAATTAGAAAAATATTGTAAAAATCAGCAAGGAATTTACCCTAGGTTTCTAAGATTTTTGTATGCAAACAAAGTAAGTCGAGTTCACCAAATGATTTAAATATTTTGGGAATATTGGAGTCTTATTCATAATTTAGTTAAAGGTATGAGTTGACTAAATCAGTAAATAATATTACAATAAATAGAGTACTGATTTGTATAATTTATTTGACCTTTATAGATTTTTAAAAATAATAATGAAAGAGAAGAAATGTAACTTATCTTAAAATTGTGCTGATACAACTGAGATAGAGGCTAATACTAGCTATGCAGGATTAGGATAGTGTCACAAATTAGGATCTAGATTTTGTTTGACAAAAAGATAAGAGCACTAAAAACATGACACTTTAAGATTTGGTTCTATAGTCTAGGTCATGTCACTATTATCCAAACTAGTCATAGAGATCTAAGCTTTCTAATTTTTGTCCACTATCCCTGTATTAGTTCATCTATAAAATTTTAAGTCTTGACTATCAATGAAGTTCCTTATAGATTTGATTTAATCTCCAATGCTAGATCTTCCTTGTGCTTGAACTTGAATGAAAACTTGGAGAAAGAGGGGGTGTTAGTGTGTGTAATATGCATTAAACATGTATCCATACACCTTGTGTGGGCACGCTGCCTACATACTAATACTCCAAATAGGGATCAAGCTATATGTAGTTCTCTCCCTTGATATGCTTTATGAAATAGTGTTATGAGGATGAAAAAATATTAAATTGGTGTGTTTGAGGTGGATAGGGATTAGTGTGAGGGTTTGAATGAACTTGTGGTTGTATTAGTTGTCTTTATGCAAAGAATAGGGAAAATTGCCTTAGTGGTTTTGCTTGTATTCTTAATTGCTTTTGAAATAATTTTCAACCCCTTCTAAATAAACTTTGAATCAGATTTTATAGATATCTAATGGTCATGGGTTAAATATATTTGTACTAGGATGACATATTGAGGAAGAGGAATCAAGAGAAAATGGTCACTTGGGCTTGAAATATGATTGGATAAGAGTTCTAGAAATGGGACACCCTATGGGCCATTGTTATAGTCCAACTTGGGCACTATTGTCCTATAGTTACAAAACCCAAGGGGATGGAATAAGCATGGAAAATGGGGTCTAGCTGAGTAAGTCAAGTTCACCAAATGATTTAATAGTTTTTGGAATATTGGAGTATTATTCTTAATTTAGTTAAAGGTCTAAGTTGACTAAATCAGTAAATGATATTACAATAAATAGAGTACTAATTTATATAATTTATTTGACTTTTGTAGCTTTCTAAAAATAGTAATGAAAGAGGAGAAATGCAACTTATCTTAAAACTATGCTGATATGGCTGAGACAAAGGCTAATACTAGATGTGTAGGACTAGGATAGTGTCATAAATCAATACCTAGTTTTTATTTAGTGAAAGAATAGAGGCACCAAAAATAGGAAAGTTTAAGGTCTAACATTATATTCTAGGCCCTACTATTGTTTTCCAAACTAGTTACAAAGATCTAAGATTTTTGGGTTTTATCCGTTGTCCTTATAGTAGTTTGCCTATGAAATTTCAAGTCTTGATTGTTAATGAAGATCCTTGTAGAGCTGATTTGATCTCTAACCCTAGATCTTCCTTATCCTTGAGCTTGAATGAAAACTTAGAGAGAGAATGGGGGTTAGTGTGTGTAAGATGCACTAAACATGTATCCACACCCTTTATATGGGCACACTGCCTACATACCAATACTTCGAAGAGGGATCAAGCTATATGTAATTCTCTCACTTGATGTGCTTTGTGCAATAGTGTTATGAAAATGCAAAAATGCCAAATCAGGTGTGCTTGAGGTGGTTAGGGACTAGTATGAGGGTTTGAATGAGATTTTAACTATATTAGTTAGTTGTATACAAAGAATAAGTAAAACTTCCTTAGTGGTTTTACTTTTATTCTTGTTTACTTTTAAAATAATTTCCAATCCCTTCTAAATGAACTTTGAATGGGATTTTATAGAGATCTATTGGGCATGGGTTGAATGCATTTGTGCTAGGTCGACACAATGAGGAAGAGGAATCAAGAGAAAATGGTCACCTAGGATTAACATGTGATTGGATAAGAGTGATGGAAATGAGACACCCTAGGGTCTAATACTATAGTCCAACTTGGGTGCTATTGTCCTATAATTATGAGACTCAGGGGGATGGAATAAACATGGAAAATGGGGTCTGGCTGAGTTGGAATCAAGTCTCACAATCCTATGGATGACTAAGAATCATAAAAAGGGTGCCTAGAAGGGTCAAGAGAAAATATAAGAGAGACTTGTGGGTTGTGGTGTCAAAAACCAAACTTAAGCCACAAATTTTGACATTTTATATGGCTACAATATGATGTTCAAGACCTATTGGGGATAATCAATGGGTTGGATGAAATTGATGGATAAGAGACGTTGAATCTCTTTTTTGATGAGAAGGGCTATGTGGGGGTACATTCATCAAAGTTTTTAACTAACTAGCTTGACACCATGATTGGTGACTATATTATGGGTAGTGATGGAGGGGTTAATTCTAGCATATCGATGTAAGACCAAGAAAATACTATGTTGTAGTCTTATAAGAAGGAAGGGAAGTCCCAAAGATCCTCAAAATTAATGGTAATGGTGGAATTAAAGACAATGCATAGTTTATATGGGGTACCCAAGTTGATATCCATGGTGGATTCATTCAACATGGTCAAAGTCTCAAGAGGAATAGATTTGTGGATAAAAGAATCTTCTGCACCTAAATAGGCAAGAATGGAATCATCATCCTAACACTGAATGGTATTAATGGTAGGAGAGTCATCTCCTAACATCTCAAGATGAGTCAAAGGAATGGTTACAATCACCCCATCCTTTTGATAAGTCAAAGGTTTGAGGTTGATTATGTTGATGAAAAAAAAGTTAGGGGGACAATGTCAAAATCCTTAGTTGTTGATGGTGGAGTGGATGGTGAAGATGGGATTTCCTCATCAATGATGGTAAAGGGAGGTGGATTGGTTTGATTTTTAGGTGGTGTGAAACTAAGGGCATTATTTTGTGAGGTTTATGGGTCTTAATTTGAAGAAACTTGTGTGACCCATGTTCATAATGACCTAGACCAAATCCCTTCTAGTCACACCTATAAAGATATGTCTTGGAAAACTTTGGTTTATCTAGCTAGGAAAAACTAGAGGTGAATGGTCAAAGTGAAAAAGAGGTGGTGAAAGTGTCAAGGGGTTTATCAAATACCCCATAAATGAAAGTGGTTTCACTAGTTAATGGCTCAAAAGGTATAACAGCTCTAATATTGGGGTCATAACTAGGTTATTTGTCAAAGTTACCATACTATTGGGGAGTAAGAAAAGTGTCTAGTGTCAAAAGGTGATACTCCACTAATGAAAGATGTTGGAAGGTTGATTCCAAAGTGTCTATTGTGTAGATTTGGGTGGAAGGGATAGATGAACTAGTGGATGCTTCATTGGTAAAAGTAGATTAGAATTTGTAATTTATTAATGAAAGCTTTTTGGATGGAAGAAGGAGAACATCATTGGGTCAGTACATCATGTTTAATGATGTAAAAGGACTTAGGTAAGCTTATATGGTAATAAATTGACCTTCATGTTCAAATTTGATGCATTGATATAGGATGGATGGTACAGATCCGATAAAATGAATCTAAGGGTGTTGTAGAAAAAAATTGTGTTGGAACTTAGCTTTTACTACGTATAAGAGCTCAAGAAGCATGTGAGGTCCTAGGAAAATATGAAGGATAATAGTTCCTAAAGTTGTGGCCATGGTATTATTGAATGATCGAAGCACTACTAAGGTTTCCAACATAATGTTCTCAGGTAATTTAAATTGGTTTTATGTATGAGAGGAGATAATGTTGATGTTATCTCCGTTATCAATCATAACCCTTTTGATTCGGGTTTAGTTGATGTACGTGGTAATGAATAGGGGAGGATCTAGATCATTTGGATGGATGGAGGGTATTTTATAATCCTTAAAGGTAACAAGGTTGGAAAGTTGAAGAGCTTTGACAAAGGCTAATAGAGGTTTTAGGTCTTCTTATTAAACCTCTATAGATTGTAAATCCTTTATCATCACTTGGTAGTGATGAGGTGAGGTATTGATCAGTTTATACAAACTCATCTTCACTAGTGTTTGGTGAAGTTGTTTTAAAAATACTCATTAGATTGATTCAGAAGGGTTAGATTGAGAGGGACCCAAGATGGACACCTTGGGTTGCGTTATAGGTAAAGGTGTTTGGTATTGGCTAGGTGATTGGGTGGTAAAAGAGGGATATGTCCATGGAATGGAAACCTTTGCCTTTCCCTTATAATTTGGTTGAGTCTGTGATCATGTTACCATATGGCTGGTATGGATTTGGGAAAGAGTCAGGCTAGAGGATTGTTTTGGTTTTAATTCACTCTGATATGAGAGTGGGGGAGTAGGCAAGTGTTGGTTGATGGCTCTTGGTTCTTGCATCAGTGGTGGGCTCATAAGAGGCTCATCTGATAATAAGTCATCTTCATGATATAAATGATGGATTAATACTTGGAGATCCTTAAAATTCTTTGTATCATCTCTAGGTGTTCTTTGATATGATCATACTAATTTGTCATTATACTAGGATGGTTTAGGACTATGTAGGTCAAATGGTTTGATAGGTGGAAATGTTAATCAAGATGCTTGTAAAAACCTTTGCAAGATGGTTGGGTAAGACTCGAACAAATGTGTAAAAGGAATGGAAGTCTTAGGTTTGATATTTGAGGTGAAAGCCCTTTTAGCAGTAGGTTTTATCATAATATATTTGGGTGAAGGAGAATTCTTGGTGGATGGTTTTCATATAGATTGTTTGGGGGTGAAAGGTGTTAGGGTATATCCCTAAGTCATAGATGGTTTGGTTATATAAGTTTTGGTGAAAATAGATGAGGATGAAAGTAGGAGTGATGGTGTAGGTGGTTGAATTTGGGTTTTGTCTGCGATGGTTGGTTTCCTTACTAGGGTATAAGGGTGAGGTCCCAAGATAAAAGGCAAAGTGGAAAGGGGAGGTAGAGTTTTGGTTTATGGGATCTTGGGTGGTTTTGACCTATTTGTTGGTTTAGCTTTGGATTTTTTTGGTGGGACTAAATCTACATTTGTTGATGGGTAAATAAGGCTCTGAGTAGAGAGTGTGCCTAGGTTTTTGATGGGTGTGGTTATCATGAGGGAATCTACTTGGGATAATTTAGGTGGAATTGGTTTGGTCAGTTAAACTATGGTTTGAGGGGTAGAGGTTTCTAGAGGTTTTGTCGAGGTGATGGTGGTTTAAATAGTGGAAATGGAAGGTTGGGATGATAGTGGAATGGTTGGAGGCTCTTGCTTGGTTGGGTAAGGAAGCTTAAGATGGTGCCAAAATGTGACATGATCTGTATTGGGTTAGAATAATTATTCCAAGTTTTGAACTAGTCTAGAGAAGATATTATAAATGAGTTTTATCCCTTCAATATTAAACTCGAAGTTTAAACCCATGGGTGGAGAGAGAAGTGGTTGCCTTGTCTTTTTCTTTAATCAAAGGCTCTACGGTTTGGTAAGATGAGTGTCCTATGGGAGAGCTAAGTAGATTGATCTCTTCCTTAGGGATGACTTTCAAAGGAATAGTGGAAATTTATATGATGGAGGAGAAGGATACGGTGGTAATGGTTTCCTATTTTTGTATATGTCCCAAAGGAGAAGTTATTGGCTCAAATACCTCAATGAGTGGAGAAAGGGGAACAGTTATTTCCTTGGTCTCATTTTTTTAATGAATGGAGAGTGAATCCACTACCTTAATAGGTGGAGGGGAAGGAAGGGTGGTTTCATCAATAGTTTCCATAATAATGAGTTCACTAAGAACTACATTAATGGTATGGACCTCATGGTTGTGAGAGGATTCCACTCTATTATTTTCATTTTTTACAGAAGGGGCATGGTTAGGGAATGGCTATCTAAAGATGTCCATTGATTGATTTAGGGGTGCATTGGGGTTATCCAACACGATTTCTCCTTTGTCAATGAGATTTTAGATGATGTTATTGAAGGTATTTCACCTATTAACATCATGTCCAATGACATGGTAGAAGTCACACAATTCATTCTCCTTATACCAACCAGGTATAGGATAAGAGGAATTAAATTGTTATAGAGGTTTGATCAGTAGAAGTTGTATGATATTTTCTTTCAACAAATTTTCTAAGACCAAAGAATATGGATCCCCTAGTAAAGGAAATTGATTTTGGTTGTTATAATTTGGATTTATAGTGTTCTTATTAGAGGAACTAGAAGAGTTGGGTTGGTTAACAACTGGTAGAGGAATGGTTTTAAGTAAAACCACATTTGTGGTTCCCTTGAGTGTTAGTGTTGGTTTGATTGTTGGGTTTGGAGGAGGGAGCCTCATTTTATTTGAAACTAGAATTATGTTTTCTCAATTTTAACTTCCCCTCATCAATTTCTATATACTCTAACTTTTATGCCATGGTGAAAGCCTCATCAAAGGTCCTGAAAGTCTGAACCTACAAAGTGGAGGAAATGTGTTTAGCACAAGCTTGAGCAAATATTTTAATCATCTCATGTTGTCATAAAGAGAAAGATAATTTATTTATCAAGATTCTCCAATGGGATACAAATTTGGATATGGACTTGTCATTAAATTGCTAGGAGTAAAGATCGGTGATGGAAACTTTCTTAAAGAAGTTTATGGAAAAGTGATATAAGAAAGTCTAAGCTAGTTGGGAAAAATAAAAGAGGGAGTGTTTTGTAATAACACTGTATCAATATAGTGCCATATTTGATAGAGACATGGGAAAGGTGCAAAGAAGGAGCATCATCATAGGAAATCAAATAACAAGAATGCCTAAATGCTCTCAGATGTTGTTGAGGGTCTTCCTTGCTCTAAAATTTTGGAAGTTACCATTGAGGAGGATAAGGTAGAATGGGGATGGATGGATGAATTGGTTCATTGAAAATCTGGTTATAAGATAAGAGGTTATGGGTACCAAAAATAAATGAATCCAAAGTAATGATTTTATCCATTAATATTTTTATGAGGTCCATTTGTGGTTATGCACCCCCATAGTTGTAGGGTAGATTTTATTGGTTTTAGGTAGATGCAACATACATATAACTGGTTGGGGGTTGTGAAGTTGCCACATATTGGTATGTGGATAGGGTGTTTGGGATGATGCCACATATGAATACATGGAAATAGGTGGTTGGGTAGAAGGTAGAGGTATATACCCTTATGGGTTAAGGACATAGCTCAGTTTTGGTGCAATGGGCACCTATTGAGGGATTAACATAGGTTGGGTAGGAGGTATGGTTGGGTTGGTAGGCAGAGGATGGGTGGTAAATTTGGGTGGAAGGGTAGAAGGTATGGGGACCACCAAGCTATAGAATGGAGTGGAGGTAGGTGGGTTAGAAAAAGAGGAAGGGTAATGACACTAGTAGAGGGTACTCCTATGATAAGTAGAGTACTAATGCTTAAAGTTTGGGTTTCCACTATACTAGAAGGGTTGTTGGTTGGGGTAAAAGGTGCTTGGGTGTTTGTTGGTTGGGTGAGTTAGTTTTGGATGGTGGTATTGGTGGGACTATTGGTAGAAGATGATGCTTGGGTGAACAACGGTTGGGTGGAAATGGTGGCAACATAAGTGTTTCCCACAAGGTGGTATGGCATGCCATAGGGTAGGTAAATAGGTGAAGCTGAACCAAGGGTATGGTGAGATATGGTGTTAAGGTAATTTTATAGGGATAAGGGGTTGTTATCTAGAAAGGTGGAAAAATATACATCACCTTGGGCAAGCATCCAAGGGATATTAGGAATTTCATAAGGATGGGGATAACTCTCTACATATAAGATGTACTCCACGGATGAGGGAGAAGAAGAAGATAAATGATTAAGAGGTGGATATTGATTGGCTTGGTTTCTTAGTTGTTGCCTAGTTAAAACCATGTAGACAAGGGGAAAAGGAAGATACAAGCAATCTCACCACTCAAACAAAGAGAAGACAAAAAAGTAAAGTAAATAAAACACACACTAAAGCACGTTAAATCCTAAGGTTTTTTTAGTCTCTTTTGTGGATTATGCCTTAATTTTGACGTAGTTATGAAGACCAACTTGGATTGTAGAGAAAGTACTATAAAAGAAGTCTATGGTTGGTTTCATGTTGTGTTTAGGCTCTTAAAAGGATCTGTATTGGAAATCAATACATGGTTTGATATTGGGGCATACCCCCTAACTTCACACACCACAATGATATGGGTGTTAGGTGCTTAGCCAAGATATATCGATTACCAGAGATTATACTCAACCATCAAACTGAGTTGATTCTCCCCTTGGTGATGAAATCCAAGTTTTGATAACTGGGAAAGGTGATCGTTAGGTGATGAAATCTTAGTTGGGCCTTATGTTAATGTTGTTATGCTTGATTAGGTGTAAGTGGTTTGGTCTTATGTGTGTGATAAAAGTGAATCTACAATTAGTTCATTTGACTAATTAATCTATGTAAACTAAAATAAGCAAATAATTAATGTATGCAGTCAATTTTAAGCCCAAAATGAAAATTTGATTTCATTGTATGAGTAATAAAATAAGAAGAAGAATCACCTAGATGTAAATATGAACCCAAGAAAAGACTCAAGTGTCCCAATGGGTTTGCCAAAATGTTTCACATAAATTTTGATTTATTTCTTGGAAAGAAAGTTGTAAAACTTAAAATAAGGGTGAGGTTAGTAGAATTTGGATTTGGTTTACACTCTATGATCTAGATGGTTGTAGATACTCCTCTTTGTCTGGGGAGGAATGACCTTTAGATAAGAAAGCACTAAAGAAATGGTTGATTAGTTAGATAGTAAATTGGATTGCCTAGAAAGCTATATCCAAAAAGTATAGGCTTCCTTGGAGAATGTCAATCCACACTTTTAAACAATCAAGTTCTAGAAATGAAAGATAAATTACTTGCATATATAACATAAGATCTTGAAATCAAATACAAGAAGTCCTTAAAAGAGATGAATTTGATTAATTATCAAAATAAATGATTAAATATTAATTCTAAATTAATTAGATGTGGTTTAAAAAATAAGGTGATATTATGTGATCAGGGAGAAAGTCAGAGAGTGGGATTTGGTTAGGGTTTGATAGGTGGAATTAAATTGTTGTTGGAATTAACACACAATAACTACCAATGGTTGGTTAAGACCATTAATGGTTAGGTGACCTTCAACATTTGGGAATAAACCATCATTGGTTAGGTGACCATCGATGGTTACTATCAAATTTGGATCAGGTAAAGGTAGGTTTGGTCTTAAAAGTTGTTGAATGATTTTGGAAGGTGGGTTTAGGTTGGATGTTAGTTGAGAGATAAAAATAAGGAAACTAATTAATAAAAATAGATGCGTAACTCTGTTTCATAAATAATGTTGAGGTCACTAGCTAAAAACCCATTGTTGATCCTAGAGTCATTTCGATAGAGTGATGGTATGTTGGCTGTTTATTGATGCGTAGCAACACTTTAGATCTTTGACCTAGTTGTTGGTTCACTAGAAGAATACCTAAAAAATAAGTTTTGATATAAGAAACTCTTATAATTACTAATGATCTCATATGATTATTGATCTCCCCTTTTTCACTTCTTCCTCTTCTCTTTATATAGGAAAAAGGGAGTGGTGAAACAAGAGGTTAAATAACTAGTTCAACAAGTTGTCTAATTTTAGCATTAACATGCTTAATTATGCACATAGATAAAACAACTAAAAATAAAAATCAAGTTGTAGTTGAGTGGTAGTTAACCCTTAAGGTATTTAAAGGTTAACCATTGGTGATCGAGTATAACCATCAATGGTTAGGGGTTGACCGTCGATGGTCAACAGAGCAAAGGTAAAATGGTTAGAGTTAGTCAAGTTGACTTAGGTTTGGTAGTTGAAAAGTTTTGAAATGGTTACAAGGGGGTCTAGGGGTGATCCAAGGGTCAATGCAACATCTAGAATTGTTATGTATGATTTTATAGTGTCTACACCAAGGAAGATAGTAAATCATTTGGTATAAGTGACATAAATACATCTAATAGTGATGATGATAGTAATGAAACATTATTCATGGCTATAAAAATAGACAATGAGGGTTTTTCAAAATGGAAAAGCTTCAATATGATGAAGAATCAGATGAAGAAGAGGTTAAAGTGAACCTTGAGACATAATTGGTGAGTGCTCTAGAGGATTTGAAATTTTAAAGAATGAAGAATCAGAAACTAAGATCATTGGTTAAGAGTTATGAAGATAAAATCAATCTCTATGAAGAGAGACTAATCAAAAACACCAATGAACTTGAGGAGATAATCAAACATTTGGAAAATTAGATTAAAATTATCACTATAATTATTAAAACTAAGGAGGAAGAATTCATCAAGTTTGGAATAAAAATGGATTTCTTGAAGGAAGAATTGGATTAGGAATAGTCAAGTTGAAGACAAATCAGAGATTTGAAAAGAGTACTAAAGTTCTTAGTGATATTTTGAGAAGTTAAAGGTCTCTAAATGACAAAATAGGTCTCGGGTTCAAGTAAGACCAAAAAGAGAACAAGGAGAGTCAAACCTCAAATACCTATGCAAAAAATCTCAAATATGAGACTCATAGTGATCTCAACAAGTCAAGAATACCAACATGAAGAGACTAATCAAGCAACCTAATGTAATGAGGTGTTCTAATTCTTTCAATGATTATTGTTTTGCTTGTCATAACTTTGGTCATAAAGAAAGTGATTGTAGAAGGGTCTCAAGGGATGAGTTATCATTGGGCCATGGGAGAAGGATTAATCAGTCAAGAGATAAGTATAATTATGTTGTTTGATATATCTATCATAATATGGGACACATTATAAGATTTTGTCTTAATAGAGTTTTAAGGCTCTCAAGACTTAAGAAGGTACATGGAGCTCCTATAGTGCATAAGAAGGGTTAAACATTGGTATGGAAGCCAAAGAAAGCCAAGACTAATCATATTAAGCCCAAAAATCAAGATGGATTATTTGTTAAGATAGAGAAAGGATCAAAAGTAAAGGAATGTCAATAACACTTATTATCTACATATATTGACAAGACAGTCAAAGAAAAGAATAAGGATGATAAGATGGATGAGTTAAATTCTTTAGTCAAGCCTAAGTGGATTTTAAGGAGGGACTATCAATCTCATAATTTCAAGATGGCTAAAAAGAGTGGTTTGGAGATCTGGGAATCTCTTGAGTTTATGATATTTTTAGATCCCTATGGAAAGGGGTGACTCCATTAGGCTTCATGAAGACACTCTTATATTAGTAGAAGCATGAAGTTGCAGTCAAAGAAGGATTCATCTTGAGAGGATTCCAAGTTTTCTGTGTTACAAGGTATGAGTTGATTTCTTTGTAACTTTTATGTATATGACAAGGTGAAAGGAGTTTTGGTTAGTATGAGCATTGATTCCAATGATTAGTTCATGAGGAGGCATGGTATGAAATGTAATTCTGAGCATAGGATTATGTTTAGAGACATATGGATTAGTTTGAAATACCAATATGGTCATAAAGACAAGTTAGATGTTATTGACAGAGCTGGAAGTGTGATGAAATCTTGTGTAGTTGATTGGTATATGAGAGGTAAGCAAAAAGTTGTTATGTGTCTCTAACAGTTGATAGCTTGATTTGTGTTGAGAATTGGTATTAGTATCAATATGCTTTAAGGACTTTGAAGATGGTTTTAGAGTCCTGATGACTCAAGTGATGATTATAAGTTTTGAAGATAAAAGGGGAGTCCCTAATTCTTTAGTTGGTGTCAAAAGTGGGGTAACCTAGTGGGTGATCAATAATTTGATTTATAATATCAAGGACAAGGTGAGTGTTATTATGTGTCTAAATTCATTTGAAGAATGTATGCATGAAGCTATGGGGTCATGTTTTTGATATGCTTCATAAGATTCTCATGATTTTTATTTTTGAGTTATTATTGTAAAAGGTGTGATTCTAGATACTGCAAGTGTCTCTTTGTCTTTAATGTCAAAGAGGGAATTAGTTAAGAAAAGGCTAGTTTGATAAAAGAGATAAGTTATAAGATAAATTTTAGAATGGTAAGAAGTAGCTTGTTTAGATATGTTTTTGAGAGTGGTTTCCATCTTGTGACTCAATATTAAAGTATGGAGTTAGGGGGAACTTTGTAGCTCTATGTTGTGAAGTGTCAAAATAGTGATGTAGAAGTCATAAGAAGCATGGTTTCTTGAGGTACAGTTCAAGTGTTCCAAAAGTTGTCTATAATAATTGGTATGATCCTAAGGCAAGTTTTTGTTAGCATTTCATTGTGTTGTTTATTGAATTTCAGGTCCAAGGATCAAATGGTAGTTTGTGGAAGACACTTTGTCATTAATGTCAAAGGGGGGAGAATGAGTAGATGGGAGAAGTACTATTTTGGAGTGATTTTATATTGTAGTGTGTTTTCCATGAATGGAAAAGGGGGAGTTTGTTTTAATTTTATTTTCATTGATGTCAAAAGGGTGAATCATGTAAAGGCATAATGGTAATTGATGTCAAGGGTCTATTTTGTCAAGCATTTGAGCATGGTAGTGGCATAAAGAGAATGTTGATTGGTGAGTGAATACTATGGATATGATTAGCTTGTTAAGAGTGTGTTATCAATTGGAATCATGATGATGTCAAAGGTGTATCATGACAAGATTGAATGTGTATGATATCAAGAAGCATCTTGTGAAGGTTGATGTCAAAGGTGACTAAGAAAAGGTGGCAATATATGACATGTCAAGGTATATGAAAGAGAAAAGTGTGGTCATGAGAGTTGTCATGAGTAAGTTCATTCATGAAAGAGAGAGTGTTGCATGGATGAGTGTTTGAAGATAACTAGTAAGTTCTAACTATATGCAATAAAAAATGCATCAAATTTCCAAATCCATCCTAGCTTAGAGAAGATAGATCTTATACTTTCAATTGGGGATACATTAGATAATTGGGAACATGACTAATATGGATATGCTATATCCAATTAGGGGATCTATTATCACAATAATATCACTAGGGATGATTCCAAAGCCTCCAGTCAATCAAAACCATGCAATAACCCTAATTAGGTCTTATGTTTTCATATTCACTAGACTAATAGTAAGTAAAGTAAAGAAATCTAATCTAGTGCTCACAAAATCTCATGGCACAAATTATGGGTAATAAACAATAAAAGTAAACATGCATAGATATATATACTCATTTCAATGTATAAATAATAATAATGCATGGAAGATAAGTGCAAATGAATATCTATCTACTCTTATAAAGGAGGAACAAAGATAGGAATACTTACCTTTGAAGATGAACCTATTGAGCCTCAATATATCCCTTGGCCAAGGTGTTTTACAAGAGGTTGTTGTGGTATGTAAGGATGACAAGGATAATTAGCTCTAGGATACCCAACCTATCAATGCATCCAAAAGACTTATCTATAAGATAAGATCCATATCTCCAAAGAAAGTATAAAACCCTAAGCTCATTCTTTAATAAAAATGGTGGATAAGTAGATGCAAAATAGCTCTTACTTCTTATTCTCTTCTCTAAATAATGGTGAATGAATTATGTATATATAGGCAGATTTAAACCTAAACCCTTCTAAAAAATTTCACTGACAAGGTTGACCCAGTCGACCTAGTGTTGTTATTGACAAAAACTCACTAGGTCAGCCAAGAGCCAACCTAAACCCTAAATAATTTTTGCCAATAATAATACAAGGTCGACCCAATCAACCTAGTCATGAAAACTATCAAAAGGGATTTTAGGTTAATAAAAGGGGTACTAAAGGTGGTAAAAGACTAGAGGAGTGTGAAAGAGAGAAGAATAAGATTAGGGGAATGGTTTTTAGGAGACAAGTGTGTAGATAACAAGTGGAAAAAGGGACAATAATCTTGTGAAGTACCAATGGTTTACCCACCCCTTTCCTGGTGCACCCCTTAAGGCATGCACTTAGAGAGATTGAGACTCGATGGCTTCTTACAAGATAGAGAGCATTAATAATTGATAAAAGTTTGAAAATATTATGTGTATATATATGCCCCATTCGAATCTCATCATGTGTCACATAAGTGTAACATGAGATGGAGCTTTGGGAAAAGAACATGATGACACATAACACTGATGCTAAGTAAAGTATAGTAAGGAGTAAATAAGATAAGTGAAAGGAGAGAATTGAAAAACATATACTTTTACTTACCTTAGTTTTGTAGATAAAGAAGGATATGTGAGAGATGTGAAGGCATCCAATGTGAGGAACATTAGGTGAACCTATAGAGATTACTGCAAAAAAAGCAAAAAACCAATTTTTTTGAAATATAAGCATATTATAGTGGAAAAGATTCTTTATGACATCAAGATTCCAAAACTTTTCATGGTTTGTAAAATGAGTCAATAGAAATAAAGATATGATCAAAACAAAAAAAACTGACCTTGTTCGATGGATGAACAGATGGGGAAATGGTGGTTGGTGATAATCGATCAAGTAATAAATGGTTTTAATTTTTAATCTTTGAAAATAAAATACTAGTATAATATTGATCGATTGTAGATAGATGGATTTTGAGATATATCTATGATCTAACATCCATCTGGGTTGAATTTTACAAATCTTGTAGATGAGGAGGAGGTTAGATGGGGATCCCTAGTGATGGTATAACTCCATGATATTTTGTATGGGGTGATGACATCATATGACCCTCCCACATTGGATGGTCCTATGGTACCATCTACCCCATCTCAGGTGAGTTAGTTCAGACTAGCAGGGGAGGCCATGAGGTAGCTATAGGTATGTAGAGATGGGATACAACCACTAATAGGGGTGGGAGTAGGTGAGTTATAGGCATGGTAGGCCCTAGATTATGATAGTATCATGTATTTGGCTACCACTCTTCATCTAGGATAGATATAAGTCCAAGTGGCCAATCTACAAGCATAGGTAGCGGACTTGAGATCTTAGACATCCTCTTTATAGTGTACTATTTAGAGGGGATTGTCTAAGGCATCTATGGGTAACATGGATAGGCCATGAGATAAACATGATAGAGCCTAACCTTAGAGCTATAACAATGTATTTATGTACTTTATATCAAAAACACATGATATGTATTTAGAGATATCTTATTTTGATAGTTAGATGTTGATCTTATGTGTTTGTATTATGGTTGTGCTTGTGAATGTATGGATATATTTCTTTCTAGCATATGTATTTTTATTTTGTTGTATATGCTATAGGAAATATATGTGTTATGTTTTCTTTTCTAGCATTATGTAGGACACATGCATGGTTGAAAAGAAATTGGCAAAGTATAATTAATCAAAAACAAAATTACTACACACTATTTCACATTGGGAAATGTGTAATATTAAAAGATGACTAAGTATAATAAATCGAAGAGTGGTAAACAAAAGGGTAAAAAGTTGTTTTTAAACCATGAAAAAGAGTGGCACCAAATTAACACAAGTAAAATCACACTAAATCACGTTGGGAAATATGAAAATAATGTAATAAAGTGGAAAATACATGAAAGACCAATGGTATAAAAACAAAACAATTAAGTCAATCAATCAAACTAAATCATGTTGGGAAGTATAAAAGAGAAAAAAAATTGGCAAAATTGTCTTAAATTAATCACACTAATTCAAGTTGGAAAGTATGAAAAACTTTTAAAAAATGGTTGGATTCTTACATGCAATTGGAAAATAAAAAGTGAAAAGATTAATGAAGTAAGCATAAAACATAATAAATCAAGATGGGAATCATTTCAATGATGTGTAACTCATTAATCACATCTTATCTCATATTTGACACATATAATTTTGTTGTGACTTAGATATGGAGAATTTTGTGAGGAAGCCCAGGTCCTATCCATGATCTTACACTATAACTCATAATAGGAACACCAATGAGGTGAAAATAATGTGAAAATATGGTAAAAAAGGATGTTTGGAATGGTAATGTGAAAAGTTGGTAATTTGTGAGGAAGACCAGGTCCTATCCATGGTCTTACAATGTAACTCACAAATGGAATCCCTAGGGGAGTGATTAGTAAACAAAAAATAATTTCTCAAGGAGAAATATTAGGATTTTAGGGAATGAAAAAGGGAATGTAAGAAGCATAACATAGGCATATTATGATAAGACCTTATGAGACACAAGGCATAATAAGGATATAAGAAGACCCCAAATGAGTAGTGACCATCAATATACAGAGGATACATATTCGCTATAAACACAAAGATGTGTAGGCAAATAAGTATGCTACTAAGATCAACTCATGTTGGTTTTTTTGAACAAAAAAAGTAAAATGGACCTACCTTCCTAGAATGTGGTCCCCATTCCTTAGGACCCCTTATAGAGTCATCAGTCTATTGTGAATATTCGGTACTTCTGTGAGAAAGTAGGATCACTAAAAGATATTTTTCAATTCTCATTTTCTAATATATTAGCCTACCACACCCCAATGGACCCCAACTCTATCATGAGGCCAAATGTGAAGTTTTATATTCAATTAGAAAAAGGAGATGTTCTTAGAATCATGACTTTTAGTGTGATTTAACTTTTGAAATTTTTGAAAGTTTCCTTTTAGATCATTGCCTTTTGTTAAATAATTTGGATTTTAAATGTTTTTATAGCTTATAAGATTCTTCCTCCATATGGACTTGGAATGACCAATCATGATAGATAGAGTGATACACACAAATGAGCTTTAGGCTTAGGCTAAAGGAAGATAAGTACCCAAAGACAAAACTAACTAGAACACTTAGGATTTAACTATGAATCAACATGTTATCTCAAGTATCAACCATGTGTATGCTTAGTTTACAAAAGAGAATAAAGGGTAATAAAGGGAGATCCAAAATGAATCAGTAAAAGGAGATTATAATGAGATGAATTATTTGCTAACTAATCACATGGTAAAGAAGGAACAACTATAGGGAGCAAGGTTTGTATAACTAAGTCACAATAAAAATTATCTGTATTTATAGAGATAAGATAGCAAACAATAATGAAAAATAAAAATGAATTCATAAGAAATAAACTCAAGAAGAAACACAATGCAATGATGAGAAAAAAATCCATAAGAGAACATAATGATATCATAAGTAATATAAAGCACAAAACCAAAGTCACCATGTAAGATAGATAAGAATTTGACATAATGTTAAATGGTATAAAAATAGATAAATATAAATTTGGATCACACGTCCAATCTAAATTAAAATGCAAAAACACTATACATGTGTTCATAAATACTGATATATTTATCCACACACATTATCTATAACATATGATAAGTCTCTATGTAGTTGAATGTGAACTATAGATAATGTTTGATCGATCTTCAGTGAATGTTGAGAAAATACTTCATGTTGAATCTCCTCGACAAAAAATGTAGGAATTCTTGAAGTATCATGATGATGAGGGCTATCATTTAGGGGATGCTCAAGAGAATATATGGGAGATAAAAGGGTTACTGATGGGGAAAGTGGCACTAGTCAAGGAGTCATTGATGGAGTTGGATCCAAGGGTGAGGGAGGTTCCATGGGTGAGGGGATCATGGGTGGAGAAATAGTAGGTAGGGAAGGGAACAAAGAGGGATGGAACCACAAGAGGTGTAGCCATTGAGGAAGAAGGGTGAGCCTTCTTTCGAGAGCTATGAGTAATATGAATGATAGAAGGTGCAAGAATCATTAGGAAGTGATCCTTAAGCTGTTGTTGAAAGATGCAATAATGATAAATGTGATGTATACCATATTGATGCCAGAGATAATATACCTCTCTATATGTATGAAGATCCTCAAGTGATACTTTTGAGGGAGGTATAGCCTTGTCTAAAGGTTAAGGAGTAGTAGGATGCAAGGTGTTGATATATTATCATAGCTTATGATAGTGCATGGATGAATGGTTATCTGTGTCATGGAATAAATAAATATTCGTGTGAGTAGACTTGGTAGGTGTAATCATAGGAGAACGGGAAACAAAAGTTGAGGGAGCTTGATATAGGGAACAATCTCTAGTCCAGTGATCAAAAAATTTATGAATGTCACAATAAGGTTGATTGGCCTATTTGGTGGACAAAGAAGCCAACTACAAGAAAGGGAACAAACCATCACCAAGAGAAGGTGGGTTTTGTGGAGATATTGAACAAGGATCTATCAAAGGAGCAATAGGATCAAAAATAGGAAGAGACTCAACTATAAAGGGAGTAGAAATGGGATCCAAACTAGGCTTCGCTAAGGGAGGAATGGGGTCCACAAAAGGTTGAAGGATAGTCATAAGCATCTCAGGGATAAGTATGCTAGAGGGGTCATGATATCTAGCAAAGTGATAGGGACCACTCATTATATGATCCATAAGTATAATCCTATGAGGTTCTTCAGAAACTAGAGGTGTGTGCACCATTTCTACACTATGATCAAAAGGAAAAATGCTAAAATTAGGAATGATATAGGATGGAATATGGGAAGATATAATGAAATAATAAAGCAAATATGAATGATAACAAATAATCTCAACATCACAAGCCTGAATAAGACCTCTTAAGAATGGATCATCTAAAGTATAACCATTATCATAATTAGGTGTATGAAGTATATGGTGCAAGTAGGGATGACCTTGTCATCTGATGTGGTGTGATGAATGGAATGTCAAGGCTTAGTTAAAACAAGGATGTCATCACAAGGTGGTTGATGAGAATGAGGTTGTAAAAAATTAGGAAGCTAAGAGATGAGATGAGGTGAGAGATTCAAAATTTTAATCTTGAGATTGATCTCATTAGGTTCATCATCATTGAAATCTAGAAGTTTAGGGGGTATATTCATAATGAGTTTGGGATGACCATTATAACCTTGAGTGGAATTTATAGGTAATTTAAATAATTAAGATTCATGAAATGGAATGATTAGTAAGGGTTCAAGGGTAGGAATCTTGAATACACCACAGTCTTGAAATTGTTTGAAGTTATAAGGATTGGTGTCTCCTTAAATCTTGTAAATGGATCCATTATGAGTAAATTTGACACATTGGTAATCATAAGAGGTAATTTATCTCATTTGATGATTCCATGGCCTACCAATAAAAAAAATTTAAGATAGAGAAAAGTTAAAGATCATCACCTTCATGTGAATAGTGATAGGTGGGATAGTAATGGGGAACCACACAAAACCTAAAGGAGACATTTTATTCTGGTCATATTCTTGACATGTGTTGTGTGTGGACTTAATATTACATTCATAATATCCAAGGCTTTTGATAAAATAAAGAGAGGAAACATAAGTGATAGAACCCTCATCAATCAAAGTGCATTTGACTTGGATATCACTGATTTAGACACTAATAAATAGAGAAGGATCATAGAAGCAATAGGAAATTTGAGGGAAAGAGAAGTGTCCATTTTTTCATTAACATGTATGGACATCTCTTTGCAATGTTTTAAAATGCTATTTTTTGATCCAAATAAGGTGGATTCATGTCCAATTAAGGGAGGATGAGGGACATTCATTTTGAACAAAATATGTATGAGATGGTCACAATGATGTGGATAGGTCTGCATAAGTTTGAGAAATGGGATTTGAGATGGCAGATTAGTAATATCTGGTATAAGATCCCATTCATCATAACCCATAAGAAGATTTTTGAAAAGATGTCCATAGTGTTGAAGGAGGTCCTTAGAAGGAGGAGTAGAAGTACATGTGAATCTATGTTGATAAGAGGTAGAAGGTTTAATTGGAGGACAATTTTATATATTATTTTGAGGAGGAGTAGTTGATACATGTTTGGTTTAACATAGAGTAGAATAAGTGTTGATAGAAGGTTTGGTATCATTAGTGATAGGTAAAGAGGTTGGAGGGATGGTATAAATGGTATGAGAAGTGTTATCTAAGGGAGGTGTTGGAATTGGTTCATCAAAATATATGAGGTCTTATTTCCCCAACTCAGTTAAGTGAGTTGGAGAATAATCTTAGATAACACAAAATATGAAAGATAATTGAGGTGTGTAGATGGGTTGAGGATCAATGAAATTAACCACCCTTCACATATTAGTATTATTACCCAGATTATCTTTAGGAGTGGGGTCAATAAGACTATCAACATTATTGGTAGAAGAGGTAGGCTTGTATTTGTTATCTTGGTGATTTGGAAGAGGATCTTTATAGATGGCCAAATGAGCATTAGATTGGTTCAAAGATTAAGATTTAGTTTGTGTTTTCTAGGCTTTAAAGGCAATGTCATAGGCTTGATATAATTTATGAATGATGGAATCATGGTCAAAATTAGGACCAATAAATAAATCCATAGACAAATTATGAAGTTGCATGTAGGTCTCATGAGAATGACCCCAACTAGCATGAAACCAATAAATTTTATTGGGATCATACCAAGATTTCATGGGTTGAGTAGGATCAAGGTATCATGGTAGAGGCCATGGTAGACACTTTTGTAATTATGCTAAGGATAAAGGTTTGTGAACATTGATGTTATTTGTTGAAGATAAATAAGGGTTAATGATGTGGTTGGGAGGGGAAGCTTGTTTTGGATTATAGTTAGGAACAACAACTTGAATAGTCTGAATGGTATCATAAGATTCTATGACACCATCATTGGTAGTATGATGATTCTTATTCTTGATTAACATGCAAGTAACCATAGAAGGTTGGGATGGATTGAATTGATGCATAAGGAAATATTGATGCTTGCTTGGTCAATGGGCTCTTCTAAAGTATGTGGAGAGAGATTCTAGATCTGATATTATAACTTGGGAAAAAGAGCATTGGTAAATAGATGGAAGATGTCTTCATATACCATATTATGTTGAAATTTATTAAACAAGGTATTCAATTTTTTAATTAAAACTTGTGAAATTTTGGTCTCAAGTTTCTTATAATTTATAAAATGGGCCAAAGTATTCTCAGGGAGATCATTAGTTTGGAACTCTTAGATGAGAGCATTAACTAAACCTTCCAATCTAGTGATCAAATGAGCTTTGAGTTGGTTGTACCAATATAAATCATCACTTGTGAGAGTTTTTACTAATAATTTGGTAGTATTAATTGTGTTTAATTTGGCCTAATATTTATATAGATTTCTAAATATTTTTAAATGGAGAGGAGGATCAGGTGACCCATTGTAAGAAATGGTATGGGTGATATGTCCTATATCGATATTATAATTTTGAGATGTAAGAGGATCATTTTGAGTATGCTTGATTTTCTTATTAAAAAGAGGAGGTTGAGGGATAATATTACCATGGGAATCCTGAAGGGGAGTGGAGGAACATTTTTAATATGCATGCCCCATGGCATATGTTGAGGGTAGGCTTGAAGATGGATAAGGTGATTTTACATTTTCATCATTTGATTTGCATTATTATATTGAAAAGAATTCATTTGATTAAGACTTTTTAATAAGATTTGATTGGTTTTATTTGAATTATTAGCATTATTTAGAGTATTGGAATTGATATTTGTGGCTTAGGTACCACTATGGGTATTAGTAGGAGCTTGAGAAAAAATGTTAGTAAGTGAGGCACTAGTAGCATAATTTGCTTGTGTGGAAAAAGATGGAATATTAGAGGGATGAAAAGAAACATCACTATAGGCATGATTACCATGGGTATAAAATGATGCACTATTGGAATAATTGAAAAGAGTGGGTCTTAGAAGAGGCCCACTACATGTAGAATATGCCATGTTAGTAGAGATACTAAGTATGGAGGTAGAGGAAATCAAAGGGGAAGAAGTCATGGTATGAGAAGGGGTCAAAATATAGGGAAGATGTTGAGAAAAAAAGAATATAGTATTATTAAATCCATGTGATAATGTGGGAGAAGGTGAATGAGGCTCCTCAACTTGACCACTTATCATGAGATGGTAAATAGTAAAAGAATCCTTTCCGCGATGTTGAGGAAACTCATTGATGAAGAAGATCCTTTATAGTGTGTACTATAATTTGGGTTGATATTTAAATGAGAAGAGAGGATTATTAAGTGAAAAGGAATGAGGAGGTATCCCATAGTTTGTAGTGCAAGTGGCTATATGAACATTACTTTCATATAGGATAGGAACCACAAGATAGTTATGGGAGAACCTATTAGGGTTGGTAAGACTCATCATATCCATTGAATTGAACTCAATTTTGTATTAAAATGAGAATTTCATGATGAAGGAGAGATATTAAGGCAAATTTGATGAAAAATCAAGGAAATAGGGACATATAAAAGTATAGAGTTAACTAGGTTGACCTAGTACTATAAATAGGGTATGCAAAATGAGTTAACAAGGATACAGATTCGATAGAGTTGACTTAGAATTGTAACCTGAGATAGAGAATAACTTGATAATTATATAGATTCAACCAAGTTGAATTAGTACTATAACCTGAGATATAGAAAAGATTATTGGATCAGCTAGGTTGACTTAGTACTACAGTCAGGGAAAATATAGTCTGTAAGAGATAATGTTGAATAGAATGATAATGTGATAAAAATAGAGAAATATCTTGAAAATTAGTTGAAATAAATAAATGGAAGTAAAAAAATAAGTAATTTTATCAAGTGAGAATGATCTAATTGGGGCACACAACACAAAACCTTACACCAATGCTGGTCAATGCAAATTTTTGCAATACAACATATAATGAGTAGAGAGCAAACAATCAACTAAAAATTAAATGATAACTAAGTGGTCATCCTAAATGTTTTTATATTATTAAAAAGTGTTATTTTAAGTGTGATAGGTAATTTGGTTGAAATTAGGGAACTAGAAAACAATCTATGGATGGTTTCATGATGTTTAGGCTAAGAAGGATCTATGTTGGCAATAATACAGGCTTGGTACTAGGGCCTACCCCCTCACTTCACAATAATATATCAATAAAGGTTATGGATACTTTACCAATATATGCCATTAACCATGTGTTTATAATTGGCCATAAAACCAAGTCAAATTCCCCCTTGGTGATGAGATCCAAGTAGGTAGGCCTTGGGTAGACAAATGTTTAAATGTGATTTGAAATTATATGATTTGGTATTGTGAAAAATAAATATAAAAATAATGTAAATAAATGGTATATTTAAAAACTAGCTAATTAGAATATGTGATCTATTCTAATCATGCAAATAAATTGAAAATGAAAGTGCGAAGTAATTACTAGCATATAGTTGTTAATTTCCAATTTTAAGCACAGTACAGAGTTGGTTCAGATGATAGTATGTGTAAAAATTATAAAATAGATTAGATAGGGTTTCTAATACACTACAAAATCAAGAGTCCTTAATAACTAAGTTGACTAGGTTGACCTAGTCTTTTAGATAGAAGACAAACAACAAAACTAGGTCGACCTAGTTTGTTGTAGGATTACATTTTTGAAGACTGCAAAATTTGTAAAATAGAAATATAAGGAAGAATTAAATTGAAAGAGAGAGAGAGAGAGAAATGAACTTTAATGGTTTGGAGGATTTTGAGGACTATGAATTTTTTTTTGAAGTGTCTTGAATGCTACTTTCAAGTCTTTCTAACTGTGTCGACTAGGTTGACCTAATTTTGTAATTCCCTATTTGATGAAGCCTATTTAAGACGACTACTATCCTAGTCAACCTAGTTTGTTATCTGGAAGATTATTGGAATAATAAGTCAACCTATCCAACATATTCTATTGTCTATAAGTGAATATGAATACTGTGTTGACCTATTCGATCTGGTAACCTATATTTGATGAAAACCTAAATAGAAAGAATAGAGTCATTTTGATGTGATTGTGTGTTAAACATATGCATAAAATTTAAATACTATACCAGCTTGGTCAACCTAGTATCAAAAATATATAAAAATAAAGAAATCAAAATCATGAAATAAAATCTACAAGGGTTAGATTCATGTCAGGTTCACCAAAATGTATGTAATAAAAAATGCATCAGATCTACAAATCAATCCTAGCTCAGAGAAGATAGATCCTACTTACACTTTTGATTGGGGATACATTAGATAATTGGGAACTTGACCAATATATATCCACTAAACTTGATTAGGTGATCTCTTATCACACTGATATCACTAGGGAAGGTTTTGTAAACACCTAAATCTAGCAACTGATAACCTCCAATCAAGATTTTGGCCAATTTCCACCTAAAACACATAATTTGGCCTAAAAACACTAAATCATAGTAAAAGATTTGAAACTAACATATTCAAGTGCCAATTTTGGCTAAGTATCCCTAAATAGGGCAATGCAATTTATGGGCCAAATAACTTTGATCAGATCATCCTGAGACAAAATGTCAATTTTGCACCTAGGTGATCTAGATTGATTTTTCCTATCAAATATATTGCACAAGGCACATGCCTTTGTTATTTTATATTGATAACATCCTAAATGAGATAATAGATCCAATGCATCTGACATTGCCTTCAAATTCCAATCTAGTCAAATTTTGGACCAATAATAAGGCATTTTGATCAATTTAAGTGATTTGTGCACAAAGTACGTAAACATGCTTAAGAGCTAATTAATCCAAATCAAGGCCTAATTAATAATTCCATGAAAATTTGTTGAATACTTGTTGTTAGAAATGAATATTGAATATATGCATCATTAGGTGACCTCATTTTTTGGGAAGACGTCACTAGGCCATAAATACCACAAATATCAGGAGTCATACCCTCCATGCCTCTTAATTGCCCCTTCTTCCAATGTCATGATGAGGATAATTACAAAATTTATTCCAAAAATTGAATTAATCCTCAACCATACATCTCAATCTTAAGATGGATGGTTCAGGTTGATTCTAGACATTTGTAAAAATCTATAAATAGGAGGCCTTACCACATGAATTTTAAGACATGATAATACAAAGTTATAATGCACAAATGATTCCAAAAGCCATTGCAATTAGTGTTACCATGCCAAATTGATTCCAAGCCAATCCAAGCCACAAGCCAAAGGTGCTAAAGAGAGATGAAGGTATCCAAGCTTCCATTTCTAAGGACTTCATGAGCACAAGCTGAGCAAACCACTACAACAAGCATTTTGGAGCATCCAAGGAAGGTAAAAGAGGGTTTCTTTTGCATTTTAGTTATGTGTTTTATTCATGTTTTTTAACTAAGCTCTCCCTAGTGTCTAGGCCTATAGATGTTATGCTAGTTAGTGTGTTTCTTTTATTTTGTTTTTATTTTGGAAATAACACCATACTAACCATCCTCTCTTGAGTCAAATTCCTAGAACACATAATGGCACAATTGATGGGACCAAATGTATCCTACACATGAAGAAGATCATTTTTAAGATTTAAAATCTTCATTTGGATCATTAAAACTCTTGTAAAATGATTTTATAACTTTATTTTATCATTTTTATTTGTCATGATTTTATACAGTAACCAACATCAGTTAGTAAAACTGACATAAATTGGATAGCAATCATCGATCACTATTGGTATAGCTGATGTCGGTTAGAAAACCATTATCAGTTATCCAGTGTAATCATCATTGGTTATATAACTGACATCGATCACTATGTTTTTCTTAAAACATAGACCTAAGAGCTCTTTTTTTTAAGTTCATTATTTCAAACCTAAAAGAGCTTCAAGGCTAAAGGACATGCTAACATTTTTGTTGTAGCACCAAGCTTGACATTGGCTAAAAACATGTTTAGATCACCTTTTTGTGTGCTTAAAAATCAATTAGGAACCTTGTTTTGGTGTTTAAAAAAAAATAGATGTTTATGGTGAATGTTTTCAAAGTTTGCAACTAAGACCAAGGGGTCAAATGAATACCATCTCATTTTCCATTTGGGATTAAAAATTAACTCACCTTTTCAAGATTTTTATATTCACTTAGTTATTTAAATTAAATTTTTATTTGGCAAAAAGAGGGATGTTACATGTATGCTCTTCCATTTTTCCCCTTTAGGGAACCCTTGGAATCAAAAGCACCATTCCTATTGTAAATAGCCTAGTCTAAGGCTTATAAATAATTTCATCTAAATCACTCCCCAAAAACTCATCAAAGTTTGGGTGACCTTGAAAATGACCCTAAAGTCTTTTTATTAGTCTTTTATTTTCATGCAAACTTAGCTTCTGAGGGGGATGGCGTTACCTCCCATGATTTTTTTAGGAAATATTTGACCTAGGGTTTCATCTCCTGACATTGACTTCACTTACTCCTTTGGAGTTACACCTGGGACGTATCTATATTTGGACATTACACTACACTGAGCGAACAGAAGGATGTAGTGGTTGTAAAAATTAGTAGACCTTTTTACAACTAGCCAATGCCATGGTCACCCAATTTCCATGCTTGTATTTTGCATTATTTGATGTGAAATTCATTATGGAATTTATTCCCCTACAGACATTCAAAACTTGCTAGTTTAGTCAACCCCACATTGACATACCCTTACTAGGATTTGGAAAATTATACTTAGTATATTTTGGTCATTTTTGCTTGGTATGTCTTGAGACTAAAACTTATTTGTTTATTCATAAGCCATGTCAAAACCAATTTGTCTATACATCACTTTTTTGTCTAAAGAGGCGTTATGATGGCCATTTTACACCACACTTGTGCCTTGAAATTTTTGCTAAAACTTGTTTGTGTGTGTGTCAATTTAAGTTGAGGAGGGTAGTGTTATGTTGCCTAAATCATGTCAAACCATTTGAGCCTTTTGAGTCTTTGAAACATAATAAAGATAACATCATTCGAGTATGATTACACCATTAGGCTGCTCAATTTGTTTCAAGACTTGTTTCACCTTGTGTTAAAAACCATTTATTTAAAACCATGTCATGTATACCATTTAGACCTTTGTATCGTGTTGTCATGCTTTCTAATTTTGTCTAGCTTGTTTTGTCAAATCTTAGTTTTCACTGTTGAGTTTTTAATTACCCTTGTCAAGTTTGGATTCAAATATTGATTGATTTATATTTAGGTCTCAATTTATGGGACTGATACATCAATCTTTCTCTTTTGGGTTGTATAACTTTGGTTAATCAATTACCCAAATTTGAAAACTATTGATGGTTTGTTTATTCAACACCTATCCTCATAATTATTTGTGCCTTTATTTAGGAAAACATAGTCTTTCTTCAAAGAGCCTTTTTGCTTATGCCTTATGCCAACTGATCATGTTCATGTTCGATTCTATGTGTCAAGGTTATGTCAAATTTATTTCCAAACTTGTTAGATTAAATCAAATCATATCAGCCTTTGTTTTAAGTCTAGCTTTTGATGTCATTTGGCCAAAATCCCTAGCATATGCCTATTTGTTTGAGCCTATCTTTTGACTCTGCATTTGGATAAAAGACCTAGCAACTCAACTTTTCCCTTTCCTAGTTTAGACCTTGTTTAGAACACTTTGACCTAGACTTTTGACATGCCAATTTTTATTCAGATGCTTGACCTTTTGTGAATATGACATTTGACATTAGAAATTTGATGTTAGGCTATTTTATGCCAAGTCTTAGCATAAATCATTTTGGAGATAAAACTCCACTTTCAAACCACATTGGAGATAAAACTCCACTTTCAAACCACATTGGAGATACAACTCCACCTTTTGACCAAGTTAGACCAAGCTTGAACCATTTGTCCTTTAGACATAGTTTTTTAGAGTTTGTGGAACTCTAAGCCTTTTTATTTCAGAGCTTTCATCATTTATGTCGATATGTCTAGCTACACTTATGGTGGAGTCACTTACAATCTAACTTATGATAGAATGGATACACAAAATGACTTTTATGGCTTTAGTCAAGACCCCAATGATGCCAATATGGTTTGTGAGATAGATTTCTATCCACCTCATATTAATCATTCATGGGAACAAAGTCATGAAACAAATTATGATCTAACTCGAGACCTTGATTGGTATGAAAAGGCTTGTGAAGAGGACTTTGAAGACCAACTATAGATAATTTTGTTTAGGATATAGATTTGTACCCTCTTTACAATAATTTGTGCATGGAACATAGTCAAGAACCAACTTATGAGCCAACTCATAACTGAGATGATATGGTTTATGAGGAATACTTGGATGCTTTCACTTATGCGAGTAATCAGGCTCCACAACATCATACCATTTCTATTTTAAGACCACAATGTCACACAATTCCCATACCAAGACCTCATCCTTTGGTTTGTGTGAGTAACCAAGCTCCACAACGCTTAACCATTTATATACTAAGACCTTGTCCTTTGGCTTATGCAAGAAATCAAGCTCCATAATGCCCCTTCATCATTATAGGACCTAATCCTTTGGCTTATGCAGGAAATTAATCCCCACAATGCCCTATCATTACCATTTTAGGACTTCATCCTTTGGCTCGTGTGAGCAATCATGCTCTCTAATGCCCTACCATTATCCAACCACATACCATTCCTCATCTAGTACCAATCCCATCGAAACCTCAACCCACCCAATCATTCAAAGACCAAGCTATACTCAAAACTGGTATTTTTTAACTCATTGGAAACCAAGGCCAAGAGAACCAACCAATCCAATATGTTTTTGTTGAACCAACCATTTTTGATAAGTCAATCTATGATGAATCACTTATTGATCCTATATTAGTTATCAAGGAGTCTCACTCTAATGGGCCAATCTTTTTTGAGTTACTTAATGATTATAATTACCTTAGGGAAAATAATTACCTTAACCATGTGCTTGTTTTTTAAGAGCCTCCTATTAACAATTCAATCTCTAAGGAGTTGTCTCTTGAACTTTTTCCCATCCTAGAGGAGTCCCACTTTGATAAACCTATTTTTGTGGAAACCATTGTGGCATCACAAGGTGTTACTTATCCAAAACCAAATATTCAACAAGACATCATTATAATAGAGTACCCATTAGATAAAGAATTAGATTCAGAGTCAGGTTTTATTCTTGAACTAACATCAGATTTAACATCAAAATCAGAATCAACATCAATCTTAACATCAGATTTAGAGTTTGTTGAGTCATAATCATATTTAGATATAACATATGTTCATGATTGTTATAACATTAGTTATGCATGCCTCACATATTAGTTTGAATAAATTTTTGATCCTTCTATAGTTTTTTAGGATGAGTACTTCAGATTTAACATAAGTTATCCTAGTATCTTCTACAAGGATTGTATAGCCTCTTCCCATTCTATTACCATTCCACAAGCCATTGTCATCAACCAAGATAGCCATATTATTGACATTCAATCTCCCACAAGTTTTGATTGGGATTTAAAAAATCACATTTTTTAAAACTATATCCATGGCAACATAGTGGTTAAAGAAGAGCAAGGAGGCCAAAACCACATTCATGTAGCAGAAGAACAATCTCTTAGTGAAACCTTTTTAGAAGTGCTAGAATACAATCAAAGTCAAAACTTAGCATCTTCAAGTGAAACTTTTTTGGAAGTGCTAGAAGACAATCAAAGTCAAAATTCCACATTCCTTAGTGAAACCTTATCGAAGGTGCTATGGGACAATCAAGACAATTTCATTGGTGAAAACCTCTTTGAGGCACCAATAGTTGAGCACAAAAGTTCTTCACTACTTGATGATGATCAAATTAAATATGAAATAAAAATAACTTCCTATTTATAGCCTAATTAGATAGTACTTACTCTCAAGATCAAATAATAGAAAAATATGGTGGTCTTATTGAGAGAACAAGTCTTCGGCCCTACCACAACCAAAATTATGTTGAATCTAACATCAACAACATTACATGTAACTGAATGTCCTAATCTTCATTTGTTTCCCCACCATTACCCTTTCCATTATCATCTACCATTACATTTCATAATCAAACCTACCATCCATTATTTGTACTTGTTTACCATCCATGGCCACACTTCTCTTTGTAGAGGCTACACATGTACCTTATCTCAACGTTTGAAGGAATCAGAATCAACGACCAATGAAGATCAAAAAAACATTCTTAACAACCAAATTTGTAACTAATTCTTGATAAATCAGTTATTTAGATGAGGTGTGGGCTAGAAATTAACATTATCAAGCATTTTATTTATATCATTTGTTGATTATAATGTGCATCTCCCCATCAGTAGGAACAATAGAATCATATGTCAAAAACCACACCCAGGTCAAAAACATGTACCATACCGTTTCACATTACCATGTGATTGCTATTGTTACATATCCTTTTGCCATTGTCATGTATCCTTTTATTCACCCTATCACTTGGGGGCAAACCCTCTTACCATTTTATCCAATTTAATCCTAAAGCAATGTCATTCCATCCTATCATTCCATTCTTATCAAGACCAAAGCCTATTTTTAGCCATCCTACCCAATCATAGTTTGATCTTGGTTCCTTGAGTTCTTTCCACACTTTTTATGAGAGAATTATGATCAAGTTTCAATGATAGTCTATGAAAGTAGTGTGATAATTGATCTGGCAAGATATATTTCATCCTATATCCATGGTTGTTTATGTGAGCTTGATTATAACCACCTATGGGAAAATCAATGTCTCACCAATCTTGTTACTAATTATAACTACCTATAGGAAAATTAGTATCATTGACCTATGTTATTATATCCTAGTTATAATTGCTTATAAGAAATTAGGGGCAACACTTATTTATCATGCATTATTGTATCACCTTGCCATCACTATTTTCATTTGACTAGCCATTTGATGGATTTGAGAACTTGTTGGGACCTAGTTGGTTTTTTCTCACCTTTTGTGTGGATGGAATTACTATGACTTTAGGTCATTTTAGGACTATGTGGGTCATGCTCAATTCATGTTGAGGTTACCTTAGTCCCCCTTTCCACACACTCTTACCATTTTGCAAGCAACGTAAGCCAAATGCTTTCATCATTTTATGAGTAAGTATCTTATCATTATCTAATGAGTTAAGATACCTCAAAATACCAAGAACATTCATAACATTTCAAAAATCCAAAAATATTTGTCCTATCTAAGCCTAGTCAGTTATCCTTGATTTGCCTTATTAGGGCATGGTCCTTGTTAGGATGTTTTCTTTTGCTTTTATTTTTAGGTTTTATGTTTGTCTATTTATTTCAATTTGTTTGTTTGTTTATTTTTTTTCTATTTGCTTGCTTGTTTGTTTGTTTTTAGTACTATTGCCTTGACTCAGTCTATATGTATGCATTGGGTGATTCCTTGCACACATTATTCTTGAGTTTATCCATATTCATACATCAACATTTTCATCATGGTTTTTATCATTAGTGCATTATTTTCAAGTGTTATTGGATTGGGAATCAGTCCTTACGCATATTTTGGCCAAGTCTTCATGGTGTTCTATCATGAAGCCTACCATCACATGCTACAACAAAAATTAGCTTTATAAAGTTCTAAAATCAATGGAGTTGCATAAGTTTCTCCTTGGAACTTTAGAAAATCCTCCCACCCACCTTGATCAATATAACTCATTTGACCATTCTATTTGTATCATTGCTAATAAGGATGAGCATCTCCTTGCTATAGGTATAATTGAATCATTCACATTGATCAATCTAATTTCTCTATCCATCTCTTTCATCACTTTAAAGCCATTCATCTTTTATATATATTCTAAGTTATATCCTTGAGTTATGCTTTCTAATCAGCCCTAACTGGGGCACAACCATCAATTTTAGCCAATGTAGGTCATCTTCATTATTATAACCACTTATGGACAAATCATTATTTTGACTTTTATTCCTAATTATAACCACTTTTGGGCAAATCAGTATCCTTTTTACATCAATGCATGAAAGAATTTTCTTGTTTGAACTAATCTTAACCATAGGTTAATTCCACATTTCTTATTTCTTTTTGAGGGACCATCCATCAACAAATGTAATAGCCACTCCCTTGAGAAGGCATTATCATAGGCTTCCCAAAACCATTTGGATCTTTGTTCTTCAATGATCATCTTATTTTTGGCATATAGTCCATCTCTCATTATTTGAGAAGACATTGCTTTGCTTATGGTTTACAACATCTTCCCAAATAGGGACAAACTATAGACACCTAAATTTGGCCACCGATAACCTCTAATCATGTTTTTGGCCAATTTCCACCTAAAACACACAATTTGGCCTAAAACCACTAAAGCACATCAAAAGATTTGAAACTGACATATTCAAGTGCTAATTTTGGCTAGGGTATCCCTAAACGGGGCAATACAATTTATGGGCTAGTTAACTTTGATCAGATCATTCTGAGTCAAAATGTCAATTTTGCATCTAGGTGCTCTGGATTGATTTTTCCTATCAAATCTATTGCACAAGGCATGTGCCTTTGTTATTTAGCATTGATAACATCCTAGATGGGATAACAGATCCAACACATTTAACATCACCTTCCAATTCTAATCTAGTCAAATTTTGGACCAATAACAAGGCATTCTGATCAATTTAAGTGATTTGTGCACAAAGTGCTTAAACATCCTTAAGAGATAATTAATCCAAATCAATGCCTAATTAATAATTCCATGGAAACTTTTTGAATACTTGTTTTTAGAAATTAATATTAAATATTTGCATCATCAGGTGACCTCATTTCTTAGGAAGACATCCCTAGGCCATAAATGTCATAAATATTAGGATTCATGCCCTCCATACCTCTTAATTTCACCTTATTCCAATGTCATGATGAGGATAATTAAAAACTTAATTATAAAAATTGAATTAATCTTCAACCACACATCTCAATCTTAGGATGGACAGTTCAAGTTAATTCTAGACATTTGCAAAAATCTATAAATATGAGGCCTTACCACATGAATTTTAAGACATGATAATTCAAAGTTATAATGCCCAAATGATTTCAAAATCCATTGTAATTAGTGTTACCATGAAAAATTGATTCCAATCCAAGCCAAGCCACAAGCCAAAGGTACCAAGGGGAGATGGAGGTAGCCAAACTTCCACTGCCAAGGACTTCATGAGCACAAGATGAGCAAACCATTATAACAAGCATTTTTTAGCATCCAAGGAAGGTAAAAGAGGGTTTATTTTGCATTTTATTTGTGTGTTTTATTCATGTTTGTTAACTAATCTCTCCCTAGTGTCTAAGCCTAGAGATGTTATGCTATTTAGTATGTTTCTCTTATTTTGTTTTCATTTTGGAACTAACACCATACTAACCATCCTTTCTTGAGTCAAATTCCTAGAACATAGGTTCCAAAGCCTCCAGTCAAGCAAAACCATGTAATAACCCTAACTAAGTCCTATGTTTTCATATTCACTATAATAATAAGTAAAACAAATAAATCTAATCTAGTGCTCACCAAATCTTATGGCACAAAGTGGGGGTAATAAATAATAAAAGTAAACATGCATAAAAGACATATATGTACATCAATGTATACATAATCTTAATGCATGAAAGAGAAGTACAAATGCATATCTATCTACTCTTACAAATGAGGAACAAAGTTAGTAATACTTACCTTTGAAGAAGAACCTTTCGAGCCTCAATCTCTCCCTTGGCTAAGGTGCTTCACAAGAGGTTGTTGTGGTATGTAAGGATGAAAATAAAAATCAGCTCTAGCCTATACAACCTATCAATGCATCCAAAAGACTTCTTCACAAGATAATATCTATATCTCCAAATAAAGTATGAAACCCTAAACTTGTTCCTCAAGTAGAATGGTCGATAAGCAGATGTATAATAGCTCTTAATTATTCTCTTCTATAAATATTGATGAAATGATTGTGTATATATAGGAAAATTTAACCCTAAACCCTTTCAAAGGTTTCATCCAACAGGGTTGACCTAGTCGACCTAATATTTTTATTGACAAAAACCCACTAGGTCACATGTTAGGTTAGCCAAGAGCTAACTTAGACCCTAAATAAGTTTTTCTAATAAGAGTATAAGGTTGACCCAGTCGACCTAATCATGAAAACTATCAAAAGGGGTTTTAGGTTTGGAAAAGGGGTATTGAAGGTGTTAAAATACTAGAGGAGTGTTCAAGAGATAAGGACAAGCTTACGGGAATGGTTTTTAGGATACAAATGTGTAGATAATAAAGTGGCAAAAGGGACAACAATCCTATAAAGCATCAATAGTCTACCAACCCCTTTCCCAGTGTACCCCTTAAGGTGTGCACTCAGAGAGATTAAGATTTGATGGATTCCTACAAAGATACATAGCATCAATAATTGATAAAATTTTGAAAATATTATGTGTATACACCAACTAGCATGGAAAGTATAGGTCATGAAAGAATATTTGAAGATAACTAATGTCTACATAGGAAGCATAGTGTATGAAGAGTTATATGTAGAGGAATATATGTGCATAGTATGGCATAGTCATGACATGAAGAGATTCAAGGTAAGCCAAGTAAAGGAAGCATAGTGAATTAATGAACAAAGTTGAGGTCATAACATGGAAGGAACAGGTCAAGGTGTCAAGTGTAAGGGAATCTTGAGCCTAGTCATGGCATGGTGAAGATATGAGCTAGTGGAATAATAAGGTGAGTGAACTCAATAATATGAGAGGTTGTGAATTTTGTATGAGAATTAAAATAAGGCATGGATTCACTCATAAGTTTTTCAAAGTGAGTCTTTTAAGGTATGTCCTCCAGTCTTAGTCTATACCTAGACCATATTTTAGCCCTACCTAGCCTAATAAGACATGATGATTAGATTTAAAAGTGAATGTGTGAAGGTTAGCATTAATAAATTTAATTTAATTTTTTTCAATATTGATAATGAATTATGAGGTTATGGTTTGTAGGAAAAGGCAAAAAAAGTGGTTTCGAGGTCTCTCGAGTGCACAAAATGAAGGTATGCAAATTCAAGAAGGAATTTTAGGTGTTTGTTGGAACATATAACCTTTACATGGGAACCTAATCTATTAAATATATATGGATAAGGGTCCTATCTAATATCTATAGTCATTATTTTTATATTTAAGGGGCAGTCCTTTATAAATAATCATTAACACCAAACCCTATGTTAAACCTTCCTAAAACCCTAATGAAGACTTGATGTAGAATATGTTACTCAAGTAATATTAAAATGGATTTAAATTCTTAATAAAACTATTGTATCTTGTATTGGACTCTCTCAGGCACCTCTAGGTGGTATTGAGTTGTCAAGTGAGTGAGAAGACCCTATAGGAAAGGTCTTATTTGTGAATAATTTGTTATAGTAGTCAAAAGTTGACTTGGTCAAAGTAGATAAATTGATGGAGGAAGAATTTATAGACATATATTTCATGTCCATAATGGTTTATAGATATTGTTTAGGCCTTGGGTGTTCAAATTTAGTGATCCAAGTAGGCCAATCATTGACAGGCCTAATGAAGAAAATACTGTAAAACCCAGATAGAGATGAGAAGATGAATTTGAGTGTGATTTGATGGTAGAATTAGGAAAAAAAGTACATGTAGATGTTTTTTAGGACTTATATGTCATATTAATTCTTTTAATAGTATTTTGATTTTAGGAAAAGAGATGAAAATGTTGAAGCCAAAATGGCTTATCTAGTTTAGTTTGGTTTGTGAGATATAAGGCCATGAGATTGATCTGAAAGACCAATATTTTGATATTATAAAATATGAGTTTTTTGTTTGAGGATATTATAAAGATGTCAAATAATATTTTTAATGCATCAGGAGTCTTTTAAAGTGTTCATATAGGTATTGGAGATCAAATGTTTCATGACTATGTTTTGAGTATTCTGGGAGTTTTGAGTGAGTGTTTTGATGAGTTAATATTGAAGCCTTAAGCTCTAAGTGAAAGTGTATAATGAACTTGGTAATGAACCTGAGTTAATATATATTCTATATATGTAATTTTTTTAATCATGTTTGAGTGTCTTAAGTGTGTTTGATCTTTAATATTGAAAGGTAGGCTTCTTGGTGTACACAGGCCTAATAGGACTGAGTACTATTAAGGGATTTCATGAAGTGGTTAGACCTAAAAAGTGTTATGGAGGTTAGAGGATTTTGGATAAGGTATATTTAGATTATATTTGAAATGGTTGTGTCATGTATGGAAGTGTAATGTTTTCTAAGAGATCAAATGGTAAGGTGTTGGTAAGAAGGCATAATGCAATTAGGTCTCCGTGAGACCTAAAAGTGAAATAAGGCCTAATTGAGCTATGAAATACCAAAAGGGACTAAAATTTAATTTTAATCATGTTTATGATATGTCCTAAGACATATTATATGGCTGAACTAATATTATAAGTGTGTGTGGTTGACCAAGTGGTATATGAACAATAAATTAGTATATATAAGGTAATTTAGGCCTATTTGAATAAGGAAAGAGTAAGCGAATGGATTGATAAATAAATGAGCCTAAGGAGGTTAGGTAGCATATTTTAAACCATTAGGAGATATCATATAATAATTTCATGAAGATTATATGGGTTTTCTACAGTTGAAGATCAAGGTCATATGACCTATTTAGTCTTGATGGGGGCTAGTTAAGCAAAGAAGTCTAGAGGTAGTTTTGAGAGAGTTCAAAGGAATAGAGGAGAAGGAGTGATCATTATTTATTGAGAGGATATCAGATTTGTATCATATATGTGTTCCTAATATATGGTAGTGGATAGAGTTTAGATAGACTAGATAGAGAGATGAGTGGAAGATTAGAAGAAAGAAGTGTGATTGGTTGAGTTGGTGCTTGGTCAAAGAGGGAGTTAAAGATTCCTTGCAAGTTGATAATTATATAATTAGTATTAATATATTTGGTGCTTGGTATATAGGTATATATATCTTCCTTTTAGGTTGGTTCTTTCATAAGTGTCCTCTGACTAAGTTGGTTCTTAGTCATAGGTGGTTATAGCCTCCTAACAAGTGGATGCTTGCTAAAGTCAATTAAATGCTTGATAAATTTGGGGTTGGTGATTTATTTTGGGTTGGCATAAAATAAATTTAATAAATTGTAGTATATTATAGTTTTTCCAAGCTTTATTTTAGTGGGTTTTATTCCCCATGAGGGTTTCCCACATATGTGATGTGTTATCTTATTTCATGTTCATGTGATTGGTTCTTAATGCATTTTTAGATATCTAAGTTACTTTAAATAATTATTGAATGTTCAAGTGTAATTGATTAAATTTTTTTGAATAATGATTCACCCCCCCCCCCCTCTTATTCATTGTGATTCCAACACTAAAAGTGTTTGAAATTTGTTAAATCCTTCTCAAACTAAGTTCTCCTACTCCTCTTATAAGTTCCTTATTTCCTTCCTCAAGCTCTCATCAACTCTCTAAATTGAAAATGAACCAAGAAAATATTCCAAGGAAGGCCTTCCTTTCTATTATAGATAAAATACTCAAACCTAATAGCCAATATAAAAGTGACACTTATACCTTCCTATTCCTTGGTTGTTCTCAAAAAATTCTTCTCTAGTATTAAATCACCTTACATACCCATGTGGGCAAGTAAGGTTTGCCCATACCTATTAATATTATCACTTCTTCATGCCATAAATGAGCACCAGTTCTCCTATAAAATTTTCAACACTCTAAAAGGGTCTTATCCCATCCCTTGGTCAAAATGGGTCTTAAATTCACTTACAACCACCTTGATAACACTTTTTAACAACTTGAAAACATGGGTTTAAATTTTCATTCTAATTTTATGTTAAGGGACCACTTGAGTGGTTTTTAATTTTACCTTTATGAATTAGTTTAAAGCTAAGGTGACTCTTGAAGTATTTTAAAAAGATAATGAATAGTTATAAAGTGTGAATAGTTTGAGGAGGGTCAAATAAGGTCAAAACTCAAAACTATTTTAAAAAAAACATTGTGATTAAATTTTAATTTAAGGGAGTCATGCAACCACTTCATAACTAATAATCATGGTTCACTTATGTTTTACGTGGTCTCATTTCCCTCACTTGGCATCCCTTTTCACTTTCACATAATTTCACACATAAAATTGCATTAACCTAGGCATTCAAAGTTTTTGAATGTAAACATCTCAAGTAATATCTAACAATACAAAATAAATATTTAAAACATCCAAAGCAAAACATATCAATAAATACATATGAGGTAATCTCAACTTGATAACATCATTATATCTATAATCTTAAATAATATTATAAATCAATATTATCTCAACTAATATGATAATGTAGCATGTATTTCAATAATGAAAGTGAAATAATCCATAACTAGCATCTAGATAGTGCTCATGTAAGAAAATAATATAATCAAGAACATTAATTTTTTTGTTTTAGTAATAATATAATAATAAACATCCTATGTCTCAAATAACATAAGCATCATGTCACAACAAGATATGTAAATTTTTTTAAAAAGGCTAACAAAACTAACACTGTGAAAATTGGGCCCTCACATAATGGAGTTGCCATGGTGGAGGTACAAATGCTAGAATGGTAAGCCCACAGTATGGGGATAAAGCTAAAGGTGGTAGTCCAAATAAGAATCCCTCATAGTTTTTTTCAATATCTTGTTAAGGATTTTTTTTGTGGTTTATACTTGGCCATTTAATTGGGGGTCGTAAGGTGTAGAAAATTTTAGAGTAATTTTGAATTTTATACAAAGTTGGTTGATGTCTTTATTTTTGAATTTCCCACCATTATCAAATATGATGGTGTAAAGAATCCCAAAATGACATATTATTTGGCTAAAGATAAATTTATATATAGTGAAACTAGTAACATTAAGAATCAGTAAAAATTCTACCCATTTGGTAAAGTACTTAGTGGAGATAATAGTGAAGACATGGCCATCTTATAATCAATATAACATGTCGATGAGATATACTTCCACATAGAGAATGGACATGGATATTCAATTTTTTGAAGCTTGGCCAAAGGAGAATAAATAAGTTCATCATGAAACTAGCAAGGATTACAATTTTTTTACAAATTGATGGCAATTTTTTTAAGAATAGGACAAGAGTATTACATGTGTAAACATTTTTAGGTTGTAGCATGTCGGCTAAAATGGATAACACAAATTCCCCCATGCACTTTCTCAAAAGAGAAGGGAATTCATCTTGAGTTAAAAAATGGAGTATGGTGTCTACAGCATTATGATAGTATATAATATTATGTCTAATAATGAATTTAAATGCTTCTTTTAAAGTCTATTTTTTCTTAGGAATCAACCTCGGGAGGATTGTTATGATTTTTGATAAATTGAATGATGTATTTGTACCAAGAGCTTTGTCTAGTAGTGACAACTTATATGTGGAAAATAATAGAATCATCCTTAGGAGATAAGGTAAAGGGAGACTTCCTCATGTGGATGAGGAATTATAAGTCATGTAGTGTCTAATGAGGATGAAAGAGAGAAGTGTAAGAAACAAGAGAGTAAATGATAGCATTTTTCTCTCATAGAATTGTCTTGATGGACATAAACACTTTATCAAGAGTGGTATAAATTTGATTATATGCTAGAATGTTTTCGCTTTTGTATTGATAAGCACCATTGATTTGGTGGCATATAATTTATGAATCACCTAAAGCATGTAAGTAGGAAATGTCTAAATCGTTGGTTGCTTGAATCCCAAGGATGGGAGTTTCATATTCAACCATGTTATTAGTAACATGAAAATTCAATAAAAAATATAAAGGAATTATATTATCATAATTATAATCAAGGACACATCCCACCCCAACTCCTTGAAGGGATTTAGATCCATTAAAGTTGAGTGTCCAAGTATCCTCGTGAAAAATGATGGTAACATTGGTTAGTTATTCTGAGACAAATTTTGTAAATGGTTTAGACTTGGAGACTATAATTTCAAGTTTTTTGAGGGCCTCAACCTTGAGATCAGTTGTGAAATTGTGGAATTACTATTTAATGGAAACAACCTGATTAATGCCTTTGATTAAGAGGACATCCTCATTAGGAAGAGTATCTTGAAGGTGTTGTTAAGCTAGTATAGGTGTGATAGTAAGTTGATCAGTGATCACTTGGAGTTTATATAATTTTTGAGTGAAAATATTGATGTCAAATTCTATCAAAAGTACCATCCATTTTCCAATTCAATCCCAAATAAAATATATATATATAATAAATGATGAATGGGATCAAAATGGACTATAACATAGGTAGTCTGATAAAGAATGTAATGTCAAAGTTTTTTTTAAGAAAAAGTAGATTACAAGTAATTCATGATCCACTTTCATGTAATGGGTCATATAATATATCAAATCATGACTAATATAGTAAATGGCATATTCTTTGTCAGACTCATTTTTTTGTGCAAGCATTACCCTAACTGAGATGGGGGAAGATGATGTATACAACATAGAAGGGAGAATGCTAGAAGGTGGTTGTAAAGTAAGAGGATGAATTAAATATTTCTTCATGTTATCAAACGATTATTGACAAGTATTAGTCCATTCAAGTCAATCACCTTTCATGATAAGAGAGTTTACCAAATATATATCATATGCTAATTTAGGAATAAATTTATGGATTGCCTCAAGTTTCCCAAGATAAGTGTAGATGTTGGGAATGGATCAAGGTATAGGAATGTTAATAATATAATTGAAATTAGATGGATCCATGTCAATCCCTTGAATTCAAACCAATAATCCTAGAATTTTTCTAGAGGTAACACCAAAAATACACTTATGAGGATTAACGTAAATTTTTATTTAATGACATGATCAAAGATGATAGCTAAGTCATGAAGATGATTTTCATAATATTTTAATTTATTTATAAGTTAATTCACATATTTTTAAATAATAATGTGGATGAGATCATGAAAAATGTGCGTCATTAGATCTTGGTAAGTTGCTAGAACTTTTTTGAGGCCAAAGGCATTTTAACCTAGTAATATGTTTCCAACTTGGTAGTAAAGGTAGTATTATGTTGATCTTTGAGGGAGATGTGACTTTGATTGTATCCAAAAAAATTTCCATGAGGGAAAGCATCTCATAAATAGTTGTATAATAAACAATAACATCTATGGAAGGTAGAGGAAATTTTTTCTTAGGGCATGTTAAGCTAAGATTTAAAAATTTAATAAAAGTGTGAATGACCACATTGACTTTATTATGAATGGGTACTATGTTGGATACCTAGTTGAATTAATATATAGGTTAGATAAACTTATTATTTTGGATATTAATGAATAATTTATGACATAAATTATACACCTAGGGAGGTAACTTTCATTTTTTTTGGTGCACAGGTTTTATATTTGGAAAGGTTGTTATGTTATGAACAACTATGTTAAGGTGTATACCAAGCATATCCTTGTATGATCATGCAAATACTTAACTATTTTTTTTTTATAAATGACCTATAGTTATGCTCCTCTTTATGATGAATCTCTTTAAGAATAACTATGGACTTAGGATTTGTAATTTTACCAAATTGAACTCTTGAGTTTCTTTTATAAGCATTGCATTTTTGATAAGCATTACATTTCCATATTTAAAATGGTATGGTATAAAATGAAGATTGAAAATAGAGTTAGGATTAGGATAAACACTCATAATGATTTTATCAAGTGGACAAGCTTACGTTATTGGCATGGAATTTAAGGCTCTCTTGTGTGAAGTAATACAAGAATGGCTTCATCACTAGAAAACATAGGTAATAAACTATAATATTTGACATCTAACTCAAGATCAATAATATTATTACCTTTATTATCAAATTATAAGTGGAATTATCTTACAGTTTTAGTTTCTAAGGTAATTTAAAGATCTAGAAGAGAAGTGGTTGAAATTTGCTATACAATATTGGCATGTCCATTATAGTCTAGTACAATAAAATAAAGTTTAATGGTATTGACATGGTCAGTATAATTAACTAAGATAGTAGTGATATTGAATGTATGGGGCTAGCTAATACAAATAGAAGAATATGGGGATGTTATTAAAACTTTATCAACACTCAATAATGATTGGTCACTATAGTTTTGAGTTAAAGTTAGAACTGCATTAGGTTAGCTGATATAGTTGTAAAATTGAAGAGCAAGTTGAAGTGTATTGAGCTAGCTAATATAGTTAGCAGTGTTAGAATTTTTTGAAATTGTATCAGGTTGGCAAATGCAGTCAAGATTATTGGGAAGGTAAAAAATTTAATGGATAACCCATGGAGTGTTTCTAATGGTAGGTTGACAATAGGAATATAGCCTTGAGGTTCTAGTTCATTCTCATCATCAATGAAATCAAAAGAAATATGAACTAGATGGACATCTCACTCAAAGGCATACATTTTAGTAAGATATTTTTTATAATGAATTACATCCAAATTTCATGATTGGGATTAGGAAACCATGTAATCATAATAATATGATGTATAAATGTTACAAATATGTGTAATTTATTGAGAAATTTTCATTAAAAATATCTTTGGTGGATACACCAATTTGAGAAATATTTGAGGGGACACTGATAAAGGGTCTTGAAATAGCTTAGCCACCCTAAGGTCATTTCATGCAAAATCATCTTCTATATAAGAATCTTCATGAGATTTCAAGGAGGTGAGATTTTTTTATCATAATAAAATAATGTAATTCACCTATCTTGTGGTAGGAGAGATGGAGGAATCCATTCTATTATATAATAAGGTAATATAGTATTATTACAAGTCATTTGTAATTCATTGGGTTAATCATGATCAGAATAAACAAGAGTGACTTATAGATCAAGATGAATGTTAACAAACTAAGGAAGAGGGGGGCTATTGATATAAGGAATGGCCAAGATACCATATTATGGTTTAGGATTAGATAATTTGAGACCCTATGGATTGGGATCAACTTCTTACTTATAATGCTTACCATTATGATTGAATTTAATGCATTGGATACTAGAATAGGTGATAAACCTCATGTAATGAGTCTAAGGATGACATAAAAGGAGATTATAAGATAGTGGAACATCTAAAAATATAAGCTTAGTGTGCACTATTTTAAGCCTAATAGTGAGGGGGATTTAAATACAACTAAAAGTATTTTATTTCATTTTGTTAAATCCATGACATATGAATCTCATTTGTTTGAGGTCATCTTTGGAATATCCAATTTTTTGGATTAGCCAAAGGGAAGTGACATTAATTTCTAAGATTTCATCTACCAAAACTTTCCTTAATAGAGTATTTTTATCACAATATTATTAAATGAAGGTGGGTCATCAGCTCAAAAAATAATTTCATCTATAATCATATATTCTTCAGGGAAATATATGGAGAGTTTAGTAGAGGAAGAATGTTGATAAAGGGTTTCAATAGCATGGACTTATGTGGGTGCGAGACCTTTGGAAGGTTGAAGAGGTGCTTCAATTTTGGATTTTTTTTATATATCTTTCAATTTTTGTATGGGAAATTTTTGATGACATCATGATGTTCTCATGAGTTCCATTAAAGTAATCTTGTAAGGCATGTAATTAATCTCATATATGAAGTTTCAGTGTGATTTTGGATTGTAACCATAATGATATTTATTTTGATTAGTAAGAGTGGATTTAAGAGGTAGGGTAGTAGATGAATTAGATGTGCTTGGTTGAGACTCTGATGGTGGAATAGATTCATCACCAAGTGGTAAATACAAAGAAGATGTAGTATTGGTAGTAGTATTCTTAAGAATTTATTCTTTAAGATAAGGCTTCTTAGGTTTATAGGCATAATCTTTGTGAGTGGGCTCATGATGTTAGTTAACCTTTTTTTTATTTCAAAAATTAGGATATAGTGTAATAGTGATCATAGTCAGCATCAATAACATAAACAAATTATTTTGAATATTTTATATTGGGATAAGATGTTTGAGATGATTTTTGGGATTTTTTATTTGTAGATTTAAAATGATAATATTTATTTTTAAAGGATTTTAGGTATTCTTTACAAAGTTTTTTTGTGATGAGGTCATGATTAATTTTTTACCCCAATATGGTATTTACTACAAGTTTTTGAAGTACACAACATGTCTCATGAGAGTGATAAATACTGACATGGAACTAACATAACTTATTGGGATCATACCATGATGGGGGGCAGAATAATAAATTTATGGTTTGGATGGAGATAATAACTTCTTAATTTCCTACATACTAAAGTGAGGGTGGGATGGAAGTTTACTATCTCAATTCAATGCTCCCACTTTGGATTGGGGAGGCTTACTATGAAAATAATTATAGTTGATTGCATTGGCTGAGATTTAAAAAGATTTCCTTTTTGTGTTTTGAGATGGTTCAAATTGGGTCATAATTAAATATATATTTTTCTTAGTCATATACCTCTTCTAAATATTGAGGTGAGATTATCTTAACTTTGTATTGAATAGGGGCCTTAATAGTGGTAACAAATAGTTTGAATATATTATCATTACTCATGTTATGGTCTACTTTATGCACTAATGATTTCCATCCCATGATGAAGTCATGGGTTGATTCATTAGGAAGTTTTTTAGCATTAATGAAATAACTAAGGCTATTTTCAATAAGTTTATTATGTTGTAATTCATTAACTAGAGAATTGACTAAGTCTTCTAGTTGTGTAATGGAATTTTTGGGAAGTTGGTTATACCATTTTAATGTATCTCCAACAAATGTTTTTTCTAGAAGCTTGTGTTATTGTAAAGGATGCTATTGTAGCTTGTGTAATATCTACCTCTTATGCCATTCAAACCTTTGTATTAAGTTCACAAGTGGGACTTTTATCAATCCTTATATAAACATTACCAATAATTGGGGTCTCATTGGGACGTAGATCCATATTTTGCTCTTGAATAGAGACTATTATGGTCTTTATAGCCTTCTCTATTTTTTTCTCTATAATCTAAGATGGATAGCTTGGAGGTGTAAATAATGATGAAAGTCACTGAGATGGAACTTCTTTCTTAGACTCTTCATCTAGTTCCATATATTTTTCTTCTTCTAATAAAAGCTTTATTCCAACTGAGTCAGTTTTCTCTTGTTCTACTATCGACTCTTCATATATTTTTATTCCTGTTGATTTAATTCCCTCTTGCACTTATTCTTCATTAATTTCTTATTATTTTTTTGGATATATTTGCTCTTGTTCCTCCTTTAGTAAATAGACCTTCAACATGCATTTATTATTTTTTCACAACTTGGGGAGACATATGAGGAGTCTTAGGCTTCCTTTGATATGTCACCAGTCATGGCCTAGTAGAAATAGGGTTTGCCCCTAAAGTGGGTGGAGTGGGAAACAAAGGAGCTATAGTAGTGGAAGGTGGAGTGGGAATAGTAGAGACTATAGGTGGAGTTGTGGTAGGAATTGGTGATAAGGGAGTAGAAATAATGGGAACTTATGAAAGGAAAGAAGGAAGAATTACTTGTACTATGGTTAATGGAGGCAGTGGTGTAGAAGAAAGTGATCCCTCTAATATACTAGGAACTATATATTCCACTACATCAATTATAAGTGGAGAAGAAATAACATGTGGAGGTATAGGGAAACCTATAAATACATTGGATCTGATTTGTGGGTATGTTTCCTTAGATAAACTTGCTTCTTCAACTATTTATATCTCCTTTTCTACTTCTGGTTGAGGAGAAGGACCATGAACTAGTGTTGAGCTCCATTCCTCATTGTTTATTATCTTAACATCTTATTATATAATGGTAGGATCATACTATATATTTTGGGCTAATATCATTAACATGTGAGCCTTGTGCATCCCTATATCAACCTCACTATCATCTTCAACATTTAAAAATATAGAATTATGATTGTACCATTGGTGCTCATAAGATATTTTAAATTTATTTTCATATTTCTTAAAGTGCTCCCTGACATTATTTATGGGATCCTGATACCTAAATGGTGCCCTTTTAAAGTCATAGTTCATACTAATTTTACCAACAAATTTGAGGTGCTCCAATTTGGTATACTACATGTATCTAATGTTGAGAGGGGTTAGATGCAAAATTTATTGTTTAGCAGCCCTGAGTTGGATGTCCATACTATCAAGTAACTGTGTAATAATCTCTTATTTAGCCACTTTCTCTAGAAAAATATGTGATGGATATAAAGGTTGTGTTTTAGTATCTTCAATTTTGATTATAGTACAATTAGGGTAATACCAATGATCACCCATTTTCCTAATGCTTCTCTTAATGTAGTTTGATATTCTAGGCATGTTCTTCCCTTATATGGACCTACACACATAAGATAAAATGTTTATGTGATCCTCTAAATTTTCTTCCTAAATTTTTATATGTGAAGAATATTAAGTTTACACAAATCTTGTTTTTAGGATACTATGTGGATGACTCCCATGGTTTTACAAAAAAATATGTGAAGAATATTAAGTTATGGTTCTGAGAATATGATATACTACTATGTGACTGATAAACTACCCTCATGATATATCCTAGAGCTCTTATCAGGCTACGTTGAACTTTCCCACTTGGTAATAGCTCAAACCAATCCTCAACAATTCCATATCCACATGTTCAACTCTCTGTGAAGCATCTGAAGGTGAATGTACAGTCTATAAGGCAGTGAGAAGGAAATATGGGTATATGCATGGTGAATGAGCTTGTAACCAGTCTAAGACCTTCTCAAGGTTTCCAAAGGAATCCTTAGGTCCTTTAATTACTCTAAACTAGTTAGATACTTCCTTTCAATGTATTTAATCTACTACAAGGCACCTGTAGTGCATATCAATGAACTGCGTATGGGGTTGAACTATCATCACAGTTTGCATACATCACTTGGGAGCATCTCTTCATGCTTGGTTTGATTTTTCATGCTAAAATAACATATTCACCACCCCTTAGACACTTCATAACATTTCCATGACCGTACTTAGAGCTTCACACACCATGCCTATAAGTGAAAGTGGATAAGGAGCTAACTATGTGTCACATCTTTGATTGTCTCTTCATGAAGGTATCCATTATAACTAATCATTGAAAGAAGTGAGATCAAAGTATCATGAAAAAACATAAAACACCATATAACACCTTCCTATGGAACCATTACCACAACAAGAAACTTTGCACAGTGGCATATGTTTGTATATTAGTAATGGTGCACTTTCCTATAATCTAAGATGTTTAGCTCACCAAGTCACTTCCAAACATGAAACCAAAGGTGATAATCATGAGACAAGGATATCTACTCCTTATAGAAGCAATTAAATTTTATAGATTGAAAAAACTTACCCATACAAGAAGAAAACATGTAGGGTGTGGGAAACAACATGCAAAAATGAATAGTCAACTTCTAAAGGATGGTTCATAAAGCACAAGTGACCAATCCTTGAAATATTGCTATGTAAATGAAGTAGAATAAGTTTACTATCACCCCCAAAAGCATTTGATTTTTAACTTCTCCTACTGGCCATACTAAGTAGAAACCTATTGACCAATTTCATGTGCATAGTGGAGCGATGGAAGAGTAATGACACTAATATGACTCCTAAGTGATTCAAAATGACATAAGGACTAAATTGGCCTATGACTAAGGCTAATATGACATTAAATCACATTAAATGAAATATGACACACCCTATGAAATTATACTATACCCCTATATCAAGTTTTGGACTATAGGGGGCTGACCCATTTTGACTTGTGGTCAAAATGTTCAACAAGAAGTATGGTTGTAAAATTTTGAGCAACATGAAGGATGCACCCCCTATCAACCTCCTTCTCACTCCATCCAAATATTTTTCCATTTACCATCTTGCTGCCCCAAGTGTAACCTATTGTATGCAACTCATAATAGCTTCATAAACTCTTGATTTTATTCTTCAAATTCCTCCAATGATATGGGAATTACAGCTGCCTTAGGGTTTTCCAATAAATCAGAATTATTTAAAAATATTTGAATAGGGACATTACAGGTTTCGTTTGTCTCTTGTTTTCCTCCTAGGGCTTGTATAGCTCGGTATGGCTTGGTTCTTGGAGTGTGACTTCACCCATATTTTTTGTATGGCTAGCATTGTACCATTTCATGTTGTATTAATAAAGGTGCACTTTTCAATTAAAAATATTTACCTATCTATGGAGGTTTTTGTTAAGCAAAATATATACTGAGAGGTGGGGGTGAATCAGTATATTATAAATCTTATAAACTTTCCCTTAATCAAATTCCACTTAACCAAACATTCAATATATGTAATAAAACTAAAATAATAAACACCACACAAGATATAGAGAGACACCAGATTTAACGTGGAAACCCAATGTGGGAAAAACCATGGAGAACAATCTCAAGTATATGAATGAGCACCAACTCAAACTACAATATTCACAAGCACCAACTTGCAGGAGCACCAACCCCTTTGTTGAGCACCAAAACATCAAAAATTCATGAGCACCAACCCACAGGAGCACCAACCCCTTTTGTGTATACCACACAACTATCTCTCAATGTTTCTATCTCAACAAATAATAGTTCATTACGATATCTCTTTACTCTCTCACCTTTGCTCTTCTAAGCTAGATATAACAAATACAAATCATACTCACACTCACAAACTTAAAAATGGATTCTCAATCCTTTATTTATAGCTTTCAAAATGACCTTTGGCCTTCACCCTTTGTGACCCTTCAATCCTCATGGAAAATGGTGCCAAACTTGCCTGACCCTTCGTATCCTTGCATTTAAAAATTCATATGGTGACCCTTCATAATCAAAAATGTCCTTTCCTCTTTTGTCCTTATCTTGGTGACTTTTCATATTCCTCAAAGTGTCCCTTCATGATAAATTACACCCTTCCTCTTTTGTCTTCATTTGGTGACTCTTGGAATTCCCCAAGATGACTCTTCATGGGAAAATGTGTCCCATTCTTTTTTTGTCTTTACCCTATGACTCTTTGACTTCTCCATGGGCCCTTCTTTTGTCTTATATGCAACCAAAAATATATTCATTAATATTAAATAAATATTAACACACATTAGCCAATATAAAACTATTACAAACATCATTAAATGTAATGGGGCCTTTATCACCAATAATGCTAGACATTTGACATCAATGACAATATTTCCAACAATTTCCCCCTTTGTCATTGATGGCAACCTCAATCTTGAAACTGTCACATCTTGAAACCTGCACATACTATCATCTAAAAAACATACAATAACTCCCCCTTATTGTAGTAACCTGTACCTATTCCATGTACTTGTTTTTGCACCTATACTTGTACTTTTTATTCTCCCCCTTTGACATCAATGGCAAATGGCCTACCTGGAGCTAACACTTAGCTCCCCCTCAACTGATGTTGAACCTGAATGATAGAAAGTAAAAAAAATTACTCCCAACTTCTCTTATAGATCTTTGAATGTGTCCTTTGATTGTGCCTTTGAGAAGATATCTGATAATACATATAAATCATTGCTTGTCTTTTGAGCATCTGCAATCAACTCATTTAAATATTTTCTTCTAATCTCACAACATTCTACTTAAAATTTTAATATGTATCCCTGATCACATATTTGACTTACACTCAATAGATTATGCTTAAGACCTTTTACATACAAAACATTCTTAGTCTTGGTTTTACCATTATCCAAACTCAAAGTACCTTTTCTAGCTATCTTGGCAGTGGTTTTATCTCTGAATTTCACTGTGCCACCATTGATCTTCTTTAGAGTTATGAACTTACTCTTGTCTCCTATCATATGTCTTGAACATCCACTATCAATGAACCATGGCTGATCTTCATTTCTTGCATGCAAAGTTGTCTGTATCAACATATAATCTTCAGGTTGTTTCTTCTACCATGAACATGTTTGAACCTTCTTCTTGATGAATGGAGCCTTGAAACTCTGGTCTTTCTTGATTGACTCAAACATACTTCTATAGTACCGAGCTATGTGTCTAAATTTGTTACATTTGTAACATATTATGGCCTCTTTAGCAAAGCTTGATAGAGGAAAAAAAGAGTTGTAGCTTCTGCTTGACTCTACATGACTTTCCTGCTCCTTATTTCTAAAATTGTTAGCTCTTTTTTAAAATTCTAATTTTTTATGACCATATCCATTACAATAAAAATAGTAACCATAAAAATAAGGCATGTCTATGTATCTCTGACCTGATTGCCTTTTGTAGCTTTGTTCCCTTCAGCCTTCTTTATTTGAAATGTCCTCTTTATTCTTCACTTCTTCCCTTCTTGTTTCCTCTTTTGTAAGAGCTTCAACATAGCTATTTTTCTTTTCAAACCTGATATCTGTCTTATCTAAATTTTCCTTTTGGATTTCTAATATCTTATTCATCATGTTGGTGCTATCCTCAAATTTTGAATCACTAACTACTTTATCATTGACTACTTTCTCAATATCTTCTTTTAAAGAGGCAATTTCAATAACGTACCTTTCACATTCTTTTATTAATTTTTAAAACTATGATGTTAGATATTTTTCATTCCTTTTAGCTTCTTCAAAGTGTGTTTTTAGATCATCAATTATTTCCTTTGACTCATTTTCATATTTTTTTTGATCTGGCACTTTAATCTTTGATTCGTCTTCTCAACAGCTTCTAACTCTTCTAAAGCACAAATGAGTTCTCCTTCTAGATTCACTTTGGCTTCATCCTCTTCTTCTTCTTGATCATCTATACTTTTTTTTGTAGAGATATCTTCATGTATGTCTATGAATAGAATCTCTTCTTCTTTTGAATCACTAACTCCACTATCTTCCATTGAGCTAGGATCTTTAGAATACAGGCTCTTCTTCTTGAATTTACCTTTGAAATTCTTCTTGTATGTATACTTTTCTTCATCATCATCATCATTACCCTTATTTGGTAATTTAGCTAAAAAATGTCCAATCTTTCTACAATCAAAACATTTTAAAGATAAAATTCCTTGATATTTACCTATTCCCCTTTTTGTCTTGTGAATGAAAAGAGCTTTGTTGTCATCTTCATCATCACTAGAACTATCACTTGATTCTTAAATCTTAGCTTTATCTTTATTTGATGTCTTGAAAGCCACTTCTCTCTTTGAGGGTTTATCTTATTTAGTCTGCATCTCATATGCCATGAGTATACCATGAAACTCATCCATCTTTAGCTTGGCTAAATTCTTCATCTCCTCGATTGTTGAAACCTTTGCATCATATCTCATTGGTAGAGATCTCAAAACCTTTTGTACCACCATTGAATATTATAACTTTTTTCCAAGACCTTTAATCTAATTTACTATTTGATCAACTTGTAAAAGATAACTTGCTATATCTTCTTCTTCCATCTTCAAACTTTCAAACTATCTTCTAAAAGTCTGAAGCTTAGCTTGCTGAACCTTTCCATCACCTTTGTAAATATTCTTAAGTTTTACCAAAGTTTCATGAGAAAATTTACATTTCATAACTTTAACAAATTCATATTCACATAAACCACATAAAATAGCATTTCAAGCTTTAGCATTACATTCACTTGCCTTTTTTCCTATTGGAGTAATTACAAGTGTCTGTGGCTCTTCATATTCCTCCACCACTGCTTGCCATATGTCGAATCCAAGGACCATCAAATAAGTATTCATTATTATTATCCAAAAACCATAATTCATCCCATCAAACAAAAGTGCTTTATTTGTAGAAAATCTTTCATGTGATCTAACCATCGTGCTTTCCTGATCTACCTTCAAGCTATAAAACTTTTTCAAAAGGAACCTACTTTGATACCAATTGTTAAGCATGGGATATATTGAGGGGGGTGAATCATTATATCATAAATCTTATAAAATTTACCTTAATCAAATTCCATTTAACCAAACATTCAAGATATGCAATAAAACTAAAATAATAAACACCACACAAGATAGAGAGAGACACCAGATTTAACATGGAAACCCAATGTAAGAAAAACCATGAAGAACAATCTCAAGTATATGAATGAGCACCAACTCAAATTACAATATTTGCAAGCACCAACTTGTAGGAGCTCCAACCCCATTATTGAGCACCAACATAGCAACAATTCATGAGCACCAACCCATAGGAGCACCAACCCCTTTTGTGTATACCACACAACTATCTCTCAATGTTGTTATCTCAACAAATGATAGTTCATTACAATATCTCTTTCCTCTCTCACCTTTGCTCTTCTAAGCTAGATATAACAAATACAAATCATACTCATCTCTCACATTACAAATGGCTTCTCAAGCCTTTATTTATAGCTTTCCAAAAGACCTTTGGCCTTCCCCTTTTGTGACCCTTCAAACCTCATGGAAAATGGCACCAAATTTGCATGGCCCTTCATATCCTTGAATTTGAAAAGTCATGTGGTGACCCTTCATAAGCAAAATCATCCTTTCCTCTTTTTTCCTTATTTTGGTGACTTTTCATATTCCTCAAAGTGTCTTTTCATGAGAAATTTCACCCTTCCTTTTTTGTCTTCACTTGGTGACTCTTGGAATCCCCAAGATGACTCTTCATGGAAAAATACATCCCATTCTTATTTTGTCTTTACCCCATGACTCTTTGAATTCTCTATGGGCCCTTATTTTATCTTATATGCAACTAAAAATATATTTGTTAATATTAAATAAATATTAACACACATTAGCCAAGATATAACTATTAAAAACATCATTAAATGTAATGGGGCCTTTATCACAAATAATGCTAGACCTTTGACATCAATGAAAATATTTACAACAATCTCCCCCTTTGTCATTGATGGCAACCTCAATCTTGAAACTACCAAATCTTAGAACTTTCACATACCATCACCTAAAAACATACAATAACTCCCCCTTACTGTAGCAATCTGTACCTATTTTTGCACTTGTACCTATACCTTTTATTCTCCCCCTTTGACATCAATAGCAAAGGGCCTACCTGGAGCTAACACTTAGCTCCCCCTCAATTGATGCTAAACCTCAATGGTAGGAAGTAATAGAAATTACTCCCAAGTCCTCTTGTAGATCTTTGAATGTGTCCTTTGATCATGCCTTTGAGAAGATATCTGATAATACATATAAATTATTACCTATCTTTTGAGCATCTACTATCAACTCATTTAAATATTTTCTTCTAATCTCACAACCTTCTACATAAAAATTTAATGTGTATCCCTAATCACATATTTGACTTACACTCAATAGATTATGCTTAAGACCTTTTACATACAAAATATTCTTAGTCTTGGTTCTACCATTATCCAAAGTCACAATACCTTTTATGGCTATCATAGCAGTGGTTTTATCTCTAAATTTCACTGTGCCACCATTGATATTTTTTAGATTTATGAACTTAATCTTGTCTTCTATCATATGTCTCCAACATTTGCTATCAATGAACCATGGCTGATCTTCATTTATTGCATGCAAAGCTGTCTGTATCAACATAGAATCTTTAGGTTTTTTCTTTTGCCATGAACATGTTTGAACCTTCTTATTGATGAATGGAGCCTTGAAAATCTAGTCCTTCTTGACTTAATCAAACATGCTTCTGTAGTACTAATCTTTGTGTCCAAATTTTTTACATTTATAACATATTGGCTTCTTCACCAAAGCTTGATAGAAGAGCAAAAGAGTTGTAGCTTCTGCTTGACTCTACATGACTTTCCTTCTCCTTATTTTTGAAAATGTTAGCTCTTTTTTTAAATTCTAATTTCTTATGACCATATCTATTACCATAAAAATAGTAACCATAAAAATAAGACCTATCTATATATCTATGACCTGATTGCCTTTTGTAGCTTTGTTCCCTCCAGCCTTCTTTGTTTGAAATGTCTTTTGTATTCTTCACTTCTTTCCTTTTTGCTTCCTCTTTTGTAAGAGCTTCAAAATAGCTCTTTTTATTTTCAAATCTGATACCTATCTTATCTAAATTTGCCTTTTGACTTTCTAATATATTATTTAATATGTTAGTGCTATCCTCAAATTTTGAATCTCTAACTACTTTATCATTGACTACTTTCTCAATATCTTCTTTTAAAGAGGCAATTTCAATAACATACCTTTCACATTCTTTTCTTACTTTTTGAAAATGTGTTGTTAGATATTTTTCATTCCTTTTAGCTTCTTCAAAGTGTGTTATTAGATCATCAATTATTTTCTTTAACTCATTTTCATTTTTCTCAATCTGGCGCTTCAATCTTCAATTCTTCTTCTCAATAGCTTCTAACTCTTCTAAGGCACAAATGAGTTCTCCTTCCAGATTCACTTCAAATTCATCCTCTTCTTCTTATTCTTCTCTATCATCTATAATTTTTCTTATAGAGGCATCTTTATGTATGGCCATGAATAGAATCTCTTATTCTTCTGAATCATTGACTCTACTATCTTCGATTGAGCTAGGATCTTTAGAATACAGGCTCTTCTTCTCGAATCCCTTCTTGAATTTACCTTTTAAATTCTTCTTGTATGTAGATGTTTATTCTTCATCACATCATTACCCTTATTTGGGAATTTAGCTAAAAATTGTCCAATCTTTCCACATTTAAAAGGTAATTTTCCTTGATATTTACCTATTCCCCTTTTCGGCTTGTGAATGAAAAGAGCACCATTGTCATCTTCATCATCACTAAAACTATCAATTGATTCTTGAATATTAGATTTCTCTTTATTTGATGTCTTGAAAGTCACTTCTCTCTTTGAAGGTTCATCCTATTCAGTCCACATCTCATATACCGTGAGTATACCATGAAGCTCATCCATCTTTAGCTTGGCTAAATTCTTCATCTCCTCGATTGCCAAAACCTTTGCATCATATCTCATTGGTAGATATCTCAAAATGTTTTTTGCCACTATTGACTCTTCCAACTTTTTTCCAAGACCTTGAATTTGATTTACTATTTGATCAACTCACAAAAGATAACTTACTATATCTTCTTCTTCTTCCATCTTCAAACTTTCAAACTATCTTCTAAAAGTCTGAAGCTTAGCTTGTTGAACCTTTCCATCACCTTTGTAAATATTCTCAAGTTTTACCCAAGTTTCATGGGTAGATTTACATTGCATAACTTTAACAAATTAAGATTCATATAAACCACATAAAATAACATTTAAATCTTTAGCATTACATTCACTTGCCTTCTTTTCTACTGGAGTAATTACAAGTGTATGTGGCTCTTCATATTCCTCCACCACTGCTTGCCATATGTCAAATCTAAGGGCCATCAAATAAGTCTTCATTCTTATGCTCTAAAAAGCATAATTAATCCCATCAAACAAAGGTGCCTTATTTGTAGAAAATCCTTCATGTGATCCACCCATCATGCTTTCCCGATCTACCTTCAAGTTGTAAAACTTTTTCAAAAGGAAACTACTCTGATACCAATTATTAAGCACATGATATAATGAGAGGTAGGGTGAATCAGTATATCATAAATCCTATCAACTTTCCCTTAATCAAATTCCACTTAACCATACATTCAAGATATTCAATAAAACTAAAATAATAAACACCACACAAGATAGAGAGAGACACCAAATTTAACATGAAAACTCAATGTGGGAAAAACCATAGAGAATAATCTCAAGTATATAAATGAGCACCAACTCAAAACACAATATTCTCAAGTGCCAACTTATAAGAGCACCAACCTATTTGTTGAGCACCAACACAACAACTATTCATGAGCACCAACCCACAAGAGCACCAACCCACAAAAGTACCAACCCCTTTGCTGAGCACCAACACAGTAACAATTCGTGAGCACCAACCCACAAGAGCACCAACCCCTTTTGTGTATACCACACAACTATCTCTCAATGTTGCTATCTCAACAAATGATAGTTCATTACAATATCTCTTTCCTCTCTCACCTTTGCTCTTCTAAGCTAGATATAAAAAATACAAATTATACTCATCTCTCATATTACAAATGGATTCTCAAGCCTTTATTTATAGCTTTCCAAAAGACCTTTGTCCTTCCCCCTTTGTGACCCTTCAATCCTCATGGAAAATGGTGCCAAACTTGCATGACCCTTTGTATCCTTGCATTTGAAAAGTCATGTGGTGACCCTTCATAATCAAAAGTGTCCTTTCCTCTTTTGTCCTTATCTTGGTGACTTTTTGTATTCCTCAAAGTGTCCCTTCATGAGAAATTGCACCCTTCCTCTTTTTTCTTCACTTGGTGACTCTTGGAATTCACAAGATGACTTTTCATGGGAAAATGCATCCCATTCTTATTTTGTCTTTACCCCATGACTCTTTGACTTCTCCATGGGCCCTTCTTTTGTCTTATATGCAACCAAAAATATATTTGTTAATATTAAATAAATATTAACACACATTAGCCAAGATATAACTATTATAAACATCATTAAATGCAATGGGGCCTTTATCACCAATAATGCTAGACCTTTGACATCAATGACAATATTTCCAATATTTACCACAATATTATGCAAATTAACTACTTTAATAGCCAAAATATCATCCTTGTATCATCATATGAATGCAGACAGTTGGTCTTCTACTCTGTATAGCTCTATTGCATCCACCTCTACCCATATGTTTGAATAGTGTTTAAATTAATTCTTAAATGCTACTAAATCAAATATTGTGTTCCATGAATTTAGTCATGTAGTACTGGAATATGTAGAGGAAGAAGGAGTGTGAGATGATGAAGCCATTAGCACTATACAATTATTCTAAGTTATTTTAAAAACTTGAAGTCTTTTAATTGCTAGAGATCTCAAATTCATAGATTACAGAAGATAACAAGATGGAAATGTAATAAAATTATGTTTTGCAAACTAAATTTATCATTTAGATTTATTGGATCTAATAATTGAATACATTGAGTTTCTAATTAGTACAAATTAATTACAAACACCAACTTTTGCTTCATTACCTGATTATTCATTTCTCATTTGAATTTGAATTTTGTATTTTCAACTTTAGTAGATTTTATTTCCACATGGCATATTTTAACTATTTTTAGGTGCCTTATCATATTAACATGATAGATGTCTTCTTTTCACACTTTTAGAGATTATTTTAATGTTTTTTTAATTATTTGACTTGGTCAAAGACATATGGCCACATATTGATTATTTGTGTGCCACTAGATTTTGTGTATATTATCCCTCAAATGTTTCTTAAGCATGCAAACATTTAGTTAATATTTTAGAATAAGACGTCTTTCTAAAATTTACATAAAAACATATGAGCAACTTTTAATAGTTTGATAAACTAATTCAATTTAGATAAAAAATTTATGCTCAATTATGACACATACCTTGATCTGAGAACTCAAAATGTAGAGAATATTCTACATAGATGCCATTTGAATTTTATTTGATCCCCCTTGTTAGGAGAATCTTTTTAAAATCACAAAATAATTTGATTGCTTTGAATTCAAACAAACTAGTCTATGAAAACAAAATAACCACTCTAAAAAGTAGGAAACGCTAGAGATAGGAAATATATCCTATAGAAGTGAGAAATTAATCTAAAAAGAAAGGAAATCTAATATACGCTTATAACTAAGGTATAACTCATAGTCACTTAGAAGCATTTCTATCTAGATTAGCCATGAAATAATGTTTTAAAATTTGCCCATTCACTGGAAAAAAAAGATCATTACCTTAGAGGACTCTTAGGTGAAAAGCATTATTACCTAAAATCTCAAAGATTTTATATGGTCCAATCTATAAAAGAGTGAACTTGTCATGTTGTACTTTATTTTCATATGCCTTATCCCATAAAATCACTTAAGTATGAAATCCTAAAAGATTTAATTTTGGATCTTTTATTAAACCACCTCTTGACAATGTCTTGGTGTTTATTGAAGCTTTGTAGAGCTTTAATTCATGTTTCCTCCATATGGACAATGTATATTAAACCTAACTAAACTCTTTCATCTTCTCCCATATACTCTTGTATGAATTTATTCATTGGTAATTTGAGAGTAATAGTAAAAAATGATTGTTTCCCATACACTAGAAGGAAAGATGAAACCTTGAAGGCTTGGTTATGCCTTGTTCTATCTGCCCATAGTGCATTCTTTAACAATAGGTGCCACTCTCCTAGTTTATATTGTGTTAATGTATTGATGACATCCATCAAATTATTTTTAGTGGACTCAACAACTCCATTCCCTTGTGGATAGTAATTCAAGGAAAACTTGATGATAATCTAATTATTGTAGTCTGACTCAATAACTTATATGGGATTGAAAGGTTAGACCATTATCATAGACTAAATAAATTAGAGTTATAAACATTGTCAGTATTTTCTCTTCTATAAATTTAATCACATCTTGAGCTCTAAAATTATTTACAGCCATGGTCTCTATCGACCTGGTGTAATAATCATTAACTATTAAAAATAACTTGTGTCATGTTAAAGAATTTAGATTGATTACTCCAACGAGGTTGAGACCCTATTGATCAAAAAGGCATCCTTTGATCACATGATGTAGTGTTATAGTTTCTTGTACTTCCCTCTTTCTAAATAATTGACATTCATGACATGTTCTTACATTATTATGAGTGCCCTTGAAAATAGTTGGTCAATAGTATCCTATCTTCATGATCTTGTGAGTTGTAGAGTTTCTTGAAGGATGTCCACTAAATATATTTTGATGTAATTTTTTTGTGATGTCTGTAGCTTCCTCTTTTGAGACACACCTAAAATAGATGCACTCTTATTTCTTCCTATACAAAACACCCTTTTTAAACATGTAATGGGATGATTTAAGCCTGAAGGCTCACTTTTTCTCTCTATTAAACTTAAAGGGACATGTACCTATAGTTAGGTAGTGGATAATGTGTCCATACCAGTCACCTCCATGTACTTATGTTTCATTCATCTACTCAATGCAAATATATGAAATTATTTCAATCATGAGCTAGATGATTCCTTGGAGTCATATCATCTTGGTAGGTTTTATTTTAAAATAAAACTCTTTTAATTTATCCATCCATTTACCTCTTCTTTTGCCCAATTTATGTTGGCCAAGTGTGATCTTGACAACTAGGTCTAGAATGATGGCATATGTCTTGTTTTAGAGAATATAGTGGATGAATTTATTCACCACTTTGATCAAGGCATATATTTTTTGATCTATCATTGAATATTTAAGTTTTAAATCCTTTATATTAGTACTCATGAAGGCAATTGGATGTTCACAATCATCTACCTTTTATATGAGTAATGTTTTTACAATGTGTTCTAAAGTAAATGAATATGAACATATATCTTTAGTAAAATAAATGCTAATTAGAACTAGATCTTGAGTGATGGAAGTCTTTATATCTTGAAATGATTTCTTAGCTTCAGTTGTCCATTCTATTTTAGCATCTTGCTTTAGCATGGCATTCAATGGCTTGACAATCTCTACAAATCAAGAAATGAATTTTTGTACAAAGTTTATCATGTTGAATAAATATTTTAGTTCTTTTATATTGTTAGGGAGTGTTATCCTTGAAATGATCTAGATTCATTTTTTATCAATGGAAATCTCATCTTTTATAATCAAGTGGCCTAGTAGTTTTCCCTTTATAACTCCCAAGATGCTCTTCTTTAGATTTAGTAACACTTCATATATTCTACACCTGTCAAATAATTTAAGTAAGTGAGTCACATGGTAAACTATATTCTTTAAAACATATTAATATAGTCCATGCAAATGATGGTGAATTTTCTAATGAGTCCTTGAAAGGTGAAGTCCATTACACACTAGAAGGTTACTCATACATTAATTAGGTTGAAAGGCATCCTTTTATATGAAAAATTTCTCCACTTGATGGTAAAAATAGTCTTCTTTCGATCATCTACTTGTATTAATACTTAATTATGGCCTAAGAAACCATCTAAAGAGTACATCATTTAAGACCCACTAACCATATTAATTACTTCATCTAAAGAGGTCAAAGGATGGTTATCCTTTTTGGATGCTCTACTGAGGTCCCTAAAATTAACACAACTTGATTTTTCCATTCTTTTTTATGATAAGAAAAAAGTTGGAAACCTAAGTGGAATGAAATTGTAAATATAATATTAATGTCCAATAGCTTCTTAACTTATGTCTGAATGAGGGGCTCTAAAATTTGATTGACTGGTCTTTGAAACTGCTTGAAAAGATTACTTCCTTGATTTAGAGGAATAGTATGTGAAATTACTCTTAGATCAAATATTTTTAGGTCTTCAGAGTTCTAATAAATCACATCTTTATATTCTATCAATACTATTTTTAATCTTTGTTTCTCACTCTTAGAACAACTTAGGTCAATGCTTACATAATGAGGATGTTAATCATTTCCTAGATTTTCTTTGATGAAATTAGATTCACTTGTTTTTAAACATATATTTTTTCACCCTGTGGATCCATGTCAAAATATATTCCAATGATACCATTCCCATAGGTATTCAATTCTATTTGAGCAATAAGATGCCATCATCTCCCAAACCTTCTATGTTCATATGCTCCAAATCTATTTCATCTATTATTTAAGATTTAAAGGTTTTAGAACATTTTATAAATTGTATAATCTATTGATCATCATCAAACACCTAAAAAATTTCCACGTTATCTAGGACTAAGGGGCAAGGAACCAACTCCATAAAAAAATTCTACATTTTAGATTCCTAGAGTGGTGTTAAATTGGCAATTGAAGTGGCCAATGAATTTATTGTTTGATTTTGTTCCCCTTGAATAGTCGTTATGTTAATGTTTTGAATGACTTAATAAGATCCCAGGCCTTGTATTTATACCTTTTCAAGTATGAAAGTTTTCACTAATTTTACATATGATATGTTTAATAACAAATTCTGAATCACTAAATATCAGTAACTGCTTGATGTTGCATTTTAGTATAAATTATAAGCCCAAAATTAGAGTTTCATACTCAACATGATTATTGGTATAATGGAATTTTAACCTATGTGATACGAGATATTATTTCCCATATAGGTTGAACAAAACTATGTTGACACAAGAGCCTTGATTATATCTGGCATCATTGAAATTTAAAGTCCAGAATTATGAAAGACCTTCAAATTCTTGTTCATGATATTCATGTTTTGTATTAAATTTATAAACACCTACATGTGAGGATGAAAATTTGACTCTTTATTTTTTGGCATTATATTTTGTAAACAGGTACTTCATTTTTAGTTCTCAATCAACTTGCATATGATTGGCTACTCATTTCCAAGGTAGACATATATGTGAGAAATATGTCACCATGTATCCATTCAGTGTTTTTAACCAATAACAACTTAGTAGTAATCCATAAGCCTAAAAAATGTCAAGGACTAGAATATATATTATTGGAAACATGGCTCTAAATCTAGTTGCATGTGAACATTTAGTAACTCCCCAATAATTAGGACTACAATCTTGTCTATATGTAAGACTACTCCCTTGGACTTGTCTAAAGTCAAACCTAAATTGTTGAAAATAGTTATAGGCATGATGTTGGTTGAAGCACCTAAGTCTAACAAACAATTATGTACATTCTTAACAAATATTTGTATAGTCAACATAATATGTGTTACCTCATATTTATTTTGATGAACAACCACATTAGTATGTGCAACTTTGGATTTATTAATGGATGGCTTGCTAGTTAGTGCTTTCAATAAGATATATCTTTACTTAATAATCTGATCTAGCTCATGAAGATTAATATTTTCCAAAAATTTATTCATATCTTCAACTGTATTGTATCCATTTTTATTCTTTGAATTAACAACCTATTGTTGATCATTTTGATTTAGAGGGGATGGATTATTATTAGCTTTTGAATATGGAGGAATAACTACATTATTGTTCAGAGGCATAAAAGTCATGAGAGGTTGTTAGAATTTGTTTCTTAGGTTTTAATTATTTCTTTGGAATTGATGGAAAGCATGAATTTCATATGTATTATATTTTGGCTCATTCTCGTCCTCAACTAGGAATGGAAATTCATATGCATCAAACATCATTATAATACTGAAAGGATTTGGAGTAGTGGAGGAAGATGGATTTGAATAATTTGGAAATAATTCATACCTATCAATTTTATTCTAAAATATTTCAAAACAAATACACAATTATCTCTATACAATCCAACTCACCATGTGTGTTGTATTGTGAACTCCACACCAATTAGGCGATGTTGTTTATAAGATATTTATTTTAGGCATCTTATTAGGTGGATTTTATTCTATGTTATTTTTAGATATATTGAAAGGCCTATTATACCTTTGTTTTATGAAATTCTAGTTGGAATTTTATCCCATGGTGTTTCCCATACACTTTTACATGCTCAATAATTCATTGCTTAGTTTTTATATCATCCATTGGATATAATCTAGTTATGATTTTATATAATTAGAACCCATACCTTATATGGTAGCAACATTAACTAGTACTAAAGCTTGCTTCTAATTTTGATGATTAGGTGATGACATAATATTATTCAAAAAATTGAGGATCTAATTGGGTGGGGCATGGGCCAAAGGTAGATGTATATATACTTGGTTCTGATTATGAGCCATAACATTATGACTGACATTTAGAATAGGATTGAGGACTAGTAAGTTAGGACTAATATTGGGCATGGATAAAGCTTATAATTGGGGATTTAATTTTATATCAATATTGATAACTTTAGCATAGTCCAATGGTAGTGAGGTAATATTCAATGCTCTACACAAGAATACCACCGTCATAGACTCTAAGGCATTCTTGTACATCTCAAGGGCTAATGCATCACTGGGACTACAGTGAGCATTTACTCAACTATATATCTTTTGAAATCTTGCATTAAAAGATTAGATTGGCTTATTAGTTTCTATTCACATGCTTACAAAATTATGGTATATGATACTTGGGTTAGTGACCTATCCAAATTATGCCAAAAATGTATTTTGACACTAGTCCCACAAGTAATTGAATCCTCTGGGATATTGAGGAACAAGTCATAAGAAACATCATATAATGTAAAAGGAAAAAATTATGTATGCCACATATTAATGGACTACATTTATATCCCTAAGTCAATCTTGAAATATTTTATATGTTCTTTTGCATTCATACCTCTCAAGGGAGAAAATAAAGAAAATAATTTTCTAGGTTTCTAGGCAAATCGTGGATAGCTCTGAGTACAATAATAGCATAACAAATTGACCAATCTAGGTCCATTGTATGTGGAAGAAGCTGACATCTTCTAATTGGGGAATAATATTGAGTCTGAGTTCCTCTTAAGGTGCCTTTTTATGACCTAGATCATCTATGGATCTATAAGGGTGAGGCTAGTAGACTAGTGTCAGATTTGTACTTTTTTAATCTTCTTGGTTTGTCTAGCATAACTTAAGTGATATTCCTTAAGAAACAAAAAAGGCCCTCCATCTAGCACAAAAAGAATAAATTATTGTTGATGTAGGTTTTATGCACACCACATAATCTTATGAGGTAAACTCTAACATTCTAGGATCAATGAATAAATTTCACTCCAAGGCATAAGTTATGGGGTATTAGGTTTTATAAATAACCTGGTGGTGGAATAGAAGTGAGCAATGGGTTATTTACCTCAAATATTTCATATGTATAGATTCTAAAATAAATTAAAAGTCTACTTGAGATGGTTGGGTGGATTCTAACCTAAGGCAGACTAGATAAAAAAAAGTTAAAAAGAAAAGGTAGTGGAAAAAAGAGGGTTTGTGAACCAAAGATAGATGAAACCATTCCAAACTAGACCCTATATTATGGATTGGACATGTGATTAAGAACTAATACATGTTGTAGGTTGCTATCAGCACACAAAACACACAAACATAGTGAGGAGTCTAAGAAAATAAATGTAGTAAACTTCAATCATCACATCCAATTTCTTCTATGGATTAATTGAAGTATTAATTATAGGATTATGTGGCTAATAATTAGTAAATCTATTGTTTACTTTTGAGTTGGATTTGTATACAATATATGATTTAGTAGTTACATTACTTGCCTTGTGATCAATATCTTTATTGATAGTTACTGTATATGATTAGTATTCTTAATAATCATGTGGACTGATTTTATTTATAGATCTATTGCATTCAATAGATTAGTTGTGATTATATGTTATTTATAAGTATGATTTTAGTTAACTATTAGTTTGTTTGATTAGGTGGATGTAGGACTAATCTACCCTCATAAGCATCTCAAAGGGGGAGTACCATTGGAAAGGGAGTGTAGATATTAACCATGGGGATTGCGACAAAGAACTCAAAGGAGTCATGCACACACCACAATTAGTTGTTTAAATGAAATAAATAATACTTTCACTAATTGCTCTAAATCTTGTTAACTTATATTTTGTGATATACTCTATGCTATATTAGGTTATTTGATTTATATCATTCAATTATACCTTAATAACCATGCCTATGATGTAGGATATCATAATTGAAGGAAATACCTTGTTGGTTAATTGACTAACTTGATTTGGTTTTTAATTTCCATTTTATTTGGGGCATTATATAAAGTCTAATGGAGGAAGAATACCGTCAAATGCAAAGTATTTGGAAAGAACTTTGAAACTTTAGATATTATAATATTTTAATGTTTGGGTTTAATTATATTGGTACTCTAACATGCAAATTTATGTCTTAATGACCCCCAAAGGTAAATAAAATAAAAATGGGTTCGATGCATTTGTTTGGGTTCATCATAAAGTGCAAAGGTTATGTCTTATTTGGAAATTTCTAGAGCTATGTCATTGTGATGTTTCAATATAATGTGAAGTTGGTAAAAGTGATCGATTAGGATTATTTTGTGTTTTTGTTGGAAATGATACTAAAAGTTGACTTGACCATTTTTTAGGATCATGAGGGTTTCAACAATTGGCCATGTCAAAAACCAAGGTTTAGAACTACCATTGTACAACATTAGGAGGTTAAGATGGAATAATGAAAATAAGTGGCATAGTGGATATCTCAACAGGGATTTGGGAGAGAAAAATTGTTATGTAGAATGTGCATGAAGTGTGGAAAAAAATAAAGAAGATAAGGTGGAAAAAGAAAAGGTGACAAACAACAATAAAATAGAAAGGAAGAGAAGAGAAGATCTGGGCAAAAGTAAAATAAATCTACCTTTTCTTCAATGAACATCAAACATTAATAACTAGGCAAGTAACATTTTAAATTCAAGCATAGAAAAATACATGGGTTTTGTTACAGTCGTAGATTCTTATGAGAATAAGTGCATAAATGTTTGGTATTGCTTTATTTTTAGTTGATTACATGAATGTGTATTTTTTTTTGAGAATCCATGTTATAGACTTGGGGACAAAATTTTATTCCATCCCAATATCTATAAAAGTGATACCAAACCCCTTTTCCTACAATAAAAATTTGTAACTTTTGGGTTTAGTACTTGTTTGGTGTTGTCACTCTATGTCAATGGTTTTATTAAATAGATTTTGTGTGTTTTGTGGGACTTAAAAAAAGCCTAAATTTTTTAATAAGTAGATGTCCTCACCTATCACTTCTTTCTTATTGATAGAAGTAATTAAGATGCATTTTGAGAGTTTTTGAACTAGGGAAGAACTTTGTAAGGGATTTTTGATGGATTGTTTGGTCTTAGACATGTATCTACTCATTCATCTTCTTTTATTGACAAAATCTGTAGTGGTACATTTGATACTATTTTTATTGAAAATTATTGAATAATTATTACAATATGTGTGTGTGTGTGTATGTATGTATATATGTGTGTATATATGTATGTATATATGTATATATACATATACATATAATTATATATACATGTGTGTGTGTGTGTCTAAGATATTATATTAGACACACACACACACACATAAATGAATAGGGATTATGCCATATTATTAAGAAGACATGGGCATAATTAAGGATTGATTCAATTAAGGTCAATATGCTTACAATTTTGTAAATAATGTGCATGATCTATTCTTCTAGAAAGATAGTACTAGATGTAGGTTTTGATATTATATACCAAGATTTACATGTAAAACTATAGTGATTATTTTGGTATTTTCTTTGTGATTTATTAGATGTACCCTAAATAGGTAAATGTAATAATTAGAAACATAAATTACTATGCTCGAATATATATAACTATAAAATCCTCATATGTTGTAAATAATAAGTTTATAATTTTGGATGCTATACAAGATATAGTGACATACATTTTATGCAAAACCTTGAACCTAAAACTAGTAGCCTGGACAATTATATGATTTTTAATTTCTTAGCTGATGTATAGCCATTTTTACTTGTATGAATTTATAACAAAACTATTATAGAGTAAAGGTTTATGATAATAAATAGATTAATATACATATACAAGGTTATGAAGAATGATACCTTCATTGGTGTGAAATAGAAATAAGCATAGTATTGTTTATATGAAATCCTTAAAGGATCTTGTATAGATGTATGTGATAAATTGGATTCTCAAAAAAATATGTAATTATTAAATATTGGTAACTATAATTAATTCAAATTGAAGAGGATGATTGATTTTGATCTGTTTGATTTAGAATGAACATAGATATATTTACCATTGTAGACACCAAAATCGTGTCTACTCCTTGGTCGTCTCCCTCTTCTCTCCCCCTTGGTCCCTTGTCCACTTAACCATGCCTAACCTATGTCTTATTAATTTAAAGTAATTATCTATTTTGAATTAATAATTCCCTCCCTCTCTCCTTGCCACCTCACTCATGACACCTCACCACCCTTGGATGCCTCTCCTTGGATTCCCTCCACTACCCCATGGCCAGTCTTAAATGCCTAGACCCCCATTTCATCCCTTCCACTATCCTCTCATCCATTTTAATCCACTTTCAACCATTTCTTACCCCAACCCGCTGACCCGGTAGTTGGGAAAATGGACAGAAGGCTATTTTTAGCCTTTCTGCCCACCTTCTAGTCATCGACGTTGATTAGTAGTCGACCGAAATTAGCGGCTTTGTCAGCATCAATTGCCTTCAAAATTATGTTCTGTGTCTGGAATTCAGACCTATTTTTCTAATCTCCCTCCAATCTGACCTTTCAACCTTCAACAATCTGATCTTTCATTCTTCTAAGCAGCCAACCTTCCAATCTTCAGACCTCTCTCTGTCTCTCTCTCTCAGGCACACAGCAAGCTACAACAACAACAGGCAGTCACTCCACCTTGCTGGAGGTCCTCTACACTAGCAGTAAACACCATAGGCTATAGGTGCTCACATTGCAGGAAGTCTTCTACATCAACAACTAGTCTGCAACACTCTTTCTTTAGCAAGCCACAAACCATACTCTCAGCCCTGCACAAACCTTCAAACAGAGTCACAGAGCATTCTACAGCCCTGAAACCCATCCAGACCCTGTTCTAACTGACATTGACCACTACCCCTACCGACGTCGGTAGACTAACCGACGTCGACAGACTTGACCAACCAATGTCGGCAGACTAACCAACGCCGATGACTGTGGAAGATAGCTTGCCCCATATAGGTACGCATTTGTTTCTATTTCTTTTCATTCAGTCTTTTATCATATCTATTTTTAGCAATATTCTGCTCTTTATCAGACATTCTTTTTATCTACTAGTGGGTTGTCATCCCTCAAGGAAGTCTCTGCACTTCTGGGATCAAGCTTGCTTGGCAACCCAACATATATCTATCTAACACCTTCTTTGTTTAAGTATCTTTCTTCTGTAGGTGTCATCCTCCACAACTAAAGAGGAGTTATCTCAACGTCTGGATTCGGTGCGCAAGACTTCATTCGGGTAACATCTAACCCTAGACCATTTTTCTCAGTTTCTCATTTCCTTTTGAATGTGAAAAGTGAAAACTTGTTTGGAAACAAGCATACCATATTTTTGAGTTATAAATACTTATTTATTCCATTATATGGAAACAAATAAAGCAGACCCTATGTGAAGAAATAACTAGAATGACATTTAATTACAATATGGTTTTCCTCTATCTCAGTGTATAATGATATAAATAGATGTAAGTTTTTAAAAGAGTAACTTATAGTGTTAAATCATGAGGATTAGTTATTGAGATTCTTCGAATAATATGATTGATTTTGTATTGACATTTGATATATTTTTATATGCAAGCATAGAGTTTGAAAGATATTTAGGAATTAGAACATAAAATAGCCTAGTTTTTGCTTAAGTATAATAAACATATGTATTATGGAATTAAGTGCATTGATAAATATATGGTGTCATCTTAATAGTAAGTGATTGGAATCATTAGGATTATTGATTGATCATTTTTTGAATTAGTTATTATTACATGGGTATTACACTTGTATGCATTTAAATCTCTATATGTAGACAATATTGGGATAACAAGATATATATATATATATATATATATATATATATATGAGTATGCCAGTGGGTAACTCATATACATACACCCTGATATCAAGTTAAGTCATGATTCAGTAGCAGAGAGTTTTGTGTGAGTAAAAATGACTCAGATTCTTAAATCTAAATTCTATAATGGAATCTTTAACCAAAGTAATGTTTATAACTGTGACATTGTCATTTCACTTTACTTCTAGTTAACATGTATTTATTGATATGATTTAGATATAAGAATAGATTCCATGGTCTATTTGATTGTTTCATGTAATATTTTTAGTACACACATAAGTTTAAGTTATTTCTTGATATGCATATTATTCTTAGCTGCCCCTTTATGAAGGGTAAGGCCACTTCCAAAATGGAGGTATGTTGGAGACCCTTGGTCTATGATTGGAGGTAAAGTACTTGGATGATGCTCTCCCTCTATCAAATAATTCAATCATATGGGAGTATACTTAGGTTATGTTATGGATCATAGAATTATTTAGTAGCTTATTTGTACTACTGTAATTTTTGTTATGTATATTTTACATTATACTACATTGTACCTTATTATGGATGGATATTTAACACATTAGTGGATATGTATTTGTATATTATTCTAAAATTTAAAGAATAGTGGTTTTAAGAACATTTATGACTTATTTATTATTTATATCAGTATTAGTTGTACCAACTTCATCCTATTGTATTTTATTAATAATTATTTAGCTCATAGACTAGTTTATTGCTTGAGTACTAAATGAATTTGATTTAGCCAGTGGGTTAATGTTATTTAAAAATTTATTAGTTTTGATTCATTTAGTTATTAAGTACTAAACATATAGTTTTAAATAATCTAACAGTAATTACAGGTGAAAAATAAATTAGTGTAACTATTGGTTAGCCCAATGGGATTTAACATTATGGTATCAAAGTTAAAGGTTTAGCTCTCAGACCTAATGAATCCACTAACATAAATTTTATCCTCTTAATTTATATAAAGGATAATGGTGAGAGTTATATTGGTTGGTGAGGGACCTGATAATTCCAACCCTCAAGCTGATCCTAATTAGCTAGTAGTAGAGCAAGCTATGAAACTTGATCAGGTTCTCATTATTTTGAATGAGACTAGAGATATAATAACAAATCTTGAGCAAGAAGTCCATAGACCTAAATAAGAAGAGGAACAAGAATTTATAGAAGAACAAATTAAATAGAAATAAATGTCTCAAAAAAAGGGCATGAGTAAGTGTAGCAAGTTTTTAGAGCTCAGGTAGCTGCAAAACTTATATGTGACATAAAGAAGATAAATCCACCCAAGTTTGATGGCATAATTTTGGGTTGTAGAGGTGAATTTTGACTCATAGATATGGAAAATTACTCTAAGATTCAAAACTATTTTGAGGTAACTAGGGCTATGTGGGGAGCTTACCAATTGGCTAGTGAAGCAGAAATTGGATGGGTTAACATGAAGTTAAAAATGAATCTAGATTCTACTACCACCACATGGAAGCAATTTGTGACTTTTTTTAGAGCATGATGGTTACCTCAAATCTACTTTGAATAGAAGTTGATAGATTTATATAAATTTAAGAAAGGGTATTTATTAGTGAATAAGTATTGGGAGTAGTTTACAAAGCTCTAAAAGTATATTTCATAGTATCATAAGGACAGGTGTTTTTGAATCATAAAAATCATTATGGGCCTGAAACTCAAAATCAGATGTGAAGTGAATGTGTATGAAGTGTGTAGCTTCATGGGACTAGTAGGGTACTATAAGAAGTTTGTACCAAATTTCTCCAAGATAGTTAACCCAATTATCTCTCTTAAGTAGAAGGAGAAGTGTTTTATGTGTTCAGATAAGTGTGAAGAAGCCTTTCAAGTTTTGAAATAGAGGCATACTTTGGCACCAATATTATACATTCCAAATCTAAATGGCCATTTTTTAGTTGTTATAGATGCTTCAGAAGATGGTTTAGAATGGGTTATCATGCAGGATGGTTTAGCTGTGGCCTATGAATCTATAAAATTGAAGCCTTTGAGGTGAATTATGTTCTCATGACCTTGAACTTGTTGCTATAATTCATGCCTATAGATTTAAAGGCATTATTTTTTGGGTAAACCCTTTTATCTTAAGACTAATATCTTAGGTCTTAAGTATATTTTCACCCAACCCAACCTCAATGCTCTTTAAAGGTGATGGTTATAATTTCTGTCATATTATGATTTTGATATCAACTACAATAAGGGAAAGGAAAATTGAGTTATAGATTCCCTTAGCTATGGAATATACATTATAACTTTGGTTACAATAAGGATCACCTCCAATATCAAGTAGTAAAATTCTCACCTAGAGATGAATTTTATGAGTAGGTTAAAAAAAATTGGCTGAGAAACTCTCAAGATCATAGATACCAAGGCTTTTAGTTTGAAAATAATGGGCTATTAAGGTAAATTGGTAGGATTAAAGTGCCTAACAAGGAAAATTTGAGGAATATTGTGCTAAAAGAATTGCACAATGCTCCATATTTAAGGCATCTTGGAGTGACTAAGCTGGTAACAAAGTTAAAACCTTTGTATTTATGGAAAAGAATTAATAATTATGCATCTAATTTTGTGTTGAGATGCTTGGAGTGTCAGTGAATCAAGGCTAATCAGTTGCATCCTATTGGGTTGTTATACCCACATTATGTACCTAAATAAAAATGGCAAGTAATCAATATGAATTTTGTTAATGTTTTACCAATGTCTAGGAACCATAATAACATGATTTTGATAGTTGTGGATAAACTAACCAAGGTAGCTCATTTTATTCTTATTAATGTAGTTGATGATGCACCTATGATTTCCAAGAGGTTTGTGAAAATAAATTTATTGGTTGTATGGGTTTTTGGAAAAAAATATTTTAGATAAGGACCCTAAGATGACTTCTAGGTTTTGGAAGACCTTAAATTCAAATTTAGGAACTCAATTGAATTTTTATACAACTTACCATCCATAAATGGATGGACAATTAGAGAGAATAAATTAGATCTTAGAGGAACTCTTAAGAATTTATTGCATGAAAAAATAATACAAATGGTAATAATACCTACCATTGGTTGAGTTTGCTTACAACAACTCATACTAATCATCTATTAAAATAGCTCCTTTTGAGGTATTATATGGTAGAATGTTCATATCACCAATTAGTTAGGACAAGCTGGAAGATAGAGTAGTCTTTTACCTAATATGATTGTTGAAATGGAAAAGCAAGTGAAATCAATAAGGTGAATATTGGCTAAATCCAATGATAACTAGAAAAGTTATGTTGATCTGAAAAAAAAAAACATGACAGTTCTCAGTTGGAGATAAAAAAAAATTATGGGTTAAACCTCAAAAGAATACAATAAAGTTTGGTAAATCAGCAAAATTGTCACCTAGATATGTGGGACCTTTTGAGGTTCTAAAAATGGTTAATTTTGTAGCATATAGGTTTGCATTGCCACTAGATCTAACATAAATGCATAATTTTTTTCATGTTTCGTATCTTAAAAATTATATTATTGATCCTACATATGTTTTTGATTGGAATTTATTACATGTTCAGGATCTAGGGGTGGTCACAGTAAAACCAATCAAAATTAATTGATACTCACAAGCTTAGCTTACATAATAAAGAAGTATAACAGTGTAAGGTTTAGTGGGACCAATATTTTGAGGATAGTACTACATGGAAAGACTATGAAAAGTTATTAAGACTATTTCCTCATTTTTTTACATTATATTTCTACTAAACATTATTTATATTTTGTTGAGCTTTGTGTTATTTTAGAACTATTGTTTGAAATAAGTGTCATTGAGAACATAACCAATTTTGGGGGGGAAGGATTTCACATCCAATTTCTTGTATGGATTAATTAAATTATTAATTAGTGGATTATGTTGTTAAAATTAGTATATCTATTGTTCATGTCTAAGTTGGATTTGTATACACTATATGATTTAGCAATTACATTACTTGCCTTGTGATTAGTATCTTTATTTATAGTTGTTGCATATGATTGGTATGTTTAATGATCAGGTGGACTAATTTTATTTACATATTTTTTGCATTTATTAGATTAGTTATGATTATATGCTAGTTATTAGTATGATTTAGGCTAACTACCAATTTGTTTGAAAGTGATTGATTAGAGTTATTTTGTGGTTTTGTTGGCAATGATAGTAAAAGTTGACTTGGCCATTTTTTAGGATCATGAGCGTTTCATTAATAGCCATGCTAAAAAATAGAGCTTAGAACTACCATTTTATAGTATTAGGAGGTTAATGGTACATTTATGAACAAAAGTGGCATGGTGGAGATCTTGTCAGAGATTTGGAAGAGAAATTTGGTCATGTAAAATGTGCATGGAGTGTAAAAATGGAATAAAAAAGAGGTGGAAAAAGAAAAAGGGTTAGACAACAAAAAAATAGAAAGGAAAAGAAGAGAAGATACAGGAAAGAGAAAAATAAAGCTACCCATTCTACAATTAAACATCAAGCATTAATAACTAGGCAAGTAACCTTTTAAATTTAAGCATAGAAAAATAAATGGGTTTTGTTATAGTCATAGATTCTCATGAGAATAAGTGCATAAATGTTTGGTATTGCTCTATTTTTGGTTGATTGTATGAATGGGTATATTTATTTATAATAATCACTATTATAGACTTGGGGACATAATTTTATTCCATCCCTAAATCTATTAAAGTGATACCAAACCCCTTTTTTTTAAATAAAAATTAGAAACTTTTGGGTTTAGAACTTGTTTGAAGCTTTCGACCTATGTCAAAAAATTTATTAAATAGATTCTATGTGTTTTTTGGAACTTAAAAAAACACTAGAAATTTTAATAAGAAATTAGATGTCCTCACCTATTGTTGATGCAAGAAAGTGCGTCCAATGGCAGGAAAACAAGTTCCTGCCCTTTCCTCGCAACATGGAAACTCCTCTCTCGCCTGTGGGATGGTGAAGCAAGAGAGTCTCTAGATAAGGGCTAGCTCCCTTTGATGTATCATGTTTGTTTCAGCAAGTGCAAATACATACAGGTATATATATAGGCTATATAAACTGGGGGAATGAAAAGGGAAGAAAGATACAGGAAAACAAACTACTCTAAGGAGGTGATACACCAAAACAAGATGACCTTCTCACACCCACTCTCAGAATCAGACAAAGACAACAAAGATACACTCAGACTTGGCAAGAAGACCAAGCTGTAAGAAAATGGCAAGGAGGTTCTTATGAAAACACAAAAACAAGGACTCACCAAGATCCTGTGAAATACATATTGTAAATGACTTCCTCTATTCTATATCTCCAAATGAAACTCTTCTCCTGTCAGCTACGAATAATGGCACCTTGTGGATAATTGGTGGGTTGGTGCTGAACCTGTGAGAGCATTAAAAGACAATGACTAGACACAACTCAAACACTCAGAATCATACACAGAATATCCGTCTAAGAAGAGGTAAAACCATTTTTATAAATTCAGGTAGAAATTTTAGCAAGGTTGTGCCTTACAAAAATTATGAAGAAGATCATTCAAAAATGATAAGTATCAAAATATATATGGAAAGTCCAAGAGGCTCATTTGGTGCTCTTTTGTTACAAGTGGCCTATTGTGTCTGTTCATGAAAAGAAATAAGCCGCTCAAAATATTAATGAGCTGTGTGCTTTGTTCTGCTCAAAGTCTGCATTTTTAATGTCAAAATGTGGTTTGTCCACCCATTAAATGTAAAATAAAGAAACTGGTTACATTACTTAGCTGCTGCATCTTCTCATGGTCAATTCAAAGGAATTGTTTCACCTATTGGAGTCACCTCTTCAAATTGGCACCGCTTGGACTTAATTGTTTCCTCATTCCATGTGCATCCTCTTGTCTTTTATCGAATTTGTCTCTATCTGGCTTGTTCAGCCCCTAGGGGCAAACTTTCTGGCAGGTCGCTTCAATTTTGGCTCCTTCTGGTCAGTGCTCTCCACATTTGCTTTTAAAACAATGGCTATCCTCTATTCCACTGAACTTTGACGCTCATCCAGCCGTCAAGCTTTGAAAACCAATGGATATTCCATCCTCTTGAAATTTACGGCTTCTCGAGTGTCATTGCTTGAGATCCAACAGCTAAACCGTTCTGCTAAATTTGACATTCACGGGCCCATCACTATCCTTGGCAAAGTTCATCGGGTTCGTTCTACTTGAATCGTCCATTAAGCCAAAGCCAAAGAACTTGAAGACGGATGAACCAAGTGCTACATGAAAGAGACTAGCATTTCAAAGTAAGGGAAGAGGTTGACCAAGATTTTTTTGCCTGTGGGAAAAAATTGGTCAACACCTATCATTTCTTTCTTACTAGTAAAAACCATCAGGATGCATTGAGAGAGTTGTTGAATTAGGGAAGAAATTTTTAAGTGATCTTTGATGGATTGTTTGGTCTTAGACCTATAGCTTCTCATTGGACTTATTTTATTAAGAAAATCTATAGTGGCACATTTTACACACACACACACACACACGTTAGATTATTTAAAATCTGGGTTGAAGGGGCCCATACCCTTTACAACAAACAACCAAAAGATAAACATGACATATGATCAGGACAAAGAGAGACAAAAAGACAAACTTGGTAGCTAAACCTTCCTACCACCAAAATTCCATTAACTATCAACCAAAAAACCAAAAAGTAGCCAAAAATAAATAGGGTCTAACAAGTTATTCCAATTCAAAGTAAAAGACCAGCTACTTGGTCTCAATACTAGTACTTTTATTATTTTTTCCCCTAGTTTGACTCCCAACAAACTAATCTTTTCCATCATCATATCTCTTCCTCTTGAAATTAGAGGCTTCAAACTACCCTTTTTCTTCCTTAGGATCCTGGGTGGATTCCTCCTCTTTTTCATTTTGGGTGGGTTTACTTTTAAGGGTGTGAACCGAGAGATCTTTTCCTACACTAGTAGCTACCAATTTTGGATAGAGGAATCCTTTGAGCCTCTCAAACTCATCAGCAATTTCACCACAAAGGAGTTTTTGGATCATAATTTTTGTATACAAATTTTGGAGGGAGTCCTCAATCTCTACTTTGACATTAAACCCAGAGACCTCTTTACCTTTGGTAGTGAGTGGGTGGTTAAATGAAGGGATCCCTGAGTCTAGTTTGGGATCCTCCTACACATGTTTAGTCAACTCCTTTAAATCCTTCTCCTTCTATTCATCTCCAAATCCTGACTGAGTGTCATACTCTTCTTATTCCTCTAAATTATCCTTTTCACTATTGATGTCAATGATAGCACTAATAATCTTAGACCATTGTGGCTCCCCACACTTAATCATCAAAAAGATTAGGCCTTGATGTATTAAATTTGATGATGGATTATTTTTAGAAATCATCAAAAAAATTAGGCCTTGATGTATTAAATTTGATGATGGATTCTTTTTAGAATTCAACACTGAAACCTCCAAATATTACAACAAGAATAATAAGATGCTAATAGTATGGCCTTTAAAGTGGTTCAAAAGAAGGAAATGATGTAAAAATATAATAGTGTGTTTACCCTCAAGAGTAATGTACCTCATGATTTATAAATAGATCTTTGGCCATTTCCTCAATAGCTCAACATTCATAAACCCCTTGTGAGATGAATGTTTAGGTTTATTCTTTTCCTTATTGTGGAAGATGTTCAAGAGTTCCTCCTTCTACCTCTTATCTTTGAATGTCTTGACTCAATTACATTCCATTCCCATGGTTTCACCAATGAGTTCCTCAATGATATAAATCTTTAGACCATGCATTCTCACTTTGGAATCTTTCCAACCATAGGCAAAGTCCTTGGAGAGCATAGAATCATGCCCGACCAAACATTCTATAAATAGATCCAACTCACCCTTTACTATTTTATTCCATACATACTCATTTTTATTAACATTAACACAAGAGATCGACTCAAATTGATATCTATCCCAACCTATTTTTTGAAAATACAAAATACTTCTATAGTATTCATGATATAAGCTCTTCGAAAAGGAGAAGTGAAATTTATGGAAAATAGAACCACACTCAGTCATATGATACAAGCTCGGGACTCCCAAAATGTACAAGGCCTTGGTAGTTATAGCCTTGAATGTATAAAAGTCACCATAACTGATTTGTGTTTGAATCATAATTAATATGCCCATTATAACTTTATATATATATATATATATATATATATATATATATATATATATATATATATATATAAACGAATAGGGATTTTGTTATATTATGAAGAAGACATGGGTAGAATTAAGTATTTATTTAATTTAGGTGAATATGCTTACAATTTTTTAAAATTTTTGCATGATCTTGTATTCTTCTGGCAAGATAGTACTAGCTATAGGTTTTGATATGATAGGCCAATATTTACATGTATAACTATAGTGATTATTTTGGTTTATTTTCTTTGTGGTTTCTTAGATGTACCCTCAATAGGTAGATGTAGTAATTAAAAACATACACTACTATGCTTGAATAGATATAACTATAAAGTCCTCATATTTTGTAAATGATAACATTGTAGTTTTGGATGCTTTACGAGATATAGTGACATACATTTTATGGAAAACCCTGAACTTAAAACTAGTAGCCTAGACAATTGTTTGAGTTGTAGTTTTTTACCTGATGTATAGATATTACTACTTGTATGAGTTTATAACATAATTATTATAGAGTAAAGGCTTATGCTAATAAATATATTAATATATGTATGCAAGGTTATAAATAATGATACCTACATTGGTGTGAAATAAAAATAAACATAGTATTGTTTACATGAAATCCTTAAAGGATCTTATATAGCTGTAGGTGATAAATTGGATTCTGAAAAAAATATGTAATTATTGAATATTGATGACTATGATAAATTAAAATTGGAAGAGGTAGATTTCTTTTGATATGTTTGATTTTGAATGAACATAGATATATTTAGTGTACCATATTCTGAACTATAAATACTTAATGATTCCATTATATGGAAACACATAAGACAAACATTGTGTGAATAAATAACTAGAATGTCATTTAGTTATAATATTGTTTTCCTCTTTCTAAATGTATAATGATATAAATAGATGAAAGTTTTTAAAAGAGTAACTTATAGTGTTAAAGCATGAGGATTGTTTCTTGAGATTATTGGAATAATCTGATTGACTATGTATTGACATTTGATATATTATTTTATGCAAGAATGGAGTTTGAAATAAATGTTAGGAATTAGGACATAGAATAACATAGTTCTTTCTTAAGCCTAATAAATATATATATTATGGAATTAAGTACATTGATAAATCTATGATGTCATCTTAATGATAAGTGATTGGAATCAGATGGATTCTTGATTGATGATTGTTTGTATCAATTATTATTGCATGGGTATTACAATTTTTTGATTTTGAATCTTTATATGTAGATTATATTGGGATAATAGGAGATACATATATGATTATGTCATTAGATAACTCATATATGTACCCCGTGATATCAAGTTAAGTCATGATTTAGTAGTAGAGAGTTTTGTGTGAGTAAAAATGACGTAGATTCCTAAATCTAAATTATTTAATGAAATCTTAGGCCAAAGTAATGTTATAACTGTAATATTGTCATTTCATTGTATCTGTAGTTTACATGTATCTGATGATATAATTTAGATATAAGAATGGATTCCATGGTCTATTTAATTTCTAGAGGTAATAGTGTTAGTATACACATGATTTCTAGTTATTTCTCGATATTCACATTGTTCTTATCTCCCATCTATGAAGGGAAGCTCCACTCCTAGAGGGGAGGTGTGTGGGAGACTGTTGGTCTATGATTGGAGGTAAAGCACTCAAATGATGCTCTCATTCTATCAATTGATTCAACTAGATGGGATTATACTCAGGATATGTTTTGAATCATAGAGTTGTTTAGTAATTCATCTTTATTATTGTACTTCTTGTTATGTATATTTGACATTATACTACATGTACCTTATTTATGGATAGATATTCAACACAATAGTGGTTATGTATTTTTATATTATTCTGAAATGTAAACATTAGTGGTTGTAAGCAAGTTTATGACTAATTTATTATTTATATTAGTATTGATTGTATTAACCTCATTCTATTGTACTTGATTAACAATTTTTCAGGCTATAGACTAGTTTATTGCTTGAGTACTAAATGGATTTGATTTAGATAGTGGACTAATAGTATTTGAACATTTATTGTTTTTTATTCATATAGTTGTTAAGTACTAAATAAATAGTTGTAAATAATCTAACAATAATTACATGTAGAAAAAAAATAGTGTAACTGTTAGTTAGCCTAGTGGGGTCTAACATCAATGTTCATAACCAAAGGTTGGTGTCAATGTATGATTGTAAGTTACACATATTCAAAATAATATTATGATTAACAAACAAAAAATATTTAAATTAGTTATAACACAATCTAAATAATTGTATTGAAAACACTTCTACATAACACAAAGATTAAAAAATACTAGTATAATAGAAATTATTTAATTAATCACAAGGTTTGGACAAGAAACACATATCAAGATAAGCTTACGAATAATCTATTGAATTTATTATGCATCTCAATTACAAAATTATCCTCCTTTTAGGATATGGAGGGTACAAGTATATGTATCTTGGGATGGGAACACCTCATCCTCCAAGCAAATTCTAAATTTAAATCTTCTATATTAGGAATTGAGTGTCAAAACCCATGCCTACCATGAATGTATTCATATAAATATTATCCCTCAACAAAAACTGCTAAATATAATATATATTCCAAAAATAGAGTTGAGACTTGAGTCTAAATTACAATCAAAGACATGCAAACACACACACACACACGTGTGTGTGTGTGTGTGTGTGTGTGTGTGTGTGTGTTCCAAAAAATTATTTGAGACTTGAGTCTCAATTATAATAAATGATGGAGCCTATATGCTTGTGGTATTAGTCATTATAGTTATAGTTACAATTGGGGTTGCAACTGAAAAGGTCAATAGAGTTGGTGGAATCACTGGTGGGACCATTACTCTAAGTTTCACAAATGTCTGCCCCTTTGATTTTTTGTGCTATTATATAGCCCAAAAATTGAGACTATGTATTTAGAGGTGGTTGAGATACAAAATATGTACCTACCGAAGTACTAGAATGTTTGAGTGCTTCTAATTTATTTTATAAAGCATGACTTGATTCAAAATCAATCTTGATTATTTAATAGTCAAAGATAGATATTTTAAATAAATATAGCAGCTTGGCCTTCATTTTTCATGAGTAATCATTGAAGCCTTGAATGTCATGATCAACATGTCTACACTGGCCACCTCATCTTTCATAAAAAATATCAACTAGATGATCTATTCATTATTATTATAAATATTTCCTTCAACTTCTACCTAGAAAGTGTTAGTGGCCACCTTGAGTAAAGTCTCAAAAATAGGCTTTGTGACTAATCACCCCAAAGGTGTATTATATACATAGAACCCTCATATCCTTCAAAATTGACACTACCCATTGTTAATGACTTATGAATTATTGTACCAAGGTATGCATTTCATTATGTCATTTTGACAAATCATCTCTTTTAGTTGTCACATATTTATGGGATAAAGTAACATCAAGAGTTGATATCAAATGCAAATATGCATAGGATTTATTTTTATTAGCTTGTCCCAATAAATTGAGCTTTCACATCTTTCATTTTGACATATTCCTGGGTCACACTTCCCCATTTTATATGGGTCTCAACTCTTTCTCATCTAATTAAACTAATGATATTATATAGTGTTCGTGTTACTCCTTGTACATTATCCACAATATCTCAAGGAGATTGTATAACATATCTCTCTTGTAGCCTTTACTTTGATTGGTCATAGTTCCTAAACATATGATTGAGTACTCCACCAATTGCATCAAAAAAACTATAGGGGTCTTCTTCATATTCATCTCAATATTTAGGGTGGACCTTCCTCTTCTTTGTTAAAGAGAATATGTCTTCTCTCTGTTCTAACTTAATGTTTTAACCCTCTACTAACATAGTATTTCTCTTGACCTTCCTTAAGGTTTTAGTTTATCTATCAAAATGAAACCCCACATTTGGATTTCTTAGTAATGATTAAATATTCCATGCTTGCCTCATCTTCCTGTAATCTATGGATCCATGGAGGAATACTCATTATAGATTATTTTTATGTACATTTTATAGATGCAAAAGTGGAAGGAGGGGATTGACTTCATGGGCATATTGATGTTGAAGTAGGTTGGGTAGTAGGATAACATGTAGCCAACTCAAGAAAATAAGGAATGCCCTTTCTGTATGCAGTAACTCCCTTTTGTGGAGGTGTATCAATAATATACTTGGTTTTCCTTGCATCCTATATATTGAAACTATGGAAGAATTTGGTTGGATAGCCTGAAGAATAGGCATACCTAACTATGTAGATGGATTGGGAGGTGAAGCTTGTGTAGCCAAAATGGAGGTAGACACTAGATATTTGAAATGCACATGCATCTTTGGCCTAAGAAGTTATGGATTAGCTTCACTACTATATGTATAACAAACCTTAGCAAGAAATTATTATTAAAATCCTTAGTGGATTGGTTGATAGTAGTAAAATCAAAACTCATTGGGCCTTGTAATATGGTTTGTAAAACTGGCATTATGAATACATGAGGATTATTGAGTGATTAGGAGAGTCAAAAATGAAAAAATGCAAAGAATGGGTGGATCTATTGATATAACTACAATAGTGATAGTTATAAGAGACACTAAAGAATCAAGAATTTGTGTACTTACATTGGATGATTAATTATCACTCTAAGTAATAGTGGAAATAAAAGTTGTTATTATAATACTATAGCTTATGTAATATCGACCTATTGTGGCATTGAAACCTCTATATTAAGTCCACCTATGGATTTGTATCATCCCTATAGAAACATTACCAATAACAAGGTCTCCTTAGTAATTAGATCCCTAGTTTGCTCTTGAATAGATATCGGTATGGTCTCTACCACATTTTATGTTTGTTACTATGTAATCTAAGGTGGAGAGATTCAATGTGTAGCTAATTATGTAAGTCCTTGAGATAGAACTTCATGCTTAAACTTTGCCTCTGATTCTATATCTTTTTCTTCTTCTGATAACAATTATGTTTTGACTAAGTCATTTTTTCTTATTCTATTCTTAGCTCTTAATATATATGTGTTCTTCCTGAATCAGTTTCCTCTTGCTCTTATTCTTCACTAATATCTTGTTATTTTATTAGATCTACTTTCTCTTGTCCCTTATTTTATTCCTCTTAATAAGGGCATCCTTTTCTAAATATACCTTCAATATGAATTTCTTCTTCTTATACAACTTTGGGAGACACATGAGGAGTCTTAGGTTTCCTTTGATATGCGATAGTGGTGGTCTAGTATAAATAGGGGCTGCCCCTAAAGTGGGTGAAGTGAAAAAAAAATGGACTAGAGTATTAGAAGGTGGAGTGGGAATGGTAGTGACTATTGGTAGAGTTATGGTAGGAACTGGTGATAAGGGAGTAGAAATAGTAGGAAGTTTTAAAATTAAAGAATAAAGATAAACTTGTACTATGGTCAATAGAGGCATGGGTGTAAGAGAAAGTGATCCCTCTAATTTATTGGTAACTATAGATTCCTCTATGTTAGTTGTAGGTTGAGAAGCAACAACACTTAGATGTGTGGGGAGACCTCTAAACACATTAGATCTAACTTGTGGGTTTGTCTCCCTAGATGCACTTACTTATTTAACTATTTGTCTTAATTTTTGCTTTTGGTTGAAGAAGAGGCCCGTGAACTAGTGTTGAGGTCTACTCCTCATTATCTATTCTCTTAGCATATTCCTTCGTAATGGTATGATCATATTGGATCCCTTGGACTATTATCATTAACATGTCATCCTTACACATCCTTATAGCAACCTCACTATCATCTTTAGCATTTATAAATATAGAATCATGATTGTACCATTGGTGTCCATAGGATATTTTAAATTTATTTTCATATTCCTTAAAGTGTTCCCTAACATTATTTTTGGGACACTAATACTTAAATGATGCTCTTTTCAAGTTATAGTACATTCTAATTCTACCAACAGAGTTGAGGTGCTCCAATTTGGTATACTTCATGTAACCAATATAAAGAATTATTGGATGCAAACTTCCTTATTTATAACCCCTGAGTTAATTATCCACATTTTAATATAATTATGCAACAATATCTTATTCAACCACTTTGTGTACAATAGTATGCAGTAGATATAAAGGCTATGTTGTATTAGCTTCAATTTTGATTATAGTGTAATCATGGTAATACCAATAATCACCCATTTTCCCAATGATTATATTAATGTAGTTTTATAACCTAAGCATGTTTTATCCATAGATGGCCCTATACACCATAGGAGAAAATATTTATATGATTCTCTAAATTTTCTATCTAGATTTGTATATGTGAAGAATATCAAATTCATCATAGACCATTTTTTGGGATACTCTATAGATGGATCCCATGATTTGTATAGGATGGATGTATTGTAGTAGTTATAACATCTACAAAATATGACATAATATATAAGTTTTCCTCTTGTATATTTATTAAGTTATTGATCTGATGTATCAAATTGGAGATAATGATTTCTCCAAGGGAAAAAAATTTGTCAAAATTCAAAATGATGCACAATAACATGACCCATATCTCATGAACATAAGAAACACTTGGGAAGCCATACAATCAATTTAAAAAATCCATGGAATTTCTTATCCCTAGCCTGAAAATGATTATGGGAATAAAGGAAATTGGGCCTTTGATCATAAAATTACTTGGGTTAGAAAGCCATTATTATAATTTATCTTTGATTGATTTTTCAAGTAACCATGAATTTACCATACCCTGGTCATAGGTTACCTCAAGAACAAGGCACCTATAGTAACTCTCAAATGTATTTAAAAAAATGTAGGCCATAGGGGTATTATTACACTAGAAGTGTAATATTTTCCCAAAAATTTGTCTATTTTTGAATAAATCATAAATCAAGTCAATGCAAGGCATTACCTCTATTTTCATTGTAGTGTTTTTCAAGCCTATTACCTTAATAGCTAGAATGTCATTCTTGTAACATCTATGAATGTAAACAGTTGGTTCTCTACTTTGTATTGATTTATTACATCAAATTCTACCCATATGGTTGAATAGTGTTTAAATTAGTGCTCCAATGCTACTAAATCAAATATTTTATCCATGAATTTAGTCATGCCAATAATGGAATATGTAGAGGTAGGAGGAGTGTGAGATGATGAAGTCATTAACATTGTGAAAGTATTCTAAGTTCTCTAAAAATATTGAAGTCTTTTAGTCACTAGGGATCTTGAATTCATATAGTACATAGAATAGTAAGAGGGCAATGTAATAAAAATATGCTTTGTATACCAAATATATCATTTAGATTTGTTGGCTCTGATAATTGAATTAATTTAGTTGCCAATTCATGTCAATTAATTGTAAATAACATTTTTTACTTAGTTACCCATTTATTCATTTCTCATTTACATTTCAAATTCACATTGTTAGCTTTAGCATATTTAATTACCGTGTGACATCTTTTCACTGCTTTTGGGTGCCTCATCATATTAACATGACATTTTAATCCTTTTTGTACTTTTGAAGCTTGTTTTCATGTTTTTAAAATTATTTGACTTAGTCAGAGACATGTGGCCACATATCACTTATCCACTGAGCATCAGTCTCTATCTTTTTTACTTTCCTTTTTAGGTTGTAAGTTCTTGAGATGATGACACTTGGAAATATCCCATAGACTCACTTTCTTAGAATATGAAACTCTTTACCTACATTGAGCAGAGTGTGGGTTAACAAGATTTTAACATGTGGAATAATCTTGATCCATTATAGGGTCATGAAATTTTGATTATTTACCTTTCTATGTTATACTATGGGTTATCAAGATGGTGCCACATGGATGGTTATCACTTTCCTAGGATTTTACCTCTATATTATGTTGTGGTAGGTCATGGGTTGTCGATATGATGACACATGGATAACCCACATTGATTTGGATGTTCTAAAGATTTTGACTATGTATTTTACTATGTCAAACTATGGGTACCTAATATTATTACATGTGGAGTAATCTCACTCATTTGGAAGGTAGAAAAGATTTGAAAACTATGTAAGGACCTATCAGTCATGGGTTATCAAGAAGATGAAATGATCCACATTGCTCTAGATAATTGGTGAGACTTTGAAAATATATGATTATTGAATGATCTATGGGTGAATAGGATGAACACATGTGGTGTAATCTCACTTACTCAGTCACCTAAATGACTCTATACATTATGTCTTAGACTTTCAAACATCAGATAAGTGAAATTATGATGAGTGGCTTAATATCACTTTCTTGAGTGAATAATAGACTTAAAACTTTGAAAAATAATGAATGAGGAAGCTGGATGAAGAAGTATGTCAAGATCTCATGATGCCAGGGCTTAGTCTACACACTTAGACATAATAAAAAAAACTTTAGACAAGAAATTAGATTAGTCGGTTAGTCAAATAAATTATAATCATACATTATGCCTGACTATTAACACTAAAAGGCATAAAATATTTTAAATTTTTGAAATTCAATGTCTAATATATCAATATAAAACATCTTCTATCCAAAATTCAGCATGATACCAAGACATACATCAACCTTGAGAAGCTTAACATTGTAACAAAGTTTTACTTATAGCTATCACAAAAAAACTAGATAACTATTGAGAAATCAAAGCCATTTTCATGTGAGCTAGACATGAACATGCAATACATAATATATGATCATAAAAATTGGGTCCCCATCTAAATTTTGTGAAGTTGGGGTGTGTTGGTCATAACAACTTAGTAATATCATAAGTATTGGTTCTAACTCATTCCTTATAAATATTTCCAAAATATTTAAGATGTAAATTAGGATGAATAGTTCCATCATATGTTATGGTTGGATAAATTTTTCCAATATCCATAAATATAATGAAAGGAATTAAAGATTAGTATTGAATGTTTTGAAGCATCTTATGGTGAATTGGTGGTTGAGGAATAAGGTTTCCATTATCATCTTTGAGAGGAAGAGGGATGTAATGTTGATTTGATTGATTCATGATGATTTGGGAAGTTTGATTGGAAATTTTTAAGATTTGGTTTTGCATTTGAAGGATTGAATTGATACTAGGATCTTACATAGGAGTCATTTATCAAATCATTTGTAAAAGGATTTGTGAGGAATATAGAAGAGGATTGAAAATGGAGTTACAATTTTTATTGGAGTTAGGTGGAGGATTAAAATTATATGAAGTATTTCCAATATTGATCTTTGGAGGAAGATTCACAACATTGGTGTTCATTTCCCCAACTTTCGTATTGGATGGGGTAAATCTACTAAGGTATCCATTATTATTTGGATTATGATTGGTTTTATCATTAAGGATATTAATAAGTTGGTTGAGATATCATAGATATGAAATTTGGTTGATTTGAACCATGCTACATTTGATATATCTAGGATGAGTTTGAGAGAAATTACACCATAAAGAATTGCCATCAATGGTGCACAAAGTGGGAAATGAAATAAAAAATCATGTAAAAATTGAATGGGTTGAGGCTCACAATAAATGTTTGAAGAGGAGACATCATGATGGAAAAAAAAATCTTGTGAATATTTTTTAGATAAATAGACTATATTATTGTAGATTATTGATTTTAGAAAAATAGATTATATCAAGTTGACTGATACATTTACTTACTGAGTTAGGAAACAATAATTATATCAGGTTGGTTGATACAGTTTGGAAAAATCATGGTGCTATTAGAAACTAAATAATATTACTATATCATGTTGGTTGGTACACTTTGAAATATACTGATAAATTATCATTATATTAGGCTAGCCAATACAGTCAAGAAAGTAAACAAACTAATAATGTAACCAAGTAATAACAAAATGAATAATGGAGGGAGGTATTACTAAGATGGGTATGTTTTATTTGTAGGCTCTCAAACTAATCCCAATTTTAAATAGTGAAAAAGGCCCAAAGGGCCCTACTACAGAGGGTTTCACCATATTTTAGCCATATTATCTTATCTCTGAGGTACATTGAGAGTAACTTCTTACTGCTAACTTACTAGTACATTACAAAATCAAATAGATGAAAGGATTATTATTGACTTAAAATATAAACCCTAGGAACTTATGATATACCATGAGGTATGTGGAAGTTAAATTCCATATATAGTGATTTCTAATGGTTTGAGTGTTGAGATAGTATCCCTCACACCATAGCTTAAGTAAAATAGATGATCACTTTTCCCAAAATGACAAATCTTATAAGTTTTAAAATGGCCAAAACATTGTTCTAAAAAAATAAAAATAAGAAATATTAGTAAATATGATTTAGATTAAAAGTGAAAGATGCAATATGCAATGAAAGAAAGAAATTTTTAGAATGGTATTAGGTTGGCTGATAGTTGAGAGAAAAACTAGTAAAACAAAATTATATTAGGCTAGATGATACAGTTGACAAGAGACACAAAACTATATCAAGCTAGCCACTTTAGTTCAAAAAACTCGATATTATATTGGGTCAGCCTATATAGTTATGGATAAACATGGAGTTGTATCGAGTTGGCCTTAATATGATTGTTAAGACTAAGAAAATTGTATCAAGTTGGTTGATATAGTTAGACTAAAAGCTATATGATGGTTTTGAAAATGTCTCTACGATGCTAAAAGAAAAAATATGAAAATGATCCAACTAAAGGTGAGATAAGAATTCACATCAAGTTCACTAGAATGTATGTATGAGCTAGGATGACCTATAACTATCCTCTTTCTCTCAATAGACTAGGAATTAAATAAAGTCAATCAATAGAGAATGTGTATTCTTGGATGATAAGGTAATAACCTAGAATATTTGTATACCTAGTAGAGGATAATTTACACTCAAATTTCAAGAGGAAAGGGTTCCAAATCCTAAGCCTATGACATGGGGTATAGCTCTCACTAGGGCTCAATGATGGGTAAGTGATTGTAAAGATGCAAGTAAAATTAAATGATGGGTAAGTGTTTTAAATAAAGGCAAAATGGTCAACCCAACCAAATGAGAGTATATGTAACCTAAGGTGATAAATGACAAGCCTAAGAAACCCTTTATTTATACTAGCTTATTTAGTATAAGGAGGAACATAAATAAGGATCCACATATACATCCACAAATCAATAAATAATAAATAATCTACTAAGTAAAGGAAAGAGTATATAAATATAAATACTTACCTTTTGGGTGGATCCCTTGATGCTTCATTCTCTTCATTTGTTTCAAGAGGCACTTGTAATAGATTTTTTAGGTTGAAGACCTCGAATGGTAAGATGAAGACTTAGATATCCTTAGTTAGGAACTCCAAAGACCTCTCATATTAAGCTTCAATGAAACCACAAGACAATAACTTCAATATAAGATTCTAAACCTCTAAATCTCTCAAATATTACTTATAGGGATAAATTCAAGTTCAAGAAAAGCATATGAACATGAAGTGTATTTTATGAATGAAATATGACCCCCATATATATGGATCCAATAACCTAAACTAGCCCTAAACTCTAAGATAATAATATCATCCATAAAAATATAGTTGGAATATGTTAGTTGACATAATACAGTGTCATTCAAGCTAGTATAATACAAATTACATGAGATAAACTCAGAATTATATTGGGATGGTTTATATAGTATATGAAAAATAAAGTACTAAATAGACTATATCAGCTAGATTGATATAGTCAGATATAGGGAAACTATTAGATATAGGCATAAAGTAGATAAAGAGGTAAGTAAAAAAAAAACACATAAGAGGTCATAATAATAGTAATGAAGATATAAAAAAATAATGTGTAAATATTTCTTGTAAAGTACCATGAATTGATCCCACCACTTTCCTAGTGTACCCTTTAAGGCATGAACTTAGGGATATAGATACACCAAAAATCCCCTACAAGAGAAAGTGTCAATATTATGATAAATTATAAGATATTAATAGTATATAGTGTGTAATAGAGGAGAAGTAGAATGTGCACAAAAGGAAGGAGATGAAGTTATGAAGACCTTTTTGTGGAGGTGAATGGATGAAGGTGGGCATAGACTCGTGAGAGATGAAATTGGGCATAGATTTACAAGATTTAAATTTTGGTGCATATCCAAAAGAGACAAAGGTGAGAATACATCCATTAGAGAAAATTTTTAACATAAACCCCCAAGAGATGAAGGTGGGTGAAAACCCCTAAGAGATGAAGGTGGGCATATACCCATGAGAGATGAAGATGGGTGTAGACCCAAAAGAGTAAGAGTTGGTAGGTGTGAACCCATTAAGGAGGAAATAATAGAAGAGTGAAAATATAATAATTTATGTGATTAAAGTAAGAAAATAAGTCTTAAAAACACTTAGTAGATGTGGACGAATAAAGGTGGGCATAAACACATGAGAGGAAGAAGGGGAAGGAATAGTGAAGATATCAAAGCTAGAAGGAAAGAGATGGTTTACAACCCACAAAAGATCTAGAAGAGAAGGAAATACCAAGTGAGCTTACATATGTGCCACATCAGGTGGAGGACAACATTGTTGTTAAAGTAACTGACCAAAAGGGTGGTTCTACAACTCCAATCCTACTTGTAAACATGAGCTTATATTTTAATTACCTAGGGAGTCAAATTAAATAACATCCTAGGTGAATATACAATCTTACATCACCCAAAAACAGAGTTAGTCAAATAATAAACCAACTTTGGTGGTGTGTGGTTTCAAATCATAACATTTTGGAAGGTTATTCTAGAATGTAAAGAAGTCTACTTGCACATATGGAAGGTGCGGTTGAGAGTTACGTAGAATTTGGAAAATAAATGGGTTAAAAGTTTTGTATAAGGTAATAAATATGCATGTGGAGCTATAAACACATAATAATTAACTAAGGGTAGGAAGCAAGGCACATATGCAGAGACACATGGGGTAGTGCGCTAAGAGATAAAGACATGCAAATCACCTAAAAACATGGTATAGAAGGAGTTATCCATTGAGGATATGTTTCATGATAGTAAGGAAAGTTTATACCAAATATAAATTATAACTTATGCAATTAAGGCATAAATATTTAAGCCTAGTAGGAAACATATAAGAATAGTGTGCAGTCATAGTCAAAGGACACATAATAATGGAGGGTATAATCAACTGGTGATGAAGCTCTAAGGTGCAAGTGTGAACTAAAGATGACACATGGAAACATGGATATTTTAAGGTGTAACAGAACATATAAATCTAAATACATGACATTTTTAAAAAAACCTATGGAATTAGAATAATGTTGGATGAGTAGTCAGTTATGTGGACCAACATTCAGCCATTCCCTAGGCTAGGTCAATACTGCAAGTGGTACAATAATAAAAAGGATAGATGAAAAGATCTACTATGTGTGGATGTGTTATAACAGTAGTCAAACTTTCATAGATAAAATTCCATAAAAGGCTATGCTACCTCTAAAGTATGCTTACAAATTTACGTAGATCCACATTTAATGTAGCTATAGGAAAAAATTATGGGAATCTAGTTAAGAATCCATAGCTCAGAAAACTATAAATAGGGGTATTGGACTAACATTCATAACATTCAAAAACCAAGGAGGATACTCTATTATAGTGGTCTCATGGAGGAATAATTAAACTCTATGAAATCTTGTAGCTTTGAGTGCATGGTAGTCTAAAGATGCCATAGTATAGATAAGGAGATTGATCCATGTCTGGTGACTAGACTAAAAAGAGCTGAGAGCTCAATTTATAGCTGCAAAGCTTATAATATCATGTAATTCCTAAAGTTAATGAATAAAAATTCATATTAGCATAAATCCACTATGTAGAACTCTAAAGGCTATGTGGTTAAGGCATCCCTTCATTAGGACCTTTGACCGCAACTACATCATCATTCAATCTTTTATTAGAGATAAATATAAAAAATAAATTGTTGTAAATGACAAGGAACAATGCAACACATGTACAATTAGATTTATTAAGGTCTTGGGTTATATTGATTGAGATATACAACACACACACACACACACACACACACACACACACAATATATACTTATGAGAGTGTCATGAACATGTTATTATACTAGTTTCTTTTGGGCTCAAGACATTTAACACATTATTTTATATATATATATATATATATATATATATATACATGAGGCTATTACACAAGAAAAAATCACTTTGGGATGATTACGGTTAGAGAAAATGGGATCAAATTTTAATAAAAATAAAATAATTATCTCCTTTACTTTCCACAATGGTCTACTTACATATCGAAAATACAAAGCAAACATGATTAAGGATATAATTACATCATCTTCAACACAATCATCGATACCAAAGACAAGTCAAGCAGTTAAAGATCAATAAAAGAAATAAATAAATAACATTACACAATAGAAACATGAAAATGAACCATTCAAGATTTTAAAAGGATAGATATATCAACCACTGTCAAATATTTTAGATGATTATTCATAGTTTTTACTTCCAAATTAGGTATTCAAATAATTTTTACACATGTATATGGTCATTTTTTAGCTATCCACTTGTGTTTTGCTTTAATTTCATAGCATTTTACACTTAAAAACAATAACTAAGTAACAATATTTAAATAGATTAAGTAGTCCACGAACACATGACATCATATAACAAATTAAATTTGAAAATATAATATGGAATATAAATGAAAATACAAACTTGGAATACAAATTAAAATGAGAAAAATCACAAGAATGATGATGGCATTATGTGTATTTCCTTACTAGGGCCATGGTTAGAAGTATGCTTGCAGGTGATGAAATATGTAATGATGAAAAGAAAGTTCAAAAAGTTGTGTTCTCATCACTTTTTCTTCCTCAACCATTTTAGGCATGGAGAGGTAATTAGCTTCCCCTAATACCTTTTAAGGTCACTTTAAAAAAATATGAAGGAAATTTAAATGGGGAATGTAGATATGTCACTCCATCAATATTTCATTTTTCTCTTAGTTCATTATGGATCCCTTTCTATGGATCATTTGGTGAATCTTCCTAGTGAAAAAGGTGATATTAGGGTCGAGGAAGGGCCTGATAGGGATGTCATGGATAAATATGATGAAACTTTGGCATAGTGGAATTTTAAGCTCAAAAATAACTTGGTCCATGGCATCCCCTCTCCCAGGGAGGATATGCAAACCAAATACAAAGCATCCAAGGATAAATCAAGGTGATCACATTAGGGAAATGATGAAAATTTTAGAATAATATAACTAGACTTAGCTCAGTTTATTTAAAGAGTTGTTAGGTGAATTTAAGAATAATAAGAATATTTTGGTGGAGATGTAGGACAAAGTGGAGAAGCTATAAATTGAACACAAAAGAGATAACTATGAATTCATGGATTTGGAGCAAGGCACAAGTGAGTTGAAACATGACATGACCAGATTTGGGGTTAAAATGAAAAGGTTAATGGAAGAGATGGAAACACTAAAGGGTAAATGCTATGATAATAGTAAGAAAAAAAATCACCAATATCACAATAATATTTGAGGTTTGGGATGATACTAAGAAGAGAAAAGTGAAATAAAACCTATATAGGACTAACAGAAGAATAAGGGGCCAGAAGAAAAAAAAGGAAGATAATGACTAGGTTAATGTGGGGGATTTTATCTTCAACAAGACACATGCCCTTCAGGAAGAGCTTTAAGTTGTTAAGTGTCTAGAGGATTTAGTGGTTCTGTAAGGGGGTATTTGTGTTTTTTTATAACCAAAAGTTGTTCTTTTGCTTATGGTTTATTGATGTTTCTCTGGTTGGTAGCATAGGTTGTTTGTAAGCTAGTTTATTGCTTGTTATTTTTTTAAGCTTTATACTTTTATCTTTATTATATGTAAATGGTACTAGGGCCCTTCAAAAACCTATTTTTTACCCTAATAAAATTAAATAAATGATAATGTCATATATCTCAAATAATCATTTAAAATAAAAATTGTCAATCAATTATAGGGGCATGTTTCCCCTGTCCCTCAACATCATCTACAAACATAGACAATGATGTCATGCTATCTACTTAAGGACCCTATGAATGAGACCTACTACATCTTTCCCACTCCTCATAAATGGATAGCCTATCTTGGATGCTGCCATACTTCTCATGTAATATACTATTATCTCCTTGGAGACATATATATTCATAAAAAATGTTTTGTCCCAAATCATCACCACCTATAATGGAGGTATTTTTTGCCTCCCCAACTTGACTCTTAGTTCATCTCTCTCTCAAGTTGCTACAATGTAATTTTTAGCATTGGTATTAACACCATCAAATAAGGATACAAGCACATTTTTTATTTCATAATCACACTCCAATAGCCCACCCCATACATCATCATCAAAAATGTTATGGGTCAAAGTATGAATAGATGTGTCCACTATAGCTATCCAATACATGTTCCCTACAATAAAACATGTCATTTACAAAAAATGTTAAAAATTTAAATATATCATGATCAAATACAAAATAATATATATATATATACTTATAATCAACTCTAATAGTCATAGCAGTTTATGCAACAACCTAACTAGCTCCACCATCATCCCTACCTTGTACCCAAGTGCAACTCCAAGAATATCAGCCACAAAAATAAATTTCAAAGGTTACTCATCTACATCTACCAATGGGTGTACTCTATGGTACAACCCACATCATCAATATTTTATATAACCCTAGAATGATCCACATCTCTTATAGGAAGTGATTCCAAATCAACACAAATATAATTCTCTAATTATCCACTATGATAGGTGGCCATAGGGGTCTGCATCCATGGGTATGCATCTAGGATAACCTCTTGTTTAATGTTGAGAGTGACCCATTCATACTAAAGTCACTCAAACACATAAGTAAATTGATCATACAACCACACACTAATTTAGAACCTCCACAACTCTATCACATCTTTAGCCCAAGCCACAAACCCTATGTATGGTGTCCACACTATCTTAGCAGGGGTCGATTGATCAAGCATAATACAACACTCCATGGTGATTTGACATATGCACCTCCTCCCAACCCACCACTCATCATATGTCTATGAATATGCCTAACTGGCACAAGGAGACCTCTTGTTGGAAATGTGTTATATATTTTCCATATTTGACATTCTATTAGATTATTGAGCTAGAATGTATTCCTACACAGTTCCCTATTCAAAGCATGGAAAGTATTCCTACCTTTTTGGCCTATATTTGGGTGGTTTTATCCCATGTTTTTGGTACCCTTGGTATTACAATACCACTTTTATAGTTTCCTTTATATTCTTATATATATAAGCACATGGATTAATAGGTTAAAATATGAACGTTGAATTATATTATTATATTGAAAATGGTTGAGTTAATACAATTAAGGAAAATTTACTCTATGTTTTTTCTTGAAAGGTTTTCCCAAGTGAAATCATGTGTAATCTTATGTATGCCATTTTTATTTTGAAAATTATATTTTTATTGCTTCTCATTTTTTAGTTTATTATATCTCTTTTATCTTCACCTCCAATCAGTCAAGTAACAACAATGTACTCATAAGCCAAAACATGCAATAAATTCATTGAACCTAGATTGGTAGCATTATCCTCTCAAGTGAATATATAAAAATATATTTTTAAATGAGCTAACATAGTATGCCCCCATGAATGTCTCAAGTTGTTCCTCAATTCTAGAAATAGATGATGTATATGATATGATATTGACAATGTACCATCATCCACAACTACAAATGATGACAAACAATTACACAAATATTTTTGATATCATATAACGTTAGAAAAAATAATATCTTATAAAAAAATGGTGGTATCACCAACTCTATAATACACTCCTCTAGCTTGTCCAATCATATATCGATGGGTATGTCTTATATGGGCCAATACCTATACATTATGCACCATTGAATGAGTTTCTACCAATATTATTCTAAAAATATGCTAGACATCTTCCAATGTGATTATATTCTCCCTAGTGAGAAGCCGAAAATTGCATGCATCTAAGTTCTAACTCTTGGCCAATATGGTCATCAAATGCATTTCATATGCTATATGGCCAAGATGAGCACCATGGCCAAAATTTAATCTATCTAATATCTTCCAATCAAAATCTATGAGGTTTAATCCCAACATAGTCTCCATATGTTGACCATAATAAAACTTTCTAACATGCATATATCTTTACAAAAATGCAAGAAAAAAATATCATATGTAGCACAATTTGAGCATAGAAGTCAAAAATAGAAGTTCAAATATAATATACAAGTTTGTCATAGTACTTAGACACTACTATATAAAACTACACCCATACATTAGATGATTCCATTAGAATCATGGATGGATTCATCAAATCTCGTATGCTACCATCTAATAGAGGACAATTCTAAAAAGTCTCCATACCATATAGAAATGACTAATAGTTGTCTTTTTCAAAAAAAGTCCAAACTTCCCAGGTCCCCCCCCATATGGTACTCTATAGGTTCTTAATTTGATTCGACATCACATCTCATCATAGAGCATTGTAAAATCTCAGAGCAAAACTCATGATCAAGAATGGTACAAATGAATTTTAAAAACTAAAAAATTCAACCTATTTTTATAAGGTGACTTTATGATACAAAATTCAATTTACCAATTAATACATATAAAATTTATACACATAATATTTATAGATTCATATATCAATTTCACACCCCTTTAGTTGCATCAGTAAATAGACAATATGTTATTTTGCATGGTAACATTTACTAAACATTTATGACAATTTCTCAAGCATGAAATTGGCAAGCATTCTCCTTATATAAAATTTAACCCTATTTATATTAAATGGAGGCAACATTCCTACATTTATTACAATATTATTAATATTTCCTATGGCAATTATTAAAACTATTCGATGATAAAATCAATTACACCAAGCATTTAGTATCAAATTTAATTATCCATTGAGGTAAATAAATACTAAGTTCAAGTGACAAATATAAGTCAAAATTATGATAGTCAATTCAAAAATAAATTATGCAAAGAGATAATTAATACATGAATCTACAAATATTCAAACTCAAACAACAAGTTGATCATAGTTGATAAGCACATTACTTCACTACTTTCACATGGGTCATGTGTTATCACATATATTTCTTTAAAATGACCATAATTATCTAGGCATATACACTTTTTGACATGATTAATTCGATAGTCTCATTCCTCATATCAAAAGGGGGCCATACAATGGGCTTTACCCATAGATAAATATAGTTAAACTAATACAATTGTTTAGAATGGTACAGTTATTTAGACTAAAATAGTTATTTGTATTTGTATAATTATTCAAATTAGTATAGTTATTTAGACTAAAACAACTATTCAGATTGGTATAATTATTTAGACTAGAATGATTATTCATATTGATATAGTTATTCAGCTTGGAACAATTATTCAACTTGGTAAAGTAATTCAAATTGATATAATAATTTTTAATTATTAGCATTGGATAGGATCTTTGGTTCCATCAAATACATAGATTTTTTAAGTAAGAAAAAAATTATTACATAGACATTACTCTAAACAAAAACTAGAAAGAGAATATTGCACAAAATAAGAGAAATCATTCAACATACTCAAATATGGAATAAATCACAAAGAGATGTAAAAATAGGAGAATAATTTGTAACTCATCCATGAATGATCACAAAGGCCTAGAATAGGCATGTAAATCCTAAGTTTGAAATGACCAATCAAAGAGTAACATCCATTAGCCAAAGATAAGGAATAAGATTAATCCATATTTCTAAGTACACCTAACCAAGTTAACTCAAGTGGAGAAATAATCCATGTGTATGGGAATAATTCAGATAATAAAATACAAGGAAAATAAGTACCTACACTAACCTCCCCCACCCCTGTAAGCATGACATACATGGGTAGGAAAAATGAGTCCCAATAATAAGGCCTGATGAGGTACCCATGTAAAAATAAACTCTCATGAAGTGGAAAAAAGGAGAAAACCCATAGAAAAAACTACCCCCCAAAAGAGAAAAAAAAAAATAAGGGATAAAATGCCACAAGAAGCTACAACTACATGTATCCACCTTGTATCATGTAAAAGAGCTCTCTGGAGTGACTATGGATCAATAATAGATGTAGTGAAGAGTGAATCACCCTACAATAGTGAATGTGTCCACCAAGTTCTTGATGGATCTCTGACTAAGGTGTAGTACCTATACAAATAATATGTTCCTTATGCATATTAGATATGCCAACTACTCCATGTAATGATGGTGTATCTAAAGTAGATGTAAAGAAAGAATGTAGAATGCCTTGTAATTATGTAGAAGACTACCCAATGTCTGATGAGTCTTGAATTAAAGTACCTACTCCTTGTAATGTATGAAGTGGAATAGAAGTAGGTGACTTAATAAATAACTCTTAAATATCTATAAAGTGATAAGAATATGGTGGAAGTGTGTCCCCATCACTACCATAGTCATATGTTCTAGATAAATAATCCCTAATATCAGATATGAGCTTAGGCTTAGAAATGTCATCAAGTATTGGTGAGTATGATGAACAAGAATCCAAATGACAGTCAAAGACAAAGTATGAAAAGGTATATAGTCATGTCTGATGATCCACCAATCTCAGTGCTAATATAGTATCATTATGTAACTCTCTGACATACACTGAATCTGGGGTGAACTCAACTTGCATACCCAAACCATGATGAGTAATATGGTAAATAGATAGGAGATTAATTAAAGTGAGGGAATAATGAGAAAATTATTGAATGTTTCTCCACTCACTTCAACATACCCTCTCCCAAAAACCAATGTAGAAGTTTTATCACCTAAATGAATAGTGGACATGTCACATGGTCCCAAGGAAGTGAACTCGATCTGTGAAGAAGCCATGCGATGTGATGCTCTAGATTCAATGACCCATATAAGATTCATTGGTACAACTACAACTAAGGCCCTACCTTTCAATTTTTTCTCACCTTTTTCTTTTTCATTTTCTTTACTATTGTCATTTTCATTGGAGGATTTTTGGGTTGATGACGATGGTTTGATAGACTCAGGAACATCTATATTATTATTCTCAAGAAGGCTTGCTAGATGGTCAATTTGTTTCTTCAAAAATTTGGTTTCATCATGGTTTCCTATGCAATACCCACACTTGATCCTCTCTTTCTTATGCTTAACACTAAAATAGGAGGTTGAATTGGTTGATTTAGAGGTGGGAGGTTTTTATACTTGATACTTTTTACGGGTAGATGCACAAATTTGGGGGATAAAAAAAGTGACACAATGAAAAATATAAAGCATTTTCTGTAAAGGGTGTACGCCCTTTTCAAAAGGGTGTACACCCTTTTTTTAAAACCAATGTAAACATAAAAAGGGTTGGTCCCGAACCTAAAGGTCATATACCCTTTATAGTCCAAAGGGTGTGCATCCTTTTCAAAAGGAGTATGCCCTTTTTGGAGTGCAACCTATTTTTTTCAATTTGATGATATTATATATATATATATATATATATATATATTTGCAACTAGAGGCTATTGTTAAGAACCTTGGAATATAATTTTTTTTGCCATGTTTGATGTTTTGCAAGCATATATTTAGTAAAATAAATTTTAAGTATAAGTTTACATTTAATTTTATATTATGTAATATAAAATTAAATGTAAACTTATACTTTAAATTTATTTTACTAAATATAACAAATTAGGGCCACTTATCATCTTCTAAAATTGATTGTAGAGTTGTAGGAATTACCATTTAGAAGTTAGTTTTTCAAATTCCATTCTACCCAATACTTAGTTTTTAGAATTTCAAGATTAAAAAATAGAATAACAAATGAGATTAAAAATCATGTTATGTATGTAATACATCTATACCATTGAGGATTACATGTTTATTTTACCTACTTAAATATTCTCTAACTACTTTATCTACTTGAATATGCTCTACCTAATTAAATAACTAATCCATGGCTTGATCTCAAGGAGTATCCCCTACCTAAATACATAAGCCATATCTTGATATTTAATATTCCCTTCTGGTGTCAAATTAACTATTCCACTTACTCAACCTGGTCTACTTCAAAGTCCTTTAAAAACTTTATTGCAATGAGGTCTCTTCCTAACCATAGATTATCTTTTGGTCTATCACAAAAGGTCTCCTGAGTATTGGTATTAAAATACTAATGACCTTATTATTTAGTATTATCTCTTGACTTCTTAGCCTCTATATTCAGATCAAAAGACACTTTCAATGACTTAAAATAGAGTACTCAATCCTAAGATAGTAATCTACCCTAAAGCAAAACCCTTCTTTGACTCCTAAAGCACTCAATTGTACATCCTCACTTCTTTGAATAATACTATAAGGGTTTCACCAATTATTTGACTCAATTTTATTATTGCATGAAGAAATTCAACTCAAAACTCAGATGACAACTCTACCCTTTATAGGCCTATTATGCCAAATTATACCTCTTAAGGACTTGATACAAAGAGTTCTACAACTACCTTATTTTTTGGACTCATTCAATTCAAAAACTCAATGAAAATATCAAGATAATGATACAAGACTCATATGTGTCTTTACACAATATCAAGATACCAATTAGATCACCAAAGTGCCCAAAAAGTTAAGTCCTAAACACTGTTATAATATTGTATATAGGCATGTTTAGTCTTGAAAAGGTGTTATTAATATAAGCTCATCAAAGGATTCTTATAAATATTTATTAATGCATTTGGATACTATCTCTAAGGATAAGAAACTAATTTCCTTTATTCTTTTCTTAAGAGTTAGGATTGAATGGAAACTCTACTCTTTGGGTCTGAATGGCCTAATTTGCTTACTTAGAAGGATATTGACTTGGCTTAATTGTCAAATTATTTGAATCACTTTACTTGTAAGTATTTTATAGTGTTTACATAATAACATTGGACTTTCATAAGAGGTTTACACTCAATCAACAAAGTTGGAGATGTACTATACTTAGAGTTTGTTATCTTTACCTTGGAATCTTCTTAACAACCTTGCTCTCGACATAGAAAATAAACTTTAATTAATGGATCTATCAATATACATAAAAAAAATAGTGTGTAACATGAAACATATATAAGATAGATGGTAATGATACAATCATTCATATATTACATCTACCACATACATGATTCTACATGTAGGTATTCAGTCAATCAAACATGACATCTTCATGTGGTCATGATATGGTCACTCATATTGGACATGAATATAGATAATAACCCTAGTGCAGTACATTTACACCTAAAACATTAACCCTAAACCCCAAACCCCAAACATTAAACCTTAAACCCTAAATATTTAAACCTAAATCTTAAACCCCAAACCCTAAGCCATAAACCCTTAACCATGAACACTAAATAATATACCTAAATCATGGGGTGTAAGCCCTAAACCCTAAACCATTAACCCTAATACATTATCCCTAAACCAAAAACAATAATCGATATACCCTAAACTATTGACACTAAACATATAAACTTAAAACATTAAACCCTATACTTTACACCCTAAAACCTAAAACTTGAATGTAAGCCCTTAACCATAAACCCCAAACCATAGACCTAAAATCCTAAATCTTAAACCTTAAAACCTAAATGTAAGAATTTAACCCTAAAACCCAAGCCTAAAACCATAAACCATAAGTCATAAACCTTAAACATTAACTCCTAAACAACAAATTCTAAACCCAAATCCAAAACAAAAAACCTTAAACACTAAACCTAAATCTTGAAACCCTTAACCCTAAACCTAAAACTCTAAATTGTAAACTCTAAACCATAAACACTAAACCTTAAGTACTAAACCCTAATCCCTAATCCCCAAACACTAAATCTCAAACCCTAAATACTAAACACTAAGTTACAAACCCCAAACCCTCAACCAAACCCTCAAGACCAAAACCATAAACCTTACACCCTAAACCCTAAGTGTGAAACCATAAACCCAACACCCTAACCAAAAATGCCAATCCCTAAACCCTTAAATCTAAACTCTTGATCCCTTGAGCCATAAACCATAAATCCCAAACCTTTAAGCATAAAATATAAATAATAAGGCACATAACCTAATCCCTAAGTCATAATACTAAAACTTAAACCCTAAACGCTAGTCCCTATACACTAAACCCAAAGTTATGAATCTTAAACCATCAACCATTAACCTCAAACCCTAAATTTATAAATCCTAAACCTCTATCCATAAACCATAATCTTGAGTTATCACCTATATATAGAAAGGAGAGGGGGCATTGGCTAATCCATATATTGAAAGGATATGGATCATTCTAACCTATATAGAGAAAGGAGTGACTAAGGACATTCATGCAAAAGGATTGAAGATGGATTCAAGATGAATTCCTAAATAATTAGTGGGTTTTTTAATTAATGGGTCTATCAATAGGCATAAATGCCTAGCCTATAACATTTAACCTATAACATACACATAATAATGATATAGTCATTCATACATTACATTTAACCCATACATAGTACCACATGTAGGTATGTTGTCACTCATACATGACATATTCCTATATTCTCAATACAGTCACTAATACTAGACACAAATTTTGTTAATCACCCTAGTGTACTCCATTTACATCTAAACCATTAACCCTAAACCCTAAACACCATAACCTTGAATGTTGAACCCTAAACTTAAATATTAAACACCATAAGCCTTGAACACTTAACCCTAATAAATAATCCCTAAACCCAAAACAATAATACCTAAACCCCAAAACCTAAACCCTAAACATAGAACCTTAAAACTTTAAACCCTAGACTTTATACCCTAGACCTTAAGACCTAAAACCTAAAATTTAAGCCCTTAACCCTAAAGCACAAACCATAAACCTAAAACCCTAAATCCTAAACACTAAACCATAAAACCTAATATTCAATTTCCCACTTCCATGTTGAGAATAACTGTAGGTGTGTATTTAAGAGGTCTATATGTAAATGTATGATATTTGATTATGTACATGGTAGACTAGTTCCATAACCAATACTTTACCTCCATCATTGACGATATGAATATCTTCCATGTCTCTAAACTTGATAAAGCTCTCAGACTAGTTTAAACACTTATATTACAACCCTATAAGACACAAAACAACACACCACACACTTATAAGGAACACACACACAAACAAAACCAACTAACGCAAAGATGATATCATTGCACTATGAAGGGGTGGTTGGTTGAAATAGGCTCCAACATGCATTGGATGTGTCCCTAATCACCAATATTCTTATGTACAAGTGTTCTCATTGTCTACAATCATAATCTCCCTCATTTATACCTATTTTCACATGTAGCACTAAGATGATCATCAATTTCTCAATCCAATCCATATAAAGAAGAGTATGACACTTATCAACGGTCTTGAAGTCTCTAGATCCATGAGGTAGATGTTAAAAAACTCCAAATTGGAGTTACCACCTTCTCACTTGGTGATCACTCTCTATTAACTATGCATGTTTAGATTGGTTGAATTGAAAGTGATTGTATAAGTACTTATGTGCTTTTATAAGGAAATAAATGGATATGAGGAGGATAGGTCTCATTCTATCTCCCGAAGTGATCCTCATCCTTTGGGAATATTCTATACCTGTAAGACATCAAAAATTATCAATAAAATCCATTATGTACCATGTCCATATAGATAGGGTACAATTCAACTTGATATTAAGGAGACCTATGGAGTCCTCTACAAGTCTAAGATCAATTCCCAGTCAAACTAGCCCTCCAAGATTAATTTTCTTCCACTTCTTCTCAATCAAGCAATTAACAAGGGTTTTAGAGAGTTTTAGGTAGTTTTACCCCTTAAGGATAGTTCATAAAATTATGACATCTAAACCTTGAATAAATTCCACTATATCCTTGCTTATGACCCTCTCCAACCTATCCTACTCATCATACTCCCATGATAGGTATCTATACTGATGTGAGCTTCCAAACTTGGCCTCTCAAGCTCTTTAAGGCATTTTGTGTGCCGTATCATGTTCTTGAGAAAATATGATATCTCTGCATCCTTATCTACAAAATAAAGGTTCTCACACACCTTATATACCCCTATAGAGGTCCTATAATTCTTTTTAAGGTTCACTTAGTGTTATAAGTGAGGCTACATCTGCTTAGGGATTTTAGGGCTAGTTAAGGCTTAATAGGCCTAGTCTGCACATAGCTACTCATCAACACCTATGATTATTTATTATGATTTTGATGACTCCAATGTGTTTTTCCATGTTCAACACATCCTCCTACATCTCTTTTCAAGGTTTTGATAGTATGTAACTCATTTCCTTACCATTTTCATACTGAGCCTACAAGATGTTTCCTCTTGGGAGTGCCCTCTATATGAGATAAAATAGAGGCCACTTCCTCTATTTTCCTAGACAAAATTATGATATGAGGGGTTAAAGATAGTTATGGGGCCACTTTATATAATTTTTTAGGGTTGGTTCACACTCCTAGCACCTCCAAACCTCATAAAACCCAAGGCATAATTTTTGAACAATCATTATGTGCAGGGTTTATGTGTCAACTATAAGTTAAGGCTTGAGCTTAGTTTCCACCCCTATTTTATTGGCCTAAGTATCTCATTAGGTTTTTATAACCATTTTTAAGGTTTTATAATCAATTCTATCACCCTTTCTTTCTTTCCAACTCCTCAAAGTGTACTCTTTACTAACCTAGGCTTAAATTATTGTCAACTATGACTGTGTGCCTACTCATAAAAGGTATGCTTGTAGGTGGAATTTATATCTTAGACCCTTATATACCATGTTTCATGTCTTCTAAAAATAACAACCCTAGTTCACTCCATTTCTACCTAAACCATTAACCCCAAACCCCTAATGCTAAACACTAAACCTTAAACCCTAAACATTGAAACCTAAACCTTAACCCTAAACCCTAAGCCATAAACCATGAACCATGAAAAATAAATAATATAACCAAACCCTATACCCTAAGCCATATCTTGAAATTATATGGATCATTTAAACCTATCTAGAGAAAGGAATGACTAGGGACATTCTTGTAAAAGGCTTGAAGGTGGATTTAAGATGAATTCCTAATAATTTGTGGGTTTTTTAATCAATGGGTCTATCAATATGCATAAATGGATATCCTGTAGCATTAATCCTATAGCATACATATAATAATGACATATTAATTCAAACATTACATCTACCCCATACCTATTACTACATGTAGGTATGTTTTCATTCATACATGACATATTCCTTTATTCATGTACAATCACTCATACCAGACATAAATGTAGCTAATCACCTTAGTACACTCCATTTACACCTAAACCATTAACCTTAAAACCCAAACCCTAAACAACATAAACCTTAAATTTTGAACCCTAAATTCCATAAACCTTGAACACTTAACCTCAATACATTATCCTTAAACTTGAGATGATCTAGCCCTTTCACTTGATTTAAAAATAATTATGTCTAGAAGAAGGATTTCACCTCATATGAAGCAAGTGCAAAGAGGTAATTTTTTATCTATCATCATTTTTCATCATCCTTCATCATTCAAAATGATTTTTTTCCATGCAAGTGCAAAGATTATATTATCTTATTTCACCATGTAAATCATTCAACAATCTCCCTAGAGTAATCCATCATGAACCTATCTAATCTAATAGACATGAATGAGACTAATTACCCCAGTACACTGCAATCAGAACAAAAGGAATTGAAACACCATTCAAGATTCATCTAAAAAATATATTGTTCAATATAAAACAAATTATACTGACTATTATATTGAAACACACTCTACTAGATGAGGGAGTGACTAGGGATGATGATAGAGTGATTAGGTATGATGAGTGACAATGAGGGAATTGTTATGGATATTGAGGGATGAGGACATATGAGGAAGGGGTGATTAGGGATGATTAAGGATGATGAAGGTTGATGAGGGAGTGATTAGGGATGATGAGGGGTCCAATGAAATATGATGAAGGATTGACTAGGGATAATAAGAAATAATGATGGTTAATGAGGGAGTTATTAGGGATGATGAGAGTGTGACTAGGGATGATGCTTAGGAAGGTGAGAAATTGATTAGGTATGATTAATTTTGATGAGTTTTGATTACTTGGAGTGTTTAGGGATGATTAATGATAATGACGTATGATGAGGGATGATGAGGGAGTAATTAGGGATGATGAGGGAGTGACTAGGGATGATGAGGGTTGATGAGGGAGTGATTAGCAATAATGAAGTATTATGCTAGCTAATGAGGGAGTAATTAGGGATAATGAATGATAATGAGAATTGATGAGGGAATGAATAGGGATGATAAACATGAATACAAGGGTTGATGAGGGAATTATTAAGGATGATGAGGATCAATAAGGGAGTGTCTTATGTGAATTTAGAGTGATAGAATATGACGTTATTCTACATGACTTTGGAATAATGCATGAGATTAGAATTCAAGAATGTATGGATTGACCATCTATCTAACATTTATTTTTAGAGTGTGGTATATTTTTAGAATGAATGTGAATGGTGTGTTGATTTATTATATTTAAAATGGAGTCTATTAGGGTTATTAGTTATATTCATGTCAAGTATAAGTTATCATATCATGATTACAAGTATATGCCATGTACGATTGAATGCATACAGATATGTAATAGGTATGTGATAGATGTCATATATGATTGATCATATAGGTATGTTATAAGTTACATGATACATGGTAGTCATTTATGCATATTAATAGACCCATTAATTGAAAAACCCACAAATTATTAAAGAATCCACCTTCAAGATTAGGTATTCAATCGGGTAGGGCATACTCAATTAGGTAAAGTAGGTAGGGCATACTTAATTAGGTGAAATATGGGGCATAATCAATGGTATAGATATATTACATACGTAACATGATTTTTAACCTCATTTCTCATTCTATCTTTTGATCCTAAAATTCTATAAACTAAGTATTGGCTAGAATGAAATTTGAAAAACTAACTTATAAATGGTAACTCCTACATCTCTATAATCAATTTTAAAATATATTGAGTAGCCCTAATTTGTTATATTTAGTAAAATAAATTTAAAGTATAAGTTTACATTTAATGCCACTTTTACATATAATTAATATTTATTTTACTAGGTATACTTAACATTTATTTTACTAAATATATGCTTGAAAAACATCAAAAATGGAAAAAATAAATTCAAACCAAGGTTCTTAACAACAACCTCTAGTTGCAAATAATATATATTCATCTTTCAAAAACATAAAATTTAAAATATATATATATATATATATTCTAAAAAGGGCATACACCTTTTTTAAAGGGTGTGCATCCTTTTCAAAGGGCATACATCATTTAAACATTTCAATTTTTTTCATTTTTCCTCCAAATTTGCCTTGGGTATAGGCTTGGAGAGGTCTGAATCTACCTTGAAACTGGTCATGGAGCAACCCACTTAGTTTCTAATAAATTTAGGTGTTTTTCATCATTTTTGTTGTTATCAAAATCTGCTATGCTCATTTTTGGAACAACCCCTATGAAACTTGTCTGTTTCATGTTTTTCACTCTAAGTTCATCTTTCGAGGTAGGTTTATCTTGATCTCATGTTTGGTCAACTAGAATCCTTAAAAAGTTCATAACATTCCCTTGTTATGATTTATCAAAAAATATGAAAATCATTTTGATTTTGATGTAATCAAAATGTCAAATTTTTGATAAATTTTAAAGAGTTGGTGTGTTTTACTTAGTTTGCATGTAAGGGCAGCATTAGTTTGCATGTGGTTTTTTAGTTTTCATGAAAAGGTAACAAATTTTTCCACCCCTGCATCCTTTCATGCAAAGGTGGTGATTTTTGTCACCCTTGCATCTTCTTTCCAGTTCCATGCAGAAGTGGCAAAAATTGTTGCCCCTGCATCCTTTAACCCCACATGCAAGGGTGGCAATTTTTGCCACCCCTACATGATCTCAGTTTTCACACGTAGCATTTATGGCCATGTGCACCAAGTGGTTGGAGCTAATTTTCCACATTTTAAACCCATTTTGGTCTCATTTTGAACCATTCCAATTTGTTTTCTCCTCCTCCCTACATCTGGTCGATCATGCGAATGAGTGGGAGCACGATTTTCTCAGATTCAAGCGTGGGATTGCATTTCGCTAGGTAGGTTGTTGTGTGCTTTCTCTTCTTATTTAGGTTTTCACTTTGTTTTTGTTTTTCCTCTTTTTTAGTTTAGTTTCTTTTTTCCATTCTTTTCTCAGTTTTATTTTTGTTTTTGTTTCTTCTCCCCTCTCTCTTCTTCCACAAGGAGCCCATCTAGGTGAAAGCCTAAACCCCCTCACGTGAACCCGTCAATCCATTTAACCAATATAATGGTGGAAAAATGTTCCACCCTTACATGTGGTCATCAAACTAGCGTAAAGGTGGTGAATTTCACCACCCTTACATATCCCTTACCAATCAGTGCAAGGGCAACAATTTTTGCCACCCTTACACGAAAGATACCAACCAGTGCAAGGACAACAAAATTCACCACTGATGCACAACCTCACTCTCTCTCTAATGTGCATAGGTGGAAAAAATTGATGTCAATGCACATCCATCCTTCACAACATGCACAGGTGGAAATTTTCATCACCTATACACAAGCCCTTCCCCCACATGCATGGGCGGCAATTTTTGCCGCCCATGCATGTTTTCCCTCTATTTTTCCCAACTTTGGGAAAATTTTCATTTTTCTCTTTTTTTTTGAGCCTGATTCCCTTTCACTTACTGACCTACTCATGCCTTAGCCCTTTCAAGTGCATTCCCATGATCGTGATCATCCAACGTGTAATTTTCTCAGATCACCAATATTTTCCCTAATTGCGCGATCATGATTCTTATTGTAGTTTCTCTTTAAGATCCTTCTTCATCAATATACTTTTGACAAAAACTCATCTTGATGACTAAGGTTTCTCCAAATAATTCAAAGATAATGAATTACTAGTATCAAGGTGTGTTTCCAGTCACCTAGGTTGCTTCTAATGTCGACGACATTAGGGATACAGAGATTAGGCACCTAGATATGGTTGAGTTCATAGAAAGAACCAAAGCAAGCAATCTTAGCTCTAAAATGAAGAGGATAATTGAGAGTAATATTCATCTAGGCTCCTCTTTCTTGTGGAAGATCATCACACAGAGTTCATTCTATAGTGCACTTAATTCTACAACAAGGATACCAAGGCTGTGGTAGATGTTGTTGGTAACATAGTAATTAGACTAGACCCTGAGTTCATCGACAAAGTGTTCATGTGCCCTCCCGCTACTGAAGTGTTGAAGCTTGACTTCATTGAAGCACAAAATGAATATGATAAAGATCCTGAGAAAGTAAAGAAAGTGATTAATAATAGATGGCTCAAAACTCCTAGAGTGAACTTATCTAGATGGCCATGGAAATTTCCAAGGAGCAATTTTATAGAGGAGGTTGGTGACTTGATTAATCTTCTCAGTAGAGTACAAGGTTTACCTTCTTCCTCTCAATTTCATGAATGGATGTATCCCTTCATTAAGATAATTCTCCAAGGCAAATAAGTCATTTTTTGGGGAGAAGACATCAGCAATGCTCTGCATGAGCAATTGACAAAGGTATCTACTACCTCTAAATTCTACATGACTTCATACCTGGTATATATTACAACGTCCATGAGAACCTTTCCTAGTTTAACATCAGAGGGAGACAGGAAAACAACCCCGGTATATCAATATTATCCTCAGCTAACATTGAAGGGTTTTATCCATCATTTTATATGGGTAAATGATGTTTTCTTCATAGTATTTATGTGTGTCTTTGACCCCCAATTAGAACAAAAAATAGTGTCAGACGAAGCTTGGACTGTTGTGAATGATTTTGGGTCTATGTTCTTGCAGTTCCCTACTTTTTATTATTTATGGGTTGGCTTTTTCCAAGGTTATCTCTATATGCTTCCAAGATCCCCCTCAGATAAATTGGTCTTGATGGAGCTATGCAGGCAAATTGTTTTTGTGCACAATAAGCAGATAGAACTCAAGAAACCCGATTTCAGGTTCCCAATTGAAATTGGTAGATTCTCAGTATTGACCATTGCAAAAGCTAGAGCAATAGAGATTGAAATGCAACTTGTAACCATGAATCATTTCAAAAAGAGACTAAATTTTGACTATAGAGGTGTAAAGGACATGATCAAAAGGAAGACCCAGTTCCATGAACCTATGATCGAAGATGTTTGGATCGATTTAAAGACAGCAAAAGATATCAAAAAGATGGACTATAGTAGACTATCTCTTGAACAAATAGAATATATGGGGCTCACTGATATCCATGCGAATATAGTAGATGATAGAGATCTAATCAATAATAGATATCATGCTGAACAAGTTCCCAATGCTCCTCTTCCCCCGATCTAATGGTCTCAGAAAGAGTTGACCTCCTTGAGGATGAGATTCAAACCAATATCGGCAAACACCAATGATTGGTTAGCAAATAAGGGAATCACCTTGAAGGAGTTCATCACAGGATCAGAAGCTAAATTTCAAGAAGAGACAAGGAGGAGAGTAGAAAATAGAATGAAGAATAAAAGTGATGTTCCTTCTCCTTCTAGGCCCCATAAGCCTAGGATCATTTTTGTAATGAAAAAATCAAAAGTTGTAGAAAAAGAGTCAAAAACAATAGATATGGAGGTTGAGAATAAAAGTGCCAAAGAACCAGTAACATGACAAATGGAAATTGATGATAGGCCTACAGGTCAATAGGAGATGAAAACTCTATCTCTGTGAGAGGGTGTGCAGCTAGACGCAGGAATTTCTTCTTCTCTACCTAACTCACCTGATGCAACTCCTTCACCTATTTTTCCAATCAATGTTCCCTCTTTTAGAGCCACCTCTCCTTCTAAAATTATTTTTGGTGACCCTCAAAGCACTTTTGGAGATGTTCTTCATTCATCATGATCCATCCCCAGTTTGTCATCTCCATCTTTTAACATCGGAGATAGTTACACCCTCGACCATTCAGCAGCATGTGTAGTTTTATCTAATACTATGCCCATTGTTTCCACCAACATTGAAGGTGCTACCCCAGTGACACCAACTATAGGGATTGTTGACAATGTAAGTGCTTCTTCTCTCCCACCTTGGTTATCAGCTTACATGCCCAAAAGGAAAAAATAGGCCATCTCTCCAAATGACTTTGACTTTAGTAAAATGGTGTCGATAAGAGCTAAGACTCCTAAAAAGCTTAAGATCCTTTCAAATATGATTGGAGATAAGGGGCAAAAATTTTTGGAAATAGCCAAACCTCCACAAGATGTAACTCTTGAAAATTTTGATATAAGCAGCTACTCTATCTCTCAAGTCGAGTTAGAGAAGATAACTCACGAAGGCGCTAAGAGTGATTTGCAATTAGAAATGGATATTATGGTTTAGAAATTAGACAAAAAAAAAGAAATAAAAGATCATTATAAGGTGATGGTGGAATAATTGACTACAGTGATAAGAAGAATTACTCTCGCTCTAGAAGCAGTAACTCTAGAAGCTATCTCCATAGATGATCCCGTGATCCAAAAAGCAGAAAGAACCTATCTCAAGGGCAAAGTGCTTGAGGATTACTTAGACAAGATGCATGCATAAGGGATTTCCTTGATTATAGAATTATCTGAGAAAATAGGTAAGATCAAGAAAATGAGATCCAAACTAGATGAGCTTATCAATATCATTTCTCAAGATATTGAAAGCATGGATAAATATCTTGGCTAATGGATAGATATGAAGAAGTTGAAAATAGGCACTCTAATATCAATTGGCATCATTGCTGATAGAGACTCGTATATTGAAAATAAAGAAAAATTAATATAAAGGAGTCAGGTGCTCAAGGAATTAATCAACAACTTCAAATCTTCTAGAGATCTTAGTGAACAAAGTGATATCAGTCTGTTGCATAAATTGGAGGAGTTGCCTTGCAAACTTGACACACAAGACAACCAGTTCATTTTAGCAAAAGAAATGATTCAAGAATTTGAAGGTATGTTCTGCAAAGAATTTGAAGAGAAAATATTTTTAGTGGCCTCTATGGATAACATCCTAGATAATCAATTAACTCTAGATAATCTAAAAACCAGGTTAACTAGTCATGTAAAATCAATCACAGCAGTGAGAGATGCCACAGTCAGAGCTAAGGTGGTCTTCAAAAATACTATTGCTCCAGACAGTATTGGGATTCAGGTGGCTATCACCATGTATAACACTCATATAAGGAAATATGGAGCTACAAATTGAATCAAATTTTCATTGGTTTAATTTCTATTTTTCTAAATGCACTTTTGTAAATGCTTTGGACATTGCACATATACTTTTGTCATGTGTAATTGCATGTAAAAAGATAGAAAGCCCAAAGTTAACAAAGACTTCCATCTTTGACTTGAAAAGATATTTAGGTCTTTTTCAATCTTCAAGGTCTCTCCCTATAAATAAAGGGAGCCTCTTTTGTAAAAAGGATCTTATCTTTCTTGTTTGGTAATAAGAAATATCTTTTTTTTGGATAATCAAGAGCAAAAAAATCTACCCAAATTGAGATGCTTCTTAAGACTTTGAGTTCAAGTTATAAATCATATTTTTTAGACTGAATGAGAAAGTAGGTTACTTTCAGACTTTGTGTTGGAATAACTTGTGTTATTTAGGAGATTTTTCTTATGTCCTTTTCCTAATAATATCTCATCTATTTGATTAAACAAGCAAAGTGTGTGGAAATTATCTGAAGATATTCTGAAGTTAATTATGAATACTTTGTGCTACTATGATTACCTTTAATTTGTATTTTTCATGTTTTAGTGAGAAGAGTATTAGAAAGACTTTGAACTGCTTTTTACCCTTTGTAATATTATACTCTGTTGTAGTTTTCGGTGGAGACTTTGAGCTACTCTTCACTCTACTATTACGTATGTTCTAAATCAATAAGGAGAACAACGAAAGACTTTATGTTTTTATGGGTTTCTCGTGGATCTAGTTACTACCTGAGAAGATTTTTTGCTATTTGTTAAACATCATTTATAAAAGAAGAGACATGCTTTCAGTCATTAACCAAGATTTCCCTTTGGCTTTGTAAACATCATCTCTGAAAAAAGAGAGATGGATGGTGTAATCTCACCCCTGAGTCTATTTTCAATTTATATTAATATATAAGTAGTTTATAAGGAACCTCCCCTTGATGAGAGGAGAGATTTATCTCACTATGATGTGGTAAACCTACACTTTTGCCGTATAAATCTCCTTGTGTTATGGTCGATATACCCATTTTGACGTCAGTTAGTTGATGACAAAATATTCATCCAATAATTTGTTGGTGACTCTACTGGGGATCGAACTCACACTTTGAAGCCTCAAGCTTCAAATTGAAGCATTTCCATTCCTTGTTTAGTTTTTCACTCTAGTAGATCCATCGTACATGCAAATCTAGAGAGCTCAAGGTATTATTGATCCTATATTTGAGTTAGAGTGGAAAAATAATTTTGAGATCTCTCCTCCGCCATCTCATCTCCAACATACTAGGAGCTTTCCTCCTACCAACGTTAGATCTCTAATACCAAATGAAGCTTCTAGTCTTAGTGCTAATAGAGTTTTATCCATACTTACTCCACCAAGAATTATTATCCCTCCCTTCAATCATCATATCATAATGGCCCAAGGTCCTTGGGGCAACTCTTTTAGTCCTCTCAATCTAGCCCCACCTTTACATGAACTACCTCATAGTTCAAGAAAGAATTTCCCCAAATTCTATGGTGACAGGAAGGTTCATCCTAATGAGCATATTACTACCTTCTCTATAGAATGTGGTGTGATAGGTGTGGAATACAAAGATATAGTGGTGAGACTATTTGTATAAACTTTGTAAGGCACTGTCATAGACTGGTTTTATCACCTTCAAGCTCAAACTGTAACTAACTAGAATATGCTCAAGGCCAAGTTTGAGGCTAGGTTCAAACTCACCAAAGATGCACATGCCTTTTTGGCTCAGCTTATGCAAATGAAGAAGGAACCTCATGAGCCCATACGAGATTTCATTGATAAATTCAACAAGCTGAGGAATTGAATCCTACAATTACTTAGTCAACACTAGAGAATCTTAATTGTTTTTTTATCAACTCTCAACTTCCTGAGGTGAATTTTTTGTTGAGGTGGGCTAGCCCTATTGATCTTTATGTAGCCCAAAATTTGGCTACCAAGGTTGAGGATGATCTTATCCTAACAGGTAAGATTAGAAAAGATTCTAATAAAAGTAAATTTTTCTCATCTGTTGAAAGTTCTTCTGCTAACACCAAAAATCCTATGGTGCAAAAATTGGCAAATAAATTGCTAGCCCTAAAAAGATAAATGACCTAGGGTATGTCTACTCCTCCACATCAGGATATGCCAAGGAGGACATTTCCTAACTAGTCATATCAAGGTAATGCTACTAGAAATCAAGGACAACCAAATCGCCTGCCTCCCCCACACGGGAAGCTTGCCATTGAAGTAGCACCTACTAATTCAGTAGTTGGTTACCTTGAAGTTGAACATGATTTCTCATCCCAACCTGAGTTAGACCAAGAAGATGATGCTAATCTCTTTGTAGAATAAGAATAAGAATTAGCTGGTGACTCCAACATTAGTTTCCTAAATTATCAAGATGAAGCTAGAAGTAAGGGAGAAGTGTTTGATGGATCGTAAGCTATTTTTACCAGGTCCCAAAACCAATCAGTGCAATAAGCTGATAAAGAAAAAGTATGAGAAGAACCTCATCCAGTAGTTTTGATTGTTAAATAGGGGCTTCACTACCTTTCTAATCAAAGGACCTGATGACTAATAAGAAAGTGAGTACCTCAAATCGTCTCGTACCTTCTACTTCTATCTCTCAGACCAGTGGCACACCCAATAAAGATCAGGATGATGGACTTCCTTCTTCTATTTCTAGTTCATTTCAATCATTTGATATAATTGATCATGCCAAAAAGACTAAGATTTAAATGACCTAAGTTGAGTACTTGAGAGCTAATCTTGAATAGTTTGATATGTTGGCCAAATATGTAAAAAATAAAACTATCCCTGTAGGACAAGATTTTCTAAATGTGTCTCATGATTCCTTAAAGAACAAATCCACCCAGAATAATCTCGTCGCTACTCCCCTTGCTACCCCCAAGAAAATAGAACTTTTTTGTGTTTCCCTATTGATAAATGGTCATAAGTTGAGTAAGTGTATAATAGACTCTAGAGCCTCTGATAACGTTATGCCAGTCAAAGTAGTAGATTCTCTTGGTCTTACCTTAAATAAGACTTTTGGGAGATGTTTCTCCATGGATAAAAAGCAAGTACCACTCATAGGTCAAATTAAAGATGCCCAATTTGTGTTTATAGCTTTTTTAGAGAAGAGGATCAAAATGACAGTCTTGGTAGCTAATGTTCTAGCCTCTTATGGCATTCTGCTTGGGCACAATTTTTGTAAGGACGTAGGTGGAGAATTGAATATGGACCTGTCTGAAGAAAGGATCCATGTTGAAGGCATGATGAAAAAATTCCTTCTTGAGAAAGAGTTGAAATATATAATCACCCAAAAATCAGATCCCAAAGCTCAAATTTTACTTGAATCATTAGAAATGGGTAATTATTTCTTGACTACTGAAGATATTTTCACCTCATCAGATGAAAGTTAGTTTAGTGACAATTCAAATACAAAGTTAGAATAATTGTTAGAACAAAGTTCAGACAACAAAGGATCTTCTCTAAATAATGAAGAGAAGTTTTTGAAAGGATCAAATTTTGATAATGTCTAGATTTTAGAATTTGATGACAGTTGCTATTCTACTGGTTCTAGAGCTAGAATTGTTTTGATCTCTCCTCAAGGAGAAATTTTTTCTTATTCATATAAGTTACAGTTCAATAATATTAATGACACCACCAAGTATGAGTCTTTACTACTTGGATTGAAAGCTACTCATGCTAAAGGTATTAAGATTCTTCATGCTTGGAGAGATGTTGAACTGGTGGTTTATCAGGTAAGGAACCTATACCAAACTAAAAATAAAAGATTACGACATTATCACAATCTAGTATGGGATTGTATTGAAAGCTTTGATGCTTTCAATATTTCTGCTATGCCAAGAGAATTCAATGATCACACAGATTCATTGGCAGTCTTTGCAACCCTCATGGTTTCCCATAAGGATTTTAAAGGGGACAAGTACACTATTGAGATGGTCTTTCGACCAAGTGTACCTGATAATGCTAGTCATTGGCAGGTGTTTAATAATGACAATCAAATCATTGCCTTTCTGAAAAAGATGGATGGCTTTGAGGAACTTTATTTTGAAGGAAGTGAATCTCCACCATGGGAATCAATTCCCAAAATAAATTCCAAAATTGATGAAGAGTTCCTTTAACTCAAGGGGAATAACATTTCAAAAGGTTTGGTTTCTCTTGAGAGATTATTTGATAAGCATGACAAGTATGTTAAGTAGCAACAAATGGATTCAAGTTCCTTCAAGGAATTTGATCAGGTGAATTTGAGTACAACAAAAAATCTCAAGATGGTTAACATTGGGAATTATTGCACATCTGATGAAAAGCTCAAATTCATTACTCTTCTTCACCATTACATTGATGTTTTGGCATATTCTTACGATGATTTGAAATCTCTCAGGCCTGAGGAGATCCGACATGAAATTCCTCTTAAAGTCAGGTCATTACCTTATAAGTAGAAATAAAGGAAATACAATCCCAAAATATTAGGTACTATCCTTTTAGAGATCCAAAAAATGTTGAATGCAAATATTATTTTTCCAATCCATCATTCCACCTAAATTGCTAACATAGTTCTCATGAAAAAGAAGAATAGAAAAATTCATATCTGTGTTGATTTCAGAAACCTAAATCAATATTCTTTAAAAGATAACTACCCTTTACCCATCATGGATCAAGTGTTGTAAATAGTGACTGGTTCAGAAATGTTATCAATGTTAGATAGTTTTTTTGGGTACAATCAAGTAAAAGTAAATGAAGCAGATCAACATAAAACTACTTTCACTACACCTTGGGGCACTTTCGCATATCGTAGAATGCCTTTCAGTTTGATCAATGATGGCGCTACGTTCTAAAGGGCAATGGATCTTGCCTTCAAAGATGAAATGGGGAAGTTTATTATAGTATATCTTGATGACTTGACCATTTTTTTCAAACATCATCCTGATCATGCGCACCATTTACAACAAGTGTTGGAGCACTGTCAGCAAAATGGTATTTCTCTTAATCCCAAGAAGTTAGTTTTTGGGGTTACAGAAGGTAAAATTCTCAGTCACACTGTATCCTAAGAAGACATAAAAATTGACTCAAAAAGAGTCAAATCTATCCAAAACCTTACCCTTTTTGCTAATAAGACTATTGTTCATTCTTTCTTTAGAAAGGTGAATTTTCTAAGAAGAATCATTCCATCATTCACAAAGAAGACTCGCCACATTATTGACATGATGAAGGGCAAAGCCACTTTTTGATGGATCGTAGAAGGTAAGTCAGCATTTGAAGACATCAAAAAAGTGATTGCATGTGCACCAATTTTGGTTTGTCTAGATTATACCAAAGACTTCATAATATACAACTATGCTTCTGAGCATACACTTTTAGCTATTTTGGTTCAAAAAAACAAAGAAGGTATGGAATCTCCCATATCATTTATGAGTTGTCCTCTCAAAGCTCATGAATTAAAATATTTAAATATAGAGAAACATGCTTATACCATGGTTAAGTTGGTAAAGCTTTCATATTTTACATCCTCAATTCACATATTGTTGTTTTGGTGCCTGACACAATGGTGAAGTCTATTTTAACTCAATAGGAGTTTGGTACTAAAAGGGGCAATTAGATTACTAAGATTTAGGAGTTTGATCTTGATATCAAACCTACCAAGCTTGTGTGGGAAAAGGGGCTCTGCCAGTTGATTGCTAATAATATCCCCAAGGAAATAGAAAATAAAAAAATAGAGGTCAAAGACATGCCTATGGTTCTCTTCATCGCTACTACTGATGAGAGGTATTCCAATATCACTCATTTTATTACCTATGGTGAGTTTCCCACCCATCTATCCTACAAAGGAAAAAGGAATGTTAAGTTAAAGACTTCTAACTATGTCTTGTGGGACAATGGTTTGTATAAAAGAAGCCTTGATGGGATATTTCTTCATTACGTCGATAAGGCACAACAAGGTAAACTTTTGGAGTCTTTCTATAATTTGGCTGGTGGAGGAGATTTTTATGCACCAGTGACAGCCCATAAAATTCTATGAGCAAGATACTATTAGCCTACGTTGTTTCAAGATACGTACAAATGGGTACGTAGGTGTGAATTATGTAAAAAATTCATCAAGAAACTTAAATTGGTTGTGTTACTCCTCAAGCTAGTGGTAATCAAAGAACCTTTTCGACAATGGGGTATTGATTTCATTGGCACAGTCAACCCATCTTCAAGTGTTGGGCATGATTATGTTCTCACTGTGACTGATTACTTTACCAAATGGGTGGAAGCCGTCCCAATTAAGCATGCTACTTCAGAAGTGGTATGTAATTTTCTCAAGGAAAATATTATCTCTCGCTTGGAGTTCCAACTAAGATTGTAACAGATAATGCAGCTTACTTTTCTTCTCATGAGATTACCCAGTTCTACTTTTATTATGGGATTACCCTCTCCCACTCTTCTGACTATTTTTTGCAAGGAAATGGCCAAGCAAAATCAAGCAACAAGAATTTGATTACTATTATCAGGAAATTGATAGATGATAATCAGAGGACTTGGCATAAAGCATTGTTTGATGCTTTGTGGGTAGATAGGATTATACCCAAGAGGACAATAGGCATGTCACCATTCCAACTTCTGTATGGTTTGAATGCGGAGATACCAATCACCTTGGAACTACCTACACTGAGGTTGGTAAAGGCAATTGAAGATTCAACTTTTGAAAGTTCTATTGATAAAATGATCATGTGCTTAACCGAAATAGATGAGCAGTGAACCATGGTAGTTGACAGGATTACTGCACATCAAAATTAGGTGAAGAAACTCTTTGACAAGAGGGCAAGGATTCATGATTTTTAGATTGGAGATCAAGTCTTGTTGTGGGACAAGAAGAGAGAACTGAAAGGAATGCACGATAAATTTGAATCTTTGTGGAGAGGTCTATTTATCATTCATCAAGTCTGTATTGAAAATAGCTTCTTGCTAGATTATCAAGATGGAATGCCATTCTCGTTACCTCATAGTGGGCAACATCTGAAACACTTTAGTCCTTAAAATATTAAATGAGTCACTTATACATTTGTATAGTTTTGTGTTTATTTATTTCTTTTTGGTTTTTCATGTCTTTTTCTTTCTTATCTTGACTCCATGGCCCAATAGCCTGGATGAAGGCACTTAGAGACTGGTTTCTACTCCCTTTAATCATTTCAAGTTTTGATCAATGGAAGTTCCCCAATAGGAGCCAGTTGTTGTTTCCAAAATTAGCTACACTCATTTTTAGAACAACCCCTACAAAACTTGTCTATTTTGTCTTTTTCACTCTAAGTTCATCTTTTGAGGCAAGTTTCTCTTGATCTCATGTTTGGTCAACTGGCATCCTTGAAAAGTTTGTAACATTCCCTCGTTACGATTTCCCAAAAAACATGAAAATTGTTCTAATTTTGATGTAATTGAAATGTCAAATTTTTGATAAATTTCAAGGAGTTGGTGTGTTTTGCTTAGTTTGCATGTAAGGGCAATATTTTTTGCCACCACTACATGTGATTTTTTAGTTTTCATGCAAAGGTGGAAATTTTCATTGCCCCTGCATCCTTTCATGTAAAGGTGGCAATTTTTGCTACCCTTGCATCTTCTTTCCAGTTCCATGCAGAAGTGGCAAAAATTGTTGCCCTTGTATCATTCAACCTCACATGCAAGGGAAACAATTTTTTTTGCCCCTGCATGATCTCAACTTTTGTGCACGATATTTATGGCCACGCACGCTGAATGGTTGGAACTAATTTTCCCCCTTTTAAACCTATTTTGGTCTCATTTTGAGCCATTCCAATTTATTTTCTCCTCCTCCCTACATCTGGTCAATCGTGTAAATGAGTGGGAGCACGATTTTCTCATATTCAAATGTGGGATTGCATTTCACCAAGTAGGTTATTGTGTGCTTCTCTTCTTGTTTAGGTTTTTGCTTTATTTTTGTTTTTCCTCTTTTTTAGTTTATTTTATTTTTTCCATTCTTTTCTAGGTTTTATTTTTGTTTTTGTTTCTTCTCCCCTCTCTTCTTCCACGAGGAGCCCATCTAAGTGAAAGCCTAAACCCCCTCGTGTGAACCCGTCAGCCCATTTAACCAATGCAATGGTATTAAAATTCACCACCCTTACATGTGGCCATCAAAATAGTGTAAAGGTGGAAAATTTTGCCACCCTTACAGATCCCTTGCCAATCAGTGCAAGGGTGGTGATTTTTGCCACCCTTACATAAAAGCTACCAACCAGTGCAAGGGCGGTAAACTCACCACCAATGCACAACCTCACTCTCTCTCTAATGTGCATAGGTGGAAAAAATCACCACTGATGCACATCCATCCTTCACAACATGCACAGGTGGCTATTTTCATTGCCTATACACAAGCCCTTCCCCCACATGCATGGGCGGCAATTTTTTCCGCCCATGCATGTTTTCCCTTCATTTTTCCCAACTCTAGGAAAAAATTATTTTTCTCATTTTTTTTAGCCCACTTCCCTTTCACTCACCGACGTACTCGCACCATAGGCCTTTTAAGCACATTCCCATGATCGTGATCATCCAATGTGCAATTTTCCCAGATCACCAATATTTCCCCTAATTGTGCGATCATGATTCTTATTACAGTTTCTCTTCAAGATCTTTCTTCATCAATACACTTTTGACAAAAGCTCATCCTGATAACTAAGGTTTCTCCAAAGAAGTCAAAGATAATGAAGGACCAATATCAAGGTGTGTTTCCAGTCACCTTGGTTGCTTCTAATGTCAATGACATTAGGGATACAGAGATTGGGCACATAGATATGGCTGAGTTTGTAGAAAGAACCAAAGAAAGAAATCCTAGGTCTAAAATGAAGAAGATAATTGAGAGTAATATTTATCTAGTCTCCTCTTTTCCTATGGTGTCTCATCACACAGAGTTCATTCTCTAGTGCACTCAATTCTACAACAAGGATACCAGGGCTGTGGTAGATGTTGGTGGTAACATAGTAACTATACTAGACCTTGAGTTCATCAACAAAGTGTTCATGTGCCCTCCTACTACTAAAGTGTTGAAGCTTGACTTCATTAAAGCACAAAAAGAATATGATAAAGATCTCAAGAAAGTAAAGAAAGTGATCAATAATAGATGGCTCAAAACTCCCTGAATGAACTTGTCCAGATGGCCACAAAACTTTCCAAGGAGCAATTTTATAGAGGAGGTTGGTGACTTGATTAATCTTCTTAGTAGAGTATGAGGTTTACCTTCTTCCTCTCAGTTTCATGAATGGATGTATCCCTTCATTAAGATAATTTTTGAAGGCAAACAAGTCATATTTTGGGGAGAACAAATCAGCAATGCTCTGCATGAGCAATTGACAAAGGTATCCACTACCTCTAAATTCTACATGACTTCATACCTGGTATATATCGTAGTGTCCATGAGAACCTTCCCCAGTTTAACATCAGAGGGAGACAAGAAAACAACCCCAGTATATCAATATTACCCTCAGCTAACATTGAAGGGTTCTATCCATCATTTTAGAAGGGTAAATGATGTTTTCTTCATAGTATTTCTGTCTCTTTGACCCCCAATTAAAACAGAAAAGAGTGTCAAATGAAGCCTAGACTATTGTGAATGAATTTAGGTGTATGTTCTTGCAGTTCCCTACTTTTTGTTATTTATGGGTTGGCTTTTTCCAAGGTTATCCCTATATGCTTCCAAGATCTCCCTCAGATAAATTGGTCTTGATGAAGCTGTGCAGGCAAATTATTGTCATGCACAATAAGTAGATGGAACTCAAGAAACCCAGTTTTAGGTTCCCAATTGAAATTGGCAGATTCTCAATATTGACTGCTACAAAAGATAGAGCAATGAAGACTAAAATGCAACTTGTAACCATGAAGCATTTCAAAAAGAGACCAAATTTTGACTATAGAGGCATAAAGGACATGATCAGGAGGAAGACCCAGTTCCATGAACCTATGATCGAAGACATTTAGACCAATTTGAGGATAGTGGAAGATATCAAAAAGATGAACTATAGTAGACTATCTCTTGAACAAATAAAATATCTGGGGCTCACTGATATCCCTACAAATCTAGTAGATGATAGAGATCTGATCAATAATAGATATCATGTTGAACAAGTCACCAATGCTCCTCTTTCCCTGATCTAATGGTCTTAGAAAGAGTTAACCTCCTTGAGGATGGGATTCAAACTAATATTGGCAAACACCAATGATTGGTTAGCAAATAAGTGAATCACCTTGAAAGAGTTCATCACAGGATCAAAATTCAAATTTCAAAAAGAGACAAGGAAGAGAGCAGAAAATAGAATGAAGAATAAAAGTGATGTTCCTTCTCCTTCTAGGCCCCATAAGCCTAGGATCATTTTTGTAGTGAAAAAAATTAAAATTTTTAGAAAAAGAGATGGAAACAATAGATATAAAGGTTGAGAAGCAAAGCACTAAAGAACTAGTAGCAGGACAAATGGAAATTAATGATAGGCCTATAGGTCAACAGGAGACAAAAACTCTATCTTCATGAGAGGGTGTGCAGCCAGACACATGAATTTATTCTTCTCTGCCCAACTCAATTGACGCAACTCCTTCACCTATTCCTCCAATCAGTGTTCTCTCTTATGGAGCCACCTCTCCTTATAAAATTATTTTTGGTGACCCTCAAAGCACTTTTGGAGATGTTTTTCATTCATCAAGATCCATCCCCAGTTTGTCAACTCCATCTTTTAACATCAAAGATAGTTCTACCCTTGACCATTCAGTAGCAAGTCTGGTTTTAACTGATACTATGCCCATTATTTCCACTAGCAATGCAGGTGCTATCCTAGTGATGCCAACTATAGGGACTGTTGCTAATGTAAGTGCTTTTACTCTCCCACCTTGGTTATTGGCTTACACGCCCAAAAAGAAAACATAGGCCATCTCTCTATATGACATTGACTTTAGTAAAATGGCACTGGTAAGAGCTAAGACTCCCAAGAAGATAAAGATCCTTTCAAAGATGATTGGAGATAAGGGGCACAAATTTTTGGAAATAGCCAAACCTCCACAAGATGTAACTCTTGAAAATTTTGATATAATTAGCTACTCTATCTCTCGAGTTGATTTAGGGAAGATAACTCATGAAGGCACTAAGAGTGATTTGCAATCAGTAATGGATATTATGGTTCAAAATTTTGACAAGAAAAGAGAAATGAAAGATCATTATAAGGTGATGGTGGAATAATTGACTACAGTGATAATAAGAATCACTCTCGCTCTAAAAGCAATAACTCCAAAGGCTATCTCCATAGATGATCCCGTGATCCAAAAGGTAGAAAGAACCTATCTCAAGGGCAAAGTGCTTAAGGATTATTTAGACAAGATGCATGCACAAGGGATTTCCTTGCTTACAAAATTGTCTGAGAAAATGGGTAAGATGAAGAAAATGAGAGCCAACAAGATGAGCTTATCAATATCATTTCTTAGGATATTGAAAGCACGGATAAATATCTTGGGCAATGGATAGATATGAAGAAGTTGAAAATAGGCACTCTAATATCAATTGGCATCATTGCTGATAAAGACTCATATATTGAAACTAAAGAAGCATTAATATATAAGAGTCAGGTGCTTAAGGAATTAATCAGTGACCTCAAATCTTCCAGAGATCTCAGTGAACAAAGTGATATCAGTCTATTGCATAAATTGGAGGAGTTGCCTTACAAACTTGCCACACAAGACATCTAGTTCATTTCAGCAAAAGAAATGATTCAAGAATTTGAAGGTATGTTCTAAAAATAATTCAAGGATAAAACATTTTTAGTGGCCTCTGTGGATAACATCCTGGATAATCGGTTAACTCTAGATAATCTAAAAACTAGGTTAACTAGTCATGCAAAATCAATCACAGCAGTGAGAGACACCATAGTCAGGGCTAAGGTGGTCTTCAAAAATACTATTTCTCTAGACAGTATCAGGATTTAGGTGGCTATCACCATGTATGATGCTCATATAAGGAAAGATGGAGCTACAAATTGAATCAACTTTCCATTGGTTTAATTTCCATTTTCTAAATGCACTTTTGTAAACGCTTTGGACATTGCACATGTACTTTTGTCATGTGTAATTACATGTAAAAAGATAGAAATCCCAAAGTCAATAAAGACTTCCATCTTTGACTTGAAAAGATATTTAGGTCTTTTTCAATCTTCAAGGTCTCTCCCTATAAATAAAGGGAGCCTCTTTTGTAAAAAGGATCTTATCTTTCTTGTTTGGCAATAAGAAATATCTTTTTTTTAGATAATCGAGAGCAAAAAAATATGCCCAAATTGAGATGCTTCTTGAGACTTTGAGTTCAGGTTGTAAATCATATTTTCTTGAATGAATGAGATAGCAGGTTACTTTCAGACTTTGCGTTGGAATAACTTGTGTTATTTAGGAGATTGTTCTTATGTCATTTTCCTAATAATCTCTCATCTATTTGATTAAACAATCAAAGTGTGTGGAAATTATCTGAAGATGTTCTGAAGTTAATTATGAAGACTTTGTGCTGCTATGATTACCTTTAGTTCATATTTTTCATGTTTTAGTGGGAAGGGTATTAAAAGGCTTTGAACTGTTTTTTACCCTTCGTAATATTATACTATGTTGTAGTTTTCGGTGAAGACTTTGAGCTGCACTTCACTCTACTGTTACATATGTTCTAAATTAGTAAGGGGAATAATGAAAGACTTTGTGTTTTCATGGGTTTCTTGTGGATCTAGTTACTACCTAAGAAGATGTTTTGCTATTTGTTGAACATCATTTCTGAAAGAAGAGACATGCTTTCAGTCATTAATCAGGATTTCTCTTTGGCCTTGTAAACATCATCTCTGAAAAAAGAGAGATGGATGATCTAATCTCACCCCTAAGTCTATTTTCAGTTCATATTAATATATAAGTAGTTTATAGGGAACCTCCCCTTGATGAGAGGAGAGATTTATCTCACTATGATGTGGTAAACCTGCACTTTTACCATATAAATATCCTTGTGATGTGGTCGATATACCCATTTTGCCATCAGTTAGTTGATGACAAAATATTCACCGAACATTTGTCAACACATCTGATTAGGTAACTTTTATTATTTAAATATATATATGGGTTTGTAGAGGATAAAGTGTAGTTTTAGAATATATAATTTTTTTAATATTAGAATATTATTACTTAATTTATACTTAACATACCTCATTATGGCCTATTTACATATCATCATAAATTTCTTTGTAAATTTTTGAATATTAATCAAAATTTTATAAAATTTATATCTCAACAATATACACATTGTCAACTATGCTTTAAAAAATGTGATTTTCATGAAGTTAAATTCAAAAAGTTGTGTCCGTACACTTGCAGTTTCAATTTTCTAGCTATCTTGACTTGTAAAATTATATATATATATATATATATTAAAAAATTAATAAAAAATATTCTCAATAATAGTCAACATTTTATCTATCTATATATGAAATTTCATACAAAAATTCAATCGTTTACTCAAAAAAAGTGTGTTCATACACATGCACTCTCCTTATCTTTTTACAAAAAATTATCAACCTATTGTCATAAATGCATTTATTTCACACACTTTTATCATCTAGGTATTGGAAAAATATATATATTTAGAAATTACATTCAAAATACCACAATTCATGTTTTTATGTCATTGTCAAATTCCTTTTTGAAGTGTCTCTAACATTCTCTCCAAGTTCAACTATTATTATTTTCAGAAAAAAGGTGTCACTTTATACCCCCCCCTTTTGTCCCCCATTATCCTACATCTACCCTTATTCTATTTCTTCTCTTTATTTTTTGAATCTTTCTCTTTCCCATTCCCAAAAAATAGTGCTTGATATTTTGAGGAATTCATTGTGCCCATCTATATCAACTTATCTTGCTCCCTAGTCAAATCGACAACAAAGGTATCTAGAGAAGGCATCTTCCATATGGTCCCAAGAGCACTTTTGTGGCATGAAAATTCAAGACAAACATAGTTATTTGGACCAAATTTTTAGGGAATCGACATAATAAATTGATCATATTTCTTATCTATACCACATTATTTAAACTCTAACCTTAGAGACTTAAACTTAGTGAAGAAATCCTATACTGTGTCAAAGTCATTTAGGCTCAAACTGATCAACTCATTCTCTAGTTCATGACCTCTCATCACATCAAGCTTTCCAAAGAGTTTTTCTAGTATGATCCATACTTTATTATGTGTTTTCATAGATTCAATGTGAAAATGTAATTCAAGAGAAATAGATAAACTAAGACAACCATATGTTTGATCACATCTGTTAAACCATTTATTTTTATTTGCATCTACTATAGGTTGAGTTTCATCATTCATAACTATCTTATAGATTCCTTGTTTTCTTAGAGAAACTTGCACATTATTTTTCTACTCATAATAGTTCAATGTAGTAAGAAGTAGAAATAACCAGTAATCCATGATGCAAGAAAGGAAATTGCAGAACTAAATGTGTAAGAAGAAGAACATGCACCGCAACACCCCCTAGATTTTTCACTTTATAATTTTAGTGCATTTACAAATTAGACTATTCCAAAGGAACAAGCAAATAAAAATAAACATTTTTTAAAATAATGGCATTCAATTTTGAGTTGCCTATCAAAAGTTATAATGTTTTTAAGATTTATGCTATTAAATGGTCTATTTAGAAAAGGCACAAATTTTCAAATGCTCTTAACTAAAAAAGGAGAGGACATATCCTTACAACCAATCATTATAACTAGAATTGAACCCCTAACCTCTTCAATAAAGCTAGAGTCTTAACCAACTCACCTAAACACCTCTATATGTTTTTCAATGGAAAAACTTCCTTTTGAGAGCATAAAAATAACTATTTGATTAAAAATAATAACTAATAAAATATATTTTTAAGTTTTTAGGGAAGAAATAGGTTTATAAACTTATCATGGAAAAGAAAATCCCCAAAGAGGTGTTACCATGAGTGAAAAGTAAAGATATAAAGGGCATAGAGTTGTTTTAGTAGTTGTGAAACATGATGTGGAAAGTGTAACTAATACATGGAGATCACACTCGAACTACTAGGTTCAAACCTAATTTTGGCACTAAAATAATCCCAAATATATCCTATTGATGGCTTGGGCTTTACCATACTCAGCCAGAGGTCACAAAAAAGGCTCCAATATGACTCCTAATAGACTTCTCTTTAGTTGATCTTACAAAGAGCACATAGAGGAGGTCGTAAATAGGGGAAGGTAGCTAGAATGGCATTGGGTAGACTAAAAATAGGTGGAATACTGTAGGTCTATGTAGATTCAACTAATGGTCGATCAAAGGTCATGGTCCTTCCAAATAGAGTCAAAAAACCCAAATTTTGAAATTCATGGAAATCTTAAACTTTGATTTGATGCTCAATATACACCAAAAGGATTTTTAGGTCTAATGCTAAGAATATGCTAAAATAAACTTGTAGGCCATTGCGTAAAATGTGCCAAATGAAATTTGGATGCCACTTTTAGGTGAAAGAGAGGTAGTTCCCATTGTTGAGCAATGCAATGATGCCAATATATAAGATTGGGTTTGCAAAGATGTTATAATCCTTTTTATCCTCTATTGTATGTTTTAATAGACCCAAGATGACTAGTTTAAGTCATGAAAATCTAAAACAAAGGTACACATGAGGCTTTATAAGTATCAAATGGAACATGAGACCCTAGAACTTAATGAATATTCTAATAGAAAATGCATATCAAACTAGTCAAATCAGATAATTGGCAATCCCTTTTTTACAAATAAAAACTCATAATTTTAAAACTTAATAGCAACTAAAAAATCAGACAATATATAAACCATATTGGTACTCTAATACCATATTGAAGCATTGGTTAGGATATCTGGTTCCATCAAATGAACAGATTTTTTAAGTAAGATCAAAACTATTACATAGACATTACTAAGCAAAAACTAGAAAGAGCATATTGCACAAAACAATACAAATCATCTGACACACTCAAATATGGAATAACTCATAAAGATATGTACAAATAGGAGAGTAATGTGTAACTCATCCATGAATGATCACAAAGGCCTAGAATAGGCATGTAACTCTTAAGTCTAAAATCACCAATCAAAGAGTAACATCCACTAGCCAAAGATAACGAATAAGAGTAACTCCCTATATCTAAGTACACCTAATAAATCTAACTCAAGTGGAGGAATAATCAATGTGTGTAAGAATAATCCAAATAAAAAAATACAAGGAAAATAGATACAATAACTAACATTAAATTAATTTAATTGGTTTAGATTGGGTCAAATAAAAATAAAAATACACACATGTTATAAATTTATACAAATTGAGGCATATTCAATGCATATTTTAATATTTTTTGAATTATCAAATTCATAAGAGTGAATGAAAAATTATGTCATTCCATATCACATGTTGGCACTGATTATTCAAATTGGAGGCATGAATATAGAACTTCATGTGTACACTTTTAAAATTTATTATGTTGATTTTGATAACATTAAATCATGAAGCATGAACATTATTCATGTGCAATACACACTATTATAATTTTTTATGGCATCTAGAATTGAGATCTTTGAGTTGGTATACAATATTTTATTTAGTTAAATTATTAATGTGGTTGAGGTTTAATTCCCTCAATAGATTAGGCATTATTATGTGAGCCTGATATGTGGCTCACACCTTTTATTTAGGTTCAAGATCACCTACATAAGTAGTGTAGTTTAGATTTTGTGCCTTCGATGGCCTAAGCACTACTTTGCCAAACCACTTGGAAGCTTGTCCGTTTCCCTATCCAAAAAGTGAACAAGACAAAATTTAACCTTCTCCATTTAGATCGGGTCAATTGATCACCCATGGAATTTTCCCTCTTCAAGGCATGAGCATACTCCATAAGCCACATGATACAATACGCATAAAGGTGCAGTTGTTATTTGAATATATTGACTGTATATTATGACTATAATTCATTTGTATAGTAATCTATCTAATTACATATATTATTTCTTATAATAATAAATGAACACTATGGAACATTGGGACAAAAAAATATTCAATTTCATAATTGCCAACACATGATTATATTATCTTTATCTATTTTAATTAGTATTTATAGTTATAATTATATACTAGATCAAAGGTAGGGCATTTGATGATTCACAAATTTGGTACAAGCCTTTTTTGCACAATGCTTTTATGTGAATTTGCATGTATAGTTCTCAATTATGAATAAGGAACTATTTGGTGCATTTGTATTGATTTTCTTGTCATCTTCTTGGCTTTATTTAACTACATAGTACTTAATTTTAACATTTCCATCTTCATTTACTATCACAAAGATCCCTGATCCTATTTTACTTGACATTGATTTTTCCCAAGATTTCATAATAATCTATCATTTAGGGATGTTAACATCATATGCAAGCATCTAAAAATTCTAGACTCATCCTAAAACCTTTTTAAAATTATATTTGGAAATATTCCTATTGCATCATTCTATTTCCCATAATTGATTACTCTTGGGTTTGGATTTTGTGCACCTATAGTCTCCCAATTCAAATTTTAGAATTCTATATATATAAAGCTCCTTGAAGGCATTTATGGATAAGCATTCATTATTAAAAAGTTGCATACAAAGTGCACACTACTCTTAGGTCATTTTTCATATCAAAATCAAAAGTTTTTTAATGACAAATTATATTCTACATGCTTGTATCAGAGGAGGGCCTAGGTGAAATAACATCTAGACATGCATCATCATGACTTGGCACACACTCACATTAAATGGATAAATACATGTAGTTTAAACCCTATTCAAATTATTAACAATGTAGGTAATGTTTAATTGGTCAATAGGGATTGGTTTAGGTCAATCTAACATTAAATACTAACCCTTTTATAGAGTTTTCTAATCAACAGAGTGAGCCAAGGTTTAAACAAAGGAGAAAGTATATAGAATTATCTATGCAGATATTTATGTGATCGAGAAAAAAAAGATAATTATAGACGTAAGCACATAAGTTTAATGAAATAAAATTAGACTTTTCCTCTCTAAATGAGTTCATCAAATTAGAATGACATTGTTAGTCACATGCATCTATTAAATTATGGATGCATCTTGTGTAGCAGATGCAATCTATTCATGATCTAATCTTGCATAGTTATTGTAGAGTGAATTAGATATATTTCACAAAGTGTATAAATCAAAATTGAGACATAACAATCTAACTAATTTATATCCCTTTAGTGTTTGATTTTTTCTATAATTAGTATGTGCAATAAATCATAGGTATCATTCAGTTTTGTAAGATTGTTTATGTGCATTGTGTAAATATTCAAGTTTTATGCTTGTTTAGATAACACTAATAAAAAATAAGGTAAAATAAGTATATAGCATAAAAGAGGTGTAAAAAATTAGAACATTTATCATAGATACCTATATTTTAAAAACACCAAGAGATACCAATCTTAAGGCACCTATCTTGGATATTTCATAGACCACATGGATTGATGACTCCATTACCTTCTCTGTAAATTTCTTGTCAACTAGTAACAAATGGACTCAATATAACTACATCACTATGTCTACATCAAAATAAAATTTTAAGAATAAAAAACAAGCTGTAAACTCCACTGTATACCCAAGAAATTACTTTTTTCAATCACCTTCACCAAGAAAGAAACCTTCCATATGATGGTCAAATAAACAAAAAACTTAGGGTTGAAAATATGCTTTGATGGTCCAATAGATGTTAAGTTTAATGTCATCCATTAATTTTTAACATCTTACAAACATTATAGTCCACCACCACACCTTGTGGCCATTGTATGTTACACGTATTGACATAATAAGTAGATGAAATTAAAAAAATGACATGGAAAATATGCAATATTGATTATTTTTTCTTGTGTAGATAAGGATATTGCAATGAGTTCAATTTTTCAAGCCTTATTTAATATAATAAGATTTCACAGTATTTTAGGGATTCATTGAAGATTAAATCACTTCAAAAAAAATTAATATTAATTTTTATACCATATTTATGGTGCATAACAATGGCTATGAACAAGATACATTATAATATTTAAATATATACATTATTTATAAGTTTTATTAAAACAAGATGATTTTAAAATGATATCTCAATAGAATGTAGTAGAAGCCTAGAATTATTATGTTCCTAGTTGAAAATTTTGGTGAATTTACCCTATGAAGAAAAACCTCTAGACTATGGGAAAATCTTGAAAATCAAGGAAACTTGCAAGAGATCTAGAGGGGATCGAACCCATTTTGAGGAGGAATCACCCATATTATTACCCAAGATAACATGCAAGTCTACATGCTTTAGTAATGAAGGAGTTATAAATTATTGAGTGAGGGTCCACCATCAACACTCTCTAAGACAACTTTCAAGGATGTATGGAAGAGTTATTGAGGATAAAATTCTCTTAATAAATCAGTGTTCAAATATTTCTTGAAAAACAATAATATTGAGATACATAAATAATGATATTTGATCAACTCCCAAAAAAACCATGGATCTGATAATGTGTCTCTTCCCTCTCAAAAGAAAGGTTTTATTGCTGAAAAATCCTCTTCACTTCTTTTAGTTTGTCTAGGTGTAGTGATCTTTACTTTTTCTTCTGTGCTTAGTGAGCAAGGTTTAATTTGTAGGTTCAATTATTTTATGAAATTCCCATATTTGAGAACTTTTATTTTCATATCATGATGTTAGTTTTTGAACCTTTTATTATATTTTTTTCATTTGTGGGAAAGGTAACTCTAAAATGGATTATTTTAATAATTTTACTTGTTTATATTATTTTTTATAACAACTGTAGTCTATACTAGATTATGAAACTATTAGAACATTACTCTAACATGCTTTGTATTATATTTTAATTTAATTACATTGTTAATTATACCTTGATTTTTGGAACATAAAGATGTTTTTGATGCTTTCATGACTCAGGTATGTGTGGGATTGAAACATTAAATGGCATTTGAGCTCAATTTAAAAACACATGTAGCCTGAAAATTTTAACAAAAGGAATATGTAGTATAATTAATTTTTATAATAATTTATTTTATTATTCATGTTTTTTATTTTAATGTATATTTAACGTAGTTAGATTTTAATGATCTATTGATGGATTTAATAGTGAAAATATTTAGAGGCCATAACACTATAAACACCTATCGATTTAATAGTTTGCCTTGAAAATGACACCACATAGACACAATAGTGTGATCTTGGGTACGTTTTTATCTTTATGTGTTGTTTGGTTCATTTTTAATTGGGACCTCTAGGGGCAATGTGGATGTAAGAACATTGGTTTAAATGCAAATTAATTTTTATGCCTTTCAGGGATTAGCTTAAGTACTAGTTGATAATATTGTTTGAAATGATAGCTATTAAAAGTGGTCAACCCACTATGTAAAAACCCTAGTCTAAGGAAAGGGGACCACATCCCCACCACATAATTAGTTGTGGTTAATACAACTATGAAAATGAATTTAATGTGGTGGAATTCACCACATCCAAGCTCAGACCCAACCAAACATGCATTAAAGTTAATAATATTTTGGGTTACATGGTGAAATAATATTTTTGGGAGCAATTTAGCCTGGTTTATGAAGTCATCAAAAAAGTTAGGGTTTTGTGGATGTAAAATAATTTGTTTGACCTATCGATCCATAATTATATTTTTGAGTCACTTTTACATGCAATAAAGATTAAAATGTTGTTTTATTGGCCTATATGATTATTTCCATTATTTTTGGTCTATAGAATATAATGGGTAAGTGATTTATGTGGTCAAATATTATGTTTTAGATTGGCTAAAAATATACACAATTTTTTGGCTTGATTAAAAGCCTGTAGTTTCATGCAAACACATATTTTATGCCATTATGGGTTTTACAATTCAAATTTGAATTTAATAACTGAACTTAACACTTAGTTTTGTTTTTTAGATTCATATGCCATGATTGGAGGAAAATAAGATTGGCATTGGCCTATTTGGCCCATAACCATGCTTGGAAAGGGAATGTTGGTGTTTTTTTAGGAGCAAGGAGATCGATACTAGGTGGTTGGAAGTTGTATTAAGGCTACTGGGTTTGAACCCTTCACCACTCTTAACTCCATTTTAGACTCAAGAAAGTTATTTTTTCTATTAAATTCAAACTATGTTTTATATAAATAAAATAGAATGTGATTCATAGTCACTCGACTTGAGCCTACATATACTCTATACATTAGATTTTATTATGGTTTAGTAAAAAGGTTTGTTAAATTTAGTTTTTATAAGCTATATATGCAAGTAAAATAGGCATGTACTTGTTGGTAAATTTAGAAAAGTTATTGTTGAATTCACAATTGTGTACCAATTTTTTCTTGTAAGGAAATAAGAAGGAGAGAAGCTAAGTTATTCTCTAGATCCCAATTTCTATTTCTCATTTCTGCCTCCTAGGAAAACTAATAGGGATAAGGGGCATGATTCAATATGGATTTTCTATAATAATGTAATCAAAAAAGAAGCAAAAAGGGTTTAAATGTATTTAGTATAACCTTTTATTTCTTTAGGATGTATTTGAAACATTTGATTACCTTCTTAATCTTTACTTTAAGTACTTAAGATGGACTAATTTGAGTGCTTAAGAAAATTTGGAATGCAAGAAAATAAGTTGCATGCATTGATTAAAATAATTAGGGGTATTATTAATTTATTTTTCTTTTTTGTTGTTACTTAGGTGAGTGTTCTTCAAATTTACAAATTGCATGATAGATGGTTCGGTACATATCTACAGTTTCAACCATATACAGGCATGTACCTAGTCATTTTCTTGTAGCCAAATGCTAAAATGCAAGTTGTTCTTATTATTCATGCATTTAATTTTTTATTGTTATAGTAAATTTTCTGTATAGTAAGATTTATTAGATCTACATACACTTAGATCATTAAATAATTTTCACTTGATTTATTACAACAATAAATTTAAACTAATAAGTAGTCTAAACTTGAGGAAAAAACAAGGGTTAATACCTTTCATTATGATTCAAACGAATCATCAAAATTATGAAACTACATTAAGCGCTTGCATGAGTGAACTCTTGATGTATCCTCTTCAAAGTTGATGATGTGTTTGATGTTAAGTGCAAGAGATGGATTATCATGATTATTTAATTTTTATTATTCCACAGAACTACATTGGGCCTTGATCCCATGTCAAAATGGGTATGGCAGCTCATTTCATGGGCATGGTTTAAAAACACTATTTGGTGGGGGATCTTCATTTGACATAAGCTAACAAATCCTAAGTTTGTTTGTATTTGTTTTAAATGAATCGTTTGATTATATATGTTTGAGTATTGAAAATAGTGTAGGGCTTGTTATGTGTAAATTGTTTAACAACCTTGCATCCATTATTTGTATTGATTTTTAAATTATTTTGTAATGACACGTAATGAATTTATTGATGAGTCATGTGTACTTGGCAGAATTGTATTTGTACTATGTAATAAATATTGAGTTTTTATGTTATTTAGATTTGTAATAATTTTGTAATTTGTATTTTTGAACCATTAAATGATTATTGTGACACTGAGTCAAAATGACATTCTAGATAATAAGTAATGCATTTATAAATGCTAATTTTCTTGAGATGGAAATAAATGATATTGCCCTTGCTCATTTGGTTTGGACTCATATATTTATTGTATGTATGTTCTCAAGAAAATATGGTTTAGACTAGTAGCCTACAGTAAATTTGTAGATGACTAAGTGGATACTCAATGATCATATGCACTTTTATAGGACTTATTTATGATATAATCCTTGCTATGATAAAATTATAAATTAGAGAAATTATTGGAAGAATTTTATATACTAGAGAAATCATATTTGGGAGGGAATGGAATTCCATTAAAAATTAATGTCCTAAATGGTACCTTCATGCAATGATGGAGTTTGATATAACTCAAACATCAATCTAGATTAAGGTTTTAAAACATGAATTTTATCCTGAATTAAATAACATACTCAAAGGTTAAAAAAATTGAATGTAATAAGACCTAAGAAAAATGAGATCGTGATTAAACAGTTTGTAGAGAGCCTTAATGAAAGGCTTTTGTCCTTGCAGGTTTATTTTTAAATGGATTGAAAGTAAAATATTCATAATTAAATTTCAGATTTAAACTAAGTATTAATGTGTAAAATTTTAATGATGAAATGAAACTAAATAGATCAACTTATCTTAGTGTAACTGATACGAATAAGCTTAAGTCACTAAGAACAAATTGCAAATCAATTGTTGGGGACAAATGAGACCCATTTGGCACAACTAGATAAATAAAAGACCAAACAAAAATATGTATATGAATCATGAAAAATGGGTAATTAAGGATAACAAACATTCATGACTCAATAGTGTAGACACCTAAAAGTGGCCACCAATAACCTCTAACCAGGCTTTTGACCAATTTTTAACAAAAACATACAATTTGGCTTAAAAACACTAAAACACGCTAAATGTTGTGAACCTATCATATTAAAGTGCTGATTTTGGCCAAAATATCATTAAATAAGGCAATGAAATTTATGAATTATGTAGCTTTGATCAGATCATTTCAAATCAAAATGACATTTTCGCACTTAGGTTCTCTAGATTGCTCTTTTCTACCAATTTTCTTACATGAGACATGTACCTTTGTTATTTTATGGTAGTAACATCTTAAATGGGATAACAAATCCAACACATCTAACATCACCTTCCAATTCAAATCCATTCAAATTTTAAGTCAATAATATGACATTCTAACCAATTTGATTAATTTGTGCACCAATTGCCAATATTTGCACCAAAATTGATAAATCGTGTTTAAGGCTAATCAATTTGAATTAAGAGATTAATTTAATTTTCCATGTAACTTATTGCATATTTATTTTTGGAAATTGATATTGAATTACTACATCATCAAATGACATCATTTCTATGGGGTGGCATCCACAAGCCATAAATGCATAAAATATTAGGATTGAGCCCTCCCATGCCTCATCAATACCTCCCATACCTCATATATGCCCCTTCTTCCCAAATCATGATGAGGGTATTTCTGGATTTTATTTGCATGATTAGATTAATTCATGGACACACATCTTTATCTTGAGATGGATGGAATGGTTGATCCAATCCCTTATAAAAAATCTATAAATAGGAGGCCTCAAAACCATAATTTTAACCTTGGATAGGGTAAAGTTATAATGCTTAAATCATTAAAAAATCATTGCATTTTAGTGTTATAATTCCAAATTTTTGAACCAATCCAAGACAAATCCAAAGGTTCCAATAGGAGATGAAGGTAGCCACACTCCATTAAATAAGATCTCTTGAAGCACAAGCTGAGCAAGCCAATGAAGAAGCCTTTTAGATCAATCAAGGATTTGGTAATAAATTTGTTTTTTGTGTTCATATCTCTCATTTCTTTCTATTTTTTAGTTGTGTTTTCAAATAATTTTTTCTCATTAAGCTCCCCCTAGTGACTAGGCCTAGAGATGTTATGCTAGTTAGTGTGTTTCTTTCATTTTGTTTTCATTTTAGAACTAACATGATACTAACCATCCTCTCTTAAGTCATATTACTAGTCTACATAATGGAATTCATAGTGGGACCACACCCCATGAATTCAATCAACAATCATCTACAAACAACCTACTAACCACTTCCTTGTAGGATCTTGGAGTTTGGAAGCAAAGAAAGTGAAAATTTGATCAAAAATATACTTTTTTGTAAGTCACAGTTTTGTTCTCAAGACTGTGTAACCCGACTCGACTGTGTAACCTAACCCAACATGAGAGTTCGATTTACAAAGTTATTTGTTTCACTTGAAAAAATGCTTCAAAGCTAAAATAAGTCCTGACCATTTTATTACAGGATTTACTTAAACAAGTGCTAAAACAAGCATGATTAGTACTTTCACATTTCTTTTTGGATGTTCTAAAAAGAATTAGGAATTTTCACTATGGGTTTAAAGAGGAAAATTTTCATGTTTGTGTTGAATGTTTTAATTGTTATTTAAAATTTTGAAACTTAAATCCAAGGGGATAAAATAACACCACCACACATTTTATTTAGTGTTATTAAATTGAATACACTTCAAAGTTTTTGTAAGTTATTTTTATTATTTTTTTAGTTTAAACTTATTTGAGTAAATAGGGAGATGTGCATGTATGCTCTCACATCCATCCCCTTTATGAAAATTTTAGGATCAAGATCACCAACTTAATTTCTAGGTGGTTTACAATTATTTCTATTTGTGCATCTTAAAGCCAAGGAACTAGTAATGAATCTAATCAAACACTTTCAATTTGGTGCAATGAAATTAACCTCACTTTAATTATTTGCAAACTTGCTTGTTGATTATGTGTTTTAGCAAAAAGAGATGTGCATGTATGCTCTCTCATCTATACCCTTTAGGGAACTTTTGGGATCAAAAGTGTCATCTCTTCGCACTTCGAGCCTAGTCCAAGGCATATAAAAAATGTAGTTTAAATCCCTCCCCAAAAACTTGCAATAGTATTGGGTGATCTTGAGGCAACCATAAAGTATTTCTATTGTATCATTTATTTCATGCATCTTGTCTTTTGATGAGGATTTCATTACCTTTTATGAGTTATATAGGGAAGTCTTGACCCAAGAATTAATCTCTCAACATTATCTTCAACCCCTCTTCATAGGGGAGTATATAAATTGGGATTACCCCATTAGGATCAAAGGTTTGAGCAGTTAAAACTTCTCCTAGCACTGGGGATAAGCCCAGGATGTGTGAGCACATTGGATATCACACGACACTAATCAAGTGATGGATGTAATGGTTGTAAAAAGGGTAAGACCTTTTTATAACAAGCTAAGTGTCATAGACCTAAATGATGTGAGATTCTTTTTGCACACTAGATGTGAAATTATTGTGTAATTGATCCATATATAATTATTGAAAACCAATTAGTTTTAGTTAACCCCACTTTAACACACCCTTGATACGAATTTGGACAATTATACTTAGTTTATTTTGGTCATTTTCTTACTTAATGTTTTGAGACTAAAACTAATGTGTTTTTTTATATCCATGTCTAAACTAATTTGTTTATATGCCACTCTTTTGTTTAAAAAGGTGTTATGTTGACCATTTTAGATCACACTTGTGCCTAAAATTTTTCGCTAAATTTGTTTGTGTGTGTGTCATTTGAGTTGAGAAGGGTAGAGTTATGCTGCCCAAAACATGTCAAACCATTTTGCCTTTAAGTCTTTGAAACATAAAATTTGTCACATCATTAGAGCATGCTAATGTCATTATGCTACTTAATTTATTTCAAGACTTTTTTACCATTTTATCAAAACCCTTATTCAAAACTAGTCGCATATGCCATTTGGACCTTGTTTATGTGTTTTCAATCTAACTGTATCTAGCTTATTTGGCCAAATCCTAATTTTTAACATTAAGTTTTCAATTAACCTTATCAATTTTGGATTTAAACATTGATTGGTTTTTGTTTAGGCCTCAATTTATAGAGTTGAAACATAGATCTTTCTATTTTAGGTTGTATAACTTCAGTTAATTGATTAGCCAAACTTGATGACTGTTTATTGTTTATTTGTTCAACACATATCCTCATTATTGTTTATGTCTTTATTTGGTAGAACACAACCTTTTTATAAAATCCTTTTGCCTTATGACTACTATTAAATGATCATGTTTATGTTTGATTTTGTGTGTCAGGTCTATGTCAAAGTTGTTTCCAAACTTGTTATATTAAATCAAATCACATCATGCCTTTGTTTCAAGCTTAGATTTTGATGTAATTTGGCCAAAAGTCCTAGCACAACTTATTTGAGCCTAGATTTTGACTCTATGTTTGGATAAAAGACCTAGCGACTATTTTTTCTTTCCTAGTTTAGACCTTGTTTGGAACACTTAGACTAAACCTTTGACATGTCAGTTTTTGTTCATTGCTTGACATTTTGTGTATTGTTGTCCCCAAAAAATGTCACTCATTTTTGGGGCAACCTACAGACTATTTTGGCCCTGCACAGACCAAAATTTCTCTCTTCCCTTCTCAAAATTTGTTCTAAGCTTTCAAATTCCTCATTTTTCAAGATTTTTCAGTAAAGGGATTAGCAAGTTCAACAGGTTCAAAGGCTTCTGCAGGCAAGTCCAATCAAAGAACCAGTTTCCAACACTTAGTCATTTTCAAGATTAGTTTAGCACTTTGGTTTGATCAAAAATGTCCATCAGTAAGCATCTAAGCAAGGATTGAACCATTAAACTATTGAACCTTGAACCATTTTGGTTCAATGGGTTCAATGGGTTTGAAGGTTCAACATCATCGATAAGGGCTAAGCACATATGTCAAAGGTTCAAAGTTCAACCGTTCAAGGTTCCACGGCTCTGAGCACTTAATGAGTTTCAAAGGTTTGAACCATTGAACCATTGAACCTTGAACCATTTTGGTTTATCGGTTCAATGGGTTCAACATCTAAATGGTTCAACGTGTTTAGTTCAAAGATATCAAAGAGACTCCGCTAAATCAAAAGAATGAACCAACCGAACCATTGAACCTTGAACCACGTCATAGGTTTAGTGAGTTCACGGGTTTAAAAGGTTCAAAGGCAGCCTCAGTCAAGGAAAGGAGCACGTGAAAGAAAATCCTAAGAGTGAAAAGTGCCAAATGTTGATGGTGGAAGGTTTCAATATGATGCAGCAAAAGATGTCACATGTCCTTGATGAGAATCGGCAGAAGCCAACAAGTGTCATCATACACATGATTGCCTGAAAGGAGTTCCAACTGTTTCTATGAGTGTTTCTAGAGTTTGGCAGAAGCCACCACATGTCTTCTTCTACCAAAATCTCAAAGGCTTCTAAGAGATCCTATGAGTTAGGTGAATGCTTCCACATGTCCTCACCTATTCTAGTGGAAGATACCACGTGCCACTTATCAAAAGTAGCAGAAGGTGCCACATGTCAAAGATGAAGCACTCCCAATATAGAGATGTAGAGTCAAGGAAAGATTTCCTTTGGACAAATTGTCTAAAGGAAATAAAGGGATGATAGTCCTCTGAATAAATTGAATCTCGAAGGCCACCCAAGTGATCTAAAAGGGTAGGTACCCTTGCGAGGGACACTCAACACTCAAAAAAGGACCCTGTTCAAGACCCTAAAGGGCAAGTTCCCTTTGAGAAGGGTTGAGCCTCAAAGTGCAGTGGAAGCTGCCAAGTGTCATAAGTTGAGACATAGTCTCTACCAATTTCAAAGTAGAAAAACTCACCACGTGTCCCATCCCAGTGCAGTGGAAGCTGCCAAGTGTCTGCATCCACATTTCCAGCATCTAACAAGTTTCAAAGCTTATTCTAATAAGCTTATTTTAAAGCCACGAATGCCACCGCATGTCTTCACCTGTGCCATAGTGGGAAGCGGCCATAACAAGTGAGAAAGACACAACGGAGTTGCTAAGGAGAATGACAGGACCGTAAATGTCAAATTTAGGATGACTGACTAAGATGTTAACCTTCAAAAGATTAAAGACCTATGGACGTCAAATTTGTGGCAATAAAGTGTCTGATTGATCTTTGTAGGCTTAAAAGGTAGACCTGAATGCATTCAAAGACCTTAAGGCTAGGGCCAAGAGAAAGAAGAGATAAAGAGGGAAACTCAGTAGGAGTTAATTCCAGTAGATGAAGCAGTTCAGTGGGTAGATATTTGGGCCCTGCAAACATTGAAAGCATAGCCTGTTTGTCCCCTTTGGAATAAAGGCAAAGTAGACAATTGTGTAGATAACAGGGGATGGAATGAGTGATTTAGGCTTGAGAGTAGACACTGGAGATGAATTAACATGCCACAGTTAAGACAGCTTCCTTGCTCTAGTATGGCCCTCCCTGATAGAACTAAGAATGCATCCAAGGCATTAATTGCACAACATGGGTCACTCCATAAGACAAAGTGCCAAGTCTCTCTTGGCCTGTGTATAATGTAATATCTCATTCAATAGAAAGGGAGACCTTTTGGACCATAGAAGCTAAACTCTACCCAAATTGAAAGGCATCACTAAGACTTTGAGCTCAGATTGTTTATCATATTTCTTTATTTGAATCAGAAAGCAAGTTACTTTCAAACTTTGTGCTGTTATAGCTTGTATCATTCCAGGAGATTGTTCTTATGTCTATTTCTTGAATGTATTCTTATTTATGCAATTTAACAAGTAGAACTAGTGGAAGTGATAAGGAAGGTGTCCTAAAGCTAGCTATTTTTAGACTTTGTGCTGTCATAATTGTCTTCAGTGTGTGTTTATTTTCTATTCCTATGTAAGGGACCTTGGGACGACTTTGTGCCCTCATTGTTCTTCATACCTCACTCTTGGGCAGTCAAGGTGGAGACTTTGAGCTACATCTTAGACTACTAGTATTTTTTTACTCTGTTACTAGTCACTTGTTACCAAAAAGATTCATGTTATTTGAAAGAATAAGTACTTCTGAAAGAAGAGAAGTGCCATCTATTGCTTCACCAAGATTTCTACTATCTAGCAAGGGATCTAGATATTGGTTGAATGTTACTTCTAAAAGAAGAGAAGCACCTTTGCCAATCACCTAAGATTTCTCCTTTGATCTAGTAAGCATCATCTCTAAAAAAAGAGAGATGGATGGTTTATTCTACCCCTGAGTGTTATTTTTAGCTTATATTTATAGTATATAGCTCCCTTTATACCTATAAGGAACCTCCCCTTGATGAGAGGAGAGATTTGTCCCCTTTGGATGTGGTAAACCTACAACATTGGATGACCAATCTCCCTATGTTGTGGTGAAGAGACCTATTTTACTCACTAGTTAGTTGGTGGATAAAATATTCACCTAATAGTTTTTGGTGACTCTATTAGGGAAGGACAAGCAGTTTGAAGCCTCAAGCTTCAAATTAAAGTAGGAACAGTCCTTTTCCATTTTTGTTTTACAATCTGGCAACTCCATGTTATACCAAAAGCCAAAAATCTCAAGGTGTTGTTGACCCTGCTTTTGAGTTGGTGCAACAGAGCAATTTTGAGTTGTTTCCTCCACAAGCTCACCTTCAACAAACCAGGAGTCTTCCTCCTAGCCCTACCAGGTCACCAACACAAGGTAGAGATTCTTTTCCTACTGTTAGCAGAGCTTTGTCCATACATACTCCACCCATATTTGTTATCCCACTTTTACATAATCAAACCATGGCTCAAGGCCCATGGGGTAATTCATTTGGCCCACTTAATTTGACTCCACCTCTACATGAGCTTCCATGCAGTTCAAAGAAGAATTTTCCCAAATTTTTTGGTGATGGGAAAGTTCACCCTGATGAACATATTGTTGCTTTCAACATAGCCTATGGTGTAATAGGTATGGAGTATGAAGACATAGCAGTCAAGCTATTCATAGAGACACTACAAGGCAGTATTGCAGACTAGTTCTACCATCTACAAGCTTAGTCAGTGACTGATTGGGACACCCTCAAAGATAAATTTGAAGCCAAGTTCAAGCCTGTAGAAGATGTGCATGCCTTGCTCGTCCAGCTCACATAGATGAATAAGGAGCCCCATGAACCTATGAGGGACTTTATTGCCAGGTTTGATAAGTTGAGGCATGGGATTCCCATGATCACCCAACTGACACCTCAGAATCTTAAGTGTTTCTTCATCAACTCACAACTGCCTGAAGTGAGTTTCTTACTGAGATGAGCTAGACATATAAACCTTACTGCTGCTCAAGACTTGGCTACTGAGGTAGAAGATGACCTTATCTTGGCTGGAAAGATAAGAAGGGACCCTAATAAAGGTAAATCCACTTCATCTTCTAAATACTCACCTACAGTCACCACTAACCCAATGGTACAAAAGCTAGCAAATGAAGTGTTGGCTCTCAGAAAGCAAATGGCACAAGGGATGTCATCTATTCCTACATACAGAGAGATGCCTAGGAGGAAATTTCAAAATCAAGCATACCAAGGCAATGCTGCTAGGAATCAAGGACAACAAAATTGCCTTCCTACTCTATAGAGGAACCTCGCCCTTAAAGCACCTCCAAACAACTCAGCAGTTAGATATCTTGAAGCTGAATTGGATTTCTCATTCTAGCCTGAGTTGAATCTTGAAGATGATGCTAATCTCTTCACTGAGGAAGAAGAAGAATTAGCTAGCGACTCCCATATTGGTTTCTTGAACTATCAAGTTGAACCCAAAAGTGAAGGCAATGGAGCTGAGGGGTCATATGCTATATTCACCTAGTCCAAGAATCAATCAGCTCAACAAGCTAATAAAGAGAAAGTAGAGGAGTGACCTCAACCAGGAGTTTCAATTGCTAAGGGGGATCCACTCTTCCTTTCTAGCCAAAGGACTCAGTGATTTCAAGAAAGGTAAGTACTCCAAATGCCCCTACGCCTTCTACTTAAAATTCATAGTCCAGTCTTCCCCCTTCCAAAAATCAAAAGGATGAATTCTTATCCTCTGCTCCTGACTCATTCCAGGCATTTGACATAATTGACCATATAAAGAAAACCAAAATTCAAATGTCTGAATTTAAATTTTTGCAGTCCCATCCTAAATAATTAGATAAATTGGTTCAGTGTGTGAAGAACCAAAATGCCCCTATAAGACAAGCAGTTCCTAAAGTGACACATGATTCCCCCAAGAATGCACCCACCAAGAACAATCTTGTCATTACCCCTCCTACTGCTCCTGGTAGGACTGAACCCTTTTATGTCTCATTACTAATAAATGGACATCAGTTGAATAATTGCATCATTGATTCTAGAGCTTCAGACAATGTCATGCCTACTAAAGTGGCTAAATCCCTTGACCTCACATTGACCAAGACTTTTGGTAGATGCTTCTCCATGGAGAACAAGCAAGTACCTCTATTGGGACAAATTAAAAATGCCCAATTTACATTTGCAGCATTCCCAGACAAAAGAATCAAGATGACTGTCTTGGTAGCCGACATCCCAGCATCATATGGCATCCTTCTTGGGTGGAATTTCTATAGGGATGTTGGTGGTGAATTGAGTATGGACTTATCTGAGGTAAGAATTCCAGTCAAAGGTGTTATGAAGAGGTTGCTCCCTGAGAAGGAAGCAAAATACGTGGTTACCTAGACCTCCTCACCTGAAGCTCAAATTTTGATTGAGTCTTTAGGCATGGGTAACTACTTTCTATCCATGGATGAAGTTCATGAAGTATCTAATGAATCCCCTATAAGTGACAACTTGGAAATGCGTTCAACTGGAACAACAAAAGAATTGGCAAATCAGAATGCAAGTGTGGAGGAATTCCTCAAAGGAGAATTAGTATCAAATGAGGTATGGATTCTTGAATTTGATGGTAGCTACTCCTCCATCAATTTAGGAGCTGGGCTTGTGTTGATATCTCCTCAAGGAAATATTTTTCTTTCATCCTACAAGTTGCAGTTCAGCAACACTAATAACACAGCTGAATATGAGTCTCTATTGCTTGGATTGAGGGCTGCTCAAGACAAAGGCATCAAGATCCTTCATGCCAAAGGAGATGCCAAACTAGTGGTTTGTCAGGTGATAATCCTGTATCAAACCAACAACAAAAGATTGTGTCATTACCATAATCTAGTCTGGGACCAAATTGAAAGCTTTGATGCTTTCAGCATCTTTGCCATTCCTAGAGAATTCAATGATCGGGTGGATGCACTGGCTGTTTCAACTACTCTCTTAGTCCCCCACCTAGATTTCAAAGGAGACAAGTACACTATTGAGTTGGTCTTTAGACCAAGTGTACCTAATAATGCCAGTCATTGGCAAGTGTTTAACAATGATAACCAAATCATTGCCTTCTTGGAGTAAAAAGATAGCTTTGAACGACTGCATTTTGAAGGCAGTGAACCTCAAAAGTGTGAACCAGCCCCTGAATCAAATACAAATGTAGGTGAGGAGTTCTTGAAACTGAAAGGGAATAAGATTCCCAAAGGCCTGGTTTCCCTTGAGAAGCTATTTGATAAGCATGATAGATTCATAAAATAGCAGCAAATGGATTCAAGCTCCTCTTAGGAGTTTGATCAAGTAAATCTGGGAACCAAGGGAGATCCTAAGATGGTTAACATTGGTAAATGTTGTACTCCTGAAGAGAGGTTCAAGTTCACCACTTTGCTCAACTAGTACATGGACGTCCTAGCATACTCCTATGATGACTTAAAGTCACTCAGACCTGATGAAATTCGACATGGCATTCCTCTCAAGGCTGATTTGACACCTTACAGGCAAAAGTCTAGGTAGTATAATCTAAAAATATCAGGTACTATTCTATTTGAGATACAAAAAATGCTAAATTCTAGGATCATTTTCCCAATCCATCATTCCACGTGGGTTACAAACATAGTTCATGTAAGGAAGAAGAATGGTGAAATTTGCCTTTGTGTGGATTTTAGAAATTTGAACCAGGCATCCTTGAAGGATATTTATCCTTTGCCAATCATGGATTAAGTTATACAGATAGTGACAGGATTGGAGATGTTATCAATGTTAGATGGCTTCTCAAGATATAATCAGGTTGAAGTTGGTGAAGCAGACCAACATAAGACTACTTTCACCACACCTTGGGGCACGTTTGCATATAAAAGGATGCCTTTTGGCTTGATAAATGCTGGCACCACCTTCCAAAGAGAAATGGACCTTACCTTCAAGAATGAGATGGGTAATTTCATTGTAGTTTATCTTGATGACTTGACTATCTTCTCTAAGCATCGCCCAGATCATGTGCACCATTTGCAACAAGTGCTGAAACTTTGCTGCTAGAATGGCATTTCCTTAAACCCCAAGAAGTCAGTCTTTGGAGTAATAGAGGGGAAACTTATTAGACTCATTATGTCAAAATGGGACATAAATATTGACTCAGACAGAGTCAAGTCTATCCAAGATCTTACCTTGCCCACAAGTAAGACTGTTGTTCACTCTTTCTTCAGAAAGGTGAATTTCTTACGGAGGTTCATCCCTGAGTTTGCTGAGAAGACTAGGCACATTGTAGACATGATGACGGTAAAAGACACCTTCAGCTAGACTGAAGAAGGCAAGTCAACATTTGAAGATATCAAGACTGCCATTGCCCATGCTCCAATTCTAGTTTGTCCAGACTACAACAAAGAGTTCACCATTTATAGCTATGCTTCAGAACATACACTTTCAGCAATTTTGATTCAATAGAATAAAGAAGGTATGAAATCTCCCATTTCCTTCATGATCTATCCTCTCAAAGCTCATGAGATGAAGTACTCAAACATGGAGAAGCATGTTTATGCAGTGGTGAAGGCAGTAAAGCATTTATGCTTCTACATCTTGAATTCACACACTACTGCCTTGGTTCCTGACACCACAGTCAAATCCATATTAACTCAATAGGAGTTTGGGATGAAAAGAGTCAATTGAGTTGCAAAGATCTAGGAGTTTGATCTAGTCATTAAGCCAACAAATCTAGTGCATGGAAAGGGGCTATGCCAATTAATTATTGATAACAAGCCAGAAAGAACAAAGCATGAAGAAGTAGAGGTGGAAGACACACCAACAATCTTCTTTGTCTCCACCACAAATGAGTGGTATTCAGGTATTGCTCATTTCCTTACTTATGGTGAGTGTCCCACTCACCTATCTTATAAATAAAGGAGAACCATCAAGCTAAAAGCTACAAATTTTATCCTATGGGACAACGGCCTATACAAGAGGAGCCTTGATGGAGTTTTCCTTTGCTGTGTGGACAAGGAGAAGCAAAGCCAACTTCTAAAGTCCTTCTACAATTTGACCTATAGGGGATAGTTTTTTTCTCCTATGACTACCCATAAGATCATACGAGCCAAGTACTATTGGCCAACTCTCCTTCAAGATGCATACAAGTGGGTCAGGAGATGTGAACTATGTTAGTAGTTTGTTAGAAGACCCAAGTTAGCTGCCCTACCCCTCAAACCATTGATCATATAGGAGCCATTCTAGCAATGGAGAATTGATTTTATTGGAGCTATAAACCCATCATGAAGTGTTGGACATGACTATGTCCTCATGGCAACAGACTATTTCACCAAATGGGTGGAAGCAGTTCCAGCCAAACATGCTACTTCAGAAGTATGCAATTTCCTCAAAGAGAACATCATTTTCAGGTTTGGGGTCCCAACCAATATTTTCACTAACAATGCAGCTTATTTCAATTCCCAAGAGATTACTCATTTCTATTTCCACTAGGGTATTACGCTCTCCCGCTCTTCTGATTACTTTCCACAAGGAAATGGACAGGCTAAATCAAGCAATAAGAACCTGGTGACTATCATCAAGAAGCTGGTGGATGACAACCAAAGGACTTGGCATAAGGCATTAGTTGATGCTCTATGGGTAGATAGAATTATGCCAAAGAGAGCAATTAGTATGTCTCCTTTCTAGCTTATTTATGGAGTCAATGTTGAAATACCAATTACCCTGGAGTTGCCAGCATTGAAATTGGCTAAAGCAATTGAAGATTAAATGTATGAAAGCACCCTAGATAAGAGGATCATGTGCCTGACTGAGCTGGAAGAGCAGACTACAGTGGTGGATCAAATTGCCACCCATCAAGGTCTGGTAAAGAAGCTCTTCGACCAGAAAGCAAAGAATCGTGATTTCCAAACTGGAGATCAAGTCTTGCTGTGGGACAAGAGAAGAAAACCAAAGGAGATGCACAGAAAGTTTGATTCCTTATGGAGGGGCCCTTTTACTATTCATCAACTCAAAATTAAAAACAATTTCCTATTAAAGTATCAAGATGGAACTCTCTTTTCTCTGCCTCATAATGGGCAACATCTGAATCACTTTAACTCTTGAAGTATCAGATGAGTTCCCCTATACATATGTATATTTGTATAGTCTTTTGTCTCTATTTTGTTCTTTTTGTTTTCATTTTTTGGAGCTTTTTTTTTTGGGTAGCATAACTCCATATCCCAATGTTATACTTCAAGGCACTAGAGATTCTGGTTTCTACTCCCCTCAGTTATGTTTCAAGTTTCCAATTGAAGGTAATTCCCCAACTGGAGCCAACTGTTGTCCCTGAAAAATGTCACTCATTTTTGGGGCAACCTACAGACTATTTTGGCCCTGCACAAACCAAATTTTCTCTCTTCCCTTATCAAAATTTGTTCTAAGCTTTCAAATTCCTCATTTTTCAAGACTTTTTAGTAAAGAGATTATCAGGTTCAATAGGTTCAAAGGCTTCTACAGGTGAGTCCAATCAAAGAACTAGTTTCCAACACTTAGTCATTTTCAAGATTGGTTCAGCGCTTTGGTTTGATCAAAAATGTCCATCAACAAACATCTAAGTAAGGATTGAACCATTAAACCTTGAACCATTTTGGTTCAATGGGTTCAATGGGTTTAAAGGTTCAACATCATCAGAAAGGTCTAAGCACATATATCAAAGGTTCAAAGTTCAACCATTTCAAGGTTCCACAACTTTGAGCACTTAACGAGTTTCAAAGGTTTGAATCATTGAACCATTGAACCTTGAACCATTTTGGTTCATTGATTTAATATATTCAACATCCAAATGATTCAACACACTTGGTTCAAAGTTATCAAAGAGACTCAGCTAAATCAAAAGAATGAACTGACCGAACCCTTGAACCGTGAACTGCTTCATAGGTTCAGTGAGTTCACAAGTTCAAAAAGTTCAAAGTCAGCCTCAGTCAAGGAAAGGAGCATGTGAAAAAAAATCCTAAGAGTGGAGAGTGCCAAGTGTCGATGGTGGAAGGTTTCAATATGATGCAGTGGAAGATGCCACATTTCCTTGATGAGAATCGGTGGAAGCTGACAAGTGTCATCATCTGTGTGATTGCCTGAAAGGAGTCTCAACTATTTTTGTGAGTGTTTATAGAGTTTGGCAGAAGCCACCACATGTCTTCTTCCACCAGACTCTCAAAGGTTTCTAAGAGCTCCTATTAATTAGGTATATGCTTCCACGTGTCCTTGCATGTTCTGGTAGAAGATGCCACGTGCCACTTGTTAAAAGCAGCAAAAGGTGCCACGTGTCAAAGACAAAGCACTCCCAACACAGAGATGCAGAGTCAAAGAAAGATTTCCTTCAAATAAATTATCTAAAAGAATCCCTTCAGACATTTTGTCTAAAGGAAATAAAGGGATGATAGTCCTCTAAATAAATTGAAGCTCGAAGGCCACTCGGATGATCCAAAAGGGTAGGTACCCTTGCGAGGGACACTCAACACTCAAAAATGGACCCTATTCAAGACCCCAAAGGGAAAGTTCCCTTTAGGAATGGTCAAGCCTCAAAGTGTAGTGGAAGTTACCAAGTGTCACAAGCCGAGACACAGTCTCTACTAATTTCAAAGCAATGGAACTAGCCACGTGTCCTGTCCCAATGTAGCGGAAGCTGCCAAGTGTTTGCATCTGCACTTCCAACCTCTAACAATTTTTAAAGATTATTCTAATAAGCTTATTTCAAAGCCACAGATGCCACTGCATGTCTGCACCTATGCCACAGTGGGAAGCAGCCATAACAAGTAAGAAAGACACAAATGAGTTTCTAAGGAGAATGACAAGCCCACAAATGTCAAATTTAGGATGACTAACTAAGCTGTTAATCTTCAAAAGATTAAAGACCCACATACATCAAATTTGTGGAAATAAAGTGTCTGATTGATCTTTGTAGGCTTAGAAGGTGGACCCAAATGCATTCAAAGACCTTAAGGCCAGGGCCAAGAGAAAGAAGAGATAAAGAGGGAAACTCAGCAGGAGTTAATTCTAGTAGATGAAGTAGTTCATCGGGTAGATATTTGGGGCTTGTAAAAATTGAAAGCGTAGCCTATTTATCCCCTTTGGATTAAAGGTAGAGTATATATTTACGTAGATAGCAAGGGATGGAATGAGTGATTTAGGCTTAGGAGTAGACACTAGAGATGAATCAACATGCCATAGTTAAGGTAGCCACCCTGCTCTAGTATGGCCCTCCCTGACAGAACCAAGAATGCATTCAAGGCATTAATTACACAACATGGGTCACTCCATAAGATAAAGTGCCAAGTCTCTCCTAGCCTCTATATAATGTAATCTCTCATTTGATAGAAAGGGAGACCTTTTTTACCATAGAAGCTAAACTCTACCCAAATTGAAAGGCATCACTAAGACTTTGAGCTCAGATTGTTTATCATATTTCTTTGTTTGAATCAGAAAGCAAGTTACTTTCAGACTTTGTGCTGTTATAGCTTGTATCATTCCAGGAGATTGTTCTTATGTCTATTTCCTGAATGTATTCTTGTTTATGCAAATTAACAAGTAGAACTAGTGGAAGAAATAAGGAAGGTGTCCTAAAGCCAGCTACTTTCAGACTTTGTGATGTCATAGTTGTCTTCAGTGTGTGTTTATTTTTTTTTCTTGTGTAAAGGACCTTGGGACAACTTTATGCCCCCATTGTTCTTTGTACCTCACTCTTGGGCAGTCAAGGTGGAGACTTTGAGCTACATCTTAGACTGCTAGTTTTTCTATACTCTGTTACCAGTCACTTGTTACCAGAAAGATTCCTATTGTTTGCAAGAACAAGAACTTCTAAAAGAAGAGAAGTGCCATCTATTTCTTCACCAAGATTTCTACTATCTAGGAAGGGATCTGGCTCTTGGTTGAATGCTACTTCTGAAAGAAGAGAAGCACCTTCGCCAATCACCTAGGATTTCTCCTTTGATCTGTAAGCATCATCTCTAAAAAAAGAGAGATGGATGGTTTATTCTACCCCTGAGTGTTATTTTTAGTTTATATTTATAGTATATAGCCCCCTTTATACATATAGGGAACCTCCCCTTGATGAGAGGAGAGATTTGTCCACTTTAGATGTGGTAAACCTATAACATTCGATGACCAATCTCCCTATGTTGTGGTGAAGAGACCTATTTTGCTCACCAGTTAGCTGGTCAACAAAATATTCACCCAACATATATGATATTTGATGTTAGAAATTTGACATTAGATTATTTTATGTCAAGTCTTAGCACAAACTATTTTAGAGATACAGTTCCACATTTTGATCATTATTTGAAGATACATATCCATTTTTGACCAAGTTAAACCAAGTTTAAACCTTTTATCCTTTGGACATAATTTTTTAGAGTTTGTAAAACTCTAAGATTTTTGTTTCAGAGCTTTGATAATTTATATGGATATGTCTAGCTACACTTATGGGAGAGTCATGTATAATCCAAGTTATGATATAATGGTCACATAAAATCTGACTAAAAACCCCTACAAAGATAGATTTTCTGAGGATTTTTATTATTCTCCATATAATACTCCATATGGGGAACATAGTCAAAATCCATAAAATCCAAATCAAGTTGCCAATTGGGATGATATGGTTTATGAAGAGGACTTAGATGCTTTAGCTTATACAAGTAATCAAGCTCCACCACATGATACCATTTATATTCTAGGACCACAACATCACACCATTCCCATAAAAGGGCCTCATTCTTTGGATTGTGTGAGAAACCATGCTCTACAACACCCTAAATTTATCCTTTCAAGACCTCATCCTTTGGCTTGTGCAAGCATCCAGGCTTCACAATGACCCTTCGTCAATCAAGGACCTAGTCCTTTGGCTTGTGTGAATAACCAAGCTCCATACCACCCTATTGTTACCATTTCAAGACTTCATCCTTTAGCTCATGTGAGTAATCATGCTCCCTAGTGCCCTACCATTATCCAACTATAGTCCGTTCCTCTTCCAATACCAATCCCATCAATACCTTAACCAAACCAACCATTCAAACACTAAGATGTGGTCAAAACTAGTATCTTTTAACTCATTAGAAACCAAGGCCAAGAAAACCAATCGATCCAAGATGTTTTTATTGAACCAATAATTTGTGATAAGTTAACCTATGATGAATCACCTTTTAATCATATACCTATTGTCAAAGAGTCTCACATTGATGAGCTAGTATTTGTTGAGTCACTTCTTAATGATTATAACTACCTTTGGGAAAATCATTACCTCAATCATATGCCTATTTTATAAAGACTCCCCTTGACAATCCAATCTCTAAGGAGTTGTCTCTTGACCTTATTCCTACCATTAAGGAGTCTCACTTTGATAAATTAGTCTCTATGGAACCCACCATGCCATCACAAGCTGTTACTTATCCAATACCAAAAATTCAACAAGACATCATTATAACAGAGTACTCATCAGATGAAGAATCAGAGTTAGAGTCAGGTTATATTCTTGAACTAACCTCAGATTTAGCATTAGAATCAAAATCAACATCAGTCTCAACATTGGATTCAGAGTCCATTAAGTCATAATCAAATTTAGAAACATAATACATTCATGGTTATTAAAACATTGGCTATGTGTGCCTTAAAAACCAATTTGAATATATTTGTGATCCTTATATGGTTTTTTAAGATGAGTACTTCAACATTAAAATGAGTCCTCCTAGTATATTCTATGAGGATTATGTAGCCTCTCCCCCATTCCATTACCATTCCACATGTCATTACCACCAACAAACATAGCCATTTTTTTGCAATTCTATCTTCCACAAGTGTTGATTAGAACTGATAGAATCACACTTTGTTGAACTATATCCATGGGGACATAGTAGTTGAAGAAGAACAAGGAGGCCAAGACCACATTCATGTAGTATAAGAACACTCTCCTAGTGAAAAATTTTTAGAGGTGCTAGGGGACAATCAAAGTTCAAACTCAGCATCTTTTAGTGAAACTTTTTTGGAAGTGATAAAAGATAATCAAATTCATAAGTCAATATTCCTTATTGAAACCTTTTTAGAAGTGCTATGGGATAATCAAGATAACTTCATCATTGAAAACCTCATCAAGGTATTGATATCTAAACACAAAAGTTCATCACTACTTAATGAATACATTATTTAAGATCAAATCAAAATAGCTTCCAATCTACAACCTAATCAGATGGTAGCTACTCTAAAGATCAAAAAATAGAAAAATATGATGGTCATATCATGAGCATCTTCAGAGATCTTTGGCCCCACCACATCCACAATTATGTTGAATCTAGCATCAGCAACATTATGTGTGACTGAAAGTCCCAACCTTCATTTGTTTTTCAACCATCATACATTACATTACCATCTACCATTATAACACCAAATCAAGCCTATCAACCAACACTTATCCATGTTTACCATCCATGGCCGCACTTTCCTTTGAAGAGGCTACAAAGATACCTTGTCTCAATGTTTGAAAGAAATAAAATGAATGACCAATGAAGATCACAACAACATCATTTGCATCCAAATTTGTAACCAGTTATTGATAGAGAAGTTATTTAGATGAGGTGTGGGGTAGTAATTAACATGATTGATTATTCTATGTGTATCATCTATTGATCAGAACATGCATCTCCACATCAATAGGGATAATAAAATCATATGCCAACAACCATCATCCTCAGCCAAACACATATACCATACCATTTCAAATTGTCATGCCATTGCCATTATTACATTTCCTTTTTTCCATTTTTTCATATCCTATCCAATCACCCCATCCCTTGGGGGTAAACCTCTTACCGTTTTATCCAATCTATCAAAACCTATCATTTTCCTAAAGAAAAACCATTATGTTTTACCATATCATTCCTATATATACCAAATCCTATTTTTAGTCATCATATCCAATCTTGTCTTGATCTTAGTTGATTTGGTTCTTCCCACACCTTTTGTTAGAAGATTTTGATCAAGTCTCAATAATCAATAAAATCTCTATTTAAATGATAGTCTATGAAAGTAGTGTGACAGTTGATCTAGAAAGATATCTTTCATTTTTTGTCTTATATCAAGTTTTTATGTGAGCCTAATTATATCACCTACTGGGGCAAATTAGTGTTCATCAGTCTTGCTACTAATTATAATTGCCTATGGGAAAATTATTACCATTGATCTAATATATTGCATTCTCTTTATAACCATCTATGGGCAAACTAGGGGCAAAATTTTTTGATCATGCATTGCCATATCATCTTGCCATTGTTGTTTTCATAGGACTAGCCATTTGCCAAATTTGAGAACTTTTTGTGACCTAGTCAAATTTCTCCCTACCTTTTATGTGGACAGAATTACTATGACTTCATGTCATTTTGGGACAAAGTAGGTTGTGCTCAATTCATGTTGAAGTCACCTCAGTTCCCCTTTTGCATACGCTCTAGCCATTTTATTGCTCTCACCATTTTTCGAGTAGGTATCTTGTAATTTTCTAATGAGTTAAGATACCTCAAAATTCCAAAAACATTCATAATATTTCAAAATTTGAAAACATTTATCCTATCTAAGCCTAGTTAGTTATTCTCGATCTGCCTTACTAGGGCATGGTCATTATTAGGATGCTTTATTTTGCTTTTGTTTTTAGGCATTCTATTTATCTGTTTATTTTATGTTGTTTATTTATTTGTGTGTTTTCTATTTGTTTCTTTGTTTGTTTGCTTGCTTGTTTGTTTGCTTTCAATACTATTGTCTCAGCTATGTCTATATGTATGTATTTGGTGATTCCTTGCACACATTATTCTTGATTCCATCTATAATCATACATCAACATTGTCGTCATGGTTTTTATCATTAGTGCATTATTTTTAATTATTTATTGGATTAGGAGTCAGTCCTTACACATATTTTAGGATAGTATTCATGGTGTTCTATCATGACACATGCCATCATATGCTATATAAAAAATTAGCTTCAAGAAGGCATATAAGCAATGGAGCCACAGAAGTTTCTCCTTGGTACTTTGGAAAATCCTTCCACCCATCTTGATAAAATTAACCCGTTGACCATTCTACTTGTATCAATGCTAATAAGAATGAACATATTCTTGTTGGTAGGTACAAATAAATATTTTCCCATTGATCAACCTTTATTTTTTTGTTCATTCATTTTATCACTTTGTGCATCCTCATGTCCCTAGTTTTTTGTGGTTTCTTTAGTCATTAGACCATCGTATCTATGTTGGCACCCACTTATCTTTAATCTGTATTCCAATTTATATCCTTGAGTTATGTTTGCTAATCAGTTGTAACTAGGACACAACCATATCAAACATCCTCTTTAGCCAATCCAAGTCCTCTTAATGATTATAATTGTTTATGGGTAAATCATTATTTTGAATTTTATTCTTGATTATAACCACCTTTGGGAAAATCATTATACTTTTTTTAATCAATCCATCCAAGTATTTTCTAATTTGGATTATTCTCACCCACAATTTAATCCCACTTTTTATTCTTGCTTCTTTTCGAGGGGTCATCCATCAACAAATATGATGGCCACTCCCTCAAGGGGGCATCATCATAAGATTTTCAAAAACCATTTGGAGATTTTTCTTCAATCATCATCTTCATTTTGGCATATAAGACCTTTTCATTCTTTGAGAAGACATTACTATGCTTATAGCTTTTAATACCTTCCCAAATAGGGGAAAACTTTAGACATCTAAAAGTGGCCACTAATAACCTCTAACTAGGCTTTTGACCAATTTCTACCAAAAACACACAATTTGGCCTTAAAAGATTAAAACATGCTAAATGATGTGAACCTATCATATTCAAGTGTTGATTTTGGCTAGAGTATCATTAAATAAGGTAATGCAATTTATGAAGAAACTAACTTTGATCAGATCATTTCAAGTTAAAATGACAATTTTGCACCTAGGTGCTCTAGATTGATATTTTATACAAATTTTCTTGCATGAGACATATACCTTTGTTATTTTGTGTTAGCAACATCCTAAATGGAATAATAGATCTAATGTATCTAACATCACCTTCCAATTCCAATCCAGACAAATTTTGATCCAATAATACAACATTCTGACCAATTTGATTAATTTGTGCACCAATTGCTAAGATTTGCACCAAAATTAATAAATCATTATTAAGGATAATTAATATAAATTAACATATTAATTTAATTTTCCATGTAACTTGTTGAATATTTCTTTTTATAAATTGATATTGAATACTGCTTCATCAAATGACATCATTTTTATGGGGTGGCATCCACAAGCCATAAATACATAAAATATTAGGATTGAGCCCTCTCATGTCTCATCAATACCTCCCATGCCTCATAAATGCCCCTTCTTCCCAAATCATGATGAGATTATTTATGGATTTTATTTACATAATTAGATTAATTCATGGCCACACATCTCTATCTTGAGATGGATGGTCATGGTTGATCCAATCCCTTTTTAAAAATCTATAAATAGGAGGCCTCACAACCATAATTTTAAGCTTGGATAAGGTAAAGTTATAATGCTTAAATCATTGTATTTTAGTGTTATAATGACAAATTGTTGAGCCAATACAAGCCAAAGCCAAAGGTGCCAAGAGGAGATAAAGGTAGCCACACTCCATTGAAGAATATCTTTTGAAGCACAAGCTAAGCAAGCCAATGAAGGAGCCTTTTAGAGAAATCAAGGATTTGGTAAGAAATTTATGTTTTATGTTCATATTATTATTTCTTTCCATTTTTTAGTTGTGTTTTTAAATAGTTTTTCCTCATTAAGCTCCCTTTAGTGACTAGGCCTAGAGATGTTATTCTAGTTAGTGTATTTCTTTCATTTTGTTTTCATTTTGGAACTAACACGATACTAGATCACTAAATTGGGGCATCATTATAGGCTTTTCAAAAACCATTTGGAGTTTTTTCTTCAATCATCATCTTCTTTTTGTCATACAGGACCTTTTCATTCTTTGAGAAGATGTTACTATGCATATAGTTTACAATGCTTTCTCAAATAGGTGCAAATTGTAGACACCTAAAAGTGGTCACCAATAACCTCTAACCATGATTTTGACCAATCTCTACTAAAAACACATAATTTGGCCTAAAAACACTAAAATATGCTAAATAATATGAACCTAGCATATTCATTCTGACTTTGTCCAGAGTATCATTAAATGAGAAAATGCAATTTATGAAGCAACTAAATTTGATCAGATCATTTTGAGTCAAATGACATTTTCACACCTGGGGCTCTAGATTGCTCTTTTCTACCAATTTTATTTTACAAGACACGTACCTTTGTTATTTTTTATCAGTAACATCCTAAATGAGATTATAGATCCAATGCATCTAACATCGCCTTCCAATTCTAATCCAATCAAATTTTGAGCCAATAATATGACATTCTGACCAATTTGATTAATTTGTACACCAATTGCCAAGATTTGCACCAAAATTAATAAATCATGTTTAAGGCTAATCAATGTGAATTAAGAGCTTAAGTTAATTTTCCATATAACCTGTTGAATATTTATTTTTGGAAATTGATATTGAATAACTACATCATCAAATGACATCATTTTTATGGGGTGGCATCCACAAGCCATAAATGCATAAAATATCAAGATTGAGCCTTCCCATGCCTCATCAATACCTTTTATGCCTCATAAATTCTCCTTATTTCTAAATCATGATGAGAGTATTTAAGGATTTTATTTAAATAATTAGATTAATTTATGGCCACACATCTTCATCTTGAAATGGAAGGTCATGGTTGATCCAATCTCTTTTGAAAAATATATAAATAGGAGGCCTCACAACCATAATTTTAATATTGGATAAGTTATAATGCTTAAATAGTTCTAAAATCATTGCATTTTAGTGTTATAATGCCAAATTGTTGAGCCAAGCCAAACCAAAGCCAAAGGTGCTAAAAGGAGATGAAGGTAGCCACACTCCATTGAAGAAGATATCTTGAAACACAAGCCGAGCAAGCCAATGAAGGAGCCTTTTGGAACAATCAAGGATTTGATAAGAAATATGTGTTTTGTGTTCATATCTCTCATTTATTTCCATTTTTTAGTTGTGTTTTTAAATAGTGTTTCCTCATTAATCTCCCCTTAGTAACTAGGCTTAGGGATGTTATGCTAGTTAATGTGTTTCTTTCATTTTGTTTTCATTTTATAACTAACATGATACTAACCATCTTCTCTTGAGTAAAATTCCTACTTTACAAATAATAGCTTGAATTTATATTAAGAACAAACCCTAATGTTTTTGATGCAGCCATGTCTTTTAGATTTAAGGGAAAAGTTGTGGAAACAATTTATAAATGATAAGTTCATATTTTATTAAGGAAATCATGTATGGCCTCATGGAATCTAAGTGGGATTCGATGATATCATCCACTAAAATCCCTTACTAGCTAAAGGCACACTTTAACTCATATACCCATCATATAAAATAAGACGTGAATGTTAAGGGTAATTTATTTAAGTGTTTGTCTCATGTGATAGGATCACTTTGAAATAAATGCAATGTCGTATGTAAATATTAATATATAACATGAATCAATTTGACTACAATATATAAAGGTACTAGAACATGGTCATAAAAATTAAAAATGTCAATTGAATGTAACAAGAATGCTTTTGTCAATTAAGGAAAATAAATAGACATTAAGATTGGCCATCCTAATTCAATACAAAATAATATGGTCTTAGTCATCATAAAGACAACATGTGTCACAAACTTAATGAAAGTGATCATGTTAAACTATGTTGTTGTGTTAAATATGTAGACCTAACTAGTCTATATAATAATGATAGTAAGGTTAACTTGTGTATCAAGTAATAATGACTTGATTAATTTGAAAAATAGAAAATAAAAAATTGTAATCCCATTTTCTATGTCTCTAAAAGTTTGTGGCCAACTCTTCCTCTTCTGAGTGAATGGATAGACTAAAAGTGTAAAATCAAGATTATTGATGTAAAATCAAGATGTGTAATAAAATATATGAGTGTGAAAATACATGCATGATCTAAAATAAGGATCATGTAAAAATAATATGTTTTCCCTTTTAAAAATTATGCTTAGGTGGGACTAGAAAGGAAAAAATAATTGTAAGCATGCTTTTAGGGGCTTCTTCTTACTTGACAAGTAAGTATTGAAAATTGTTCCATGACTCTCAATGTGATTATGAGAATTTCTCCCCTTTTTAACAGTATGTTATTTACCCTTTATGAAAAATGATATCACAAAAAAATTTAAATGGAAAGCCTTGGATTTACATGTAAATATTCATAAATAAAAGATTACCATTAAAAAATTCATTATCGTTGATCCAATATAACAAAAAATCAAAAAGAACTTCAAAGAACTTCTTTAACACTTTTTTAATTGTGTAGCTCTTAGTAGAAATATCATACAAATGTAAGAAGTCATTTTTTTAGAATGGTAATTATTTTGTGAGATTTAATATCCTCTTTCACACTCAATACACTTAGTTATTAGATATAATTAAAATAATTTGTTTTAAGTTTTTACAAAACTAATTTATTTTAAGTTTTCTTTTAGGGATGGTTTTTATTATTATTATGGTGTGGGAGGGGTGTGTGTCTAACCAATTTAATTGAATGGCACTAATGTCTGTTTTCATCCAAATGGAATTGTCAAGTCTAAATAAGTATTGCTAGTTGCCCCAAAGGTGCAAGTTATGTCAGAAGGGATGTCTCTTTAAATTTTTAGTTTGGAATGCAAGTGATGTTATGTCATGGACAAATATTAATCAACCAAAAAAATGACAATTTATTTTATTAGCATTCTTGAATTTAACATTTACATATAATTTTTTTGAGGTATTAAAATACAATCTATATGAAATGTGATATTTTGAATCTGGTAGAATATGACAAGTATGACTTTCAACTCGCTATTGTACTCAACAAGAGAAACATCACCAAATTTACATTATAAAATTATCTTAAATCTTCCAAAGTATTACATCTTGATTTCTCACTAGACAAACTTACTTGATTATTCATGGATATTTATAGATAACAATTTGACTTGGCTATTTTTTACTAAGATTTGAGATATATATTGTCATGGAAAAATTAGATATTTCTTATGTTATATGATTAAAATGTTATGAGTTAGTTCTAGTGTATATATTTACATTATGATCATGTTGATTTTTTATTTTAGCTATATTTTATGATAAATGTATATCATGATGTGATATAGTTGTTATGAGGTTGATGCAGGAGAACTCATCCTTTAGAGCATGATGGAGGGAGAGCATAATTGGAGAGGGTGAAGTAGATGAATATATTAGAAGATGACAAAGAAACTGGTTAGAACCATGCACATACCACATTAGCTAACACATGTTAGATGCATAATGGAATGGTTAGCATAGTGTGTTTTGATGCCATTTGCATTAGATAGTTAAACATGGTTACTAACATAATTTAAATGGTTATTTAGAATTCATCTTGCGTGATTTGTGTGAGTGACCATTAAATGTTTTTAGAAATGTGATTTATGTAATTAGTGCAAATTTAAGGTCACTGATTAATGGATTTATCATCAAATCATTTTGAAATTTAAAATGCTAATTTAATTAGCAAATTTATTAACTATTTTAATTAGAGATGAATAATTAAAAATGATAATTTATATTTTAAGAGGACAAAATAGGAAAATAAAAGAAAATCAAAAAATAATATTAAATAAAGGAAAAGGGAAATGTTTAAAATTAGAGAAAATAATAAGGATATTAATAAAATAAAAAAAATAAAGAAAAACAAAAAAATGAAAATCCTAAAAGAGAAAAAATACGGCATTCTCATGAAAGGAAATAAAAGAAGAAAAGGGGGTCACAATTTCTACATAGGAGAAGGCAAAACAAAGGAGAAGAAGGCAAAGAGAGAAGCATGGAAAGGGAGAGAAGCCCAACAAATTCGAATAACAATTGAGTTTTAATTAGGAAATGCAGTTAGTTTTATTGCGTGTGTTTATGTTGAATTTTGTTGAAATTTAGAATATTGCAATGAGTTTCGATACTTGTTACACAAATTATTATGGAATGATTTACATAGAAAAACAATATTTATTAAACTATATTGTATAAGTAGACTATATAAACCATTACACAAACCTATCTATTTATACACATGAAAATATATATATATATATATATATATATATATATATATATATATATATATACATATATATATATACATATATATATATATATATACATATATATACATATATATGTATATATATATATATATATGTATATATACATGGAGATCCTACAATAGAAATTGGAATGACATCTAATGTAGTGGCCTGTTATAATGTAGATAATATTATAGAAATAGAAATAAGCCAATCTGTTATTTACTTTTTGAGTAATGACTTCTGAATTAAACATAGTTATAGTTATCACACTTCTAATTATCCTTGCATAAATAAGTCAAGATGTATAGGTATATTAAATGAACTATTGGGTGATTTGGTCTATTTATTAGGGTGTAAATATATGGTGTGTCATATAAATATTCTTTTAGTCTTTTGTTAAAGTGTAGATCGTACATGTATTCACTTACATAAATTATATATTATCTGAAGAAGAAGAGTTTATATATATACTTTCTTATGCAAATAGATGAATTTTATCATGTAATTATATTATAAGATATAAGTAATATTATTTAGGTGTATACAACTTATACAACTAGCGATTAGGTATGTATATATATTTAGTTTGTAGTATGATATAACTAGGCGATTCTTTCTTATTCTCCTGAGAAAACTTAAAAGTGAATGAATGAATTTCTAAGTGAAATAAATGAATATGTCAAAATCAGTGATTTGGTTAGTAATAGTGATTTATACGATGTCCCATATATTATTAATGTTTATTAAACAAGTCAAACAACTAATTTATTTATTAGTTTATACACAGCCAAGTCTTAAGCAACGATTTAAGAAGAATAGTTTGAGATAATGAAAATAAAGACTTATATAGCTAGCCTTGGAGGAGTATGCAGTGATTATATATGTGTATTTATACAGTTGTATCTATGATATTGTCCTCTAATAAAAATAAGAATAATGATCTGTATTATTATTTAATAAATGTAAAAATAAAAAGTAGCTGAAATATAGTTGGAGAAGTATGGATCATCTTGAAATGGTTGAAGGAACCTTTGGAATATCTTGAAAACATGTTTTAGACAAGTTTGTAGTTTGACTATTGAAATCCATAACTCGACTATCAAAATCCATAGCTATATATCAAGGTCTGTAGAATGCCTAAAAAAGTCTGGAGCCTCACTAGAATGATAAGATTGTGACTAAGGCCCTTCGTTATCTTCATGGGATCATATCAAGACTCTTATTTAGAGGCTATAACACTAGTACATATAAGAAATGGATGACTAAACATGCAAATAGTTAGGACATGATGTAAATAATGCTAATTCAGACTCGCATAATGACTTATATCTTATCTTGTAGCTTATCAAAATGAGTATGTTTCTTTATTCTAGAATAAATACAGATATAGTATATCAAAATCCTAAAAAAAAATTTAAAAGCATGTGATGCATATATAGCTAAAACATAGTCTTTTATTATATCATGATAAGCTTTATGAAAAGCTTGAGATCACTTATCATATATAGCATGTGAAATAAGATATGTATTATGTAAATATTGCTATAATAAGTTACGCATAATGAATAGTATGTTTAAAATAATATAGGTGAATTTATGCCTAATTAGATTATACTTGTACATAGGGGTGTGTTCCTCTAATCATAGTTCCATTGGTGGTTCAAAGCTATATTATAGATTTTTATATAATAGAACTTTATTTATGTGTCCATACAACCCCCTAAAAGTATAACAAGTACTAGAATGGAATATTATATGTTTCATGAAAATGGAGGCTTTCTTCTTATAACTAGTTACTTGAACATAAGCTTATGTTTCCATTGATTTATACTTCTTTGTTATGACTACTTGTGGTATTTAGTAATTATGCTTAAAAACACTAGACTATGATAATATGGGTTATCATAGGGTGTAGTATATTTGAAAATAATTTATAGTAATTAGAATTTGCAATTAGATGTGTTTTATCTCTAGATGGTATAATCTGTAGTTATTATTTCAATTATGGGATAGATATTATTGCGAGATTCATTTATATGTTTTATGGAATAAATGTATGATTTTGATTATTCTTATGCTTAGCATGTTATGTGATTACCAATAAGATAGAATATGCATTAATCTATTGGTTATATTATGTTAACCAAATCTCATAGGATTGATACTGAGTAAGTAGTGAGATAGACTTCACTAGTTTATTAACATCACAATGCCAAATGAAGATAATCTGATCAAGTAGTGTGTATGAATTTGACTGATCCATAGATCATTTATGATTTAAAACTTAGGCCAAATTAATTTTTAGTGAGACATTGTCATTTCATGAGCATGATTACATGTTTGTATGATATTTTGAGTAGAATGGGTTTTTATGATACACCACATGTTTAATTTGAAAAATCATACAATACATGGGTACTAGCTTATCTCTATGAATTCCCGTACCATCACTATCTACTCATATGTGAAGAGATGTCCATTCCCTAATGGTATTAGTGTGGAAAATCATTAGTCTATGGTTGGTGTGAAAAATCGCTCAAATGATTCTCTCCCTCCCCACAATAGTATTACTTTTGACATGACACTTGAGATTGCCATAGATACAAGATTCTAGAGAACTTATGCTCTGAGGAGCCATATATCTTATATATGTACATTATATTGTATTTATTATTGAAATATTATCATGATGAACTAAAATTACTTGTTTACTATGTATTAATAGTAGTGGTCGTATGCTTGTACCAATCATCATTGGATATATGTATTTACTTTCTATAATAAAGTATGATGTATTTCTTATGATGATAGTGATCAATGATGTATGATGTATTATACTTATTTTATAGTTATCACACTTAGAGTATTTTATAGGATCATTGGTTAGATTCTCATAGTGTAATCTATTTATAGTATATGTTATTTAATTTCTAAAAAAATCACATATTTTTAGGTAGATCTTAGTAGGGATGTTACATGTGGTATCAGAGCTAAAGCTTAAAGTATAGGACCTAATAAGTCCACTAACATTTTTAGACCCTTCTATTTATAGAGAGGATGGTGAAATCTAGAGTTTATAAAGAGGGTCCATCAAATGTCAATGATAGTAACCTTTCATTTGATCCTAGCCAATTTGTCATTGAGCAATCAACAAAGATGGATTAGATTCTCATAGTCATAAATGACACTAGGGATCAAATTATAACCTTGGAATAGTTGGTTCATGGCCATGAAGAGGAAGAACGTCAAGTTATACCTAAAAATCATACCATTGAATAGGAAAACCCTCAAGATGTGAGAGCTTAGGTAGTTGTGGAGTTGGCTAGAGACATGAAGAAGGTGAACCCACCTAAGTTCAATGAAATTGTTTTGGGTGATGGAGATAAATCATGGTTGATTGAGATGGATAAGTATTTTGAGATTAAAAACTACTTAGAGATCACTAAGATAGTATGGGGAGCATACCAATTGGATAGTGAGATAGCTATGTGGTGGGCCAACAAGAGGTTGGAAATGAATCTTAACTCAACCACCACTACTTGAGATTAGTTTGTGAATTATTTCTAGGTCACAGTGGCTTTCACAACTTTATTTTAATCTGAAGCTCATAGATTTATAGAATCTAAAGTAGGGAGACTTATCAATGAATGAGGATTGGGAGGAATTCACCAAACTTCTAAAGTATGTACCTTGGTACTAGGGAGATGAGAGGTTCAGGATCAAAAAGTTTATCATGGGATTGAGACCACAGATAAGTGAAGAGGTGGATGTTCATGGATCTTCTACCATGGATCAGGTCATCAAGAAAGTAGTCAAACAGGAACAAAAGTTGAAGTCTCTTTCACAGGATAGGGACAAGTTCAAAAAAGAGTTTGAAATTTTTAAGTCAACTTTCCAAAAGAAAAATTGGAAACAGAGGAGTGGAGACTCCAAGAAGTAGTTCAAAATTTATAATGCCAAATTTAATAATGGTTCAGGTAACAATAAATTAGTCAATGGTTCCAAAGGTAGTTTCAAGGAAAACCAATAGACTAACAAGCAAGGACCACTTGGAGGTTGTTTCATTTATGGATATGACCATTATAATCATGATTGTACTCAGGAAAAGTCAAAGGGTAAATGTCTTATTCCTCAAATAGGGTAGTTTTCAAAAGGGTATTCATGTAATAGTTGATAATTGGTAAGCCAAATTTCAAGCATTACCCATAGAACTATTAGGTACTTTGTTTAACCATCTAATTTCCATTTTGATAGATACAAGGTTAAAAAATGTTGTATAGCTCCTAGAATGATCAGTAAGTTAATTAGAAGAGCTATAGCAATGGAAAATTCATAGTCAATAGAGTATGAGAATGACTCAAACATAAGGGTTGATAGGTGTTTAATTGAAGTAGAGATTAGGTTGTCCAAATTCACAATAGTATTAGATCTATATGTATCACCACTATGTTCATATGATGTGATCTTAAGAGTCAAATGGATTGAAAAACATAAGGCCAAGGTTGATTGCAACCTAAATAAGGTTGAGTGTCTAGATGATTTTGGAAATCAGACACAAAATTAGGGTGAGAAAAAAGAGTTGAAGCTTAGGTATATTTTTGCTATGTAACTCAAGAGAGCTCAAGGAAAAGGGTGTCAATCATTTATTATCAAGATAAATTAAATGGATGAACCTAAAGAAACATCTCTCTAATATTACCCATTTATTAGATATTTTTATGATGTGTTTTTAGAAGAATTTTTAGGATTACCTCCTAGAAATGAGTTTGATTTATCTATCGATATCATACCTAGTTTAGAACCACAATCAAAGGCACCATGCAGGATGATAGCCACTAAGTTGGTTGAAGTCAAGGCTAAAATTCAAAAATTATTGTCAAAAGAATTGATCAGTCCAAGTGTGTCACCATGGGATGCACAAGTTATCTTTGTCAAGGAGAAGGATGATACTCTTTGACTTTGCATTGATTATAGGACGTTGAACTAGGCAACTATAAAAAATAGGTATCCACTACCTTGTATAGATGATCTTTTTAATCAAATGTGGGAGCAACAGTCTTTTTTAAGATTGACATTAGAGTAGGATACCATCAGTTGGGGATATAATATGAGGGTATTTTGAAGACATCATTTAGAATTTGCTACAGGCACTATGAGTTCATAATGTTATCATTTGGGATGACAAATACTCTAGCAGCACTCATGAATCTCATGAACAGTGTATTCAAAGGTTATCTAGATCACTTTGTTTTGGTTTTTTTCAATGACATTCTTATATATTCAAAGAATGAAGAAGAACACCTTCAACATCTAGAATTGATTCTACAACGGTTATGAAAGCATAAGTTGTATGGCAAGTTATCTAAGTGCATTTTTTGTAGAAAAGAGTCTAATATTTGGGACATATTATCTCTGTAGATGGTATCTCATTAGATCTAATAAAAATTAGATCCATTATGGAATGGTCGGTGCCAAAGAATGTGCATGAGGTAATAAGTTTCATGAAATTAGCAGGCTATTACAAGAAGTTCATTCCAAATTTTTTCAAGATAGATAATCTAATTAATTCTTTGAAATGTAAGAACCAAAAGTTTGTTTGGTCAAAAAAGTGTGAAGTAGCTTTCCAATAATTGAAAAGAAGGCTTACATCATCACTAGTGTTAAGAGTCCCTGACTGCAATGGTCAATTTTAAGTGGTCATGGATGCATCAAGGGATGGATTAGGAGGATTCCTTATATAGTATAGCATAGTGGTGGCTTATAAATCAAGTAATATTAAGCCTTATGAGGTGAACTATGCCACTCATGACCTACAACTTGCAGCAATTTTACATGTTTTTCAAGTGTGGTAGCATTGCTTGTTGGAAAAACTATTTGAGCTCAAGATAGATAACTTGAGACTCAAATACATCTTCACCCAACAAAATTTGAATGCTCATCAAAGACACTAGATAGAGTTATTATCTAATTATGATTTTGATATAAACTATATCAAAGTCAAAGAAAATAGAGTAACTAATGCCCTAAACCATAGAAGGTACATAGCAACCATAGCTACAATTAAGATTACTTTTAAAAATCAAGAGATTAAATTCTTTCCAGGAGATGAATTCTATGATCTGATCAGAGAACCATTGTCTAAGAATGCTCATAATTCTCTATATAAAGGATTTAAAGTGGAGAGTGATGTTTTTTTATGTTATAATGGAAGGATGTATGTGTCATATCAAGATAATCTATGAAGCATAGTGTTAAATGAACTACACAATGCCCCATATCTAGGACATCTAGGATTAACCAAGCTTATAAGATAGCTTATACCACTATATTTCTTGAAGGAAATCAAGAAAGATGTAGCAGATAATGTGTCATGTTGTTTAGAATGTTAGCAAGTGAAAGCTGAGCATGTGCATTCAGTTATATTGTTATATCTACATGATTTACCAGAATAGAAGTGGTAGGTGATCAGTATGGACTTTTTCCAAGGTTTACTAATGTCATAGAACAAGCATGATATGATCTTGGTAATAGTTGACAAACTAATCAAGGTGGCTCATTTTATACCAAGAAATTTGATAGATTATGCACCTACCCTTGAAAATAGGTTCATAAAGGAAGTATATAGGTTTTATGGATTTCTAGAGAAGATCATTTTGAATCATGACTTGATGATGACTTCTAGGTGTTGGGTAACTCTAAATTCAATTTTGAGTACGTAACTAAATTTTAGTTTTGTGTATCACCCAGAGATTGATGATCAGACTAAGATAGTTAATTAGGTGTTAGAGGATCTTCTTTGTATGTATTACATAGATTAGAAATACAAATAAGAATATTATCTTTTGTTGGTTGATTTTGCATACAACAACTCATACTACTTAGCTTTGAATATGGCATCATTGAGGCATTGTATGGAAGAAGGTGCAAGACACCAATCAGTTGAGATAGGTTAGAGGATAGGGTAGTCTTTGAACCTAAGATGATTTTAAAAATAAAACAACAATTTAGATTAATCAAATAGAGATTGGCCAAGGCCAATGATAGGGAGAAGAGTAATATTGATCTAAAAAGGATAGATAGGCAATGTTCAGTAGGTGATAAAGTATTTGTATGGGTAAAACCACACAAGATCTTGATTAAATTTAGGAAGTCAATGAAATTATCATCAAGATATGTGGGACCCTTCGAGATGTTAAAATTGGTCAATCCTATAGTGTATAAGATTGCATTGCCACTAGCCCTAGTTCTATTGCATAATATCTTTCATGTTTCTTATCTTAAAAAGTATATAGCTGATCCTATGCATATGTTAGATTGAAATGCTTTACAGCTTCTAGATTTTAGGGTGGTCATGATAGAACCAATCAGAGTAATTGACACTTGTAAAATTCATTCATGCAATAGAGAGATGTCATAGTGAAAATTCTAGTGAGACCAATAATCTGAGGATAGTGCTACTTGAGAGGACTATGATGAATTCTATAAGAGATTTCCATATTTATTTTCTTGAATAGATACTTTATACTATATTATTTTTATGTTAAAAAATATTTTTAATTTAGAACTTATGTTTGAGTAAGAGTCATCCACGACAATGACTAGCTTTAGAGGGGGAAGGATGTTACATCCTGATTTCTCGTTAGGCAAACTTATTTGATTATCTAAGATATTTATAGTTAACAATTTGACTTGATTATTTTTTACTAAGATTTAATATATATGTTATTATGGGATAGTTAGATATTGCTTAGGTTACATGATTATATTGTTATGAGTTAGTTGTATTGTATATGTTTACATTATGATCATGTTGATTTGTTATTTCAGCTATGTTTTATTATAAATATATATCATGATGTTATGATCTAACTAAATGTTGTTGTGAGGTTGACATAGCAGAACTCATCCTTTAGAGCATGATAAAGGGAGGGCATTATCAAAGAGGGTGATGTAGATGGAGATGTTAGAGGATGATAGAGAAATCGGTTAGAACCCTACATACACCACATTATTTAGCACATATTACATACATAATATAATGATTATCATAGTGTATTTTGATGTTATTTGCATTAGATAGTTGAACATGGTTTCTAGCATAGTTTAAATGGTTATTTGGAATTCATCTTGTGTGATTTGCATGAGCGACCATTAAATGCTTTTAGAAATATGAATTATGTAATTAGTGTAAATTTGAGGTTATTGTTTAATGTATTTATCATCAAATCATCTTGGCATTTAAGGTGATAATTTAATTATATAATTTATTAATTATTGTAATTAAAGATAAATGAATAAAAAATGATAATTTATATTTTAAGAGGAAAAATTAGGAAAAAGAAAAAAATAAAAAAAATATTAAATAAATGAAAATGGAAAGGTTTAAAATTAGAGAAAAATAAAAGAAGGATATTAATAAAATAATTTTAAAAAATAAAGAAAAATAAAAAATAAAAAGGAAAATCCTGAAAGAGAAAGGTTGTGCCCTTCTCATGAAAGGAAATAAAAGAAGAAAAGGGGGGCATAATTTCCACACAGGAGAAGGCAGCACAGAGGAGAAGGTAGAGAGAGAAGAGTGGAAAGGGAGAGAAACCCAACAAATTTGAACAATGGTGTAGTTTTAGGTAGGCAATGCAATTAGTTTTATTGTGTTTGTTTATATTGAATTTTGTCAAAATTTAAAATATTGTAGTGAGTTGTGATACTTGTTACACAAATTGTTATGGAACGATTTACATATAAAAATAATATTTATTTAATTATATCATTTATAAGTAGACTGTATAAACCATTACACAAACCTATATGTTTATACATAAAAAACAATTTCTATATATATACATGGTGATCCCATCATAGAAATTGGAATGGCATTTAATTTAGTGTCATGTTATAACATAGATAATATTATAGAAATAGAAATAAGGTGATCTGCTATTTGATTTATGAGCAATGACTTTTGTATTAAACATAGTTATAACTATCATGCTTCTAATTATCCTTGCATAAAGAAGTCAAGATGTATAGGTATATTAAATGAACTATTGGGCCATTTGGTATATTTCATGTGGTGTAAATATATGGTGTGTCATATAAATATCCTTTTAGTATTTTTTTAAATCACAGCTAGTACCTTATTCAATTACATAAACTATATATTATCTAAAGAAGAGTAGTTTATATATATACTTTCTTATACAAATAGATGAATTTTATCATGTAGTTATACTATAATATATAACTGTTACCATTTAGGTGTATACAACTTATACAACTAGTGATTAGGTATGTATATATATTTAGTTTTTAGTATGATATAATTAGGTGATTTGTTCATATTCTCCTCAGAAAACTTAAAATTGAATGAATGAATTTTCGAGTGAAATAAATGAATATGTCAAAATCAATGATTTGGTTAGTAATAACGATTTGTATGGCATCTAGTATATTATTCATGTTTATTAAATAAGGCAAACAACTAAGTTATTTATTATTTTATACATAGCCAAGTCTTATGCAACGATTTAAAAAGAATAGTTTGAGATAACGAGAATAAAGACTTATATAGCTAGCCTTGGAGGATTATGCATTGATTAGATATGTGTGCATATAACCCCCTAAAAGTATAACCCTTATTTATGTGTGCATACAACCCTATTAAATTATAACAAGTACTATAATGGAATATTATATGTTTCATGAGAATGGAGACTTTCTTATTATAACTAGTTGCTTGAACTAAAGCTTATGTTTCTATTGATTTATACTTTATTATGATCGATTTTGGTATTTAGTAGTTATTTTTAAGAACACTAGACTATGATAATATGGGTTATCATAGGGTGAAGTATATTTTAACACTATTTATAGTAATTAGAATTTGCAGTTAGATGTATATTATACCCAGATGGTATAAATTGTAGTTATTATTTATACTATATGATCGATATTATTGTAAGATTAATTCATGTGTTTGATGGAATAAATGTATGTTTTTTATTATTCCTATGCTTAGCATGTTATGTGATTTCCAATAGGATAAAATTAGTAAGAATGTATCAGTTATATTATGTTAACCAAATCTTGCATTGTTGATATTAAGTAGTGAGATGGACTTCACTAGCTTACTAGCATCACAATGCCAGATAAAGGGAAATTGATCAAGTGGTGTGTATAAATTTGATTGATTCATAGATCATTTATTATTTAAAAACTTTTTTCAAGGTAAAGTTTAGTGAGATGTTATCATTTCATGAGTATGATTTACATGTTTGTGTGATATCTTGAGTAGAACGGGTTTCTATAATACATCACATGTTTAGTTTTAGAAATCATATAACACACGGTACTATCTTTTCTCTCTAGATTCCCACACCATCACTATCTACTCATCCATGAATGGAGGGACATTCTCTGATGGGATTAGTATGGGGAATTTTTAGTTTGTGGTTGGTGTGAAAAAGTGCTCGGATGATGCTCTCCCTTCCCACAGTAGTATTACTTTTGAGATGATAATTGAGATTACCATAGATAAAAGAGTCTAGAGAACTTATGCTTTGAAGAGCCATGTATCTTATATATATTGTTTTTATTATTGAAATATTATCATGATGAATTGAAATTGCTTATTTATTGTACATTGATAGCAGTGGTTATATGCTTTTACCAGTCGTGGTTGGATATCTGTAATTATTTTAAATGATCAATTATGATATATTTTTTATGATGATAGTGATCAGTGATTTATGATGTAGTATACTTATTTTACAGTTATCACACTTAAAGTATTTTATATGATCACTAGTTAGATTCTCGAGGTGTAATTTATTAATAGTATATGTTATTTAATTTTTTTTTTAAATGTGTATTTCTAGGTAGATCCCAATAGGAATGTTACACAAAGAGCTCTTTTTGTGTCCCTAGGCATTTCATAGAGAGTTTTAGGGTAAATAGTAGTGTATATATTCACATGATAAACAACTTGCCATAGAAAGATAGTCTACTCCTCTTTGAGACCTATATAAAATACTAGTTGCTAGTATTGGTTAGTAACCAACACTCTTCTTTCAAATTTATAAATTCCATGTTTAAGTAATATTAAAATAATTATTTAATTTAATTTAAAATATAATATTAAGTGTCTTTTGTTTGGTATTTTTGTTCCTCAAATTTGTCAAAGACTAATTTTTTGCTAAAATTGAGAATAACACAATTTGTGGAAATGTCAAAAAATGAATAAATTAGTTAAGTAATTTCTACAAGTATGTAGGGTGCATCTTCCTGCCCCATGCAACCTAAAGGATAGACATCCTTGAGCCTCAAACCACATAAGATGTAAAAAATTGTGACTTACACAACTCAATGCTCACATGACATGTATCCCTATAGATGTAGTGGACACATGCATTACATGTGTGACATATGTCTTCATAGACATGTTGGACACATGCCTCATAAATACATATATCACACATTTTCATGGATGTGTCATATGAGAATATACACTTACAAGCACATTTTTTCATTTGGCATGTATGTGCATATGCACGGTCATCTGGATGTCCACATAGGACATAGTCACGTGTGATGTTGGGGCATCAACTGTTGCATGTCATGTCACTAAGTAAAATGATTTATAAGCCCTTTAGCCTTTAGGGATTCACTTGAACTATTATTTCACCCATTTATATTTACCCTAGATTGGTTTATCTTCCCATGAAGTTACCATGTTATTTAAACTCTATAAAAAATTTCCTATTTCTTGAATACTTCACAGTGTTGCCCTATTTAGCATTTTTATGAGAAATATCATGGCCCTTTTTGTAGAGTTTCCCCTCATTCTATTTCCTCCTTCAGATATTTGTTTTATGGGATTTTCAAAATTTGTGGATCCTATCTTATGACCACCATAACTTATTCATTTCAAACTCATCAGCATTTCCTCACTCAAGTCGTACTCAACATTTTAACCCTTGATAAAGTGGCTCTTAAGACTATAAATCCTAACAAGAAATAAAAATATATAGGCCTTGAACCATTATCAATATTAGATAGTAATTGTATACACATAATATTTCTAAATTTTTATCAATTACTAATGCTTTTATCTTATAGGAACCCAATGATTTTCAATCTCTATGAGTGCATGCCTTCAAGGGTACACCAAGAAAGGGGTGGGAAAAGAATTGGTGTTTCATGGAATTGTTTTACCTTTTTCCACTTGCTATCTACACACTTGTCTCGTAAAAACTATTTCCCTAAGCTTTGCCTCTTATTTTGCACACTCCTCTAGTCTTTTACTACCTTCATTAGCTATTTCCCTAACCTAAACCCCTTTTTGTTAGTTTACATGACTATGTCAGTTGTGTCAACCTTGTATTATTATTGAAAAACCTTATTAAGGGTCTAGGTCAGCCCCTAGCCAACCTAGTTTGTGACTTGGTGAGTTTTTGTCAATTACAATACTAGGTCAACTGGGTCAACCTTATCAACCAAAAATTTTAGAAGGGTTTAGGGTTATATCTGCCTATATAAACATAATCATTTCCATCATTTATGATGAAGAGAATAAGTAAGATATATTGCACATCTACTTATCCACCATTTATTGAAGAGCAAGCTTAGGGTTTCATACTTTTTTTGGAGATATGGATCTTGTCTTATGGAGGAGTTTTTTGGATGCATTGATAGGTTGTGTAGCCTATAGTTTATTTATCTTTGTAATCCTTACATACCACAATAACCTCTTGATAAACATCTTGTCCAAGGGAGATATTGAGACTCGGTGGGTTCATCTTCAAAGATAAGTATTCCTAACTTTTTACCTCCTTTATAAGAGTAGATAAATATGCATTTGCACTTGTTTTCCATGCCTTAGGATTCTATATAAATTAACATGAGTATATGTCTTATATGCATGTTTAATTTTTATTTTTATTACCCTCACTTTGTGCCACAAGCTTTGGTAAGCACTGATTGTATTTTACTTTACTTGTTATTAATTTAGTGAATATGAAAACATAGGATTTAGTTAGGGTTATTACATAGTTTTGTTTGACTTGAGGCTTTGTAACTCTCCTTAATGATATTATTATGGTAATATATCCCTTAATTAGGTATAATAGATCCATATTGGTCATGACACAAATTATCTAATGTATCCCCAATTAGAAGTGTAAGTAGGATCTATCTTTTCCAAGCTATGATTGATTTATAGATCTGATGTATTTCTCATTGCATACATTCTAGTGAATCCAACATGAATCTAACCCTTGAAATTTTTCTTTCACGCTTTTTATTTTTATCATTTTATTATTTTTCTATATTTATGATACTAGGTTGACCAAGATGATATAGTTCTAACTTATATGCACAGGTTTACCACATAATCATATCAAAATGAATCTATTATTTTTTTCACATCTTCATTAGATATAGGTTTTTGGATCAAATAGGTTGACATAATACTCTTCTTTAGTTCCAAATAATAGACTATGTCGAATAGGTCAACTTAGTCTCCTAGTTAACATCCAAAATAACAAACTAAGTAATACAGGTTGATTTAGTATTATAGTCAACTTCTAGATAAAAAACTAAATTGACTCAATCATCTTAACAAGCTTCAAAACATTGGTTTTTCATAGAATTAAGTTGACCCAATTGACATAGTTGGCAGAACTTGAAAATAGTATTCGGGGCACTTCAATAGAAAATTTGCAATCCTCAGCATCTTCCAACCCACCAAGGTTCCATTTTTTATCTTTCTTTCAATTCATTACTTTATTAAAATTTTATTTTATGTAAATTTTTAATCTTAAAAACTATAATTATACAACAAAATAGGTCAACCTAGTCAACCTATTTTTGTAGTGTGTCTTTTGTGTAAAAGACTAAGTCAACCTGATCGACTTAGTTCTTAAGAACTCTTACTTTTATAATATAGTAGTGACCTTTTCAACTCTATTCTATAATTTTTGCATATATTATCATCTAAACTAGCTTTGTACCATTCTTAACTTGGGGATTAACAACTATATGTTAGTAATTAATTCACACTTTTATTTTTAGTTGTTTGCATGCTTAGATTATCTCACATAGTCTAATGAGGTGGTTTTTCAACATACCATTTAGTTTCACTATTTTTATCTTTTTTTGCACACACTACCAAATCACATAATTTCAAAATGCATTTAAACTTTTGTCTATGAAAGGCCTACCTACTTGGATTTCATCACGAAGGGGGAAATCAACTTGGTTTTCTAGATAAGTATAAACACGTGGTTAATGGTATATATTGATAAATGACCTGACACATTTATCATTATGAGATTGTGAATTGAGGGGGTAGGGACCAATACCAAGCTAATACCATTACCAATATAAATCTCTTTCAACCTAAACATCTTGAAACCATCCATAAATTACTTTCTAGTTCCCTATTCTCAGCCAACTTCCTTATCACACTTAAAATAAAACTTTATAATAATCTAACAACACTCAGGATGACCACTTAACATTTACTTTTTAGTTTATTACTTTCTCTGTACTCATTGTATGTTATATTGAAAAAACTTTCATTGGCTAGCATTAGTGCAAGGTTTTATGTTGTGTGCCCCAACTAGATCATTATCATTCATCTAATTGTTTATGTATTTGCTTTCACTTCTTGTTTCAATTACATTAAAAAAAAATCCCTATTTTCAGTATACTATCATTCTATTCAACACAATCTCTTATAGATTCTCTTTTTCCCTGATTGTAGTATTGTGTCAACCTAGTCAACCTAGTACTCCTTTATGCATACCAAGTTATAGTACTAAGTCAACCTGGTCGACTCTATATCCTCATCAAATTGTCTATTTTTATATCTTTAGTAATAAGTCGACTTGTTTGACTCTATACTCTTTTTTCCTCTAGTTATAGTAATAAGTTGACCTGGTTGAATCTATACTCTTATCTACCTTTTTATATCTCCTTGTTTTTGCATCAGTTTTTGCCTGCCCTAATCTCTCTCTTTCATCATAAACTTATTATTTGAAGACAACACTATTTTGAATTCAATAGATATGATGATTCTTACCAATCCTAATAAGTTCTCCCATAGTCATCTTGTGGCTTCTATTCTAGATGAAAGTAATGTGCATGTATCCACTCACACTACAAACTATGGGACCCCTCCTCATTTCTCTTCACTTCATAATCCTCTTTTATCATTGAAGATCAACCTAAATTAGAGTATACACTATAAATTCTCTTCTTCATCAATGAGTTTCCTCAACATTGAGAAAAGGATATTTCTACTATTTACCATCTCATGATAAGTGTTCAAGTCAAGGATCCCCATTCACCTTCTCCCACATTATCACATGGATTCAAAGATAGTAGCTTCTTTTCTTCTCAGCCTCTTCCCTCTATTTTTACCCCTTCTCCTACCATGACATCTTCCTCTTTGATCTCCTCCACGTCCGTTCGACATCTAATGGGCCTCTTCTAAGACCCACTTTTCTCAATTCTTCCACTCATGCATCATTTTATAAACATGGTAATCATGCCTATAGTGTCATGGCTTCTCATCCCTTTACTAATACATATTTTACACACAAGAAAATTATACCACTAGTGCCTCACTAAAAATTATTCTAAAGCTACTACTAACACCCATAATGGTACCCAAGCCATTACTACCAATTCCAATGCTTCACACAATGCCAATAATATAACTCAAACCCATCAACTCCTATTAAAAAATCTTAATCAAATGAATGTTTTCCAAGCTAAAAATATAAATCAAATGATGCAAATGCATAATCATCTTTTCCATCTTCAAACCCATCCTCAACAGATGACATGGTGTACGCATAACCAAAATGTTCCCCCGCCTCCTCTTAGAGATTCCCATGGAAATATTATCCCTCAACCTCCCCTTGTTAATAAAAAAATCATGGACATTAAAAATAAACCTCTTACATTTCAAAATTACTAATATCTATATAAGAGGTATCACCCTTACCATTACTTACAATGGGTCAATCTATCCTACTCTCCACTTAAAAACATTTGTAAATATATATAAAGACTAGGTCAAGTTAAATACTTTCACCACTACCAAGCTACTAGAAAAGATTCTCGTGGGTGATGTTTTATATTGGTACAACAAACTCAAATTTCATTTCATCACTAGTTTGGAATGTTTAGTCAATGCTCTAGTCCAAGAGTTCCAAACTAGTGACCTCACTGAGAATACCTTCACCCATTTTATCAATTATAAGTAACTTGAGACTGAAACCGCACAAGATTTCATCAAATGATGAAAGACCTTGTCTAAAAAATGTGATAATAATATGGTAGATGGCAACCTTTTTATTTTGTTTACCAATTCTCTTTTTCCCAAGTTTCAATATTAGGTCTAGACTCTCTCTTCATGTACTTTGAAAAGAGGCTATTGACCAAGACAAGCATCAATATCTCCTCATGAATCAATTGAATCCATCCCAACCTTCTATGGGTACTCACATTTTAATCAAGAATAAGAATCATCATGCTATAAATGATGGTGTCACCAACTCTTATGATACCATTCATATTATTAAAGCTATTGTTCTCAACCAAACTTCAAAACAAACTTCCCCTCTCAACCACATCACCAACCCACATTTATCTTCAACAACTAACATCAATATTCATAAGCCTTTATACTTATCAAAATTACAAAATCATCTACCAAATCATATCTTGTGAGAACTTGATCCCACTCAACCCATGAAATCTTGGTATGATACCAACAAATTTTGTTGGTTTCATGCTAGTTGGGGTCATTCTCATGAAACTTATAGGAAAATTCATAATTTGGATATGGATTCCATCTTGGTCCCAATTTTGGCCATGATTCTATCATTCATAAACATCAACAAGCCTATTACATTGCCTTCAGAACCCATGAAACACAAACTAAATCTCAAGATTTAAACCAGGTTAATGCTCATTTGGCCATCTATAAAGATCCTCTTATAAATCACCAAGATAACCAAGACAAACCTAACCCTTATACTAATAATGTTGATAGTCTTCTTGACCCAACTCCTAAAGATAATGTGGTTAATATAATTAATATCTAAAGGGTGGTTGCATTTATTGATCCTCATCCCATCCACACACCTCAATTGTCTCACATATTTTGTGTTATCCAAGACTCTTCTCTAACTCATCTAATAGAGTCAAAGGAAGAAGACCTTATAGCTTTTGATGAAATAATTTCAACACCTCCTTTTGATAACACTTCTTATACCATTTATGCCATTCCTCTTACCTCTTTACCTATCACTAATGATACTCAATTTTTTATCAACACTTCTTCTAATCTATCTCAAACCAAACTTGCATCAACTAACCCATCTTCTCAAAATAATCAAAAAACTTGTCTTCCAATTAAACCTTCTACCTCTTACCAACATAAATTCACATGCACTTTGACTCCTTCTGAGGACCTCCTTTAACACTATCACCTCTTTCAAACAATCCTCTTATGGGTTATGATGAATGGGAACCTATCATGGAACTCACTAATATCCCATCTCAAATCCCATTTTTTGAACTTATGTAGACCTCTTTGCATCACTTTAATCATCTTATGCATCTTTTGTTCAAAATGAGCATCCCTCATCCTCCCTTAATATGATGTAAATACACCTTATCTAGATCAGAAGATAGCATTTTACAATAGTGTAATGTTCATACATGATGAAATAATCAACACTTCTCTTTGCCTCAAGTTCCCCTTTGCTTCTATGATCCCTAATGAGGTTCTACTTCATATGGATGATCCTCCTCTTTTTATCAGTGTCTAAATTTGTGATATCCAAGTCAATCATGCCTTGATTGATGAGGGTTTTAGAACTTATGTTTCCTCTCTCAATTTTATCAAAACCCTTGGATATTTTGAATATAATTTTAAGTCCACATGTAGCACATGTCAAGTCTATGAATGAATGAAAATGCCTCTTTTAGGTTATGTGTGGATCATCATTACCATCCCACCTTCCACCATTCACATTAAGGTGATGATTTTCAACTTTCCTCTATCCTATAACATTTTTCTTAATAGGCCATGGACTTATCGCATGAGATCATTTACCTCTTTCACTTGCCAATGTTTCAAATTCCCTCACAATAGAGCCATCTATAATATTTATGATGACACTAATCCTTTGAATTTTGAACAATTCCAAGATCACGATGTATTCAAAATTCCTACCCTTGAACCCTTGCCAAGCATTCTATTTCATGAATCTCAATGGTTTAACCTTTCTATCAATTCCACTTGATTTTATAATGGCCACCCTGAAATCATTAAGAATATACCCCCTAACCTCCTAAATTCTAATGATGATGAGCCTGATGAGATCAATCTCAAGATTAAAACCTTAGACCTCTTACCTCATCTCATCTCTCAACTTCTTCCTTTTTTACAACCTTATTCCCAACAACCACCTTGTGATGATATACCCATTGTCTTAACTAAGACTCAACATTCTATTCATCACACCATATCAAATGATCAAGTCATCCCTACCTATGTCATCAATCTTCATACACCTGATTATGATGATGGTTATACTTTAGATGATCTATTCTTAGGAGGTCTTATTCAGGGTTGAGATGCTAAAATTATTTGTTATCGTTCCTCTTTCTTTCAGTCTTTCAGTATATCTTCTAACATTCCATCTTATATCATTCCTAATTTTAGCATTTTTCCTCTTGATTATATGCTAGAGATGGTGCACACACCTTTAGTTTTTGAATATCCTCACAAGAGTATGCTTATGGGTCATGCTATAACTAGTCCCTATTATTTTTATAGATACCAAGACCCCTATAGCCAACTTATCCATGAGATGATTATGACTATCTTTCAACATTTTGCATCTCCTACCCCTCCCTCAATAGAGCCCAATTCAAATCCTATTCCCACTCCCTCTATAGCTGAGCCTCTCCCTATTTCCAATCCTCTGTCTCCTTTAGTTGAGCTTTACCCAATCTCTCCCACAACCCCACCTTCTCTTGGTGATGGCTTGTTCCATTTACCATAGCTTGCTTCTTTGCCCACCAAATGGGCCAATCAGCCATATTTTTATAATCATAAAGTTATCAGTCATTGTACTAGAGACTATTCATTATACCAATCTTTCTTAGCTTCCATTTTCACTCCTCCTATGAGTACATCTAGAAAGTCTAGTCATAAGTGTATCTATTGTTTCCATAGCATAGATAATCATTCATCCACACATTATCATAAGTTGTGGTAATATATCAACACCTTACATCCCACCACTCTTTAACCCATAAACAAGGCTATACCTCCCCCAAAAGTATTACCTAAATATATTTTCAAATATGAAAAGGTATATTATCTTTAGCACCAATGTGGTACACATCACACTAATCATTATCACATCCTTTATAAGCATCTCAAGGATCACCTTATGAAAATTCTTGTGCATACTACCCATCCTCCCATAGGTCACCCTTGAAATAAGGCTTCATGGCTCCACCACCTATGGTCCTTTCTCCACATACTATTTCTCCACCCATGATTTCCTCACATGTGGATCCTCCTTCCCTGATGGCACCTTCTCCACTAGTGACCCCTTCATCTCCCATAGAGTCCACTTATATTCCTTATCTTAAGCATACCCTACATGATGTCCCTCATCACCATGATCCTTAAAACATTCTTACATTTTATATCAAGGAGATTCGATGCAAAGTATCTTCTCTACTTTTCATGGAAATCAATGAGACGTTGGCGATAGTTCGTATTCAGCTTCATAGAGACTTATCAGATGTTATGGATAATGTGTGTGGACAAATATATTAGTACTTATGAACACAATCATGGTGTTCTTACATTTATTTATTCGTCTGGTTTGGACATATGCTCCAACTTTACATTTATCTATTTTTGTCATCTAACATTGTGTCAAATTATTATTTATTGACTTTTGTTTTACACTATATGTTGCTTATGATGTCATTATTATTCTTATGTTCTCTTATGGATTATTTTCATAATTACATACTTTTTCTTCTTGAGTTCATTTTTTATGGTTATATTATTCTTTTTCATGATTAATTGCAATCTTATTTCTATAAACATGGATAATTATTATTGCGAATTGATTATACAAGCCTTGTTCCCTTTAGTCATTCCTCATTTACCATATGATCAGTTAATAAAAAATTCATCTCATAACAATCTCATTTTACTGGTCCACTTTGGATATCCCCTTCTTCCCCTTTATTACCTTTTGCAAACTAAGCATACACATGGTTGAGACTTGAGATAACATGTTGGTTCATAGTTAAGCATAAGTGTTCAGTTGGTCATATCTTTGGATACTTAGCTTCCTTTAGCCAAATCCTAAAGCTCATTTGTGTGTATCACTTTATCTCTCATGATTGGTCATTTTAAGTCTGTATATAGGAGGAATCTTAAAATCCATAAAATATTCAAAAGCTAAATCATTTAACAAAAGGCAATGATCTAATATACAACATTTAAAATTTGTAAAAGTTAAATCGCACTAAAATACATGATTCTAAGCACAAATCCTCTTTCTAATCAAATCTCAAACTCCATAGTTGTCCTCAAGATAGAGCCAAGGTCCATTGGGGTGTGTTAGGCTAGTAGATTAGAAAAGGAGAATAAAAAATCTTTTAGTGCTACCTATTTTCTCATGCAAGTACCCAATCTTCACAATAGATCAATGGCTCTATAAAGGGTCCTGAGGAATGGGGAACACATCATGAGAAGGTAGGTCTATTTTCATTTCCTTGCTTAACATTACCAACATGATTTTATCTTAGTACCACACTTATTGCCTATATAGCTTTGTGCCTATAGTGAATAGGTATCCTCTGTATATTGATGGTCACTAGTCACTTGGTGCCTTCTCATGTCACTAGTGTGCCTCATGTCTCCTAAGGTCTTCTCATAAGATTCCTAAGTTATGATTCTTATATTTCCTTTTTCAATCCATACAACCTTAACATTTCCCCTTGAGGAATTTTTTTTGTTCACCAATCACTCCCCCTAGGGATTCCATTTATGAGTTACATTGTAAGACCATGGATACAACCTAGCCTTCCTCACAAATTCCCAAATTTTCAAATTACCAATCTAAACATCCCATTTTACCATATTTTCATATTATTTCCATGTCATTGGTGTTCCTTTTGTGAGTTACAGTGTAAGACCATGGATAAGACCTGGCCTTCTTCACAAAATTTTCCAATATCCAAGTCACAACAAAATTACATGTGTCAAATATGAGATAAGATGTGATTGATTATGAGTTAGACATCATTAACATGTTTCCCATCTTGATTTAGTATGTTTTATGCTTACTTCATTAATATTTCACTTTTATCTTTTTATTTTTTGATTGCATGTAAGAATCCAACCATTTTCTTTGAATTTTTCATACTTCCCAACTTGAATTAGTGTGATTAATTTAAGACAATTTTACCAATTTTTATTTATATTTTATACTTCCTAACATGATTTAGTATGATTGACTAACTTAATTGATTTGTTTTTATACCATTTAATTTTCACATGTTTTCCATTTTATTACATTATTTTTATACTTCCCAATGAGATTTAGTGTGATTTTACTTGTTTTAATTTGGTGTCAACATTTTTAATGATTTATAAACATTTTGACCTCTTGTTTACCACTTTTTGGTTTATTATATTTATTCATCTTTTCTTATTACACATTTTCCATCGTGATATAGTGTGTAGTACACTTGTTTTTTATTAATTATACTTTTCCAAGTCTTTTCATTCGTTTCTTTTTAACTATGCATGTTTACTACATAATGCTAGAAAAGAAAACACCTCACATATATTTCCTATAGTATATACAAAAAAATTAAAACATGTGATATAAATAAATATATCCATGAATCCACAACCACAACCAAAACATAACACATAAGAGCAACATCCAACTATCAAAATAGAATATCTCTATATATATCATGTGTTTTAATACAAAGTACAAATACACATCACTCCATCTCTATGGTTGGGCTCTATCATGTCTATCTAGTGGCCTAGCCACACTACCCATAGATGCCTCAGATTTCCCCCTTAGTATGTTATAATGAGGCTATCTAAGATCTCAATCCTATTACTTATCCCTATAGGTTGGCCACTTGGGCCTGTACCTATCCCAACTGAATATTGGTAGCCATATGCATGGCTCTCTCCTAAGCTAAGGACTACCATGCATGTGCCTCTCCTACTCCCACCACTACTAGTGGTTGTATCCCATCTCCACATGGCTATATCTACTTTGTGACCTCTCCCACTAGTCTAAACTAGCTCACATGAGTTTGGGTAGATGGTAACACAAGATTATCCAACATGGTGGGGCCATATGGTGTTAGCACCCCATCCATATTATCATGGTGTGCTCCCATAACAAGGGATCCCTATCTTACCTCCTCATCTACATGATCTACAAAATTTAAACCAAATAGATATCAAATCACAGACACACACACACACACACACACACACACACACACACACACACACACACACACACACACACACACACACACACACACACACACACAAACATATATACAAGTAGTATTTTATCAAAGATTAAAAATTATAAGGTTTATTACATGTCCTGGTATCATCAATCATCATCTCCTTGTTTGTTCATTCATCGAGCATGATCTCTACATTAGCTCATCCCTTGAGCACCTCATCCATGGTATGATTCCCAATAAAATAAAACCCTAGAGTCACCACCCATGCATGTATCAAGCCCCTCCTTAATGGTGCCTTTATAGACCATCTATGCCTTGGGCTAACTGATGGGTCATCTTAGATGACCACCCTATGTGATTTATCTAATCATTAGCATCTTTATTAATGGTATGATCAAGGTGGCCATTTTTCCTCCTACTATGGTGTTAGATATGGTACCTATTTCATCCCTACATCTACATCCATTCCCTTTCTATCTACTTATTGTCATGCTCAACTAGTCCATGGTCTCACATGTCATGGTCTGATCTCCAATCTCTCGATTGGTATTCCTCCTCCTCCTCTCCCCCTCAGCTCTCTCACATGTCATGCCCAAAATTTGGGCACCACTATAGGATCCATTGGGTGAGGAATTTTTAACTATCTTAGCAAGTTTTCAATAGGCTATAACTCTATCAACCAAGTGTAATGGCCCATAATCTACAATCATGCTAACCCTGGTGCCATAGTCACCCAACTCAGCAAAATAGTTGTAATGTGTATATAAGGTTGCCACATGATATCTCCTTATGTGACCATCTATATCACTAGCATGTAGGGCACAACCTACACCACCTAATCTTATCTCCATCTCAAAACTTGAGGTAACTAATCATTGACCATATGGGGTAACCCAACTAGATGATACATCAAGAACCTCTCATATATCCAGGCACTTAGTAGTACCATTGGCCCCATGCTATTCTTCCCTATAGATAACATCCCATACATATTATGCATTAGTTGAACCTAGATGATAGAACCCAAGTTATAAAATGCCCCCTGATCCAAAATGAACTAACACAAGGCTATCGCATATAGCAGTACCTTACCATCTGACTTATGACATAAAACTTGTGTTGTCATAAGTATTATCACAACCTTTTGAATATCCAAAATTTATTCAATATAGACATTAAATAAGTTCACCCTTAATCCCAGGTAAATCCTATATAAGATCATTACCCACCAAGTTCATGCTTGTCTCTTTTCCTAATCATCCAATGTCCCTATGACCATTGGTGTCCCCCTATAAGACGTGCAAGTAATGCATGGACATCCTCCAAATTGATACCAACCTCAATGGTATCCCCATCCACCACCCATCTAAATGTGTTGGTCAAATGTTCCCAAGATCCTAGGAATATGACCATAAGATCATCACTCAGGAGGATCCACTACATCTCCATGATGCCTCCTAAGCCCAACACAACCAATCTAGTTCTATCTATATACATAAAGTGCTATAATAAATTAGATAGCCATGAAGCATCAACTAATCACCAAAATCTCTAGCATCTCTAAAAAAATCAAATCATAAAGGATGTATTAGATCTTCATGTCACTCATAATCAAAATACATTATTTCAAATTTCACAAAAATAAACTAGTTTACTTTTAATTCTTCATTTTTTAATAATTTGACCTATTTTTAAACTAAATTGGCCCTTCTAGTACTAAGTTAGCCACTTATGGTTTAACATTACTATATCATCCATATTTTTCATTGTAGTACTATATCAGCCACTTATGAACCAACTAAGTCAACCATATAGTACTAAGTCGACCCCCTTGGACATAAAAAACTAAGTCAACCTTCTTTTCTCTCAGTAATACTATATTGGCCATTTAGAAAACATACTAAATCAGCCATATAGTACTATGTCGACCCTCTTCCAAAATAAACTAAGTCGGCCATGCACTACTAAGTTGACCCACTAAAATTCATATCTTTTACCAACTAAGTCGACCCAATCGACCTTGTTCTTTCACTATGATGACTTTTTGACCAATTATCATAAATGCCTTGGGCATTTATTGCTCTAACCCCTTCCTACCTAGTTCCCTATTTAACCCTTAGTGTCCCTAAAAATTTCTTAGGGTTCATTCTAGTATCTAGATTTGCCTAATTTTTAAATTTTTTATCAAACACTCAATTTCAAATTGAAATGCTTGAAATTTTGAAATTTTTAGTTGTTTATCAATGTTACACTCACTATGATTTATATGCATCCTCCCCATCTCAATTGTTATCTCCTCACCATCCTAGCTCTCTAGGCTCTCCCTAGGTCTCTCAGAGTTCTATTTTTTTTCAAAATAATAAATAATAGCAAATGAATTCTTTTTCACCCTATTTATATTTACTATTAAAAATTATTTACCCTTCAAATATTTATTATTAGATTTCTTGCTTTGATCATATCTTTATTTTTCTAACTCATTTTTTGAACCATAAAATTTTCTATAATCTTGATGTCGTAGAGAATTTTTCTAACTATTATATGCATAGGTTGTACAAAAATTGATTTTTTGCTCTTTTACACTAATCTCTATAGGTTTGCCTAATTGGATGCTTTCACATCTCTCACATCTCCTTCTTTATCTATAGCACTAAGGTAAGTAAAGGTATGTGTTTTTCAATTCTATCATTTCATTTATCTTATTCGCTCCATACTACACTTTATTTAGCATCAACGTTATGTGTCATCATGTTTTTTTCTCGAAGCACCATCCCCTATTGCATCTACATAATATGTGATGAGCTTCGAGTGGGGCATATGTATACACATAATAATTTCAAACTTTTATCAATTACTAATACTATTTATCTTGCAAGAATCTGTTGAGTCTCAATCTCTCTAAGTGCACACCTTAAAGGGTGCACCAGGAAAGGGGTGGGTAGACCAATGATGCTTCATAGTATTTTTGTCCCTTTTACAACTTGCTATCTACATACTTATCTCCTAAAAACCATTCCCCTAAGTTTTTACTCCTATTTTGCACAATCTTTTAGTACTTTACCACCTTCATTAGCCATTTCCATAACTTAAACCCATTTTTGATAGTTTGCATGACTATGTTGACTATGTTGACTTTGTATTCTTATTAACAAAACTTATTAAGGGTCTAGGTTAGCCCCTGGTTGACCTAGTCTATGACCTAGTGATTTTTTGTCAATTACAATACTAGGTTAACTAGGTTGACTTTGTTGACCAAAAATTTTAGAAGGGTTTAGGGTTAGATCTACCTATATAAAGATAATCATTTTCATCATTTATGATGAAGAGAAGAAGTAAGATATATTACACATATGATTTTCCACCATTCTACTTGAGGAATAAGTTTAGGGTTTCATACTTTATTTAGAGATACAAATCGTGTCTTATGGATAAGTCTTTTAGATGCATTGATAGGTTGTGTAGCCTAGAGCTAATCTATACTTGTCATCCTTACATACCACAACAACCTCTTACAAAGCACCTTGGCTAAAGGAGAGATTGAGGCTTGAAGGGTTCATCTTCAAAGGTAAGTATTCTTAACTTTATTCCTCCTTTATAAGAGTAGATAGATATGCATTTTCAATTTTATTCCATGCATTAGGATTCCATATACATTGACATGAGTACATGTCCTCTATGCATGTTTACTTTTTATGTTTATTACCCCCACTTTGTGCCATAAGCTTTGGTGAGCACTAGATTAGATGTTGCTTTACTTGTTATTAGTTTAGTGAATATGAAAACATATGACCTAGTTAGGGTTATGAATATTTTTACTTGACTGGAGGCTTTGGAACCCTCCCTAGTGATATTATTATGGTAAGAGATGCCTTAATTAGGTCTAGTGGATCCATATTGGTCATGACCCTGATTATCTAATGTATCCCCAATCAGAAGTGTAAGTATGATCTATCTTCTTCAAACTAGGATTGATTTATAGATCTAATACATTTCTCATTACATATAGTAACATCTCAAAAATTACAAATTTATAGATTGGGCATGTTGACCTAAAATAATTCCATAAAAGATTGAATGTATAAAATGTGAGTATATTCAATATATGACCTATTCAAAAGTAGTATTCCACAAGTAGTAAGCTTTCCAACATTTTTTTAGTGTTTAGAGTGGTATTTGCCTCTATGAAACATTATAAACCTAAGATGAGGGAGATAAAATCAAGTAGTGGATCACTAATGGCTAACATATATGGGATGTCAATGGGAATGAAAAAGAGAATCCCTATGCATGATATTATGTCATAATGAGCACCATTTGAGGACAAAATTATTAGAAAAAAATCATGATAATTATTTGATAGTGATCAATGACTCATGGCTAAAGCATAAGAGGAATAGGATCTCCAAGTTGTTGAAGAACCTCTTTAAATTAGATTTCAAAGAAGAGCTTTCAAACATGATCACTCTCCTAAATTGCATGTTCAATAATGAAAACACCCAGGAATTCTACCCCTATATGTTCATGGTAATGAATAAAAATTTTAATGGAATGTAATTCATAGATTGGCATGAGATGATCAATGATTATCTTCATCATTAGTTGATAAATGTAAACTCTATGAAGTAATTCTTCATGACTTCATATTTAGTGTATTGATTGGCTTTGAAAATAATTTATCTTGGCCTCTGGATATATCTCTCTGAAAACTTGATTATAAGAATTTTTCCCTTAGTTGACTCTAGAGAATATCAATAAACACTTTATAAGGATGAACGATGCTTTCACAATGAGGATAGTGCAAGCTCTTGATGAAGACTGAAGAAGAAGATGTTAACATCAGATATTATTTTTCCTCATATTTACTTATTGTGGATTATTCATACACATGTATTATTCCTACACTTGAGGAGTTAGCTCACTTATGTGTACTTAGTCATAAAGAGTTACACTTAACCACCATTATTAGCTAGTGGGAGTTACTTTTTAACTAGTTATTCTAGGTATGGGAGTTACATTCCATTCTTGTGTCTTTAACAACTATTCATGAAGGAGTTACACATTTACTCTCCTATTTTTACATCTTAATTTTTGAGATATTCATGTATAAGTGTGTTAGATGATCTTATGATTATTTGCTTTCCAATTTTCTTGTTTATTTTATTTTAATTAACTTGTAGCTGAGTTGTGCACTTGTTTGACTTGTGCTTGAATTAAACTAGTTCATTCACTTGATCGAGAGATCTTGGTGTAATCCTTGATATGGTATCAGATCCTATATAGTCTTTGATTGTCTTGTTTGCTTATTGTTTTTGGTTTTTTTTTAAAACATGAGTTAATTACTTGCAAAATAAAGCTAGTTATTTTATATATCCATTTATTGGAAGTTTATTTTTATGGTAGAGATTAAAGGATTTGTAGATCTTGGTTACTTAATATTGGCAACATAAACATGTTCTTGGGTATTCTCCAGATCCATACGTGGTCTCAAATTACTTACTAAATCAGAGAAACATAATGAAGGATTTGTGGTGAATTATCAAGAGTGGGATTTGAACCCTATTTAGTGTTCCAAATTTGTATTCATACTGATATGTGACATATTTAGGTGGAAAAATAAATATAGTTTACATCTTCCCACCCCTATTTTTATTGAAAGTAGTTTTTTTAGTAAAAGTGCATTTAATTTTTTTGTACAAATGTTTAAAATGGCCCATTGATGGTAGAAAATAGAATTTATAATAACTTTTGATAGGCAACTCGAATTTGAGTGCTATTTTTTTCAAAAGTGATTGTTTTTTTGTGCTCATTTCATTAGATCTATTTGTCTTGTAGTCACACTAAAATTATAAAGTGCTAAAATCTGAAGGATTGATCTGATTTAATTTTGAGGGGTGTTGTGTGTATCTTTTCATTCTATTTGAGCCTTATTTTCATTTCTAAAACAACAAAATTATTTATTATGGATGATAATTTGATAATTACTCACACATCATTAATTATCATGAATGGAAATCTAAAATGCAAATCATTCTGAGGAGCAAGGGTTTACATCACATTACAATGGCCACTAATAATCAACCAAATACCACTACAAAAAAAATTAAATGGTATAACTATTGTCACAAAACCTTTGGATTATTTTGTATTATTGTATCTCATGATCTACTCTTTCATGTTGAATATGTAAAAAAATCTTAATGAAGTATGGATCATAATGGAAAATCTCTTTGGGAATCTAGATGTGTTGAGAGGTCATTAACTAGAGAATGAACTCATTAGTTTGAGTCCTAGTAGTTTTGACACCCTACGATATTTATTCATTAAATTTAATTATTTGAGATTATAATTAAAATAATATGGAATCGATAAAAAATATTATCAACTTATTCTTTCTATACTTTCCAAAGTAGTCCAAACTACTATGTGTTTGTCTCTACTTTCCATGCCACAAAAAGTAATCTTGGAGCCATATGGAAATTTCCCTCTATAGATGATTCTATTGTTGACTTGACTCAAGAACAAGATAATTTAATACATGTGGGTACACTAAAGTCCTCAAAACCACATGCTTTAATTGTTGTAAATGGGAAACCAAAGGCTTCAAATAACAAGGAGAAAAAAGAAAAGAAAATGGAAAACTCTTCATGGGAGGGATATGTATTCAAAATATTTCAAAATATAAAGGATCAAGAGGAAAAGGATCAAAATTATTTTTCCGCTAAATCAACCAATGAGACTTCCTCTTCTAGTGTTAAGCCTAAGAAAGAGAAGATCAAATGTGGGTATTTATTAGGAAAGCATGATGAAATAAAATGTTTGAAAAAATAGATTGACCACCTAAATAACCTTCTTGAGAAGAAAAATATAGGTGTTCTTGAGTCTATCAAACCAATTACATCAACCCTAAAATCCTCCAAGAAAAATGACAATGGTAAATAAAAGGTAAATGGTAATGATAAAATAAAAGACATGTTAGTTGTACCTCTGACTTCTACATGGATTATTGACTCTAGTGCATCACATCACATGGATTCTTCATAGGTAGAGTTCACTTCTTTATAACCATGTGACATGTCCACTATTAAATTGGGTGATGACATTTTTACATAAGCTTTTCAAGAGAGGGTTTGTTGAATCAAGTGGTGGAACATTCAATAATGTTTTAAGTATTCCCTCACTTTTAACTAAACTCCTATCAATCTACCAGGTTACTCACCTTGGTCTAGGCATGAAATTTGAGTTTACTCCAAATTTAGTGTATGTTAGAGAGTTACATAATAATATTATAGTGGCAGTGGGAGTAGTCAATCATTAAACTTGTCTGCATATCTTCTCACACTTTATCCATAACTCTCTTTAATATTATTATTCATTGAACTCACCTAGACTTGATGGCATTTCTAAGCATGTGCACATCTTTGATGATGTGAAATTCTCTTCTAGAATAAATGAATACAAAAATGATGGGGACACACCTCCACCATATCCTTATCACCTTCTAAATATTAAGGATTTTTTTCTTGATCCACATACTTTTAGTCCTCTTTAGACATTACATAGAATAGGTACATTGATCTAGGAATCATCAGATATTAGGTAGTGTAGTACATAGTTACAGGGCATTCCACATTCTTTCTTCACCTCTACTTATGATACACCATCATTGCATGAAATAGTTATCTCATCTACTATGGATGAGGATAAAATTTCTTATATAAGAGCCACACCTTGGTTGGAGATATATTAGGAACTTGGTGGACACATCCATTATTTTAGGGTGATCCACTCTTCATTACATCTACTTTTGATCCATAGTCACTTTAGAGAGCTCATTTTTAGGATACAAGGCAGTATATATAGTTATATTTTCTAGTGGGGTTTTTTATCCCTCTCTTCCTCATTCTCTCTTTTAGGGGGGGAGTTTTCTCCACTCTGTGAGATTTGTGTTGTACTTGGGTACCTCATGAGGTCATGTTGTCGGGACCCATTTTTTTACCCACCTAAGTTGTGATTGGTGATGTTATTTTATTCATATTTACTTACTATGTATTACTCCTACACATTTATTATTATTACACTTGAGGGTTTATCTTGCTTAGGTATACTTAGTCATAAGGAAATACACTTGACCACCATTATTAACTAATGGGAGTTACTCTTTGACCATCTATTCTGGGTATGGGAGTTAAATTCCATTCTTGGGTTAACCACTATTCATGGAGAAGTTACACATTCACTCTCCTATTTTTACATATTCATTTGTGAGTTAATTAATAATAAGTGTGTTGGATGATATTTTGATAACTTGATTTGCAATATTCTCATTTATTTGATATTAATTAACTTGTAGCTACGTTGTGCAATTACTTGACTCATGCTTACATTGAATTAGTGCATTTGATTGATCCAAAGATCTTGTCGTAATCCTTGATAGAATAATATTTATTGAAGAAACTACTTTGATTAACCATTATGGGATTTACTTCATTCAATTCTAAAGATTATCCTATATCAAGGTAGGAGGATTTGAGGGATTCCCCTATGGCTACCAAGATTAACCAATAATAAGATCATATTGATAGAGTTTTGTAAGAAACTGGAAATAGTTCAAAAATGCTATAGAGATAGACATGTGATAGGAGTTTCATTCCCAATATCTTTGAGACATAATTCATGTAAAAATGTAGTCAAAACTCAAGACATCAAGTTTTTTATCTCTTAATTCACCCTTCACTCATATCCCTATATAGTTTATGTTGATAGTAAGGGATTTGTGAAAATGAATCTTGGCATTGGTTCTTCATATGAGCATGTGCCTAACCAAGAGGATTACTAGACAAATTAATTTTATGAGTATGAAGTGATTAGATCAGAATGGCTATTGATCAGATCAAGTAATTCATAGATAAATGGGTCCTATATGGCATGGTGGATGACATGATAGACCTCATTGACCCTAGGTATGTTGAGAAAGTTACTTCTCCTTTTCCAACCATCAATAGGTTAATAAGAGAGTTTACAAATATACAGGGATGAACCAATGTTGTCCTATTCAAAACTAAGAAATGGTTTAATAATAAAGTGGAAATTTTTATAGGAATGTGTAGCTCTAAGAGATCAATGACATCATCCCATCCAAAGGAAACCCCTATATAAACTCCAACGAAGAGAAATACTAGTTTAGTAATTCAGTCATTTGGCTCTTCAAAATTTAAGGATGGTGATGATGAAAATCTTAAATAGATGAAACCACTTGGTAAAACTTGTAAAGTGAGCCATGTTGTGGGTAATAAATTAAAGACAAATAAATTTATTATGTTGTATCCTTATTCATTTGTTTGTGACCCTTATATCCTCATTTATAATAATACCCAATAATACCTCACCTCAGATCTAGAGCTAGATCAAAAGGTATTGTTAGAGAAGTAGAGGCCATCATTCCTTTATCACTTTCAATTTCACTTAACATTCCTCTTCTTCTAGAATATTCTCCTTAAAAGTAACCTACATGTTACAACACCTCCTACTAGATCTCAAATGACTATCTTTGGTGATATGTCATTCCAATGGATACATCCCATCTTGAAAAGAGAAAAAGGATAATACAAGTAGACATTATATATTTTGATTTAGTTCTTGATCTTCTTAATTCTCCCCCTCCTAAGAAATCTAAAACTACTTATAGGTTGGTGTCAGACCCTTTGAGAGCATAATTTGTATAAATTATTGAGCCTAATATGGAGGAAAATGTAAAATAAATGATTGCGAGTGATTTCACTCTAAAGAGGATATTACTCAAGGAGGAAACTAGAGAAATTAACATTTATAACCTATAAAAGACCACTGAGAGAATGATCAAGAGATCATAGCCAAATGAGCTCACCTAGGAGTAGCTCATAGATCAGATCAAGCAGTTGATAGGATATGTTGACTATATTTTCAATCCAGATAACACACTTATAACACCTCAAGTATATGCCCCTTCCCAAGTTCTTGGTATCAGCAAAGAAGCCATTTCTACTATCAGTAAATACAACTCATATGGAAAAAAATTTGAATCTTGGGTAGATGAAGTATTGTTGAGTGGGATGAAATATATTGAGGAAATGTTGAAATTATATGAGACTATTGATAACAAAATTATCAATATAAATCAATAAATCAAAGATCATTATAGTGAAATAAAAGTATGGGATAATGTGAAGGATGATGTTCATGTAATGACTAATGTTAAAATAGATGTGATGGTCAAAAATGGAATATTCAACAAAGTAGAAGATGACACCACCTACAATTGATTTGAATGCATTCTTTAGAAGATTGAAATATTGAGTACAGTGATTAAATAATTACAAGAATAGGTCAACATTGGAAGATAACTCATAAATTTCTCTCTTCTAATATATATGAAATACATTTTGATATAATCAAGGAAGATACAATGACCTCGTACACCACAGATGAAGTAAAAGCTTGGTTGTAGTTTTCATGACTGTGCTCATTGAAATTCATGTTTCATTGGGGGAAATGAATAATCAATTAACTAAACTTATGAAAGCTTCAAATACTATGTTGCTAGTTTTAGAAAGGTGACTAACATGTTGCAAGCACATGGTAGTACCAAACTGGAATAACATTCCTAAGGCAATCAAGAAGTTTAAAAAGTTTAAAGTTATCTAGAGTAAAGAATAGGTTAGAAGTTCTATTATTGCTTGTGGTTCTTCGACACCAACCATTACATCAAAAAATACTTCCTAGGTAAGTTTTTAGGTTTTTCTTTCCATTTTTTTTGGCATTCTATTTTTGGAAAGTTGTATTTTCCCTTGTGTAATTTTGAAAATAGTGAAAAATAGAATAGGACAAAAAATTGAATATGAATAGTCACATAGAATGTGAAGGGTCAGACCATTCCCTCCTATCTTTATAAATAGGAGAAATGACAATTGTAAGAGGGATTTTTTATATCCATGAGAATTGAATCTTTACATAAGGAGAAAGAAACTTTGTGTCTAATCTTCAACCAAGAACCCAAGGAAATTTAGAACTTTGTGTCTTGTTTTCCTTTATGAATATGTGTTTTTCTTATGTTAATGCATATCTAATTGTTCTAAATAGTAATCATGTTTGATCTCACGTAAGAATGTTATTTACATTAAGCACTTTATTATCACAAGGTTGAATGAAATATATGTTTTCTTTTTCATGCGTGACTCTTCCTTCAAATTCTATTTTCATAGTTTTATTTTAAGTTGAATGTTGTAAAACAACCCCCCCATTTAACTCATAAATAATGTAAATATGATTATTTTAGTGTTTACTGCTTTCAATAAAGGGAACCTCCCCTCCTAATAGAAGAAAGACTTTTTGCATCAAGCCACAATAGTTACAAGCATTCAAACACCTCTGGTTCTCCATCAAGCAAGAGCTAAGTATTTATTCTGCCCTTTCATTTTAGTAATTTAGAAAGCATTAGTAATTAGTTTCTATTTACTATATTTCTAAATACTATCAACTAGACCAGACCTGACCTTCAACCCGACCTGACTTTCTTCCTGGAAAGGCTGAAAAGCCTTCCTCCTATTCTTATCCATTTACATACCAACCCTTTGCATTTGTTCCCTCTCAGACCCTATTTACTGTCTTGCAACCCTGCACAGACCCAGACTCCTTCTAGACCCCTCTGTCGACCATAAACCCATCCAAAACCCATCCAAGGACATTGACCTGACTAGCATCAACCATTTCCCCTACCGACATCGGTAGCCTAATCGACGTCGACAACTTGACCAACTGACGTCGGTATGACTACCGATGTCAATGACTGTGGCAGATCGACTATAAAGAAATAGGTACACATTATCTAATTTCCTCTTTGTTAGTCATTTGTCATTTCTTTATTTCTGACACTTTTACTTATAAACAGTGGACTGTCATCCCTCAAGGAAGTCTTTGTGCTTTTGGGACTGAGCATATCGCTTGGTAGTCCACCATATCTGTCTCTAACATTTTTTTGTTTAAGTCTTATTCTCTCTACAGGTGTCATCCTCCACAGCCAAAGAGGAGCTCCTTCAATCATCTAGATACGGTGCGCAACTTAATCTAGGTATCATCTAACCCCTGACCATTAACATTTAGTTTCTTTCTTCCTTCTGAATGTAAAAAGCAAAAAAGTAGTTAGAAACATTCTGGCACGCCTGATGAGACCCCTAGAGGTTTCCTTGGGTTCATTTCCTTTCTTCTAAAGGCAACATTCATATAGGTGCATTAGATTCTCCTCTTGCATCTTTCTTCTATCTCTTTATTTTGAAAGACACCATTAGCACAAGTTAAAAAGAATCGTTCTTTTTCTTGTCAGTTTTTACCTGCATCTTAGAGTAGTGAAATTCATGCTCTTAAACATTTTCCCACTTGTCTGCATCTAAACAAACATTTCAATTTGGGTTAAAGATTAAATGCATTTCACTCCTGCTTGAATGCATATTTAGCTCATCTAGTAATTAACCACATTATGAATAAATCGTAGTGCACATATGTTACGTGACCAGACCACTTTCACAATCAAACATCTAAACTTACCTGAGACAAGGTCTGACTAGGATTTCACCACCTAGCAGACACCTTACCCTTCTTGGCGATCCTACTTGGACTTCACAACCAAGAGGAGGACCCACTCTATTCTCTGGCAGAGTATAAACTCTAGGGGAAGTATATATTGGCTAAGTGACCCAGCTTGGCTCTGGGCTCGTGAAGTGAGGGGAGCAAGCCCCTAGCACCAAGCCACGTACGGAACCTAACATAGACTTTTGAGCACCAAAACATAACCCAAAACCAACCTTAGACTGCCTCTTTTAGGACTCATTCTAAAAACCCAACTTCCAACATATTCTTTTAAGGCATAAGCCACCACGACTCTAAAATTTATTCTTAGGAATTTAACGTTTAGAGGTTGCTTGCCTTCATCAATTTCATTATTTTTATCTAGTTTTTTGAGCTGGTAAGGATGCATTATTCTGAGTTCTTAAACAACTCAGAGCCTTCTTTTTCTTCCTAAAAACTTTCAGCTTTCTGAGTTTTTGGAAACACACAGACACTGATATCGGTTTTTCCACCGACGTCGGCAACTTTTCCTCACCAACATCAATTTTTCCACCAACGTTGGTCACTGTCAACAAACTTTTTCCAAAATAGCAAGCTTAAAACCTGACTTTCTTGCTATAAAACACCCCTTCTAGTTTTCTAAAACTAAAATATATAGTTTTTGGAACCTAGACACCTTTCACCTTGGATGGATTTGACACGCAGTCAAACCAAATCCTTTATTGACAATGCGAGGCAACAACCACTTTCGCCTTCGCCTTTCATATCAAGTCCCCAAATGGAGCATACTTCAAATACTAAACATACTCTTATTCAACCAACCCCAACTCAACCTCCAATTGTTCCTGAAGGGGATCAAAACTTTGAGAGACTCCTTGACCACAATGTCAAGGCTCTCCAACACTATCTCGCAAGAAGCCAAACACGGGACCCTTCAGGTAATCCTATTTATGGGATGCCAACTTCCTTGGTTGAAGTGGTAATGACATCAACAGCCTCCGCTACCCAACCCATTATCACTCAGGCCATTACCTTGACTGATAACCTGACCATGGCCAATCATCAAGATTTGGCCTCCCCTTCTATCTTTAGACCAACCTCCATCAAGGTTTTTGTACCCCCTCAACCACAATCAATTCAACCAAGTTCTACTCCTTATCAAAACTTGATTGTCTCGACTCCACACACTCTTGCACCTATAAATGCGGGAGTGATTACCTATCCTTTTACCAATGCTGCCATTCAACCACCTTGGGCAGTATCTAGTCAACTTATGCCCTCCAACTTCATAGCACAAGCCCCCTTGACTTCAACCTCAGTCCCTATGATGAACTACCAATATGTTGCGCCTATACAAATGCAACCAAGTATGTCATACGCCCCTCCTAACACCTTCTAGGTACCTTACAACCTAGGGGGTGCTCCACTTGCCAATCCATCAGTTGATCTAATAAAGATGCTGATGGATAAGATGTCTAACCTCGAGACATCCATTTTTGGTTCAAGCAATGTTCTTTCATACGAACAAATATGCAATGAACCCATCCACCCTTCAGTGCCTATTAGACCATATCCTAACTAGTGGGAACTCCCCAAATTTACTCAATTTCAGAGTAAAGAGGACCCACAACAACATATACGAGCATTTAGACACGCTTGTTACCTCATAGCGCATGATGATGTGTTATTACTTCGCACATTCCCCATGTCACTTTTGGGGGCCGCCCTTGACTGGTATAGCTCTATTACCAGTCATTCTCTCTTTTCTTTCACTCAACTAGCCCAATTATTCCTCAACCACTTTTTAATCAACATCACTAAAAAGGTCTCCATTACTGACCTATATTCTATTAAACAATTCAACGATGAATCAATAGCTAACTTCATCACCCATTGGAGAGGAAACCAACTCTCCTTTTCACTTCCTCAAACTAAGCTCATTGAGATTTTTTTAAGAGCATGTGCTAAGCACATCTCATCCACCCTACAGGTTCAAACATTCTGCACATTTGACAAAGCTTTCACCATGGCCCAAAAGCTTGAACTCCGCACTGTCAAAGAAAATAAGGTCAAATTGCATAGTAATGCAAAATCCAATGACCCTTCTTCGTCCAAACCATCTTCTTCTCACTCCAAATCCAAAGGATCAGCTAATGTTGTAGTCCTTAGACCATCACCTTCAACAACAACCAACCCATCTCAACCTTCCACATCAGAATACCTCACAAGAAAATTCCAACAACGATATGTACAGCGTCAATACACTCCAATTAGAGAGTCATACACTTCCGTGTTGGATAAACTAGTCAAGCAGGGGGTCCTCAATCTCCCTCAAATTTGACCACCTCAATCTGACCCCTCAAAAGCCATCCCTACATGGTATAGGGACAATGACTTTTGCAATTATCATCGTGTCAAGGGTCATGACATAGACAACTGCAAAACCTTCAAAAACATCATTCAAGACATGTTGGACAAGGGGGATCTTGTTTTGGATAACCCAAATGCTCTGGCCAACCAAAACATGGATGTCTTTAGGCAACCATTCCCTAACCATCTCCCTAGTCAAAATCACATTCAGACCATAGTTGATGACCTTCAAGAGCATAATATACGCACAGTCGACATGGTTTCTAACCAACCTCTTCCACAATCTGAAGAGGTTAGTCAACCTATTTGTCCATCATAGGTAGAAGAACTCTCTTCTCCTATTTGTCCATCACAGGTAGAAGAACTCTCTTCACCTATTTGTCCATCACAAGTAGAAGAAATTTCTTCTCCTATTTGTCCATCACAGGTAGAAGAACTCTCTTCACCTATTTGTCCATCACAGGTAGAAGAACTCTCTTCTCCTATTTGTCTATCACAGGTAGAAAAACTCTCTTCACCTATTTGTCCATCATAGGTAAAAGAACTCTCTTCTCTGATTTGTCCATCACAGGTATAAGAGCCTTCTTCTCCTATTTGTCCATCACATGTAGAAGAGCCTTCTTCTCCTATTTTTCCATCACATGTAAAAGAGCCTTCTTCTCCTATTTGTCCATCACAGGTAGAAGATCTTTCTTCTCCTATTTGTCCATCACAGGTAGAAGAACTCTCTGTTCCTATTTGTCCATCATAGGTAGAAGAGCCTTCTTCTCCTATTTATCCACCATAGGTAGAAGAGCCTTCTTCTCCTATTTGTCCATCACGAGTAGAAGAAATTTCTTCACCTATTTGTCCACCATAGGTAGAAGAGCCTTCTTCTCCTATTTTTCCTCTATCCAACCCCCTTTCACATGTGGGAAAGTCTATTTTGACCTCTCCCATATTGGAGGATGTTTTGACAACACCAACGCCAATTGCTTCGCTTTCATCCTGCTTATCATCAATGGGGGATCATACTTTTCCCGCTACTCGACCACATGTAGAAGCCATAACCATCTGATGCCTCTCAAACCTCACTCACCCACAAGTGAAGTTAGACTTGAACCTCGCCTCGCCCAATAGTAGTCCTCGCACTAAACTAAAGAAGGCCACTAAACCACATCAGAGAACTCCTCCCCCACCTTCATCATTACCTTCCATTTTGGGTCCACATCCTTCTACTTTAGCAGGATTGCTCCTACATCCAACACCTCTAAACAACAAAGTGTCATCTACATGTGTGACCACACCACCCATGAAAAAGATGATATGACAAACTCCCCAAACAACTCCTAAAAAGGAGTTGTCAACCCTAACTACAACAAAAAGCACAAAGCCATTAAGGGGATCCTATGCTTCGATGTTATGCCAATTGTTACAGTCATCTAGCATCACTCTTCCACCTATTAAACCATATCAACCTCTCGAATCAAAACCATCTTGGTTTGATGACACTAAAATTTGTTGGTATCATTGCACACCTGGACATGATACTGAGCGTTATTGTGCCCTTAAGGTTGTCATTTATCGACACCTGAAAAAGGACACCTTCACATTGAGGCTTCTTCTAACCACTCTTTTGATAAAAATTTGACACCATCCCATGCCTCCCAAACCTATTCACCTAAATCGGGATCCCCATACAAGACTATGGTCCCTTTACCACCATCCACTTCTTTATTTGAAATCAACATAATTGATGTGGCCACTAGGCCCCAAACCATGAAGGATAAAGGAAAAGACCAGACTTTTACAACTTTAACATATCCATTATTCGTCAAGACTTCTCAACCAACACAACCCAAGATTTCTATCTTGGACATGTCTCGACCAACATCACTGGGGGAAATTCTTCCTAACCTCTCTAGTCCACATGACGTATGGTATACGTGACTTGTGGACTACTTGACATATTTTATCATACCTCCCAAACTCTCTAGCAATACATGGTGAGCTTTTATCAAGAACACTACTTGCTACACCATGCTAGGGGGACTTCTCTACAAATGAGGTCAAGACGGCCTCCTTATCCAATGTCAACAACATACTAACCAACTTTACATCCAACATCAACCAAAATCTACCTATAACAACAATAATCTGAATGAGCAAGATTTCAAAATCAAAGATCTCATCCTTACAGAAGACCAACATGTGACTAATTTGGAAAGAAACAAATGGGGCAAGTTTGCTCCTAATTGACTCGGACCTTACATAACGCACAAGCATAGATCAAGAACTTGTCATCAGTCTTCTTTCGAAGGCCAGCCAGAACTTGAGCCCCTTAATGCCTTACATCTTTGACCATTCTACTGTTAGTCAAGTAATCATTCACTTGATGTCTAACTTGATCTCATCGCTTGACCAACCCCCCATCATCGCCATGCCTACTCCTTTCAACCCTTTTTCCTACAAACATTAGTCAACCCGTTTGTCAAGCATGAATGCTTTGTCCTAATAAAAGGGGAAACCCTAAACCTCTATAGTCAAGTCCATGACCAAAAATCCAGTCAAAAACAAAAAATAAAATAAAACTGGGATGCTTATTCAAAGGTCATAAACTATAAGTGTAGACTGCTCCCTTGAAGGACAACTGCATCATTGCTAAAATTAATAGACTATTCCCTTGAAGGACAGCTATCAAGACTTCCAAACATATAAAGCACAATATAGACCACTCCCTCGAAGGATGGCTATCCCTAAATTTTGCTACATACACAGCACAATATGACCATAAAACAAAACAACATCCTCAAGTAGACTTCCCGCATTGATCAGTCTACAAACTATTAAGTCATGGACTTGTCTATAGTCATTCTCAGGGTCACCTATAAAAGGGGCAAGGTTATTCTTGCAATAAAGGGTTATCCTATTCTCACATATCATAATCACACCTATCACCCCAACATACTCAAGGGATTTTTGAGCTCACTTAATGTCAAGTAATTTGAATACTTCTCTAACATAAACCAATGGTCAACGACGTAATGCATGAACAAGGCTTTTATTTGCAAACCTCTTGTCTATGTTATCATTATTGTCCTTGTCAATGAAAGAGAAACATGCCTTTCACTTCTTGCATCTTGGTCACATCCAACCAAACCAAATCAAACCTTTTTCAGACCACTAACATGACTTAGCCCATTCCCACTAGTTTCTATGGACAATACACATGGAAACTATCAACCACATACAACCAATGTTATAGAATACACCATCACATAATATGGAAAAGGTTGTAACATCATCATATCTTCATCATTTCACGCATGTACCATCACACATATGGGAAATGCTGACATCTCTAACCTGACCAACTATCGACCACTTGGACCCTTTTTCTAAACTACATTGGTCTAATGCCCCTTACAATAGGGGCTATGTAGGTAGCACTTAGTGTTCTGAGGTTAGCTCGGCCATTCCCCTATTTGTCTCCCTTATGATGATGGCCAGTTCATTCCTTCATCCACCTAATGGATGAACCATTTCAACCTATTCCAAAATCATGACCATGTAACCAGCCCTGACACTATAGAAGTCACTTTTGACTTCTCATGGGGCACATTGGAGATCACATACATCTCCCTGACCACACCCAAACACACTTGAGATCACTTATATCTCAAAACCCAACTCGACCAACCACTTTGGAGATCGCGACTATCTCCTTTGACCACGACCACTTCCAAGACAACTCTGCCTTAGTTGTTTTGATTGCATGTATGCTACCTCATGAATAGATAGCAAAATTATGTGCACCTCATATTACGACCCTCACAAGTATCAGATCGCACTCCAATTGATCCCCACTACTTGTGACATTTTCATGTTTTCCAAGAGCACTTCCCAAGCCTGGGATACTTGGAACACAATGAACATTGGAGCTACAGCTTTGATCATTTAACCCAATCAGCTACGACTAAATGTTGGGGCCCAGTTACTTCAATTTTAGCACTCCTCGACCTTACCTGTAACAATTTGACCAAACTATCACGTGAAGTGGTATATGTGCAATCTCAACTATTGCAGCATTCACACTCCAACTTCACCATACCCATCGACTGCCTATCAAATCGGCAATCAATTTCAGGTTCCCTTCCCTCGACTCTCACTTTGAAGGGGAATACCTCATCACCATACCTAGGGCATCTACTCTTATTTTTGTCTTGCAGTTCATCCAAAACAACCAATAAGACAAAAAGGGGCAAATGTAGACACCTAAAATGTGTCGACTCTCCCTTGGTCCTCTCCTTAACCCTTACACATCTTATTAATTTAAAATACATTACTTATTTTAAATTAATGACATCACCCTTGACACCTCACCGTGGATACCTCACCTTGGACACCTCGCCCTTAGACCTTTTCTCACCCCATGACTCACCTAAGACCTATTCTTACTCCTCCCTAACCTCCTAACTAACTCTCGTGCATATTTAGCCCAACCTTTGACAATTCTCCAATAGACTATGCACTTGGCAGATGGAGAATAGGCTGTTAAGCCCTTTTACCAGTTCTCTACCTGCTGACATCGATCAACTATCGGCTGATGCTGGTGGAATCACTGATGTTAGTTACATAAACTAACATCTAACACTGAGTTAAGCCCTTGGCTCTTATCAATCAGTTCTTAAACTCTCTTACGGGCTCTTGGATTCTAGAAACTCTTAGACGGACTCTCTCTTGGACTCTTGAATCGACTTCTCTCTCGCTCAAATCTGGCTCTCTCACTTCCTCTCAGACTCTGAGACATCACTAGGCATCAAATTTCAACTAACGTTCCCTTGGCCATAGAGACTCTACGCAAATGACTCCAAATTAAATTGGAATATTGCACGAGGTCTTCAGCATCAAGACATAATAGGTACAATCATTCAAACACCTCTGGTTCTCCATCAAGCAAGAGCTAAGTATTTCTTCTGCCCTTTCATTTTAGTAATTTAGAAAGCATTAGTAATTAGTTTCTATTTACTATATTTCTAAATACTATCAACCAGACCAGACCCGACCTTCAACCCAACTTGACTTTCTTCCTGGAAAGGCTGAAAAGCCTTCCTCCTATTCTTATCCATTTACATACCAACCCTTTGCATTTTCCCCCTCTTAGACCCTATTTACTGTCTTGCAACCCTACACAGACCCAGACTCCTTCCAGACCCCTCTGTCGACCACAAACCTATCCAAAACCCATCTAAGGCCATTGACCTGACTGGCATCGACCATTTCCCCTACTGACGTCGGTAGCCTAACCGACGTCGACAACTTGAGCAATCGACACCGATAGGACTATCGACGTCAGCGACTATGGCAAATCGACTGCAAAGAAATAGGTACACATTATCTAATTTCCTCTTTGTTAGTCATTTGTCATTTCTTTATTTTTGACACTTTTACTTATAAATAGTGGACTATCATCCCTCAAGGAATTCTTTGCGCTTCTGGGACCAAGCATATCGATTAGCAATCCACCATATTTGTCTCTAACATTTTTTTGTTTAAGTCTTATTCTCTCTACAGGTGTCATCCTCCACAGCCAAAGAGGAGCTCCTTCAATCATCTGGATACGATGTGCAACTTAATCCAGGTATCATCTAACCCCTGACCATTAACATTTAGTTTCTTTCTTCCTTCTGAATGTAAAAAGCAAAAAAGTAGTTAGAAACAATGTTAAATGAAATAAGACCATAGCATAGTTAAACATGCATAAATTAAAGGTTTTCTAATTAAAAAATTGTTGTTTCACATCTACAAGAGGATTGTGATAAGCATGTAAAATTTATTCAAATCAACTATAGCTAATAATAAAAGAATGTATTCAAAATAGATACCTCATACATAATTTTAGCACTAATATATCATAATGATGGAATATCTCAAACAATCCATAGAATTGGAGAAGAATGAAGATTTGCACATAAATATCAAGTCAAGCAAAACTTCTTTGAATTTCCTATTAATATCAATAGAGAAAATTCTCCTCCATTTGTGACTAGGAGGTTACATGTATTTATAAGCTTAGGATGGGGAAGGCCTCATCTCTTCAAGCTTCACCTAAAATTACAAGTCCAAAAATAGAACCTTTAGTTCAAAATCATGCAAGAATGTATGTTACAATGATAATATTCAAAATAGATTTGTCAGCTAAAAATAAAGTATGCATGTATAATAATAGATTGGGAACTAAAGTCCCACTTTGATGATAATCATGCAAATACATAATCATTCTAAAATTAAAATACCGATGCAATGTCACTACTTAAATTATTTGGTGAAAATAGTGTAGTTACAACTATGGCATACACTAAGATATTTGTGAAACTTGGGGGGAACTAACTACCAATTGTACATGTTATAGACCCAAAATCTACCTCTTTAGCCTTTATCACTTCACCAAGTGCATATGCTATATCAAATTCCTTATCTATGACTTCAAAATTTATTAATGAAGGCTTCAAAATTTTGATTGCCTCAGTCATTAACCTATCTTGCTCTACCTCTGAGCTCTTGAACTTAGCTAATAAATATTTAGCCTTTATCACCATGTCTTTAGCAACACCTACCAACTATAGTACTTCATCATTAGTTTTATATATAGTACCTTACACTTCTTGTTTAAAATATTAAATAGTTGAGTTAAGAAGGTTTTCAAAATTAGGTTGATTCACCAGCTCTCTTGTTTGGGTGATCACCCTGATTACTCATATGTCTCTCAAAATTTGTAGTGCTTCAATTTCATGATTAATAAAAAGACTCAACAAATTTTTCATTTGTCTATACTAGTTTACAGAGCCATCCCTTTTATCAATCACATAATTTAAATACCATGAAACATCCATGTTGTTCATCAAATTAAGCTGATCAAAAGAACTAATTATGGAACACTAGACCAAGAAGTTTAATCTCCTTTGTTTATCCTTCATTTTGTTCCACAATGTGATGATGTCTATTCTATGGGCTTGATTGGCTGCCTTGGATACTTTAATATTGAATATAATATTATATAGTTTTGTAGTTACACTTTATACCTTAGTAATTACCTCTTAAGGAGCATGTATAATATGCATTTATTTCTTCCTCTTCAAGGCTTCTTCAGTACTCTGGTGCATCTCCTTTAACATTGAACCAGTAGAATCAACAAAAGTATTGAAGTATTCAATGTACTTAGTAGGATCATTGAGGTTTCTCTTGGGTATTTTGGCTAATGAGAACAAATTTTCTCTTTGCTCAAATTCTATCTCTCCCTTTGTTCTTGTATTTATCATCTTCCTCTTCCTCACTCTCTATATAGACCCATTTTCTTTTTCAAACCTTGTGGAGACTTTGGGTAGCTCTATCATAAATAGATTTTGCCTTTCATCCTTGACATTATACATATCCCTTACCCATTAAGGAATTATTAGTTCACTTATTTCTTCTCTTTGAGTAAGTTGTGAAGATGTAGAAGGTTGAGAGGTCATTAGAAGGGATGTGGTCACAATGGTTGGCAATGAGGCACTTATTTGAATGGGAACTTAAGGGGATTTTTTGGCTAACCACTTGCCATGGAGAGGTTTCTTTCGTAGATGTCACCTTAGTCAAGAATTTGGTTAAATCTAGGGTTATCTCCATAGTCATGGTTGCTTTTGGTAGGGCCAATGGATGGGGCATGGGAAGCTCTAATTGGGTTAACTTATTTCTTGGAATTGGTGGCTTGTAAAAATTGGAAACTATGACCAAATTCTCAAAATGAACTTTTTTAGGAGTCCTTACTAATTTTGGTGTGGAAAGAATATTAAAATATGTACTAGTGATAATAGATGCGGAAGATTCAACAGTAGGCATTATAATAGGTAAACTTATAGTTGGAAATTTTATATTAGGGATTGAAGAAATGATAAAAGAGACTACCTTATAAATCTTCTGACTTTGTTCTGGTGTGATCCCAACCAAGGTGTCTCCTCCTTATTCTCCCAAACTCAAAGCTTTTGCTTTCTCCAGCTCAACTTCTTCATCATTTAGTTGTGCCATTCCCATCTTCTAATCTTTTTCTTTGGATTGATAATTAACCAAGGATGTCAATTCTCTATCTCTTCTTCTTCCAACTTCATTGTAGCCTCTGTATCTTTCTCCTCTTCTTTAAGTATTTTCTTTAATGATAAGGAGACAAAGTGATGCTCTCTCTTCTATATTTCTATCTTGGGAAGGAGTAGAGGAATCCTTGTGATTATTTTTGTATGCAAAGATAGGTGGAGTGGAGGGTGGAGAATATGGTATAAGGGTTGTGGGAACAACTATGGTAGGAGGTAGAGATGAATGTGATAAGGTAGAAGGGGTGGAAGGCAAAGGGATTCCCTGAGGGGACTTAGGAGATTTGGGAGAGCCAGGGGGAGTTGGAATTAAAGTGAAATATGATTGCAATAATTCTGGGAAGCTCACTTGGGTGACTAAGGTAAGAGGATGCAAAGGAGTCATCATAAAATCTATATTCCTTTCACCAACTGAGGTAATGCATGGCCTATCTATTATTTTTGTTGTACCCAAGACTTGATCATATGAAGTTGTGGAAGTGGAAGGTGCTTGATGAAAAATTTCTCTTTAAATGTCCTTCTCGAGCTAAGGATTTGACTCCCTTTGGATCCCAAATTGATCTACTTCTTCTTATATGGTTTTTACTTCTAGGGAAAGAGGTTGATCTAGTGGCTGAGAGCCCTATGGTGGATATGGAGGCCATTGTTGACTCCATGCATTTTTGGCCTATACCTTTGTTGCATCTAGATTATATTTCAAGTCTTGTGTAAGTGTCATAGATATCTTCTTATCCTTAATTTTTATATAAACTTTAGAGTCATATGAGGTATTAAAAAAGACCTGATCATAATCATAAGCCTAGTGACTATAAGAAACATGCACCTTATTCTTATCTAAGATGGTTGAGGTACCCCTTATTCTCTTCCTAGGGTCTCATTATCTGAATGGAGGAAACTAAAAGTTGTATCCTAGCTTTAGCATCTAAAATGAAGTGTGACCTAGTCACATACTAATGTTGCCCAATACTAAAAGGTGTTTTAAAGTAATATTCCAAGTGTCTCTGACCTAATTCATCATCAATACTATTAAAAACTTGGTATGCTATTTCTTGTTCTACAATGTGATCAGGGACATGATGAGGTAATAATAAAGGGGTAGTCCTAGTACCTTCCACTTAGATGATAGTTACATCTGGGTACAACCAATAATCACCCATTTTAGTGAGTGTCCTCCTTATATTCTCAGATAGTTTGTATGTTAGGGTGCCTTAAATATCTTAATATATATGAGAATATACCTCATTTATTATCCTCTTGATATCATTCATGTACCTATGAATAAGCATAAAGGATAAATCTTCCCTAACCCTGTTTACAAAATATTAAGTTGATGGTTTCCATCCTGTCCATAAGGCTTGTACATAGTGGCCATCATGACATCTAGTAAGTCAGGCATCATGTATAAATTTATGTCCTTGTGTATTTAATCAAGGTAGAGTATTTGTTCCTTCAATTTGCACTTATGATCTCTCCCAAGGCTACCATTTTTTTAGTTTTCAATAATATGTCTAGTAGTGGCACCCATTCAACCTAAACATAGGTGATACTTGGGAACCCATACAATTTATTCAATAATGCCATTGATATGGTAGCTCTTAGTCTAAATTTAAAAATTCAATTGGTAGAGATTTCTACTTTGGGATTTATCCTCTAGCCCTTTTCAAACCATTGCTTTAGTTCCCAATCTACAGTGTTGTGCTCAAGCCATACATTAGCTAACACTTGATCTAAGTAGTTTCAGGGTAGGGAAGCCTAAGATACCTTTCAATGCCCTCCCTGAGATGTCAAGAGAGGTAGTATAGACTTTTTTTACATGCACTATGTCTCCTATAATGGTTCCATTAATGAATAGAACCTTCAAAATGTCAATGCACAACATTATCTCAGGTTTGGCCATAGCCTAGTGGAGACCTAGTTCCTTAATTAGAAATTAATCATCTATATATTGTTTGGATTCTAGGGAGAGTTCAACCTCTATAGAATAAGATTGAATTGATTTGACCTCTTCCCAAAGTGTGGAATAATGAGAGAATTTAATTTTCAGATCACTCTTCTCAAATATTGTGTCCCTATATAATTGATCCTACAAATGATAATGGGGATGAGACCGAGGGCTTACCTTGTTTTGAATAATAGGCCATTATTATCCTTTAGTCATTGTAATTCTTGTGACATTATAGATTGGTTCATTCTACACTTGGTGACTAAAAAAATTTAGGGCTCATTTGATGCTTAGGAATCTTGAGAATACAATCACATGCTTACATATTGAATGTATTCATGTGCCTTTAACACTGATAATAAACTCTCACTTTTAATGCCTATTTTGATTTGAATATAACAATTAGCTTTTGTGGGTGCCCTTATTTTCCAAGTGGTGATCTTTAATTAATTATTTATGTCAAGTCATTACTTTTGAGATAGTTGTTATCCATTTTTTCACTTACTTCTTTACCATATTATCGATTATTATTTCTTTTATACTTTGGTCATACCTTCCAAGGATAGTGCCACTTGCCATGCCTTCATTAACCTAACCCTTTAAATTTATTCACTATTTTGGGGAGGTCCCATAGTGGTGAGTTAATGTGATAAAACCATGTGGCCTAATCTCAAAATTGTGGAAGCATAGAAGCTTAAGGCATTACATTGGTATTCCTTTCTATGAAGAAATTTTTGGGGCCATAAGTCAACTTGATCAAGACACATGGAGTGATCTCAGAAGCCTAGAGACTCAAGAGATCAAAGCATTATATTGGTAACCAAAGGAATGTTTAACCTTCTAAAAATGCAAATTATTGTAAATGTGTCAAGTGTTGATTATTCAGAACCGTAGAAGCTCAAAAACTCAAGACATTAGGTTGTAGACCAAAGAACCACTTAACCTTTATGCAGATGCAGATTACCATGATCGATACATGTGCATTGACCTTGTAAGCCTAGAGACTCAGGATCTCAGAACCATTAACACATGGGAACATAAAAATTATTTAATTTGTTGACAAATAATAGAAGTTTATGTGTGTCTATTTTATCATAAATGTACCATGTGGTGAATTTGTGGAGCTCAAGAGGTTTGAGGGCTCAAATGACTTAACCTTTTGCAATCATCCAAAAATATAAATGACATGAGAGTGACATGTGTCACAATCATGTGAAATCTTTACCATGGGCCCCATTGGAGGAAATCAATGGTCTTTAACTATTAATCCTATGATCAAAATATACATACTAGGACATATAAAGATTATATTCGTTAGCTTAAAAATTAGAACATCGTATCAAAGTAAAAAAATCCAAGGTTTGAAATTACTTAAGATATTATTTTAATCTTAGATTTTTACAATTTGAACTCGAGTAATGATGGATTTTATAGAAATAACCCTTAAGACAAATGCATGATACCCTAATCATAGATCTTTAGGCTCTTAGCTCTTTAGGTAGAGGTTTTTTCAGTAATAGGTCCCTATTTTTAAAATTTTAAAAATGGTGTGTGTGTGGGTGTTAAGGCATGATAAATGGTGACTCACAAGGGAAAATACCCTTGATTATTTTGAAAACCCAAAATTTTAGAAATAATAGAATTTTAGTCTTAATAAAGAAAGCATAAGGAAATCCAACCTCTAGAACAAAACTCTTATTTCTTAATACAACATACTAACCTTCCCATTCCTTGGATTAATGTGTGATCTAGTGAAATTAATTTCCCTTACTCATGAATATTTTGACAAAGATCTAAAAAAACATTGTAGGTTTTGTTTTGACTTTTGATCTTACAACCAATGAAAAAATAAAACCTGGACATTGCTTTGCTACCAACTAGGCATCCATAACCTTGACAGAGACACCTTTGGTTCCACTCGAAGCCTTTCTCTACTTCCAACTATGCATCCATAGCCCAAATAGAGTTTACTTGAATCAACTATCCTCTATCGATTTTCCATTTTTTTAATTTGAATCATAGATAAAGGAAGGTTTGGAACTACCTTTGGCTGGATATATGAAATAAGAAAAATTATTGGTCAATATGTCCCTGTCAATATGTATTCAACCCTATGTTTATCATCTCCTATCTAATTCAATCTAAATAAAATAAACCTATTCAATCTAAATAAAATAAAATTTTGTCATAATACATACCTCAACTCCAGAAAGTCTAGTATTATCAAAATAAATTTCCATGAGTACCAAGTGTACTCCCTTTAGGTATAATCTCCTTTCTTTTGGCAGTTCCTTTTGGATTCAATTTAGGAAATTGTTTGAGATAATTCTACAACTTAAGAAATTAAACTAGAAAACATTAAACTATTATATCAAAAGCCAAAAAGCTACTCTAAAGTAAAACTAGTGTAGAAAGCAGTAAATTTAATCTATAAAGTAGGAAATATAATCTAATTCTACTCTAAATCTCTATTTATAGTTTACTCTAATGCATTTCTAGTTGAAACAATCATGAAGTAATGCTTCAAAAAATGTCCATTGATTAGAAATGTGAGGTCTTACCTTGGAGGTCTTTTAACCGAAGGGCATTATTTCCCAAGATTTCAGATACCTGATATGGCCCAATACATAATGGATTGAATTTATCATGCTACCCTTTATTATCATGTGCTTTATCTTAGAGGAGCACTAGGTCTAAAATCCTAAAATCCTTGATCTTGGATCTTTTATCAAACTAATATTTGATAATATCTTGATGTTTGTTAAAGTTATACAATTCTTTAGTTATTATATCTTCTAATTAGACTATCTCAAGTAGTTTAGAATTTATTATCTAATCTTTTCCCATATAATCTTGCATGAATTAGTAAGTTGGTAGCTTGAGAATTTTGGTGTAGACTTTTATCCTGTTGGGTATTGTCTACATGATCTAGTAAAGCTTGCCCTCATCTTACCCCTTAGTCCCTTGGTCATATGGTGTGGTAACATGAAGTGGGATTAAATTTAGATTCATACTAGTAGGGGCTTAACTCTAGGACCCAAATACAAGTTTTAAACACTCAACATTTCGTCAAATTATGTAAATTGGAGGATCACCTTGTCATATTGAACTTTAATCGAGCATAAGTTTTAGCCCGTTGGTCATTTTGAGGTGCCATTTTTTTAAAAGTATGTGTTTTTTTTAGATCTTCACTTTGGTGATATTATAATGCCTTATAAATTTGAATATATATAGATTAAAGGGGTCTCACATTACCAGTCTATAGTACACATAGTTTAGCAAATACTTTCTTTCTACACCATGGATCTCAGTTCAGTTCTACTTCTTACACCATTCAATTATCATGAGTGGAAATTCAAAGTGTAAATCCTATGGAGGAGTAAAGGCTTACACCGAATCATGATGGGTATAGAAATAAGATTGACACCTAATGTAGAAAAAGTGAATTGGTACAACTGAAGTGATGACACCTCTGATCTATTATGTTTGTATATGTATCCTAACTTAATTTTTCATATCGAATCTACAACAAATACAAATCAAGTGTGGACCTTATAGGATATACTCTTTAAAAATAACGATGAAATGAGGGGTCATGAGTTGGAGAATGAGCTCATTAGTTTGAGCCCAAGTGATTTTGATATGATCCAAGACTTCTTCACCAGGTTAAAATCACTCAAGTTATATTTGAAACTATATGACATTGATAAAAAGTATGATCAATTGATTCTTTCCATCCTTGCCAAATTAGGATCTGACTATTTTATATTTTTTTATACCTTCCACACCATAAAGCATGCCCTTGAAACTACATAGACAATGCCATCCTTGTATTTTTTTATTATTGAATTAACTTGGAAGAAAGACAAGCTCATTCAAATGGGTACACTAAAGTCCTCCAAATCTCATGCCTTATTTGTGAGTCATGAAAAATAGAAGGCTTCTAGTAGCAAGGAGAAGAAATAAAATAAGAAAGAGCTAGAGAAAAGAAAGGGTCAAAAATATGATGCTAAGTTAAAAACATCAAAAGAGTCCTCCTCTTTAGATGAGAAACCCAAGAAAGAATGACTCACATGTGGCTATTACAATAAATCTAGGCATGATGAATCCAAATGCATGAAAAAGTAGATTGACCAACTAAAAAAACACTCTAGAAGCACAATATCAGTGTCCTTGATTCTTCCACTCAGAGTTCATCAGCATAAGGGTCTTCTTAGGCCAAATATAGTAAGAAGGGAAAAGATAAGTGTAAATCACTTGTTGTAGTTGCCTCCTAGCCTTCCACATGGGTTATTGATTTTGGTGCATTACACCAGATGGATTTATCATAGTATATGTTAAAATATTTGGAGCCTTATTTTATGCCTTCCATTCTATTGGGTGGTGATACTTCTATGAAAGTTAGTGAAATTAGATATGTTAAAGTGAATGATGGGACATTTCATGATGTTTTGTGTTCCCTCTTTATCCACCAATCTCTTATCTATTTATCAAATCAATCACATTAGTTTAAGCAAGATATTTGAGTTCACACCCAATTTTATGGTTATTAGGGAAGTTAATAGTGACTCCATTATTACATTTAGGAAAGCAGATCACCAATCCAGGTTGTATATTTTTTCACATTTTGCTCCTGATCAACCCTCTACTACATTTTTCACTCATTCAGATGAGGTTAGTAAACTATGATATGAGCAATTTGGCCATCTAAGTTATCGCTACCTATAGAAACTCAGTTGTCAAGACATGATTTCAGGGTTGCCATGAGTTAATTTTTCTAATAGAGTTTGTCAGGGCTACATTTTTGGTAAGAATCTAGAGAAGTATGACAAGGGAAAATCATAGAGAGCTAAACAAATATTAGAGATTGTTCACAGTGACATTGGTGGCCCATTTTTAAAACCTTCATTCAATAGGGCTAAGTACATGATTACCTTCATGCATGACTATTTTGGGTACACTTGGGTGTATTTTATTATGCATAAATCAGAGGTTTTTGACCATTTTTAGGACTTTAAAATGCTTATAGATAAAAAGTTAGGTAAAACCATCAATATTTTGTGTACCAATAATGGTGGTGAGTATGTAAGTAACCATTTTGAGTAATTTTGTACATTATATGAGATTGAACTACAACATACAATTCCATATAATCCTCAATAAAATAGTTTTGCATGGGAATAGGCCTTTGAAAGAAATGGACAACTATATGCTACACTCCAAGTCTCTTGTACCTTAGTATTGGGTTGAGGCCATCAACTATGCTTGTTACATTTAGAATTGAATTTCTCACAAAGAATTGAATTAAGTCACTCTTTTTAAAGCTTAGAGTGGTTTAAAAACCCATAATTGAGAACTTTTGAGTGTTTGGTTCACCTATTATGGCTTGTATTCTAAATAATAAATGTAAGGCATTGAAACCTCAAAGTTAGTCTTGCATTTTCATTGGATATCCTGAGGGTGTTAAGGGATACATACTTCTCCATCCCACCACTCATGAGTTGTTTATTGAGAAGAGTGTTTATTTCATAAAGGGTCCCTTGGACTCCACATTTGAAATTTCTCACCCTTCCTTAGATGCACTTAGATTTGATGATAGTTATGATGATTCATATCCACCTAATCAACCTATTGATGATCTTGATTCTTTTTATATTTTTGATGATGAGAATAGTGATGAGGATTCCCCTCCTCCTTCTCCCATATGATCTTTAGACAATGATGAATCCCTTCCTAACTCTTTGAACATTGGTCCTATTTAGGTTAGACAGACACTGCAAAGTGTTGTCCAATGGGTTAGAGATATATCAAATAATAGATGAACCCATTCATAATTATAGGATGCCCCATATGTTTTCATTAAATCTACTTCTGATCCATAATCATTTCATGAGGCATCAAACACACTTGAGTGGGATATTACTATGAAAAAGGAGTATAGTTTTTTGTAGAGGAACAATGTTTGGGATTTAGTCCCACTTCTTAAAGGAAGAAAACTTATGTGATGTAGGTGGATCTATTAAACAAAATTTGCATTTAATGGGTCTATAGATAAGTTCAAAGCACATTTGGTAGTAAAAGTTTTTTCTCAAGTGCCTAACATTGACTACATTAAGATGTTCACTCTAGTTACTAAAATGAACTCAATCCAACTCACTCTCACCATTGTCATAGCACATCATTGGGTTGTTCATCAAATGGATGTGAAGAGTGTCTTTCTTCATAGTGACCTCAAAGAGAAAATATACATGGAGGAACCATGAAGATTTGTGGAATATTTCTCCTTATTTTTTAAACTTTGAAAATCTAACTATGGCCCCAAATAAGATCCTTGAGCTTGGTATGCCAAGATGGACTCCTTTAATATTTTGGTTGGGTTCACCAGATGCCATTCAGATATAAATGTCTACATTTTATGGTAGGATGATTCATTGTTGATTATAGTTATCTACATGGATGATCTATTAATCACATGGAACTATCCATCCACTATCATAGCATTAAAATTTTCTTTGTCTAATAGGTTCTCAATGGCTAACTTGGGCTTGTTGCACTACTTTTTTAGGATTGAAATTTCTTAGTCTAACTCTAGGATCATTATTTCACAATACAAGTATGCTCTTGAATTGATTACATGGTTTAGCATGGCTGATTGTAAGCAAATTTTAACTCATTTTCTATCTAGTGTGAAGTTTGAGGTTGATTTCCCATCTCCTTTGGTTAATGCTACCTCATATTGATAACTTATTGGCAGTCTCATCTACCTTATGCACACTAGACCTAATCTTTCATATGTAGTGGGAATGGTCTCTAAATTTATGTAGGAACCACATGAGTGGCATTGGAAAGCATCTAAGTGGATCCTCAACTACATTCAAGGTACTCATAATTTCAAGAATCATTATGGATCAGACATCGACATCGACTTGATTGGTTATACAGATTTAGATTGGTATGATGACATTAAAAATTTTAAGTTTACTTATGGTTATAGTTTCTCCCTCAGGTTAGGTTTGATTAGTTGTTCAATCAAGAAGGAGGATGTTATTTTTTTATATTCTATAGAGGCAAAATATAGAGGAACTTTTAATGTTTCTAGTGAGGCTATTTGGCTTCAAGGGATTATCACTGAGTTTAGCATCTAATTTTGATGACCAATAGTCATCTTTTATGACAACCAAATCATAATCTAGATATGTCAAAATCCATTCCTCCATCAATAGACCAAGCATATTGAGATTCACATGCATTTATTTCAAGAGCTCATCTATGATTAGGTCATTGATCTCTGCTACATCCAAACAATAGATCAAATTATTGATATATTCATCAAACCTTTCATTGAGAGAAAGTATATTCATTTATGATCTCTTTGTGGGGTTTAGGAAACTCCATCTTCCTCCTATTGGGGATCATGTCTATGTATTTAGATCCTCATTAGGCCTTTATGTTAGGACCCAATTCTTCTACCCAGCTAAGCTACACTTAAGGGGGGGTGTTGGTGTAGACTTTTATTCCACTGAGTTTTATCTACACGGTTTAGTTAAGCTTGCTTAGGTTTAATAAAGGTACTTAAGGGGAAAATAATCCCACATGAATGAAGATGATGGGACTTGTCTATTTTCCACTTATATAAGAAACCTTCCTATGTATTGTTTGGCTAATGATGGTAATGCTTCTTAATACAATTTCTTTATTGTGAAGATATTATTTCTTTCTCTTTTGAATTACTCTTTTTAGGTTTCACTAATCCATACATGTTTTCTCCATGAGTTCAATCCTATCCGGTAGATATAATTACGGACCACTCTAATAAAGAGTGATGGGAAAGACTAGTTGTCATCCATATACCAATATAAATGGTGAAGCTTTAAGAGCTTGTTTGTTCCTAGTTTGATCTACCCATAGTGCATATTTAAATAAGAGATGTCATTATCTTAGTTTATTCTATGCAATTTTATTTATGGTGTCCATTAGGTTCTTATTGGTGGATTAAACCACTCTATTTCCTTATGGGTAATGATTCAAAGATAACTTGAGGGTGATCTGATTGTGGTAGGCCCATTCTATGAATTCAATAGATTGGAATGTTAGACCATTATCATAAACCAATGAAACATATGTACCCAATCAAGTGACTATGATTCCTTCCAAGAAATTGATGACATCTATGGCTTGTGAACTATTGGTAGCAATAGATTCTATCCACATAGTATAATAATCAGTAACTATGAAGATGAAATTATATACTGCTAAAGAATTTGGATTTATTACCCTAATAAAGTACAAGCCCCATTGGGAGAAATAACATCCTTCAATGACTAGATATAAATGCAAAGTAGCATTCACCTCTCTCTTTACAAACACCTGGCACTCATGGAAAATGCTAACATGGTTATGGGCATCCTTAAATATTGTAGGCAAGTAGTAACCCATCCTTAAAATCTTATGAGTTGTAGTATTTCTAGATGGATGCCCATTGCCAACCTTTTGATGTAGATTATCTAGGATGTCCTTAGCATCATCTTTTAAAATGCACCTCAGGTAGATGCCTTCATAATTATTTATTTAAAATACCCCTTTATTGATCATGAAATAGGTTGATTTGAGCCTAAGGGCTCACTTTTGCTCTATGATCAACTTTGGAAGGCACGTCCTAGTAAGTAGATAATGGATGATATGTGACTATCATTCTCCTCCTATCACCTGGGATTCATTGATTTATTTAATTTCAATTTATGGGTCAGTTTGAATCATCATTTAGATGAGGCCCTAGCCTCTTACCATTTTACTAGGTCTAATTTCAAGGTCAAACTCTTAAAGTTTGGCCATTTGTTTCCCTCTCTTTTCTCCCAACTCATTCTGGCTAAGCATGAGTTTGATAGATGGATCAAGGATAATGGCATATGTTTTATTATGCAGAATATAATGTCTAAATTTTTTGATGGCCTTGACTAAGGCATATATCTAATTATCAATTATGGAATACTTTAACTCTGCATCCTTTAGGTTGGTACTCATGAAGGCAATGGGATGTTCATTATCTTCTACCTTTTGTGTCAATACCACAGTAATGGCATGTTTTGAAGTGAATGAATAAAGATATAAATATTTATTAAAATATGGATTGATTAGAATTGGGGCTTGAGTGATTTTCATTTTGATGTCCTAGAAATATTTCTTGGCCTCTATCATCCACTCAATTTTGGCATCCTACTTCAACTTGGTATTCAATGGTTTGATGATTTATAGGAAACCAGAAATGAACTTTCTCATGAAGTTGATCTTTCCAAAGAAATACTTTAGCTCTTTCTTATTTTTGAGCAAATTTAGCTTGGAAATATCCTAGATGCAATCTAGGTCGATGGAGATCCCTTCTTTATTGATAATATGGCCCAACAATTTTACTTTAGTCATTCTAAAAATGCATTTCTTGGGGTCCAGAGAAACTCCATACCTTCTATACCTATCTAGTAATTTCTATAGATGGCTTATATGGTAATCCTTATTCTTGAAAAATAATTTAAGATCATCCATGTAGATGATGATGCACTTCCCCACCAGTCCTTGAAAAGTGAAATCCATCATTCTCTAAAAAGGGTCCCTAGCATTGATTAGGCCAAATGACATCCTTTTATATGCAAAGGTTCCAAATTTAGTGGTGAAGTTGGTATCCATCTTATCTTTTACCTTTACTAATACCTAGTTGTAGCTTGATAATCCATACAAAAAAAACATCATCTTTGAGCCACTCACCATCTATATTATTTCATCCAGAGAAGGTAGAGGATAATTGTCCTTTTTTTAGGCTTTGTTTAAGTTCCTTAAATCCACACATAACCTGATTTCTCAATTAATATTCTTGATTGGTAATAGATTAGCTAGCTAGGTCAAATTCCTAATTGGGAAAACAATCTTGGCATCTAGGAACTTTTGTACTTCAGTCTCTATGAGAAGTTTTAGGACTAGGTTTACTGGCCTTTACCTCTGCATGAATGACATGTGTTCTGGACTTAAAGGAATAGTGTTGGTAATGACCCATGGATCAAATATTTTCAAGTCATCATATGTCCAAGAAATGACATCCTTGTAATTTATGAGCAATCATTTCATCATATGTTTTTTGTTTTTAGTACAGCTTAGACCTATATTCACCAATTGGGGAGCCTAGTTAGTCCCCAGGTTTTCCTTAGTGAATTTAGACTTAGTTTCTTTCAATTGTTTCTAATTTTGGACCTAAGGGTCAATGTCAAAATCACATTTTAGAAAAACCATGCCCAAGGGAATTCAATTTTCTTTCAGTTGAAGAACACCTTATTCACCCATATCTTCAATCTACATAGGCTAAATATTTCCTTCATTGATTATTTGGGCTTCAAAAGCTCTTAAATTATTCAAGAATTGTACAATTTTTTGATCTTCATCAAACACTTGGAATTTTTCCATATTATCTAGGACAAAAGGGAATGGGACTAACCCTACTAAATTTTTTGCATATTAGATTCTTGAAGTGGTGCCAGATTAGTGATAAAGGCCACCAATGAATCAACTATCTGATTTTTCTATATTAGGATGGCCTTGATGCCAAATGCTTCAAAGGATTCAATAAAGCCCCAAACTTAGTGTTTTTAATTATTTAGGTATGCAAGCTTGCACTGGTACTTATTTTTTATCTAGTTTACAACTAGATCAGAGTCATCTAACACTAGTAGTTTTTTGGCAACTTGATTTAATGCAAATTATAGACCTATGATCAGGGATTCACACTTAGCTATGTTATTGGTACAAGAGAACTACAAACTATAAGTAGTTAGGTACTACTTACCTTTTAGGTCTATCAAGGCTACACCTACATCAAATCCTTGCTTGGAATGAGCCCCATCAAAGTGTATATTCTATATTTGAAAAGAAAATTCAAATTCTTATTCATGCAATTATTATTTGGTGGTGAAATTATACACACCTGCATGTGTCCACACAAATTTGAATTGTTCAATTTTGGTGTTATACTTAGTAATCAAGTGCTTCATTTTGGGTTCTCTATTTACCTTGATTTTATTTGAGACCCCCTTCTAGGGTAGCCACATGTGGGATAAATCTATGGCTATGTATCCATTTAGTATTTTTTACCAGTCTCAACTTAATAACAAGCCATATGCCTTTGGAATGTCAATGACCAAGATTTCAATAGTCTATTACACTTATGAATCTAGTACTATCTTTATGCACACATTTGTCAATTCTCTAACACATGGGATTGAGGATTTATCCAATTGTAGTACTACTCTTTTTGACTTGTTAGGAGTCAAACACAAATTTTGGTAAATAGTCATAGGCATTACATTAGTTGATGCCCCAAAATTAACTAGGCAGTTGTGTATATTTTTGTTAAACATTCAAATTATCAATAGGAATGATAATACCTTAGGTTTATCTTTGTACATTATTAAATTTATATGGGAAGTTTTGAACTTTTTAGAAGTCATCCTTATCAGGGCCTTGAGTAGTAGCTCTTTATATTCAATGATCTGAGCTAGCTCATAAAGATTGATATTGGCTTTAATATTTTTCATGTCTTCAATAATATTATACCCTCCCTTTCTAAGATTGATCCTTTTGATTAGAAAGAGGATAATTATCCCTCCTAGGTGGAGGTGGATTATCTCTCCATGGCATTGGCATATTATTGTTAGCATTTGGATTAGGAGTAGTGGTATTATTATTGGGAAGAGTTGAAGTCATCATAAGTCACTTACTTCTCAAGTTATAGTTATCATTGACCTATTGTTATTGTTGAAAAGCATGAACCTCATTGGTGTTATCCTTAGGCTCATTATCATCTTCCCCTAAGAAGGGAAAGTCATAAGTGTCAAAGACCATAGTTGTGATAGGGTTGCATGAAGCATTTGACAAAGATGGTTCTTGTTGACTAGTAGAATTTTCCTACCTTTTTGCTTCCTGCTAGAATATTTTAAAAGTAATGTAGAACTTGATACAATCTAGTTCTCCATGTTATCCAATTTTATAGATCTAGCACTAATTTGGAAGAGCTTCATCCATGATATTTATCTATGACATCCTGTTAGATAGAACCTGCTAGTCTTAATTATTCTTAGGCCTATTAAAAGGCTTGTTGTACTTTTGGAACCCATAACCTTGATTGTTCTTATTAGAGTTATGCCCACCTATATTACCCATACTTTTTTGTATGCTGAGGAATTCATTACTTAGCTTATGTATCATTATTTGGATAACTTCCATCTTCATCTTAGTTGAGTTGGAAGCATTTTCGTATGTGGAAGCATTATTAACTAGTATAGAAGGCTGACTCTAGCCTTGATATATAGAAGCAGAATTGTTCAATAAATTGGAATGTTGATTATGGGTAGCATGGGTTAATGGCAATTGATTATGGATTAAGATCTAGTTTTTTTCCCTTTCATTCTATGTTACATTAGGGATTGGTTTAAAATTTGGGTAGACAATTCCAAGACTGTGTGGAGGTAATGATTGTAACTAAGGATACAATTATTTGTCTACATTGATTGCCTATGTGTAGGCTAAGTGTAAAGTATCAATACCTATGACCCTACACAAAAATATAGAAATCATGGGATCTAGGTTATTTTTATACATTTATAAGGTCAATGACTCATTAAGATGATAGGAAAACAACAATCTACTTACATCTTTTGAAACCAAGCATTAAATTCTTGGATTGGCTCATTGGACTCATGTCTCATTCTACTAAAGTGTTGATAGATAACACTTTCAATGGTAATATGGCCAAACCAGGCTAAGATGGTATCTTAGAATTTTATCTAGTTTATGATTGACCCTTCCAAAATATTTAAAAACTATTCATATGTTGCTTCTTGAAAATTAAAAGGGAATGGTCTACAAGCCACATCCTCATGAGTTACATTCAAGATCCCTAAGGCAGATTTGAAAGATTTTATATGTTCTTTAGTATTCCTCCCTCTTGAAGGAGATAAAGAGGGGAGATATTTCTTTGGGTTTTTAGGTAAACCATGCATCACTCCTACAACATTGATAGCTGAACTAGTCAACCAAACCAAGGATTGAGGTGGGGGATTGGGCTAAAATGGATGATTAAGAGGTGGGTTTTGGGGATGGACAATCAAAACTAATGGAAGATGAGGTTGTCTTTATATGTATGATGATTCTTCCTTGGGTCTCCTATAAATAGCTATATTAGACCTAACCTTTCTATGGATCTCCAAAGGTGGTTGTAATAGGTTATTATCTAATGTTGACCTTGTTATTCATTTGGGTGCATCTAGCATAACTCAAGTGATCTTACTTCTTAGGATAGAGGTGGAAGATGGAGGCCATCCTTCTGGAATCAATTTGAAGTTTCTATTGATGTGTGTTTTATACACACCCCCTGAATTTATTATGAGGTTGCCTATAAAATTTTAGGATTGGTGAATAAGATCACTTCAAGGCACGAGTTATGGGGTATTTAATTTTATAATAACCTATTGGTGGAATAGTGGTTGAGTGACATAAATTATTGGTTGAGTGAAACAGATAGTTTACCATAGATGAACTGGTTATGGGAGAACCTAAATCTACTTAGATTGGGAGGAAGGATGACGATTTTAACCAAAGTTGGCAAAATTTGTAAAATAAACTTCAAAAAGAGGGAAGAGTAAGGCAAAAAAGGAAGTTTATAAAAAATCCATGGATAAAGCCTTTAAAGACTGGTATTTGAACTCAAGTAGGAAAAGGAACCTAAACCAATACTTGTTGCAAGATACTGTAGCACACAAACAATCAAATATAGTGAAGATTCAAAGGAAATAAAAACACAACATACAAAAATCAAAAGTTTCCTAATTGCCAAATTGTTGTTGCATATCTACAAGAGGATTATGATAAGTATGCAAAAGATATTCAAAATAGCTATAGATAAAAATAAAAGACTATATTTAAAATAGATACCTCATACACAATTTAAGCACTAATATACCAAAATGACTGAATGTCCCAATCAATCCATAGAATTAGAGAAGAATGAATATTTTCACATAAAGATCAAGTCAAGCAAAACTTTTTTGAATTTAATAGTATTCTCAATAGCCAAAATTTTCCTCCCTTTACGACTAGGATGTTACATGTATTTATAATCTTGGGATGGGGAAGGCTTCATCTCTTCAAGATTCACCTAAAATTATAAGTATAGAAATAGAACATCTTGTTTAAAATCATGAAAGGATGCATGTTACAATGATAATAATCAAAATAGATGTATCAACTAAAAATAAATTATGCATGTAAAATGATAGATTGGGAACTAAAGTCCCAATTTGATGATAATCATGCAAATACATAATCATTCTAAAATTGGAGTACTTATGCAATGTTGCTACTTGAATTAGTTGATGAAGATAGTACAATTACAACTATGACATAAACTAAGATCTTTGTGAAGCTTGGGGCCACTAACTGCCAATTGTGCATGTTGTAGACCTAGAAACTACCTCTTTAGCCTTTATCACTTCACTTAGTGTGGATGATGTATCAAAATCTTTATCTATGAATTCAAAATTTAGTAATGAAGGTTTCAAAATTTTGACTAGCTCAATCATTAACATATCTTATTCTGCCTCTGAGCTCTTAAACTCAGCTAATAAAACTTTGGCCCTTGTCACTCTATCTTTGGCAAAACCTACCAACTATAGTACTTATTTGTTGGTTTTATATATAGTACCTTCCACTTATTTTTTAAAATATTCAACATCTGAGTGTAGAATGTTCTCAAAATTGGGTCAATTCACCAACCCTCCTATTTGAATGATCATCTTGCTTACTCTCATGTCTCCCAAAATTTATAGTGCTTTAGTTTCATGATTAAGAAAAAGACTCAGTAGCTTAATAATTTATCTATGCTAGTTTAGGGAGGCATCCCTTTTAGAAATATCATAATTTAAGCACCATAAATAATCTATGTTGACCATCAAATTGAGTTGATCAAAAGTAGTAATTCTGAAACACTGGACCAAGAAGTTCAATCTTCTTTCTTTGTCCTTTATTATGTTCTATAGTGTGACAATATATGTTCTATGGGCCTGACTGGCTACCTTGGATACTCTAATATTGAATAGAATATTATATAGATTTGTAGTTACACTTTGTACCTCAGTAATTACCTCCTAAGGAGCCTATATAATATGCATTTGTTTCCACCTCTTCAAGGCTTCCTCGGCACTCTAGTGCATCTCCTTTAATGTCAACCTAGTAGAATCAACAAAAGTATTGAAATCTTAAATGTACTCAGTAGGATCATTTGGGTTTCTCTTGGGTCTTTTGTCCAATGAGAACAAATTTTCTCTTTATTCAAATTATATCTCTACCTTTATTCTTCTATTTATCAGCTTCTTCTTCCTCACTCTCTGTATAGTCCCACGTTCTTTGTCAAACCTTATGGAGTTTATGGGTAGCTCTAACATAACTAGATTTTATCTTTCATCCCTGACATTATGCATCTCCTTTACCTATTAAGGAACTATTAGTTCACTTTTTCCTTCTCCTTGAGCAAGTTCTAAAGATGTAGAAGGTTGAGAGGTCATTAGAAGGGATATGGTCATAGTGGTTGGTAGTGAGACACTTATTTGAATGGGAACTTGGGGGATTTTTTGGCCAACCACTTGACATGGAGAGGTTTCTTTCATATGTGTCACCTCAGCGAAGAATTTGGCTAAATTTGGGGTTATCTCCATAGTCATTATTACTTTTGTAGGGTCAATAGCTAGGGCATGGGAAGCTCTAATTGGGTTAACTTATTTCTTGGAGTTGGTGACTTATTAAAAATGGAAATTGTAACCAAATTATCAAAATGGACTTTTCTAATAGTACTTATTAATTTTGGTGAGGAAATTATATCAGAATCTATACTAGTGACAATAGAAGTGGAAGATACAATAATAAGCATTACAATGGGTAAACTATAGTTAGAACTTATATACTAGGGACTGAAGAAATGATATAAGAGACTACCTCATAAATCTTTTAAATTTGTTCTTATATGAGCCTGACCAAGGTGTCTCCTCATTCTTGTTCTCCTAGACTCAAAGATTTTGTTTTTTCCATCTCAGCTTCTTCATCATTTAGTTACACCATTCCCATCTCCTAGTCTTCTTCAAATGGATAATCAATGAGGGATATCAATTTCTCTAGTTCTTATTTTTCTAGCTCCATTACAACCTCTATATATTTATCCTTTTTATTAGTAGCTTCTTCAATGATAGAAAGATAAATTAATGGTCTCTCTTCTAACTTTCTATCCTGGGAAGGAGCAGGGAAATCATTGTGCTTCATTTAGTATGTGAAGATAGGTGGATTGGAGGGTGGAGGATATGGTAGAGGGGTTGTGGGAACAACTATGGTAGGAGGTGGAGCTAAATGTGATGAAGTGGAAAGGCATAAAAGGCATAGGGCTTCCCTAAGGGGACTTAAGAGATTTGGGAGAGACAGGGGGAGTTGAAATTGAAGTGAAAGATGATTTTAAGAATTTTGGTAGGCTTAGTTAGATGACTAAGGTATGAAGAGGCAAAGGATTCATCACAAAATTGATCTTCCTTTGACCATTTGAGGTAATAATTAGCCTCCCCATTATTGTTGTTGTACCTAAGACTTGTTCATATAAAGTTGTAGAAGTAGAAGGTACTTACGGACCAAGAAGTCCTCTCAAAATATCCTTCTTGAGTTGAGGATTTGACTCCCTTTGGCTCCCAGAGTGATCTTCTTCTTCTTCTTCTATGGATTCTACCTCTAGGGAGAGATTGATCTAGTGGTTGAGATCCCTATGGTGGAGATGGAAGCCATTATTAACTCCATGCATTATAGTACTCTTCCTCTATTGCCTTTAGATTATATTATAAGGCCTATGAAAGTATCATATATATCTTCTTATCCTTCATTTTTATCCAAACTTTAGAGTCATCTGAGGCATTCAAGAAAAATTTATCATGGTCATAAGCTTGGTGACTATAATAAATGTGCACCTTCTTCTTCTCCAAGATAGTTTTTAGGTACCCCCTTATTCTCTTCCTAGGGTCCCCTTCTCTGAATGGTTAAAGCTACCAATTGTATTGTGTCTTAGATTTACTAGCTAAAATGAAGTGTGACCTAGTCACATACTGGTGTTGTCCAATGCTAAAAAGTGTTTTAAAATAATAGGCCAAGTGTCTCTAACATAATTCTTCATCAATGCTATAGAAAATTTAATATGTTATTTCTTGTTCTATATTGTGATCAAGAACATGATGACATAATAATAAAGGGTAAGTCATGGTACCCTCCACTCAGATGATATTTACACCTAGTTACAACTAATAACACCCATTTTAGTGAGTGTCCTTGCTATGTTTTCAAATAGTCTGGGAATTGGGGTGCCCTACTTAGCTTGGTATATATGAGGATATACCTCATTGTTTATCCTCTTGATATCATTCATGTACCTATGAATAAAAATAAAGGAGAAATATTTTTTGACCTTATTTCTTGAATATTCAGTTATGGTTGCCATTTTTGGCCATAAGACTTCTACCACCGTATCCAATAAGTAGGACATCATGTAGAAATTTTGTCCTCAAGTATCTGGTCAGGGTAGAGTATTTATGTTTTCAATTATCTACTTATGATCTTTCCTAGGGATACCAATTTGTTAGTTTTTAATAATATGTCTAGTAGTGGCACCCATTCAACCTAAACATAGGCGATAATTGGGAACCCATACAATTTGTTCAATAATTCCATTGCTATGGCAACTCTAGGTTTGAATTTAACAATGAAATTGGTAGAGATTACTCCCTTGGGATTTAGCCTTTGGCCCTTTGCAATCCATTGCTTTAGTTTCCCATCTACAATTTTGTGCTCAAGCCATACATTGGCTAAGACTTGATTGTAGGTAGTTTTAGAGTAGGGAATCCTAAGATACCTTTCAAATGCCCTCCCTGAGTTTTAAGCAGAGGTAGTCTATAATTTTATGATATGCATTATGTCTCCTACAGTGTTTCTATTAATGAGTAGAACCTTAAAAAGTTCAATGCATGACATCACCTCATGTTTGGTCATAGTTTGGTGGAGACCTTGTTCCTTAATTAGCAATAAATCATCTATATATTGTTTGACTTATGGGGAGAGTTCATCCTCTATATAATAGGATTGAATTGATTTAACCTCTTCCCAGAGTTTCTATTAATGAGGGAATTTAAAATTCAAATCACTCTTCTCAAATACAATGTCCTTATATTTAATTAATCCTACAAATGATAATGGGGATGGGACCAAGGGCTTACCTAATTTTGACTAAAAATCCATTGGTATCATTTAGTCATTAAAGCTCTTGTGAGATTTTAGACTAGTTCATTTTTCACTTGGTAACTGAATAAATTTAGGGCTCACTTGACTCTTATGAAGCTTAAGAATGCAATCAATTAATCAATAGAGTAATAGCAATGTGAATCTTAATTTTCATAGATTTTGGATCAATTACTCGTAATTTTGCATATTGAATGTATTCATGTGCCTTCAATGTTGATATTAAACTTTCACTTTTAATGCCCATTTTGATTTGAAAATGTCAATCAACTTTGGTCAGTACCCCTATTTTCTAAGTGGTGATTTTTCATTAATTTTTTTATGTCCAGTCATTATTTTTGAGATAGCTATCAACCATTCATTGACTTGTTTCTTTATCATGATGTCAATAATTTTTTCATTTTTGATTTGGCCATACCTTTCCCAGATAGTGCCACTTGTCATGCCCTCAATAACCTAGCCCTTTAAATTTATTCATTATGTTGGGGAGGTCCCATAGTGGTGAGTTAACATGATCAAGCCATGTGGCCTACTCAAAAATATGGAATCACAGAAGTTCAGGGCATTAGATCAGTATTCCTTTCGATGAAGAACTCTTTGAGGTCACATGTCAATATGATTAATACATGTGTAGATATCTCAGAGGCCTAGAGACTCAGGAGCTTAAAGCATTATATTGGTAACCAAAAGACTATTTAACCATCTAATGATATAGATTACTACAAATATATCAAGTGTCGATTGCTTGGAACCCTAGAAGCTTAGAAGCTTAGGACAATAGGTTTAATATCAAAGAACCATTTAACCTTTTTGTGGATGCAAATTACTCTGATTGAGACATTTAGGAGTTCAAAACCATTATCACATAGGAATGTAAAACTTATTAAATTTACTGATAAATAACTAAAATTTTTGTGTGTCTATTTTAGCATGAATGTGACACGTGGCATATTTGTAGAGCTTAGGAGGCTCAAGGGATTGAAAGACTTATCCTTTTGTAATCATCTAAAACTCCAAATGACATGAGAGTGACATGTGTCACAACTACATGAAATCTTTACTATGGGTGCAATTAGAGGAAATAAATGGTCTTTAACTATTAATCTTATGATCAAAATATACATACTAGGACATAGAAAAACTATATCCATTAGCTTTCAAATCAAACATCGTATCAAATTTAAAAAATCTAAGCTTTGAAATGACTTAAGATACTAGTTTAATCTTAGATTTTTACAATTTGAATTTGAGAAATCTGAATTTTATAGAAATAACCCTTATAACAAATGTGTGATACTGTAGTCATAGATAATTAGGCTCATAGCTCCTTAGGTAAATATTTTTTCAATAATGGGTCCTTATTTTTAATTTTTATAAAATGGGGTGTGTCTGTGTGTTAGGGAACAACAAATTGTACTATATACCTAACCTATAATATTCCTTTCTTGATGATATATTAATATATACATATTTTAATAAAAATTTGATATGTTAGGAATTAACTCATAAGAAGACAAAATTCATAATCAAATTAAGAAGGAAAAATTGAATGTAAGTATTACATTTTGATAATGCATGTTGAACATAGTAATAGCTAAGGCCATTATAAAAGCATTGAAGCAATGGTTTTTAAAAAGATATCAAAATGATTTTAATTATTTAACATTATGGAACTTCACTTTGTTTGGGTAATGTAACTTGGATTTGGGATTGGGAACATATATTCCCTTGTGGGTTAACATATGGTCAGGATCATATTTGATTGCATGTTCAAAAGTATCATAAATAAGGTTTAAGGCTCTAGAGTATGTTTAGTTTCTTTTAAATCTCAAGATAAAAATTGTATGAACATCTGAAACACATAAGTGCTCCACCAAAGTTTATTTTATATTAAGGATGTTAAGTTTTGGCATTCTGTAATGGATGATGTGAATGACAAATTTTCTCCTATTAAATTTATCTTTACATTATATTTACTTCACTAACAAAGACCATGTTGGAGTCTCCTTTGGTATGATTGCACTCTTTTGGCTCCTAGTTACCATAGTATCAAAACACATATGGTAATAGAAAACATGCAATATAATTTTTTAAATGAGTATAAATAAAATAAATGATGATGCATGAAGTTAATTGTATATGATTATAACATATAAGCTAATTCAAGGAATAAATAATCACATGAATTCAATCATAGCAGTAAAAATGCAAAAGCTAATTTAATGATGAAATTATTGCAAACATTTGTATACATTAGTAAATTCTAAAACATATTATATATAAATACATAATATAAGATACATTTATAAATAATAATGTAAATAACAACACAAGAATTTATTAAAATACATACATACATACATACATACATACATACATACATACATACATACATACATACATACATACATACATACATACATATATATATATATATATATATATATATATATATATATATATATATATATATATATATATATATATCCTTAAAGTAGTTGGCTTTATAGAATAGAATGTTTTCCTAAATAGAACTATACATTGGAAGGTCCCTTTCTATTTCTAAACCGGTTGGATTTCAAGATTATGATGTTAGACTAGATAGTAAAATATATTTGGGGATCTCTCATTAACTTAATTCAAAACCTTCTTATATAAACAATCTAAATTCCAACTAGGGACATGTTGGGAGAGCATTATAGGGTTTGAAATCCCTTTGTAAATCTCAATTCTTAGTATCAATGGAGGCACTTGTAAGCCGTTAAACCGAGTTGGACAAATGTCCGAATAAATTCCCCAATAATAAGTAGGTAAGAAGAGAATACAATGTATCTTGTCTATTTTGAATTATACCAACATTCTATGGGAAATATATCTTTCTTTTAGTGTGAACTTGTTTATTTTTTTGAAAATCACACATCGTCTGGAACTTATAATTTTAGAAAAAAATACCACAAAGGAATTATGAGAACATAGAACGTGATCCTAACTAAAACCTTAAGGGAAGACTACTCAAAAACTCTAAAAACCATGAGTTTAATGTTTGTCTAGAAGAAAATATAGGACCTTATATAAATTTTTAAATATTATCATTTACTTTAAAACATTTTATAAAAAATGTTGCTTAATTAAAAGCTATATAATGCCATTAATTTTTATTTATAAAAAATGGTTGTACACATTTTTAAAAAATATTACATAACTAAAAATAATAACATGTCATTAATTTCTATCTTTAAAAAATTATTTTATATGCAAGAGGATATAAGAGTGAATGGAGTTCAAAAAATAAAGTGGTATATATAAACAAAATCATAATGATTAATTTGTGAGGCCTAAGGTAATTTTACTTCAAATGGTAAATTCACATATAATTTCAATTATATTTATAAAAATGAATCAAATTTTAACATGATACCATACATATCTCTTTCCATGTTGACAATATTGAATAATATTTTGTTTCCTTTAATGCTTGCAAGAGTGTGACACGTCTCATGACACCATATGATTTGATCCATCATCAAACCAAGAAAGTTTGAATTTTTTTGTTATGATATTTTTTTTTTGGATTGAAAAGTGAACTTTAATTCATATAACAAGATATAATACATCACTAATCATACAAAAAATATGGGTGAAAAAGTCACACCCCAAAAAAAACATACCAATATAAAGAAGCCTCAAGAAGAACAAAGTCCAAACAAGGCCACCAAATGACTAAAGAACCATGGTTAACTCAAATCAAGAGAACATCAATCAAAAAAAGAGAAATATAAAATCACAAATAACAAAGATATCATTAATAAGCAACAACAAACATGGTGGTAGGTGGAGGTAGAGGAGGCAGAGGATCCTGAGGGTTCCCCCCCCCAAAGTTGATAGTCTTCATTAACTAAGAAAGGTCCCAACCATTAGTTTACTAGTTAATTTAAGTATCATTATGTTGCTAGGCATCTTGTTTGGAATGAGAAATAGACAACACCATCCATGAGAACTTATTATGTGAAGGGGGTCTCCAACCCTCCTACCACCATTGTCTCTATTGCCCTTGTTAGATCCTCGGTGAGGAGATGACCAACAAGAGTGAAGAGAAGCACTCCTTCAACTTTGGGATCACTGACTATGATATTGGTGATGCCACCATCCACATCCATGCCCCTAGGGGGAATGGTGGAGAGATGGATCAGGAGGCTCATCGATGACCGCACAAAGAGCATTCCCCTAATGGTCCAAGAGGAGATGTAGATGGTGGAGCTTGAACCAAACCTTATTTGTAAGAATCTAAATCTAGAGGGTAACATTAGCAACCATAGCAATTTTGTTAGTTACAAAAAATATTGTTTCCATAACTTCATTATTAAAACTTGCTTTATTTCTAGATTTACAAATCTAAAAAAGAATATCAGTATGAAAATCTATTAAATCTTGTAGGAATCATGGATGAGTCCCCTAGGAGAGCCATCTTCCAAGTGAAAATTTTAGCCCTAAATGGTTTGAAAAGGGTATGAATCCATCTCTAGGTGACTACGCATGAGGGAAAAAACAAAATAGATGTTTCATGGATTATAGGTGGTGACAGGCTAGACAAGTGGGATTTAAAAGCCCCATGTGTTTGAGTTAGTCCCCTATATGTAGAACTTGTTAAATAATACACCAAAGGAAGTGGATTTTTTAGGCTCAATACAAGTCACCTAGATATTATCAAACCTCTAATCCTAGACATGATGGAGAGACTTGAGAGACCATAAATGATTGAGAGATTTAGTATCAATATGTTGAGGGGCCAAAATATTATAACCTAGTCTAGTGGAGTAGCAACAGAATAATGTAATTGTTGGCCAGGCTAGTCCTTCCACCATGGCATAAGAGAGGAAACTCCAATTTTGTATAAGTACTCGTGAGGTACGGAAATTTTTAATTCATAAATGGATTTTGCATCTTCCTTATTTAGATTTAACTTATTCTTAACCATATTCTAAGGAATCCAATCCCAAGTAACCTTATAGAAGAGGTCTCCAATCATGTGAATACCTTTTGCCTTAGGATTTTGACCCAAGGGACCATGGAAAAGGGGACTCTTGACCAAATTTGACCCCAATTAAAATTGATCACCCCCTATAAATTTGAATTTGTCATGGTCTTGTGATGTGGTCTTGGCATACCCTATATGGTCCATAGAGTCTCCATATAACCTTGTTAGCATGGTTTAAGGTAAATTTGGAAAAGTTAATGTAATTTCATGTTGTGGCCATAGAGTGGTCTAGGGGTTTTATGGAAAATAAGTCATGGTAAATATATTTAATAGGTTATTATGGGTTGATTAATGTCATTTCATGTGTTAAACGTATGTTCACAACATTACATGAAGTTTTGAAAAGTTTGAGGATCATTTGCTAACTCTAAGGTGTTGAAAATGAGTGAAAAAGGTGATTTTAGCTAATATTTGTGTTTTTCAAAGTTCCATAACTTTAAAATATATAAAATAAAATTATAAAGATCTTAGATAAGTTACATAACTATTACACCTATCAACATGTTAGAGAAAAGAGCATATTCTTGAAATTCAATGCCACTTTGAGGAGTTAGAGAAGTTGAACAGACTTGTGGAAGTCATTTGTTAGGATCCTGTAACTTTGATACCACTTGTTAGTACCTTAGAGCTCAATTAATTACTTTTGTATAAGCAACTAAACACGGAATTAAACTAGAAGTAATAAGTAACTAGAAATCAGAAACAACAAAGAATAGGAGATATGAGAAACAATACAAACTGTATTAAGCTCTTCCAAAAGGAAATACAATGAAGAAATCTCTTTCTCCTCACACCTCAAAGATGTACAGTAATTCTCCCTCAAGATTTCTCTCTTTCAATCAATTAAAACCAACTCAACACTGAGTTGTTCCCTCCAGTGACAATCAACCCAATGGTTGTTGTTGCCTACTTCCAGTGACAATCAACTCAATGGTTGTTTTGCCTACCTTACAGCAGATCTTCTTGATCTTGCACCTTGCAGATCTAATTGACCTTGCTTACCCATAGATCTTCTTGATCTTGCTTACTACAGATCTAATCAATCTTACTTACATTACAATATAGCCCCATGGGTCTCTTAAATAGAACCCCAAGCAAACAATAATTAGAAACGCAGACTCAAGACTAAAATTAGTCTTTACATGCAAACTAACTATTCATCTAAAATTAGAACAGTTCTAGAAACACACAAGTAACCGATGTCGGTTCCTGTCTGACCGATGCCGGCCGACCATAACCGATGCCGGTTACTATGTAGCTAGAGATAACTGATGTCAGTTGACCCCTAACCGATGTCGGTTGGCTTTGACTAATGTCAATTACTGTGTAACCCAGCAACCTCCACATTTGCATATCAGTGAAGCTTTTAGCTCCACAACTCAACAATCTCCCACTTAGAGATAAATAGCTGCACCTATACTTGTACCTATACAACAACATCCTCTAATTTGTTTTTGGCTTGTTTCTCCCTCTTCAAGTTTAATCTTGAAGACCAATAAAAGTTGAATGAAGATTCAACTTCTCCTTTGTTACCGGCTTTGTTAACATATCTGCAGGGTTCTTATCCATATGGATCTTTTCCAGCTTCAACTGACCATCCTCCAATACCTATCTAATGAAGTGGTACCTAAGCTGTATATGTTTGGTTCTTGAATGAAAGGCTGAATTCTTTGCCAAATGAATTACACTTTGACTATCACTGTACAATCTACAACTCTCTTGCTCCTTTCCCAACTCTTCCATGAACTGAGTCATCCATATCATTTCCTTGCTAGATTCTATGATTGCAATGTATTCTACCTCTATAGTAGACAGGGCAACAACCTTCTGCAACTTTGAAATCCAGCTAACCATTGTTCCACCAATAGTGAACACATATCCTGTGGTGCTTCTCCTGCCATCCAAGTCACCTACCATATCGGAATCTACATACCCATGTAGAGAAGTGTTTGACCCTCCATAGCATAAATGCCTACTATTGGTCCCTCTCAGATATCTAAGAATCCACTGAAATGCTTTTCAGTGCTCCTTTCCTGGATTGGCCATAAACTTGCTAACAACTCCCACTGCTTGGGAAATATCAGGTCTAGTACTCATATACTCAACCTCATCATGTGATTTAGGACACTATTCTTTGCTCAACTTGAACTATCCAGCCATAAGTGTGCTTACCGATTTTACATACTACATATTGAACCTCTCCACTACCTTATTCACATAATCCTCTTGAGACAAAATCAACCTGTGATTTTCCCTATCTCTCAAAATACTCATGCCAAGGATTTTCTTTGCTGCTCTTAAATCCTTTATGGCAAATTTCTGAGCTAATTTTACCTTTAGCATAGTAATATCCTACATGTGTGAACCTGCAACAAGCATATCATCTACATACAATAACAGGATAATGTAGCTACTATTATCCAATTTGGTAAAATAAACACAATGGTCAAATTGACATTGACTAAAGCCATGCTCTGTCATAAACCTGTCAAACCTCAAATACCATTGTCTTGGAGCTTGCTCAAGACCATATAACCTGGCCTTATGTCTCACATGTCCATTCTCTCCTTCCTTTAACCTATGAACCCATTCATTTTTTAGTGCTTTCTTGCTGGCTGGCAACTCTACCAAATCCCATGTTTGGTTGTCTTCCAAGGAATCAATTTCCTCATTCATGCCATGCTCCCACTGTTTTCTAGATTTTACCTGCATTACCTCTTCAAAACTTCCTAGGTTTCCACCATCAGTGAGCAATGAGTAGTATAAAGAAGGGGAATAACAAATTAGAGGTTTACTTACCCTTTTGGACCTCTTCATGGGCGTTTGAGACTCATTCACAGCTTGTTGTCCGCCCAAATTTTATTTTGACAATGATCGATCCCAGTCATCTCTCAATCTACACCCAACTAATGTTGGTTCCACCTGATCGACCTGATCGACGTCAGTTCTCATCTGACCAATGTTGGTTTCCACCTACCTGACATCACCAACTTTGGTCTCCACTGGACCGACGTCGGTTCTTACATGATCGATGTCGGTCTCTGCCTGATCAACGTCGGTGTCTGTGTTTTCCTATGAGTGATGATTTTTACCTATGGGCTCATTTTGGATCATAACCTCATCCAAATCAAGATTGTCCTACTTAGTATTATTCAGCCTCTTGAGCTAATCACTGTCCATCACCTTCTTATTGAAAACCAAGGCTTTTTATTTCTTAAATGTGTCAAAAACATTAGATTTCCTTTTTATGCAATAAACCCATACCTTTCTTGTAGCATAACACTGATCCTCCAATAGAAGCTATCTGAGCTGGTCCCCACACATCTACATGAACAAGCTCCAACTTGTGCTTCTTCTTTATTGACCCAGTTGTGAGAAACCTCACTTTCTTCTGTTTCCCAAAAATACAATGCTCACAGAAATCTTGATCTATGCTTTTCAAATCTGAAAGATTACCTTTTGACTTAAGAACATGCATTCCCTTCTCACTCATGTGACCAAGCCTAAAGTGCCACATCTTTGCATCTACATTTAAAGTAGATAAAATAGAAGGAGAATCAGTAATACAAGTAGATAGATAAAGTGTACCTACTTTCTTATCTCTTGCTAATACAAGTGCACCCTTGGAAACTTTCCAAGATTCCGCTGTGAGAGTTACTGTACAACCATCATCACCCAACTTTCCTATAGAAATTAGATTCCTCTTCAGGATGGGTACATACATGACATCTTTCAACACCCATGTGTTGTCATTCTGCAATTTCAGTTGCACTTCTCCTTTGCCAATAATTTGACAAGGCTCACCATCCCCTAAATAAACTTTTCCAAAGTCTCCATGGACATAATCATTGAAAAATTCTCTATTTAGGGTTGCATGGAAAGAGGCACCAAAATCTAAAACCCAAGATTTACTTTATCCAAGGAAAATATAAGAGCATCATGTGCAAAAATACCTGCATCATTTGCTTCTTTATTTCCTTCATGCTGATTTTCTATCAACCAACAATCTTTCTTTGCATGCCCTTTCTTTCCACAATTCTAGCAGGTTATTCCTCCATTTCTGGATTTGGATCTACCGCCTATCTTTGACCTTGATTTCCCTTGCTTTCCCTTCTCTCTTTGCTTTCCCCTGCTTTCAACACTTAAAGCATTACCTGATGTTTCCCCTGTGCTTTTCTTGTGAATTTCTTCATTCAAGATTACACTAACAACATCATCAACTTTCAATATATTTGAAGCAGACACAGTATTACTAACTGCCATTACCAAACTATGCCAACTTTCAGGTAAAGAGCATAAGATTAAGAGACCCTTAATTTCATCATCAAAAACTATTTTGATTGAAATTAACTAACTTACTAATCCATGGGAATCACTAAGATGACTATATACCAATCCACCTTCCTGCATTTGCAAATTAAATAATTGCTTCATAATAAATACCTTATTCGAAGCTGAGGGTTTTTCATATAAATTTCTCAAAGTATCCATTAACTCTACCATTATCTTTGCCTATGATAAGTTGGAAATCACAGATGATGCTAGGCTCAACCTTATAGATCCAAGAGCCTTTCTATCAAAAACATTCCATTCTTCATCTTGCATATCTGTGGGCTTTCTTGAAACCCCACCCAACGGTAAGTACAGATCTTTTTAATATAGATAATCTTCAATCTGTATCCTCCATAATTAATAATTCTTGCCATTGAATTTCTCTATTCTTAGTGTACTTTCTTCTGCCATTGCTTTACTCCCACTCAATCAGAAACCCCTGAGAGTGAACCTGTAATCAACAAACACTAACCTACTCTGATACCACCTGTTAGGATCTTGTAGCTCTGATACCACTTATTAGTACCTTAGAGCTCAATTGATTATTTTTGTAGAAGCAACTAAACATGGAATTAAACTAGAAGTAATAAGTAACTAGAAATCAGAAACAACAAAGAATAGGATATATGAGAAACAATACAAACTGTATTTAACTCTTCCAGAAGGAAATACAATGAAGAAATCTCTTTCTCCTCACACCTCGAAGATGTACAGTAATTCTCCCTCAAGAGTTCTCTCTCTCAATAAATTACAACCAACTCAACACTGAGTTGTTCCCTCTAGTGACAATCAACCCAATGGTTGTTGTTGCCTACTTCCAGTGACAATCAACTCAATAGTTGTTTTGCCTACCTTACAACAAATCTTCTTGATCTTGCACCTTGTAGATCTAATTGACCTTGCTTACCCATAGATCTTCTTGATCTTGCTTACTGTAGATCTAATTGATCTTGCTTACATTACAATACATCCCCATGGGTCTCTTAAATAGAACCCCAAGCAAACAATAATTAGAAACGCAGACTCAAGACTAAAATTAGTCTTTACATGCAAACTAACTATTCGTCTAAAATTAGAACAGTTCTAGAAACACACAGGTGATCGATGTCAATTCCTATCTGACCGATGTCAGCTGACCATAATCGATGCCAGTTACTATGTAGCTAGAGATAACCGATGTCGGTCGACCCCTAACCGATGTTGGTTGGCTCTGACCGATGTCGGTTACTGTGTAACCCAGCAACCTCCATATTTGCATATCAGTGAAGCTTTTAGCTCCACAACTCAACATCATTTGCAAGTGAAAACAACATTATAATTTCCTTTAATACTTTTTAGGTCAGGAATAAGCTTGGAATGAAGTTTTAACTCTCAAATTTGCATAAATATTCTTCTCTTTCCAATCATTCTATTTACAAGCTAGTGAAGGTAGAATTCAAACAGATGGTATAGACCATATAGGTAGAGTTGGGAGATGAAATTTTGGCCAAAGTTTGGGACCCCTATGGATTCTAATTTTCATCATTATTTATTGGATAGGTGCTCTTATATTTATGAACAATCGCTAAGATCCTAGAATGCTTTTTGAGATATCAAAACCCCACAGACTGAGTTTAGAGTAACTCAAGAACAAATTGTGAAATCATGGCTACTTAAAAATAGTTGGGGTGGACTATCAAATGTTTTTATATGCCTCTAACAAATTAACTCATATTATTGGCATGTTTGGATGTCATTTTGGCATGAATTCTTTCTTGTGAGTAGTTTGCAAGTGACTATCATTTTTCTATGTTTCTAAGTTCTCCAGGTGGTTTGATGAATTTGAATGGTTTTTAATTGTATTTTTCTCTATTCTCAATCCATAAATGTCTTCTTGATCACTCAATTATTCCATACAAGTTTGGGGAAATGATCACAACTTCATTCTATAGTGAACTGTGTTTTATGTGTTTTCATGAGTAGGGTGATTTGAATGTTTGAAGATGTTTTCAAAGGAGTTGAAGAGTTATATTATCCTGATAATATTTTTATAAAATGAGAAACAATGGTATTTGAGTCTATAATATCACGTTTTGCGCTTTTCAAGACTTTAAATCTCTCATACTCAAAATTCCCTTCAATGGTCACCTACAAACCTGTAGGTCTGTCATTCAAGAGAAAGCAATGGTTTCTAATGAAGGTTATATTAGGCATGGAAACACTATGAAATTTCAATTGGTTTGAAGAGGTCACAAACTATGAAGGTCTCCAAGCACCCAAATCCAAGTGAAGACTAAGCTAACAATGCATAGCAGATAGTCACCTATATGACTATGATTGTATTGACAGTGAGCACAAAGGTTACAAGTTCTTGAGAGGTTAATTGAACTTGTAATGGAAAGGATAAAGTTAATATATAATTTTTTATCCTTTTTATATGGCATGGTAAACTTGAAAAGTCCAATAGAAGGCCTAATACATAGTCAACTATTTAAGTTAGCACCTACAGCTAGCTTACATTGAAATGGGCCTTAAACAGTAAAAGTTGATGAAGGTTTGGAGCTATAGGTAATTTATAATGTCAAATACCATAAATGACATGATAAAAAACCTTTGAAAATTTTTGGTATTGGTCTTATATACCTAAGAAGTAATGAAACTATATACATTCAAACCCTGCAATAACTACCTACATCCAGTTGAATAGTTGGATTTGAAAAGAAGATGATAGTGAAATGCACAAAGTTTCAAGATCTTGGGATAAATTTAATAGACTATAAAATATCATGAAAAACTTTTAATTCATTTAATTATTAAATATAATGCTCCTAAAGTACCTAAGTTGCAAACCATTCTAGCTAAACATAAACCTAGGCATATATATAGTCATCTATTAGACTATTTGGATGATTCAAGATTATAAAAAACTTGAGATTTTAATGTGTATTTTTAAGGTTATAAAGGATACTAGATAACTCAAGGAATATAATTAAAAAATACCAAAACATGGGTCACATAGATTATACATATTCAAATCTCTCAAAAAGACCACCTCTAACCCATAGTCTTAAGACTATCTTGAGATAGTGGATAGTGAAACACAAAGTTTCAAGGGTTTGAGAAGGTGTCCATTTTATCATTATAATTTCAAGATATAATATTTTTAATTTTTGTGGATAAGGACTCTTTAAAATCCAAGTTGATAGACCGTCTCAAAGGAACACACCTACAAGCCATTAAACACCTGTAGGTTTGTTTGGATGACCAAGGTTTTCAAAACTTGGGACAATGGTTTGTCTAAGTGTTTGAAAATATAGAAGAGATATTAGGGTTATAAAGTGAGTCTAAATAGGGGAATATATATTTTGATGGAAAATACCAAATAGTGGTCACAAGGTTTAATTGACTCTATACACATAGCCCTAAGCATAGTTCTACCTACTCGGTCCTAAGAAGTTTGTGCTTGTTTAAGAATGGTTTGAAGGACTATATGAACAAAAATAGAGAGTGATATGTTTGAATATGATTGAGATAGTGTGACATTAGTCTACCAAGAACCTCAAATGTAGGCAAAGTGAAACATATTCATGACCCTGTTCAGTTCAAACAGTCCATTTCACACACAGTGCTATATAGGTAGACCTTAAGGATATGCCAAGTGGAGATGGATCAGTTAAGATATTAGATAAAATTGAGATAATGGTGAAATAAAATTCAAACGTTTCATGAAGATATTATACCTTGGCAGGAAGAGAAAAAGGTGAAAACAGGGAGCTAGGATGATAAAGTCAGCTTGTCTCACAAACACCAGGCCTAGAGCAATAAGAGTGTAAGAGAGTTTTGATGAAATATTGTGAGAATGTAGATATTATAATAAGTAAATATATATGTCACATACCTCATTAAGGTCATTGGATCTCAAAATAACTTAGGAACATGCACCTACAGACTCAATTTTCTCTTAGGCCTCTTAGAACACTTATTTCCAACCAAGAGGCTATCTTGCATTGCTTGGTATAGTCAGGAGGATTTTCATGAGACCTTTGGCTCCTATTTAAAGTTGAATAAACTAATTCACTTCCATTTTTTTTAATTTTTTGGAATATTCATGGGTCTAGCTTTATAAATCATCCTTAAGAACCCAAGTCACTTTCACACTGCCTAGGAAAGCCATAAAGACCAAAAGAGAGAAATGAATATTTACACCTCTAAATGGATCATAAAATCTTAAAAACCACCCATAACATTTTAAGTACTCCCCTAATAATCCTCCCATGACATTGGTTGTACATTATTATATGGATCCATACGGATTAGGGTCAAAAAGACTAATTTTTATTATTTTGTAGGTCTATACAAGTTGTTAGAGATTCAAATTTAGCATGGAGGTAGGGGAGAATGTTTTATAACTAAATAAAACACTTGTTTTTGGTTTTTAATGTGTGGGTAAAATTTATAAGTATTTTTACTCTCTTGGTAGGAAGGCCTAATTGAGGCCTAGCTAAGAGAGATAAAGGGAAAAAAAGTACATCTCCACTCACTCTCAGAGTATGAAACTAAACTTGGAGTTGTAAATACATAGAGGGTACTATAATATTCCCTTAAATTCTCATGATCCTATGTACTTTTCTCTACACAAGGAGGTTTATACTATTTTAGGGTTACAAGCAAGAAGGCCTAATTAGGGATTTTGCTAGACAATAACTTATTGGGGCTAGTTTGAGGCATCACTATGAATTTTTTTAGTTAAAATATGGTATTAATAGGCCATTCATGAATTTTTGATGAGCTAAAGTAACCGAAACCAAGTTTTGACACTTGTGTACAAAATAAGCTTAAGGAGATGAAGAGTCCTCTAGACACCTTACAAGAGAAAGAGGTGTTGTGTCAAATATAACCTATTTGGGTCACTTAAGAGGTGTCAAGAGTAGAGAAAAGAGGTAGGATAAACTTATTTTTCCATCAATAAGGCCACTTGTCCTTCAACATGTCAAGAAGAAGAGAAGTTTCAAGAATCTAGTCAAGGTGTCAAACAAGAAATTCAACTCCCACGCCACTTAGAGAGTCAAAGCATATGAATAGGAGATACACATGGGATATTAGACCTATTGAGGTAGTTATATAGCTCCTCTTCTTTTTGTAACTCACTTGGCACTTGTCTACCTTCTCTCTCATATGTTCTTCTTCTCTTATCTCACACTTGTGTTATATATTTAGCCACTTTGGCTTTGAAATGTATCCTCCACCTAAGTATGGTGAATCTCTATGCATTTTCATCCTTTTATCAATAAATATTGATCTAATTTACCTTTTTCATGGGTTATTTCAATGTATTTTTTAACTAGATGATCTTTCTAAGTGGTAGATTCTTTAACTTAACATGTTGCCCTTTTTTGCATTCATATTCATCTTTGAAATTCTGTTGTGGGACTCTTGAAGTGTTCTAATGAAGTGTTCATTAGTTTTATTGATTTGTCTCTCCACTAATGTTACAGCATGACCTTGTGTTTAGTCCTCTTAGCTCAATATTCCTTCACAAACCTCCATAGAAATATTAATTCAAGCAGTAGATTTGGATTAGTTTATGTACAAGTTAGGCTTGTGTTTAAAGTGTACTTATAATTGGTTGGCAGTGGTTAGGTTCAAATTGGTGCATCACCTCATTAATATAGGTTTACTTTATGTTTTTTCTCTCCATTTTCATCCAAATGAGCTAGTAGTATAGGTGATAAGATTCAAAGACAAACCAAGGGAGATAGCCCTTCAATCTAGAGGTTTACCCCTACTATAGGCAACCCACATGACTAGGGTTAATTCCATGTTCCACTTAATTTGTAATAGGCTTGAACTACCTCTCCAAGGGTGAAAAATTGAGTGACAATAGTTTTGGCACACCTAGTGGGACTAAGATCCAAAAAAGTGGAATTTTTTTTGGTGTGGTCTTTTTCCTATCAACCTTTGGAGGTATTCAACAAACACCAATGGTGAATTTGAATGAAATCAACTATTTATAAGCAACCTAAGTACATATTATGAAATTTTTTGATGATATCTTCTATTTCATTTGACTAATAAAGTTTGCATGGCTGGATATAATGAAAGCTTCTAGTATGCACCTCCCTATCAACCTTGTCATGACCCCCATTATGTATCTCAATAGCCCTATCAAAATTCTTATCAACCCTATGACTCATGGTAGTCCAATGATCATCCTACCCTCCCTTTATATGACCATGATGTTGTTGAGCAGCCCTATGAAGAAGCCTATGAGGAATGTTGTCAAGAAGAGTACCAATAAATGTCTCCCTATCAACCTCAATATGATCCATATCAACCTCAACATGATTTATCTTAGCCTTGTCATGAGGAATCAGATGATACCATTAATTGGAAGCAAAATATTGGAAATAAAGAAATAAAGACTTACAAGCTTAAGTTAGGAGAGTAACTCAAAAAGTTGAAGCTCACCGAAAACCCCACTATTACCCTCCTATTACTTCAAATCCACCTCAATCTAAATCCTTATTGGCACTCATGCTAAATATGCTAAAATTAGAAAAAGTGATGAGAAAATAGGATAAATAACTTGATGTGATCCATATTCATCTCATAGACAAGTTGAGAAAGTCAGTTCAATTTTGTATGAATAAGTGGAGGTTAGTTTAAGAGGAAGCCAACTATGTCATCAATGATTATTTGTATGAAATGAGATGCTATATCCAATGGTGGGTAGATATATTAGAGAGGTGGAAAGGTCAAGAGATTGAGGATCAACTTGTAGCTACTGAAGAGCCTCAACAAGGCTATGAAGAAGGTGAAAATATTGTTGAAGAAGATACCTCTTCCATTGCTCAAATCAACTCTTCATCTCCCCAAGAGTCTATTCAATAAACCCCCATTCCTAATCCCATCCATAATCTATCCATCACACCTCATACTCCCTCTTTAAACCATGAAATTTTTCACCACCCTCCCACCACATAACTTATTAAAGGAGAACCTATCCTATGGGACATAAGTGAAGAAGATTAAGCTAAATTTTTAGTTGATCAATAAGATGACTCAAGTGTCTATGATGAATAATTCACTATAGGGACTCCCCTTGGTGAAGATAAAAAAATTCAATCTTCTTGAGTAAAGAAAGAGAAGATCTTGATGATGTTGTAACTACTGACAAAGAGGTTGACCAAGACATGGAATAAGGGGATTTGAAGAATAACATCACATCAACTGAGTTGGTTGAGTCTTATGAGCATGATCAAGAGTTTGAATCTAAAAATACAATAGAAGATGGAGATATTATTACTTCCATGGAACAAGATGACTTATGGCAGAGATTCATTAAAATTTGTGAAAATTTTGAAGGCTTTCAAAATCTTACACTTCATGTTGGTCAAGTTGAAGACACTTTTGAAGTTGTCTTGCCTCTTTGTGGCATGCTTCAAAAAGAAGATATTATGCCATCTAAATTTTTTGAAGTTACAGCCAACCTTGAAGTTGAAAACTCTTCAAGAAAACAAGTTGAAGTTGATCAAGTACACTACGATAAAAAAGATGAAGTTAAAAAATTTGTGTCCTTGAAGAGAAGGCATAAAATGGTGATTGGAAGCAACATATTGATCTCGTTATATATATTCAAGGCCTTTGCAAGGTTAAATATCATGTCCATAAAGAGCTTAAACAAGTTGGCTTCATTGAAGACAATGAAGAAGATGGGGTTGAGTATGCAAAGCTCCTTGAAGAGCTTGATGAGATTTCATTAGTTGCTAAGAAGTTTAATGCCATTCAAGATGCCATGGATGTCAAATAATCATGCTTGCATGAAGCATCATTTGACAAGATTACAGTTGAAGAGGCTCATGAGAAGATTTTTGAGCCACAAGAGAAATTCAAATTCATAGATGATATGTTTGTAGTTGTTATTGTTATATTGGAGATCATGTCAAAGAGAGTGGCAAGCATGAAGGAGTTGAAAACACCAATGACAAGGTTCAAAAAAGAACTTGATTCGTGCCTTCATTCATCTCATGGAGCAAAAATTTATATAATCTTCCCCTTTGATCCAGGAGGATAAAGTTTGTTTTAGGTTAGTTTTTATATAGTCTAGTTTGCTTATGTTATTTATGTGTTTCCTACGTGCTTAATAGCACATGTGTGTGTGTGTCTTACTTTGTTTTGTGTCTTATTTATTTTGTTTTTTATGTGTTTTAAAGGTCAATCAGTTTTTTATGTCATGTTCAAAGTCTATCCAGGTCTGAAATTAAGTACTAGAGACTCCATTACCAAATGGACATGCAAGGCAACTGGTCCTATTAATATTGTAGGCATGTTACCCCTATGAATCACCAATAATGTTGACAAAATTTGAGCCCAATTCAAATTGGTCACCCCCCTATAAATTCAAACTTGTCATGGTCTTGTGGTGTGGTCTTGGCATACCTTATATGGTCCCTAGAGTCTCCATATAACCTTGTTAGCATGGTTTAAGGTTAATTTGGAAAAGTTTAGGTAATTTCATGTTGTGGTCATATAGTGATCTAGGGGTTTTATGGGAAATAAGTCATGGTAAATTTGTGTCATAAGTGATTAGGGGTTGATTAATGTCATTTCATGTGTTAAACATGTTTTCACAACATTTTAGAAGTTTTGGAAAGTGTAAGGATCATTTGCTAACTCTAAGGTGTTGAAAATGAGTGAAAATGGTGATTTTAGCTAATATTTGTGTTTTTCAAAGTTTCCTAACTTAAAAATCCATACAAGACACATTCAAAATATCTTAGATAAGTTACATAATTGTTACATCTATCATCATGTTAGAGAAAAGAGCAAACTCTTGAAATTCAACACCACTTTGAGGAGTTAGAGAAGTTGTACAAACTTGTGGAAGTCATGTGAAAGTGAAAATAGATTTAGAAAATCCTTTCATATTCTAAAGGTCAATAAAAATATTTTAATTATTTTTTTAACTCTCATAGTTGTATAAATATTCTTCTCTCTCCCATCGTTCTATTCACAAGCTAGTGAAGGCAAAATTCAAATAGTTGGTATAGGTTGTATAGGTAGATTTGGAAGATGAAATTTTGGAAAAAGTTTGGGACCCTTATTGGATTACAATTTGAATCATGGGTTATTAATTTGGTTACCTTAGCTTTATAAACAATCTCTAAGAGCCTAGACTACACAAGCTATGTTTGGAGCAACTTCAAAACAAATTGTGAAAACATGGATGCTTGAAACTAGTTGGAGTAGTTTCTTAAATGTTTAGAGATGCCTCACACACATTCACTCATATTCTTGGCATGTGTATATGTCCTTTTGGCATGAAAATTCTCTCTTGTGAGTAGTTTTCAAGTGATTATCATTTTTTATGTGTTTCTGAGTTCTCCAAGTGGTTTGATGCATTTGAATGGTTCTTTATTTTCATCTACTCTCTTTTCAATCCATTAGTGTCTCCCTTTATTTCATACAAGTTTGGGGAGATGGTCACATCTTCATTCTATCTTGGATTGTTTATGTGTGTTTTCATGAGTAGGGTGATTTGAGTGTTGTTGTAGACTCAGGTTGCACCCTTAGCTAAAAGCAAAGATGTTCAAGTCCTATTGTCAAACCTGGTTCAACATGGAAATGACCCTAGGTTATGGGTTACCTATATTTGGGTCAAAAATTTAGGGTTTTTAATGAGGATATCTTCTTATATAGGGTAATTTGCATCTCACTTTCTAAAAATTAAGAAAGTTGGGATGAAAAAAATTAAAGAAGTTGCATAAAATGATACATATCCTAACATGTGGTGATGCACAATGAATTTGTCATATCCACTCATAATCTTGAACCCTTAGCACACTAATGGATAATTAATGAAACTAATACAATACCTATTATGATTTCTAAGCAACAATATTTCACATAGAGGTCATTTTGATGTACTAATATTGGAGGATAATGAAGATAAGGTCTGGTTGAAGACATTTCTAGACAACATTCCATCCTATTCTTGAGATATCAACTCTATGACACGCTATATGACATGTAAAGAATATTTGTTAGTATTTAGGTTGAGCTCAAACCTGCAAAGGGAGATTAGACCACTTTGCATATCAATCAAACATATCATAGTAATCATAGATTGATAAACACTCTAAAATATCTTTCTCATTACTTTAAGAGGTGCAGAATACAATTTTTTGGTAGTGTCTACTCGTACCATCCTTAGGGATGAAAATCAACTCTTAGAAGCCTGAATATATATATGAATACAATTTTTTGTTGCTAAAAGGGGTCATAAGTGAGCATAACTCCACTCTCCACAACAGTTATAACCACCTTGTTTAATTAGTTATGGCTGCCTCAATAAATCATTGCAACAGACACTCATTGCTTCTCCCACTTCTTTCTGCAATTATGTTCTTTTTAGTTATAATGGTGGGATCACGATATTTTCTAGTGAGTACTAACATTAATTCAATTAAAAAAATTGGATCCATCTGTTATGCTCCCATTCTGATACTAATTACTCCTAATCAGTATAAATGTCCATTGATCATTGATCCTCTACCAGTCAAATGTGTTGTTGACATTTGTCATACATGTATTTGCTCTTGAAATTATCTAACCCCTTTGACCTCTACTTATCATTATATCTGAAATCTCAATCGAATGCCAATTGTTGATCTATAGGGACCCACTATTTGAAATCCAATGGCTAGTTCATGATCCTAAAATTGGCATCCTCATTCTTGTCAAAATGATGTTTACATGACCATCATTAGTGTTCACATGACTATCATTTTTAATCTCAATAGTATTTCCTTTGCTCTATCTATAACTTGACATCTGCACGAACGTCTTATGCTTTTTGACCAACTTTGTAGATTTATATCTTGAAGCACAAGAATCATGGAAGCACAAAACTTTGATGAGATGTTCTTCTTACCAAAAATGATGAACCCATTTTATCCACTGGTTCCAAGAGCCTTCTAAGTGAATATATTAAATGCATAAATTGGCTATTTCATTTGATCATGCATGATGTCTTGGCTCAAAAATGGCTATGGAAACTTAGTGAATTCTACCTGACAAGCTAACTTTGAACATGCATAACTTCTTTTGCACTTCGGTGGATGACCTAAAACTTAGCATGTAACAACTAGGGAACAAGTTAAACAAACCCATGTGATCATTTCCTCCTGAAACTATCACGTGTAAGATATGGCCTCATCAATATGATCACTTGACTCTACTTGAGTTTCTTCAAAAATGGTTAAGTATGGAAACTTCACGGATTTTGCTTGAGAGACCAACTTTGGATCTTCATATCTTCTACTAAACTTTGGTGGATGACTTGAAATTTGGTGCATGTGTTCTTGGGACAAAACTAAATAAACCCATCGGATCAATTCTCCCCAACTCATCCTCACATGGCAATGACAATGTCAGCAAAGTGCCTACTTAGAATTTATGCCACTAGACCCAAGTGTCTCAATGAACACATTGAAGAACTAAATGGATCCAATGCATTTCCATACTCATTCCAAGAACTTTTGACACCTAATGAGGTCTATACAACTCTAGTACTATCTTCATAAAATGAAAAATTACACTCCAAGTGAACTTTAAGTGTTTCAAGAGTCTTTCAAGCTACATGATCCCTTAGGTCCACTCATTCCATCCAAAACTTGCTTAGTTCTTGTTCTATTATTTGTTCTTTGGGACATTACACTACATCTATGTAGGAACTTGGTATGTGGACCAAAATGGCCAACATTTATGGTGACTCAGCTGGCTTGACTAACCTGTTGGTCATGGAACCCAGACATTGATCAAGCTTGTTTATGATGGTTGAATGAATAAATCATGATTATAAAAGGACTTTAATTGATTCCTAAAAAAATTTAGAATAATAAGGCACCATAAAAATAAGAAATCAATGAAATATACAAACAACTAACTAAACAATAAGAGCCATGTGAAAAAGCACTTGAAGGAAAGAAAGACCTAACTAACTATGTACAAAGATCAAGAGCTGCAACTAGTAACCGAACTTGAGATACCTCCCATTGATAGGGATGGGAAGTATTTCTCCATTTAATATGGCAAACTCAAAGGCATTGCTCTCCTTGTAGCTTGTGATGATATAATTTCCACTCCAAAGACTGTCAAACTTGGAGTGTTTTCTTGGTTTTGCATGGTGCTCATCTCATTTGAGGACTATATCACCTTGCTAGAAACTCCTTAAGGAAGCTTGATTTTCAAAATATTTCTTCAATTAGTGTTGGTTTTACCACATGATACGCATAGCATTATCTCTTGTTTCCTCTAGCTACCTCAGTTCATTCAACCTCACCTGCATAGTATCATCTTCAAAAATTTCAAACTGATGTGCGAGCTCTAATGTAGGAAGTTCAAGAGATATAGATAACTTGGATTCTTTCCCATAGATAATAATATATGGGGAGTGTCCAATAAATTTATTAGGTGTCACCCTATCTACCCATAGGATAGTTCTCAATTTGGTATACCACTCCTTTTAGCTATCCTCCATAATCCTCTTGATAATCTTCAACAAGTTTTTGTTTATGGACTCCATTAGTCCATTTCCCTATGGGTATTAGTTATAGGATGATTTTATATAAATCCCATGTGAAAGGGTCCATTCACATACCTTATTGCTACTGAAATCCAATGCATTTTTAAAAATAATTGTAGAAGGCACACCAAATCTATTTACAATATTATCATAAAAATCTAAAATAGATACTTCATTGGCCTCCTTGAGGGTAGTTGATTTAACCCATCTTGTAAAGTAGTCTATATTGGTAATGATCCACTTGTGCCCTTTTCTTGAAGAGGGGTGTATCATTCCTATGAAATCCAAACCCCATTGCATGAAAGGTTGTTCTACTTGTATTGGTTGTAAGGGGAGGGCAGCTAATCTTTTTTTGCCAATAAACATTGCACATTTTTTGCATTTATTTATCCAAGAGTATGCATCTCTAAACATAGTGATCCAAACGTACCCAAATCTAATGATCTTTGAGGCTATGTTATTGGCATCAAAGTGCCCACTAGCTAGACCATCATAAAACTTACTTGAGAAGCTTATCAAATTGGCTAATTTTAACACATCTTAAAAATATACCTCTAATGTATTTTTTGAATAGTACTCCATCAATCAAAATGTATGCTACTGATTACAACCTGAAGTGTCTTCTTTTTTATGCATTTAAACCCATTAGACACCCTCCTATTTTAATAAATTTAGCAATATCTTGTGTTTAGCTTTTAGGAGTATTTTTAGGTCTATGTTGAGTGCCATAAATTATCAAAATTATCTCCTTTACTTCTCTCACATCTTATTTAAGATGTTCACATAATCATTTACCTCAGACTAGTTTTGTGACCTTGACTTCAATGTCATACTCCATGCACTTGGTGACCCATCCAGCTCTTTCTTCATTTAAGTCTCTATTGAGGATAAAATCCCTCACACTTGGACGAGCTACCATTAGTATAATCTTAATGTTTAAAACTAGATGTCTAAATTTATTCAAACTTATTACAATAGAAAGTAATAAGTTGTTCCAGACCTTTATCATTCTATTGCATAAGCATAGCTAAAATTGCATCTAATGTAGAGAAGGCATATAAATAGAATTCCTTATTAAAATCTAGATTTAGAAGTGTAGGGGTAGGAGATATGGCCTCCTTCGTGGCCTCAAAGATTCTCTTACTTTCTCTTATCCATGTGAACTCTTTTCCCTTTCTTAACATATGAGTGAGAGGCTTGACCATCGTATAAAGCTTTGAATGAACGTTCTGATGAAGTTGATCTTACCTAGGAAGCTCTACAATCCTTTCTTGTGTTTAGGCAGTGATTGAGCAAGAATTACTTCTATCCTCTCTAGATCAATGGAAAGACCATCTTTAGACACCACATGTCCAATAAGTCTTCCTTAATGCACTAAAAAAATGCATTTATTTGGATTCAAAGAAACTCCATATTGTCTACATCTATCAAAAATAGCTCTCAAGTGTGTCAAGTGATCATTAGGATTATTTGAGAATATTTTTATATCATTAAGATAAACTAACACCATATCATTCTAAAGACCATGAAAATCAACATCCATTTATCTTTGGAAGGTGGCTCCAACATTAGAGAGTCTAAAGGGCATTTTAACATACGCATAGGTGCCCTATTTTATAGTGAAGGTATTCTTATGCCTATCTTCCTCTTTTACCATGATTTGATTATAGCCAAAGTAGCCATAAAGTAATGAGAACCTTTGAGAACCTACCACCTTTTGAAAAATTTGATCCATCAAGGGAAGTGGGTAATGATCATTTAGGGACACCTTATTGAGGTCCCTAAAGTCAACACATAAACAAATATCTCCATTATTTTTCCTCACTAGCACAAGATTTTCCACCCAAGAGGAATGCTTAGTTGGAAATATTATCCTTGATTCAATCAATATATAGATTTCTCTTCTCATGAGGTCTTCCACTCTTGGGTTGACAGGGTTCTATTTATGCCTGACTGGCCTAGCATTGTTTTCTAATTTAATGGTGTGTTTTGAAATTTTGGGGTCAAACCCTTTCAAGTATTTGTACTCCCAAGAAAATATATCAAAAAATTCTTGGCACAAAGAAATAAATGTAGCTCTTTCCTCTCCTGTATTGACATTTCCTAGTTTTAGCAAACTTTGCTTAAATATCTCTATATTTTCAGTGTTATTCCTTAGTTGAGATGTATGTTTTCCCTTTTATTACTTGGTCATCTTCATTGAAGATTATTTTTAATGTCACAAGTCCTTTGGGTATCTTATTAGATCTTAGTTTTACTATTTGATCATCATATTGATTTTGGAACTTGTCCTGATTCTTATGGTAGAATTATGTTTCTTGCATTAGAAAACATATGATTTGATCATCATTTTCAAAGACTTGCCAACCCACCTAATTGTTAGGTATAGCTAGTCTACATATAACCTTGATCTTATCTTGGCTTTGGTTGCCTTTGACTCCTTTGACTATCTCATATTGGGCACTAATAGCTACAAGCCTATCTATATGTTGGTTTTCTTCTCTTGGTATGGACTGGATATTAAATGCCAATAAATCCTCTATGAGGTCCCATACCTAGTGCTTATAGGCCTTAAAATGGTGGTTTTTTATTGCACTTAGGCCTCTCACTTGTTGAACTACAAGCTCACTATCACCCTTGACTTGGAGGAGATTGACATCTCTCTTTCTTTCTTCTTACAAACCATGCAAAAGAGCTTCATATTTAGCTATATTTGAGGTGAAACTAAATTGGAGTCTTTCATAAGAATGGTACTTTTGACCAGAGGGTGAAATAAGCATGGCTCCCACTCCACTTCCATTCTCTAACCTTGAGCCATCAAAGAACAAAGTCCATATGCCATCCTCTTCTTGAGCATGGCTCAAATCTTATAGTAACTTTGGTTCCATATATGGTTTTAAAAACCATGTATGACCAATCAGATGAAAAATATCTTCCAATATTTGCATTAAAGTCCCTAAACAAGCATAGGTCAAAATATGGAGGTAGGTCTACGACCATTACATCTTGATTAATGACACAATTTAGATAGGCTACTAATGTGATCTGGATATCTTCAATATGCCTACTATCTTAGTGGGAGAGACATCCAATTAGAGAACACCTTTTTCACTAGGCATATATTTGAACCTAATCTTATTTGCTATGAATTTAGGCATCCCCGAGGTTGAATCACCTAAATCTATCATGCAATTGTGTACTAAATAGTCCCCTATGATGACTAACAGATAAAATGGGGGGGTTTGATAACTTTGGAAGGATGAACAACATTTTGAAATTGACTTTTGCTTATAATTTGATTGGGAACTTGGTTGGGGGTTTGGTTAGGCTAACTATTATTGATGAAGATAGTGTTCACTTTATTAATTATCTTTTCCACATGAGAAGGTTTGGAGAGCTCTTACTGGGGGATCTCCTTTTGCCCCGAGATAGATAGAGTATCATATATAGACAGTTATATTAGTCTTCTTCAAATTATCCATAATATTAAAGGGAATATTAGTACCTTTGGAATACAACTTGGAGATAGGCGCATCACTTAGCATTTGAGTAACTTGACAAATAATGGGGGACTTCTGCTACTGTAGTCATATAAAATGCAAAAATTGGTAACTTGAGTGTGGCTAATGACACCCAACCCATAGTTCCCTCTTGCTTACTCCCATGACCCTCATAGGCACCTTTTCATTGATTCCTAGTCATTTGTAGGCTTTCAAGACCTCATTCTAGCTTAAATGGGACCCTTTTTCCACAGTTATTCCATCCCCCTAGGTCATGTACCCTCAACACAATAGTGCCCAACTTGGACTATAGTGTTGGACCCTAGGGTGTCCCCTTTTTATCATTATTATCTAAGTCCATTTTTGGACCCAATGATCAAATTCTTATGTTCCCCATCCTTCTCCTTATCAGCCTAATGTAAGCACATTCAACCCATGACCAATAGATCCTTATATAAGCCCATTTAAAGATCATTTGAAAAGAGGTTGGTAAATATCACTAAGCAAGAAAGAATAAAATAAAAATTATACAATCAATCTTTCCTATTCTCTATATACATCTAGCCAATACACTTACAAGCTCATTAAAATCCTTACACCAACTCCTAGCCACCTCAAGCATATCCAATTTTAGCATTTCTTGCCTTCTCATATCACAATTACACTAAGCACTTTCAAAGGGAGAACTATATGGCTTGATCCCTCTTCAAAGTATTGGTATGTAGGCATTGTATTCACACACAAGGTTTGTATCATGTCTAATGAATTTTACACACACTAACCCCTCTCTTTTCTCAAAGTCCTATTTAAGCTTATTAGATACCTAAGATTGAAGTTAAATTAGCTTTATAAGGAGTTCCATTAAGAATTCAGCTTTAGAATTTCACAAATAGGGTCATACAAGAGTGAAAAATAGAACCCAAAAAGCTCATATCTATGTGACTAGTTTGGACAACAACAACAAGAATAGGACTATAACACTAGACCCTGAAGTGTCTTCTTTTTGGTGTAGACACCTAAATTTGGTCACAGATAACCTCCAACTAGGCTTTTGACTAATTTCTACAAAAATTCATAATTTGACTTAAAAACACTAAAACACATTAAATGAGTTGAAATTGATATATTCAAGTGCTGATTTTAGCTAGGGTATCATTAAATAGGGTAATGCAATTTATGGACTAGCTAACTTTGATCAGATCATTTCAAGTCAAAATGTTATTTTTGTAGCTGGGTGCTCTAGATTGCTTTTTTTTGTCAAATCTCTTGCACAAAAAGTGTGCCTTTTTTATTTGTTGTTAACTTCATCTTAAATTGGATAATGGATCCAATGCATCTGACATTGACTTCCAATTATAAACCAGTCAAATTTTGGACTAATAATAAGGCATTCTGATCAATTAGAGTAATTTGTGCATAAACTACTTAATCATGCTTAATAAATAATTAAACCAAATTAGGGCCTAATTAATAATTCCATGGAAACTTGTTGAATACTTGTTTTTATAAATGAATATTGAATATCTACATCATTAGGTGACATCATTTCTTGGGAAGACATTCATAGGCCATAAATGCATAAAATATCAAAGTTAACCCCTCCCTTGCCTCATCAATGCCTCCCATGCCTCCTAAATGCCCCTCTATCCCAAATATTAATGAGCCTATTTATTTATTTTTAATTACTTAATTGGATTAATCCTTAGCCACACATCTCAATCTTGAGATGGATGATTTAGGTTGATTCTAGCCATTTTTGAAACTCTATAAATAAGAGGCCTTGCCACATAAATTTTAAGCTCTCACATGCCAAAGTTATAATGTTTAATTGATTTTAAATATTCATGTAAATTGATTTTATAATGATAAAATATTGATCAAAGCCAAGCCAAGCCAAAGCCACACAAGGTGCCAAACAGAGATGGAGGTAGCCAAGCTTCCATTGATGCAGACTTCATGAGCACAAAGCTAAGAAAGCCACTACAACAAGCATTTTGGAGCATCCAAGGAAGGTGAAGGAAGGTTTCTTTATTTTTTTAGTTGTGTTTCCATTTTGTTTTGTTAACTAAGCTCTCCCTAGTAAATAGGCCTAGAGATGTTATTCTAGTGTGTTTATTTCATTTTGTTTTCATTTTGGAACTATCATAATACTGACCATCCTCTCTTGAGTCAAATTCTTAGTTCACATAATGATACGCCAAATGGGACCCTAGCCCCACAAATTTGATCATAAGGCCCCTACAAGTAAAATACTAACCTTTGTCATGCAAAATCTTGGAGTGGGAGGCCCAAAAGACTGAAAAAATTAAGAAAAACACATTTTTTGGGAGTCATGATTTTGCCTATACACAGTCACAGTATTATCATTCGAAGTCACAGTATTATGTTAACTAATTTTTTGGACTAAATTTTCCTTTATATGTACGTTTGAAAAAACCACTACTCACTCAATCATGAGATTGTCTTATAACTTATGGGGTTAGCTAATCAAGTCACGATATTATGTAATCGCTAGAGGTTAAGTGAAAATACCGCTACTCATAGAATTTTAGGATTGCCCTGTAACTTGTGGTATTTTCAAACAAAGTCAAGGTATTGTGACTAAACTATTAGTGGCTAAGTTACAATACTATAACATGAAAAGTTGTGGGATTATTCTGCAACTAGTGAGATTGCCAAATAGAGTCATAGTATTGTGACTAAATTTTCAGTGGTTAAGTTACAATATCGTAACTCACCAAGTTATAGGATTGCCCTGCAACTAGTGGAAATACTTTGTGGAGTAGCAGAATTGCACCGTGTGAACCCAAGACTTAATTTTCCCAAGTTAATTATTTCAAACTTAAAAAAAGCTTCAAATCCAAGGGACATACTAACTTTTTCATTACAGGACCAAGCCAAATATTTGCTAAAGCATACTTTTTTAACCTATTTATATGTTTGAAATAAACTAAAAATATTTCTTTTGGTGTGTATGAAAAAAATTTAGGGTGGTTTCTTAATCAAGTTTCATAATTTGCTTTCAAAGTTAAAACTTAAGACCAAGGGGTCAAAAGAACACCACTCAATCTTTCAAATTGGTGCTAAAAAATGAACTCATATTTCCAAGTTTTTGCATTCAATAATTGGTTTAACTATTTTTTTTTTTGGAAAATAAAGGGATGTCGCATGTATGCTCTTCCACTTGTCCCCTTTAGGGAACCCTTGGAATCAAAATTTCCCATCCTTATTATAAAAATCCTAGTCCAAGGCTTAGAAATAATGTCATCTAAAGCACTCCTCAAAAACTTGTAATACTTTGGGTGATCTTGAAAATGACCCTCAAGTATTTCTATTAGTCATTTATTTTTTATGCAAACTTGGCTTACGAGGGGGACTTCATTACCTCCCATGATTTCTTTAGGGAAGCTTTGACCTAAGGTTTTATCTCATAACATTGACTTTAACCACTCCCACTAGGATCAGAGGTTTGAGTGGTTAAACCACCTTCTAGTGATGGAGTTACATATGGGACGTAACTGCACTTTGGACGTCACATTACACTAAGCAAATAGTAGACTATAGTGGTTGAAAAAAGGGCAAGACCTTTGTTCAACAATCCAAGTGTCACAAACACCTAATTACATGATTTTATTTTGCATCATGATGTGAAAGTCATTGTGTAATTGATTCTCCTAGAAACATTTGAAACCTTATAGATCTTAAACAAATCCCCACTTGTTGTGGAAGTATTGTTGGTGTTAGGTGCACCTCAAGGTCCATGTAATAGTACTATCATTTGGGAGAAGGGGGTGTAAAAACCCTGCTATATAATGCACATTTTACTTTTTGGATGAACACTAAAAGCTTCTCAAATGATGTATATTGATGGATTCCAACAATACCACACAACCTTGTCAATTTAAGATCTAAGAGTGATTAACTAGTTGGTTTTATCCTAGATTAAAGTCTTTTTTAAATTTAAAACTTGGTGTGAAAAAAAGATACCAACCCAAAACACATATTCCTCATTTTCGTTTGAACAAAGGGGTGTTATGCTACCCATGTAAATCATCAATTTGCCTTGTTCAAATTTCATCAAAACTTGGAGTCATATCATCCACTTTGGTGCAATTATGCTACCCAATTGAGTCTAAAATTCTACCAAAAATTATTTAAGTCCATCATTTATAACTTAAATTAAAATTTTCACCTTCATAAGTTCATAGGGTTGATGTGTTAAGTGGGTTCACCATTTTCACTAAACTTGAGGGAACTTAGGTTCAATATCCAATTTGCGTTGAAGGTCATTTAAGACTCATAATCATTATCATCACTTAATATACTTAAGTCATTTGGTGCTAAACACTTGTACTTTGAGTCTATGCACCAAAAAAAATTGTGTTGCCATCCTATTTCCACTTAAGGTCATTTGAACGCATACCTTTTTGCCTTAGAGATATTGTCAAAACTCTAAAGGTATGTATGTCATTTGAGTTAAGAAAGGTAGTATTACACTGCCAAATTTGTGAGAAACCATATTGGCCTTAGCGAGTTTTCAAAACAAACATTTTATCACATCTTTTGAGTAGTCTAGCATTGTTATGCTACCCAAAAGCATTTAAAGCATTATTTTATAGACCCTCTTGCATAGAGTTCAAGTTTGTGCATATTTTTCACGCCAATTTGAGTATACCTTTTGAAAATCTGTCTAGCATGGTTACACCATTCACCTTTGTCTAGCCTATTCATCACAAGAGCCTAGTTTCATGCCATTATTTGTAAGAAAATAAACTATTTCAAAGTGCCTTTTGTTTCATATTTCATACCTAGTTTATCAAATTTATATCCAAGAGTCAAATTCCTAGTTTTTTCTATAAGTGTTTCAAATCTGTTAGATTAAAATCTCATCTATTTCAAAGTCTAGATTTTGGCATCATTTGGCCAAGAGTCCTAGAACATGCCTTGTTTGAACCTAGATTTTGACATCATATTTGGCCAAAAGACCTAGCAACTATTTATTTCCTAGATTATATTGATTTGAAACATTTAGACCTTTGAGTTTGGCATTTCAATTTTTGGTCCATTTACTTGATCATCTTTGTGTGAAATATGAGGCATTAGATACTTAACATTCTCTTGTTTTATCACAAATCATTTCATACACATTTTCATCCTTTTAATAAATATATATCAAGTTTGAACATCATATTTTAGACATTATCTTTTTAGAGTTTGTAGAACTCTTTTCCCTTTCTATTGTGAAACATTCACTATGGATCCCAACATGTATTCCTACACCCATAGTGGACTCATGTACAATCTAGGGATTAGTATTATAGTTGTGTAAGAAGAAATGGTGCAAGACCCCTATGCATATAATATTTCTTATGAGATAGATCCTTATCCCTCTTTTATTACTCAAATAGGGGCACTAAACCAAGATCCATTGGCCAACTATTTGGTTAATACACCACCATATTCAGAACAAGACCAAGAACAAACTACACAATACCTAGCTACAATCCACATAGTTGACAAACCAATTCCTTAATAATTGTACTCTACTAATATACCTTCCATAGATGATCCATTTTTATTTGAGCATCATTTTTTGGAGAACAAAGACAAGATTTTGGTTAGAGACATAGAAGTAGGGGCTAAGTTTTCAACAGACTTCCCTCATGAAAGTTTACCATGCCTAGTAAGAATGCCTCACAACATATTGTATAGTCAACAGGCTTCTTCTATCAATCCTTTAACTCTAGTCTAAACCATGTATCAAGACCCTAACATTCCTAATAAATTAAATAACCTCATGGAAGACCATTTTAACCAAAGGTAGGTAACATATCAAACCTACTTGAATCTAGCACATAACTTTAATTCCCATGGTAAATAAACCTCTTATTAACTTAGTTCCTTTAAAAAGAGTTTTAATAGAGTTAATTAGTCAATAAAATTAGGGTGTATATCCATTCACACAAAATAATTTAGTAGACAACTTATTACATACACCAATTATTGAAGAAGTGACTTTTGCTTCTACATAGAATAATGAGCAAAATATAGTGGATAATGCACAAGCAACATCCAATCCAAATCAAAGTGGTATTAGTGCAAAAACAACTAGTCAACAACATGTACCTTTAGTTAATACCATGAATGGATCTTCCAACATAAGAATGAGAGCTTGTGTGCCCCAACCTCAATCAGTTACTTCTAATACTCAACCAATTGCTTTGTCAAGCATGTAACTAATAGGAGCAGGTAGTCAACCAACAACCAATGTCGTGCCTCAATAGTAGAATGTGATGAATCATATTCCTCTTCAATAGGTAATGAGTATCATTCCATAACAACAAGCACAAATTAATATACCAATTCAGTAAAGGCCAAACATATTACCACCTCAACAAGGGGCAAACAATGTTCCACCTTGTCAAGTAATAGCAAACATACCTTCTTCCTCATATACCAACATGCCAATACAAAACCAATCTATGTTTAATTAACAATGTATTCTTGTTGGACAATGACGGGTGCCCAATCCCTAACAAGTGTTTATTTCTCAATAAGGATTTGTGTAACAAGGAGGTTCTAATGTTTCTCAAGTACTTACGAGACAATAATTACCTTTTTTTTCAAAATATGTTTCTCATTCAAGGGCAGGGTCTTAATTCACAAGTTCTCATTTAACAGTAAGGTTTGAGTAGTAAACAACATGTCCATATTCAAATGCAATAGGCACATTATGGTTATATCCCTCTAACCCAACCTCATAATCCTCCAAGTCAAACCTTCATCACCAACCCTAACTAGAATATCATGCAACCAAACATGCAATTTCAAAAAATACATCCTAATTTGCATATGTGTATTCCTGGTTCATTTCCCAACCAATCTAATGTATATCAAATTTCCCCATCATACCCTAGTCAAATTACTTCACTTGCAACCACTCAAGCATCTACCCAGGCCAACACTCCCACAATTTTCCTAGATCAAGAGTTATAATAGATGAAGGATGAAATTATTGTCATCAATATGAAATACTTACAAATTCCATTTCCTCCAAGATATGAACCACCAAATTTTTATAAATACAAGTGGAAAGGTAACCCTAACTCCCATTTAACCAAGTTATTTATCACCTACCTACTAGTGGCATATAGTGATATATGCCTTTTATTATTGTTTCCAAGGAGCTTAGTTGGACAAGCCTTGGAGTGGTTTTTAAAGTTACCGAAGAATTAAGTCACTAATTTTGATGATCTTTCAAATAACTTTGTTGAGCACTTTTCCTATAATCGCAAGCATGATATTTCATTAGTTGACTTGACACAAGCAAAACAAAAGGTTGGTGAGAGTTTTACTAGCTACCTACAATGATGGAGAGCACTTGCAAGCTAGTTCACTCATAGTTTACTAGATACTAAAAAATTGTAGAGTGAGATAGCCTATCATCTGGAACTGTAGTGTGCACATACCTTCAAAGATATCATTGATAAAGTTTTATTGATTGAGTGAGCTCTCATTAATAAAGGAGTCATCAAGCTTAATTTAACTAATCAAAACCAAGGTACCAATCAGGGAAGTGTCCAAAACTAGCATCTAATCCAAGTGTAAGCATCACAATCAGCACAAGCCAATAACCAAGATAGACCAAAGAAATTCAACTACAATAGGAATGTTGTGGGAAATGGAGTAATTGAGTCACATCATGTCTAAATGGTGCAAACATAATTTGTGCCATATTTTTAGCTAACTCCTACCTAAAAACCTCTTCAACCAATGTCACAAGCACAACAACCAAGATCTATGCAACAAATGCCACAACCTTTGCCATTGCAAAACCCTCCTCTAAGGAGAACTATGCCTATGCATCACATTTTTAGTGACCTTAGAGAACCTATTGAGTCTATATTTTATAAATTTGCCATCAATAATTTGATTAATTAACCTATACCAAAGTACTATTCTCAAGGCATCCCTTATCCTAATTGGTACCATGAGAATTAATTCTATGAATATCATCGAGTCAAAAGGCACAATTTATGAAGATATGTGTAGATCAAGCATTTAATTGAAAATATGTTGGAGAATGGGGAGATCACATTGGATGGTGATGCTTCTACCTCCAATCATAATCTTAGTATCTATCAAAACCCTTTTTTGTAACATAACTAGCAATAATAATAGCAATAGCCATGACCAGTGCAACAACAAAATCAATAGTATCAAAATCAAAGGTTGAACTAGCAAAACTAGCAAAATTAGAAAAATCAATAGCAGAACCAATAATGTCAAAACAATGGACAAAACCAAGGTCAAGCTAGTAATAACCAACAAACCTATCATGCACTTACACATGACTACAATAGAGTTGTAGGTCATATTGTAGGGGGTAGCATTAACACCATCTCCATTAATCCTAAACCAATCAGCAATCAATCTAGACCATTATTAAATAATGCCACTTATTCAAATTACTTGGATAATCCTTCTTTGACCTAGGACCGCATGCAGGTAAACTAGCAAACTAGGATTTCCATTTTTGGACATTATATCGATAACTCATCCTTGACCCATGACCACATACAAGTGCATTGACAATTGAGACTTGTCTTATCTAGTCCCACACCATCACCATCATTTGTTAGCAATCATGGTCCTATACTTACTCCCAATTGTGTAATCACAACTTAGAGGTCACAGATTACCATCCCATGCCCATAGCCATCTGCCACCTTACCCATTATCCAACCAACCATTCAACCTTAGAATAATCTATTTACCACTGACCTAGAAAATAAGTTTGATATTATGGAACAATTACAGAAGACACCAGCCTAGATATCTATTTTAGATTTGTTACGAATGTCAACAATCCACAAGAACATTTTGAATGAGTTTTTAACCCAATCTATTATTGCTAGTGACATATCCCCTAATAAATTTCAAGCTTTGGTTGGACACCTAGCTCCATCCCAACAAGTCACATTCAACCAAAGCAATATGTCTTCCCTTGGCCCACTCCATAATAATCCATTGTACATAAATATTTGTATAAAGAGGCATAAAATGAAACGTGTCCTTATAAACAATAGATCAAGCCTCAACATAGTGTCTTTAAAGATCATCAAGCTTCTTGGGTACACAATGGTAGATCTCTAACCAAAAATGATAACTATCAAAGCCTACGATAATCAAGAGAGAGAATCACAAGGTACCATTAGCCTGCCAGTTATCATTGGGCCTTTGACCCATGATACACTTTTCTATGTGCTTGATCTTTAGTTGTCATATAATATGCTTTTGGGTAGGCCTTGGTTAAATAAGATTTGTGCAATCCTATCAACACTACACCAATGTATCAAGTTCTCCCATTTAAGGATGGAGGTGAATATTCCAAGAGATTTTCACTCGTATGAACATTACAAACATCTCGAGGTCAAGTTTCAAAGCTACAATTACCAATACGGCATGAATCCAAGTTCTAATCAAGATAAAGGAAAGGCCATACTTATTGATTCTCTAGGGGATAATTGCATAGATCCTAATACCCTGGATTCCCTTTCCCACATACCACCTCCTAAAGCTTCCAATCATTTCACCATTTCAGATAATGGCTTAAGAGAGTATGTGACCCATGATACCTTTCATATTATTAATCTTCCTTTAAATCCAAAGACCTTTGGAAGACCTAAAATTACCCCACACTTGCATTGGCAACAAAAAGGTAAAGATAAAATTCATAATCCAGGACCAGTCACATTCATACTGACATCTAGTCAAGAATAAGACCCTTTTAAAGGAGATGAATCATGGTTATACAATGACAAGTTGGTCAATTGTTATAAAAGTGCAAAGTATCCTATTCCCAATAGGATCATGAAACATCAATATTATGAAGGAAGAGGCCTTGAACCAAATTAAAAAGGAATCATTGAGCTAATTTTCATGACTAAGCACAAAAGACCCTATGAACTTGAATTTAAACTGCCTAAAGGTGACCCCACATATCTTATTTGAGTTCCATTACCAGCAACTAGTGATGATGATGTCGACAGTGAAGTAGAGTCTGATCATAGCCTTATCTTTGATAACCTAGTCAAGACTAACATGTTTGATAATAATGCCATATGTACCCTTAACCCAATCATTCATAATATCCCATTGTCATTATACTATCTCCAACTGCTAGATTGGGACCAACAAGAATCCAGTCTATCAATTGATGAGTTTCAAAATGATGAGCCATTATGTGACTTTCTAGGCCTTAGAGATAGTGTTCCATTGGGAGATCATAAAGTAGGGTTCTCAATCACATTAGATCATGAAGCCTATTTTGGAAAGTGGGTGAATACCCTTAGCCAAAAATAAAGAAATAAAACATTGAGGTCCCAAAGTGAAAACCCTCTTTGAGGCACTTTTTGACCAAATAAAAAGTAAAGATAAAGGCCAATCTAGTGGTAAAAACCTATTTCAGGTTCCAATGGATGGGGTTGTTCATTCTTCTTTAAATTTAGACTAGGAGACCATCAATGATGAACTTGCCTATGGATCTAAGTTCAATTTTGAGCAATAATAAGTGTTTGATCGAATCCCTCAAGAATTTCCTACTATTTTTATCACATGTGTTGGGTTAGATATAGAAAGTTTCAATATTTTATTACATACAGTATTACCCAATTGCCAAAATCAAAATAATTAAGTTTACAAATCTGTATCAAAATCTACTTTGTAACCCATAGATTAAAAATAATCTAAACATGTACTTACAAGTTAAAAAATAAATATGGAAAAATAAATACATACAAAAAATAGAGAAATAAGAGTCCTAAAAAATAACATACAAAATACTGACACAGTATTTAATGTGGTTCACCTAAATGTTGGGCTACGTCCACCAAGAAACTCAACAATTCTTCTATTCAAACTTTTAAATAAATTTATACAAGTGTCTAGCACTTCCTGCCCCTCAGTCTTTGTATCATAACACTTTGGAAACACCTTTGTCTGAAGATAATTTTCTCTTTTTTTTAATTACTATGTAGCTACATTCTCACCCTTTTTTATCTATAATTCACAACTTCATCATTGTTCTGCCCCTTTTCCCACTTTTAAAGGGATGATCACTAAAAATAAGGAAGTACAAAATTTGTTCTAACTTCTTGATGTTACATTCTGTTACAACTTCCTTAAAAAATAAGAAAGTACAAATTTGTTCTAACTTCCTACAATTACAATCTATTACAACTTCCTTGCAAAATAAGGAAGTACAAATTATGTTTTAACTTCTTGCAATTATAATCTGTTACAACTTCCTTGCAAAATAAAGAAGTAAAAAATTGTTACAACTTCCTTGAAAAATAAATAAGTACATATCTATTATGTGGTTATAATCTATTACAACTTCCTTGTAAAATAAGGAAGTATAGATCTGAAATGATATGTAAATATGGAATATCTAATGCTTATCTAAAATAATAATTTTGCAACAAGATCTAGTTACGTATAGACCAAAAATAAACCTTTATACAAATTAGAAATTTCAAACTTCTATAGACCAACAACCTTCTGTCAAGATCACTTATATATAGAAGCCCATAACATCACTCATATTGTAGACTTTATACTTACAGGTTGCTCACAACAACTATTGGTTTTCACCTACAAGTTGTCTGCAGCCACTGTAGGTTTCATCTACATGTTGCCTGTAACAACTGCAATCTTTACCTACACGTTACCCACAACAACTATAGGTTTTCACCTTTAGGTTGATCATAGCCACTGTAGGTTCCGTCTACAGGTTTCCCATAGCAACTATAGGTTTTTATCTATAGGTTTCCTGTAGCAACTATAGGTTTTCACTTACAAGTTGCTCGTAGCCACTATAGGTTTCTTCTACAGGATACCCATAGAAATTATAGGTTTTCACCTATAGGTTTCTAGTAGCCACTGTAGGTTTCAAGATTTTCCATTAAAATAAAATGAGGCATTATGTTTCTACATCTCCAACAATCTCCCATTTAGAGACATAAAGCCACAACACCAACTACTGCAACCTCCCACTTAAACTCAGAACTATTTATTTCTTCTTCTTCAAGCTCATGCTTGAAGTCCCAAAAATGTTAAGTGTGCCCTAAACTTCACTACTAAAATTACCTTAGTAAGCATATCTACAAGATTCTCTTCTAAGTGAATCTTCTCAAGCTTGAACTGCCCACTTTCCAAAATTGTATGTATGAAGTGATAACAAAGCTCTATATACTTTGTCTTACTATGAAAAGTGGAGTTTCTAGCCAAGTTAATATCACTTTGGCTATCAAAATACAAATTTTACCCATCTTGCTTCACTTCCAACTCCTCTATAAATCTACTTAACTATAACAACTCTTTACTTGTTTCAGTGTAAGCAATGTATTCAGCCTCAGTGGTAGAAAGTGCAATAACTTTTTGTAGCTTAAAAACCCACAAGACTATAGTACCTTCAACTGTGAAAATATAGCTAGTGGTAGACCTTATACCATCCAAATAAACTTCCATGTCACTATCCACAAAACCTTGCAACCCACTATTAGAACCTTCAAAACATAAACACTTACTAGAGGTTCCACACAAATATTTTAAAATCCATTGTACTGCTAACTAGTGTTGCTTACCAGGATTACTCATGAACCTACTCGCTACTTCCATTGTTTGGGATATGTCTAGATGAGTGAAAATCATAGCATACATTAAAATACCCACAACTAAATCATATGACACCTTTGTCATATAATATTTCTCCTCTTGTGACTTAGGATATTGTGTCTTACTCAACTTGAAGTGGTCAACTAAACATGTAGAAGTAGATTTACAGTTATGCATACCAAATCTTAACCACACCTTTTCAATATATTTAGATTGAGTTAAAGTTAGTTTCTTACCCAATCTATCTCTGTCAATTCTTGTTCTGAGAATTTTCTTTGCTAGTCCAAGATCCTTCATGGCAAACTCTGAAGAAAGCAATTTCTTCAATTCACTTATTCTCTGCATGTTAGCTCCACACAACAACATGTCATCAACATAAAGTAGAAGAATAATGAATTCACCATTTTCAAATTTCTTACCATAAACACAATGATCACTATGAGTACAATCATATACATGCTCCAACATGAAAGTATCAAACCTTAGGTACCATTGCCTAGGTGTTTGTTTCAAACCATATAAACTTTTTAGAAATTTACAAACCTTTCTTTCTTTCCCCTTTACCTCAAAACCTTTTGGTTGCTTCATGTATATTTCCTCTTCTAAATCTCTATGTAAGAATGTTTTCTTCACATCCATATGTTCTAATTGAAGATCATTAGAAGCAACAATACTTAATATAGTTCTTATTGAGGTAATTTTGAAAATAGGAAAAAATAACTCTGAGTAATCAATTCCAACCTTCTATGCAAAGCCTTTAATAGAAAACCTTGATTTGTATGTTTTATGCCCACTCTCATTTTATTTTAAATGAAAAACCTATTTATTTTGTAGTATTTTCTTATCATGTGGCAAATCCACCAATTCCCATGTTTTATTGTGCTTCAAGGCATCCAATTATACTTTCATGCCCTTTTCCCATTGCACACAATCTTTGTCCTGCTTAGCTTCTACATATGATTCATGTTCCCCACTGTCAGTTAGTAACAAATAAAATAAAGATGGAGAATATCTATCAAGTGGTTTACTTACCCTTGTTGACCTCCTTACCACAGGTGTGACTGGTTCACTTTGAGCTTCTCTTGGCCCAATATTCTCAGAAGACTCCAATGGGTCATTAATGACCCTATTCCCATTCTTTGATTTTGTAGAGGTAAATGGAGTATTTTTTAAGTTCTCTTTTCTTGTAAGTTATCTTTTCTTTCTCCAAATACACTTGGAGGTATGGAAAGATTTTATTTACCAAGTGTACTTTCCACTTTCTTTTCTACAAATTGGTCCATATACATCACACTTTCATTAAAGATCACATCACGTGATCTCACAATCTTTCTATCATCTAAACACCAGAAATGATAACCAAATGAGCTATCACCATATCCAATGAAAGTGCATCTCATTGATTTAGCATCCAACTTATTTCTATTTTATTTATTAATGTGCACAAATGCTTCATAGCCAAAAACTTTTAAATGAGAGTAGGAAACACTTTTACCTATCCAAGATTCCTCGAGAATCTCACCATCTAAAGCACTAGATGGTCCTCTATTAATTAATTAAATAGTAGTATGAACCACATCTACCCAAAAAGCTAGGGGAAAACCATCATGGAGTCTCATGCTTCTAGCTCTCTCCATAATTGTTTGGTTCATTCTCTCACTTACCCCATTATCTTGAGGCACTGTTACTTATTTTTGGATTCCTTCTTGTGCACAGTAGTTTCAAAATTCTTTTGAGGTGTGTTCACCTCCATTATCAGATCTTAAGCATTTTAGCTTCATGCCTAAGTCATTTTTTGCAAGGGCTCTCCAAATTTTAAAGGTTCTAAATACATCAGACTTATTTTAGATACAATAAACCCACAACTTATGAGTTACATCATCCACAAATGTAACATAATACTTTGATCCTCCCAGTGACTGTACAGGGGCTGGTCCCTAAAAATTAGAATGTATTAATTCTAATTTATTGTGTTTTCTTTCAGGCTCAACCTTAAAAAATGAAACTTTCTTTTGTTTACCAGAAATGCAATGTTCACATAAATCTAAATTAATAGACTTTAAGTCTGATAACTTCCCTTTCTTATGTAAAATGCTCATACTTTTCTATATCATATGACCCAATCTTGAATGCCATAAATTAGTTTCTAGATCAAAAGTAGAAACTAATGCAGTATTAGAATCAATAATGCAATTACTCAAATACAATGTGCCTTCCTTTTTCCCTCTAGCTACAACAAGATTACCTTTTGTTACCTTCCAAGATTCTGCATTGAAAGTAATAGTACATCCATCTTCTGCCAATTGACCTGTAAAAATAAGATTTTTGGTAAGACTTGGCACATGTCTTACTTCTTTGAGTATCCATTCATTTCCATTCGGTAGCTTGATCTTTACTGACCCTTTGTCAACAATATCACAGGTTTCATTGTCTCTCAAGAAAACTTGGCCAAACTTACCACTTACATAGTTTTTAAAATACTTGGGATTGAAAGTAGCATGAAAATATGCCCTTGAGTCAATCACCTATGACTTAACCTTTGTATCACATGACAAAACTAAAGCATCTTGATACATAGTAGTAGTATCACTTGAGGAAATATTTGCCTCTTGGTTATTATCATTATTTTGTTGCTCCTTGTGATTCTTATTAGGAGCCCAACACTTCTTTCTCATATGGATAGACTTTCCATAGTTCCAGCATACAACACTTCTTTTTTTTGACATGGATCTATGTTTGGAAGATAAAGATCTTCCCTTTGATCCATGGTTCGTATTCCTCTATCTATTCTTTTGTCTACCTTTGGATTCAACATTTAGTGCATTACTTGTTGAAATCTCACTAGATGTCTTCCTTTTCATTTCTTCATAGATTATGACACTAACAACATCCTCTATTTTGAGAGTATTGCTCCCTAAACACGTTGTTACTCATAGCCATCATAAGATTATTCCAATATTTAGGTAGGGAATATAATAACAACAAGACCTTGACTTCTTCATCTAGTTTCACTTTCAAAGAAGTCAACTAATTTTTAATAGTATTGTAATTATTCAGATGTTCAACTACACTTGAATTCTCATTCATTTTCAGGTTGAATAACCTCTTCATCAAATACACCTTATTTTTTGTTGAAGGCGTCTCATACAACTTGCATAAGGTAGTCATAAGTTCTTCTATAGTCTTTTCTTTAGATATATTGGAGGCAATACTTCTTCCCAAGTAGAGCCTTATGGCTCCCAAAGCTTTTCTATCTAAGACATTCCATTCCTCATCTATTCTCTTTCCCTATCCTTTTGCTTTTCCATCAAGCAGTATATAGAGGTCCTTTTGATATAGATAGTCAATCATCTACATCTTCCATAGAATAAAATTATTTCCATTAAACTTATTGACCACTCTTCTTCCATTATCTACCATTGTTCAAGATGTTCCACTTGAGAAGATATTACTTTAAATCTAAGATCATCTAGAGATTTACAATTTATAAAACAATACATAAAACCACACAAAGATGGCTTTGATACCACTTATTAGGGTAAATATAGAAAGTTTCAAGATTTTATTACATACAATATTACTCAATTGCCTAGATCAAACTAATTGAGTTTACAAATCTGTATCAAAATCTATTTTATAACCCATATATTAAAAATAATCTAAACATGTACTTTCAAGTTAAAAAAATAAATATGGAATAATAAATACATGTAGAAAATAGAGAAATAAGAGATGCTGAAAAATAATATACAAAAACACTGACATAGTATTTAAAGTGGTTCACCCAAATATTGGGCTACATCCACCAAGAAACTCAACAATTCTTCTATTCAAACTTCCAAAGGAATTTATATAAGTGCCTACCACTTCCTACCCCTCAATCTCTGTATCAGAGCACTCTAACAACACCTTTGTTTGAAGATAATTTTCTCTTTCTGTTAATTACTACGTAGCTACATTCTCAGCCTTTGTTATTTACAATTCACAACTTCATCATTATTTTGCTTATTTCCCCACTTTTAAAGGGATGACCACTAAAAATAAGGAAGTACAAAATCTATTCTAACTTCCTACAGTTACACTCTGTTACAACTTCCTTATAAAATAAGGAAGTACAAATTTATTCTAACTTCCTATAGTTACAATCTGTTACAACTTGTTTGTAAAATAAGGAAGTATAAATTCTATTTTAACTTCATGTAGTTATAATCTGTTACAACTTCCTTGCAAAATACAGAAGTACAAATTTGCTACAACTTCCTTGCAAAATAAGGAAGTATAGATCTATTATGTGGTTACAATCTATTACAACTTCTTTACAAAATAAGGAAGTACACATCTAAAATGATACACAAATATGGAATATCTAATGCTTATCTAAAACAATAATTCTATAGCAGGATCTAATTATGTATAAACCAAAAATAAACCTTTATACAAATCAAAACTTTCAAATTTATATAGACCATTAATTCTCCTTACAACCTTCTATCAACAACACTTATATATAGAAGCCTATAACATCAATCATGTTGGAGACTTTCTACTTATAGTTTGCCCACAACAACTGTAGGTTTTCACCTATAGGTTGCTCATAGCTACTGTAGGTTTCATCTACAAGCTACCCACAACAACTGTAGTCTTCACCTATAGGTTACCCACACCAACTGTATGTTTTCACCTACAAGTTACCCATAGCCACTATAGGTTTCTTCTACAAGCTACCCATAGCAACTATAGGTTTTCACCTACAGGTTACATCCAGTAACTACAGGTTTTCACCTATAGATTACATGTAACCACTACAAGTTTCTTCTACAAGCTTCCCATAAAAACTATAGGTTTTCACCTATAGGTTTCCCACAACCACTATAGGTTTCTTCTACATGCTACCTACAATAACTGTAGGTTTTCACCTATAGGTTGCTCGCAGCCACAATAGGTTTCAAGATTTATATTAACATAAAATAAATCATTATGTTTCCACATATCCACAACAAGGCTAGATATCCCATTGGAGGACTCAAATTTATCATGGCTATGAGAAGTTAAAGAGCGATTCCTAATAGAAGACCCAAATATAGTCCAATAGTTCAAGTCTTTGCCTACTATCCTTGAAGACAGATCAACCCTTCTAGTCAAGGATACAATGAAGGTAAACATCAGGACTCCATCAGACCTAAAATAGATCAAATTAGGCACATCCCTCACTTAGGAGGAACATGAAGTCTTTACAACTCTATTAAGAGATTTTATAGATATCTTTGTATGGGTTTATTCTGACATGCCAAGTTTGGGCCCTGCCTTGGTTTTACATCACCTTATGGTAAATCTTGATGCCAAACCAATTAAAAAAATTTTATGAAAGATGCATCCTTGCATTGTTATATTAGTAAAGAAAGAGTTGGAAAAACTCTTAGAAGTAGGATGTATTTGATCGATTGACTACTCAGAATGAATATATAATGTTGTCCATGTTAGCAAAAAGCTTGAAGGAATCAAAATATGTACTTATTTTTGAGACATAAATAAAGCTTTCCCTAAATAAAAATTTCCATTGCCTAATATTGACATGATCATTGACTCCACTGTGGGTTATGAGATACTTTCACTCATGGATGTATTTTCAAGATATAACCAAATCAGAATAGCACCATAAGATCAACATAAGATAGCATTTAGCACTCAATGGGGAACATTATATTATCAAGTAATGCCATTTGGTCTTAAAAATGCTGGAGCTACATATCAAAGATACATTAATTTCATATTCCATGTTATGATTTATGATATAGTTGAAGACTATATCGATGGCATACTAGGCAAATCCAAAACCAAGGCTGACCATCTAACAGTGCTACGTAGAATATTTGAAAGAATATGTAAGTATAAAGTCTAATTGAATCCAAATAAATGTGTGTTTAATGTAACATTAGGTACTTGGATTAATTATGTCTTGCATAGGCATTGAAGTTGATCTGGCCAAAGTCTAAGCTATAACAGAGATACCACCACCAAACAATTTGAAGTAGCTTCACAGTTTACAAGGCAAGATCCAGTCAATTCACTACTTCATATCTAAGTTAGAAGATAAGTTTCATCCTTTTACACATATTTTAAAGAAGGGATTTTCATTCCAATAGGATAAGCACTGCCAAACATCTTTTTAATAGCTGAAAGATTACCTAGTAAATTTGCCTATTTTGTTACCCCCTATGTCAAGAAAACCATTTTTATTGTACCTATCAGCGACAGATAGTGCCTTGGGGGAACTCCTAGATCAACATGATGATAATATAAAATATCATGTGGCATATTACTTAAACTATACATTGGTCACATATGAACACAATTATGCACCTATTAAAAAATCCTATCTAGCCATGGTATTCATAACTCAAAAATTGTGACACTACATGTTGAACAATAAGACCATAGTTATTTCAAAAGTAGATCTGCTCAAGTATATACTATCTAAAATAACTTTAAAAAGTATAATGGCCAAGTTTATCATGCTTCTTAGTGAGTTTGACATAGAGTATGTTAATCAGAAGGTAATCAAGGGATAAATCCTTGCAGATCAGCTTGTTGAAGCACCCCTTTCAGAAATAGAGCCACTCTAATTCCAATTTCTTGATGAATCAATAATGACCATTATTAACATGCCTTTTAAAGAGTAGCATTTATATTTATATTTTTATAGATCATTTACTTCACATGGATCAGGGACAGGTCTCTTATTTATTACACCATAGAGGGATATAATCCCTAAGTCTTTCAAAATCAATTTTCCTTACACAAACAACATGGCTATGTATGAAGCACTTATTACATGACTTCGACAAGCAATATAGTGGAACATAATTCATCTCAAGGTTTATGGTGATTCTCAGTTAATCATAAATTAGGTCATAAACCACTTTTAGACCAAAGATGACAAGTTGGTTCCATATAAGGCCATGGTTGACACTCTCAAATAATAGATTACTGACATTCAGTTTGAGCATATACCAAGGGTACGTAATAGAACTATAGATGTTATGGCTATTATTGGATCTTTGATTTGACAAATAGACAAAGCTAGAGAGTATTAGTTCTTCATTAAGAACTTGGTCACACCAGCTCATGAACCTTCAACCATTGCAATAATTTGTGATATTGTTGGTCCTAATTCTATCTGGTATTTAGATGTTTATAATTACCTCCATGGCCAAGTTATACCACCTAATCTATCCCATAAACAAACCAAAGCCTTTATCCATCACTCCACTCATTATACTCTACTTGGATCAACCCTTTACCAACATAGTTTTGATATAACTCTACTTCATTGTTTAACTTTGACAGAATCTACACTAGCATTATTAGAAGTACATGAAGAAATATGTGGCACCCATTCTAACAGGGTAGTCTTATCTAAAAATATTTTGCATATTAGTTATTTTGGCCCATAATGGATGCAAATGTAGTTGCATATGATAATAAGTGTGATAAATATCAACAGCATACCAATCTAATTAATGCCTTAGCCAAGACTCTAAAACCAATGTTGATACCATGGCCATTTGCTACATGAGGACTCGACCTCATTGGGAAAATCAATCCTACATCTTCAAATTCCCATAAACATATCCTTACCACCACTAAATATTTTACTAAGTCATTTGAAGCTATACCCCTCACTTACATGACCAAAAAGCAAAATTTCAAGTTCATCTTCAACCATCTCATCTGCCACTATGATATCCCTTTTGACATTATATCTGATAATGGAAGATCATTCAAGAACAAAGATGTTGACAATCTATGTGTCAAGTAAAACATCACACAACATTTCTTTATGACATATTACCCTCAAGGTAATGGTCAGGCTAAGGTATCCAACAAGACAATTGTTAACATTCTCAAAAATATTGTCAACAATGTCAATCATGACTGGCACCTCTAGATATTTCATACCCTTTGGGCATACTATACCAATCATTATACCCCCACAAAATCCAATTCATACTCACTTATTTATGGTATATAATCCATCCTTCCCATTGAGGTTGAGTTACCTTCACTACACATATCTTTCAAACATGTCCTAGATGATCATGACTATCGAGTAGATCACCTACAAGAGCTAGACCTACTTGATGAAAAATACATAGTTGCACTAAACAATCTTTAGGCATATCAAAATTGACTCAAAATCTACTACAATCAATGTGTCATGCATAAAGCATTTGAACTTGGTGATCTTATTTTAAATTAAAACCAAAATAATTCCATGATTGAGAAGAAGCATAACAGTAAATTCAAACCAAACTAGATAGGTAATTTCATCATTACTATAGATTATGAATCAGGAGCATATAGGCTCACCACACTAGATAGAAATGAACTTCATAAGCCAATGAATATTATCCACCTCAAGTAGTACTATGCTTAAGCACCATGGTGTATTGTCTATAAGGACCATTTTAGTTATGCCACTTTATCACTATTCTTCTTTATATGAATGTCATGCTTATCATTCCTCTTAGCCTATTAATTATCTGTTTACCATTCCATTTTATCGACCAATCATATTTTTAATCCTATCTACCTAGCCCATTTGACCTTGGTTTCATCATTGGTTTCACCTTTTTAGAACCAATGAGTCTGATCAATTTTAGCAATTGTTTTAAGTATTCCAGATAGAGATAGTATTTTGGAATAGTATGATAGAATTTTTGGCAGTTACATCCTTCATTTCTTATTCCTTTCTTATCATCGATCTTTCTACTAATTATAAATACCTATGGTTAAACTAATACCATTGATCTTTGTCATTATGTCCTAGTTATAACCGCTTATGGGCAAACTAGGGGCAACATTTGTTTATAGAGCTTTGACATACTAACTTGTCATTTCCTATGTCTTACTATGCCTTTATACCAACTATGTCTATTTTTTTTAAATTGACTACTACAATAGCTGAATTCCTCCATTATAATGTGGAACTACAATGCCTTGAGGTCCTACTCTGGGACTATGTAGGCAACACTTGATACTTGTTGAGGTCAGCTCAGTCACCCTTTCCAACCATGCTCTCTCTATTTTATGACCAACCTAAGTAACGCTCTTTTAATTTTGTGAGCTTGAACCATTTAGTGTTTCATCATTCTTGATCGAGTTGAGATACTCCAAAAATTCTAAAAACATTTGTAAAACTGTTAGAAAAAACCAAAAACATTGACCACTTTTCTACCTTAAGGATTCTGGAAACCCTTACTAAGTCATAATCAAATCACTTATCACTTAGTTTCCCCATCCTTTTTGGTCTTTTCTCCCACGCACTTGCCATTTTGCAAGACCATTCTTATTCTTCTATTACATCCATTCTATTTTTTTTCATCAATTATCATTTTCTTTCTATTTCTTGGGAGAACTACATTTGTCCTAAAGTTTTTATTGGATATTACATCCATAGAACTATGTAGGCAACATCCACTTGCTTAGTGCATATAGAGATAGCTCAACCACCCCCTTCCTTTTCTTCTACTCCCCTATTTTGTAAGTTTTTTAAGTTGTCACCTATTTTCTAGGGGCAATATTCATATGGTGTATATTCAATTGTTTATTTGTTTAGTTTTGCTTATTTATTTATGAGCCTTTTTGTTTACTTTTCATACTATTGCCTTGATTCAATATATATGTGTTCATTAGTTGATTCCTTGCCTGCACTTACACTTGAATCCATCCATATTCATATGTCTACATTTGCATCTTGGTTTTTATCATTGGTGCATTATTTTTTATTGAATATTAGATTTTGAGAGTCAGTCATTATGCATATTTCAGCTAGTACTCATGATGTTATACCATGATGCCTACTGACACGTGCTATAACAAACCTCAGCTTTAGGAAGTCTATTCAATAATGGTGACATCAACATCTCTTCAGCACTAGCATTTTGATTTAATCCCAATAATATTCCAAACATATGAATTACATAATTAAATAATTTTAACCTTTATTAGTTTAGATGAGCATCTCACTACTAGCAGGTTGTTTTGATTCATCTTTATCCTCTGTATCTGATTACCATCATCAATCAACCAATCAATCATGTTTGCCATAATCAAGGTCCAATGATTATAATCATCTATGGATAAATCATTGCACACCATCCCACCTGCATTTCTCAATGATTATAACTGCCTTTGGGCAAATCATTATGTTTTCACCCCTTTACTTTTTATACCCATACAAGGGCATGTTGTTATCTTATTTGTCTACCCTAACTAGGACAACTCCATCTTATCAATGATTATAACTACCTTCAGACAAATCATTATGTTATCATACAACCTTACCACTATCAGAGTACAATGCTTATAACTGCCTTTTGGAAAACCATTGTACATCATTCCACTTGTATTCTCAATGATTTTAACTACTTTTTCAAACTCATTTTTTTTCACCCCATCATTTTCCTTTCTTTGGTCCCCTCATTTTGCTTCTTTTCGAGGGACCACTTGTCGACCTTTCCTTGTGCCAACTATTTCCTTAAAAGGGCATCATACAGTTAGTTCATCATCATTGCAGTTATGGGCATATAGGACCTTTTCATTCTTTGAGAAGATGTTACTATGCCTATAGCTTGCAACACCTTCCAAAATAAGGGTAAATTGTAGACACCTAAAATTGACCACTGATAACCGCCAACCAAGATTGTGACCAATTTCTATCAAAATGCATAATTTGGCCTTAAAACACTAAAACACATTAAATGAGTTGAAATTGTTATATTCAATTACTAATTTTGGCTAGGGTATCATTAAATGGGGCAATGTAATTTATGGACTAGCTAACTTTGATCAGATCATTTTGAGTCAAAATGCCAATTTTACACCTGGGTGCTCTGGATTGCTCTTTTCTATCACATCTCTTACATAAAAAATGTGTCTTTTTTATTTGGTTTTGACATCATCCTAAATGGGATAATAGATCCCAACACATCTAACATCAAATTACAATTCTAATCTAATCAAATTTCAAACCAATAATAAGGCATTCTGATCAATTTGAGTAATTTGTACACAAATTGATAAATCATGCACAATAGTTAATTAAGCCAAATTAGGGCCTAATTAAGAATTCCATGGAAACTTATTGAATACATGTTTTTATAAATAAATATTAAATATCTACATCATCAGGTGACATCATTTCTTAGGAAGACATTCATAGGCCATAAATGCATAAAATATCAAGGTTAACACTTCCCATGCCTCCCATACCTCTTAAATGCCCCTCTATCCCAAATATTGATGAGCCTATTTATGAATTTTTAATTACATAATTGTATTAATCCTTAGCCACACATCTCAATCTTGAGATGACAGTTTAAGTTGACTCTAGCCATTTTTCAAAATTTATAAATATGAGGCCTTGCCACATGAATTTTAAGCTCTCACATGCCAAAGTTATAATGCTGAATTGATTCCAAAGATTCATGAAAATTAGTTTTATAATGAAAAACTATTGAGAAAATCCAAAGCCACAAAAGGTGCCAAGGAGAGATGGAAGTAGCCAAGATTCCATTGATGCAGACTTCATGAGCACAAAACCGAGCAAGCCACTACAACAAGCATTTTGGAGCATCCAAGGAAGGTGAAGGAAGGTTTCTTTCATGTTTTAGTTTTGTTTCCATTTTTTTTTGTTAACTAAGCTCTCCCTAATAACTTGGCCTATAGATGTTTTTCTAGTGTGTTTATTTCATTTTATTTTCATTTTGTTTTCATTATGAAACTAACACAATACTAACCATCCTCTCTTGAGTCAAATTCTTAGTTCACATTTGGAGCATCCAAGGAAGGTGAAGGAAGGTTTCTTTCATGTTTTAGTTGTGTTTCCATTTTATTTTGTTAACTAAGCTATCCCTAGTAACTTGGCCTAGAGATGTTATGCTAGTGTGTTTATTTCATTTTGTTTTCATTTTGAAACTAACACAATACTAACCATCCTCTCTTGAGTCAAATTCCTAGTTCACATTTGGCACTCTTGTCCTTTCACCAAATGAAATTTAGATCCAGGTTCTTGATACTTTCCTAGTCTTGTATAGTCAATATCAACCTTCATCTCAGTCAGATCAGCACAGTTTTAAGCTAAGTTATATTTCTCTCTATTCACTAGTTATTTTTAGAAAGTCTAAACAACAATCAGAGTTAACAAATCAGTAGGTTAATTATGTCATAATTATTGACTAGTTTACTTTGCTCAAACTTTTAACTAAATAGGAATAAAAACTGCCAATGATTCCCAAAAAAAGTGAAACCATTTGGTGAACTCGACTAACTTTGTTTATGCATAAAAACCCTAGAAACCCTAGGGTAAATTTCTACTGATTTTTCATCTATTTTTCTAATTTTCTTACCTACATAATAAAATTAAAAATTAGCATTAAATTTTAAAATTTCATAGTAATTTTAAAATATTTTTCTTTCAAACCCTAGTTGCCTACACTAGGTCCCAATAATTTTCCAATCATTTCCTAAATTTTCATTAGCATATTTAAATCAAAAAATCTATTCAAAATTTCATAGTAATTTGTCAAAAAAAAAAAGAAAAATCTAAACCTTAGTTGCATCTACTAGGTCCTATTAAATCACTAATTTTACAATAAATTTATAATTTTTTACTTGCATATCTAACTCAGAAATTCACTTTTAATTTCAAAGTTTCATAGTAAATTACTCAAATAATCATCTTTCAAAACCCTAGTTGCATGTACTAGGTCCCATTGCTTTTTGAGGTATCACCTTACATGTTTGTGAGCTTCGTTTCCTTTTTATGCAATTTTTAGTTAACTATTTTTAGGACTTTACATTTCTTATATTTAGTATTTTCTTTATATCACACTTTGCCTAGTATAATTTTTTTCAAAAAATTTAATCAAATTTTAACTTTTTTTCCTACTTTACCAATGGCCCAATATACTAGTTTTGATGAAATTGATAAAAGGGAACCTCAAGAACTCTTAATTAAACACCCTAACATGCAAGATGACATGCTTAAAATACTACAAAAGAATAAAAAAGAGTGAATAATGGTCAATCTTCTCAAACCATAGAGCAACCAGTTACAAATGACACTATGGGGGCAACTATGTCTCAACAACCCCCTATAGCAGCCCAACCTTTTTCTTTACCACCAGTTATAGCTAGTACATATTTGTCTCCTAATGTGTCAGCCTTTGTGCAAGAGATAAAATCTCTTCAATCCAAGGTGTTACATCTTGAGCAAGGTGCCTCTAGACCTACATAGACTTTAGATTCTTTTTCTCTTTTACATACACCATTGGCATGTCACATTGCTTTGACACCTTTGCCATAAGGTTTTTTTCAGCCCAAGCTTACTCTATATGATGCCAAGGGTGATCCAGAGAAACATTTTAGAGCCTTTCATGTAGCATGTTTAGACTATGTACAAAATGACTGGCTACTTACCAAACTATTTCCATGGAGCCTAAATGATTATGCTTTACAATGATTATATAGTCTATTGAATTAGGCAATCAATGCATTCAATCCTTTAGCCAACATGTTCCTAGCTCATTTCAGCATTAACATTGGTGATAAAGTTTCATACACCCAAGTTGCATAACATAAACAAAGGGCTAATGAGCATCTCATAGATTATGTTCTTTGATGTAAGACTATTTTGGCTAATATGACTAGCCCCATGGTCGATCAAGAGTTACAAGATCTCTTCAAACATAGTCTTTTACTAGCTTTGCATGAATCAATTATGTTCAAAAGATTATCTTCTTTCACTGAATTGTTTCACATACTAAAGGAAAGAGAATTCAAGTTAATTTAAATGGGCAAACTTAAGTACACAAGTATCTCAGACACATCAAACAAAAGTAATAGAAAAGTCCCATACAAAGTAAAGGTCAATGATAATAAAAGTCAGAATCAACTTATAGTTAATGTAGCTTTAGAGCCCCCTCAGTGAGTGGTTTTATCAGCACCTCCTCAACACACCTTTACCAATCTACCAATTTCTTTAGCCAGAGTTTTACATAAGCTATTGGAATGTAACATCATATCTCTTCCTCTTATTTGAGAAATTGACCCAACAAAGCCTCTTCCATGGGGATATGATCAACATGCATTTTTTAGGTTTCATAGGGCACTAAGCCATACAATAATAGATGCATCAATTTGAGACACAAGATATAGGATTTAATAGATGGTAATCATATTGATTTTGGCACTTCAATTGAGCATATTCAAGTCAAGCCAACAAAGGATAAAGCATTGAAAATCTTTTCAGATCCTTTTTCATATCATTCCAATAAGGAGACATGGGATATATCAGGGGTTCATGATGCATATCATGCACATCCCCCACTAGATACATATAGGGCACCTTCAGTTGAGTTACATTTTTTGAGCAACATGATTGGTGTATACAATTCCTGAGTTCCAACTATACCTTTCATCTCCTTCTTAGAGTAGGAGATCATTAAGGATGATAGGGATTATCATGCACTCTTTATTAGATCTCACATTCATAATCATCATATTCATAGTATTCTCATAGACAATGGATCCAATGTGAATATATGCACTATGATATTATTATAGCATTTAGGATATTTAGAGTAGGATATTACACTAAAAAATATAGTTAATAGTGGATTCAGTGGGCACATACATAGTTCATTGGGTGAGATTGTACTTCCTCTATAGGTGGGTCCAACACATGTGGCCACACCATTCACTATTGTTCCTAGTGCAGGAGTTTTTGATATGTTATTTGGTCGACTATAGATTCAAAAACTTTGAGTAGTACCTTCTACAGTTCATAGATACATGAAATTAATTCATGATAATCAAGTTATTATAGTTGGTGGAGTTTCATATGAGTTATCAATCCCTACCTCAGATCCATCTACTTTATAGTCACCAATTTTAGTTCAGTCACCAGTTTATGTTTAGCCATTAGTTTCAGTTGCTCCATCAGTTCTAATTCTTCCTTTAGTTTAGATTCAGACATAGTTAAGGCATCCACCACCAGCATAGCAAGTTCATACACCTCCATAGAGGTCTCTTTCATAGTAGACATAGTTTCAAGATTCTAGATAGCTTCTAGGTATAATATTCACACCTAGGGTAGTATCATTAAGATCTCATGTGTCTACAAGCAGAACACATTTTTTCAGATCTCCTAGTTTCAAATGGGTCCCTAAGAGCCCTATAGTTGCATCCACTTCTCAGAGTTATAAGGGGACCCCATAGTTAATTTTCACTTTAGAAATTTTAGATCATTTACAACATATATAGCTTTTAGAGCCACAACCTCAGCCTCTCCATTGTGCTTCATGATCATGCATGATTCCTCTCCTTGATACAAGACACCATGATAGGGAGCCTCCCATGAGACTCATTGGTTAGTATCATTTTACTTAGTAATACCTGTACATAGTTTTTATTGCTTGATTGTACATAGCTCAAAATTTTAAAAAATTCAAAAAATAATACAAAATTTTAAAATACAAAAACATTCAAAAACACCAAAAAATATTTTGATTGTATACATCATCCATGTTTTACATTGATACTACTATGTTAGACTTACATTTATTGTTCTATACTTATTGTTTGTCAATTTATCTACATTACTATGCTTCACTTGATATTATTTGAGTGTGTGAAGTTACATCCAAATCTTTGACTAATTCACTCTACCCATTGAGGGGGTATCCTACTTCTACATTCTAGATACACATCAATATACAGACCCACTAGGGGCATCTTCTAGGTGACTACACCATCCAAGCTATGTTATTCCTACACCACACACTCTAGTTATAACGATGATGTATATTATTTAATATCTTACATAGATTATTCTATCAACATTCCACTAGTATAGAACACTTATGTATATCTTAGTATATGTCGAGTCTTGTACTAACATGTCTTGCATACCTTCACATTTTTTCTTTGATTAGTTAGATCATGATTGTATTTCCAGTTCTTACATTCTTTCTTTTCTTGCTAAGCATTAGTTTGATGTGATTGCATTTTTCTAGTCCATGTTTGTCTCATGTATGTGCCTTAGGACATTTTCCAATGTCCTTTGCTTATATTCATGTGTGTGCCTTTGGAAATTTGCCATTGTCCCTTGTTTGTACTCTTCTATGTGCTTGTTTCAATCATATGTGTATGTGGCATTTGAACATGCTTTTTATTCTTGATTTCTATATTGAGTGATATATGCCTATTTCCCTTATTTTTTTAGCCCATATTTTGCATGCTTTGTGTTGCTTGCCTTGTGTGCTTGTTACTTGATTGCTTTTTGATTGTTTGCAATTCCATGATCCTAATCATGCATTATCTTGATTTCTTGGATGATGTGATGAACATCATGCACCATCCCTCCATGACAACTACCAACTAACAAATAATAAAACTTCTCATTCCATTTTTATTTTAGTACATTACATTACATTTTTATATCTATCTAGGCATACCCTTATTGATCTAACAATCTCTCAATAAAAACCATGTTATATCTTGAGATATCTTATTGATTATCATTGTTATATCATATATCTTTGTAGCATAACACACTTGTAGGGCTCTTTCTTCTAAGGGTAGTCATTGTAGGGTATTCATTTCTACCTTCATAAGAGGAGGCAACAAACAGGGATTTTTTCATATAGATCATAACTCTTTACAGTCAAAATCTAGCTTCCAAAATAGCTCAAAAAAGCAATCATAGGTCAAACCAAGCAGAATAGATCAAGAAAATAGTGATGATTCCAGCGCAATTTTTAGTTTTAGAAAAGGACAATAGTGCTAGACATGGATAACAACACCAGACACCAGGGTGTCTTATTTTTAGTGCTCTTATCCAAATAGCAAAAAAACTAGATTTTCTATAAGCAGGCAAAGAAGTAGGTTCAGCTACAGTTTTGCACATTCAAACTAGTTTAGAATCAATAGTTTCTAGTACACTTTTGCTCAAAGAATATAGATATAGGGGGCATCATACATGGCATGATGGTTGTCACTTCCAATTTTAGATATGATAGTTGGTATAACTTCCAGATTAGAATCCATGTTTTAGACACCAGTGATTCGGGGCAATGTGCATGACACATTTATTTTCTTTTCTTTTCAATTTTAGCATTACCTAGCCATTCTTAGAAATTACATGCCTTATTCTATTTTTAAGTGGTAGAATCATTTTGGAGTGGATTTCATACAATCCTAATCTCCACATTCTTGAGTTCTCAAGTTCTCAAGTGGCTTCCATATAAGCCTAGTTTTCAATTTTAGAGTGGATTCCATACAAGCCTAATCTCCATCTTTTGGAGTGGCCAAGAGTGGCCTAGTTTCTAGCATATATTCAATGATCCACACTAATATTATGAGACTATAGAGCATTCATGAGCTTTAGGAGCCATCTCATTCAACACACATTTCATACCGATATCAGTTTATAGCTTTACTTTATGGGGCAATGATGGAGCCAAAGGACTTGCTAGCCTTTGTATTCTTGAGCCACCTATTTAGAGGGATTGAACACATAGTCCAGACATTGATTATCACATGCATGATCAAATAGCTTCACTTAGTAGATGATGATGGATCTAAATGGCTAGCCTTTGCATTCTTGAGCCACTCTTAGGGAATTGAGCACTCAACTCTGTTCATGATATTACTCTTGGTACAACATCATTTAGCATTACTTATTATAATCTAGCATCACTCAACATCACAATAGGTTTTGTATTGGTTTGAATACTTGATGAGGTGTATTTGTTTCTTTCTCTTCCTCTCTCTTACCCAGCTTTGTATGTTCTTATTTTAGATATAGAGTATCTAGTAAGAGCTAATCTTCTTTTTATTTTTCTTGCAGATTCATACTCCACAACATGCTCTCTATGCATACCTAGCATCAAAAAAAATTCATGAGCATCACCCTTATAGATAATTTTAGGTAAAATTATGTTTTTTCTTTATCTTAGTACTTCACTTTGCTACATCACTAGAATAAAGGGGGGGAATGTAGTCATATAAAATGAAAAAATTGGTAACTTGAGTGTGGCTAATGACACCCAACCCATAGTTCCCTCTTGCTTGCTCCCATGACCCTCATAGTCACCTTTTCAGTTATTCACAGTCATTTGTAGGCTTTCAAGACCTTATTACATCTTAGTTGGGACCCTTTTCCCATGTTTATTCTATCCCCCTAGGTATCATACCCTCAAGACATTAGTGCCCAACTTGAACTATAGCACTGGACCCTAGGGTGTCTTTTTTCTGATGTTGTTGTTGAAGTCTATTTCTAGCCCCAATGATCAAATTCTTCTGGTTTCCCATCCTTATCCTTGTCAGCCTAATGTGATCACATTCAACCCATGACCAATAGATCCCTATATAAGCCCATTCAAAGATTATTTGGAAAGAAGTTGGAAAATATCACTAAGCAAGTAAGAATATTCAAGCAATCTTCCCTATTCTCTGCATACAGCCAACCAATACACTTACAAGCTCATTCAAATCTTTACACCAGCCCTTAGCCACCTCAATCATATCTAGTTTTATCATTTCTTGCATTTTCATATCATAATTACACTAAGCACTTCCAAAAGGAGAACTGCATATGGCTTGATCCCTCTTTGAAGTATTGGTATGTAGGTAGTGTACCCACACATGGGGTGTGAAGCATGTCTAGTGCATCTTACACACACTAACCCATCTCTTTTATCAATGTCCTATTCAAGATTATTAGAGACTTAGGATCAAAGATAAATCATCTCTACAAGGAGTTTCATTGAGAGTTAAGCTTTGAAATTTCATAGGTAGGGTCATACAGGAGTGGCAGATAGAACCCAAAAAACTTAGACCTTTATGACCAATTTAGACAATAGTGGTAGGAATAGGACTATAGCACCAGACTCTAAAGTGTCCTATTTTCAATGCTCTTATCCTTTCATTAAATGAAATCTAGATCCAGTTTCCTAATACTATTCCAATCTTGCACAGTCAATATCAGCCTTCATCTTAGTTGGATCAACATAGTTCTAAGCTAAGTTATATTTCTCTCTATTCATTTACTATTTTTAGAAAGTCTAAACAATAATCAAAATTAACAAATCAATAAGTTGATTATGGCATAATTATTGACTGATTTACTTTACTCAAAAAATTTAACTAAATAGGAATAAAACCCCCAGTTATTCCCAAAAAGGTTAAACCAACTGCTATTCATGAGTTTGGGGCACCTGTTGATTTATAGGAGCTTTAGTAGCTACATCTGAAGAAGTGGGTAGCTAACTAGTCTACAGAGATCATGAAAAAATCTTAGATTACCCCAAGTTATCCTCCAACATCCCCTTTTTATCCTTTATGTTTGTTGTAACTAGTCGATCTGATCTTTATGTAGTATGCCCCATATTAATTATTACATGTTACCCTTCTTGAAAATCCATGCATGTGGTATCAGTTGGTGTTTAACCCATGCTCCCTTATTGTTGGCTTTGAGCTTTTTATAATGACATGGTAGGCATGATTTCTTGACTTGCTTATGGGGATCATGGTGGAGGAGGAATCACATCATGACTTTCAAATGAATGAGCATGCTACCAACTAGGGTCTTGATACATGTCTCCAGTTGTATCCATTATTATCTCATTGGACTACCCTATTGACTGCCATTGTCCCTCTTGTGCAAGATTATTTTGGGTGGGGACTAAGGCTCTTAAGCTACTCATAATTATAGGTTTATAGTTATTGTAACATCTCCCTTGAGTAATTTGACCTTGGGCTTGCTAATTTGGAAGATTAAGGGATCTATTTTATGATTGATTAGGATATTAGGTTTGGAAGGGGCCATGGTATGGCTTATATGAAGTATGTTGTTGTCTCTCAAGGGCCATTATCTTATTGTTATGAGCCTTCAACAAGCTTTCAATCCTTACAAACTTATCCTCTTGACCATCATCAGGTTGGACCTACTTACTTGGGGTGGGTAATGGAGCAATGACAGGTGGGGTTGGTTGAAGGTGATGGAAAAGTGGCATTAGAGCTCTTGGTATAAACTTTCTTTCTTATATAAAATATTCTTTTGCCCTTATAGATACTTTATAAGCTCCTAGTAGTGTTGTCACACCTGTAGATTGGATCAAGACTATAATGTCTGAGTTCAATGCTCTCAAATAGTAAAGGAATACATAATTGGGTGTGGGCTTAATAATGACAGGGATCCTATCCCAAAACTTCTAGAATCTGTAGTTGAAATCAACCATGGATTATTGATTTTCCCTCTTTATTGAGGTGAGTTACTCAAAAAATGACACATGGTCACTTCTAGCTTCAAAATGCTTACATAGGAATTCACCAAACTCATCCCAATTATTGATTGAGGTAAGAGCTAGACCTTTATACCATCACAAGGCTTTACCTTTTGAGGATGTATCCAATAGCCTCATGGCTACATTTTCTTAGGTAATATGATGTACCAAACAAAGATTTGTAATAACAACAGTGTGCTCTATAGGGGTGGTGGAGTTTTCTCCTATAAAATATGGTAGGATCTTTAAAGAGGTAGCACAGATGTCATCATATTGTTGAAGGTTAAAAAGGATACCACCATTGATGGGTAAGAAAGGTTTTAATCTAGGCTATGTCATCTATATGGTGGATATTATACTACTTAAAACAATAGGGTGGATAAGGGATGAATATTACTTTTGGGGATAAGGGCCTATCCTTTTGGATCTTGCTCTTTTGTATGAATAAGGAGGTAGATCAACAAATTCAAAGGGAAAGCCCTTACTAAGTAACCTTCTAGTGAACTTTGGCATAAGAGGTGTTATTTGGAAGATGTTATGACATCTATAGCTTATATAATCCTTAACCTCTGATGATGATGGGTGTCTTTGTTTGTTGTAAATACATCTCCTCAACTCCTAATTTTGTCTATGCCAAAGAGAAAGGGGATCCCACTAGGCATGCCAAAACTGTTGGAGACTCAAGTTTCACCCTTAGTTGAAAGTAGAGATGTTTAAGTCCTAATCTTAAACTTGGTTCAACATGGGAATGACCTTAGGTTATGCATTACCTATATTTGGGTCAAACGTCTAGGGTTTTTAATGATGCTAGCTCCTCAGATAGGGTAATTTGGATCTCACTTTCTAAAACCTAAGCAAGTTGGATGAATAGACAAAAGAATTTGCATAAAATGAGACTTATCCTAACTGAATAAACCCATATGATCAATTCTCCCTAAATCATCTACATGTGGCAATGAAAATGTCAAAAAAGTGCCTACTCAAAATTTCTACCACTAGACCTAAGTGTCTCAATGGATATAATGAAGAACTAAATGGATCTCATGTATTTCCATACTCATTACAAGCACTTTTAACACCCAATGCAGTCTATGAAACTCTAGTCCCATCTTCAAAAAATGAAAAATTACACTCCAAGTTAACTTGAAGTGTTTCAAAAGTATTTCAAGTTACATGATCCTTTAGGTCCACTCATTACATCCATAACTTGCTCAGCAATTGCTCCAATCTTTGGTCTTTAGGACACTACACTACATCTAAGTAGGAACCTGGTGTGTGGGTCAAAATGGCCAATAAGTGTTTGAAAATATTTTCAAAGGATTTGGAGATTTGTATTGTCTTAATAATATGTTTATGAAATGAGAAAAAATGGTCTTTGATTCCATAACATCATGTTTTTCACTTTTCAAGACTTCAAATCTCTCATACTCAAAATTCCCTTCAATGGTCACCTACAGACCTATAGGTATATCATTCAAGAGAAATCAAATATGTTTGATGAAGGTTATCTAAGGCATGGAAAAACTATGATCTTTCAAGTGCTTTGAAGATGTCACAAAATATGAAGGTCTCCAAGCACCTAGAGCCAAGTGAAGACTAAGCTAACAATGCCTAGCAAACAGTCACCTACAAGACTGTGGTTGTATTGACAGTGAGCATAGAGGCTAAAATTTCTTGAGAGGGTTAATTAGACTTGTAAGGGAAACGATAAAGTGACTATATAAGTTTTGTTCATTGTGATATGGTGTGTTAAACTTGAAAAGGCCAATAGAAGGCCTATACATATCCAACTATCTAAGTTGGCACCTACAGCCAGCCTACATTGAATTGGGCCTTGAAAAATAAAATTTGATGAAGTTTTAGAGTTTCAAGGCATTGATAATGTATAATATCATAAATGACATGATACAAAACCTTTTAAAATGTTTGGTATTTGTCTTCGATAACTAATAAGTCATGAAACTATATGCACTCAGACCATTCGATAACTACCTACAGCCAGTTGAATACTTGACTTTGAAAAGAGGATGGCAGTGAAATGCATAGAGTTTAAATATATTGGGATAAAGTTATCAGATTATAAAATATCATGACAAAGGTTTTAATTGGTTTAATTTTGAAATATGAGGTTCCTAAAGTACCTAAGTTGAGGATCATTCTAGTTGAACATAAACCCAAGCATATACATAGTCATTCATTAAACTATTTGGATGATTCAAGATTCTCAAAAATTGAGATTGTAATGTGTGTTTTTAAAGTTATAAATGAGCATAAATAACTCATGTCATTGAGGTCAAATATACTTAAGCATGGGTCACACAAATCATACATAGTCAGAGCTCTCAAAAAGACCACCTACAACCCACAGTCTTAAGACTATCTTGAGACAGTGGATAGTGAAACATAGAGTTTCAAGGGTTTGATAAGGTGTCAATTTGATAATTATCATGTCAAGATATAAGAGTTTCAATTTTTTTGGATAATTATTATTTAAAATCCAAGTTGGTAGACCATCTCAAAGGAACACACCTATAGGCCATTGACCACTTATAGGTTTGTTTGGATGACCAAGGTTTTCAAAACTTGGGACAATGATTTGTATAAGTATTTGAAAAGATAGAAGAGAGCTTAGGGTTTTAAATTTATTCTAAATATGTTAATATATATTTTTATTTAAAATACTGAACAATGGTCATAAGGCCTAATTGACTCTAAATAGATAGTGTTGAGTACAGTTCTACCTGCTCAGTCCTAAGAAGTCTATGCCTATTTGAGAAGAGTTTGAAGGACTGTAGGATGACAAAGAGAGTGATATTATGGAATATTATTGAGATAGTATGACATTAATCTACTAATAACCTCATATTTAGGAAAAGTGAAACATAATTATGACCCTATTCAGATCAAGCAGTCCATTTCACACACAATCCTATATAGGCAGACCTTGAAGAGATGCCAAGTGGAGTTGGAGAAGATAAGACCTTAGATAACCTTTATATAATTTTAAAATCATATTTAAAAATTTAATTAAGGCATTAGACATTGACATAAAGATAAAAAGGTGAAAATAGGGAACTAGAGTCACACAGTCAGCTTGTCTCATAAACCCTAGGCCTAGAGTAATGAGAGTGTAAGAGAGTTTTGATGAAATATTATGACAAGGTAAATATTATAATAAGTTAGGACATATTTCATATAATTCATGAAGGTCAGTTTGTCTCAAAATAACTTATAAAAATGCACCTAGAGACTCAATTTTCTCTCAGGCCTCTCAGAACGCTTGTTTCAATTCGAGAGGTTATCTTGCATTGCTTGGGACGGTCGGGAGGATTTGCATGGGACCTTGGGATCCTAGGTAAAGTTTAATAACCTACATCACTTCCATTTTTTGGAATTTTTTTTAAGATTCATGAGTCCAACTTTATGAATAATCCTTAAGAACCCAAGTCACTTTCAGGCTACCTAGGAGAGCCATAAAGACCCGATGAGAGAGAAATGAATATTTATGCCTCCAAATGGATTATAAAAGATTAAAAAACACATATAAAATGTTAAATATCCCCATATCATCCTCCCATGCCATTATTTTTTGCATTACTATATGGAATCGTATGGATTAGGGCCCAAAAGACTAATTTTTGCTATTTTGTAGGTCCGTACAAGTTGTCAAAACTTTAAATTTGGCTTGGATGTAGAGGAGGATGTTTTATAGTTCAATAAAACACTTTTTTTGGGTTTATAATGTGTGGTGATGTTTTAAAATCATTTTCACTCTCTTGGTAGGGAAGCATAATTGAGGCCTAGTTAAGAGAGAGAAAGGGAAGAAAAGGACATCTCCACCCACTCTCAAAGCATGAAATTGAACCTAAAGATATAAATATATAGAGGGTAATGTAATATACCATTATACTCTCATTATCATATGTAATTTTATATATATAAGGAGGTTTTTACTATTTTAGGGCTACAAACAAGAAGGCCTACTTAGGGCTTTTGGTAGACAATGACTTGTTAGGTATAGTTTAAGGCATCAAAATGAATTTTTTCAAGTCCAATATGGTATTGATAGGCCATACATAATTTTTTTATGAGATAAAGTAAATAAAACAAAGTTTTGACACTTGTGTAAAAAATAGGCCTAAGGAGATGAAGAGTCCTCTAAACACCTTGCAAGAGAAAGAGGCGATGTATCAAAGAGAACATGTTTGGGTAAATTAAGACATGTAAAGATTAGATAAAAGAGGTAGGAGAAACTCATTTGATTATCAATAATTCCACTTGTCCTTCAACATGTCAAGAAGAAGAGAAGTTTCAAGAAGCTAGTCAAGATGTTAAATAAGCAATTCAACTCCCATGCCACCTAGAGAGTTAAAGCATCTGAAGAGGAGATACACATGGTGTCTTGGACCTGTTGAGATATTTGTATAGCTCCTCTTATTATTGTAACTTACATGACACTTGTCTACTCTCTCCTATGCCCTTCTTCTCTTATCTCACACTTGTGTTAAATATTGAGCCACTTTGGCTTTGAAGGGTATCCTCTACCTGAGTATGGTAAAACCATGCTCATTTAAAAACTTTGAATAATAAATAATGATCTAGTTTACCTTCTCCATAGTTTGTTTCAATGTGTTTGTTAATTATATGATCTTGTTAAGTGATAAAGTCTTTTCCTTAGCATGTTTTCCTTGATTGCATTCATATTCAGATTTGAAAGTCTATTGTAGGTCTCTTGAAGTGTTCTAATGAAGTGTTCATGAATTTTAGTGAGTTTTCTCTCCATGAGTATCACATCATGACCTTGTGTTTTATCCTCCTAGCTCAAGATTCCTTCACAAACCTCCATGATAAATATTAATGCAAGGGGTAGATTTGGATTAGTGTATGTGAAGATTAGGCTTGTGTTTGAAGTTTACTTGCAATTGATTGTCAATGGTTAGGTTACAATTAGTGCATCACATCATTAGTATAGGTTTAATTTATGTTTTTACTCTATGTTTTCATCCAAATGAGCTAGTAGTATAAGTGATGAGCTTTAATAGACAAACTAAGGGAGCTAACCCTTCAATATAGATTCTTACCCCTGAAATAGGTAACCCACAAGCCTAGGGGTAATCCCATGTTCCACTCAATTTGGATTAGGCTTGAACTACCTCTCTAAGGGTGAAAAATTGAGTGACAATATTTATGGTACACCTGATGGGACTAATATCCAGAAGAGTGGAAGAAATTTTGGTGTGTTTTTCCTCCTATGAACCTTTGAAGGCATTCAACAAACACCAATGTTGACTCTGAATGCAATCAACTAGTTATAAATAGCCTAGGTACTTATTATGAAAAAAATTGATGATATCTTATGTTAAATTTGACTAATAAATTTGGCATGGTTGGATATGATAAAAACTTCTAGTATGCACCTCCCTATCAACCTTGTCATGACCCCCATTATGTATCTCAATAGCCCTATCAAGATTGTTATCAGCCCTATGACTCATGATTGCACTATGGTCATCCTACCCTCCCTTTATATGACCATGATTTTGTTTAACAACCCTATGAATAATCCCATGAGGAAGGATATCAAGAAGAGTACTAAGAAGTATCTCCCTATCAGCCTCAATATGATACATATCAACCTCAACATCATTCCTATTAGTCTTGTGATGAGGAATTAGATGATACCATTGATTGGGAAGAAAAATATTAGGAAGTAAGATACAAGGTCTTACAAGTTTAAGTTAGGAAACTAACTCAATAATTTGAAGCTAGCCAAAACCCCCACTATTACCCTCTTCCTCCTTCTTCAATTCCACCTCAAGTCAAATCCTTGTTGGAACTCATGCCAAATGTGCTAAAATCAGAAAAAATGATGAGAAAATGGGATAAGGAACTTGATGTGATCCCTATTCATCTCATAGAGAAGTTGAAAAATTTGGTTCAATTCTTTATGAATAAGTGGAGGTTAGTTGAAGAGGAAGCCAACTATGTCATGAATGATGATTTCCATTAAATGAGATGTTATATCTAATGGTGGCTAGATAGATTAGAGAAGTGGGAAGGTCAGGAGATTGAGGATCAACTTACAGCTATGGAAGAGCCTCAAGAGGACTATGAGGAAGGTGAAAATCTTATTAAAGATACCTCTTCCATTTCTCAAATCAACTTGTCATCTCCCCAACAGTCTATTCAAGAAACTCCCATTCCCAAGCCCATCCATAAGCGATCCATCACACCTCATGCTCCCTCTCTAAACCATGAACTTTTTCACCACCCTCCCACCACATCCTTTCTTAAAGGAGAACCTATGCTATGGAAGATAAGTGAAGAAGATCAAGCCAAATTTGTAGCTAATCAAGAAGATGACTCAAGTGTCTATGATGAAGAGTTCACTATAGGGACTCCCCTTAGTGAATACAAACACAAGTCAACCTTATTGAGTAAAAAAAGAGAATATCTTGATGATGTTGCAGTTGCTAAAAAAGAGGTTGATCAAGACATGGAAGAAGGGGCTTTGAAGAAGAACATCACATCAGTTGAGTTTCTTGAGTCTTATGAGCATGATCAAGAGTTTGAATCTAAAATTCAATAGAAGATGGAGTTAGTTATACTTCCATCGAACAAGATGACTTATGGTAGAGATTCAATGAAATTTGTGAAGAATTTCAAGGCCTTAAAAAGCCTACACTTCTTGTTGGTCAAGTTGAAGACACTATTGAATTTGCCTTGCCTCTTGATGGTGTGATTCCAAAAGAAGATCTTATGCCATCCAAACTTGTTAAAGTTGCAGCCAACCTTGAAGTTGAAAACTCTTCAATAAAACAAGTTGAAATTGATCAAGTACATAATGAGCTAGAAGATAAAGTTAAATAAGTTGTGGTCCTTGAAGAGAAGATAAAAAAAGGTGATTGGCAGTAGCATAATGATCTCCTTCAAGAGATTGAAGGCCTTTTCAAGGTTGAAGATTATGTCCATAAAGAGATAAAACAAGATGTCTTCATTGAAGACAATGAAGAAGATGGGGCTAAATATGTAAAGCTCCTTGAATAGCTTGATGAGCTTGCAGCAACTGCTAAGAAGTCTAATGCCATTCAAGATGCCATGGAGGTCAAATAATCATGCATGGATGAAGCATCATTGGACAAGGTTGAATTTGAAATTTCTCATGAGAATATTGTTGAGCCATAAGAGGAATTCACCTTCATAGGTGATATGTTTGTAGCTATAGTTGTTGCATTAGAGATCATGCCAAAGAGAGTGGAAATCATGAAGGAGTTAAAGACACCAAGGGCAAGGTTCAAAACACAACTAGCTTCATGCCTTATTTCATCTCATGGAGCAAAAAGTGGTACAAGCTTCTCTTTTGATCCAGGAGAAGAAAGTTTGTTTTAGGTTAGTTTCTATATAGTCTAGTTTGCCTATGTTGTTTTTGTGTTTCCTAAGTGTTTGATAGCACATGTGTGTGTCTTACTTTACTTTTTATCTTGTTGTTTTTATTTTTTGTGTGTTGTTAAGGTCAATCAGTTATTTGTATCATATTAAAAGTTTGTCCAAGTCTAAAATAGAGTACTAGAGACTCCATTACCCAATGGGCATGCAAGGTAATTGGTCCCATTAGCATCACAAGCATATTACTCCTATGAATCGCCAAGAATGTTGACCAAATTTGACCCCAAGTCAAATTGGTGACCCCCCTATATATTCAAACTTGTCATGGTCTTTTCATGTGGTCTTGGCATACCCTTTATGGTCCCTAGAGTCTCCATATAACCTTGTTAGCATGGTTTAAGGTTAATTTGGAGAAGTTAAGGTAATTTCATGTTGTGGTCATATAGTGGTCTAGGGGTGTTATAGGAAATAATTCATGGTAAAGTTGTGTCATAGGTGATTATGGGTTGATTAATGTCATTTCATGTGTTAAACATCTTTTCACAACATTTCATGAAGTTTTGGAAAGTTTGAGGATCATTTGTTAACTCTAAGGTGTTGAAAATGAATGAAAAAGGTGATTTCAGCTAATATTTGTGTTTATCAAAGTTACCTAACTTCAAAATCCATAAAATAAAATTATAAATATCTTAGATAAGTTACATAACTGTTACACCTATCAACATGTTAGAAAAAAGAGCATATTCTTGAAATTCAATGCCACTTTGAGGAGTTAGAGAAGTTTTACGGACTTTTGGAAGTCATGTGCAATTGAAAACAACTTTAGAATTTCCTTTAATATTATTTAGGTTAGGAACAATATTGGAATGAAGATTTAACTCTCATATTTGCAAAAAGATTCTTCTCTCTCCCATCACTCCATTCACAAGCTAGTGAAGGTAGAATTCAAATAGATGTTACAGGCCGTACAGGTAGAGTTGGGGGCTAAAATTTTATCCAAAGTTTGGGACCCCAAGGGATTCTAATTTATATCATTTGTTTTTGGATTGGTGTTATTATATTTATGAACAATCGCTATGAGCCCAGACTACATTTTGAGAGCTCAAAACCCTAAAGATTGATTTTGGAGCAACTCCAAAACAAATTGTGAAATAATGGCTACTTAAAACTAGTTAGATTATCTTATTATATGTTTTTAGATGCCTCAAAAACATTTACTCGTATTTTTATCATTTATGGATGTCCTTTTGGCATGAAAAGTCTCTCGTGTGAGTAGTTTGCAAGTGATTATCAATTTTTTTATGTTTCTTGGTTTTTAAAGTGGTTTGATGCATTTGAATGGTTTTTAAGTTTTCTATACTCTATTATCAATCCACCATTGGCTTCTTTATCACTCTATTATTTCATACAATTTTGGGGAGATGGTCACATATCCATTCTATCTTGGACTGTGTTATGTGTGTTTTCATGAGTAGGGTGATTTGAGTGCTTGAAGATGTTTTCAAAGGATTTAGAGAGATGTATTGTATCATATTATTTTTATTCAATGTGAAACAATGGTATTTGAGTCCATAACATCATGTTTTTCACTTTTCAAGACTTCAAATCTCTCATACTCAAAATTCCCTTGAATGGTCATCTACAGACATGTAGGTATATCATTCAAGAGTTTTCAATGGTGTCTGATGAAGGTTTTCTTAAGCATGGAAACACTTTGATAGTTCAAGTGGTTTGAATAGGTCACAAAATATTAAAAATTTTAATCACTTAGAGCTAAGTGAAAACTGAGCTAATAATGCCTAGCAGACAATCACCTATAGGACTATGATTATATTGATAGTGAGCACAGAGGATACAAGTTCTTAAGAGTGTTAATTGGACTTGTAATGGAAATTAAAATTTGAATATATAAATTTTGGTCATTTTGATATGGCATGGTAAACTTGAAAACTCCAATAGAAGGCCTAATACATAGTCAATTGTCTAAGTTGGCACCTATAGCTAGCCTACATTGAAATGGGCCTTGAACAATAAAAGTTAATGAAGGTTTAGAGTTTTAGGGAATTTATAATGTCTAAGACCCTCAATTACATGATAAAAAACGTTTTAAAATGTTTTTTATTGGTCTTAAATACCTAAGAAGTCATGAAACTATATGCACTCAGACCCTTCAATGAACCTATAGCCAATTGAATACTTGGCTTTGAAAAGAAGATGACAGTGAAATGCATAGAGTTTCAAGAGATTGGGATAAAGTTATATAAATATAAAATATCATTAAAAAAGTTTTAATTGGTGTAATTTTGTAGCATGAGGCTCTTAGAGTACCTAAGTTGTAGACTATTCTAGTTAAACATAAACCCAAGCACATACACAGTCATTTATTAGACTATTTGCATGATTCAACATTCTCAAAAAATTGAGATTGTAATGTGTGTTTTAAAGGTTAAAAAGGAGCATAAATAACTCAAGTAATTGAGGTAAAAAATACCTAAATATGTGTCACACAAATCATACACAATCATAAATCTCAAAAAAACCACCTATAGCCCACAGTCTTAAGACTATCTTGAGATAGTGAATAGTGAAACACAAAGTTTAAAGGGTTTGAGAACACACCCATTTGATCATTAGCATGTCAAAATCTAATATTTTTAATGTTTATGGAGAATTAATCTTTAAAATCCAAGTTGGTAGGTCATCTTAAAGGAACACACCTATAGGCCATTAACCACATGTAAGTTTGTTTAGATGACCAAGGTTTTCAAAACTTGGGAAAATGGTTTGTATAAGTGTTTGAAAAGATAGAAGAGATCTTAGAGTTATAAATTGATTCTAAAAATGAGAATATAAATTTTTATTTAAAAGACCAAATAGTGGTCACAAGGCCTAATTGACTTTATACAAATAGCCCTAAGCACAGTTTTACTTACTCGGTCCTAAGAAGTATGTGCTTGTTTGAGAAGATTTTGAAGGATTACAGGATGAAAAAAAAAGAGTGATTTGTTGTAATATGATTGAGATAGTGTGACATTACTCTACCAATAACCTTAGACTTAGGTAAAATGAAACATATTCATGACCCTGTTCAATTCAAACAATCCATTTCACACACAATCCTATATAGGCAAACCTTGAGGAGATGTCAAGTGGAGTTGGAGTAGATAAGACCTTAGAGAATGAGATAATGGTGAAAGCATATTCAAACATTTCATGAAGATATTATACCTTGATATAATGATAAAAAGGTGAAAATAGGGAGCTAGGGTCACACAGTCAGCTTGTCTCACTAATCTTAGGCCTAGAGCAATGAGAGTGTAAGAGAGTTTTAATGAAATATTGTGATAAGATAGATATTGGAAAAAGTTATGAGAAATGTCATATACCTCATGAAGGTCATTAGAGCTCAAAATAACTTAGGAACATGCACCTACAAACTTAATTTTCTCTCAGGCCTCTTAGAACACTTATTTCCAGCCAAGAGGCTATTTTGCATTGCTTGGTATGGTCAAGAAGATTTGCATGGGACCTTGGGCTCCTAGGGAAAGTTGATTAACCTAATTAATTTAATTTTTTTAAAAATTTTTGGAAGATTCATGCATCTAGATTTATGAATCATCCTTAAGAACCCAAGTCACTTTCAGGCTGCCTAGGAGAGCTGTAGAGTAATTTTTACTCTACGTCGTATTTAATTATTTTTTGATCCAAGCGCTGCAATTTTGGTTCCTAGACGTAGCAGCAAAATTTTGAAGCAGAGGGCCAGTTCATTTTTCCTAAGTGTTGAGATGCAGTGAAGCTACCAAGTGTTGCCCTCTGAGCACAGGTTTTTTTCCCCTTCTTGTTTCCTTCGTCTCATTTGCGCCCGAGTTCAAGTTTAAGCGAAAGCTACCAAGTGTTGCTTTCTGGGAGACAAAGCTGACAGATGGTGTCCCTTGAGTCCCCTTTTTGTAACTTTCGAGAACCATAGACTGTGCCACATACCCAGTAGTAGTTAAGTGGAATGCACTGCGTGTCAGCATCCGCATCTCATATCGGCATCCACATTCCATTCAAAGACTTTCAACAAGCTAAGCAACAGAGAGAGCAAAAAGTGTCAGGTGGCAATTTTAGAGGCCCTAAACTACCTTTTAAAGAAGCAGCAGAAGCCACCACATGTTGACTGCCAAGAGCCTTTGTTTCAATGCTTGGGTTCAATGCTTTCCCTTCAACGCATAAAGGCATCATTCATTTTGCTAAGTATCGAAGTGCAGCGGAGGCTTCCAAGTGTCACCTTTTGGGTCCCTCTCCATTCCATCCCCAAAGAAAGTGGAAGGCACCACATACCCCTAGATGAAGAAGTAAAAGATGCCACTTATCTTCCTCGAAGCCATGAAAGCCTCCACATGTCAATGCCTGAGAGAATCATCTTCAAGCTCTATTGACAAATATAAAATGGTGGTGCGTCCCGAGTGTTACTTCAAAGGTTTGCAAAAGCTGCCAAGTGTCACTAGCCGTAAAAGTCTAATATGTGTCTTGAATAAATCTATAGCACAACCAAGGGAAGCGGAGAGAGCTGTGTGTCTTTGATGAATCAGGTGGAAGGTGCCAAGTGTCATTCTCTGGTACCTCCTAGACCATAAAGAGAAGTTCATGAATCGGCTAAGTGTCCTCTTCTGTATCTAATAGAACAGAGTGTCCATCTATTCGTTAAAATGAAATGGAGGGAAAATTGGATGGAGTTAATTCGAGTAGATGAAACAATTCATCGGGTAGATTTTAGGAGCCCCCCATAGCATTGAAGGCACCGTTTATTTGTCCCCTAATAACGGGGGCAGAGTAGACAGTTGAGCGGCCAAAGAGGTGAAGGACAGAGAAAATTGTGTGGGAAAGGAAGTTATCTAAAGAGACATCCAAGGCTATATAAGGAGGATTGTAAAATCTAAAAAAAGGGGGGAAGATTTTTGATAGTTTAGACTTCTTGTAATTTCGACCAGTAATATCATTTGCTCTTGTCTTGATTTCTTGAAGTTGTAAAAGTTGATATAATCATGCATGTTTATGTGCCCTTTATATGGCTGAATTAATTAAGGAAATTTAAGCTCCATGCCTTGGTTGGTGTTACCTGTGTCATTTACACAGTAGTCTATGATGTAGATTTGCTAGTGTTGTGATTGGAAATGTTATTTGCTTTTGTCTCATTTTTTGGAATCTGAAGTTCTACATAACTGTTCATGACTTCTGTGCATCTTATGTGATTGAAGGGTTCTATTAAGAATATTGAACACTATGCCTTTGTTGACAATTCTTGTATCTCAACAAAAGACTCCCCTGTTGTGAGCCTCTATTTCTATTATTCCAATCATTTACATTGATCATGCACCTGTCTGCTCTTAAATGTAATTAAATTATATAATAGTTTATCTGTGCTCAGGTTAGGATTAGGATTACTCTTAGGCACATTGCCATAGTTAGGTTTTAATTCTTGCATTTTGCATTTCTATTTAGTCTCCTATCCCTTTTCCCCAACACCTATAAAATAGAAGAGACCAGCTTCTTTAAAACCTAGAGGTTGTTTCAAGCCACATCGTCCCACAGCTTGAAACTTCCCATTGTTGATTGGCTAGGATCTAGCACAATTTTATGCCATCAACAATTTTTAGCACGCCCGGTGGGACCAATCTTTCAAAGAGTTGAAGAATTTTGGTGTATTCTTCAACCAATCTACCTTTAGAGGTTTTTATCGACACCAACAATGACTCTGAGTCATCAGCCAATCAAGTAGTATCATCAAGAAATCCCTTTGGTATGTATAACTCTATAACTCATAGCTATGAGTCTTATTCTCCTTATATATTTAATCAAGAACAAACTTCTCCTAGAATTATGTCAAGTAATGAGGATGCACATGGCCACGAGCTATACTAGTTTTATGCCAAGCCTAATCTCATTTTCACCTTCAAGAAAGCATTGTTGGGATTTAAAAAATATGTGTTAGAGCTTGACACCAAAAGGGAATATGGCCAAGAAATTCCTTGTCATATCATCTATCAAGTAAGGGAAGCAATAGATCTGATTAAAAGTGAGTGGGATCCCATTGAAAGGGCAAATTGGCAAAAGCTTACATATGAAATGCTGGAGGTGTGTGGATTGATTGCATTTCTAGAAGAGAGGCTAAGTGTTCATGAGAACTGGCCTTACCAAGTCTATCAAAATTCATATCCACCACCATAAATCCCATATCAGACATACGCCACCCCTATTCATGAGCAGGGTCAAACCCATCAAGATCACTTCCCCAATAATGTAGATTCTATGATAGCAGCAAGGGAAGAGGATCCCAAACTCTCACTTTCCCCTCAAGTCCCTTCCACCCCTACTCAAGAAGCTTCTTATTTTCCATCACAACCTTCTTCTTCATCCCCTTTTGAAGAAAAATATATTTTGAAGGAGGCAATTGAGTATGCAGAAGAGTACACTCAATTCATGGCTAATCAAGAAGATTCCATAAGTACAAATGAGGAAGAAATCACCATAAGCACCCCCTTTGATGAGCAAGAGGATAAGCCGCAAGATTTTTCCTTAACTCCAGATGAGGAGGAGATCATTTCTAACTTCTTCCTCACTTTGCAAGAAGACATGGAGGAGTATGGACACTCCCTTGACCAAGTCATTGAGGCAGGAGGCACTGAGCTAGTTTCAGATGAAGAAGAAAGCCCTGAGATTCAAATGAGTATGCAGAAGAGATGCCAACTTTTTAATTCATACTTGCAAGAGGATGAAGTCATCAAAGAGCATGATGATGAGATAAAGCTAAAATCTGAAGAAGATGAGCCAAAAGGTGATGGATATCAAAGGGCTAACGGCGAAGAACCAATAGCTGATGATTTCTTGATAACATGGAACACCAGTCTGAGGGACCAACATTCAACAAGCTTCCAAGGACAAGTAGAGCACGTATATGTCAGAAGCATGTTTGATTCTGATCCGCTCAGGTACAAGCCAAGCAAGGTGATAGGCAAGAGGAGCAGGTCACAAAATCTCCTTCTCATTCAGCTATTTGTCTGGCGCCATAAGTCTTCTCACCATAAAGGAGACTTCAAAAATGTTCCTTTTAATCTAGGAGGGAGGCAAATATACCTAGTTAGCTATATATAGCAATTTGCTTTCAATATTGTTGCTCAGTTTTCCCATTTTTTCTTTTAAATAAGTGTTCTTTGAGCATGTGGTCGCATAGCGGGAGTTGGGTTCTTTTTGAGCAGGCTCAAAAGTCCTGGTGGTCACCAATAACTGTAGAGTAATTTTTACTCTACGTCGTATTTAATTATTTTTTGATCCAAGCGCTGCAATTTTGGTTCTTAGATGTACCGGCAAAATTTTGAAGCAGAGGGCCGGTTCATTTTGCCTAAGTGTTGAGATGCAGTGGAAGCTACCAAGTGTCACCCTCTGAGCACAGGTCTTTTTCCCCTTCTTGTTTCCTTCGTCTCATTTGTGCCTGAGTTCAAGTTTAAGTGGAAGCTACCAAGTGTCACTTTTTGGGAGACAAAGCTGACAGCTGGCATCCCCTGAGTCCCCTTTTTGTAACTTGTGAGAACCGCAGACCATGCCACATACCCAGCAGTAGTTAAGCAGAACACACCATGTGTCAGCATCTGCGTCTCATATCAGTGTTTGCATTTCATTCAAAGACTTTCAACAAGCTAAGCAATAAAGAGAGCAAAAAGTGCTAGGTGGCAGTTGTGGAGGCCCTGAACTACCTTTTGAAGAAGCAATGGAAGCCACCACGTGTCGATTCCCAAGAGCCTTTGTTTCAATGCCTGGGTCCAATGCTTTCCCTTCAATGCATAAAGGCATCGTTCATTTTGCTAAGTATCAAAGTGCAGCAAAGGCTGCCAAGTGTCACCTTTTGGGTCCCTCTCCATTACATCCCCAAAGAAAGTGGAAGGCACCACATACCCCTAGATGAAGAAGCAAAAGATGCCACTTATCTTCCTCGAAGCTGCAAAAGCCTCCACGTGTCAACGCCTGAGAGAATCATCTTCAATCTCTATTGACAAATATAAAATGGTGGTGGGTCCTGGGTGTTACTTCAAAGGTCTACAGAAGCTGCCAAGTGTCACCAGCTGTAAAAGTCTAATATGTGTCTTGAATAAATCTACAGCACAACCAAAGGAAGCAGAGAGAGCCGCGTGTCTTCGATGAATCAGAATAAAGGTGCTAAGTGTCATTATCTGATACCTCCTAGACCATAAAGAGAATTTCATGAATCGGCTAAGTGTCCTCTTCCGTATCTAATAAAACAGAGTGTCCATCTATCCGTTAAAATGAAATGGAGGGAAAATCAGATGGAGTTAATTCAAGTAGATGAAACAGTTCATCGGGTAGATTTTTGGAGCCCCTCACAGCGTTGAAGGCGCTGTCTATTTGTCCCCTAACAGTGGGGGTAGAGTAGACAGTTGAGTGGCTAAAAAGGTGAAGGACGGAGAAAATTGCACGAGAAAGGAATTGATCTAAAGAGACAACCAAGGCTATATAAGGAGGATTGTAAAATCTAAAAAAGGGGGGAATATTTTTGATAGTTTAGACTTCTTGTAATTTCGACCAGTAATATCATTTGCTCTTGTCTTGATTTCTTGAAGTTGTAAAATTTGATATAATCATGCATGTTTTTGTGCCCTTTATATGGCTGAATGAATTACGGAAATTTAAGCTCCATGCCTTGGTTGGTGTTACCTGTGTCATTTACACAATAGTCTATGATGTAGATTTGCTAGTGCTGTGATTGGAAATGTTATTTGATTTTGTCTCATTTTTTGGAATCTGAAGTTCTACATAACTGTGTGTGACTTCTGTGCCTCTTATGTGATTGAAGGGTTCTATTAAGAAGATTGAACATTATGCCTTTGTTGACAATTCCTGTATCTCAACAAAAGACTCCCCTGTTGTGAGCCTCTATTTCTATTATTCCAATCATTTACATTGATCATGCACCTATCTGCTCTTAAATGTAATTGAATCATATAATAGTTTCTTTGTGCTCAGGTTAGGATTAGGATTACTCTCAAGCGCATCGCCATAGTTAGGTTTTAATTCCTGCATTTTGTATTTCTTTTTAGTCTCCTATCCCTTTTCCCCAACACCTATAAAATAGAAGAGACCAACTTCTTTAAAACCTAGAGGTTGTTTCAAGCTGCATCGTCCCATAGCTTAAAACTTCCCATTGTTGATTGGCTAGGATCTAGCATAATTTTATGCCATCAACAAGAGCCATAAAGACCCAATGATAGAGAAATGAATATTTATGCCTAAAAATAGATCAAACAAGCTTCCAAACCACCCAAAACATGTTTAAGACTCACATAATCATCCTCCCATTCCATTAGTTGGTATGATATTGTATGGAACCATACAAATTAGGGCTAAAAAGACTAATTTTACATGTTCGTACAAGTTGTTAGAGCTTCAAATTTGGCATGGAGGAAGGGGATTATGTTTTCTAACTGAATAATGCAATTATTTGGGGTTCAACATGTGTGGGGAGGTTATTTTTCACTCTCTTGGCAAGGAGGCCTAATTGAGGCCTAGTTCAGAGAGAGAAAGGGAAGAAAAAGACATCTTCACTCACTCTTAGAACATTAAATTAAACTTAAAGTTCTAAATCCATAGAGGGTACTGGAATATTCCTTTAGATTATCATGATCCTCTATATTTTTCTCTACACAAGGAATTTTTTACACACTACAAGCAAGAAGGCCTAATTGGGGATTTTGGTAGAAAATGACTTGTTAGGGCTAGTTTGAGGCCTAAAAATGAATTATTCCAGGTCTAATATCATATTAATAGTCCATCCATGAATTTTATATGAGCTAAAGTAACTGAAAACAAGTTTTGACACTTATGTACAAAATAGGCCTAAGGAGATGAAGAGTCCTCTAGACACCTTGCAAGAGAAAGAGGTGATGTGTCAAAGAGAACCTATTTGGGTCAGTTAATAAGTGTCAAGAGCATAGAAAAGAGGTAAGATAAATTGATCTAACCATCAATAAATATACTTGTCCTTCAACATGTCAAGAAGAAGAGAAGTTTCAAGAAGTTAGTCAAGGTGTCAAAGAAGCAATTCAACTCCCATGCCACTTGGAGAGTCAAATCAGGAGCTAAACATGAAATATTGGACCTATTGAGATAGTTATATAACTCCTCTTCTTGTTGTAACTCACATGAAACTTATCTACCTTCTCTATCCTATGACCTTCTTCTCTTATCTCACACTTGTGCTATATATTGAGCCACTTTGGATTTGAAAGGTATTTTCTACCTAAGTATATCAAATCCCTACTTATTTGAATCCATTTATCAATAAAAAAATGATCTGGTTTACCTTCTCCATGGGTTGTTTCAATGTTTTTGTTAACTAGTTGATTTTGTTGAGTGATAGATTCTTTTTCTTAGCATGTTGTCCTTATTTGCATTCATATTTAGATTTGAAAGTTTATTTGAAGTCTATTTAAGTATTCTAATGAATTTTTAATGATTTTTAGTGAGTTGTCTCTCCACTAGTGTCATGTCATGACCTTGTGTTTAGTCTTACTAGCTTAAGATTCCTTCACAAACCTCCATGAGAAATATTAATGCAAGAAGCAAATTTGGATTAGTGCATGTGTAGGTTAGGCATGTGTTTGAAGTGTAATTGAAATTTTTTGGTGGTGTTTAGGTTAAAATTGGTGCATTACCTCAATAGGCTAGGTTTAATTTATGTTTTTCCTCTCCTTTTTCATCCAAATGAGCTAGTAGTATAGGTGATGAGCTTCAATAGACAAACCAAGGGAGTTAGCCCTTCAATCTAGAGGTCTATCCTATTATAGGAAACCCAAAAACCTAGGTTTAATCCCATTTTAAACTCAATTTTTAGTAGGTTTTAACTACCTCTCTAAGGGTGCAAAATTGAGTGATAACAGGGACATTATGGTAATTCAATGTGGGAGACCACCATAGGGATTGAGAATTAAGAAAAAGACCATTTCTAAACCCTCCCCCCACATAGATGAGGTGAGGTTTGAGTTTCTCCCAATCCTTCCAAATGTTTTGCATCATAAATGTGCCCCTATATTAACCAACTCTGGAGTGATGAGAACACTATGTAAACTAATCCCTTTCCAAGCTTTCTACCTACCTGGCAACCTTGAGCAATGTAGTGCCTCAATAAGATCTTTCAGGCCTCATCCCCTTCCAAAATTTTGATGATCCATTTAACACCAATATAAATCCCTTAAAGCTTAATATCAATGATCCTAATCCCACCAACATCTTTAGGGTGACAATAAATAGCCTAAGAGACTTGATGAAAATCATAGTGCCCTTCAGAATTGTCCCATATAAAGTCTCTTAAGAGCTTTTCTAGCTTTGTATTGGAAGCATTCTAGCAAGATGAGTAATAAACATGAGTATTAATTAGCACCTTAGAATAAATCTAACAGCTCTTGGCTAGGTTTAAAGGTTTGGTGATCCATAAGGAGGATTTTTTATCTATCCTTTCAACCACATAAGACCACAACTCTACAAGTGAGGCTCTAAAAGTAAATATAATGTCTAAAAATTTAAAGTGGACCCCAAGAATGATCCATTACTATTTATATCTCTCCAACCAAGGAGGATTGGGTGAAATGAACTGGAGATAACCTTAAGTTTTTTGCCATTGTATGGAAGACCCAAAGGTAAGGCATAAAATGTTAAGACATTCCATAGCATACTTAATAGAGTCCTTATCTCCTGAAGAGTGAGAAATGAGTCATCAACAAAATGCCCATTGATCAACTAGTGGTCTGAATTAGGGAGAGAAATACCATTCACCAAACCCCTATAAGTCAGGTTATCCAAAAGATAACCAAATCCCTAAGCATTCTGAATATAAAGGGAAGGTATAAGGGGGCACCCCTATCTGATAGATCTATGAATCTCAAAGATGGGATTGAGAATTATTAATAGTAATACAATCACCCACATCTTTAAATAACATATTAATAGTGTAAACAAACCTAGGACCAAACTTGAGACCCTGAATAATGGTTATGATAAAAGGCCATTCAATATAATCATAAATTTTCTTAAAGTCAATTTTGACAAATAACACCTTTTGGTTGGATATCTTGGCCCATTCCATACCTTCCTAGACAATATTAACATTATCCAATATGTATCTATGTTGAATAAACCCCATTTGTTCACTTATTATAATTAAGGGGAGAAATGCTTGATTTTGAGGGCTAAAGTTTTAGCTATGATTTTGCAAGAAACATTAAGCAAGGTGATGGGCCTCTGGTTGGTAATTACCTCAGGGTCACCAGCCTTAAGAATGAACTTGATGTTACCTTGATTAATGAGATGCCCCAAATAGTTGGATAAAATACTTTTATAATGTATTTTATGAAGATCAAGGCCAAATGTATCCTAGAGGGTTTGATAGAACTCACAAGGAAACCCATCAACTCCTAGGGCCTTGTCAATGGCCATCTACATGATGACTTACTTAAGGTCACTAAGGCTAAGGTGTCTATCATAGGCAACTCTTTGAGCTTCTGAGACTTTACAAGGGACCACTTCAATCCATTTATAAAGAGAAACATCATGAGCAGGGGAGGAGGGTTGCACAACAAACACTTCATGATAGTGATTCACAACATCTTGTAAGATGTCAGGTAATTTGGTGAATCTATATAAAGTGCATCTAATATATTTTATTTTATATGTAACTTATTTTGAATAGAGGAGAGAGAAAAACTATTTAGTCACTTTATCTCCAACTTTCAACCAATGTATCTATGCTCTAATGTATTCCTCTGGCCTTGTAAGCCTCAATCAATTGGAGCTTATGTCTCCACATGATAGCCTAAGTCTATAAATTAAGGGTTAAAGGTGTGGCTTTCAACCCCTATGAAACCCTAAGATATTCACTTTTTATAGGATTATTAATACACCACTTAAAGAGAGTTGCTTTTTTACCATAAAAATAGAAAAAAAAGGTGGTATGGACTATTGCATCAACTCACCACTCAATTTAGCTAGTGTCCCTTATGGGTCTAGAAGCCAGGTTCCAAATTATAATGGTATACCCCATAATCCTCTCATGTATGATATGGGCATTAGTGAGGTAAATTTGAGAATTGTGGGATTTAACTTGTGGTGTAGTCCACTTAATGTGGAAGAAAATGGGATGATGGTCAAATAAGAAAGTGTCTGGAATCACAGAAATAGGTCGATCATGGATAGAAGCAAAGAAAAAAAATTATTATTCTATAAGAAAGGCATGGTCAAGATGCCTAAGAATTTGATCTTATCTTTGATGAAACTTAGACCAAGTGAACCAATGAGAATTTGATTCTCTCCTCTTGTGATGGTTGGGATCAAAAACCCCAAGTTTATTTTCCATGTAGAACCATGCCTCCCATTTTCTATCACACCATCTCATAAGGAGACATCCTTATTTGTCTTAAACAAACTCAATCATGTTGAATTCACCACAAGTAATATAATACACATCCATAAGAGAGTTTGCCAACCATCTTCAGAGCAAGGTGCATTCCACAACATTATTAGAAGCATATAAGTTGATTGGGACAATGATGCAATTATCAAAGTCAAAAAGAGCCTAGACCACCCAATGGGTGGGGTCAGAACCCCAATAAATAATATTTTGAGATAGCTCATACACCAAAATGGTGACCACCCCCCATGGCCAGATTCATGACAAGTGGCCTGGTAAAGGGCCCCAAGCTAGATGGTGCAAATAATAGAATGAAATAGAAAATCAAAAAAATTGACTTCTTGCATACATAAAATTTTCATTTTGGAAAAGTGATGACAACTATTACTAACCATATACTTACATGTTGAATCAGTGAGATATCTAACATTCCAAGAATAAACTATCATTGGGAATCATTAAGGTTTATATCATTTCCCTCAATAAGATCTGAGAGGGTTACAAATTGATTGAAAGCTCAATTGGAAATGTCATAGTCTCCAAGTGAAAAAGGTTGCCTTTTATTTAGCACATAATCCTCATCTACAAAGAGTGAAGGACTACATGAGTGCCACATAATAACCTTACAGTTGAGGGTCACAAGACCGCACACTGAATCTAAATCATTCACCCCTAGTGGGGGCTATGAGGAAGGAGTCATAGGAGTGGGAGATGGGGAAGAAATAAAATGGGTGACTACTTGAGGAGAATGGGAAACAGGAGGTAAGGGTTTAACTTGCATGGGTGTAGGAACTTTACTAGCAGATACTGAGGAACTTGGTCCCTTTGTGGCTTGGTACATAGTTGGCTAGGGTTTGGCATTTATATGGACTGCATTGTTCTTCCTATTAGAGACTGTTGTCCACCCATTATAGTTTTGGGGTTTCGAATCAGACCCACTTTTATCTTGAAGAGAAAAAGGGGTGGGGACCATTAGAGGGAATTCTCTAATCATATGGTCTGAATTACATTGAAAATAAGTGTTCGATAGGTTAATGTAACTCACATGATGTTTGAATTGATGATTACCTACTTAAATCTCAATAGACTCTTTGAGGTCTTTAGCAAGATCTATTTCCACACAAACCCTTCTCTAGGGATGTGCTACATATAACTTCTATTGTTCATTGCAAATAAAGTCATCCAAAGGCTTGATAAGTTGGCCAACAAAGTTCCATAGAGGAAGAGGTAAGCCTAGAAATTCTACCCACACTAGGATTTTAAGTTTAGCTTATTTTGAGACTTGAAAGTCTCGAGTCTAATGTGAGAAAACAACTAGAGTGTTGGATATAAACCAAGGGTCATGATTAACAACAAATTTGTAATATTTTGGGCTTGTGAAATGAAATAGGAAGAAACCCTTAGTGAGGTTTTGGACTCCTTTCAGTTTCACTCCATGGCCTTACCAATAGTTGTGAACCCACTACTTTAACAAGCTCTTCGGGGGACTCGACCCATAAAATAAGTAACCAAGGTAAAGTTTACAAAATAATTATAGGATTTATTAAACTCTAGTAAATCTAGAACTATATATGGTAGAGAAGTATCAAGGTCAAAGTCAATACCTTGTGGTAAATTTTTACGACAAACTTTTGAGCTTGTTTAGGGACCATTGCTTCTCAGGCTCCCACCAATTATCCCTGCATGAAATGATGTAGAAATGGTGGCACTGATCATTTAATAAATGGAAGGTAGCACCACCCAATGGGTAAAAGGCCAACCTAACTTAGTGTAATAAATGCATTATCAAAACAAAATAAATCCCACCTTGATTGATTGACAAATTGGTAGTGTGAATTATGGGAAAACCCTAAGAGCTCGTAAACATCTAGTGCTCCATATGACTCTCAAACTCACCACTTCCTAATGTATCACTAAACATTCTTTGGTCTATTATTATATTTTAATTAAGGTGAAGGTTGACAAATAATAATAAAAAAGTTTGAATCCATAATGAAATTGACCATTAAGCATTCAATGAACACTCTTGAGAATTACAATGTAGATATATTTTATTACATTATGTATATTTTTATCAAAGATCATTTTCTACCAAATATAGATCTTATAGGTATAATGGTTGTTTATTGATAATTAGCTGGGATCAAAATTAATTATAATTGAACATTATTATAAATAAATTTATAGGGATGAATGAATTATGAATTAAATACAATTGAATTTAAGAATTTAATTTAACAAATATCTACTATGCCCTAAATCTAACATTAATAATTAAAAATTATTATATTATATTGAATATACAAGAACTTAATATAAGTATAAATGAATATTTTTTATTTTTTTATAAAGTAAATTATGTTTTCATAAAATATTTCACCTATTTTAATTGAAAAACTTTTGTATGTTGAATATAGCATAACTTTATTTTATAAAAAAATTGTAATATAAAAATTGTTTTATATTTCCATCTTAAGAAAATTATTTTTGTATTTTATTATCAAATTCAAAATTTTCATTACAAAAATCCATTTTAATTCTTTATCATTAAATAAATTATTGAAAAACATATATTATTATATAATATTTAACATATAAGTTTGGATAAAAATAAAAAATAATATATAAATAATATAAATTTTATAATTTTATTATAAATCTACAATTTAAACTATAATATTGTAAGTGTTTAAAACCTTTAATTATATATTGTTCAAGTTATATAAATTAACTAATGACTATAATTTAAATAATGTATGTTTAGAGAAAAAATAAAAGATTTAGACTAATTCTAGACAATTGTAACACAAATTATAACTTAAAATAATATTAATTATGGTAACTTTTTTCTTTTCTTTTCCTTCAAGCTTAACCATCAAATACCAAAACATAATTTTCTTTAAAGTAACACTTATAATTATAATTTTAAGCTAAAAATAGGAATAAAGTATTTCTAAATACTTTAATCTAAAATTTAAAACTTTGGTGATCCTCTAAAAAATTTTGAAGATGCCTTGTGAATATAGAACAAACCCTCCAAAGTTTGGCCAACTGTGACCCCCTACTTGTTGGAAGAGTTAATTTGATCTAAGTCATGAGGACTCTATTGCTTATCAGAAATTGAAATCCCTTATGGAGGGTTCTTTTATGATTAAGATTCCACTAGGGGGATTCAACCCTTTTGATGGAAGACGTGGCTCTTCCTCAAATGAAGGAAACACTGAGGATTTTTTGATAATATTCATGAGGTCAAAGTTTGGCCAACCAATCTTTCTTACCCATTTCTTCAAGAGGGAAGGACCAAAAACTTCAAAAAAAATTCTAGAGCACACCACCACTTTATGGCCAACCTGGTTGTACATGAAACATATGAATAATAACGCTTCATAGTTGTTGTGTTGTGTCAAAGATCCATGAAAAGAGGTAATCTTAACTGAGTGATGAAAAGGGTTGGAAAATCAGCCAAAACATAAACCCTTACAAATTTTTGATGGCCAACCAAATCCTAGTCAATTTTAACAAAAACCCTAATTGTTTGAATCAACTATTGGAGCAACCCTAAATCTCTCAAGACCAAAGGGAGATTGTACAATCTTATCCAAATTAGAGCATGAGTGATTATTATGTCATCTAGATTAAAAGGGGGGCCCAAGGGCATAGAAACACTCCCTAGTTACCAACAAACCAGGGAGCATTATTTGACACAAAGTCCCACTCCTCCAAAAATATCAAGAAAAAACCAATGTGCAACAAGGAAAGAGAAACCTTTGCAACTTTGGACCAGGTGGATTTGGACCAGTTCAAAAGTTCCACCCAGGAGGGTCATTTTCCCACACATCTACCAATGAGAGCTTTGAACCCAAAATCCCTATCAATGGAATAAATAGCCTCATTTGTGAGCTCAAGAATAGGGGAAACATTGGAAAAAAATAGAGGAACATGCCCCTAAAAGTTCATTCAAATTCATAATGTTTCTTTCCTATAGCTTCAATCCTGTCCTCTGAGCAATCTACTTCCACATTCTAACCCTCACCATTCTTGAGAAGCTTGATATTTGATCGAGAACTCTTATTAACTAGCTGAGGTGAAATATTAGGTTTTACACAAGAGATAACCACTTTATAGAAATTTCTACATGAATGAAAGGGGTTTGTAGAGTTTTTACACTCAACATAGACCAAGTCTAAGCTATATTGAGCCCCCCATGAGCGTTGTGTTTCCATCTAGCCTATAACCTCCTTTAACTTGCCCAAAGTCATCCTTCTTGGTAATGCCCCCTAATTTTTGGTTTTTACCTGCCTCCCTTACACTTCTGAGGGCATGTCCTGACTCTGACCCACCTTATCGTTGCCTATTATTCCTATTGGTATTGATGCAAGCTCTTGCTCTGTTGCCATTGCTAGTATTGTCCCTTATGCCATAGCCACTCTCCATCGTTATTTTCATTTAAAATGTTAAGTAACATAATTTTTTTCATAAAAATTAATTTTTAATAATATGAAAAATAATTGAAATATTAAAAAAATAAGTAATTTTATTTTTAGAATACAATTTTTTTAAAGATATTTTTAAAAAGAAGTGTAATTTTTTTTAGTAGTGAAGTTGATTTTAAATTTAAAGATATTTATTTAAAATCCCTTCAAAAAAAATACTTTTTTTAAAAAACTTGTATAATATAATTAAATTTTGATCATAAAGATAAATCATGTTTTATGTTTATAGCTTTAAAATATAATCAAACTTAGATTTAAAAATAAATTTAAAAATTTAAAAAAAAAAACTTTTTATCTTTAAAGATCCTACAATCTAACTAATATAATTAAATTATAGTTGAAAATGTTACAAAATTTAAAAGCAAGCCCATAATGCAATAATTTAGTTTTATTTTCCTATTTAAATTTCCATAATTTATTTGAGCATGGTCTATCATCTTTGATGTTTAAAAGAACAAATTTTAGATGTATGAGCTTGTGTGTAATTTTTTTATTTTAATATCATATATTTGTGATTCATTTACTAAATTTTTATTTAATAATTTGATATTTAAGTAAATTTATAAAATATAATATTTAATAAAAATATTTAAAACATAATAAATTTTAAAATAAATATTTTATACAAATATAAAAATAGATGAGTGTAGTTCTTGCCTCTTTTTTATTGGGTAGGGTGGTTGGGATGTTCTTTCTTTTCTTTTATGTTTGGATATTTGGGGAGCACCACATGGAGGCCTATCAAATGTGCTGGATAAGTTTTCCATGCTTTCTCTAGCCATTTCTCCCACTCGAACACAAGAAGAAAATGAGGACAGGGACACCGCTCAAGCTACTGACTTGGAGTCTATTCCAGATGGCAATGACTTACCAAATTTGGACTGGGGTCCGGATAATATAGATCCATCACCTTCTGGCCTTGTTCTTGCTACTTAAAATTCTTTTCTATTATGTGATTTGTTCTTAAGCTTTGCCTAGTTGTTTATGATACTTTTGTTTCTGGTTCCTAAGTTTTGCCTAGTGTGACTGCATGGCATACTCTCATACCACCTATATTTTCTTGTGAATTATTTATATATTTTTGTTAAGTTAATCTATAAATATCTTTCATCAAAAAAAAATCAATATCGTTTTGAGTAAAAAATAAGGAGAGAGTACTTTTAAATGCTTTAGTTTAAATTAATAACAAATAAATAATTTTATTTTTTATAACATTATACTTTATTTCTTATAGGATAAAAGTTATATTTATTATATTAAATAATATTTTTATTTTTAAATTAAATTATAAATTTAATTTTTAATAATACGAAAAAATAATTAAAATGTTAAATTTTTTAAAGTAATTTTATTTAGTATAATTTTATTTTTAAAATATAAATTTTTAAGAAAGTATTTTTTTTAAATAAAAGAGTTTTTAAAAGTGAAGTTGATTATAAATGTAAAGATATTTATTTAGATTTTTTATATAAATATATTCTTGTTTTTAAAAATTTAAAAATATAATCAAATCTTGATTATAAAAGTAAGATATCTTTTATTTTTATAGTTTTAGAATATAATCAAACTTAAATTATATATATTGTTGAGGGTATTACAATATAATTAATATATTTAAACTATAGTTGATAATATTATTGTTGATATTTTTGTTCCAAAAATATTAATACATCTGATATTTTAAGGGAGATTCTTTTATTTTTTAGAAAAAACCTTAAAGCTTCCAAAAAACCCATCTTCCCTTTTTGCCTTGTGGAATTTGGAACTCTAGATGCAATTTGCACTTGTGCAAATTGCTTTGTGTGTTTTGGATCTCATAAAACACTCAACACTTAAGACTAGTAAAACTTGGAACTTATTATGCACTTTGCACATTTTCAAACGTGCAAAATGCATGGAGGGATCTAGATCCTAACATGCACCCAATCAGTGGAATCTAAAACTATGCATGCACTTTGCACATTTTTAAAATGTGTAAAGTGCACGATGGCTCTAGATCTTGCTAAAACTTATAACCCCCCTTTTCATAGAACCTAGAACCCTTGATGCACATTACACATTATGAAACATGCAAAGTGCATGATGATCTCTTCCCTTCGCCAAACCATCTAATCATAGGATTTAAAACCCTGAGTACACTTTACACATTGTAAATTTGTAAAGTGCCCCGTGGGTTCCACTTTCTGCCAAGCTAGCCATCCATTCCCATGAATAATGGACCTACTCCAAGTAAGGCCAACCTCTACCACCAACCACCTTTGACTCGCATTAATTTTAGGGTTTTTTCCTATTTAACTAAGTGAGTTTAGGGATTTCATTGTCATTGTTTATTTATTAAAATTGTGATCTCAGAGCTCCAGCTACTCATGCCTTCAGACCTTGAATCCACATACAATAAATTCCAATCTATGACTACAAATTTTGCATCCACATCACCTATTTCATTTACATGGTAATCCCCTTCATCTCAACCCACTATCTTTACATCCCCAACCTTGAGTGGTCCTACACACTTAATTAACTCATTCAGTGCTTTGGCTTCCACCCTTCCACCAGTTCCTAAGTACATAATCCCTGTGTCTATTCCATGTTCCACTCCCCCAAAAGACACTACTACTTTCATTATTGATAGGACCGAAACTCCCCAAAGCTCTGACACAACTTTTCAAATTTAAGAGAACACATGATTACCATTGTATAAGCAATTAAACATGCGGAAATACCAGAAGAACAAATAACTATCAATGAGAAAACACACAAAATATGAGAGGCAACACACAATTGTATTCAACTCATTACAAGGGAAATTACAATAAAGAGATCACACTCTTCTTCCACCTCTGTGAGGCTTCCTCCTCAAGGGCTCCAAGTAATCTTCCCACCTGAGTAATCTTCTCTCATAGGTCACAACACACAGCTAACACAAGCTGTTGTTCACCACATTGCACATCTGTACAATCGAGTACACAACCGTACTCCAAGTAGATCTCTCCATGATCCTGCTGATGTATTGCTATCACCTTGGACCCTGGCCAACCGCCGATCTCTGTCTAACCCTTGCATACACACATCCCTGCATATCAAACCTGATCTTACTTATACATACATGGGGAATCCTACTTGATTCCACCATGGGAAGAACTCTCCAAGCTTCACATAGCTCTCCTGCTAATTCTCTAGATTCTTCACCTTAACAATACAACCCATGAGTCTATTATATAGATCTCATGCATACACAAATTAGACTTGCCACTCAAGGCTTCGAACAAGCCTTTAACTTGCAAACTCCGCGTTCACTTAACTGACTGTTCGTCAACAGCAGTTCAGACCGCCACAGGCGACCGACGTCGGTCCCTACCATCCTGGAGGTGACCGACGCCGGCCGATCTTCTATCGATGTCAGTTTCCCTTCTGCGTCCCCTGACCGTCGTCAGTGTGGCCTGCCGACGCCGGTGACTGCATACACTAAAAACCCTCCTGTTTGCCTTAAGGTGTAGCTTTTAGCTCCACACCCTAACAATCTCCCACTTGGAGATAAAGAGCTGCACCTGTACCCAAACCAGTACTCTGTCCAATCTGCATCCTTGCTTGTATTCCTCTTCAAGCTCCCACCTGAAGACAACCCACCACACTCCTTGTGGTGTTAAACCTATGCCTGATTTTCTTCATTCTCATCGTACCATCTTTTGCCTTGCTATACTCCCACTCAAACAGCAACCCCTGTGAGTAACCTGTAATCAACAAACGCTTAACAGATCTGGGCCATCTATTAGTCAAACTCGCTCTGAGAACATCCAACCTCACTCTGATACCAATTGATAGGACCGAAACTCCCCAAAGCTCTGACACAACTTGTCAGATTTAAGAGAACATGTGATTACCATTGTATAAGCAATTAAACATGCGGAAATACCAGAAGAACAAATAACTATCAATGAGAAAACACACAGAATATGAGAGGCAACACACAATTGTATTCAACTCATTACAAGGGAAATTACAATAAAGAGATCACACTCTTCTTCCACCTCTGTGAGGCTTCCTCCTCAAGGGCTCCAAGTAATCTTCCCACCTGAGTAATCTTCTCTCATAGGTCACAACACATAGCTAACACAAGCTGTTGTTCACCACATTGCACATCTGTATAATCGAGTACACAACCGTACTCCAAGTAGATCTCTCCATGATCCTGCTGATGTATTGATGTCACCTTGGACCCTGGCCAACTGCCAATCTCTATCTGACCCTCGCATACACACATCCCTGCATATCAAACCTGATCTTACTTATACATACATGGGGAATCCTACTTGATTCCACCATGGGAAGAACTCTCCAAGCTTCACATAGCTCTCCTACTAATTCTCCAGATTCTTCATCTTAACAATACAGCCCATGAGTCTATTATATAGATCTCATGCATACACAAATTAGACTTGCTGCTCAAGGCTTCGAACAAGCCTTTAACATGCAAACTCCGTGTTCACTTAACTGACTGTTCGTCAAAAGCAGTTCAGACTGCCACAGGCGACCGACGTCGGTCCCTACCATCCTGGAGGTGATCGACACCGGCCGATCTTCTGTCGATGCCGTTTTCCCTTCTACGTCCCCTGACCATCGTCGGTGTGGCCTATCGATGCCGGCGACTGCATACGCTAGAAACCCTCCTGTTTGCCTTAAGGTGTAGCTTTTAGCTCCACACCCTAACAATTATCTCCACTCCTTCCACTTTTGTAGGAAATATCAGGTGCTTCTAAAACCTCCTAGTTTTGTAGGAACTTTGAGGTGTTTTCAACACCTCCCAGTTCTGCCAAAGATTTAAACTGCTCCAAACATCTACAGATCTTGCTAGCTTTCATAGTTGGTTTCTCATTAGTAATAACTTCAAGAAAATATGTTCAAATATAAGGGAAATAAGTTTATTGTATAAATGATGGAGCATTATGGAATCATTAGAGACAGAAGGAAAATCTTGAAGGAACAGATCAATAATTATGGAGAGAACTATTCGATGTTCAAGTAGATTGTGCAGCTTCTAATTCTGCTCTTACAAGCTAGATCCAAAATTAATACAAGATATTTTTAAAGCCTTTGATGCATATAATGAGCAACTATAGGCCAAAAATGATAAGAAAGTTGAAGAAGTTCTAGACCTTGATTAATCTTTCTTCTCTATTGATTGTTTTCAAATATTACATTATCAAGTTGTAATTTCATTTAAAAGGTACATCTATATTTTTTATAACTCTTTTTAAGAAAGAGAAATATATATTTTATACTTTATATTTTTGATAATGTGAAACTTGAAAAAATCACAAGTGCAAATTACACTTTCCATTTTGATAAATATGAATTGTTGAAAAATGCAAAATCATGAAGTGTAAATTACATGGTTCATTTTGACAAAAGTGATAAAAACTTAACAACTTTTAAAAGTCTCACTTGAGTTTTGCAAGTTAAGTTTTTTGCATGGAAAATTAATTTAGAATTATTTTCAAATTTATCTTTTATTTTAAAATACCAGTTCTATTTTGGGCACCTCTTTTTGCATGAAGAAGCTATTTTCAGTGACTACCAGATGAAGAAGCATTGCATAGAGATCCAACAGTTTCAGCCATGCCATACCACTCTATGTTATATCAAATATCATGCCCAACTTATGCATGTCATCTTCTAACCATTCCATAAGTCCAACATTCCATAAATAGAGCAACTCACCTCTTTTTGCATGAGGGGTTTCAAATGTTTTAATGAATTTTTGCTTATGTTTTGAAAAAGGAAGAAGAAGCTAAATATGGGTATGGTTGAAAAACCTGTTAGATTGTGCATGCAATGAATTAGAATATTGTGAAGAGATCCTATTTGGCTTGGGAGGATGATGTACAAATAAGATAGCACTAAAGTAAATGGTCAATTAGATAAATAGTTGAGTAGATTTCCTAGTGCTAGCTAGATTATGAAAGCAAGAGCTTCCTCGAGGGCTATCAATCCACACATTTTAAATAATTAAGGTTATAAATAGAATATAAAGTACTTGCATCAATAATCAAAAGCTAATAAAATTGAATACAAGGAATTCTTGATAAATAAATAGACTAAGATGACTAATATAGCGATAAGCAAGTCAACACTAGTGCTAAATAGTTTGGGTCTATTTCAAAAAATTAGGAAGGGGTCTATGAATAGGCAGGAATATAGAAAATTAGATTTGGTTGGGGGTAGGTAGGTAAAAATATCTTGCTATAATTTCTTGCCACAGTGATCATTAGTGGTTGAGGTGACCATTGATGGTTAGATAGACCATCGATAGTTGGGACAACTATTAATAGTTACTGTGTGTAAGTCTAGGTTGGTAAATGGTCAGATTGATGGGATCACAAATTTAGATTTTGAGAGATGGGTTGTTACTAGGTTGAGTGTAAAAGGTAAATAAATTAATTGAATAATAAAAGATAAATACTTATCTTGTAGAAGGTTGATTATGTGGGTACTTGAGGTGGTTGACTCATTGGTGGAGTCTGATGTGATTTTGACAGAGTAACAATACATGATGCTTTGGTGGAGCAATGATGACAAGTTAGCTCTCTAACATGATGGCTAGATCACTAGATCACTAATGATTATTGACCTACAAAATAAAGGAACTTTGGATGCACAAGATCTTGATAATAATTATAGATGGATTCCACCTACGTGATCCTATCTTCTTATAGGCAAGTAAGGAGAAGTCCAATAAGACATTAACTAGGTATTCTAATTTTAATTCTTAAATGCAATGGCTAGCACATGGATTTAGATGAGATATTTTTAGAAAATCAAGTTGGTTGGCTTGCATGTTGTTGGTTAAGGAGGTACACCTTGACCATCGATGATCAAGGTGACCATCGGCAGTCATCTTGATTGTCAATGATTGAGGGTCAAGGCAAAGAGTGAGTGAAAAGGTAGGTTAAGCCATTTGGTCAAACTGATGATTGTTAGGCTTGGTTTGTAGTCAAAAAGGTCAAATTATTCCTGAAGGGGTCCTAAGGTGGTCTAGGGGAATTTTGACATTCAGAATCATGATGTACAGATTTTTGGTGTCTACATTTTGCCCTTTTTTCTTATGTGGCCTTAAATCAACAAGCTACAAAATAAAAATGGATTTCTACTTAAAGGTCTGATTACCTTGAGCATGGGAGGAGGTATTCCCCCTCAAACTAAGATTTGAAAAGGTAAAATAGAATTCGGTGTAAATTTGATAAGGTGGGTGGTAATGACGAGGTGGAAGTCATGAAGGTGGGTGATAGGTTAGGCAATAAAGCATAAATAAGCACATAAAGTGTGATAAAAAGTGTGATATCCAAGATCATGCATTAACTAGGTTGCCATAGCTATAAAAAATAAAGGTTAGTGTTAGAATTATAAGTGACAAGTGGACTGCATGATCGTAGTTAGGCATGGTGGTTGGATACACTCATAAATAGAAGTCTCCTAGGCAATGTCTGTGATTTAGTGGGTATCCAAGGTAAGAAGTGTTCCCCATGAAAACACAAATGGGTCAGGTGTCATGGGTATCTGAGGGAGGAAGTGCTCTCAAAAATACATAAATGTTTTGGGTATGCACGAGGTGATGTAAGGTCAAAAAGTGGTCAACATGGCAATGTTGTCATTATGGTAAAAAAGACTAGGCAAAAGTCATCAAAAAATGTTCATAGTTGGGTTGAAATAGACTAATGGTGACATGATGAGGTGGTTTGGATGGGTGGAAAAGGAAGTCTCCATGGGTGAGTGAGTTTATTTGATTCTACTTAAAGATAATTACTCAAGGTAAGAGCAAAAAAGTGAGCCACCTGACTTGGCAATTAGGGTCCCCAAGGGCAATAGTCAATGGTCACCCTAACCATCGATAGTTAGGGTGAAAACCCTAAAAGTTTGGTGGTTAAAAATTAATATGAAACTCATTATGTTCATTTTAACTTGTTGACCTTGAGCTCTAGCTTTTGTCATCTTGTGACTAAGAATAGTGTTGACAGTGTTTGTTGAGAGGTAAGAGGTTGCTGAGTTGGATCAAGTGGACCCAAAGGACCAAGGAAGATGTAGGGAGCACACAGATGTGGATGAAGATGTGCAAGGGGTCTAGAAATTTCTCCTCAATGATGATTGATGAATGAGGTAGGGGATGTTATTCAAATTGGTAGATTAGTTTGGTTTTGCATACGTTGGTGTATTTGATTTGTTAAATGTTTTGTTGGGGTGGTTTTTAGGTTTTGGGTGAATTTTGTTGGTGAAATTTGAAATTGATAGGGTGGGGTAGGTGAACTAGGGTAGGGTTAGGTATTTAGGCTAGGATGTAGGAAATATTATAGTTAGTTTGTGAGTTTATTGGGTATCTAGGGTTTTGGGTGTTTCGCTAGTAGAACACCCATATTGACTATTGATGGTCAAGACTGATCATCGACATTTGACATCTATAGAAATATAGATGTCTAACTATTGGTGATCATCATGACTATTAGTGGTTTCTTATTGTAAAAAAATTCCTTCGTAAGCATTTAAAGTTTTAAAGTTATAGTAGGCATCGAATGGTATGGTATAGTTTGACCTGTAAGTTAGGTGGGAGGTTTGGTGGATTGGGATGTGAGGTTTAAGTAGGTGGGAGTCGAGTAAGTGGTCAAATGGTAAGGATAAGTAGTGTGAATGTGTTAATCACATAGGCATCAATAGTCTAGGTGTCTAAGCTTATTGGTATGAATTATGTGTAGGTATGAAAGCAGATATAGATGCATGACTGGGTGTCATGCATCTTCATAGAGGTTCACCAAGGGATGATCCTTACAGACTAGGCATATATGGAAGAGGTCAGCTTCAGAGTGATGAAGCATTACCAGCATGTGGCCCATGATACATCTATGATCATGGCCCTCATCAAGAGATGGGATCATATCATGAACACATTTTTGCTACCCACTAATGAGCTCATGATTTTATCGAAGGACATGCACCATATTACATGGTTGCCCCTGTGAGGTTACCTGATATACCACATAGAGCAGGAAGAGTGAGACAATTTGCTAGATCTTATGTATGAAGAGGATTAAGAGTGTGCAAGATGGCACATTGGGGGTTTTGACTACTTTTCACTCTATCAGAGGGCATGAAGTGAGAGATGACTTATGATGATTATGATGATGGTCATGTCCTACTTTGCCCTTCTTGACTTGAGCAGCAAGCGGTTCTCCTACTTGTTGTTAGGGGTTTTAGTTGAGATATTGTTAGGGAGGATAGTATTCGGATGGGTATCGATATTAATTATGTAGATATACAAGGAATTATGGGGTTTCAGGGCCCATAAGAGATATGGTATCAGTGTTGGCATAGTTCTACATTGTTGGGCTTATGAGCATTTTTGGGTGTTGAGGCCAGTGGGTCTGCTATGGGTAGAATACACTCAGAGTTCTTTATTGGATTCGTATAATGGAGAGGTGACTTCACCACTTTAGGTACAAGTTGAAGAGCCCATGATGTTAATTGGTTTAGGGGTGCTTTAGGTGCACGAGTGATTTGAGACATCACCTAGAGACCATATGTTTATTTCCTAGTATGGCCTAACTACAAGAGGTAGACATCTCCTTACAAAGTTATAGGTGGATTCTCAATAGGCAAGAGAGGGAGGTAGAGCTTATCCCCTTTGACAAGGAGCAAAGAAAGTTTGGTCTTGCTCAAGGTATCATAGGTGCATTTCCCAAGTATATGCAAGAGGATGCAAAGATCCTACTATAAGAGCCACATCTGGTATAGAAATTACTAGATCATGAAAAGCTACGAACTAGGACATAGATAGATGACATTGTCTTTATAGATGGGTACATGGCATGGTACCAGGCTCTATATGATGTGGTAGATTTTGGTGATGGTGATGGTGGTAGGAGGCTGATGGATGTGGACCTAGTTGGTAGAGGGGGGTAAAGGGCACAAGTATAAGGGGTTGGCCTCGATGGATAGGTAGGAGTGGTGTTAGCTACTGCACAAGCACAAGTCAAAGCATTATAGGTGTAGGTGGCTACATTATAAGATCAGTTGGCCATTATGATAGGTGGGAGGGACCAGGCTATGGCTACACTAGTCCAGGTTTCCCAGGAGTAAGATGCTCTAAGATAGGCTAGAGGAGTAACACTAGTAGGTCTAACAAGGACAATTGATATGTAGAGGTACATAGCCACTATACAGGAGTTGTGATACTATGAGGCTATAGTTTTCACTCATTGCTAGTGGAGCCTTGATGGGGTGAGTATAGAGTGAGATTGGTAGGTAGTGCAAGTGTGTCTACTCTAGGTCAATGGTCAATGTCTGTAGGTGGATAGATAGGTACATCTGGGGGATAGGTAGGAGCTATAATGGAGCAAGCACTAGGATCTAGCGGTGCTCTAGGAGATAGTGGTGCCCTTGGGGCATAAATAGGACATAGTTTAGATACACTATACTATGTTGTATATCATTTTGACTTTAGTCTGCATATGGATGCGGTGAGATATACATTTTGAGAGGGACACGTATATCTATTATATACATTATGATGTTATTTGACTCAAGATATATATATGATCTTTGTTTATTGCTCATATTCATGGTTTATGGTTTGCTTTGACATTAATGCTTATGATGTGATGTTTATAATACTTATGGATTATACTTAATGTTATGGCTGCTAGACACTAATGTAGACTCACCTAGATAGGCATGAGATGGTTTTTATTTATGGGTATGTTTCCCATTTGCTTATGACAAGCTAAGTTTTAATGAGTATATGTCTTAGTATATGGATTTAGACATGAAAATGGTGGATTGGTTTATTTATCATGGATGTTATGATGTTATTTATGCTTGTTATGGTTATGATTATGATCATGGTTATGCATTTGATTATGACACATGTGTACATGCTTGGTGTTAATTTGTTTTAAGGTAAAACACATGATTTAATTTAACTAAAAACACTAGATAGGAGAACATAGAATATTATCAAGACACAAACGTCATAAATAAAATATCAACTAGTCACGAGAGGATAAAAAGAGGGCACAATGCTTCTTCTTTGGCAAGGACTAATATAGAACCGAAGTTGGATCAACTTAATAAACATAAGTCCATTGAATGCTTTACATTAGAGTTTGTTAGTTGGTTAAAAGGGTGTCTTGATCATATAATGTTAAGTAAGCTCAAAATACCTTACGTAGAGTGTATAAAGGGGAGATGGATGAAAATGGAACCTTCATGTGAGACTAGCATGCCTCTTTTGTAGGTGTTCAAAGAACTAGTATAAATAAGTCTATGTCATACAAAGTGTAGACTTATCAATGTGGGAAGTCTACATGTGAAAACCGATTGCAGCTTCCACCTTATTTTTTTGTGTGAGAGCTGATTACAAATTTCAAAATTGGTTTACTTATGTTGTGATTTTGATAATGGGTCTTTACTTTGTTATTGTATATGCAAAGTTGATCGATGCAAGAAGCTTCTAAGAAATTGCTATTCTTTTGACAAATGCTTTACTCAACCATCCTTCATGGGAGTGGTCTAAGTTTATTTAATTTGTTTAGGGATTTTTTATAGTTCTCCTTTAAGGGAGAAGTATACCTTATATTTTTGCAATTTTAGTATGCTCGTGCAGCTATCCTTTGAGGGAGTAGTCTACGAATGCTAGGAACGACCCATGATCATTAGTGGTTTAGAATTTATGTTTTATTGCTTTGTTTGATTTTTTCTTAGCATAGACCTTTTGATATACGCTTAAAGGTTTGCCTTTATGAAGTTAGAAATATAAGCACCAAAGGTTGATTAGGTGTAAAGAGGTGTAGGTGACAACGATCATGGGAATCCATCCTAATAAGGGGTGGAAATTACAATGAGAAACATGTCATGGGTAGAGCCGTGGTACCCATTATTCAATATTAGGCTATGACTATGACAGATAATCACATGACTCAATTTTAATTATTTTCCCCTAAAATAGGGAGATTAATGTGGTTGAAATCAAGGGATGAGCTTAAGTTAGATAGAAGGTGAACTTGATACATTTTTAACAAAAGAACGGATTCATATGTGAAGCATTGAGGGGTTCAGGTTTTGGGTTGCCTTCAAGAGAGGAAAATCAGTAAGCTCCCAATCCATACTTGTGGGTTATGATATAGGTTCCAAGCTAATTGAAAGTAAACTTGCCCTGCTTGCTTTTCTCCATATTAATGACATGTTGATTTTCCTTTAGGATGAGGTCTCTGATGTTAAATTCTTGCACTTTAAGGTGTTTTTTATAGGCATGCTTGACTGACTCTTGGTAGACATGAAGATGGGTAAGGGTTTTTAAATGAATGTTCATCAAATAGCTCAAGTTGGGCTAAATGGTAATGAAGATAATTGTCCTTATAAATAAGATCTTGTAAAGATATATAAAGAGAAGGTGTTTGGAATTTGAGAGGCAAGACAACCTCTACTCCAAACACAAAAGAGAAAGGGGTAGCACCCATAGTGGTTCTAATGCTAGTACAATATTCCCATAAGGCAAAGGGGATGTGCAAATTCCAATCCTGACTAGATGCATTGACCATTTTAGTGAGCATTTTGTTAAGAGTTTTGTTAGAGGCTTCTACCTATCCATTCGCTTGAGGGTGATAGGGCGAGGAGAAACTTAACATAATATTGAATGTGTCACAAAGACCATGGACTTGTTTATTATTAAAATATTTACCATTATCAATGATAATCTTGTGAGGAACATCAAAATAATAGATGATGTGATGGTTGATAAAATCGACAATCTTCTCTGATTTGGTCGAGACTAAGGGAATAACTTCTACCCATTTGGTAAAATATTTAGTTGCAATGATGATAAAACGGTGTCACTATGAGGAATGGGGGTTAATTTCACAATTAAGGTCTAGACCCCATTATGATAAGGTCCAAAAATTTATGAAAACATGAAGACTAAGGCTAAGTGTATGATGCAAATTGGTGTGTTGTTGACAGTTAACACACTTTTTCACATAATCATAATAGTCTTGGTTAAGGGTAGGTCAGTAATAACTAAGGCAAAGGATGCATTTATCTATAGTGAGGCCACTAAAGTATTCCGCATAGATACCATCATGCATTTCCTTGATAGTGTGAGAGGCCTCATGACTATGTATGCAACAAAAAAAGAGACCATCAAAGCCACTCTTATAAATAATTCCCCATATAATGGTATAACATTAGTTACTATATATAAATGCTCTACGAGCATTCCTAGAAATCCCATAAGGAATGATGGAAAGGTTGAGATAGTTGAAGGTCTATTAATACCAAAGGTCAGGTTAGGTCTCTTCCACATCAAATATGGTGGGAGAATTTGGTTTGACATAGGAAGGTTGGGTAAGTCTATGGATAGTGATAGATAGGTTAAATTCAAAAGGTACAGATGGGATCTGAGAGATGAGGAAAGCTATGTTGTCGATGAACTTATTGGTAGATCCTAGGGTTGACTGGATGTGGTAGTGTTCAAATGACACTAAGAATCCATCCACTAGTTGTTTTTACTACTATAAAACATCATTCTTACACTATTAAGAGTTTTTTATTTGATTGACCACAAGTTGGGAGTCACTAAAGATGTTGATCATTTTGACTCCTAGGTCTAAGGCAATTTGAAGGATTATCACTGGGGCTTCATATTCATCCATATTGTTGGTACATTCAAAATCAAGCTTTAAGGACAAAATAAGAGGCTCACCATTCAAGGGAATAAGGATGATACTAGCTCCCCTACCACATTGACATTTTGATCTGTTAAAGAACATGGTGACTTGAGAGGTGATGTTTATCTGAGAGAGGGTCATGATGGACTCATCAGGGAACTCAAGAGGAATAGGTTGATTTTCTACTAATGGTACCTCAGCCAATTGGTCGATAATGACTTGCCCTTAATTGACTTTTTTTGAAAGAACTCAAGGTTAAACTTTGCTAAAAGCATGAGCCATTTGGCCATATGTTAGTTTTGGTATGGCTTTAAGTGCATATATTTGAGTGAGTTGGTATTGGTTATGACGTAGGTTTTATGGTTAAGAAGGTAGTGGTGAAGTTTGGTGGCTATGAAGACTAAAGCTAAGCAAAGTTTCTCAATTTGGGTATATCGAGTCTTGTACTCTACAAGTGTGCAGATAATATAGTAGATGGCTTGCTCTCTATATTTTTCATCCTGATGAGCAAGCATCACCCCTAGGGAGTGGTCAGTGGCAAAGATGCACATGTAGAAAGGTTGGTCATCCTTGGAAGGGGTGAGAATATGTGGAGACAAAAGGTACTTTTTGAGTGAATCAAAGGCCTTTTGATAGTCACTATTCCACTTGAAAGATACATCTTTCTTCATAAGGTGATGGAAGGGTTGGCACCAATCTAAAAGTTAGGAGATAAAGTAATGAATGGATTGAAGTTTTCCCTATAAATTATGGAGTTGCTTAAGGTTAATTGGAATAAGCATGTCAAATATGGCTTTGATTTTGGTGGGATCGACTTTGATACCATGAAGGGAGATAATAAAATCAAGAAGCTTTCCTGATAAGACCCAAAATATGCACTTCTTGGGGTTGAGGTGGACATGGTAATGGATAAGTCGCTCAAATATGATCTTGATAATGGCTAAATGATCTTTCTAAAGTTTGGATTTTTTAAGAAGGTCATCCACATAGTCCTCTACAATCTTGTGGATAAGGTCATGGAAGATATAAGTCATGACACGTTAATAGGTTACACCAACATTATTTAATATGAAAGGCATGAATTGATAGCATAAGATTCCCCATGGGGTTGTAAAGGTGGTCTTATGTTAATATTTGGGGGTAATTAGGATCTAATTGTAACCTAAAAATCCATCCATAAGAGATAACATCTTATGGTCAATTGTAAGATCAACTAGCTGGCCAATACTTGATAGATGAAAGTTATCCTTGGGGCAAGCAAGGTTGAGGTCACAAAATTCTACATAAATGCATAGTCCCCCTATGGCTTTGGTGATATATATGACATTTAAGACCTATTGGGGATAGTCAATGGGTTGGATGAAATTTATAGATAGAATATGTTGAAGCTCTTCTTTGATGAGAAAGGTTATGTGAGGGTGCATGCATCAAAGATTCTGATTGATGAGCTTGGTGTCACGGTGGGTGACTATGTTATGGGTGGTAATGCCAAGGTCAATTCCATTCATATCACCATAATACCAAGCAAATGCTATGCTACAATCTTAGAATGAGGAGGAAAAGTCCTGAAGTTCCTTAGCATTCAATGATTGGCCAATTTTGACAATGTAGGGGTTGTCCAGAGTGCCCAAGTTGATATCCATGGTGGATTCATTCAACATGGTCAAAGTCTCAAGGGGAATGGATTTTTGGATGGAAGTATGGGGCACCAAGGTAGGTGAGAATAGATTCATCATCCTGGCACTAAATAGTATTGATGGTAAGAGAGTCATCTCCTATCATTTCAGGATAGATCAAAGGGATAGTTATGGTTGCCCCCTATTTTTTATAATTCAAGGGTTTGAGGATGATCATGTTGATGAAAAAAAATTATGTGGGATGATGTCATCATCCTCATGCATAAGTGGAGGAGAGGTCAGTGAGGAAGGGGTGTCTTCCTCAATAATGGTGATGGTAGGTGGCTTTGTTTTTTGGTGGGTAGAATGAAACTAAGGCCATGTTTCTCATTAGGCTTTCTAGTCTCAATGGAGATTAACTCATGTGGGCCATGTTCATATCATCTAAGACAAATATTTTCCAAGCATAACTATGGAGGTATGTTTTGGCAAAACTTGGCTTGTCTAGGTAGGAGAAGTTTAAGGTGAAGGGGAGGTGGTGGAAGTGCCAAAGGGTATGTCAAATACCCCATAAATGAAATGGGTTTGATAATGGGGAGGTCAAAATGGAATAATGGTTTTGATATTAGGGTCATACCCTGGTTGGTGGTCAAGTTTCCCATAATCTTGGGAAGTAGGGAAATATCAAGGGTAAGGAGGCGATATTCCCCTAGTGAAAGATGTTGAAATATGGATTCTAAGTGGTCTAAGGTGGGGATTTGATCAAAGGGGATATATGATCTAGTCGATGCCTCATTGGTAGAAGGAAAGAGGACTTCCTCTTTCAAGGTAGAGGGCTTGTCTTTGGTTAAGGAGTGTGTGTTAGATGGGGCTAGGAGGACGTTGTTGGGATGGTAGGTCGTGTTGCATGTTGAGAAGGGACATGGGTCTGATTGGATGGTGGTGACCTATCCTTTTTGCTTAAATTTAATGCAATGGTGAAGGGTTGAATGTGATGTAACCCATGGAGAAGATCCAAGGTTGTCCCAGCAAAACATTATATTAGAATTTTCCTTTCATTACATAAAAGAGTTCAAGGAGTGTGCAAGGTCCTACATGGATATAAAGGACACAGTTCCCAGGGTAGTGGTCATGGTGTCATTAAAGGATCAAAGGATGATAGAGGTTATAGACATGACATTGTCTAGTAGGTTGAGATGGTTATAGGCATGGGAGGAGATGATAGTAATATTAGTTCCCCCATTAATCATAACCCATTTAATGTAAGTTTGGTTTATGTAAGTAGTAATTAAAAGAGGGGGATTGGGGTCATCTATATGAATATAAGGTATTTCCAAATCCTTTAAGGTGACAAGGTTGTAAATTCAAATGGCACCAACAAAATTTTCTAGAGGTTAGGGTTTTTCAAGTTGGACCTCTACTGATTGCAATGACTCTATCATTGCTTGGTGATGATGAGGTGATGTAGTAATTAGCTCATATAAGATCATCTTCATTAGGGTCTAGTGAATATATTTGAGCACCACTCTCTTGATGGATTCAAAGGGGTTGGATTGAGAGGCACCCAAGATATAAACCTTGGGTTTGGTTGAAGGTGAAGGTGTTTGGTTTTGGCTTGGTTGGGACGTGGAAGATGGGTATGTCCATGGGATGGACACTTTAGCCTTCCCCTTATCCTTCTATTTTTCTCTCATGACCATGTGGACAGTATGGATAGAGGGAGGAATTGGGGTAGGAGAGTTATATATTTCATCTTCACTTTAAGGTGAGAGTGAAGGAATAGATAGGTTTTGGCTAGTGGTTATCAGCTATTAGATTGATAATAGGCCTGAGGGAGGTTTATCTATTAGTAGATCATCCTTATCATAGAGCTAATGGATAATGGTTTGGAGAGCCTTTAAATTCTCCATGTCATGCCCTAATGTCTTGTGATAGGATCACATGTGGTGGTCATTATACCAAATGGGTTTTGAACTAAGAGGGTCAAATGACCTGATAGGGGTAAGGTCAAGCAAGAAGCTTGCAATAACCTTTGGAAAATGGTAGATTAGGACTCAACTAAAGGTGGAAAGGGTTTAGGGGTTTTGGTCTTGGTTGGTAAGGTGGAAGTCCTTTTAGGAGCAGATTTGGTGGTGGAAGGTTTAGGTAAGTTGGTGCATTTGGTTGGTGGTTTAGATTTTGGTAAGGTGGGGATTGGTAAAGTAGAAATAAGGGGATTCAGGGTAAGTAGCTTGGTCATTTCTATTTCGGTCAAGATAGGTGCATCAAAAAAAAAGTGTGTTGGTGTAGCCAATAGTGGTGGTTGGGTTTTGGTTGGGGCAATCAGCTTCCTACTCATAGTGGAGGGATGAGGTCCCAAGATAGATGACAAGGTTGAGGGAGGTAGGAGTTTGACCCTCTAGCCTTTTGGTGTTTCTACTTCCTTGGTTTATTTGGGTTGGTGTTTGGTTGTTGGGTTTAGCAAGGTAAGATCCACTTTCACAGATGGGTGATTAAGACTCTGTGTAGGGTAGGTGCCAAGGTTTTTGGTTGGTTTGGTCAGTTTGGTTATTTGGGGTTTAAGAGCCTTGGATGGTTGAAGAATAGTTGGGTTGGTAAAGGCTTTCATCAGTTTAGTTGGTAAGATAGAAGTGTGGATAATATAAGGGGTAGGTTGGTCTGCTAAAGGTGTGGTCGGAGGTCCCTACTTGGTAATGTAAGGGAGCCCCAATTGCTGCCAAAAGGTGGCTCGATCCATGTTAGGGTTGGAGATAAATTCTAATTTATGTAATAACCTAGAGAATGGTTTATAGGTTGGTTTTGTCCCTTGGGTAGTGGATTTGAAAGATAATCCCATAGGTTGAGACATAGGGATGGTAACCTCAACCTTTTCCTCAATCAAAATATGTAAGGTTTGAATGGATGACTCCTCGATGAGAGGTGTAGACATGGGGGCTTCCCCTTCGAGAATGATCTCCAAAGGGGTAGTAAATTACTCAGTAGTTGGGGGATAAGGTAAAATGGGTATTTGTTCTGGTATGTTAGTGGAAGGAGGGGTTTATGGATCCACTACCTTGATAAGTGGAGGAGGAGAAAGGGGAATTTCTTTAATTTGGGTCTCCAGAAGAGGAGAAGGTAACTCTACTACCTCAACAAGGGGAGAGGGTGAGTAATAGATAGGTTGGGTGGTAGGTCCTTTGAGTGTGTCGAGAACGATGTTAACAGTATGGGCATCATGAGAATACTCAATTGTGTAGCTCTCATGTTTGGTAGGTGCATGGTTGGGGAAAGGTTGCCTAAAAATGTCAAGGGCTCAGTTTTTAGGTGTGTTGGGGTTAACCAACACAAGCTCATCCTTGTCAATGAGAGATTGGGCAATGCTCTTGAAGGTATTACACTTAATAACATCATGCCCTATTTCCTGATGGAAAGTGCATAGATCATTCTCATTATACCAACTAGGTGCAAGATGAGAATAATCAAATTGTTGAGGTGGTTTGATAAGAAGAAGTTGTATGATATTAGCCTTTAATAACTTCTCCAGGATTGAAGCATAAGATTTTCCCAATGGAGTGAATTACTTTTAGTTATTTTGGTTTTGTTTTATCATGTTTTTCTTTGAAGAACTAAAGGAATTTGGTTGGTTGATAGATGATGGAAAAATAGATTTGAGGATAACCACATTTGCAGTTCCTTGATTTTGGTCCCAGTGTTGGTTTGGTTGCTCGTTTTGGAGGAACATGCCTCATTGGTTTTATAGGTAGATTTCTTATTTTTCAGTTTTAGCTTTCCTCTGTCGATGGCTTTATTCTCTAATTTATGTGCCATGGTAAAATCTTCATCGAAGGTCTAGAAGCTTTGAACATGCAATGTGGAATAGATGTGTTTGGCACATGCCTGAGCAAAGAGTTTGATCAATTCAAGTTAGGGTAAGGAAAAGGAAAGTTGGTTGATTAGGCTCCACCAATGAGCTATAAAATTAGCAATGGATTCATCATCAAATTTTCAGATAGATTAGAGGTTAGTGATGGAAACCTTCTTAGAGATATTTATTGAAAAATGATCCAAAACAATTTGAGCCAGTTGGGTGAAGGAGAAGAGGGAATGCTTGGTTAAGGCAGTATACTAATCCAATGTTGGTCCTAACAAAGACATAGGAAAAGTACAAAGAAGGAGAGCATTATCATAGGTAATAAAATAACATGAGTGCCTAAATACCCTAAGGTATTATTGGGTATCTTCCTTACTCTAAAACTTGGATAACTTGGGAAGTTCCCATTGGGGAGGATAGGGTTAGATAGGGATAGATGGATGAATGGGTTCATTACAGATATGATCATATGATAAGATGTTGTGAGCTCTATAAATGGATGAATCTAAGGTAGTCATCTTATCCATGAGTATCTTCATGAGTTTTGCTTGGGGTTGTGCACCTGGAAGGTTATAAGTTGCATATTATTATAGTGGTTGGGTTACATACTGATAACTAGTAGGAGTTTGAGAGGCCATCAATATTGGTATGCAAAGACTGATGGTTGGGTGGAAGATATGTAAGGGTAAGTGGATGCAAGTGATTGGGTACTAGGTAGAGGTATATGCCCTTGTGGGTTAGGGATGTAACCTAGGTTTGATGTAATGGTCACCTATTGGGTAGGAGTGGTGGTTAGGTAGGTGACCAAAGGAAGGGTGGTAACCTTTGTGTTAATTGGGGGTAAGGTAAAAGGTATAGGCACCACAATATTTTAAAGTGAGGTAGCAGTTAGTAGATTAGAGGTAGCTAATGAAAGGCTAATAATATTATTGGTAGGTGTCCCCATGGTGAGGGGAGTATAGGTGGATAATGGTTGGATTACTCCTAAGTTAAAGGAGTTGTTGGTAGGGGTGGAAGGTATAAGGGTGTTTATAGGTTAGGTAGGTTAATTTTCTACAGTGGTATCAAAGAGATTGTTGGTAGATGAAGAGGCTTGGGTAGCCAACAATTGGGTGGTGACTGTGGAAATAGAAGTGTTTCCCATGAGGTGGGAAGGCATGCCATAAGGTGGGTACATAGGTGGAACCGAAGTAGGGATACGGTGAGGCATAGTGCTAAGGTAATGTTGAAGGGACACAGGATTATTAACTAAGAAGGTGGTAAAGTCCACATCTCTTTGGGGAACCTTCTAAGGGAAAAGAGGATTTCCTAAAGGGTGAGGAGAGTCTGCTAGTTTAGAGATGTAGTCCATGGATGAGGGGGTAGAAGAAGTAGATTGGTTTGGTGATGGGTTTTGTTCTATTAGGTTCTTCTGTTGTTGGTGAGTTAGAACCATCCAAGGTAAGGGGGAGAGAATACACAAACAATCTTATCACTCAAACAAAGAGAAGGAAATAAATGATCAAAGAAAACAAATCATGCTCTAGAAAGCACGTTAAATCCTAAAGTTCCTTTTAGTCTCTTTTTTGGCTTATGCCTTAAGCTTTCAATAATTTGTGTGACTGAAGTCAGCTTGTAGAATAGGTTTAGAAAAGAAGTCTATAATGGTTTCAGGTTGTTTAGGCACTCAAAAAGAATCTATTTAAAATTAATATGTGGCTTGGTATTGGGGCCTACCCCCTCACTTTACACACCGTAATGATAAGGGTGTCAGGTGCTTAGTTAATATATATTGATTTCTAGAGTTTATGCTCAACCAAAGAGTTGAGTTGGTTATCCCCTTATTAATGACCTCCAAGTAGGATTGTCAGGAAAGGGTATGGTAACCACTAGGTAATAAAATCGTAGTCGAGCCTTGTCTCAAGTTTGTTTGATGTTTAATTGATGATTGTGGTTTGGTTTAGTGTGTGCAACAAAAAGTGATATACGATAGGATTACTTTGCTTTAAGTTAAAATATGTGAGCTAAACTTGCAAACAATAAATGTATGCATAGAAAAAACTTTGATGTTGTTTATGAGCACATAATAGAAAGAAGAATATAGATGCAAATAAAAGAAACCCAAGTAAAGACACAAGGGTCACACCGGGGGTGCCAAAATGTTTCAGTGAATTTTTGCTTATGTTTTAAAAAGGGAAGAATAAGAAACTAAATATGGGCATGGTTGAAAAACCTATTGGATTTTGCACACGTTGAATCAAAATATTATGAAGAACTCCTCTTTAGCTTGGTGGGATGACCTGTACATAAAATAACACTAAAGCAAATGGTTGGTTAGATATGTAGCTAAGTGGATTGCCTAACACTAGCTAGATCCTGAAAGCAAGAGCTTCCTTGGGGGCTATCAATCCACATATTTTAAGCAATTGAGTTTATAAATAGAACATAAAGTACTTACATCAATAATCAAAATCTACTAAAATTAAATACAATGAATGCTTGATAAATAAATAGACTAAGATGACTAATATAGCGATAAACAAGTCAACACTAGTGCTAAATGGCTCAAGTCTATTTCAAAAAATTAGGTAGGGGTCTATAAATAAGTAGGGACACAAAAAACTAGATTTGGTTGGGGGTAGGTAGGTAGAAATAGATTTTTATAATTTCCTTCCACAATGACTATCAACAATTGAGGTGATCATCAGTGGTCAAGGTGATCATTATTAGTTGGACAAACCATCGGTGGTTGGATAGATCATCAATAGTTGGGACAACCATCGATGGTTACTGTGTGTAGGTCTGGGTTGGTAAATAGTCAAATTGACAGGATCACAAAGTTGGATTTCAAAAGATGGCTTATTGTTGGGCTAAGTGCAAAAGGCAAATAAATTAATTGAATATTGGGAAACAAATACTTGTCTTATATAAGGTTGATCATGTAGATACTTGAGGTGGTTAACTCATTGGTGGAGTCTGACATGATTATAATAGAATAATGATAATTGATGCTTTGGTAGAGTGGTGGTGGCAAGTTGGCTTTCTAATATGATGGTTGGATCATTGGATCACTAATAATGATTGACCCACAAAAGAAAGTAACTTTGGATGCACAAGCTCTTGATAACAATTAGAGATGGATTTCACCTCCCTGTTCCTCTCTTCTTATAGGCAAGCAAGGAGAGGTCCAACAAGATGTTAAATGGGTCTTCTAATTTTAACTCTCACATGTAATGGCTAATATGTGGATTTAGCTGAGCTATTTTTAAAAAAGTGAGGTGGGTGGCTTGTATGTTGTTGGTTAAGGAGGTGCACCTTGACCGTCAATGGTTAGGGTGACCGTCAATAGTCATCTTGACTATCGAAGGTCGAGGCTCAAGGAAAAGAGTGGGTGAAAAGGTAGGTTAAGTCATTTGGTCCAATTAACCATGGTTAGGCTTGGTTTGTAGTTTAAAAGGTCAAATTGGTCCCAAGGTGGTCTAGGGGAATTTCAACATTTGAAATTGCAATGTGTAGATTTCTGATGTCTACATCATATTTGCATGATTTTCTTTACTAAGCGTTCAAGTTTTGTTAACTACATTTCATCTATGAGAGATTTTGTATAAAAATGGGTAGACCTCATGGCCCAATCTATCTTTTTTCTGCTAGTTATATTTTTTGCATTTTGAATATATTTACTACAAGCTATAACATTTGGAGAGAAATAAAGTTGAAGATTTGTCTTTCTTATCTTGAGAGATATCTCTATGTGTGTAAGATGTTTGATTATTTTTGGAATCTTTCTCTTTGTTTCAATCTCAATAAATTCATCTGTGGTATTTTATCCTCTTGAAAATATTGGTTGAAATAAATATCTTTTTCCCTTTTATGAAAAATAGCTAAAATACTACCTCTGATTTCTCATCTATATAAGTTTGTGCTAAAACAAATTCAACATAATTTCTACTCTATTATGTTCATAAATCAAGCATTAAAATCCACTATAAAATATTTGGTGCAATCACCATATTTTTAGTTTTTTGTAAATTTCAATTCTTTAACCCTTTTCCTTGTCAAAACCCTAGTTTAGGATCAAAAGCACTAAAGAGAGATTTCCACAAAACTGGTATTTTATCAGTTTGCATCAAATTTAGTGAAAGGAAGTTGGCCTTCTCTAGAGATTAACCTCAATTCACCAAAGTCCCACAGCTTTGGAATTTTTTCCATTGTATCATTAGGCACTTGCACAACAAGCTACAAAATCGATATAGGTGCAATCCTATATGATAACAATTTTTGGCATGTCCAGTGGGATACTACTGCATTCTACACCTTATTGAAAGGTTCTTGGTGTTACCTTTTATTGAAATTAGCCTTTGGAGGCACATTTTCAAACCCCACTGGCAACTCTACTATGAACATCAATTAGTATGAGCAGCCCAGGTGCCTAATCACCTTCATTTGGTATGTATCATCACCCATTTGATCAAAATGCATGTTCCTTCCTTCCTTCCTTATCCTTCATATCAAGTTAGCAATGTTCATAGCTTCACCCCAAGTGACCCTCAAGGTTTAATGTATCAACCTTATTAGAATTTACCTCTCCCTAGTTAACTTGAAATGAGCCTCAAAGAGATGATTTATTTTGAGAGAAAAATTAGAGAGGTTGATAGGGAGGAAGAGTATTATAGGAAACAACAAAATCTTGAACAACAAGCTTATGTTTAGGAGTGGGAATTGAGGTTTTAAGAGGAATTTTTGGTTAGGTAAGACCAAGCCAAAAAATAAAATGATTATAAGTTGTTCCTAAGAATGAGAGTAGCCAAGTTTAGACCCCAATTTCCCTCTCCTACTCTTGTTCATGCTCAAACCCAACCCCCTAATCAACCTTACCAAATCTCACCCTTATCACCTGAAGAACATGAAGTCATCCCATCTTGAATCCTCTCCTATGCCAATGACCCTAACTATTTCATACCTTCTCTTGTGAAACCACCCTCTCCCACACCCATTCAAGAAAAGGAGGTGGTGGTCAAATATTACACATTCCCCTCATGGAAATAAATCAAGGAAAGCATAAAGCATAAAAAGGGGAAGTGCTAGCTGAGGTAGTCCAGGAGCCAGTTCAAAGAGAAGATGTGTTAGCTCATATCAATGAGTTTTCCCTACCAAAGTTTCAAGACTATCCCTCCCTTCCATAAGAACCACCTAAGAGAGCCTTCAAGGTCCCTAATTGGAAGGATGCCCTCCTGAACTGCAAGCAAGGTGAACTTCACCCTCCCACCATCTCCCTTTTGGATAAAGAGCCTATTTTACAAAGAATAAAGGAGGAGTTTGTAGACAAAGTTGAGCCTAAAGAGCACAACACAAGTGTCTATGATGAAGAGATCATGATAGGTAGTCCACTTCATTCAAAAAAGGAAGATTCAAGTTCTGATCAGACTCCTTGGCATGGTTTTGATGAATTAGAGCCTGAAGGCAGTATTGGTGCCTTTATATTTAAAAAGGTATGTATTCAGGTTATAGCTAAGAGCAAAGGGGATTTTTATTTGTTCTAAGAGATTCCATTTGGTGTGATTGTAGATGAAGATGACCAAGGTATAGAGATTGACATAGTCAATTAGTCAGTTGAAGAAGAGAAGGAAATAAAGAACAAGGAGGATCTAGATAAAGTATGGAAACAATTGTACCATGACTTCATGGACCAGGTAGAGATTCTAAACCAACCTATGCCTTCTCCAAAAAATGAAGATGAACTTATCAATTAGATTGAAGATGCTAACCAATCTCAAGATGAAGTATCCATTGAAGGTATTACTGATGTCTTCAAGAATGAAGAAAAATGGTCACATCAAGAGCCACAAGAACATGACATTTTGGGCCTTAGGTGGATTGATGAACTACCATATGGCTCCTTTAAAATCAAGTAGAGCAACGATGGTTTTGAAGTTAGGATTATCTAAGATGACCAAGAGGAAGTTGCCTTTTGGGATGACTTAGAGCTTTTCTCCTTAAACCTAGATAGTCAATCAAGCACCAATTCAAAGGAGCTATCACATGTTGTGCTTAATTCAGATCACAAAATTGAGCCATCAAATGAGGAGGTTGCAGGAGCCCATAAAGTTTAATTTGGATTAATTCTGGAAGAAATGGACTAGTATTTCTACATTGGAGACATGTTTATCCCATTTCATCCACTTGAGAGCATGCCAAAAGAGTTAGCAATCAAGCATCTCAACTTACCTATCATGAGCTCTCAAAAGCAAGGTGTTTTCTAGCCTAGTCCATCATAAATGAGTGATGTTAAATCTTTTCCATTTGATCCAAGTGGAAATTACTTATAAACAGTGACCCTTGTTAAGTTGTATATAGTAGTTTCATGCTTTTAATAAGACTTTGTATCCTTAGTTGTTTCTAATAAGTGCTCGATACATCTTTTAGTTTTGGGAAAGCATTTTCAAATTTTGAGTTTTCATCAAGAACTTGTAGCATGTGTATTTTCAAAATAGATTGATATGAGTCCTATGCCCAATGGATGTTATAGAAGGCTACTAGATTGTAAATGATTAGCAAATAATCATCTCGCAAAGGTCACCAGAAATGTTGATATTTTTGTCCCAAAAATATCAATACACCTAATATCCTAAAGGAGACCCCTTTGTTTTTAAGAAAAACCTTGAAGTCTCCAAAAAACCCATCTTCCCTTTTTGCCTTGTAAAATCTAGAACTCTATATGCAATTTGCACTCGTGTAAATTGATTCACATGTTCTGGATCCTGTAAAACACCAAAAACCTAAGATTGGCAGAACCTAAAACTTACCTTGCACTTTACACATTTTCAAATGTGAAAAATGCATGGAGGGATCTAGATCTGGCCATGCACCCAGCTGGCAGAATTTGAAACTCAACGTGCATTTTACATGTTTTCAAAATCTACAACGTGCATGATGGGCTCCAGATCCCACTAAAACCTATAACCCCCCTTTCTATAAAACTCAAAATCCTTGATGGACATTGTACATTATGAAATGTGAAAAGTGCACGACAGTCTCTACCTTTCACCAAACCATCTAACTATTGGATGTGAAACACTGAGTGCATATTATAAATGTGCAAAGTGCCTCATGGGATCTGCCTTCCACCACGCTAGTCATCCATTCCCATGGATAGTGGACCTGTTCTAAGTAGGTCCAACCTCCACCACCAACCACCTTTGACTCACATTAATTTTATGGTTTTTTGATATTTAAATGAGTTTAGGGATTTCATTATCATTGTTTATTTTCTAAAATTGTGTTCTCAGAGACTTAGCTTCTCATGTCATCATACCTTGAAGTCACATACAATAAAGTACCAATCCATGACTATAAAATTTGCATCCACATCACCTACTTCATTTAAATTATATTCCCCTTCATCTCAACCCACTATCTTTACATCGCCAACCCTGAGCGGTCCTACACACTTAATTGACTCATTCAGTGCTTTGGCTTCCACCCTTCCACTAGTTCTTAAGTTCATAATCCATGTGCCTGTTCCATCCTCTATTCCCCCAATAGACACAGTTGCTTTTATTGTCTCCACTCCTTCCACTTCTATGAGAAATTTTAGGTGTTTCCAATACCTCCCAGTTCCACAATAACTTTTAGGTGCTTTGAGAACCTCCCAATGTTGTGACAACTTCTAGGTGCTTTTAGCACCTCCCAGTTTTTTGAGAACTTTCAGGTGCTTATAACACCTCCCAGTTCTACCAAAGATTTGAACTGCTCCAAACACCTACAGATCCTACTAACTTTCACAATTAGTTTCTCACAAGTAATAACTTTAGGAAATGAAGTTCAAATCCAAGGGCAATAAGGTTATTTCAATAATGATGGAACATTATGGAATCATCAGAGATAGAAGGAAAATCTTGAAGGAACAGATCAATAAATATGAAGGAGATAACTATTTGATGTTTAAGTAGATCGTGCAGCCTCCAATATCTACTCTTATGAGTTGGATCTAAAATGAATACAAGAGATTGTCAAAACCTTTGATGCATATATTGAGCAACTACAAGCCAAAAATGATAAGAAAGCTAAAAAAGTTTTCGACATTGATTAATCTTTCCTCTCTATTGAATGTTTTCAAATATTACATTGTCAAGTTGTAATTTCATTTAAAGGTACAGCTATATTTTTTATAACTCTTTTTAAGAAAGATAAAAACATATTTTATACTTTATATTTTTTATAATGTGAAATTTGCAAAAATCACAAGTGCAAATTGCACTTTCCATTTTGATAAATATGAATTATTGAAAAGTGCAAAATCATGAAGTACAAATTGTATGGTTTATTTTGGCAAAAGTGATGAAGACTTAAAAAGTTATAAAAGTCTCACTTGAGTTTTGCAAATTAGGGTTTTTTACACAAAAAAGTAACTTGGAATTATTTTCAAAGTTATCTTTTATTTTGAAAGACCGGTTCTATTTTGGGCAAATCTTTTTACATGAGTAAGCTATTTTCAACCACTACCAAATGAAGAAGCATTGCATAGAGATCCAGCAATTCCAACCATGCCATACCATGCCATGATATGCTAAAGATAATTCCCATCTCATGCATGCCATTTTTAAACCATTCCATAAGTCTAAGACACTATAAATAGATCAACTCACCTCTTTTTGCATAAGGGGTTCAAATTTGCAGGATTTTCTTTACTAGGCGTTCAAGTTTTGTTAACTACATCTTATCTATGAGAGATTTTGTATAAAAATGGGTAGACCCCATGGCCCAATATATATTTTTGTTTCTATTTATATTTTCTATATTTTGAATATATTTACTACAAGTTGTAACCTTTGGAGTGAAAATAAAGTTGAAGATTTGCCTTTCTTGTCTTGAGAGATCTTTGTGTGTGTGCAAGTTGTTTGATTATTTGTGGAATATTTATCTCTTCGTTTCAGTTTTGATAAATTTATCTATGGTATTTGACCCTCTTGAAAATATTGGTTGGAATAAATATATTTCTTGCTTTTGTGAAAAATAGCTAAAATACTACTATTAGCCAAATTTCATACATTATTTTACAGCATCCTTTGGCTAAGTTCAATGTTCACTTGTCTGTTTTAACTCACCTGTAAAAGACCAGTTGGTTTTTGTTTTATTTTTTTTAGAGCTTTTGTTCAACCTTTTAAAAGTGTCTTTTTGGTCTTTTTCTCAAGTTTGAATTCTTTCAAGTTTTTTGTCTTGAATTTTTATCTCGAATAAAAAGTCCGAAAGAATCTCTCCTTGTCTTCACCGAGGAATTATTTCAGCCTTTTTGTCTCAGACAAAAAGTTGAAAGAATTCTTCCTTTGTCTTTTCTAAAGGGACACTTTCCCTTCAGAGTGTCCTTTGAAACTTTTTGAAGGGACACTTTTCAAGCTCGAAGGACCATTTCTTATGCAAAAGGGATAGTTCATCTCTCCGAATGGACACTTGAAAAAAGTTCAAAGGGTATAGACACCTATAGATTTCATAGAAGGATAATCTCAAAAGAGTCTGTAGGGATAATTTAAAAATGTCAAAGGGTTATTCTTGGTAAAAGTGTCCTTAAAAAGGTTTCTAAAGGGACACTTGGAAAAGGGCCCAAAAGGATATGAAAGAGCCAAGAGAGAGTCGAAAGACCATTTCCTTCAGAGAAAATTTCCATGGGGAAATTGTTTGGGATGAGTACCGAGCAAAGACTTGAAGTAATAAGGGACCTAAAGGAATTATCCTAGTGAGTGATGGTTGTATGGATTTCAATTTCATGATGGAGGACTAGCCGTTGACATTCAAACATAAGGATTCTCGATAGAGCAATGGTCCTTATTTAAATCCAAGGGCTTGCATTCTCCATCTGACAAAGCATACCAGAGGGCCATTCTACCATTGATCAGGTCATCATTTTGTATGGCCAATGGAAATATCAATCATTGTGCACATGGATTCCCAGCAAGGCCTCTCTGAGGCTAATAGAATGAGAGTGACTCATGCCTTATGCCTTTGTACACCTCAGCAAGCTAGTGGGAGGCTGTTAAGCATTAGGATAAAACTACATAGGTGGATTCCTTTGTCATAACCAATTGATGCCTTCCCCAAAGTATCTTGACTATATTGAGCAACTGTAAAAGCATCTTCAAAAAGATAAGCCAAGAGTGTAACCACTTGAGATGACATGGATCAATCATGTGGTTGAAAAAAACATCATTGGAAAAGATGGTTGCAGCTAAAGATAATAACTCCTAATAGATTGATTCCTCTCTTTTGTGCTCAAAGGTTTCTCCCTCTCTTAGATCTCTTGTGCTTTATAGACAGTGCTTGGGCTAAGTTAAAATCATCCACATAGTGTATGGTGAAGCCCTGTTGAATTATTGTCATTTCCCTACCTTTAAGAAATTAAGCATAGGTCTATTCATTCCAAGTTCTAAACATTTATCTGAGTATGTAAGAGACACATAGTGACAACCAATGATGGTTTCATCCTTTTGTCCTTTGTCCTTCACATTTTGAGTAAGAGTTTTGGTCTAACAATCATATAGAGTGCATATAAGTGTATGGAATTTTTGTATGTGTATAACTATTCTTGAAATATAGATGTTGTCTTTCAGTTCATCTACCTTGCATCTTTTCATTCATCTTGCCTTTATCTAATTATTGTGTTAGATGCTCTAAAGCTTGAGAATGGTCTATGTATTTTGTTGTATCTTGCACTAGGTTATGGCATTCATGTGGAGGATAATCTTTGGTGCATTACCATTCTTAGAATAGGTTTCTTTCATGCAACTTCTAACTCTTTTCCTTTCAATCAACTGGTTTAAATATAGATTGTCTTACATAATACATACAGGGAGATATCCCTTTAAATATAGAGGTTCATTCCCCTATAGGCACACCCACATGCCTAGAAATGATCCAACATTGCCCAAATATGGAAGAGGACTGAACACCCTCTTCTAGGGTGAAAGATTTGGAGACAACATTTTTTACACACCTGTTGGGACCAATTATTTACATGTCAAGGTGAATGTTGGTCTTGACAAGCTTAGGGTTGTATAAATATCTTTAATACAGAATTTGGTGATTCCAAAAGGTAAGAATCTCTGGTTGTAGATCAAGTTCCCACATTATACTTCATGGTCCTCACTATGTCATCTAGGACTTTTGATCAAGCCCCTCTAGCTGAAGTTCTTCTTGAAGAACAATGCCCTGAACCATTCCTAGTGCCTAGAGATCCTTGGCACGGAGGTTTTGGAGAAGAATAAGAAGTTGAGGAAGTTGGATAAATAGGAGATCAGGAGGAAATAAGAAAAATGGAGAGGCAGCAACCTTTCTCAGCCTTCAACACCCAAATCCCAATTGACCTTCCTGCATATGACCCTATTCCTTCGAATATTACCAAGAGTCTCCCTAGTTTCAATTGAGATGGTCCTATTACCCCATCTGAGCATATTAAGGGCATTTCCAATTTTTGTAACGTCCATAATGTTACCCAAGCCAACATAACCATTAGATTGCTTTTTATGTCTCTAAAAGGCAAGGCACTTGACTGGTATAGGACTTTGGAAGGTGGTTGCATTACAAGTTGGGATGGCTTTAAGGACTTGTTGGTAACTAGATTTGAGAATAAGAGTGACCATACCTCATTGATCCATCAGTTGAATGTGATAAAGAGAGGTCTTAACAAATCCATGGAAGATTTTAATGAAAGGTTTCAAAGGACTTGGCATAGGTTACCACCTGTCATGAGACCTCCTCCTAGCTTTGTGTTCCCCACTTATCTCAAGGGTATTGGCACTAATGTGGTGGTGATGTTATAGTCAATGGGAGGATTCACTCTACTAGACACATATGAGATAGCTATTGAAGCTGAGAATAGCTTGATACAAGCTGGAAAGCTACCTCTAAGAATTTCCATGCCTTTATTGTCTCATGGTTTGGTTGAAGCTCCAAGCGTAGCACAAGTTCCTAATACCAATGCCAAGCCAAGAACCTTTCCCAAGAAGGTGTAAATTGATGTGGATAAAGATGAAGAATTATGGTCATTATAAACTCAGCTCAAGTAAGCTCAGTTCCAGAGAAGTGCTCCACCTAACCATCAATACTATCCTCAATAAGGCTATAGAGCTATACTCCAATACAACTACCAAGGAAGAGGATAGGGTCAGCAAGGTTTCAATAGGTATCCTAATGCCTATAATCCTAATTCCACTTTTTCCATGAAGGTTATTATTCTAGTACCTGTTAATCTGGTCCAAGGAGAGAATCATTTGGACCAATGGGGACAAACTCAAGGTCATTTTTTGCATGATGGTGGAGAAGATAGCCAAGATTTGGTGGCACAAGAAGAAACTACTCCTTACATGACATCAGAAGAAGTGAATCCTAGTTAAAGGGATATTCATGGAAAAGGTAGTAGCCAGAGTGTAGGTATGATGAACTTTCAAGATAAGGATGACTACATGTTAAATCAAATCACGTCGGCTGTAGCCAACATATGACCCAAAAATAGAGCTCTAGGAGATGTTCCAAGAGTGCATGTAACTCCAAGTGATGACTCTCTAAGACCACAAGGTGTGACTCTTAATGCAGTTCCTACTACAAGTCATGCTCTTCAGCAAAATCAAAATGTAAGTAAGATTCTCAAACCTAGAGCACAACAAGTTTAGACTCCCCCACTAGCTTCAATAATGAAATAAAAGGTGAGTACTTCCCCTCTAAACATTTTCAATTATTTGAAGAATGCCAAGATAAGCACATCTCTTTGGGAAGTCTTACATATGCCTAGTCAAAAGGAGTTGTTACAAGAACATCTTGCAAACCTTCATGTGGCCAATGAAACTTCAAAGCTCAATAGTGTGGCCCTTACCAATTCTTTAATTCATGTCTTAGATCCCTCCACCAAGTCTAAAAATCCTCCACCCTTCTATCTCACCCTCATTATGGGAGACAAGCTGGTCCATAATTACATTATGGATAGTGGAGCTAGTACCACTATTATACCTAAAGTGGTGGTTGATAAGCTAGGATTAAAATATGAGCCACATAGCAAGGGTGTATTATAGCTTGATGGGACTCTAACTAAGACATTGGGACTGGGCAAAGGTCTGAAGGTCTTTCTACATGATTTCCCAAGTTTCCCAATTTTTTAAGATATTGTGGTGTTAGACCTTCTAGCTCATTTTGCTATCTATTTATCAAGGGACTTCACAGCTAAGATAGTAGGGTACCTTTATATTGATTGTTCTTTCCTAGATTTTAAAACAAGGTATGGAACAAAAGTAACCATAAGGACTCAACCCTTAGCAATTTTCCATATCGAGTCATACATGGAGACAAGTTCAAATAAGAATTGTCTAATTAGCAAAGAGCAAGAAAGTGTTATGGATGGTGAAGCATCCTCCCCCCTTGAAGGTATTTTTGATCTCTTCCTTGATAAATATAGAACTAAAACATGTGGACTTCATCTATATACTTTCATTGAAGATATTGATTTGGAAGTTTATTATATGCATGAAGGGGATGTTCCAATCCCTTCACTCACTAATGAATACCATGAGCTTAAAGGAATTTGGGAAATGTTTTTTGATGGCTCAAGAATAAAAGTAGGTGTAGGAGCTAGCATTATGTTAGTTTCTCCATCAAAAAATTGTTATTACTCCTCATATAGATTCTACTTCAGTGATACTTACAATGTGGTAAAATATGAAGGCCTAGTCCATGATCTCCAGTGGGCAAAGAAGAGAGGAATCAAGAGTTTAAAGGTTTACGAGGATAGTGATTTGGTCCATCTACCAAGTAAGAAATTAGCCTACAACCAAGAATCCCTTGCTTAAATCCTACAAGCATAGGGTATGGGACCTACTTGAAGACTTTGATGCCTTCAACATATAACCCCTATTAAGGGATTCTAATAAGCATGCTGACAAATTGGTTGCCATAGGGGCATAGTTTGATATAGTTATTGATGTGGGATAAGAGAAAGATCCATCTCATATCAAGATCATTTTGAGACCCTCTATTCTAGATAAAGAAGTATCATGGAAAGTGTTTGAAAGTGATAAACACTTTGCACATTTCTTACCAAATGAGGTAGGATTTTCCTCAAAAAACCAAAGGAGACTGCATGATCAATAAGAAGAACAAGTTATTCAACTGAAGACAAACAAGATACCTAAGGGGTTGATTACCTTAGAGAGTGTTTTCAATGAGGATGATCAGAAGAAGAAAAAAAGAGTGAGCATGTCAACAAAGGAAGAGAACTATGAAAGAGTCCTAATTTTCAAGGATAGACTTTTAAAAATTGGCAAGGTGTGTTCTCAGCCTAAGATGCAAGCTTTTATTAAATTGTGCATAGAGTTTCATGACATCTTTGCTTGGGAGTATAAATACTTGAAAGGGTTTGATCCCAGTCTAGCTTATCTTATCATCAAGTTAGAACCTGGAGCTAAACCAGTCAAGAAAGAGCAAATGCCTATTAATCTCAAGATAGAAGAACTCATGAAGAAAGATCTAACGAAGTTGATTGAGTCTAGGATCATCTTTCCTATCAAACATTCAACTTGGGTGGCCAATCTTGTGCTTGTCTAAAAGAAGAATGGAGAAATCAGGTTGTGTGTGGATTTTTGAGACCTTAATAGAGTGTCTCTCAAAGATCATTATCCACTACCCTTCATGGATCAAATTCTTTAAGTTATTTTAGGTTCCAATGCATCTCTCTTCTTGACAGTTATTCAAGCTACAACCAAATATTAGTAAATGAGGAAGATTAGTTCAAGACAGCCTTCACTACAAAGTGGGGAACCTTTTCCTATAAGAAGATGTCTTTTGGTTTGTCCAATGTTGGAGCCACTTTTCAAAGAGCAATGGACATGGATTTTAAAGGTTTGATCAATAAGTTTTTACTTGTGTACCTAGATGATGTAACTATTTTTTCAAAAGATGTTGCTAATCATATGAAACATTTAAGGCAGGTGTTTGAGAAATACAAGAAGTATTGCATATCCCTTAATCCAAAAAAGTGCATCTTTATTGTTCATGAAGGTAAAATTTTGGGGCACATTTTTTCAGAAGGAGGCTTGTCTATTGACCCCAAAAAGATTGAGGCTATCATAGGCTTGTCCTTGCCTCAACACAAGAAGGAACTACAAAGATTCTTGGGGAAAATAAACTTTGTTAGAAGGTTTATCCCAAAAAAATTAGTTGTGATAAATCCTATCACATCCATGCTAAAAAATAACCAAGTTTTTACTTGGACAAAGGAGGGAAAGATCAATTTTGAGACAATCAAGCAAGCAATTGAAAAATCCCCTACTCTCATAAACCCAAAATTTTCTAAGGATTTCATACTCTATACCTTCACCAACCTTGATACAATCTTGACCATGCTTATGCAAAATAATGATGAAGAGATAGAGCAACCAATTGCATTCTTCAGCCAAGGATTGAAGGATTATGAGGTCAGATATACATTTGTTAAGAAGCAAGCTTTGACAGTGATAAGGGGATTGAAAAAATTTAGGCACATAGTCTTAAACAATAAGATACATGTCATGGTTTCTCATCCCAACACCAAAGAGTTTCTCCTAAGCAAGGACCTCAATGAAAAGAGAGCCGGATGGATCACCAAGGTGATGGAGTATGACATGAACATCAAGGTGACAAACTTGGTGAGAGGATAAGGATCATGTAATAATTTAGCTTCAAATCAATAGGAACCAAAAGAAGAGGTCTTAATCAATCAAGTTCAACCCTAACAAGTTGATCGCATACTAGTTCAGAGCTAGACACAAGACATCATCAGTTTTCTTCAAAATGGTGAGTGTCCCAATGGTTTGAGTAAGTCTCAAAGGAGATACTTTAGATTGCAGACCATTCCCTATTGCCTTATTGATAATGTTCTTTTTAGAAAGGACACAAATGGTGTGCTATTGAGGTGTGTTGATAGTGGTCAATTTGACATGCTGCTAGAAAGTTTTCACAATGGTACAAATGGAGGTCATTTCTCTCCTAGAACTATAGTTATAAAGATAATGAGGGCTGGTTATTATTGGCCTAGTATTTTTAAGGACTTTTATTATTGGGCTAAGGTGTGTCCTCAATATGCCTTCTTTTTAGGCAAATACAAACGTGTATCCCTTCCATTGAATCCTATTTAAGTGGACCAGCCTTTCATGCAATGGGGCCTTGATTTCATTGGTACGATCAACCCTCCATCAAGTGATGGACACAAATGGATATTGACTGCTACTAAATACTTCACAAGGTGGATAGAAGTTATTGCATTTAAGGAGGCAAATGAAAATGCTATCTTGGAGTTTTATGAGAGCATTATAACAAGGTTTGGAGTTCCTCATGTAATCATTTCTGACAATGCACTTACTTTCATAAGCACTAAAACTTTTGATTGGGCAAGTAGGAATGGAGTTCACTGGATTACCTCATCTAATTATTACCCTCAAGGTAATGGATTAGATGAGTCTACCAATAAGAACCTCATCAAGATCATTAAGAGAACATTGGAGAACAATCAAAGAGCCTGGCACAACAAGCTGAAAATAGCTTTCTGGGTAGATAGGATTACTCCTAAAAAATCAATTGGTAACTCTCCCTTTATACTTGTTTATGGGAGAGAATCCAGGTTGTCCATGTCCCAAGAACTCCCTACCCTAGAACTTGCACAGTAGCTAGAATTACTTAAAAACATTCTAATGGAAGTCAGTTGATAAAACTAATGCAGCTGCAAGAGGAAAGGCATGATGCACACAAGTCTATGGAACACAATCAAGTACTAATGAAGAATTCCTTTGATAAAAGAACAAGTGCAAGAGTGTTAAAAGAGGGTGAGTTGGTCTTGAAATGGGATGGAGATAGAGTAAATCTAGGCAAACATACAAAGTTTGACACTTATTGGAGTGGCCCTTATATCATCAACAAGTGCAAGCAAAACAACTCCTTTCAGCTATCCAAGATGAATGGAGAAGAGATGCCTATCCCTGTGAATGGGATACACTTGAAATTTTGCTATTAGTCCTTGCTTGTATTTTTTGTAAATACTAGTTTAGATGTGTTTTTCATTTTGGTTGGTTGTTGTGTTCCCTAAGTGCATTGTTACACAAGTGTCTTTCCTTTCTCTTGTTTGGCATGCATCTTTGCCTTTGTGCATTTGATCATCTAGCTTGTGTGTTTTTAGCCAAGAATCTTGTTCAAGTTCTTTTGAGTGCCTTATGTGTGACTCCATGCCTAATGGAAGGATTCAGGTGATTGGTCTTTTGCATAACAAGCATGTCTCCCCTCAGAATCACCAAGAATGTTAGCCAAATTTCATACCTTATTTTACAGATTCCTTTGGCTAAGTTCAATGTTCACTTGTCTATTTTAACTCACTTGTAAAAGACCAGCTGGTTTCTTTTCTTTTCTTTGGAGCTTTTGTTTGGCCTTTTCAAAGTGTCTTTTTAGTCTTTTGCCCAAGTTTGAATTCTTTTGGGTTTTTTGTCTCAAATAAAAAGTTTGAAAGAATTCTCTCCTTGTCTTCCCTAAAGGAATTCTTTCAGCCTTTTTGTCTCAAAATTTTTGTCTTAGACAAAAAGTCTGAAAGAATTCTTCCTTTGTCTTTTTTGAAGGGATACTTTCCCTTCAAAGTGTCCTTTAAAAATTTTTAAAGGGACACTTTCCCTTCAAAGTGCCCTTCAAATTTTTTTGAAGGAACACTTTCCCTTCAAAGTGTCCTTTAAAACTTTTTTACAAGGACACTTTCTAAGCCTGAAGGACCATTTCTTGTCAAAAGGGACAGTTCATCTCTCTAAAGGGACACTCGGGAAAAATCTAAAGAGTATAGATACTTGTAAATTCTATAAAAGGATGATTTTAAAAGAGTCTGTAGGGACAGTTTTAAAATGTTGAAGGGTTGTTCTTGGAAAAAGTGTCCTTTGGAAGCTTTCCAAAGGGACACTTGGAAAAGGGCTTGAAAGGATATGGAAGAGCCAAGAGAGATCTAAAAAACCATTTCCTTCAGATAAAGTGTCTGTGAGGAAATTATTTGGGATGAGTGTCAAGCAAAGACCCGAAGGAATTATCTTAGTGAGTAACAATTGTATGGACATCAATTTCATGATGGAAGACTAGTCATTGTCATTCAAACACAAAGATTCTCGATAGAGCAATAGTCCTTTTTCAAATCCTAGGCATCCAAGGGCTCGCATTCTCCATCTAACAAAGCATACCAGAGGGCCATTCCACCATTGATCGAGTCATGATCTAGGTCATTTTGTATGGATAATGAAAAGATCAATCATTATGCACATGGATTCCCAGCAAGGCCTCTCTGAGGCTAACAGAATGAGAGTGACTCATGCCTTACACCTTTGTACACCTCAGCAAGCTGGTGGGAGGTTGTTAAGTGTCAGGATAAAACTACATAGGTGGATTCCTTTGTCATAACCAATTTATGCCTTCCCCAAAGTATCTTGACTCTATTGAGCAACTGTAAAAGCATCTTCGAAAAGATAGGCCAAGAGTGTAACCACTTGAGATGACATAGATCAATCATGTGGCTAAAAAGAGCATCATTGGAAAAGATGATTGTAGTTGAAGATAATGACTCCTAATAAATTGATTCCTCTCTTTGGTGCTCAAAGGTTTCTCCCTCTCTCACATCTCTTGTGTTATATATACAGCCCTTGGGCTAAGTTAAAATCATCCACATAGTGTATGGTGAAGCCCTGTTGAATTATTGTCATTTCCCTACGTTTAAAAAATTAAGCATAAGTCTATTCATTTCAAGTTCTAAATAATTTTTTGAGTGTGTAAGAGACACATAGTGACAACCAATGATAGTTTCATCCTTTTGTCCTTTGTCCTTCACATTTTTAGCAAGAGTTTTGGTCTAACAATCATATAGAGTGCATCCAAGTGTATGGAATTTTTGCATGTGTATAATTGTTCTTGAAATATACACAGTGTATTTCAGTTCATCTGCCTTGCATCCTTTCATTCATCTCACCTCTATCTGAAGATTGTGTTATATTCTTTAAAGCTTGAGAATGGTCTATGTATTTTGTTGTATCGTGCACTAGGTTATGGCATTCATGTGAAGGACAATCTTTGGCGCATCACCATTCTTAGAATAAGTTTCTTTCATGTAAATTCTAACTCTTCTTTTCAATCAACTGGTTTAAATAGATATTATCTTACATAATACATATAAGGAGCTAGCCCTTTAAATCTAGAGGTTCATTGCCCCTATAGGCACACCCACATGCCTAGAAATGATCCAATGTTGCCCAAATTTGGAAGAGGACTAAACACCCCCTTCTAAGGTGCAAGATTTGGAGACAACTACCTCTAATTTTTCATCTGTATAAGTTTGTGTTGAAATAAATTCAACATAATTTCTGCTCTATTGTGTTCATAAAGCAATCATTAAAATCCACTATAAAATATTTGGTGCAATCACCATATTTTTAGTTTTTTGCAAATTTCAATTCTTCAACCCTTTTCCCTATGAAAACACTAATTTATGATCAAAAAGCTTTAAAGAGCGAGATTTCCACAAAATTGGGATTTTATCAATTTGCATCAAATTTAGTGAAAAGAAGTCAACCTTCTCTAGAGATTAACCTCAATTCTCTAAAGTCTAATGGCTTTGGAGGTTTTTCCATTCTATCATTAAGCACTCACACAACAAGCTACAGAATCAAGATAGGTGCAATCCTATGTGATAATAGTTTTTAGCACACCCAGTGGGATATTACTGCATTTTTCACCTCACTAAAAGGTTCTTGGTGTTACCTTTCAGTGAAATCAGCCTTTGGTGGCACATTTTCAAACACCAATGGTGACTCCACTATGAACATTAGTTGGTATGAGCAGCCCAAGTGCCTAATCACCTTCATTTGGTATGTATCATCACCTATTTGATCAAAATGCATGTTCTTTCATTCTTTATCCTTCATATCAAGTTATCAATGTTCATGGCTTCACCCCAAGTGGCCCTCAAGGTCCAATGTATCAAAATTATCATAATTTACCTCTCCCTAGTCAATTTGAAATGATCCTTAAGTAGATGATGCTTGATTTTGAGAAAAAATTTAGAGAGGTTCATAGGGAGGAAAAGTACTATCAACCACACAATCTTGAACAACAAGCTTATGTTTAGGAGCATGAATTGAGGTTTCAAGAAGAATGTTTGTTTAGGCAAGACCAAGCTAGAAAATAAAATGATTATAAGTTGTTCCTGAGATTGGGAGCAACCAACTCTAGACCCCAATTTCCCTCTCTTACTCTTGTTCATGCTCAAACCTAACCCCCTAATCAACCCTGTCAAATCTCACCCTTATCAACTGAAGAACATGAAGTCATCCCATCTTGAATCCTCTCCTATGCCAATGACCCTAACTGTGTTATACCCTCTCTTGTGAAACCACACTCTCCCACACCCATTTAGGAAAAGGATGAAGTGGCCAAATCTTACACATTCCCCTCATGGAAATAAATCAAGGAGGTCACAAAGCAGAAAGGGGAAGTGCTAGCTGAGGTAGTCCAGGAGCGACTTCAAGGAGAAGATGTGTTAGCTCAACTCAATGATCTTACCCTACCAAAGTTTCAAGACTCTCCCTTCCTTCCCCAAGAACCTAAGAGAGCCTTTAAGGTCCCCATTTGGAAGGATGTTCTTCTAAACTACAAGCAAGGTAAACTTTTTCACCCTCCCACCATCTCCCTTTTGGATAAAGAGCCTAGTTTACAAAGAATAAAGGAGGAATTTGTAGTCAAAGTTGAGCCTGAAGAGGAAATCACAAGTGTCTATGATGAAGAGATAATGATAGGCAATCCACTTCATTCAAAAAGGGAAGAGTCAGGTTTTGATCAGACTCCTAGGCATGCTTTTGATGAATTAAAGCCTAAAGGTAGTATTGATGCCTTCATATTTAAAGAGGTATGTATTTAGTTTGTAGCTGAGAGCAAAGGGGATTTTGATTTGTTCCAAGAGCTTCCATTTGGTGTGGCTGCAAATGAATATGGCCAAGGTATAGAGATTGGCATAGTCAATCAATCGGTTGAAGAAGAGAAGGAAATAAAGAACAAGGAGGATCAAGATAAATTATGAAAACAATTGTACCATGACTTCATGGACTAGGTAGAGGTTTTAAACCAGCCTATGCCTCCTCCAGAACATGAATATGAACTTACCAATTAGGTTAGAGATGCTGACCAATCTCAAGATAAATTATCCATTGAAGGAAGCACTAATGTTTTCAAGAATGAAGAAGAATGGTCAGATCAAGAGCCAAAATAACATGACATTTTGGGCCTTATGTGGATTAATGAATTACCATATGGCTCCTTTCTAATCAAGCAGATCAAAGATGGTGTTAAAGTTGACATTATCTCAGATGACCAAGAGGAAACTACCTTTTGGGATGACTTAGAGCTTTTCTTCCTAAACCTAGATAGTCAACCAAGCACCACTTCAAAGGAGCCATCACATGTTGTCCTGAATTCAGAGCACAAAGTTGAGCCATCAAATGAGGAGGTTCTAGGAGCCCCTATAGTCTAATTTAGAGCAAGCCTTGAAGAAATGGACCAGTATGTCTACATTAGAGACATGTTTGTCCCATTTCATCCACTTGAGAGCATGTCAAAAGAGTTAGTAATCAAGCATCTCAAATTACCTATCATGAGCTCTCAAAAAGAAGGTGTTTTCCATCATGGTCCATCACAAGTGAGTGATGTTAAATCTTTTCCATTTGATCTAGGTGGAAAGTACTTGTAAATAGCAAACCTTATTAAGTTATATATAGTAGTTTCTTGCTTTCAATAAGACTTTGTAGCCTTAGCTACTTCTAATAAGTGCTCGACACATCTTTTATTTTTGGGATGGCATTTTCAAATTTTGAGTTGTCATCAAGAACTTACAGCGGGTGTGTATTCTCAAAATATATTGATATGACTCCTATGCCCAATGGATGTTATAGAAGGCTACTAGATTATAGATGATTAGCAAGCAATCATCCCATAAAGGTCACCAAAAATGTTGATACTTTTTTCCAAAAATATCAATACACCTGACATCCTAAAGGAGACCTCTTTATTTTTTAGTAAAAACCCTAAAGCCTCTAGAAAATTATCTTTCTTTTTTGCCTTGCAAAATCTAGAACTCTAGATGTAATTTGTACTTGTGTAAATTGCTTCACGGGTTTTAGATCCTATAAAATACCCAATGATTAATACTGGTAGAACCAAAAACCTACCATGCACTTTGCATAATTTCAAATGTGTAAAATACATGAAGGGCTCCAGATCCTACCATGCACCCAACTGGTAGAATCTGGAACTCAACATGCACTTTGCATATTTTTAAAATGTGGAAAGTGCACGATGGGCTCCGTATTTGACTAAAACTTATAACCCCCATTTCTATGGAACTAAGAACCCTCGATGCACATTGTACATTATGAAATGTGCAAAGTGCATGATGGTCTCCACCTTCTGCCAAACTATCTAATCGTGGGATGTAAAACCTTGAGTGCACATTGTAAATGTGCAAAGTGCCCCATGGGTTTTGCCTTTCACTAAGCCAGTCATCCATTATCATTGATAATGGACCTACTCCAAGTGGTTCCAACATTTTTCACCAACCACCTTTGACTCATATTAATTATAGGGTTTTTTTGTTATTTAACTGAGTTGAGGGATTTCATTATCATTGTTTATTTGCTAAAATTATGATTTTAGTGCTCTAGTTACTCATGCCATCAGACCTTGAAGCCACGTACAAAAAAGTACCAATCATGACTATAAATTTTGCATCCATGTCACCTAATTCATTTACATGGTATCCCCCTTCATCTCAACCCACTATCTTTACATCGCCAACCTTGAGTGGTCCTATACACTTAATTAACTCATTCACTACTTTGGCTTCTACCCTTCCACCAATTCCTAAGTTCACAATCCATATGTTCGTTCCATCCTCCACTCCCCAATAAACACAACTAATTATATTGTCTCATTTCCTTTTACTTCTACAGTAGCTTTTAGGTGCTTCCAGCACCTCCCAATTCTATGAGAACTTTTAGGTGCTTCTAGCACCTTCTAGTTCTGTCAGAGATTTGAACTACTCCAAACACCTGCAAATCCTACCAGCTTTCACAATTGGTTTCTCACAAGTAATAACTTTATGAAATGAATTTCAAATCCAAGGGAAATAAGGTTATTGTAGCAATGATAGAACATTATGGAAACGTCAGAGACAGGAGGAAAATCTTGAAGGAACAAATCAATAAATATGAAGGAGAGAACTATTTGATGTTTAATTAGATTATGTAACTTCTAATATCTACTCTTACAAGCCAAATCTCAAATGAATACAAGAGATTATCAAATCCTTCGATGCATATATTGAACAACTATAACCCAAAAATGATTAGAAAGCTGAATAAGTTCTAGACATTGATTAATCTTTCCTCTCTGTTGAATGTCTTCAAATATTACATTGTCAAGTTGTAATTTCATTTAGTAGGCATCTCAGAAATGGAAAGACTTATGGGAGACATATTTTACAAGCATAATATATCACACAACTTCCCATACCACTTAAATGGACACCCCCTACCAAGAAATTAAAAACACAAACTAAAGGACAAAAACTAAAGAAAATACATAAGCCCTAACCGATCAAAAGATCCTATTGAGAATTTTAGACACACCTTGAACCCACATAACTCCTTACTTGTTTCTAAAAATTAGCTTTTCCAACTCATCACTCATACCCACGTCTCAAAAATAGAGTAATAAAAAATAATTTCACTATACGAAACTTGAATTGTGTGTAGATTCAAAACTCTAGAGCCTTACATATTTACAGAACATATACATAAATGATAAATTTAAAATAATAATGAACAAAAAAAACTCTTTTGTAACATCCACAGGTCTACTTCTTCAAAGTCGATGTGGTTGCTAATAGTAAATAACAAAAATTGTTTATTCAAAGCCAGCGTGGTTACTGATAGCAAAGAACAAAACATAAAGTGTAGACTTTATAGACAACAAAAATGAATTTAGTGCAAAGTTTTTTATGCAACTACCATTAAATTTGAGGGTCTATAAACATTTTACAAGCATACCCATACAATATTGAAACTAATTGTGTATAACTTTAAAAACTAGAAAGCACTAAATAGTTGGATACGCAATTACTACCTTTAAAATTTTTTAATCATTAATTAGTATTTAGATTAAACTGTGATTAATAGTTATTAGTATTTAGATAGAAAAAATGCTAACACCTCACCATAAAATACCTCCGACATAATAATCAATGAAAAAAATGTCAAAAAAGTTTGTTTATGATTCATTTTATAGATTTAAGGAATCTTTTTCATTAGCCATTAAAGTATTTGCTACAAACCTATAGGTCAACTTAACTAGCATAATTGATGTCTTTAGTGGGATAGCTATGATATTTTCCCTACATCTATAGGTGTGATAAAAAAAAAATCACTTGGTGTGTATGTGTGGGAAAGGATTTAATCCCTCACATATATCAGAAACTAAGATTACACACATTGTGATTTAAGGTAAAATGATTGAATCCCTCATTCATACGTTTAAAATTATAAGAAAATATTTACACACATAAAGATATTAGAATGTATTAACACCCTTGTATAATATGGAATTTTTATTGAAGAATCATGTGACAAGTGTTGTGATGCAACTTTATTTCCTATTGGGAAGAGTAATATTTAGATTTTGTCAAGTTTAAAACTTTGATTATAGTGTTTTGACCATGTGAACAATGTTGGTTGGGTGGAAGCAATGACGAGAGGTCCACAGGCTTAAAAGGGAAAGCATATATAATTAAAAAATGAAATTGCATCCAACAAACCAATTATGTTTACAAGGTGTACAATGTACACTCATTTGTGAGGTAATATTTTAAAACTGAATTATTTAGAGTGTTAATGCATTGCTACCTACAATTAGTGGAAGTTTCAAAGTATATGTGTTTCATCTGCTACACATTTTTGTCATCTCTTCTTTTAATCCTATTATCTTTGCATTTTGTTATTTACCCTTCAAAAATTTACAAAAAAAAATCCCCTCATTACAATGGAGTAGTGAGATGACTATTTACATAAGTGACCCACCCGCTTTTGAAATTAAAACATTTTTGGTGAGGTTTTATCATATAAAGTAACACTTATAAAACTTTAAAAAGTGAGAGCAATTCATGATTATAGTAAATGTCATTTAAATTTCATTTGAGATGACAAGACAGTGAATCATTTTCCTGGAAAGAGAATGAAGGGAACATTTGAGAGAATGGATAGCCAAATGTGGCTTGTATTCGAATCATGCTTCCAACTCATTTAAAGATTCCTATCAATGTGAACCGATTTATAAATTGTTGGATTATTTTAACCCCAAATTTATTTTAATAAATTAAACCATTTATACTCTATGAAAAGTAATTCCATAATTGCTAATAAAGGATACAAAAAAATTGCACATGTGAAGTGTGTTCAACCTAAAGGGCACTTTCTATGGATGATGGTAAAAGTGGTTTCTAATACCAGGGAGGAGACGTGACTAATTTTAAAGATGACATATCGATTCATCTTTCACAAATATATACTTTGTAATCATTTCAATAAATAGATATGAAAGTGTGGGAGTTGTACTAATAAAAGCATATGTTGGGTTACATTCACAACTTTTGTCCACCTTTACTCACATTTTCAACAACCGAAGAAATGTGGTAGATGTGGAAAAGACTAACCTTCTATCATAGGATTTTGGCTACAATTAGAGACATGTTTGTTGCAGTTATCCATATTTTCTAATCAGAATCCACCAATATTATACATAATTATGATGATTTCCTAAATAGAGGGAATGTAGAGGAGTTGTCAATGTCAGAAATAAGTTTAGAGGTTGCACCTAGATAAAATTAGGTTTGACATGTATTTAAATATAGCTTATATTCCACAAATAATTTCAAGGGGGAGAGAGAGTTGTAATGCAGTCTGTGGAGTTATGAGCTCCCTAATCACTAGTGCCAAAGATGTGAAGTTATTGATAGAGTTCAATGTCATTAATAAAATAATAGAATAATGATGTAAGCACAAATTTACACAATAAAATAATGAAATAATGATACAATGAAGTTCTCTTGAAAATTTTGGTTACATGAGAGTTAACTAATTTCAAGGGGGAAAGAGAGTTGTAATGCAATCTGTGGAGTTATGAGCTTCCTAATCACTAGTGCCAAAGATGTGAAGTTATTAACAGAGTTTAGTGTCATTAATAAAATAATAGAATAATTATGTAAGCACAAATTTACACAATAAAATAATTAAATAATGATGAAAAAAGTGAACATGATGGTGACATTTTTTCTCTATTTTTTGGACTCACAAATACATCAATTTCCCCAAGAAAATTTTCTTGTCATTGTCTTCCAACCAATAAAAAACTAAACAAGTAAGCTTTTCCAAATTTTCTTTTTTCTAAAATATAATGTATTTTGAAATTTTACTATTAAAACTTTATAAGATGGAAAAATATTTCACCTTGCACATTTTTCAATGTAAATTAATAGAGCAAGATGATTTTAATATATGCTTGTGCAAGAAGTACTAATAATGAGTTGTTCAAGCCATTTTAGTCTTTTGAGGTACATGAGGTCAAATACTTGGTAAAAATATAATAAGAGTAACCATGTTTCCCCAATTACTTAGGGAACATATCAAAGTAAAAATGATCAAAGTAATGGAATAGTGTAGGTTCCCCCAAATGTGCTCCTTATTTTAATTTTGTTGTAACCAAAATGCTTAAAAGGACAAAGTAATAAAAAGATACAGGAGTGAGAAAACATGATGTAGATATAGTACCACTTTAATAAAATGGAATTAATCATCTTATAAAACTTCACACCCTATAGCATGCATGAGAAATATGTACTATTACCATAGTCCTCTATAATCTGGTATGTGTCAATCTAATTTAGATTGAACTCATGTCCTTCTCTAAGTTTGTACTCTAGCTAGTTGTCACATTTAAGAAATAGATTTTTTATGGCTAGGGATTATAATAGGACCTTTTTTATATAGGCTCAAAAAAATTGACACCATATGCCTCAAATATATACAAGGTTCACAAACATTTCTCATCACATGTTTTGAGCTCGAAGAAGCATTGAGCTTGTACTCATCATAATCTAAGATTCACGTAAAGGAAATCCTATGAAATGGAAGCTCAAATATTAGTGGGATGAATACCTTGGTGTTATATACTAAATAAAATGGTTTGCCTTATAGGTGCACAAACACTAGTTCTAGAGGCCCAAAGAGTGGGATAAAAGTTAAGGTTTTAATCTTTTTGTCAACCTTTGCAATTTAAAGCAAAATGGATTTCATTGGTTTTGTTTCTATATTTGGCCTATAAATTACCCTAATGGTAATTTTATACACCTAAATTTGGTATTAAAAACTTGAAAACATCAATTTTAACATATCTTTTACATACATGACTTGTACATACACATTTGAATCTTGCACACCCTTTTACCTATCCATTTTCCTATCTATTGACTTGCCAACCCAGTTTTCTATCATACATATTCAATATCTCCATTATTTGTTCCTAAACATTCTAAAATCCTAATTAAACTATCACCATAGTCTAAATCCCCAAGTATTCCTCCCTACATACTATCGATAATAATCAGACGTTGGGGGTTACTAGCAGCATCCTCCTTCACCAATAGTGTCCTAAGACCTCCAACAACTATTTTTAAAATTTATATCTCACTTGGGTCAACCTACACATGTTTAAAATGTAAATTATGGAGGTAAATCATCTAAAGAGTCATATATAAATACACATCAAGCCTAAGACCATTCTTATTTGGTAAGCACCTAGCATCTAACACTTATCTGGGCAAAATCTTTAGAAATCCATTTGTACATCCTTGAGGCACTATCCAAAATCATTCAAATCTAAAAATACCTCAAATTAATAGTCATAAAGGCCAAGTCTAAACATCAAGCACAAGGTTAAGGTTGTAAGTTGTTATTTATCAAAAATTGGGAAATATGAGATGTTAAAGCCTAATCAAATGAAATAAACTAAGCTAAATCAGGATATAAAATATATGCATAAACTAATAATTCATTGATTTATAATTTACCATATTTATAAATATTATAAAAGGTGAAAATGTATGGAAATTAACAATTTAGTTAGAATTTGATAATGCATTACTAAGACAAAAATTATAGACCCGATTGTATCATTGTGTTGGCTAACTATGAATCAAGAACATGGCTTCATTTGATCTATGGATGAGGCCACACCAATCAGATAAGGTCACGTTACACTATATTTTTTAGGGAGCATCGATGTTTGGTAGGGATTTTACCCTTTATGAAAATACAAGTCTATGTGTTATCACCTATTGGTCATGTATTTGTTTTGTGATGTGTGATCTACTGCAAAAGCCATTGTGCACCTTCTTCTTCACAAAAAATCCTAGCTCAATAGGTCACGTGTAAAAAATGGAATAAAGGAGAAAATGGGTTAATAGTTGAAGTTGTGCTTGAGCTAAACACCCCCTGTGTTGAGCAATGCCTACATGTTAATACTCCAAAAAGGGATTAAATTTCATGTAGTTCTCCCATGCTACAGTGGTGCATGTGCAAGACTGGTGAAAAATGTTAAATGTCGGTGCAATCTTGGTGTGATAATATAATTAAACAATGACTTGTGACCTTGGAGATATATTCAAACTTAATTTAGGGCTACTATGGCTTTGTAGACTTTGAATTAGGAAAAATAGGTGATTTTCTCTCAATTTACAGTTAGATATTTTGGTGTTTTTCAATCATCTGAGCCTCAATGGATAATGGCTTCAAAGTGTGGATTTATAGTGATGAATTTATAATTCCTTTAGATGGGTATTGTGAAACATTTACTAGACCCATTTTTAAAATTTAAATTTAATCAAATAGCCATTATTTGGTAGGACAACATGGCTAGCAAAATTGGATAGTATCGAGGAGCGAGATAGTCCCAAAGGAGTAATTTTTTTTTAAGAGTAGAGATATCAAAACTCAAACTATGGATCAGTATAAAAGTGAGTTTAGGTTGTTTAGGATGTTAGATATGGATATCTATAATCATTATTTTCTTAATAGGTAAGGGTCATCCACACAAAAAGTGAAGGAAGGAAGGTCAAGGAACGTGGAAATAGGCATGAGCGAAGTGTGTATAAGGAGTGCTCACATGTGCATTATTTTAATAATAAATATTAATTTATGTGTCTAAATTTACCTTTTTTAATTTTATTAATGCAACAAAGTATAAGTATTAAATTAAAAGGAAAAGATTTATACTTGAACTTACCTACGAATAATAGTATTGAATGTAGGCCACAACATTGAAATGTACTCCATGTAAACATGAGATGAAACATGTATAAATTAGTCCTCACTTAAGATGGAAATCCAAAGTAAAATATAATAAACTTATAGATTAATTAACAAAGAATAAATACACCTAATTGGTATGCAAATTTTTGTGTTTTCTGGTTTAAAATTGGTGATTGTAGAGAGTAGGACATTTAGATGTTTATTTTTTCAATAAAACACTTAGATTGGGCTATGCATGCCCCAATCCTCATTGATAAGAGAGTGTGCTTAGGAACTCAAGGTGTATTTTACTCCATCATTGCATATCCAAAGTAGTGAAGTAGCTTGGAATCCTTGTATGATTTTTAATAGATCATTCAGGTGCAAAATTGGTGTAAAATTGATGCAAAAAGGTGAATCAACTACTACAAATGAAATAAGATTCATTTCTAGTCCAAAACTAGTGCAAAAATAGCGTAATCCTATTTTGGTGTATACATGGTAGAGAATGATAAGTGTTTACATTCCATCTATGAAACTGGTATAAAATTGAGCAAGGAGGTGGTCATGTGGCATGCACATATCATAAATCTAATATCTGGGTGTATATGGATTCTAAAATTGAGTTATATCATGTGATCCTTTGAGTAAGACATCTACACAAACTATGGAACACATATCGCATATGATGCCCCCATTCTAAGTAAATTTTGAGACAAATATGAATACTCATTTAAAATGATTTTATATGTGTTTCAAACTGTTCTAAAACTAACTAAGATTATTTATTTATTTTCCAAATTATTATTTTCTGCCTGTCAAGATAAAATGTTATTTTGGACATGACCGACCTATGCCCTTGTCCAAATGGAGTACTATTGTCTAAAATTACTTTCTGGCTAAAATATGAATGTGGATCGTGATCAACTATGTAAATCCTATTATTTTTTGTCTATTTTATAGAATGTTGTAGCTTAGTCTCTAAGACAAGCCACTATGTATGCCCATTTTTTTGAGGTGAGTTGTGAAGCCTACACAATAACTTAACTCAAAATAAAAAGTTATATGACTGATGTTATGAAAATATGTAAATCTGAATAGTAATGATAATATGAATATCATGGCATCATCATATCTAATCTAATAAAAATAGTGATATAATATGCATGAGCAAACAAGCATACATAGTGACAATATCAAGATATATGTTAGAAATTAAGCATGCAGATAAGTGATCATATGTTGAGGATAACTAAAACTAATTAGAATAACTTGAGGAGGATGCATGATATCCATCATGGCATCATAAAATTGGGGAGATGATGATATCCATCTTAACATCAAAAACTGAATAAACAAGAGTAGACAAATCTCATGGCCATTATGCACATATATAAAGAGTACATGTAAAGTACACAAAGCATGCAAGAAGGCCAAGGGACATGCTCACATCTCACTCATGTGCAGATAACCACATAATGAAAGCTTAGATCCATAATCAAGGACATGTTAAAATACCCACATCCAAATAAGTTGAATACATATAAAATATGAAGGAAAAAAGCAAACACAAAAAACCACGTACAAATAAGTAAATTTGATCAAGATTAACAATTTGTAACACTGGTAGTTTCAACAACTCAAGTATCTAGTAATCGATCAATGTGAAAGTAAGTGAGCTAATAAATTGTGCAATGTAATGTACTAAAGTATGAATAGTAGGGATAGTCATAGAACAATAAAACCTATGTAAGAGGATGCCCCTAGTGAACTTGTTATGATATAGATGACCTATAGAGAGCTTGTGACTAGTTTGAATCCTAAAAGATAAAGCATGTGTTCATTAGGACAAGTCTATTGGAATTAAACAAAATCATAATGCATTATTATCTGGGATAGAGTGGTTTTATCTATGTAAGTATTTTGGTCTTGAGACAATATCACCACCTACAATTGCATATGGAAATGATAACATGTATGTTTTGTAACTCACTCAAGTATATTTTTGAAGAATATTTGATAGAAAATTGGGTATAGATAAATACTGCATATACTGATCACAAATTAACTAATGTAAATGAAATAAACATAACATGTGTAGGTCCTGGTTTTTTTTTAAAATTAAAATATTTTTTTTTTTTTTGTATTTTTGACTATATAAAAACTGAAAAGGAACATACTAACCAATGACTCCCACAAGAGCCTTTTAATCAATATGTCATGTGTTTAACATAGGAAGGATGACCTCTCACAAATGGAGAGTATTATACCCCTATGAAGTAATTGGTCTCAATTCAAAATCTAAAAAATTTGATCTGAATTTGAAACATTTGTTCCATGGTCATGATAATGTTTCGTAGTATACTATGTGTGTTGTTTAGTATGATGAACTCTATGACTCTTCAAAACCCATCATGAAGTGTGTGAACTCTATGTTGGTTTCCTTTTTGGAACACTTTTAATGCTTTGTAGTACCAATCTAGAGAGTGACTCTCTACAATATGTGACAAATATTTGATTAAGTTGCCTCTCAAGGATGGGTCTCCTTGGAGAATGGACCACTGTTTTTAAATTATTTGATTTGGTTGAAACTTTTTAAGTTATTCATCTATAATCTATTGTGTAGGAACAATAACATTTGGTTGGAAGGGGTATTCATATAGAATACCATGAATTGTGATAACCTCATTAGTAAAAATGCATTTCAAGCATCTATATGTTGTATAAGGAACTATGTGAAGCTATTGAATATAAGGATGTCCCAATAATATATCAAAGAACCTTACATTGGGTACTATTGTAAACTTAGTGGCCACATGTGTTGGACCAACCTATAATGGTAATGTGATCTCACCAATATAACTCTTAATGTGTCCATTGAAGTTCTTAATGAGTGTGGTATTGGGAGATATATCTCTATATGTGTATCCAATATGAGAGATAAGTGTGATAGTGCACATATTCACACTTGAACCATTATTAACCATGACACTTTGTATAGGTTAATTATCAATGTAAGCTTAAATGAATAAAGAGTGTAAATCAGAATCATCATCGACTATCTCATTCTCTATGAAAATTATAAGTGGTCTAGATGCCACTGAAACATGATATATACTAATTAATCCATTCAAAGGATGGTGTGCCTCAGTATGAGGATGATAAGCAATCGATGGAGGATATGCATTGTATGCATTTTGTACTTTTGATTTATCTATTATTTCTTGACATATGTGGTTATGGAAAGGATCATTGAATATCTTCAATATTTTATTCTTACTTGGTTGGGGTTGTGTACTTTCATTAGGTACACTCACATCAATTATGTTCTTGTCTATCAAGTCCTAAATATTATGTCACAAACTAATGCATATGTTTTAGTATGCCCTGGTAATCTATGATAATCACAAAAAGCATTCTGACCAAATCCTTTTGGAATAGGCTTAGTCATATCAACCTATTTAATGGGAGGGAGTAATATGATTTCTACATTCCAATCATTTTTGCAATACCTTGTAGGGAGGTTTTGGTAACTTGGTCAATTGTCTCCTTGGAAGAGTTGATAATGCAATAGACATAGTAAGTTGTGAAACTACATTGATTGTTTCTTTTTTATCACTCTTATCCTCAGTTGGTATCACCTTGTATGGTTGCTTACTCAGAGTCTTAGCATGAGAAGTAAAAACATGATTCATTACATACTTAATCTTGTTTATTTCTAATAGCTTGACCTCTATTTCCTTAACTATATGACACAAATCTATGAATGATATAAAATTATTAAACACTATATATTTGTGTAGAGGTGTAAGTAAACTATGCTTAAAGATGTCTTGTAATTCTTTATCTACCATATGATTCTTCATCTTGGATAGCATGGTCTTATACCTTAAGATGTAGTATGCGATAGGCTCATGGATTCTTGTGCATAAATTAATAATTTAGTGATTAGTGCATAAATTAGATAAAATGAACTGAGCTAAATTAGGATATAAAATATGTGCATAAATTAAGAATCCATTGATTACTAATTTTATATAGTTAGAGATATGCTAAAATGGGAAAATTCATAGAAATGAGTAACTTAGTTGGAATCTGACACTACATGACTACAACAAAAATTATAGATCTGATTGTATGATTATGTTTACTAATTGTGAATCAGGAACATGGCTTCACTTGATCTCTGGATGAGGTTGTGTTACCTTTTAGTCTATAGGGATTGTCATTGTCCAATAGGGATTTTTCCCTTTGTGAAAATTTGGGTTTATGTGTTGGCGCATGTTAGTCCTATATACGTGTTATGTGATGTGTGATCTACCACATAAGCCACTTTATACCTTCTTATTCACTAAAACCCCTAGCTAAATAGGTCATGTGGATAAAATAAAATAAAGGAGAAAAGGAGGTTATGGTTAAAGTTGTGTTTTACCTCAAAACTCCTTGTGTTGAGCACTACCCACATACTAATACTCCAAAGAGGGATAAAACTTCATATAGTCCTCCCATGTTACATTGGTGTGTGTGAAAGATTGGTGAAAAAGCTAAATATTGGTGCAATCCTAGTGTGATTAGATGTTTCAACAATGACCCATGACCTTGAAAATGTATTCAGACTTAGCTCAGTGCTATTAGGGTTATGTAGACTCTAAATTGGGAAAAATAGGTGTTTTTCCTCAATGTGCAGTTAGATATTATGGTGATTTTCAATCATCGAAGACTCTAATGGATAATGGCTTCAAAGTGTGGCTTTATAGTGATCATTTTAGAATTCCTTTAGATGGAGCTTGTGAAACATTTGATATGACCCATTTGGAGAATTTGTATTGGAGAAAATAGTCATTATTTGGTAGGAGAATGATGTTGGTAGAATTAGATAGTACCAGGCAGTAGGATAGTCCAAAAGGAGTGGTCTTGTCTGAAGAGTAGAGATAGCTAAACTGAAAGTGTGGATAGGTTTGAAAATGTGTTTAATTTATTTATGATGTTGGATAGGGATATTTAGAATCATAATTTTCTTAAGAGGTAAGGGTTATCCACACAAAAAGTGAAGGAAGGGCGATTAAAGGTTATAAAAATAGGCATGAGCTAAGTGTGTATAAGGAATGGTCACAAGTGCATTATTTTAGTAATAATTGTTAATTCATCTATTTATAGTTATCAATTTTTGAGAGCTAAAGAGTTTCAATGCATTCTAATCGAACACTATTGAGCACACATACACATAGATAGGAGAACTACATGTGGTTTGAGCCCTCTCTAAGTATTGGATTGTAGGTAATGCTCATTCACTCAATGGAGACTGGTTGAGGTTATCCAACCAATCTTATATCCCACCTCTTTTTTGGTCAAATAAGTTTTGAAATTAGAGCTAGGGTTTCAAGGTAAAGGAACAAAAAATAAGGACCTGCACATAGGAATAAAGTCAAAAATTTACACATAAATCATCTTGATAGGTAGGCTTAATAATATATGGCATAATATACTAGAAAATTACACAAGGACAATATTGATAGACAGTGGAAATATTTGGTTACTACAAGTGTCTAGAACTTTTATAGCATCAGCATAACATAATCTGATAATATTTTTCTTGAGTTGAATTGCCACATAGCTCTTAAAAAGTATTTGAGGTGATTATACACAAGCTATGAGCAATACAAAATAGAGTATTAGCTAAGTGATGTTCTCTCTTGGTCATTTATATATCTAGTAATTGTAATTAATCTCTATTAAATAATTTAGATTTGTACATTTTATGTCATATCTTATGCAATCTAAATTTCAACAGTTTTATACTTGTTTATATCACCTTGATTATAAAGTTAGTTAAAACAATAATAAGGAGATGAAATATGTGTTTTATATGAAATCGATCACAATTATCAAACATCCTTATTCTTGATGTTCACACCATTCTCAGTGATAATTACCTCAGGGATGTCAACTTTGCATATGATTTGGTTAAGGATGTACATGTATGTAATAACATCAGTGATAGTTGATAGAGGCATGGCATCATCCAACTTTGTAAAGCACTTAGTGTCCATAATAGAAAGGAAATGTATATTTATTATATTAATCAAGCTTTGATTGATTATGAGTAGAAGTATACCATGGTTAAAAAGTAATGTGCCAATATTTTCTTCACCACTACATGCTTAACCAAAAAACCCATATGATTTTCAAATTTGATCCCTTAAGCATTTTCCTAACATTAATAGTTTATTTAGAAAAGCCACAAAGTGGATTATTTTAATCTAAAATAAAAGGAAAGTCCTTTTTAAGTCCTTAAATCTAGGTGCCTTGATTATGGCCTGTAAGGTAGCTTACAACATATGGGACCACCTTGTACTCCTAGTATGCAGGAGACACCTAACAATGCTTCAATTATGATTCTTACATACCTCAACCCTATATAATTTTGACTTGTGACCTCCCTTTCAAGAGCATAAGTTATTCACCATTAATCTAACTCTAGTGCACATAAATTTACCTCAAGTATCTTAATTAAAATTTAGTTGGAGGTAAGTTATAACCAACCAACTTGTTGCTACACCTATCTTTGAAAATGGGCATTTGAATGATGAATTCTTGGATGAAAATATCCTTAAACCTACTAATGATTTTAGAGAACCTTCTAAAGAATCTAAATAAGAATTTGAAGCTCGTCATGGTATTTGGTATTTTAAATTTTGATTAGGGTGGGCCTTAGAAGGTTTATCTTGAAGTCTCTCTAAGGAAAAGTCACACATTTCTAATTTTATCTTAATTTTAAATGCTTTATTAAAATTTATTATTATGAAAACCTTGTCTCTAGCCTCCTCATTGCCTTTAAATGTTAGAAACCTATTTGGGAATTCTCATCTAATTATCAATTTTCTATCTAGACGGATAAACTCAAATGTGATCTCCAATTTGTCCTTGAATTTAGCCAATTATTTTTAATATTCATCATTTTTTTACCCTAATTTTGGTTTAACAATAAAATGTATAAATATAGATGTAAAACCATAGTATATTAGAATGATAAAGATGTACAATAATCAATCTTTATGATTTTGAGAATTTGTTAAATATGAAAACTACTTTTTTTGGAAAATACTAAGAAATAATATACTTAGCTTGCACATGGATTTATGTTGACTACTCTAGATATTTGAAAATAGAAATCAACAAAAGATGTGATTGTGCATGTTTATGATCAATAACTAAATCTAGATAGGACCATTGTAAGTGGATAACAGTGTTGCAGTGTTCATGTCTGTTGACAAAAAATTTGTCCCATCTGACTATGATAATTCATTGATAGTGATACAGGAGCATACAAGGCATACATGCAATCTTGCATCAACCAAAAATAGTGTGTTCATGTGGTTTTGTTAATTTTTTTGCTATGTTAGCATGGTGAAGATGATCCATGGGAAGCACCCATACTCCTAAACATTTATAGTATCAAACACACCATAATATGATTAATTTTAATAAGCTACATGGTTCCAAGTAATTTGGTTTAGTTTATCAACCATAAATATATTTTTGAAAGTGGCTATTTGTGTTGAAGGATTGAAATGGATAGATTATGAAGAAAATGAAAAAAAAAGAATCAATAGATTATCTAAACCTAAATGTGATTATATATTTGGATTCCTCTAAAAAAAATATGCACTTTAATTTTTTCATTATCTAACTTTGAGTTTATATGTAAAATTTATGGCCTCTAGAAGTTGGTAGACTTTGCATAGTGATGAAACCACCAGACTGAATTGAGTGGTGGTTTTATAAGCATTAGTGGTGGTTGTGTAACCACCTCAATGGTTTTGTAACCTTAATTTTTTGTTTTTCAACTACTTTGGTAGTTTTGTAACCACCAAATGCATATATCAATAGTTTCACTTGGATAAAAGTGAAAAATAAAAGTAATAGCCCAAAATGATGAATAATCAAATTTTGATCATCTCTAAGACCCTGAAGAAGGTGAAGAGACACTCTTTAAGGCATATAATTTCATATAATATCTAAAGTTTCAAGTGAAATGGTGAAGGAGAGTCGTAAAGAGGAGACAAGCTCCAAGTAGAGAAATAAGAGAGAGAATTATAGGAGTTGAGTCATCCAAGAACATAGCAAAGAGTATGTTCAAGTCCATAATGGATTGTGAGGGAGTTTATATTTTCTACATGTAATATAGTAAGCCTATCAAGGCATTTTTGAGAGTGAGAGTGACATTTTACATTCATTTATTTGTAAAATTTTGGTGAACTCAATGAAAAAAGTGTGTTGAAATATGTCAATTCCAAGAATGTATTTGCAAGTGTGTTCATGGGAGAGTGTTTATCCAATAAACATAGATTCAAAGGCTATCCTTAATTGGTTCCCCTTTCTGGCATTACACAATTAGTACTAGAGCAAGGTATTTCCTTGTTATGTTGAGTGTGTGAGGCTCTTGTATGAGTCAATTACAAGTTGTGAAAGAGAAGTATTCTTGAGTTAGTTGCAAGTTGTGAAAAAAAATATTACATAAGAGAGAATATAAGTTTGTTTCAAGTGTGAGATAAGTCCTACAAATTAGAGGAAGTGTGACAAGATCTTGTTTGAGTCTACTATAAGTTGTGAAAGAAAATTTTGCTTGTTGAGGAGATATGTCACACAAAGGAGAAAGAATGCTAGAGGTAGATGACTTGATAAAGATGTTGAAGTCCAAGTGAGAATGGATATGGTGGAGGATGCACAAATTATTTATGAGTAAATATGAATAAGAATAAATGTTGGAGATGTTTTTAATTACTATAGTTTGGAGAGGGGACAAACTAGTAAATAAAATAGACTAGTAGAGGTCAAGGTGAAGGAAAGAGGTAATCCCACTAGTAATATACTTTTTTTATAGTAAAGAGAGCCCATATAAATTCATGAAATAGATAGTGGAGTTAGAAATGTATTTTGAATATAATTTTATTGAAGACCTTAGGAGGGTAAATATCTCAAGTAAGAGATTATGTGGAGTTGCAGCTGAGTATTAGAGAGTTCACCAAGAGAGGAAACAAGAAAAAGCAAATAATAATGTAAGGAGTTGGGAACATATGGTTTCCAAGTTTATGGGTCATGTTGTGCACCCAAGAATGCAAGTAGAGTGGTTGAAGAAGCTTCATGTCTTGAGGCTTAAAAGATAAGATAATAATAATAAAATTACCATGAAATGCAATATGAGATGGAAGTTGTCATGTGAGTAGCACAAATATATTTTGAGAAGTAACAAGGAGAAGGATACAAATGAGGAGAAAAAGGTTGTCCTAAAAAACAATAAGAGAGTGAGGTTTCTATGTGAGAATCTGACATCTGATTTCAAAAAAAATAAGAAGGAAGAAAGTTGTGAGCAACCCATAAAGGAAAGAATCCTCATAGAAGAAGATGTAGAAGAGATAATTGTTGAATCGGAAGAAGGAGATCCATTATTTGATGATGGTATGGATTTTTTGGTATCCCATAAGTGGTAAGAAGCATAATCATCCTTGATGAATGAAGACAATACATTTGTCTTTTCTATTTCAAAGGGAAGAAGGGTTAAGGACAACAAGGAAATATTATGTTTCTTTGAAGGAAGCAATAGAGGTGAATGGATAAGGCAGTGATGAGGAGTTGTAGGTTTCCATGAAGGAGATAATAGAGGTGGTTGAAGTTCAAGTTAATGTACACAAGAGAGTATGGTTGAAGACCATCCATGTGAGGGATAAGAAAATATAAATAAGAATGAGGAGAGGATAGCCATGGAGGTTGTTGAGAATGGGCCTTTAAGAGTCCATCATGTGGGTGGAGGCCATGAGAAGCATGTAATCAATGAATAAGAGTTAGACAAAATGGATATGAGGCATGATGAAGAGATTTCATACATGTTTATGAGAACTCTTGATTCCCTTAATGTGTTTGTTTAATTTATAGGTCCAATAATGGAGAAGATGGGAAAAGAATTAAAAAGTGTGGTTTAGTCTAACATGCTCATATGTACAATAAGTAAAGTGAAGAAGTGGAACAAGTGAATAATATGGCAACAATAGTTTAAGATCTAATTAGTAAGGATATACTAACAATACAATATTATCTTCAAGACATCATGGAGACAAGAGAAAGTGGGAAAATGTGGGTATAAGAATGTTCTCAAGATCATACATAATGGGGAGTTCATTTACAACAACTATAGGTGGGAGATAATATTCTCATAAGAGAAAATGTAAGATACTGGAAAGAGGAAGAAGATCTTCTTAATAGGACATCCGTGGATAGAAAAAGGATACGCATCAAAACTCCATCTTGAGAGATGCTTAGAGCATAGATTGGTGGATGAAAAAATTAAGAACTTAGTCATAGAGGTTACTCCAAATATCATTTAGACAAGGAAATATGAATAATGTTACCATGCATAGAGGCAAGCAAGTAAATAAAGATGGTGGACATGTTTCTAACAAAAGGAATGAGAGATGAAAGTGGTGTTACACATATGGGATTAACCCACATAGGTATTAGATAAGAGATTCTTATGATTCAAGGTATCCATTATTCTCAAATGGATGAGGAGAGCGCAAGTTTATTTACACATGGCATGGTTGTGATAAAGGAAGGAGAGTATAATTAGCCTAGAGCTAATGTAAAGAATTTGAAGTTGAAAGAAGATAAGGATGTCATAGAGGAGTTGAGTTTGTTATTAGCAAAATAATATGATGAAGAATGTGAGGTTATAGGTCTAAATATTGAGATAAAGGAGGCCTTCCAAGGTACAAAGAGTTATCCACTTGAGTTAATAAGATATGAATAAGTGAAGGATGAAGTAGGGTCTTTTAAGACTCTTATAAAGGAAGAAGCCACAAGTAAGATTATGGTGGAAGGAGAAAAGATGGTAACCATGATAAAATAGGATCTAAAAATAAAGAAGATAGGAATGTGTAAGGATCTAACATTGGGTTGGATAATCAATGAATGAATTCAAGAAGACTCTTGGTGGAGGTGGATGGATTATAGTAGTGGGTACATTCCCACAATAGAAAGTAAGATGCAAGAAGGAACTTCTTAGTGGAGGTGGTTGGATGAAGGTATGTTTCAATCCACAATAAGATGGGGAGAGAATATGATAAGACTTTGGTGAAGGATTATGGAATATGGTGGGTCTAATCCCAAAAAATAGGGAGGAGTAAGTAGAGATACAAGGAAGAAGACAAATTTGAAGCCAAAAAGAGGAAGCTAGAAATAGAATAAAAAGTGTGAAAATTAGCTAAAGTATTTGGGTTGTTAGAATAGGACATTAAGGCCATCAATATTGATGGTAAAAATAGTGATTTTACCACCTAATCCATCCATGTGAGTAGAATATGACATTTTAAAAACCTTAGGTGTCTAATGCAAAAGCATCCAAGGCATACAATTAATCTTGCATCAACCAAAATAGCAATTGTGTTCATGTGGTTTCAATAGTTTTTTTTGTTTTGGCATGGTGAATATGATCCATAGGAATAACCCATAATACTAAAATTTTGTAGCATCAAGTATATCATAAAAGGATCAATTTAAAGAAGCTACATGGTTCTTAGAAAGTTGGTTTAGTTTCTAAACCATCGGTATAGTCTAAGAAGTGGTTGCATGTGTTGAAGGGATAAAACATATAGGTTCTAAGGTAAAGAAAAAATGGCATCAATAAATTCCATAAACTCATCTCAAAATTACATATTTGGATTTCCTCTCATAAAAATATACACTTTCAAAAAAAATCATCTCATTTTGAACTTATATGCAAAATTTACGACCTCTAGAAGTTGGCAAACTTTGCATAGTGATAAAAACATCAATCTGCATTGAGTGGCTATTTTTCAAGCATCAAAAACAATTACATAATTATCCTAACAATTTTGTAACACAAGTGGCATTTTTTCAACCACCCAATGGTTTCGTAATTGTCATCCTACATATAGCAGTCATTTCATCCACATATAAGTGAAAAACAAAAGTAGCGGCCTAAAATGATGAATAGTTGAATCTTGAGCATTTTTAAGACCCTAAAAAAGGTGAAGATAAAAATCCAAAAGGTAAATAATGTTAGAGAAGATCCAAAATTTCAAGTGAAATGGACAATGAAAGTCATATAAGGGAGAAACGAAAGAGTTAAAGTAGTTGAATCTTCCAACAGCATAGCATAGAGTATGTTTAAGTCCATAATGGATTGTGAAAGAGTTTATATCTTCTTAATGTAATGTAGTAAGCCTAATAAGGCAAGAATGAGTGTGAGAGAGAGAGAGAGATTTTGTATTTAGTTCTTTGTAATATTTTTATGAATTCAATGAAGAAAATGTGTTCAAATATGTCAAGTCCAAGAGTGTATTTGTAAGTGTGTCCATGGGAGAGTGTTTATCCAAGAAACATAGATTCAAAGGCTACCCTTAATTGGTTCCCCTTTTTGTATTTGCACCAGTTAGGAAAACAAAGAGAAAACATGATTTTAAAAATGACAAAGCAGAGATAGGATCAAAATATATTTCTAGATAGGATAGCTACAAGTGGACAATAACCAAGCAATTCTCAAGTCTATTGACTATAGACTTGTCCTGATCGATTGTGAAAAAAAATTGATTGTTGTACATTCTACATCGATGTCTGATAAGCAATTAGAGAAATCACACTTGGGATTATTCCATGAATAATTCATTAATTTGATTGTCTTACATTTAAAAACTAAAGGGCACTTTAAGAGATTGAAAACTTACAAAAAAGAGGGGAGTGTAATGGTTGAGTTGAATTCAATCACCCCATTGATTATTGACTATTACTTATGTATCTAGTACTCCATGTTGACATAAAATTTGTAACTTTGGTTACAGATAATTATACATTTCAAGTTAACTCTAGTTAGAGCTAATGTAGCACAGAGGTTAGTATTGGTATTTAATCCTTAGTTAATATGTGCATTCATTATCCATTCATTCACATGCATGGTACATAGTGTACATATATTCCTACTCTAACACTTTGTATTCATATATATAATCATAAAACCTTTGTTACATTCCACATATCTCTTTAATCTATACCTTTGCATTCTTTATCTATTTATTTTGTGTCTCTTTCTATATCCTTCCTTATTATTCTTATTACTATTTCTTTTCTCTCTTATGTTCTTCTCTTTTTAATCTCTTAAATGTTATTAATTATGATATGATGTGATATATTCTCTTCCACACCATTTACATCATTATATACCTTTTAAAAACTAAAGGTTACATCTCTCCCCCATTGTTACTTTTAGTGACCATTGGTTTACATGTATTTACCTTCTTAACTACCAATTATAGGATATTTACATATACACCATGGTATATATGCATTTTCCTTATGTAAATTATTATATATTCTTCATCCAAAATGTTTAGAACATGCCTTGAAGATCCGTAAGATATTACATGTCAATTGTAGTAAGATTGTACCCTTAATGGTAATATGCAATGTGATTTCAGCCATTGTAGCGTATATATTTACTCTTATAATTCCACTAAATAATACCACCAACACTCAAAGAATGGAAATCAAACCCACATAGTTATACCACATAGAGTCATTGTGCAATTGTGCTCTTTAACTATGTGTATGTAACTAAAAATATGGCTTTGATACTTGACAATGATAGATCTTGAATTACTTTGAGATACTTTAGACTTGGATTATGGCTACTCCTAGTGAATGATCTTGAATTTGCAGAGAACATGATAGATATTCTCAATGTGCAATAGTTTATATGCTAGGAATCAGGTGATAGTAATTAGGATAATAAATGACCTTTGATGTGTATTTATAGGTGACCCTTTTGAAAGTTTCCTTTAGTCAACCTTATGAAATGTGAAGGAAGACCCAAAAGATTGATTTGAAATTCAAAAACTAGTAATTATTTGGCATAGGATACAGCCACTTTAGGTGGATGAGAGAATTACTATGCTCTTTTCTACCTAGTGTGGACCTATCTTGAAAGATCAGGGAAAATTTTCTTGAGTAGAAGATAATCTAAGGGTGATTTTAAGCAGCTTAATCATTTGATTTTGAAATTTTTGTGTAGTATTGACAAAAAATAAAGTGTGGAGCCCATGTAAAGATAAATGGTTTAGAGAAATGAAAAATAAGAATCATATATTTGGGTGCAATTCACGTGGTTTAGGATATATAAAGATTTAACATTATCAAGTACATATAACTAGATTTAAGTCTCTACATTTCTCCCCACTTATTATAATAATGAAATTGATAGAGTAAAGGAGAAATAAATGAACTTGAGTATGTACAACATACTTTATCTTTGAGAGGATACTCCAATTGTGCAGGGCACTCAAATTCAGCAAACCCTGCAACAACACATAAATTATTTATTTTTTCATTTTAAATTTTGAAAAGATGAACTTTTAAAATTAAAATTTTAAAAAAGAGAGCAAGAAAAGAGTACACATGAAACTAAATTTCTCTATAACTTGTAATTGATGATGAAAAATTATGTCCCCTTATTGAAGCACTTGTATAATTTTAACCAATGACAAATTGAGAATGATCAAGTCCCAATTATGAATAACTATTCAAAATCTTGAGTTGGAAAGATGTATTACTCAAAATCTTATGAATGTGGAGTAGTACCCAATGTACTAATCCAAAAAGGTGGAACCATGATGGGTTCACTAAAAGTGATTTCAAGGTCATTGAGTGTCAATGGACTTTAGCTTACATCACCCACAACAAAGTATGGAACCACACAATGGTTTCTCTAAAAGCAATGCCAAGGTTGTTGAGTGTCACTAGACTCAAGTGTACATTACTTGCAACAGATTGAATCACACTATTGTAGATGGATATAGATTCTACTTGCATAATCAAAAGATAATGAAGAATATTCATTTCCCCATCATGACCACATTGCTCATAGATTGATATATTTTGCCTTTGAACTTTAAACTTTGAACTTTAAAAATGTGCATGAACAAGTATTATGCATTTTGAACTTTGAAACTTTGCATCATGCCCTTTGATCTTTGAAACTTTGAAATTTAAATTTTATAAATGTGTATAAAAAAGCATCGTGTCTTTTTGAACTTTAAATTTGAAAATGTTCCAATATGATATTGAATGCTATGTATCTATATGCTCAATTGTAACTATATTTGTAACCTATAATTGTTTTATATATACCCATGCATATGCATTCAATTGTGTATGATTATGTACTTTGAGTCTTTGAAAAGTGAGTGTTTATGCATGTCGTATGTCCCCATAATGTGTATCAATATGCCACTATCTGTCATATATATGATTTTTTAATTTATTGTAACCTTTGAAAACATGTACTAAGTTATAGAATCTGATTTTGCATTACTTTGAATCTTTGAAAATATGTACTTTATTATAGAATTTTATTTTACATTAATTTGAATATTTGAAAACATATACTCTATATACAATCTAATTTTGCATTACTTTAAATCCTTGAAAACTTATATTTTATATATTTGAAACTTGTAATTTATTCTAAATCTGATTTTTTTACATGTGAAGGCTTAGTTCTCTAAGACGTGCATGTTGTAATGCCTTACTTTTGAGATGAAGGATGTAATCTATAAGTCACTCATCTCAAAAGAAGAGTTAATTATATCATGTGATAAAGATGTAATTGTGTAGTATCGTGTCAACACATGGATAGTATGTTATCATATAATAATATATGTAATTGTCATTGAATCGTGTTTGTAATATATTGAATATAAGGCATACAAAATGTCATGTTTGGATATATATATCAAAGAAGAATGTAATAAGGTAACCATCTCTAAAGTAGTATGCAGTAAAATTACATGATATAGATCTAATGAACCCAAATACTATCAAGGAAAAAATATACAATAAGCACAATACTTTTGAAACAATACTATGTATTGATATTATTTAATAATTAAAATAATTACAAACCATGCATAAATAATCCTCAACTTAGAATTGGAATCGACATGCAAAATTCAAAACTTTAAAACTAAAAATAAAAAAACTGTTAATTTTAGCAGCTATTATTTTTAATAAGTTTCACATGAAAGAGCGTGTAGATCTAAAAATATCCAAAAATATTCTAAACATTAAAATTAACCTATCGAACGAATTTCAACTAAAGTTCACATATGATTACAAAAATACATAATTTTTAAAAATAAAAAAATCTTGAAAAAAATATTAAAATACATTTATATACCCTCAAATGGTCATGTATGGCCTTTGAAAAATATCAAAAACATCCATAACTAGATGGATCATGTTATGATTGCACCAATATTTTCAAGACAGTCTTTTTGGCATGAAGGAGAGCTCAAACAGAGCTACAGATCAAAAGTTATGGCCTTTAAAAGTTTGGCCTCATTTTTGCATCAAGATCATGGCACCACTAATCAAGATTAACAAGCACACCAACATAACACATAGTGTTGCACAATGTCATACAATAAGACCAAGGGTTGCATTCAAGAAACATGTTCAAATGTCACACATACTAGTAAACATCAAACATGTAGGGCCAAGGGCTACAATCAATGTACATGTTCAAATTTTGAACATACCAAGCAAAAATCTCATAGAGATGTTCAAGCAATTGTTGCACACAATGACTAGGGGCCACATATAATAAACAAGTAATGTTTATCCTATCATGCAAGGAAATAAACAACATCAAAGGAACATAGAACAAGTGTAAACTAGTATATTCCATCCATATTTATCAATGTCATATTATAGAAAAGTAGCATATCCATTTAACACAAGATAAGATATGAGTAATTAGCAAAATGCTTGTAAGATATGTTATCTCAACATGGTATTTGAGGTCATAGATAGATATACCACATTATAATGTAATATGTAAAATTAGATGCCTCTAATATAGGCATGGCCAATATGTAAAAGGGAATCCAACATATAGGAGCCCACGTATAATGTATGTCCTGCATCACACTTATAAACCTTATGAAATGCATGTGTGTGTAGAAAATAATATGCTACATACTAAAATTTGTGATAAATAATGTGCAAATAAGTAAACTAGCAATTCATGTCATGCTCAGATCCTGATTTTATATTTTAGAGAATAAATTGAGTGTTTTTGAATTTTTTTTTTGACGTACTTGAGAAGGCAAGTAGCAAGGCTTAAAAAAATAGAATAATATAATGAATGAAGAATATGAGAGGCTATGTATAATGGATTAAGTTTCTACCAACACATGAGTTCATCAATGGTATGCCTTTATGTAGGTCATGTATCATTGGGAATATCATAACAATCTTTGGGATTATCTTAATCATAATTATAAGCATCCTCTTGGTTTTAAAATTATGTTATGCCATTGTTATTATCTTTTACATTTGTATATGGAAAACCAACTACACCACATTTTGATATTAGACTTTTCAATTTATTTTGCTTTGTCAAATGTGATGTATCATGTGCCTTTGTTGTTATTATATTAGTTGTATTTACTCAAATATTAGTTGAGATATTTTCCTTTTTTCACTCTTGCACTAAAGATGTTTTATCGTTTGAAATGGAAATGATCTTGCCTTCATTATCAAATGTAATGAAACCTTTGTTTTTATTGATCAATGTCCCTACTGAATCTAATAGTGATCCTCCAATCACAACATTTTATGTACTTAAAGTAGAAATAATGTTGAATGTAAGATGACACTCTTTTGAAACAAGTATTATTGTTAACTTGATTGATCCCACACATGTTCTAGATGTTATATTTTATTTGTGCATCAAAGTTTATATCCAAGAGATACAATAAATGATACAGTACAAAAAAAATCTTAGTTGTTCATAACCTTGACATTGACACATTATTTTCCATCTATGTGACCGCTAATAGTGAAAGGTTCTTGATATGAGGAGGGATTTGTAATTGCCTCCTTTGGAACCATGGTAGCCTTATTTAGTATATCTTGCTTTTGATTTTCCTTTGTGATAAACCATTTTTTGTGGATTCTTTCTTTTTTATCTTAAATTATTTTTGCAACCTCTCTTCTGGTAATTGATTTCTTTCAATTTATTTATTTTACTTATCTAATTGTTCTTTTTGTTTCTTTATGTAACATGTTTTTTTCCTCTTGTTCCCTTTGTAACCTTTCTTGCTCTATTTTTACCTTTTGTAATCTTTCTTACTCTAATTATTTATTTTCTAATTTTTCTTATTTTGAATTTTCCTTTTGTTCTTTTTGCACTCGTTCCTTAAGAGATGCAATTTGCATGATTAATTTATCTAGTATATGATCACCACTATCAATGATACTTTGTATTTTATTCTTCAAAGCCCAACAACTGTCTGTATGATGCCCATGCATTATATGATACACATAATAGTATTTCGATCTCCTTATAGGATGTATATGAGGTAATTTGATCAACATGTCTCAGAGCATTTTCCTTATAATCTCACTTGAACTCTTATTTGTCTTATGTACACTTTCTGGATCACTAGTTGTGGAGATATCTTGTTTTGGCTTCCAATATTGGGTTGATTTATTTTGAGACACAAAACATCTGGATGAAGATGTAGATACATGATTAACATTGACATGATCTAGATTCTTTGTATATGTGATCTTATTTTCAATTAATGTGATCCTTGAACTAAAATATTGATTTTGCTTTTGCAACTCTTATATAGATGCTTTCATAGTGATTATTTGATCTTGAAGGCCTTCACAAGCATAAACATGAGGTACTTTTGATTGAATATGTAGACAAACACCATCAATAGGATGTGTGGGAGGTGGAGGGGGTTGAGGAAGGACATGTTGGTTACCTTCATTTTGCACTATAGGCTGAGTCACTTGGGATTCCATAGATATAAAAGATGTATTACGATTGATTGTAACCTTAAATTTATTGTGCATTAATTTTCCACAATTTATTGTATGATTATAAAAAACATTGAATATTTATATCTGACACCATACACTTAGATCAATCATTACTTGAATTAGAAAGTCTTCACCATAAATATCCAATATAGCCATTATATGAGGTACACAATAAATAAATAAATGACCATTCCAAGAGATAGTTTAGGTATTTTTGAAATCCAAGAGGGGTTTTTTATTAAAAATAATAGATAAATAAAACTCACAAATCACTTTAAAAATAAGTACACCATTCATCATCTAAGCCAAATTTACTAAAAAATATAGATTATAAATTTAGAAAATTCATACATTATTTTGACAAACAAAAACATCTAAGCATTTTAAAAATAGAATCATTTTGGTCAAAAATCAACATATCATGCAAATGGTCAAAATGAAGAGAGAATGGGTGCAATTAGGTAGGGTGTGTTTGCTTTATAGTCTCTTAGATATACTGATCTGAGTCATCAAATAGTGAACATTCCTAAAGGGAACTAACTACAAAGGATTCAATCATCCTATAACCACACTATCCCATCTTTAAGGTACGTTGAGAGTAAATTCTTGGAGCTAATTGCTTATTGATGCACTATAAAAATAAATTATCAAATGTTTTCTATGGTTAAAAAATAAAAACTATGAATTTTTGATACACTGTGAGGTACGTAGAAACTAAAATCTATATATAGTGATATACAATGGCTTGAGTATTGAGGTAGTGCCCCTCACACCATGACTCAAGTAAAATTAATGATTGTGTTGTCTAAAATGACAACTCCTATGAGTTTTAAAACTATCAAAACATAATTTTTATGAAACCAAAGAGAAATAAAAATAAATTTTTAATTTGAAAATGAACATGATAACTGAAATAAAAAAGTAAGACTTTTGTATAAAAATCAAAAAATAAATCTAAAATCCTAGGATAAAAAGTAATGCTTGAAAATGTATGGGTTCACCAATATGTTTTACCTTATGTTTTATTTAACAATAAATTTTTGTGTAATTATAGGTGTAAAACTAGAGTATATCAAAATGTTAAAGATGTGAAATAATAAACAATTATGGATTTGACAATTTATTGAATATGAAAAACTACTGTTTTTGAAAATAATAGGAACGTATATACTTAGTTTGCACATGGATTTTTGTTGACTGCTCTAGATATTTGAAAATATAAATCAATAAAATATTTGATTGTGAAAGTTGAGGATCAAGAATGGAATCTAGAATTAAATCTGGACATGACCATTTTAAGTGGATAGATACATTGCAACTTTCATGTTTGTTGATTACAAATTTGTCCCAGTTGATTGACATAAACAAATATAGAAAAAAATGAGTTTGACAATGATAAAGAGACAAGATCAAAATATGTTCTAGAAAAGACTATTGTAAATGGACAAAAATGCAACAACACTTGAGTCTATTGACTGTGGACTTACCGTAGTTGATTATGAAAAAAAATGATTATTGTGCCTTCTGTGTTGATGTCTGCCAAGCAATATAATATTTCACACTTGGGATTATGTTGTGCATAATTCATTATTTGTATTCTTTTGCCTTTAAAACCTCAAGGGAATTTTAAGATTTTGAAAACTTATAAACAAAATAAGAGTGTAATGGGTTGAGTTGACCTCAATCACTCCCTTGATGATTGAGCATTGCCTACATATCCAATACTCCAAAGAGGCAAATCAAGTCCACATAGTTCTCCCACCTAAAGTGATTGTGCAATTATGATTCTTAATTATGTGTATGCATTATAAATATGGCTTTGATACTTGGTAATGACAGCTCTTGACTTACTTTGATATGATTTAGACTTGGCTTATGGTTGTTCCCGATGAGTGATATTGAATTTATTGAATATAAAGCAAATTTGCTCAATGTGAAATAGTGTATATGCTAGGAACCAAGTAATAAAAAGTGGGGATAATGAATAAATTTTTATGTTTATTTATAAGTGAACCTTTTGAACATTTCCTTTAGTCAACCTTATGAAAAGTGTGAGAAAGCCCAAAATATTGATTTGAAATTCAGGAACTAGCCATTATTTAGCATGGGATAAGGTTTCTATAGGTGGACAGGAATGTTGTATCACTCCTATCTGTGTAGCATGAACCTATCCCAAAAGATCACAAATAACTATTTTGAGTAGGAGAGTCTGAGGTTGATTTTAAGTAGCTTGATCATTTGACTTTGAATTTTATGTGTAGTAGTGATGGAAAACAAAGCCCATATAGAGATAAATGGCTTAGAGTAATGGTGAATAATAGTCATGTATTCAGGTACAAGTTATGTGGTTTAGGATGTGTCAAGAATTCGCATTATCAATTACTTATGACCATATTTAGGTGTCTATAATCATAAAGTCTACCTCAAGGGAACAAAACCTACTTGTTCATTTATGGCCTCATTCACACCCATTTTTGTTCCTCATAATAGTCTCATCTTTGAATTTTTTCAAGTCATGATACAATCAAACCACATCATCTCCCATTATGTGTCTTAGAACTAAGTATTTATGGTCCAAGAATTTGTTAGACTAGTAATGGCACATTAAAAAGGTGCCAAGATAATTTTGGAAGGAATAATAAAAATCTATAATTTTTATATCTACAAAAATAATTAAATCCAAAATATTTAAAGGCTTAAATACTATACTCGTGAATACACACACACACACACACATATATATATCAAAATAGACCCAAAAAAATATCATAAAGATCATAATAGTCATCCCTTGATTCAAAGTGCAACACATACTAAGTGAACTATATAAAAATTCAATCCTAAGATAGATACCATTAAATCCTAAACCCACCAAATTATAATAACCCATCCATAATTTTTAAAATTTAATACACATTTAGGAAGGTGAAAAATTAATTAAAATGTTGTAAAAATTGTCATAATTATAAATTTAGGAAATAAAGTGCTAAAAGATGATGAAATCATAGAATAATCTTGCTTAAATTATTTGTTAGTGATGGTAAAGCAACCCAAAGTTTAATAGAATGAGACAATTGGATTATATCATATGGCTTGATTACATCTTTGTCAAATTGACTATATCACATATGAATTTGAGTAGTTGTCTTCAAAGGTAGTTTAGACAAGTATTCATTAGTGTTTGGGTACTAATTGTATGCACCTAAATCTGCTCACTTCATTTAACGTCACTAATATTACTATTAGTCAACACTAATTCTACTTATCTAATTTATCTCCTCTAATTCCATCCTAATATCACCCTAAACCCTGATCATTTATCTATCATTCCTCCTCATTTACTAACCTTAGTCATATCCCACTTCTTCATTAATTGCTCTAATCATTTCTTAATCTATCTTATCTATTATTCAGAAATTTTAAATTCATATGACCCACCTAACCACCTAATACGCCTATTCTCAAGCTCTCCTACACCCCTAATCCCTAATCACTCATATAATCCCTATTTAATCCCCTACTTAATCTTAATTAATCCTTAAGTATTAGATGGTGGACCCTGATCTTATTTTAATGTCCAGTTCTTGACAAGGGGGTGTGGGGGGGCAACACCCCCCACTAGGGTCGCCATAGGGGTCCGGGGGGGCAGCGCCCTTGAAGCAAAATTTCATTAAAAATTCACTATAAAATATTATAATTTTGTAGTAAATTTGGACCGTTCACTATTAGGTTGCAAATCTAACGGTAAAAATTATGTTTGTGCATTTTTACCCTATATGTAACCTTCCTTTGATATGAGGGAATTATAATTATGGTAGCATGTTGTATGTGAGTGAAGAGCATATTGTAGTGGATGTATTGCAGGTTTTTCCCTTCATTTATTAGACTGAATAATAAGAAGGATTAGATATTTCTATGTGGATGTAGTCCATATTGGGTGAACCATGTTAAATTTGTGTCTCTATTGTGTTGTGTTTTTTGTATTTTATTTCAGCCTTCAATTCATTAATATTGCTCTGTGTTTTGTATTCCTATTGCTAAGAGGATTCTAGAATCCTCCAATTCTAGAATCCTCTTTAACCTAGCCTTCCCCCTCTAAAAGCCTCTATTCTAAAGGTTTACAAGGAATTAAAAATTCCTTACAAAATCCCTAACCATTGATTTCAATGGCTTAATATTTAATTATAGCCATTAATTCTTCCCTCCATATTGTATATGAGCGAGCCACCCCTCCATAGAAGCTAACGAAAAATCATCTATGAAGCTTATGAAAGTCTCCATGTTAAACTATCAATCAAGAAGAAATATACTAAGTCCATGCCAAACCAATCCTTGAATCCATCATCAACATCCTTGATCATGCCATCATAATATCAAAATTTTGAGTCCATGATAATTAAATCCATTTGAACATATTTGAAGGAGGCTAGTTGAAACAAAGGATTGGTAAGGTTTATTCTATGATTCTAATTTGTTTCCATAATCCTTCCTACTAGGTAGTTTGATGTTTTGGGTTTTAAAATTGTATAGTTTAATCTATAAGCTCAAAATTCTTACTAAATTTTGGAAACCATAGTGGGACCCTCTCCTAATTTAACAATTTTGTATCTTAGAAGTGTTTTTGACAGTTGCAAGATTGGTTGGTGGAAGGAAAGTTCCAAATTTTTAACATTGCATGCACAGGTGAAAATCACGATATCGCTTTGTAATTTACGACATTGTAGTCATGATTTTGTCCTTGGGAATTGCAATTTTGCATTAACCATCCAACTTAACCACTAACATTTTTCTTTGACAGGCATTTCACCCTTCTGCAATACCATGATTTGAAAGTTGCATTTTTGCATCAAAAATAATGATTTTGCATTATAATCAGTGATTTTGTGCTAATAGTCTAACCTTAATTGTTACCAATTTTGCTTGACCCTAGCAGGTTTTTGGCGGTCTACAAAATTATGACTTCATGAATTATGGTATTGACCTGTAAGTCATGGTATTGTGGTGGTAGTTGTGATATTGTGATTTTTATCAAAATTGTTAAAGATTATGTATTAAACTCTAACCTACAGGGTTAATTTTGTCATTCCTTATCTTGCAGGGAGACTAGTAATCATATAACTCCTTTTTCAACCTTATTTAAGTGGTTTGCGTCTTGAAATATATATTTGTTAACCACATTTTTTAAGGGGTATCATTTGTGTAACCTACTATGTATTGACTACATGTTGTCAATAGAAAGGCAAACAGACTTTTTTTGTTTATTATTTCATATATTCAACTAATCGGATAGATTTTAGGATAAATCTGATAAAATACCTTTCTATTCTACCAATTCTCTATGGGTTTGTCTATTTTGCTAAAAAGGTTTATCTTTGTGTCTTTTAATAAAATTTTGATGCATAGTTAAGGATTTAACTAGCCATTAGCCATCTATACATAATTCCAGGCTTTTTACATCTCTTAAACATTTAATTTAGTATGCATTTCAGTCAAAAATCAAAAAAATTTAGTTTTGGACTTTACTGTAATATAACCATTCTCTCAATCGTGATATCGCATTACAAGTTGTGATATTGCATAAACTATCATGGTTTTATAGAAAATGCACGGTAACCACTAGAGGTTAAACACTTTATACAAAATCATGACTTTGTAATCATGATATTACAGAAAAGTCATGGCATCACCCTTTTTGGTTATGATATTACTTTTGGTCTAACTATGCATCTGTGGTATTACATTCTAAACTTGTGATTTTGCACTCATTTTGCCTTCAAAATTATCCTTTTTGAGTGCATTTTTTAGAGTCATTTTGAGTTATTCTTTGCCTTTCTCAAGGCCCAATTGCCTTTGGCATCAGGGGCTCTGCCCCTCAACCCTGTCCTATTCCATGACAGGGAGTGTTGCCCCTTGACCCTATTGGGGGATACCATCCACAAACCCCTATGTTATGGCCTCCTCACCCAAAGAATTATAGATAAAAATCATGATTTTTTTCAATGGTTTTTCTTAAGACTTATTAGACTAACATTTTGTGTCTTACAGGGGATTTAGAGGCTATTTTGACTTGTTAACATCTTATTTTATAGGTCATATTTTGGTCTAACATTTTGTCTTACAGAGTACCCCTCAAGATTGTTAATCAAAACTAGTAATCATAATCTTATAAGTTACCTCTTTAAAAGTGACAATCAAACTACTAATCATTTTCTTGTGAGTTGTTTGTCAAAGACATTTTGGCATCTTAAAACTCATTTTTGTCTAAAATTATTTTAATCATTTTATTGTCTAAATTCTCTATATATTCCTTGTATATCCCCAAATCTTGTATATATCTCACATCTAATTAAATCGGTTAATTAATCTTTCTAGTCTACATGTTTGTCACCCAAAGTATATGGTGGTGTATGCTCTCCTTTTTGTATCTTTACAGTGATTTCTAAAAGATCAAAAACCACCCATAAACCCTCTCATTCTTCTTTTCTAGGGCCAACGTGATGTTGAATTGATACCCACACACTTGCCATAGTCTTAAGGGGATAGTGACTATGGATTTTACCATCAAGCACTAATCTAAACTCTATGTTCTAGTGAAGTATGAATATCAGGGACAACTGTCATTAAGCTAAGTGGTTGAATACAGGTTATCCATGAAGGGAAAGAGTTAATTATTTGAACCAAGCATTATACAACATATTACCCAGACTTGGGCCCCATCTTACCTAGTATATATTATGGATGCCCCTAGAGAGCCTGTTTAGCCAAGCATAAGACCATCAGACGTAATAGACAACTTGTTACCAGAGTCAAGATCAACTCCTAAGTAGTCATCAAGTAAAAATGGGATCAAGAGGGTTTGATTAATTTCATAATGGGTCACCAGCCTACAACCTCACCCATGAATTTGTTAGATGGTTTAGTCATTAGATTACACACCCTTGAGTTTACTAATCATAAGTTTGTGGTCTTCTTGATTTGGATGCATGTTGTGTTTGACCTGTGATGTTTGTGAGTCTAATCATTATTTCACCCAAACATATACACCTATCTAGTTCTTGAACATATATCATCATCTTGTATTTCATGGTCTTATCATCATATCATCCTCGTGTACATATTTTATTCTTTTGTACATCCTTTGGAACACTAGCCACAACCTATTCTAGTCTCACCAATTATTAGTCATACTCTTATCACTTACATAATCAAACCTTGTCATCCCTCCATCACATCTTAGTATAAGTCCACCTCATCCATAATCAAATAACACCTCACCTTGACTTAATCCCCTGGTCCAAATAGGTCTTGACCTTGCCTTATCCACCATCTATCTAACATACTCCTAATCACCCCTAACATCATCTTTATCACTTAGTCCACCATGTCTTTTCCTAAACCAATCATTTGCCTTGATTTTGTCCATTGTATTATCAACCTAGTCCTCATCCTAGTCTGACCCGACTCATCCCCTTATCTATGCTAGTCATCCTGTCAAGTCTATAGTCATACATTAGTCTTCATCCACATTGGCAAATAATTCTTATCATATTAGGGTCCTCATCATTAGCTTGCCTCTGTCTAAACAAGTTTGAGTCACCATCTCATCTCCTATCAATTTCATTAATCTAATCATCACATCCTATCTAATTTGATCATCTTAGTCTTGAGCTAGCCTTAAATCCCATCAATCCTAGTCATAATCAGTCTCTTGGGCCAATCTAGCCCCCTATCCAATCTTAGAGCTTGTAATAACTCACTTAGTTACATCCAATCCCAATCATCAAAGTTTATCTCACATCCTAATTTGGTCTACTTGATCAAATATCACATCACATCACACATTATAATCAAACTTGAGATAGAACCAAGGTAAGCCTTTGTCTAAATTTATTTCATGCATCCTATATTCATCCCTTAGTCTTTCCATTCAATACCCTGCACCTACTAATTGGGGTCAAAAAACCACATCATTCATACTTTATCCCATCTTTATCCATGGCATCCAAAGCAAATTTGTTCAATACCTTGATTGAATAATGCCTAATTGCCAATAGGGATATGTTCCTTTCTCTCCTCTAGGATATTAACACTTCACATCCTACAAACTTTGACCCTATCTCACCACAATCAACCTTATCATCTATTCAATGTAATCATAGTCCTCATATTACTCAATATGTCAGTGATGAAGTTGTCTTATTTAACCAAATCTTGAACAATAAAGAGGCAATCTTCTCACTGCTCTTTGAGATGGGTGCCCAACTTCTCAAAGGTCTTTAGTCAACTATTAGTCATCACACCATCTAGTCCCATTCTAATCCTCCATCCACTTGTCATAGTCAATCATCTACCCCTTCTTATACTAGCAAATGGAATCTAATGTTGGCTAATCTTGGCCACCTTGTCTACTACTAGTCCACTCACCTGATCACCTTAACAATCATCTGATCTATAGTCCAATGCTTCCACACCTAAGTCACAAGGTCAAGAGAGTCCTTATACTCCTCTTCCTATATCCTTAGAAACCATCTTACAATAACTTGTTTCTTCCAACATGATGGTATATCCACCCATACAACATCTTAATCTTGATAATAATAAGCCCTCTTGGTATAACACCAACTAATACTCTCTATATCATCAAACCTGAGGGCATGCCATCAATCAATGTCATACTTTCCAAAACTATGTCCAAGACCTCATCGATCATGGTGACATAGAAATTGAGGATGAACCAAATCATTTTATATCCCTGTGTAAACAAGAAAAGAAATGCTAAGATTCTGTTCATGATCATGATCAAACCCTTCCCTCTCTGATCCAAGGTCAAGATGCCACGTCCCTCTTCCATGGTCCCCCATATTTGACAAATCCTCCATCAATGACAAGTCTATTCCTCATGAGCCTAGTCTTCCCTTCCCTCATAATAACTGCCATGGACCTATCTTTATCAAATCCATTGTTCTTCCATCATCTCCCCCTCATTTATCCTATCAAAGACCCTATGTTGAGAGTTCAGTTATGGACAATGAATATTCTACTAACAACATTACATCTTGTACATTGGAGTCAACATCAAAGTCAATACAAGTCTTATCTACATTAGGATCATGATCAACACCAGGATCCGAATTAGATCCCTCATTAGAAACATCATCCATTATCGATGTTATAGTAGATGATGACTATGCCTACCCTTTTGAAGATAACTCTAATTTGGATGACAATCAATCACCAAGCATATCTTTTGATCCCAATCAAGATGATGAAATCATAACATAATTCTTGGATGCTTTATCAGTTGAAGATCATCAATCTATATATGACTTTGCTTTAGATTATAATTCTATGAAGAGTCTTAGTGATCTTTTTGACATTCCTGAGTACACGATCTCTGATGTTGAGGTTGGGTCTCCAAGTAGCCTTTATGAAGATTATGTTGCCCACATCCTTTTAATCCACCCCTTCCACCACACTTCCCTCATCCACCTCCTCTTAATAATCCTTCCATCCAACTCCTCAAATGGGATGAATAGGAACACACATCATTAGATTCCCCTTAACATATACTATCATGTGTTGAATCTACAAGGATACAATCCCATAATCAATTAATCAAGCCAAATAATAAAGTTAGCTATGATCAGAAAATAATTGATCCAAGTCAATGAGCATTTTTAAATCGGCCAAGTCAAAAAGAATTACCCCCTAGCATAAATATCCTCAAGTTGATATGGAACAATCAAAATCAAAATCATCATCCTTCAAGTCAAAGATCAAATTCCTCTAGTGAAGCCCATTCAAAGGCACCATCGGGCGATCAAAATTCATGGAAAATATCAACAAGTCAAAAATATTTGAAAAGTAATAATAATATGGCCAACAATCCTCTTAATATTTGGATCAAAGAGCAAGAAAGTTAGAATATTTTGTATCCCTTAATCCTATGGCACTAATAAAAAATGTCCCCTCGACCATATAAAATGGTATATGTAACTGTTGAACCCAATTTTCACTCGTCATCACCTCATATCATCTATCATGATCATATACATCATTCACATCCAATATCCCATCATCACATCATAACATGCTCTCATACATACCATATCTCAAATCCCTAAGCAATATTGTCACTTGTAGGGGTTACAAAGACACCTAGTTGAAACATTCAGAGGATGTTAAATCAAGAGTCAATAAAGGCCACCAGGACATCCAAGACTCTATCATTGGTCACATGGTCCTAGCATCATATATCTACATAACAGGTATCGATTAAAGATCTAGATAGTATCAACAATCTTACATCTCATCCTTCTCTAATAAATTAAAATGCCCAAAAGTCAAAAAATTCAAAAAATCAAAAAAAACATATATCATAAAAGTCATAAAAGTCAAAAAAGTAAAAAAAGTAAAAAGTGAAATAAAAATCATCTGTCCAATGGTGAAAACCAATCTTCTGGCACCTTGGGCAAGTACCATGATGAAAATTGGTTTCTGACATCATGGTAAAATAATCTATTGTTTGCATTTTACCTCAACACTTGGGGTCAATAAACATCTTTTTTAGTTATCACACCCATCCCTTGTTAATCCCATCTGTATTGTATCCCTTTGTCTATATCACACATCCTATTATATCGATCATTCCTTTATACTATTGACCTTTTTAAGGATGAGAAAGGTGTCTTGAGAAATGTTTTGTAATCATCTTGGCATATCCTCCTATGGACACTCAGGGAACTAAACATTTGGTTCTTTCATGATGTGGTCATTAGCAATCCCTAGTCTCTTCTTCCTTGGTCCTCATCCTCTTTTCTACATCAACCTCATCCATTTATCATCTCATTTATAATTCCATCCATCCTCATCCTAGTTTCTAAGATTGGTATTCCCTTTGCTAGTAACCCATTTGTATAATGTACATACATATCCCGAAAATCCTTAAAAATTGAAATATGTCAAAAATCCTAAAAATCATAAAATTTGCAAAAAAAACCAAAAATAGTCCATGGTGTCTTGTCTTATGCCTTTTCCCCTAGTCACATCCATTTTCATGCCTTTAATCTTTCACAATCACGTTATCCATCCTCTTATTCTAAACCAAGGGCAAATCTAGTCCATATTGAGCTAGCACTGACCTAGTCTCACTTTCACTTGCTTAGTCTTATATCTCTCATATCAATATCCAAATCCTTATCCTAATCCTAATCTAAGTTCATATAACCAAATCCTCATTCAAGTCCTTCATCTAGTTTAAAGTCCATATCCATATTCATAGCCTTGTCTTAATCCTAATCCTCATCAAATCCAAGTCTATATGAATTCTATAATCACATCATTATCATCATAACCAACTTAGTCCAACCCATCACCTAATCACTCATCCCATCATTAGACAAGACATTGTTCCATTGCATGTAGATACTTGTGTGTGTTACTTGTCTATTTTATTTGGCTTGTTTGCATGTCTTTTATCATGTAAATATTTGCTTGTCTTTATCTTTTGAGTCCATGTTGCATCATGTCTCTTTTTTTTATTGGGCAATGAACAAGGATGCTATGAGATCCCCAAAGCTACAATAATGCTTTTAGGTGCCCTCGATGATGTAGAGTTCACTATTTGCCCCCTTTTTTGGACTTTGGCACCATGTCCACTTGGTCATCCTTATATCATGAGGCATCCTGCCAAGTGTTATATTTATCGAATTGCTTAGACTATGACGAGCCTTATGATAGTTGTGATGGTTTGATCTTCTATACCCTCATCATTTATCTAATCATCCTTATTTCCCATCACCAATCCAATCCTCTTGATCCATTCAACTAACATCCAATCTTTTCTCCTCATAATCCTCATCTCATCATCTAAGTCATCATCCTCTAATCACTAACATTGTCATCATCATCATTTTTCCCTCCATTAATTATCATTTATCTTTGAATCAAAACTACATCAGCCTAAGGTCTTTTTAGACTATGTAAGTAGCACTTGGCCACTTTTCAGTGCCCAAGGATGGCTCAACCAATATCTCCTCTTTCCCCATCACATATATTTTGTCACTCATCATCATCACATCTTATATAAGTCAAGTCCTTGAGCTATAATATCAATTAGTCTATTGATCAATCACCATCCTCACCATTATCCCCCTAATCTTTTCATCAATCTCCCACACCTATTGATTGGGCCTAACAAAAATCCCAACATCCATCTTTTCCTCCATTAATCATCCTTGATTGGTCAATTTATCATCTATTGCTCCTTTGCATGTGTCTTTGTTACGGGCATCATTGTTATTAATCACATTGTGACTCATTGATTTGAATTACAGTCTAATTCTTCTCCTTTGTCTTTTGGTCATTTGATCTTATCATTTCTTATGTTTCATTTCCTTCCTCATATTACTTGACTTTAGCTTTGATCTACACTCATTGTTAATCTTATCACATCATTATCTATCCTAGCCTATAGTTCTGACTTGCATGTGTCCTTGCTTGGGATACATCAAAAGTTTACAGCCTTTAATCCTATCATCATCATGTTATGTTCGTTCCCCCTTGGGATGTGTCGACAACCATAACATAGTCAATTCTCACTCCCTGTGCATATGTTATTACCAGGGGCATCATCAATCTGTAGCTCACTTTTCTCAAGTTGAATTCATCTTCTTCATCATCTATCTCAACCATTAGCATCCCATCCCCTTATCTACCCATTGCATCCCACCCCTCATTTCCTCTTTTGAGTGGCCATCCATCTTTTTCTTCCTTGCATGTCCCCTCAAGGGGCATCATAGTCACTAACATCACTTTCACTAATATCATCTACTAACATTCATCCATGATGACATGGTTTTTCTTTAAAATACCACTCCTCCTTACACTTTACTTCACTCATAATTCCCTTTCAAAGAGGGGGGAAATGTATGCACTTAAATCCGCTCGCTTCATTTAATGTCACTAATATTAATATTAATCGACACTAATTTTGATTATCTAATTTATCCCCTTTGATTCTATCTTAATATCAGCCCTAACCCTAATAATTTATATAACATCCCCCTACATTCTTCTTTATTTACTAACCTTGGTCCTATCCCAGTTCTTCATTAATTCCTCTAATCATTTCTTAATCTTGTCTTAATTTATCTTATCCATTATTTGGGAATTTTAAATTCTCATGACCCACCTCACCACCTACTAAGCCTATTCCTAGGCTCTCCTACACCCCTAGTCCCTAATCATTCACCTAATCCCTATCTAGTCCCCTACCTAATCCTAATTAATCCTTAAGAGGATTTTAGAATCCTCTAATTCTAAAATCTTCTCTAACCTAGCCTTCCCCCTCTAGAAGCCTCTATTCTAGAGGTTTCCAAGGAATTAAAATTTCCTTGGAAAATCCCCAACCATTGATTTCAATGGCTTAAGATTGAATTATAGGCATTTATTCTTCCCTCCATATTCTATATAAGCAAGCCACTCCTCCATAGAAGCTAACAAGAAACCATCTATGAAGCTCATGAAAATCTCCATGTTAAACTAGCAATCAAGAAGAAATTTACTAAGTCCATGCCAATTTAATCCTTAAATCCATCATCAACATCCTTGATCATGCCATCATAATGTCAAAATTCTGAGTCCATAACAATCAACCATCCATTTGAACATCTTGAAAGGAGGCTAGTTGAAACAAGGGATTGGTAAGGTTTATCCTATGATTCTGATTTATTTCCATAATTCTTCTTACTAGGTAGTTTGATGTTTTCGATTTTTTAATTGCATAGTTTAATCCATAAGCTCAAAATTCTTATTACACTACTATTGTTGTCAGACCATCAAACATATGCCCATGAAGCAAAGTCACTAGGTATATGTTTAAACTATTAAGTTAGTAATTAAGGGAAAGCTTAAAATGAAATATATGTGAAATCTTCATAGGTTATACATTTTTTTACTCAAAAAAAGGGAATTAAATGAAATAAATCCTCAAAACCTACACAACAATAATCATTGTTAATTTGTCTATACCAAAAACATCCATAATAAATATTTCCCTCACATTATTAATTCACAAGAAATATCTCCTCCACATCACATCATTAATTCACAAGCTATCTTGTTATATGCAATGAATCATCCACAAGTCTAAATTAAAATAAACTTATTCATTAATTGTTTCATGAAAAAACTAATCATGTGCACCAAATCATCAATTCAATAACAAAATGCTAGGTAAGAAGGAGATACAATATCAACTTTTCACTACTTAAATTTTCATTTTTATTTTTCACCAAATTCATGCAAGGTCCTAAACAATTACCAAATTAATGTGTAAGATCTTACATGTTCTACATCAACTATACAAGAAACTACCATTTGGGTAATTTTATTGGCAATTATTTCTAAAAATGTAGGGTGTATTTTTAGCATCTTAATTTCTAGATTATATTTACTTGTGTAAGTTCATGTCCAATCATTATATGGAGATAAAAAAGGGTTTATGACAATAATTCAAGGCTTCACAAACAAATTCCTGACACATATTAAATTATAATTCTCCATGTAAAAAAATTTGAATGCATCAAAGATCAAAAAACATTTCCCAAGTAATGCATCAAAAAATAAGCATCAATTGACATCCAAGTGAAGCATACACAATACATATGGACTATTTGAAAAGGCCCTGGAGACATTTTAATAGTTTCCATTTACATGTATAAATTCAAACTCCAAAACCTTTGCCAAAATGTGAAATCATACTGAAGGCACATGAATTATTTTAAAAATATAAATAAATTCACTCTTTCATGTTTCATAGACCATGTTAATTGTAACGTATGTAGAAAAATTATTTAAGGTGTAAATCTAATCTCCACAACCTTTGCTAACATCCTCCTAGGCTATGCAAAAATGGGTTCCTTAAGAGATTTTATGGAAGTGCATCACATCCAATGAATAATATTTATAATTTCATTTGAATAAATGTGAGATTTAAATCTCCATGTGATGAATTCTCAACATATTTTGTTCTAACAAAAGACTACAATGAAGTTGCTTTAAAGGTTATCTTTACAATAATACTAATCCATCTTTACACTAAAACCAATAAACTTGGCAATATACCTTATCCATTGTGTGATTCAAATGTAAACATATAAAATCAACAACAAAAAAATTAAGCATGGAAATAGAGAAAAATATTGATAACACAACTTCAAAGGAAAATACTTTCTTATGTGATATTAAGTATTGTTATGACATAATTTAGAGATAATAAAAATACATAATACTAAACTAAACTTGGTATAGTTATATATGCATTAGTTATGATGTCGTAGGGAATGGTGATACTTGCTTGATGTCCCATACAAACATGGTCAAGTAAATTGGATCCAAAAAAAAGTTGAAACTTCACCATTTTCTATATTTGTTTCAATGTTTTGGATGTTAAGAGGGATGAATGGTCTAGTGACCCCCCTTTTCCTTCAAATTCCATTAAAACTCATTCCCATAACTTGGTTTCATATGTAGCATAAGCAATCAATATAGACTATATGTTAAATCCTACATTAATACATAATACATTTATACATATACAAAAATGTTGTGGAGTAGAGTCTCACCCCGTTGGTGTTACGAGTGTCTAATCATTTCAATCCATATTTTCATGTCATCATTTCACTCTACATTTACATGTCAAAACACTTTGTTTCTTTAACTGGATAATGTTTCGTAAAATTTAAATTTAAATTGAAAAGTTATCTTGTAAATACTAAATTGACTAGGTTTTATGAAAATATAGTCCCAATCCAAAAATAAACCTAAATTGCATCATTGTTTTTTTACTTTGGACAAGTGAACAATATTATCTTTCTCAGATGCATTCACATTTATGTTTTGGCCATTTTTTACACTTGTAATCATAATTGTGATCATTGTCATTTCACTGCACCTCAACAATATAAATTTCTAACTTATTTTAATAATGTATTTGAATTTAGGGGAGGAGTAATCATTAAAAAATGATATACTTTACTCATCAATATCTTTCCTCCTATGAAATGTAACTTTTGTATGTAGGGATGTTTATGTAATGAGGAAAGAAACATATTTGCATACATAGAGCAAGGAGATGATGATGAAACTAATGCTCTGCATCATCAACACTTAATTCAAATTCAACCATGCTTATGACCAATACTTGGTTTTCATCTACCTCAATTATAAGGAAACTGATACATAAATTCACTTTATCAATATTTAATCTCTAATCTAAGGAATCTGAGTAAGTAGTCCTATTGTGCATAAATGATGGATGTTGTCACGCCCTCATGGTCAAGATCTAGATATCTTTGGACAACGAATCTGAGTAGGTTAATACATCATAATCAATATAAACATCACCAATGTAATCATCCTTATGGTAATCATTATCATTGAAAGTGGTTATATTAGACACAATATCCTCTTGTATAATTACACTTTCCAATATCTGAATGGCATTTTAAATGATTAGATCTTTGGTAGGTGCTTTATTTTGAATAGGGACGAAAGTTTGTGATAATATTACCTCAATATGTGCATGAGTAGGTAATTGGACTTTAGGTATACTTTTTTGTGTGAACATAGGATTGCAATAAGGGTAGATTAGTATTGTGTTATCAAATAAAACAAATCCAAACAAAACACACTAATGTTAACACCTTAAGCCTATCTCAATGGGGGAGCTTAGTTAACAAGGCTAGAATGCAAAACACAACTAAAATGCAAAATAAACCTTTTTTCACCTTCCTTGGATGCTCCAAATAGCTTGTTGAAGTGGTTTGCTCAGTTTGTGCTCATGAAGTCTGCATCAATGAAGTATGGCTACCTCCATCTCTCCTTGGCACCATGTTTGGCTTTGGCTTGGCTCAATAATTTGGCATTATAACACTAATTTTAATGGCTTTTGGAATTATTTGTGCATTATAACTTTGCATTATCCAAGCTTAAAATTCATGTGGCAAGGCCTCCTATTTATAGATTTTGAAAAATGGCTAGAATCAACCTGAACCATCCATCTCAAGATTGTGATGTGTGGCTAAGGATTAATCCAATTATATAATTAAAATCCATAAATATGATAATCAATATTTGGGATAAAGGGGAATTTAAGAGGCATGGGAGGCATTGCTGAGGCATGGGAGGGGTTAACCTTGATATTTTATGCATTGATGGCCTAGGGGTGTCTTAACAAGAAATGATGTCACCTGATGATGTAGTTAATATAAATCAATTTTCAAAAAGAAATATTCAACAAATTTCATGGAAAATTAACTTAAGAACCTGAATTATTTTAATTAGCCTAAAACATGATTAAGCACTTTGATGCAAAACCTTGGCAATTTGTGCACAAATTAATCAAATTGATCAGAATGTCTTGTTATTGGCCCAAAATTTGGCTGAATTGGAATTAGGATGTGATGTTAGATGCGTTGGAACTGTTATCCCATTTAGGATGTTGTCAACACCAAATAATAAAGGCACATGTGTTGTGCAAGATATTTGATAGAAAAGAGCAATTTAGAGCACCTAGGTGCAAAATTGTCATGTTGATTCAAAACGATCTAATCAAAGTTAGTTGGCCCATAAAATGCATTACCCCACTTAGGGATACCTTGGCTAAAATTGGCACTTGACTATGTCAGGTTCAAAGCTTTTAATGTACTTTAGTGTTTTTAGGCCAAATTATGCATTTTGGTGGAAATTGGTCAAAAGCTTGATTAGAAGTTATCAGTGGCTAGATTTAGGTGTCTATAGTTTGCCCCCATTTGGGAAGGTGTTACAAGTTATTGACACAGTAACATCTTCTCAAAGAATGAAAAGGTCATGTATTTCTACAATTGTAATGATGATGAACTAATTGCATGATTGATGCCCCCTCAAGGGAATGGTTAGCATAAGGAAAGGTTGGCAAGCGGTCCCTCGAAAGAAAAAATGGAGATGAAGGGACCAAAGAAAGGAAAATGATGGGATGATAACACAACTATATTTTAAAAAGTAGTCAAAATCATTGAGAATGCAAGTGGGATGGTGTACAATGGTTTGCCCAAAGGCAGTTATAAGCATTATACCCCGATAGTGTCAATATGGCATGAAAAACACAATGAGTTGCCCAAAGGTGGTTATAATCATAAAAAGATGAAATTGTCCCAGTTAGGATAGAAAAATAAGAGAGAAACATGCCCTTGTATGGGTAGAAAAAGGAAAGTGGTGATAACACAATGATTAGCCCAAAGGTGGTTATAATCATTGAGAAATGTAGGTGGAATAATGTGCAATGATTTGCCCATAAGCGATTATAATCATTGGAACCCAATTATGTCAAACGTGATTTATTTGGCTGATTGATGATAGTGACTTAACACATAGGATAAAGATGAATTGGAACAACCTGATAGTAGGGAGATGCTTTTCTGAACTAAACAAAGGTTGAATTTTTTTTGTTGTTTAATTAATCTATGTAGGATATGATTAGGATTGAATTGGGATGTTGGTGCTAAAAAGATGTCAATGTTGCCATTACTGAATAGACTTCCTAAAGCTAAGGTTTATTGTATCACGTGTCGATAGGCATCATGATATAATATCATGAGGACTTAGCTAAAATATGCATAAGGACTGACTCTCATAATCTAATATTGAATAGAAAATAATGCACCAATGATAGAAACCATGATGCCAATGTAGACATATGAATACAGATGGATTCAAGTGTAAGTGCAAGCAAAGAATCACCCAGTGAATGCACATAGAATGAATCAAGGCAACAGTATTGAAAGTAAATAAATAGGCATACAAACAAAATAACAAAGAAATGAATAATTTAAATCTAAGCCATACAATCATTGCCCCTAGAAAATAGGTGACAACTTAACAAACTAATAGAATGGGGGAATAAAATAAAAGGAAGGGGGTAGCCGAGCTATCTCCAAATGCACTAGGCAAGTGGACACTACCTACATAGTTCCATGGATGTAATATCCAACAAAAACTTTAGGCCAAATGTGGTTCTCCCAGGAAATGGGAAAAAAATGATAAATGATAAAAATAACATAATGAATGTAATAAAAGAATAGGAATGGTATTCCAAAATGACAAGTGCATGGGAGAAAAAGGCCAAAAAGGATGGGGAAACTAAGAAACTAGTGATTTGCTTGTGACTTAGTAAGGGTTCTCAGAATCCTTAAGGCAAAAAAGTGGTCAATGTTTTTGGGTTTTTCTAACGGTTTTACAAATGTTTTTTGGAATTTTTAAAGTATCTCAACTCAATCAAGAATGATAAGACACTAAATGGTTCAAGCTCATAAAAAGGCAAGAGCATTACTTAGGTTACCTACAAAATGGTGAGAGCGTGTCTTAAGGGTGATCGAGCTGACCTCAATATAACTTGAGCATTGTCTACATAGTCTTAAAGGACCTCAAGTCATTGTAGTTCCACCTCACAGTAGAGGAATATGAATAGCATAGCCATCTATTCAAATAAAATAGGCACAATTGGTATAAAGGCATAGTATGGCATAGGAAATGGCAAGTTGGTATGTCAAGGCTCAATAAACAAATGTTGCCCCTAGTTTGCCCATAAGTGGTTATAATTAGGACACAATGACATAGATCAATGGTACTAATTTTCCCATAGGCAGTTATAATTAGTAACAAGACCGGTGATAAGAAAGGAACAACAAACGAAGGATGCAACTGCCGAAACTTATGTCATACTGCTCCAAAATACTATATCTATCTAAAATGCTCGAAATAACTACTAAAACTGATCAAATTCATTGGTGCTAAAAATGTGAAACTAATGGTGAAACCAAGGTCAAATGGGCTAGCTAAATAGGATTCAAAAGATGTTGGGTCGATAGAACAGAATGGTAAATAGATAAGTAACAGGCTAAGAGGAATGATAAGAATGACATTCGTATAAAGAAAAATAGTGATAAAGTGGCATAACAAAAATGGTCCTTATAGACAATATACCATAGTGCTCAAGCATAGTCCCACTTGAGGTGAATAATATTCATTGACTCAAGAAGTTCATCTCTGTCTAGTGTAGTGAGCCTGTATGCTCCTAATCTATAATCTATAGTAATGATGAAAGGCCCTATGCAATTTGGATTGAATTTACCATTATGTTTCTTCTTGACCATGGTATTCTTTTGGTTTTATTTAAGAAAAAGATCACAAAGTTCAAATGTTATATACTTGATGAACTGAATATAGTGGCTTTTGAGTCAGTTCTGATATGCCTAAAGATTGTTGGGTACAACTGTGCATTTTTTATCAAGTAGGTCTAGCTCTTGTAGGCAAGCTACTCGATAATTGTGATCATCTAGGGCATGTTTGAAAGATATGCATAATGAAATTAACTTAACCTCAATGGGAAGGATGGATTTTATACCATAAATAAGTGAGTATCGAGTGGCTCCTGTGGGGGTACGATAATTTGTATGATATGCCGAAAAGGCATAGAATATTTGGAGGTGCCAGTCACGATTGACATCATTGATAATCTTTTTAAGAATGTTAACAATTATTTTGTTGGATGCCTCAGCTTGACCATTACCTTAAGGGTAATATGCCATAGAAAAATGTTATGTGATGTTGTACTCAATGCTTAGCTTGTCGACATCTTTGTTCTTGAATGATCCTCCATTATCAGATATAATGTCAGAGGGGATACCGTAGTGACAGATGAGATAGTTGAAAATGAATTTGGAAGTTTGCTTTCTAGTCACATAAGTGAAGGGTATAGCTTTGACCCACTTAGTGAAATATTTGGTCATGGTAAGGATATGTTTATGGTCGTCTGAACATGTAGGATTGATTTTCCCAATGAGTTTGAATCCCCATGTAGCAAATAGCCATGGTGTCAACATTGGTTTCAGAGTCTTGGCTAGGGCATGAATCAAATTGGCATGCCATTGACATTTGTCACACTTCTTTATATATGCATTTGCATCTACATCCATCGTGGGCCAATAATAACCAATACGTAAAAGCTTTTTGGATAAAAATGCCCCACTAGAGTGGGCATCACATACTCCTTCATGTACTTCTCATAATGCTAGTGTATATTTTGCCAAAGTTAAAAAATGAAGTAGAGTTCCATCAAAATTATGGTGGTAGAGGGTTGATCAAAGTAGAGTATACTGATGGGAGTGATGGATAAAGGCTTTGGTTTATTTGTGGGATAGATCAGGTGGTATAAGTTGGTCATGGAGGTAATTATAAGGGTCTAAATACTAGATAAAATTAAAACCAACAATATCACAAATCATTACAATGATTGAAGGTTCATGAGCTGGTGTGACCAAATTCTTGGCAAGGAGTTGATACTCTCTAGCTTTATTCATTTGTCCAATCAAGGAGTTGATAGGAGCTATGGCATCAACAGTTCTAGCTATGGCATCAACAGTTCTATTACTAGCCCTTTATATATGCTAAAATTAGATTTTGTAATTTGTTATTTAAGAGTGTCAACCATAACTTTGTAAGGAACTAACTTGTCATCTTTAATTTGAAAATGGTATGTGACCTAATTAATGATTAACTGAGAATCACCATAAACCTTAAGATGAATTATGTTCCACCATAATACCTATCAAAGTCTTGCAACAAGTTATTCATACTCGGCCATGTTGTTAGTATAAGGAAAACTGATTCTGAAAGACTTGGGAATTAGATCCCCCTATGGTGTAATAAATAAGAGGCTTACCCCCGATCTATGTGTAGTAAATGATCCATCAAAATACATCTTCCAATGCTGCTCTTCAAGAGGCATGTCAATGATGGTCATAATGGATTCATCAGGAAATTGGAATGTGAGTGGCTCTATGTTTGCAAGGGGTGTTTCAACACGCTGAATTGCAAGGACCTATCCCTTGATTGCCTTCTGATTGATGTACTCTATGTCAAACTCATTAAGAATCATGATCCACTTGGCCACTCTACCTTGTAAAGTTATTTTAGATATTAGATACTTGAGCGCATCTACTTTTGAAATAACTATGGTCTTATTGTTCAACATGTATTGTCACAATTTTTGAGCTATGAATACCATGACTAGACATGATTTTTTAATAGGTGTATAGTTGTGTTCATACTTGAACAATGTATGACTTAAGTAGTAGATTGCATGTTCTTTCCATTATCATCATGTTGAGTTAAAAGTGCCCCCAAGGCACTATCTGTAGCTAATAGGTATAACAAAAATAGTTTGCTTGACATAGGGGGTAATAACATAGGCAGATTTGCTAGGTAATCTTTTAGCTGTTAGAAAGCTATTTGATAGTGATTATCCTAGTGGAATGTGACTCCCTTCTTTAGAAGATGTATAAATGGATGACACATGTCTACTAACTGAGATATGAAGCATCAGATTGACTGGATCTTACCCTACAAACTGTGGAGTTACTACAAATTGGATGGTGGTGGCATCCCTATTATAGCTTGGACTTTGGTCGGATCGACTTCAATGCCTCTATGAGACATGATGAAGCCAAGTGATTTGCCTGATGTTATGCCAAACACACATTTCTTTGGATTTAGTTGGACTTTGTATTTACATAGTCTTTCAAATATTTAATATAGCACTGTTGGATGGTCATCCCTGGTTTTTGATTTGCCTAGTATGTCATCGACGTAGTCTTCAATAATATCATGCATCATATCATGGAATATGATAGTCATGGCTCTTTGGTATGTACATCTAGAATTTTTAAGACCAAATGACATTACCTAATAATAGAATGTTCCTCATGGAGTGGTGAACATTGTCTTGTGTTGATCTTGTGGTGTTATTCTAATCTGGTTATATCCTAAAAAGCCTTTCATGAGTGAAAGCATCTCATAACCTATAATGGAGTCGATGATCATGTCAATATTAGGTAGTGGAAAGTCATCTTTAGGATAAGCTTTGTTTATGTCTCAAAAATTAGTATAGATTATGATTCCTTCAGGTTTTTTACTAATAGGTACAATATTAGAGATCCATTCTAAGTAGTCAATGGATCAAATACATCCTGCTTTTAGGAGATTTTCCAACTCTTTATTTACTAATACAATAATTTGAGGATACATCTTGTGTGACTTTTGATTAATTGGTTTGGCATCAAGATTTACCACAAGGTGATGTAAAACCAAGGTGGGGTCTAAACTTGGCATGTCAGAATATGCCCTTGCAAATATAGCTACAAATTCTCTCAATAGAGTTGTAAAGACTTTACATTCCTCCTCAATGAGGGATGCACCTAATTTTATCCATTTTGGGTCCGATGGAGTGCCAATATTTACCTTTTTTATATCCTCAACTAAAAGGGTTGAACCATCTTCTAGGATAGTAGGCAAAATCAGAGTCCTCTGTTAGGATTGGCTCTTCAACTTCTCCTAGGCATGATGAATCTAAGTCCCCCAATGGGAGATTTGGCCATGTGAATAAAATAGTAAAAAATTCTTAAAGAATTTGATCAAACACTTGTTTCTCAAAACTGAACTTGGATCCATAGGCAAGTTCATTGTTGGTTGTTGCCTAGTCTAAATTTAAAGTAGAATAAACACCCCCATCGACTGGCACTTGAAATAGGTTTTCACCACTAGACTGGCCTTGATCTTTACTTTTTCCCTAGTCAGATAGTGCCTCAAAGAGGTTTTCACTTTGGGACCTCATTTTTTTTATTTATTTGTTTTTGTCTAAGGGTGTTCACCAGCTCTCCAAAATAGGCTTCAGGATCTAATGTGATTGAGAACCCTAATTTATGATCTCCCAACGAAATGTTGTCTCTAAGGCCTAGGAAATCATAGAATGCCTCATCATTTTGAAACTCATCAATTGATAAATTGGATTCTTGTAGTTCTTAATCTATCAGTTGGGGATAGTATAATGGCAATGGGTTATTATGAATGATCAAGATAAGGGTACACATGTCATTGTTATCAAATAGGTTAGTCTCAGCTAGGTCATTAAAGATAAGGCTATGATCAAACTCTGCTTCAATGTCAGCATCATTAGCATCAGCCATTGATGATGGAACTTGAATTAGATATGTGGGGTCACCCCTAGGCAGTTTAAATCCAAGTCCATAAGGTCTTTTGTACTTAGTCATGGAAATTGGCTCAATGATTCCTTCTTGATTCAGTCTGAGGCCTCTTCCTTCATAATTTTGATGTTTCATGTTCCTATTGGGAATTGGATACTTGATGGTCTTGTAACAATCATCCAATTTGTCATTATATAGCCATGATTCATCTCCTTTGAGAGGGTCTTATTCTTGGCCATATGCTAATATGAACATGACTGGTCTTAGATTATGAATTTTATCTTTACCTTTTCATTGCCAATGCATGTGTGGGGTGACTTTAGGTCTTCCAAAGGTCTTGGGATCCTGAGGAAGATTGGCAATATGAAAGGTATCCTAGGTCACATACTCCCCTAGGTCATTATCTATAATGGTGAAATGATTGGAAGCTTCAGGAGGTAGCATGTGGGAAAGGGAATCCAGGGTATTAAGATCTATATAATTGCCCTCTAGAGGATCAATAAGTATGGCCTTTCCTTTATCTTTCTTGGAACTTGGATTTATGTCATATTGGTAATTATATCTTTAAAAATTAGACTCACTATGTTTGCAGTGTTCATACAGGTGCAAATCTCCTAAAATATTCACCTCCATCCCTAAATGGGAGAATTTGATACATTGGTGCAGTGTTGATGGGACTACATAAATCTCATGTAACCAAGGCCTACCTAAAAGCATATTATATGACAACTCAAGATCAAGCACATGGAAAAGTGTATCATGAGTCAAAGGCCCAATGATAACTGGTAGGATAATGATGCCTTATGATTCTCTCTCTTGATTATCATAGGCTTTGATAGTTATCATTTTTGGTTGGAGATTTGCCATTGTGTACCCAAGAAGCTTGATGAGCTTTAGAGACACTATGTTGAGGCCTGATCCATTGTCTATAAGGACACATTTCACTTTATGCCACTTTATACATACTTCTATGTATAATGTATTATTATGGAGTGGGCCAAGGGAAGACATATTGCTTTGGTTGAATGTGACTTATTGGGCTAGAGCTAAGCTTGAAAGTTATCAGGGGATATGTCACTAGCAATGGTGGATTGGGTTAAAAACTTATTCAAAATGTTCTTATGGTTGTTGACGTTCACAACAAATATAAAATAGAGATTTGGGCTGGTGTCTTCTACAATTATTCTACAATATCAAACTTCTTTTCTGAGTCAGTAGTAAATGGCTTATTTTGAGGTTGAATGGGTGTTTGGATAATGGGTAAGGTGTTAAATGGCTATGGGCCTATAATGGTAATCTATGACCTTCGAGTTGTGATTGCACAATCAGGAGTAAGTATAGGACCATGATTGTAACAAATGATGTTGATGGTGTAGGACCAGATAGGACAAGTCTCTTTTGTAGGTGAATTTGTATGTGGTCACGGGGCAAGGACGAGTTATCGATATAAAGTCCAAAAGTGGAAATCCTAGTTTGTGATTGACCTGAGTACGGTCCCATGTTAAAGAAGGATTATCCATGTAATTTGGCTGAGTGGCATTATTTAGCAATGGTATAGGATTAATGGAGATGGTGTTAATGCTACCCCCTACAATATGACCTACAACCCTGTTGTAGTCATGTGTAACTACATGGTAGGTTTATTGGTTGGTACCAGCCTAACCTTGGTTTTATCCATTATTTTGATGTCAATTCTATTGATTTTGTTGGTTCTACTGGCTCAACCTTTGATTTTAATACTGTTTATTTTGTTGTTGTAGTAGTTGTGGCTATTATTGTTGTTGTTGGTTATGTTATGGAAAAAGGTTTTGATAGACACCAAGATTCTAATTGGAGGTGGAAGCATCACCATCCAATGTGATCTCCCTATTCTCCAACATATTTTCAATTAAATGCTTGATTTGCACACATATTCATAAATTGTGCCCATTGACCCAATGATATTCACATAATTTATTTTCATGGTACCAATCAGGATAAGGGATGCCTCGAGGATAATGCTTTGGTATAGGCCAAATAATCAAATTAGTAGTGATAATTTTATGAAATATAGACTTAATAGGCTCTCTAAGGTCAGTAAAAATATGATGCATAGGCACAGTTCTCCATGGAGGAGGGTTTTGTAATGACAAAGGTTATGGCATTTGTTGTGTGAATCTTGGTTGTTGTGCTTGTGACATCAATTAAAGAGGTTGCCAGGTAGGAGTCAAATGAAAAGGTGGTGTAGATGATGTTTGCACCATTTGGACATGATGTGACTCGATTACTCTGTTTCCCACAACATTCTTGTTATGGTTGAATTACTTTGGTCTATCTTGGTTATGGGCCTATGCCAATTGTGATGCTTGCACTTGGATTGGATGTTGGTTTTGGCCACTTCCTTGATTGGTACCTTGGTTCTTATTAGTTTAATTAAGCTTGATTACTCCTTTATCAATGAGAGCTTACTCGATTAACAAACCTTTATAAATGATCTCTTTGAAGGTATGTGCACACTGTAGTTCTAGATGATAGGCTATCTCATTATGCAAGTTTTTAGTGAAAATAATGGCTAATTATTTATTTGGTAAACTATGAGTGAATTGGCTTGTAAGTTCTCTCCATTACTGTAGGTATCTATTAAAACTCTCACCAACCTTTTATTTTGCTTGCATCAAGTCGACCAATGAAATCTCATGCTTAAGATTATAGGAAAAGTGTTGCACAAACTTATCTAAAAGATCATTGAAATCATTTACTGAATTCGTTGGCAACTTCAAGAACCACTCCAAGCCTTGTCCAACTAATCTCCTTGGAAACAACAACAAAAAGTATATATCGTTATATGCCACTGGTTGGCAAGTGACAAAGAATTTAGTTAAATGGGATATGGGGTCACCTTTCCCCTTGTATTTATCAAACTTTGGTGGTTCATATCCTAAAATAAATAGAATTTGTAAGTATTCAATATTGAAATGATAGGAACACACATCATCCAACTTAAACTTTTTAATTTGTTTCCCCGCTCGGATAGAAACAATTGCATCCTTCATCTATTGTAACTCTTGCTCTAGGAAACTTGTGGGAATGATAGCCTGGGTATATGATTGGGTAGTCACAAGTGTAGTACTTTGACTAGGGTATGATGGGGGAATTTGGTACACGTTAGATTGGTTGGGAAATGAACTATGAATACACATATGCATATTAGGATATACCTATTGAAATTGCATGTTTGGTTGTGTAATATTTTGGTTAGGGTTGGTGATGACGGTTTGACTTAGAGGATTCTGAGGTTGGGTTGGAGGGATATAACCATACTATGATTATTAAATTTAAATCAGGATCTGTTGTTGACTACTCGAACCTTATTGTTGAGAGGGAGCTTGTGAACTAAGACCCTGCCTTTGAACAAGCATCACATTTTGAACAACAAGCAATTGTTGCCTTGTAGGTACTTGAGAAACATTAGAACCTCCTTATTGCACAAATCCCTATTAGGAAGTAGATGATTGTTGGGGATTTGGCACTTATCACTATCCAACATAAATGCATTACTGATTAAACATCAGTGGGTTTTGAATTGGCATGTTGGTATGTGAGGAAGAAGGCATGTTTGTTATTACTTGATGAGGTGGATCATTGGTTGCCTTTTATTGAGATACTAATATGTTGACCTCTACTGTGTTGGTATATTCATTTGTGCCTATTATTATGGAATTCTACTCATCACCTATTAAGGAGGAATATGATTTATCACATTCTGCTATTGAGGCACAACATTGGTTATTGGTTGATTACCTACTCTTATTGGTTACACGCTTGATGAAGTAGCTGGTTGAGGATTGGAAGTAACCAGTTGAGGTTGGGGGGTAGAATCTCTCATTCTTAAGTTAGTAGATCCACTCGTGGTATGAACTAAAGGCACATATTGTTGACTAGTTGTTTGTGTATTAGTACTACTTTGATTTGGATTGGACATTGCTTGTGCAATGTTCACTATATTTTGCTCATTATTTTATGCAGAAGTAGAAGACACTTCCTTGATGGTTGGCATATAAAACAAGCTATCCCCTAAGGCATTTTATGCGAATGGGTCTACACCCTGACTTTATTAACTGGTTGACTCTATTAAAACTCCTATTGAAGTAATTAAGTCAATAAGAGTTTTATTTACCATGGTTATTTGAGTAAAGTTACATGCTAGGTTTAAGTAGGTTTGGTACACCATTTGTATTTGATAAAAGTGATCCTCCATGAGGTCCTTTCCTTTAGCAAGCATATGAGAGTCCTGATATACCATTAGAATAAGAACTAACGGGTTACTAGAAGAAGCCTGTTGACTATAAATGATATTGTGTGGCCTTCTTGCTAGGCTTGGTAAATTTTCATGGGGAAAGTCTACCGAAAACTTAACCCCTACATCTATGGCTCTAACCAAAATCTCTTCTTTGTTCTCCAACAAATGCCGTTCAAAAAAATAAGGATCAAATATGGAAGGTGCATGAATAGGGTATGGTTGTTGAGGAGATGGTTCTCCAATAGTGGGTATCGTAGCCAGGTATTGCTCAATTTGTTCTTGATCTTGTTCTAAATATGGTGGCATATTTATCAAGTAATGAGCTAATGGGTATGGGCTTTGTGCTCCTATTTGAGTGTTATGAGATGGATATGGATCAGTCTCATAAACAACATTATCTACATAAGGATCTTGCAAAATGTCTTCTTGTGCAACCACATTGCTAACCCCCAAAATGTACATGAGTCTATTATGAGTGTAGGGAAACATTTTGGGATCCATAGTAAATGTTTTAATATGAATGGTTAAAGAGTTCTACAAACTTTAAAAAGGCAATGTCTAAAAAGGACGTTCAAACTTGGTCTAGATTTGTCAAAAGAAATGGATATGTATATCCAAAAAGGCTTATGCAAAGATCTGTGATAAAACAAACTAGCATTAAGTATCTAACACCTCATGTTTTACACAAAGATGATCAAGTAAATGGATAGAAAATCAGAATGCCAAACTCTAAGGTCGAAGTGTTTCAAATCAGTCTAATCTAGGAAAATAAAAGTTGCTAGGTCTTTCGGATAAATGTGACATCAAAATCTAGGCTCAAACAACGCATGCACTAGGACTCTTGGCCAAACGATGTTAAAAGCTAGACTTTGAAAATAGAGATGAGTTTTTAATCTAACGGATTTAAAACACTTCCAAAAAAAAATGAGGCATTTGAATCTTAGATATAAATTTGATTAACTAGGTATGAAATATGAAACAAAATACACTTTGGGATAGTTTATTTTCTTGCAAATAATGTCATAAAATTAGGCTCTTGTGATGAATAGACTAGACAAAGGTGAACATCATAATTGTGCTAGACAAAGATTCTCAAAAGGTATACTCAGATTTGGTTTGACAAATGTGAAAAACTTAGACTCTATGCAAAAGAAGGTCTTATGAAACAATGTTTGAAATGATTTGAGAAGCGTAACAACACTAAACTACTAAAACTATGCAACAAAGTATTTGTTCCAACAACCTTAAGGCAAATATGGTTTAACCCGAATTTGGCAACGAAACACTACCCTTTGTAAATGATGCACATTCTCTCAAATAGTCTCAAGGTAAATGGAAATAGGATAGTAACACAAAATTCTTGGTGTATAGACTCAAAGTGCAAGTGTTTAGACCAAAATGACTTAAGTCTAATAATGGTGAGAAGCGTGATTATGAATCTATAAAATGGCCTTCAATCCAAATGGAGAATTTAACCCAAGTTAAAACAAGTTCAGTGTGCCAATGGTGAACCCAATTTAACACACCAACCCTTAGAACTTAAAAAGGTCCAATTTCAAATGTGAATTATCAATGAAGGACTTAAACAATTTAAGCAAATGGTCTAGACTTAAATGGGCAACATAACTACGCCAAAGTTGATGATATGACTCCAAGTTTTTATGATGAATTTGAACAATGCAAAATGAAGATTTATGTGGGCAGCATAATGCCTCTTGTTCAAATAAAATTGGGGACCATGTGTTTGGTTTGTATCATTTGTTAACACCAAGTTTTGACCCCAAAACAAGAATTTAAACTAAGACAAAGCCAACTAATTAATCACTCTAAATCCTAAGAAAGGTTGCTTGGTATTATTGAAATATGTCAATATACATCATTTGAGAGGCTTTTAGTGTTCATCCAAAAAGTAAAATGTGCATTATATAGTAAGTTTTTTACACCCCCCCCTTCTCTCAAATGATAGTATGGTGACATAGACCTTGAGGCACACCTTGCACCAACAACACTTTCGTGACCAGTGGGGATTTGTCTAAGATCTACAAGGTTTCAAACATTTATAGGGGAATCAATTACACAATGACTTTCATGTCACGATGCAAAATAAAAGCACATAATTGGGTGTCTATGACACTTGGCTTGTTACAAAAAGGTCTTGCCTTTTTTGTAACCACTACATATATCACTTGCTTAGATTAGTATGATGTTCAAAGTGTAGATATGTCCTGTGTGCGAGTCCAACACTAGAAGGTGGTTTAACTACTTAAACCTCCAATCCTAGTGGGAGTGGTTAAAGTCAATACCAAGAGATGAAACCCTGGGTCAAAGCTTCCCTATAGAACTTGCGAGAGGTGATGAAGTCCCCCTTGCAAGCCAAAATGTAATGAAATAAAATACATTAGAGAAAGCCTTTAGGGTCATTTTCAAGATCACCCAAACTATTGTGAGTCTTTGGGGAGTGCTTTAGATGATATTATTTCTATGCCTTGAACTAGGCATGTGTGCAATAAAGATGAAGCTTTTGATTCCAAAATTTCCCTAAAGGGGATGGATGGAAGAGCATACATGCAACGACCTTTTTACCAAATCAAGTTCTAATTAAACAACTATTGAAAACAAAAATTGACAAGTGTGTTCAATTTTAAGCCCCAAAGGAAAGACTAGGTGGTGTTCTTTTGACCCCTTGGTTTTAAGTTGTAACTTTAAAAGCAAAATTTGTCAAAAGATTTACCTAAGCATGTAAATTCTTTATTAAACACCAAAAATAAGGTTCTTGATTCATTTTAAGCTTTCAAAAAGGTCTAAAACATAGGTTTTAACAAATTCCAAGCTTGATCCTGTAATGAAAATGTTAGAGTGTCCTTTAACTTTGAAGCTAATTTGCAAATGAGTGAAACAACTTCTCAAAATGAACTCTCTATTTTGAAATTATAATTATACAGTCAATCCTGCTATTTTCTTGCAAAATCACAATTACAGACAATAAAATCATTGTTATGGGTTAGACCAGATAGAAAACACAATATCAATATTTTACCTACAAAATCACTGCACGGATGAACAAAATCGTTGGCTAAGTTGATGATATCATTGCACAGGTTGACAATATCATCATTTGGGGGTAAAATCACTGCTTTAAACAAAAATTTTGCCCAAAATGATGATATTGCTACCCATTTTGACAAAATTGTTGCTTAGTTTGATGAAATCACTATTGGAGTGTACAAAATCATTGTTTAACAAACAATGATTTTGTTTACATAAAATCGCTACTGTGTAACAATGATATCATTCTAAAGAGCAAAATCGAGGTTTTAAAAACAAAAATGTTGTTAGAAAAATGGAAAATTAAGTTAAAATTTCACTCTTTTGGCCCTCCAACTCCAAGATCCTGCATGGAAAGAATTAGTACGTTGTTTGACAGAGTTTTGTAACCAAATTTATGGATTTGCATCCCATTGGGCATGCTATTTGTGAACATAGGATTGCAATAAGGGGAGATTAGTATTGTGTTAGTGAATAAAAGAAATCCAAACAAAACACACTAATGTTAACACCTTAAGCCTATCTCAATTGGGGAGTGTAGTTAACAAGACTAGAATGAAAAACACAACTAAAATGCAAAATAAACCTTCTTTCACCTTCTTTGGATGTTCCAAATAGATTTTTAAAGTGGCTTGCTCGGTTTGTGCTCATGAAGTCTGCATCAATGAAGTATGGCTACCTCCATCTCTCTTTGGCACCATGTTTGGCTTTGGCTTAGCTCAAAAATTTAGCATTATAACACTAATTACAATGGATTTTGGAATTATTTATGCATTATAACTTTGCATTATCCAAGCTTAAAATTCATGTGGCAAGGCGTCCTATTTATAGATTTTGGAAAATGACTAGAATCAACCTAAACCGTCCATCTCAAGATTGAGATGTGTGGCTAAGGATTAATATAATTATGTAATTAAAATCCATAAATAGGCTCATCAATATTTGGGATAGAGGGGCATTTAAGAGGCATGGGAGGCATTGATGATGCATAGGAGGGGTTAACCTTGATATTTTATGCATTTATGGCCTAAGGATGTCTTCCCAAGAAATGATGTCACCTGATGATGTAGTTAATATAAATCAATTTCCAAAAATAAATATTCAACAACTCTCATGTAAAATTAACTTAAGAACTTGATTTGGTTTAATTGGCCTAAAGCATGATTAAGCACTTTGATGCAAAACCTTGGCAATTTATGCACAAATTAATCAAATTGATCATAATGTCTTGTTATTGGCTCAAAATTTGACTGGATCAGAATTAGGATGTGATGTCAGATGTGTTGGATATGTTATCTGATTTAAGATGTTGCCAACACCAAATAAAAAAGATGCATGTGTTGTGTAAGAGATTTGATAGAAAAGAACAATCTAGAACACCCAAGTGAAAAATTGTCATTTTGAGTTGAAATGATCTGATCAAAGTTAGATCATAAAATGCATTGCCCCATTTAGGGATACCCTGGCCAAAATCAACACTTGACTATCTCAGGTTCAAAGCTTTTAATGTGCTTTAGTATTTTTAGGCCAAATTATGCATTTTGGTGGAAATTGGTCAAAACCTTGATCAGAGGTTATCGGTGGCCAGATTTTGGTGTCTACATTTTGAAGTTGTATGATTAACATATTTGGTAGCTCTTTAGGTAACATCTCATGTTGAAATTATGTGAGAAGCTCATAAATTATGCCTTAGATCATTATCATTTTATTATTATGGACAAATTTTAAGCACTCATGTAGTGTTGATGAAATTGATTTCACTTAATTAAGATAAGGTTTTATGAGAAATATGTCATATGTCCAATTATTTAAAAATACAAGAAACCAAACTAAGATGATTTTAGGAACTATGATGACAAGGAAGGTAATGCCCTCAAGCTTTATCCAAGTTATGCCATCGTATCCTTTAATAATTTTAGTTACACTGACTAAATCCTTCTGAGTGTATCCAATATTGATGACAAATTTCATTATACACACGTTTATTCTTAAATAATATCAACCATAATCTCATTTTTCAATGTTGAACTTGTATTTGTGAAAGCTAAAATGAAGAGTGGTCCATTGTTAGAGTCATCCTTTAGATTTTCGTGGTCTTGAAATATAATTAGAGGAGTCTCTTTATGAATGAAATTACCCACATTAATGGGATGGGTGTTATAAGCTTGTGATGGTTGTTTTAAGCTATCATATGAACATTATCCTAGTTTGTGGATTGAGTATTGTGATTAGGAAGAGGATTGGTAAATTTTTCAAATGTTGATTTAGTAGTGAAATTTATTCATTCAAATAACCATTATGAACTTTTATTCAAATTTGATTATTCTCAATGAGGTCTTATATCTTGTTCTTCAAAGTTATGCATTTGTTCAAATGATGACAAAGGACTCTACGATAGTCACAATATGCATTAATATCATGGTTCTTAGGTAGGGTATTTGATGACTCCATATTTAATCGAGGAGGTAAAGGTATCATATTGCATCCAAGTGATCATTTAAGCACATTTTGAGGACTTTGGTTAATCATGTCAAATTACCTTCATTCCCTTTGTGATAAGACCGACCTACTAGATGATTTGTCTATTACATTAACCAATTTCTTGCCCTCATTCTTAGTTTGGAAATTATTATCAATAACCTTAGATCTAAATTTTGATTTACCTCAGAATTTATCTCCATTGGAGATAGGGGAATTGGTCCCATAGTTAAGTATGTTAGTGTCTAAAAGCTTGATGTCATAGTTTATAATTGTCTGACAAAGTTCATCAAAATATTGGTAAGTATTGAAGATAATTTTGTCTTTAATGGGTTGGATTAAACTTTTCAAGAATATACTTTATAATTCACTATCAAGTATCTAGTGAGTCATATTTGTAAGCATGGTTTTAAATCTAAGCATACACTGACTAATATTCTCATTATGTCATTTTTTAAGTTTGAGAAATATGTGAAAATGTGACCTTCATGCTAATGACAATTGAAAAGTGAGCTAAGAAATCATCAACTAAAGCTTTGAAAGAGTATATGAATCTATATGGATAAGCATACAACCAATAAAGAGCACAGTCCTTAAGGCTTACATTGAATATTTTAATCAATAATTTAATATTATGCACAAATTTGAGACATGAAACATAGAATTTTCAAATGTGATGAGAAGGATCACCTTTACCATTAAATAATTAAAAATTGGGAGACATAAAGTCAATAATAAAAGGGTAGGTAAGAACCTCATAAGCCAAAGGATTGAGTAATGTATCGTGTGAAGTTGCAAACTTATGACTTTCCTTTTGAAATCCTTGAGAGAGCATTTTAATTTGTTACTGCAATAAATACATGGTTTTTTGAAGGATGGTAACAAGCAGTATAGGTTGGAATGAAAATGCTAAGTATTTGAGAAACACTATGGAAAAGAGGCAAAGGTTGGAGAAAATGTTGAGATAGAAGAAGAACTTGAGGAGCAACAAAAGGAACATTACACATAATTTGTGAAGGCAAAGACATCAATAAGATTAATGTTTTACTTGAAAGTGAAACTAAGGTTTAATGACACAATTTCATGGTAAAACTATGAAATAATGCTATATATAAGGTAAATTAGTCTAAACACATATCAAAACTACCTCAACGTGCTATAAAAAATAAACTAACATAAAGGAAATGATTTAACAAGCAATGAATTTGAAATAAAAGTAAATATGGTGAAAACTGCCATGCCTAGAATCCAATCTGAATTCTATAAGTGAATATGGGTTGTGCATATGTCATAAGTCCTCTACGTACAATATGATTGTTTATAATTCAAAGGAGGAATTTGGCACCTGATTGATGCCTTCTAATATGCCTTGGTACATATTCAATCACTGAATATGCCCTCACTCTACTTGCATCAAATTTGTATTACATGGCTTATCTAAATTTATCTTTCTTCTACATCGATGCACTGTAAGATATTGTACATTCTTGTGTAATTGATTTCTTGAATTTGCGAGCATAATTGTCTGATTTATCTTCTTTTGTCTTCTTGGCCTAATTTGCAACAAATGCTTGCAAGAGGAAAAGAAAATGGTTAGCCAAGTTAGAAAACCTTCAAAGAGTTACAACTACATATCCAGGACTCTAGAATCAAACCCATTGTAGTATTTGGGTAGTGTGAATGGAATTTTGAGTGAGGGCTTTACCTCCTCTTCCTTATGTGACATGTAACTACATGAAAATTCTTCTATCCTTCTTTTGGTACAAGATGCAACTAAAACCTTTGATGAAAGTCATTAAGTAAGAATTTAACAATGTATAGTGTGCCTAGACTTGAAAAGGATAGATAATTCCTCTTGATGTTTTCTATTAAAATGCCTGTTGTAGGCTCAATTTATACTCTTGGAGAGAGTTCTTCATGCTCCCTCCAATTAAGCTACATAATGGGAATAACCCCAGGTTATGGGTCACCTATGGTGGGGTTGGACCTTCGGAGAAGGCTGGCTTCTTTTTTATGCTCACCTAAACTAATGCTTCACAGGGAAAAGGGTTATAAAGAGGTTAAGGGCTCCTAAAAAAGATAAAAGGGTGATGCACCAAAGTTAAATAGACACTCATATAAGCTTGAACACACACTGGATCAACAAAAGACAATTATGGCTTACTCAATCTCACAATCTCACTAGTTGCATAAATATTTCATAGAAGAGGTTGCACATAGAACATTGATCTAGACCTAAAAGTTACCTTGAAAACACCTTCAAAGAGGCAAGTAGAAGGACAATAAACTAGGAAGAATCTCTTTCACAAATTCACCATACACAAGCATACTAAGTATTGATTAAAGATAAGAGATAGGCAGAGTTGATCATATTAATTCAAAAGGCAGTACTTATAATATTTTGATAGGGTTTAACCATATCAAACAAGCACACTTTTGCAAAAGTCTCAATGAGTATCCTTATCCTAGAATAACAATGGTAAATTTTAAGAGCTAAGAACCCCTATATTGGGAATGAGACCAAGAAATATAAGAGAAGAGAGAGAAAGAATGTGGGAGCATTCCATCTAAGAAGGAACACACTATCTTAGGTCATTAATTGAACCTGAATTACCACCTTTTACTCCTTAGGCAATGAAAACCTTGCCACCTTTTTGATCAATCAGGACACTGCCCATGGCTTATTGAGTGAGAAAGTCCCCAAAGGTTTTGAGGATGTATTGAATGCCCCTTGTTGCAGTTCCCAACACTAGACCTTTTCTTTGATCTTTCACTCCATCTCTCACTTGAAGATAAAACTTCATACTCATGGATCTGACAACATCATGGCTTTGTGCATTTTAGGTAGCTGCTTGTCAAAAATATGGCCATGCTGAAGGATGAGGACCCTTTGCATTAATCACATATCTACTCTATCTCTATGTTAGATCATAAGTCCATTCTATAAATGAAAACCAATATAAGATTATTGGTTTTCCTATAGTTTCCATATTAATATGGACCTATATACTACATAGCCTCTTTCTATATCCAAATAGGTCCAAAAAGACCCAATATGTCTATGCAGGAACCAAGAGTTCAACATATACATGGATCTTTCTTAAAAAGGAAAACACAGTTGTAGAAATAACCCTACCCAATACAAATATATGAACCAGAGGTTTGTATTTATCTCAAATGGTGGTCCCTTTATGTTTATTATGTCATAGTGCATCGGTGTGTCCCTTTAATAACGGTGAATTGAGTTTCAATGGCAGAAAGATGATCCTATAATACCTATTTGCTTCTAGTCAAAAATGGTCCTTCAACTTCCATCGAAATTATTGGGCTTGCCTTTGTTTTAATTGGCTTTTGATATCTGACTTAGCTCATTAACATGTTGACCCATCTTATTCCATTAAATCTTGCTTGTTCGAATGAACACTAATCATTGATCCTTTGCCAGTTGAACACGTTATTGACACTTATGATGCATGCATTTACTTTTGAGATTCTCTGACCCCTTTAACCTCTGCTCGTTGTTAGATCTAAATGTATGATTGAATGCATGCCATTAAATTTGTTTAGGACCCATTGTTTGAAAACCAATGACTATTTATTAGGTCTTAAAATTGACATTTGTGCAACCATCATTTGACATCTACATGGACGTATTTGACGTTTCATAAACCATCAAATTTAAGCTCCAATGATTTTTTGCTCGAGCTCTAATTTAAATTTTGTGCGAACGTCAATCACTTTTTGACCAACTTTAAAGGCTTCAATCTGAAAGCAAAGAGTTCATGGAGGTACCAAATTTTCAGGATATGTTCTTGATACTAAAAGGGATGAACCCACTTGATTCATTGGCTCTGAGATCTCTCGACATGTCTTGATAAAATGTTCTAATGAGCTACCCTATGTGATTTGAATGACGTTTGCATACTTATCATGGTCAAAAATGGTTATGGAAACTTGGTGAATTTTGTCTAAGGAGCCAACTTTGAACATGCATAACTTTTATTGTGCTTAGACACATGGCCTGAAATTTAGTACATATATTTTGGGCACAAAATTGAATAGACCCATGTGACCATTTTCTCTTGAAACTGCCACATGTGTGGGATATGGCCTTGTTAATATGATCAATCAACTTTATTTGAGCTTCTTTGTAAATTGGCTAAGTATGGAAACTTGGCAATTTTGTTTGAGAGGCCAACTTTGAGTCTTTATATCTTCTTCTGCGCTTCATCAAATGACTTGAAACTTGGTGCATATGTTTTAGGGGCTAATGTGATCAAACCATATGACCAATTCTTCTTGACTCATCCACACATGACAATGGTAACATCAATAAACTGCCTACTCAAAATTTCTGCCACTAGACCCAAAATGTCTAGATGAACACAATAAAGAACCAAATAAATGTTATGCATTTCCATACTCATTTCAATCACTCTTGACATCCCATAGGATCTCTGCAACACTTTAGACATGTCCCTTAGAAATTGGCAAAATACACTTTAAGTGAACCTAAAGTGTTTCAAAAGATTTGTGGATAAAATGAGATCCTTGGATCACTCAATCCATCCAAAACTTTTGTCCATCTGTTCATCCATTAGTAACCTAATCCATCTGATATAAGCTTGGTATGTGGGCCAAAAATGGCCAACATCTTTGGTGACTCACAGGGAAGCATGCTTGTTATGCTTAAGAACCTAGTCTATTTTGCCTTGACTGGTCCATTGGGGGTATGGAGTCCCAAGTCTTCTCTCAACTAATCATGAAGATAACACAAGGCTATCCCTATCTGGAACCTTTCTTGAAGCAACAAGATCAAAAGAAAACAAATCAACAAAGTGCCTAAGGCACCAACTAAAAAGGAAGCACACAATAGAAAATAAATGTGCACAAGGCACTTAGAGGAAAACATAAAAGCTACTATAATATTTACAATGTGTTACAATGGATGCAATGTTATTCAATAACAGGGCTTTAAATGAATGCCATTGACTAGGATGGGTGATACCTCTCCATCTAGTTGGGCAAGTTAAAAAGCATTGTGTTCCTTACATCCATGGATCAAATAAGGACCACTCCACAAGATGTCAAACTTGGTATGGTTGCCTAGTTTGGCCTTATTCGAGTCCTATTTGAGGACTAGGTCCCCTTCCTTGAAGCTCCTTATTATAGCTCTCTTATCAAAGGATTTTTGGACCTAAGGTTGATGTGATTCCAAATTTTTCATAGCAAAGTCTTTGATTCTTCCAGTTCTATGAGCTTTATCATCCTCACATTCATGGGCTCGTCCTCCATCAACTCAAGCTGATGGGCCAACTCTAATGCAAGTAGCTCAAGGGAGATTGGTAGTTTGGCTTCCCTTCTATACACAAGAACATATGGAGAATTGCCAATGGTAGTTTTAGGAGTCACCCTATCAGCCCATAAGGTTATCCTTAGCTTGGTGTGCCATGTTCTCTGATTCTCTTCCATAGCCCTCCTGATGATCTTTAGCAAATTATTTTTTGTAGACTCTGTTAGTCTATTTCCTTGAGGATAGTAGTTGGAAGAGGTGATGAGGTAGATTTCCAATTTAAGAGACTACTCACTTGTCTTCATACCAAGGAATGCCAATGCATTATCAAAAATTATGGTGGCTAGGACACCAAATCTGGTCACAAGGCTGCCATAGGAGTCCAAAACTACATCTTCACTAGCCTCCTTCAAAGCAATGGCTTTCACCCACCTAGTGAGGTAGTCAGTTGCAGCGAGCACCCATTTATGCCCTACACTTGATGATGGATTGATCATCCCTATGAAGTATAACCCCCATTGCATGAAGGGTTGCTCCACCTGAATTAGATTGAGTGGAAGGGCTGCTAGTTTTTATTTTCCAACAAAGAGGGCACATTTTTGGCATTTTCTAACCCATGCATGAGCATATTTGAAAAGATTGGGCCAGTAATAACCATCCTTCATCACCTTTGTTACTATGGTTCTAGATGCAAAATGACCTCCTAGAGGTCTATCATGGAGTTGCTCAAAGAGCTTGGTCACTTGGTCATCATCTATGCATCTAAGGAGTACCCCATCGAGGTCCTTTCTAAAAAGAACACCATAAAATAATGCATAAGGTATAGATTGAAACTTTAAATACCTTTTTTTGGCTCTATTCAAACATTGTGGGCATTCTCCTATTATCAAGAAGTGAGCCATATCTTGAAGCTAGCTCTTTTGAAGTGGAGGTGCACCTACTTGTGAGTTGTCTTGGGTCACTAAAACAACTTCCTTATCTTCTTGGAGGTCATTTACCATATGCTCACACAAGCCCTTACCTCTGACCAACTTGGTGCCCTTGATCTCTACATCCTATTCCATGACCCTTGTGATCTAGCCTACTCTCTTCTCATTCAAATCCTTATTAAGGAGGAAGTCCCTAACTCTAGGATGAGACACCATAAGATGGATCTTGTTGTTGGAGAGTATGGGCCTAAAATTCTTGAGGCTTATCAAGGCTACAATAACTTGCTTCTCAATGAAAGTGTACATTACCTTATATCCTTCCAACCCTTAACTAAAAAAGGCAATTGGTTGCTCTATTCCTTCACCATTCTTTTTGATCAGCATAGTTGATATGTTGTCAACATTGGCAAAGGTGTACAAGATGAAGTCCTTGGATAAGTCAGGATTCAAGAGTGAGGGTGCTTGGGCAATGGCCTGCTTGATGGCTTTAAAATCTATTTTGCCTTCATCTGACCAAGCAAACACTTGGCTCTTCTTTAACATGGTGGTGATAGGTTTGACTAGGTTTACAAAACTAGGTATCAACCTTCTCACAAAGTTAATCTTCCCAAAGAGGATCTGGATCCCCTTCTTGTGTTTTGGAAAGGATAAGGCTAAGATAACACTTACTCTATCAGGGTCAATGGATAATCCTTCTTTTGAGACAATGTGACCCAACAGCTTACCTTCATGCACAAAGAACACACATTTATTAGGGTTTAAAGAGATCCCATACTCTCTGCATCTATGGAATATTAGCCTTAGATGGTCCATGTGCTCACTGTATTTCTTGGAGAAGACTGTGATGTCATCTAAGTAGACTAGTACCATTTGATTTAGCAGTACTTAGAAGGCCATGTCCATTATTTTTTAAAAGGTGGCTCCAATATTAGACAATCCAAAAGGCATCTTCTGATAAGCAAATGTTCCCCACTTGGTGGTGAAGGTAGTCTTGTACTAGTCTTCCTCTCTCACTAGCACTTGGTTATAACCTAAAAATCCATCTAAGAGGGAGAAACATTCTGAACTAGCAACTACTTGAAGGAGTTGTTCCATAGATAGTAGAGGGTAGTGATCCTTCAAAGAGACTCTATTAAGATCTCTGAAGTCCATATATAGTTTGATCTCCCCACTCTTCTTTCTAATAGGTACTAGCTTAGCTACCCATGAGGAGTGCTTAATTGGGAAAATGATTATGGATTTAATAAGTTTGGTCAATTCCTTTCTCATGAGCTCTTCAATCTTGGGGTTTATGGGCCTTTGCTTGGCTTGGCATTAGCCTCTAGCTCTATAGTGTGTTGGGGTAATTTAGTATCAAAGTCCCTTAGGTCACTATATTACCAAGCAAAGATATTTGCATATTCCTTACAAAGCTATATGAAAGCATGCCTTTCAGCTTTAGTGCTTACCTTTCCAAGCTTGAGGAGCTTGTCTTCAAAGATAAGAACTCTCTCATAGTTATCTTCATTAGTTAACATCACTATTTTATCTTTCATCATATGGTCCCCTTCATGAAAGAGATTTTCTAGGATGACCAGCCCTTTAGGAAGCTTATTGAACCTTAATTGAACAATCTACTCTTCATAATGATTATACAATTTTCCTTGGTTGATGGAGGAGGAATTTTTCTTCTTCTTACTTCAAGAAACATGCAATCTATTTGTCATTTTCAAAGACCTGCCAATGAGTTTCATTAGCTAGCATTGATGGTCTTATTACCACTTTAACATGTAGTTGCACATTAGTTCTTTTCAATTCATGGGGGATGTCAAAATGAGCCCCTAAAGTTACTAGTCTATCAACATGTTTATTTTGGCCTCTTGGCACTGATTAGATGTTGAAGGCCTCAAAGTCCTCAATTAGGTCCCACACTCTATGTTTGTAGGACTTCAATAAGGGGTTCTTAATGACATTATGACCTCTATTTTGGTGTATAACCAATTCATTGTCCCCATAGACTTGCAATTGCTTAATCCTTCTCTTATTTACCCATTAAAGGCCATGGATGAGACCCTCATATTCTGTTGCATTACATGAGTAGTTAAATTAGAACATATATGAAGAGAAGTACTTATCATTTGAAGGGGATATTAGCATAATACCTGCACCCACTCCATGCTTGTTCTTTGAGACATCAAAGAACAACTTCCATAAACCACTAGGATCTTCTTGAGGCCTTGCGAGGGATGACATGGGCTATATTTCTTCATGCAAACAATAGACACCCATGTCCCTTTCTTTAACATCCTCTAAGGCATCTACCAACCAGATGTCATTCCATAGCTCATCTAGGAACATGTCTGGTATCTCTTCTAGATGAGTATTCAGCTCCTGCCCTATTGCAAATTCATCTTCATCAACGATGGTGTAATTGATGTTGACATTATCTGGTCCATAGGGCTCTATGTGGAATTGTGCAATGGGCTTAAATTTGATTGACACTTTCACCCCATACCTTGTTCTGAATGCCATATATGACCAATCTATTGCAAGATAACCTCTAATCTTTAAAGTGCACTCCTTGGTTAGGCATAGTGGAAAGCAAGGAGGCACATCCAATATAAATACATCTTGAGCCACTAAGACACTTGGAAAAGCGTGCAGGGTCATATTAAGGTATCTGATTATGTCAGAAGGATTGGTAGAGGAACCATCAAGTTGTAGTACTCCTTTGGACTAGGGCTCATATTTCAGACCAAGCTGATCAGTTTTGGAATTTGGCACTATCGAGGTACTAACCCCACTGTCCACCAAACAATTATGCACCATAGTTACCAATGATCATTGATATGTAGAAGGGAGGAGGCTTGAGTGCTTCATCAGATAGCCCTTCACTAGGCCTTTTGGTTGCATTGGTGAGAACTTCATTCACCTTACTTGGTGGCTTATCTATAACTATTGTAACATTAATCTTGGACAAACCTTCCTAAAAAATGTCCAATTGACTAGGCATGGAGAGCATATCCCACACGGGCACACTCACATTATATTTCTTCATTTGTTCAACAATGTTCATGGGTGAACCACCAACCTTTTCTTGTGCCTTGGGATCCACCACTATTGTTTGTTGAACTTGTGAGCATTGGGGCACCAAGACATTTCCCTAAGTCTGACCCCTTGGGACTACTAATACCTTTGGAGTGACAATAAGTTCATTTGGCTTTGTCAGTGAAGGAGTAATGGGAAGAAGCTTTTTGACTACTTCCTGATTAGCATCCATGTTCCTTCTTTTAAATATTGTATTTATTACCACTCGTATATAGGCTTGGCTAGAACTAGCTTGTTGGTTGAGTGCATAACACTTTTCTTGTTCATAGTTCATCATGGTGGAATCCAACTAGTTTGGTTCCTGATTAAACCCTTGACCTTGTGGAGTCTCTTCTAACTTGGTCATCATAGATACCTTTGCATTTTGGGCCATGAGAGATTGGTTGTACCCAAAATTAGTAGCTTGTTGCCTTTGATCATTAAAGGCTTGGTTGAGGTCAATATTTGGGACAATATGTTGACCAAAAGACTAATTTTAAGGCATGGTACCCTCTACTTCTTGAGCCACATTATTTTGAACTAGTACCATGGTGTTTGAAGTGATAGCAATATGAGGGTTGTAGTTATTATGCCTAATGTAGCCATGTTTGCCTTGTCCTTGGTTTTCACCTTGGCCTTGACCTTGGTAGTTCCCTTTGTATGGTGGCTTGTTTGCTTAAAAAGCTTGTTGTTGAGGTTGATATGAACCTTAAGAAGGCTTGTTGAAAGCCTGCTACCTTCTAACATTTACTAGCTCATTCCCCAAGGATTGAAACATGCTCTTAAGCTCTTGGAAGTTCTTTTGGTCTTGGGAGTCACTAGATCCACTAGTGGAAGCTTTCTCTTATCTTGGTGCAGGTATTGTAACAATTGTTGGTGTAAAAGGAATGACATCCAACAAAGGGATAATAATAGGAGGTGGTCTGATTTCAAGAAATAAGGGCATTGGTGGTCTGGGTGTAAGCTTTTCAACTTGAACGAGACAATTTTATGCTTTGATGGCCACCTCATATGCATCTAAAAGTATATTTCCTCCCATGGATTGGATCATCACTGTTATATCACTATTTAAAGCCTTCAAATACTATAGGAAGGCAAAGTTAGGGGTTGGTCTAACTAAGATTGGGATTATGTCCCAAGTTTTTTGGAACCTTGTGTTGAAGTCTTTCATGACTTCATGAGGAGCTCTCCTAATGGTATTTAGTTGCTCTACAAGTAAAAAATGGTCACTTTTGTCCTTAAATATTTTACACAAGGCCTCTCCTAATTGGTCCCATGTTTGAATGGAATTAACAGTAACGCCTCTATACCAATCCAAGGCCTTTCCTTTAAAAGAAGTAGCTAATAACCTAATCACTATACTTTCCTTAGTGACATTATGGATATTGCAAAAATTGGTTATGTCCATGAGGTGCTCAGAAGGTGTTGTAGTTTGGTCACCGGCATAATAAGGGACACTTTTGAGGGCTACAACTGGGATATGATCATATTGGGCAAGGTCTAGAGGACTTTGGCCATTAAAAGCCACAAAAGCTCTAAGGTTTGTCATGATTATGTAAGGGTTTAATAAATGTCTTCTTACAGGGATAGGCCTTGAAAATGACCTAGGAGCAAGGGTTCCCTAATATGGATGTGTATTGGCAAACCTTAATCTTTTTGCTGAATTTAAAGGCAGTTCAAAAAATTAAAAGGGAATACCTCTTGAATCTAACCTTGTTGTCACCTTTGGCATGAGAGACAACTATTGCTCTGCATCAGAGTGTTGTTTTTTCCTTTTGGAGTCGCCAGATGTTGTTTTTTGGGAGCTTAACTACTACAAATTTGATCAAATTAGCATCAACTTTGATCAATCTTCCTTTTGGACTGTGGTCCCATTGGGTGTGCCAAAAAATGTTATAAGCTCAATTTTCAGACTTGGAGAGAGTTATTTAGGCTCCCTCCAATTGAGCTACATAATGGGAATAACCCTAAGCTATGGGTTACCTATGGTGGGGTTATACCTTTGAAGAAGGTCAACTTCCTCTTGATGTTCACCTAAACTAATGCCAAATTAATGCTTCACAGGGAAAAGGGTTAGAAAGAGGATAAGGGATCCTATGAAGGCTAAAAGGGTGATACACTAAAGTTAAATGGACACTCATATAAGCTTGAACACACACTGGATCAACAAAATACAACTATGGCTTACTCAATCTCACAATCTCACTAGTTGCATAAATATGTCATAGAAGAGGTTCCAAGTAGAACACTGATCTAGGCCTACAAGTTACCTTGAAAACACCTTCAAAGATGCAAGCAAAAGGACAATAAACTGGGAAGAATCTCCTTCACAAATTCACCATACACAAGCATACTTAGCACTGATTAAAGACAAGAGATAGGCAAAGAGTTGATCCTATTACTTCAAAAGGCAATTCTTACAATATTTTGTCAGGGTTTAATTATATCAAATAAGCACACTTTTTTAAGAGTTTCAATGAGTATCCTTGTCCCATAAAAGAAATGATAAATTCTAAGAGCTGAGAACCCCTATAATGGGAATGAGACCATGATATATAGGAGAAGAGATAGAGAAAGAATGTGGGAGCACACCATTTGAGAAGGAACACACCATCCCAAGTCATTAATTGAACATGAGCTACCACCTTTTGCTCCTTAGCCAATTAAAACCTTGCCACCTTTTTGACCAATCAGGATACTGCCCATGGCTTATTGAGTGAGAAAGTCCCCAAAGGTTCTGAGGATGCATTGAATACCCCCAGTTACAGTTCCCAACACTAGACCTTTTCTTTGATCCTTTATGTCATCTCTCACTTGATGATAAAACTTCATGCTCATGGATTTGATAGAATCATGGCTTTGTGCATTTTAGGTTGGTGCTTGTCGAAAATATGGCCATGCTAAAGGACGAGGACCCTTTGCATTAATCACATATATGTTTTATCTCTATGTTGGATCATAGGTCCATTTTATAGACGAAAACCAATCTAAGATTATTGATTTTCTTATAGATGCCATATTAATACAGACCCATAGGCTGCATAGCCTCTTTTTAGATCCAAATAGATCCAAAAAGACCCAAACTATCTATGCAGGAACCAAGAGTTCACCATATACATGGATCCTTCTTAAAAAGGTGAACATAGTTGCAAAAATAACCTTGATCGATATAAATTTATGAACTAGAGGTCTGTATTTAGCTCTAATGGTGGTCCCTTTATGTCCTTTATGTCTTACTACATTAGTGTGTCCCTTTGATGGCATTGGATCGCGCTTCAATGGCAAAAAGATGATCCTTCAAGATTTATTTGCTTTGGATCAAAAATGGTCCCTCAACTTCCATCAAAATTCCTGGGCTCACCTTTGCTTTAATTTTATTTTGATATCTAACTCAGCTCATTGACATGTTGACCCATCTAGCTCTGTTAGATCTTGTTTGTTCGGATGAATGCTAATCATTGATCCTCTACCAATTGATTGCACTATTGACACTTGTCATTTACACATTTGATTTTGAGATTTGTTGACCCCTTTAACCTCTAATCATCATTACATTTGAATGTACGATCAAACATGTGTTGTTAGATCTACCTGGGGCTCATTGTTTGAAAATTAATGGCTATTTACTAGGTCTTAAATTTGATGTCCATGCAACTGTTATTTGACATTCACATGGACATATTTGATGTCCCACAAAATGTCAAATGTAAGCTCCAATGGATTTTTTCTTGAGCTCTAATTTGATGTTTGCACGAATGTCAATCACTTTTTTACCAACTTTGAAATCTTGGATCTGGAAGTGAAGAGGTCATGGAGGCACCAAATTTTCAAGAGATGTTCTTGATACTAAAAGGGATGAACCCACTTGATCCATTGGCACTAGGAGCTTTCTAAGTGTCTTTATAAAATGTTTAAGTGAGTTACCCTATATTATTTACATGACGTCTACATACTTGTCATGGTCGAAAATGGCTAAGTATGAAAACTTGATGAATTATATATGACAAGCCAACTTTGAACATGCATAACTTTTTTTGCACTTAGATGCATAGCTTGAAACTTAGTGCATATGTTCTAGGCACAAAATTGAATAGACCAATGTGACCATTTTCTCTTGAGACTACCCCACATGTGGGATATGGCCTCATCAATACACTCACTTGGCTCTATTTGAGCTTCTTTGCAAATTGGCTAAGTATGAAAACTTAGCAAATTTTGTCTGAGAGGCCAACTTTGAGTCTTCATATCTTCTTATGTGCTTCATCAGATGACTTGAAACTTGGCACATATGTTCTAGGTGATAATGTAATCACAACCATATGACCAATTCTTCTTGACTCATCCACACGTGGCAATGATAATGTCAACAAACTGCCTACTCAGAATTTTTACCACTAGACCCAAAATGTCTAGATGAACACAATGAAGAACCAAATGAATGCTATGCACTTTCATACTCATTCCAATCACTCTTGACATCCCGTAGGGTCTATACAACACTTTAGACCTGTCCCTTAGAAATTGGCAAATTACACTATAAGTGAACCTAAAGTGTTTCAAAAGCTTTGTGGGTAAAATGAGATCCTTGGATCACTCATTCCATTCAGAACTTTTGTCCATCTGCCCATCTATTAGCACCCTGATCCATCTGGGCACAAGTTTGATATGTGGGCCAAAAATGGCCAATAATGCCACTAGATGATTTTGTATATATACATTTTTTCAAATTGAACTAAATACCCATTGGCATGTAAGCAAAGTAAAGAAAGAACAAGGAACTAGAATACATGGATCCATAAATCATAAGGACGTGAGGAAGGGAAAAGGACCCACAAAAAGATATGGGATAGATTCGGCAGGCCACCAATTTGCCCAAAGTAGATTTAATAGGTTGTCAAATCCGTACCAAAAGTAGATAGACCAAAGAATACAGGCAAAACATAAAAATCAAGTCTCCAAGCACAAAACAAACAAAATAAAAGGAGAAAATAAAAGAGTATAATACTACATGATCACATAAAGAATAAGGATAAGGATGAAGGCACACAAAAATGCACCAATAAGATCCTAATTCAAACCAATAATCCATATGTAAAAAAATGTACTAAAAACAATCCAATAACAAGCTTTGGACCAAATTTAGGTGTCTACAAGTAGAAGAAATAAGAGGAGAAACAACATTAAAAATAAATTGAGACACAACAACATTAGCTTGCATGGAAGGGGAACCTCTAAAAGGTTGAACATCATTAAAAACATTTAAAGATTCATGATCCAATTTAAACGACATATCCTCAACTATGGGTTGTAAGCAAGGGCTTTCTTTTGCATATCCCCTCACACATATAACATGGTATCTATTTCATTAGGATTGTCTATGACATGTTTTCTAAACAAGGAAAGTCTTTCCACCCTATCTTTCTCTACATAAAAAGTATCGATATTTTGGGATTCATTTACAACATCATCATTCATAGCATTGACATTCATATCATCATCCACATGTACATCAACAGAAGAAATAATAAAATCATTCGTATTCACCATTTAATTTTTCAATTGAGCATGAGTATGAACCAAAAGAATTTCAACAAAATCAACAAGTTTACAACTCAATCCATCACTTCACCTAGTAGGGGTCTTATATATGATATCCTTTGGTAGCATAAGATGAACACTTATATATCACACAAACTAGGGTTTGCAAAAATGCACAAGGAGCTAAAGCTAATGATGGAGAAACAAACAAATTTAATTTTAGAAAAATAAAATATATAACAACCATAACAAGAGCTAACCATATAAGAGAAGGGATCGTGCAAGGCAAAATGGACAATACTAGGCATAAGTAAGGGGTAACCCTGATAGGATGGTACAACAATGCAAGTAGTTTATAAACCCTAGATAAATTCAAATCCACTATAAAAAATACATGCAATATAACCCTAAGGGGTGTAAGAGTGCTATGTACATAGGGATATGATATATTAATGTCTATGGGTTGATGGAGATGCCAATTTGTGGCGCACATCCCCCTTAGTTAGTTATATGGGTCCAATATATTAGGATAATAGAGTAACTTGTGTCATTAGTGCATTGGGTAATGGCCGGCCTACATTTGGATTAGGAGGTTACCCATCCATTATTAGTTAGTTAGATGTTTATATAAAGGAGATAATTATCATTGTAAAGGAAGCAAGTAAGCATTGAGTCTTCTATTGTAAGAGGATATTGGAGGTTATCCCCTTAAAGAGACATTGTGGAGTTATTCTTTCCTAAAAGAGTATTATATGGTGTTGCCCTACCTTAAGGGTATTCTATTTTTGCATATATTGAATATTTGGGTATCTTGGCCCATCAATGTCTATTGTGTTGTGTTGATTTACATTGTATTTTGCATTGTTTCCAAATATTATAAGTGTGTATATTATATATTGAATTTGAGTCTGGAAATTTATGTTGATCTACATTGTATTTTGCATATTTCAATTATTATAAGTGTGGATCATAACAAAGAGGGCATGCATTCACCAAAATGTAATATGGTAAAGTGAATTTAGGGTAAGTACATTACACTAAACCATGTACATGAACATGTAATTTAGATCCAAACAAAATACAAAAAAATAACATAAATAAACATAATTGTACTAATAAAATGTATTAAGTGCTTAAAATAGACAAAGTGAGAGTTAAGATAAACACCAAATTGTATTAACTGTGTACTTTCAAAGACTGAAATTAGGGAAAAATAAGTCCATAAATCATCTAGATGTAATCCATAGAATTTATGCAAATCTAATAAATGAAAAGAATTAATAGGAGTGTAGGGGTACACCCTTATAAAGAGCGAAAATACTCTTGGTTAGATAGGGCATGCTTATAATTAGATGAAATACCATCCTTTTCAAACTTTTTTTTTTTTTGAAATAAAATTGACATATGCCTTCTTTTGCTTTTGATATTTAAGAATGTCACTGTATATCTTCCATAGATTCTTATCCTTCTTTGCAACTCTAATCAACTCAAATCACCTTGTAAAACCTTAAAAAATGAGGGTAGTTATGAGGGGCTTTCCTCATTCAGACCGTTGTTCTTTGAAAAACTAGCAATCATCATCCAATGTAGTTCAACAAGTAGTACAATGCAATATAAAGATCCCAACCCTTGTCTTCATCCTTATCAATGATATGCAAGTAAGTAGTATAGTTTCTATGCTCTTTCACCAGTCCTCCAGTTATGTTTTTGGTATTGGGGTGTTACTCTAACAAAAACATCATGACTTTGACATTTCAAACGATGGCTTATCAATTCAAATTTAGGTGTAGCTCCTAGTGAATTATTATTCTAAATGCATGAATGCACTCATGTACCTATATACTTATTGAATTCAAATCAAAATCTCATTGGCATGTAAGCTGATAAGCAAAAGGAAGGAAAGGCAACAAACATGGCACAAGGAACCAAACAAATTAGGAAAATGGCTCAAGGGATCCAATAAAAAGGATGACCAGGAGTGTAGGGGTATGTAGGATCCTAGTCATTCCAAGAGTGTAGTGGTATGCTCTTAGTCAAAATGATCAAGAAACTCTAAACAATGTATTTGGCATTTTGATAGCATTCGAGGTTGTATTGGGGTAAACAAATGGTCATTTTGTAGGTTTTCAAGCATTCAAAATTGAATGGTGATTTAATCGTTGATTTGGGGTGCACAAAAAGTAGGAGTTACAAATAAAATACGTCAAGGTCCATAACATAAAGAAAATGCACCGATAAAAGCTTACCTTGAACCAATGATCTAAAAACACATAAACACACTAGTACCATAACAAATAACTAACCTTGTACCAAAATCAGGGGTCCGCAATAATCTACAATGACAATCGAAAACGGTAGTAGAATGTAATTTCCATAAATATATTCATAAAAATAACATATCTTAAATTTGATATCTATTTGAAAATCACATGATAATTTTATTTCTTAAAATACATAATCAAAAGATAAGGTATCTTAAACATACATTAAATACTTCAAAATTAAACCCCTTCTAACCCAATGTCAAGGTTTGGAGAGTATCCATTATGATAAAGTTGTCCCCAACCTCATCCCTTAGCATAGGGGCCTTTATAAGCCAAACAACTAAACCACTGGTCCTAAGTTATCCAATTTAATCCCCAAACCCTACAAAACCACCGCCTATAATAACAAAACCCTCACTGCTACAAATTATTTAGTTATAATAGATCTTTTTGCATTGCGCTAGGGTTCTGAAAGGGCTTTTGCTAGCATCTTCGCAGGAAGAGTCCTCATTTCCTCAGATTACCTGCAAGCAAACAATGGCCGAGGTTTGATAAAATTTCTGCATTTTTTAGCCATATATTTCTAGTCGATTTTGGGGCACAAATCCTTTTTTTTCGCAGATTAATTTCGTGCCAAATATGTATGTTCTGTTTGAGATTTTTTCTGTTTCAAAGTAAAGCTACGGACTTTTTTTTTTCCCAATTAATAATACTGGGTGTTTGATTTTTTTGATAAAATTGGCTGTTGTTATTCTTATACATGCATTTTATGAACCCTAATTCCAAACATCCAAAGTCCGTACAAAACACATTAGTGTTTTTCCGGCCAGAGAATAGTTTGGGCTGTAAGATTAAATTGTGGGAAGTATTTGAAAAAAAAAACCAAAGAACCCTCATTTGGCATAAGATTTGCTCCCTCTGATTACTGGGAAGTTTTTTTTTAGAAAATTCATTTTGCCTAAGAGTTTTTGTAAGGATCGTCGGGAATATTTTTGAGTTCACCTATTGATTTCTATGTTTTGGGTTTTCAATAATACTTAGTGAGAAAAAGTGACGAATAATCCTTGTATCCAAAAGAGCTAGCGAGGAAAAGTGAGTAATCAACTTCTTAGTTTTGTCGTAGCCAACATGACTACATTTAAGCGAAACCCGGGGTTTATGGGGTACGCTTTAGAGTCACATCTTAAGCATGTGACCCAGACTCACCCCACACAAGGACATGCTCCCAGACTATTTGGTAGAATGAACCCTCTTTATGGGTATGCAGGGTTGAGGCTGTTGGAATTTTACAGGGGTGATTCGTTCTGCTATAAGATGCTATTAGGTGCTAGCGGTTGGTCACCAGATCGCCAGCTTAAAATAAAAAACAGGCCTACTCCAGTTTACAACATCGCTTGAGATTCATCCAAGAAAAAATAAAATATTGACCATTATTTGAGATCAAACTAAAAGATCTAGCCTATTACACAGTGCATTAAAGGTGTCCGTACAACCTCACCAAAGAGAACTGACTACCACTCACCGTTCTTTCAGATCAAAACAAAGAACCAAGCCTGTTGTGCACCACATTTAAGGCAGTCTGCAACCTCACCCAAGATTTATCAAATAAAAAACCACTGCTTATCATTATTTCCTTGGAAGTGAAGCTGTTTATTTTTCCCCGACACTGGGCTATTTTGATTCTTATTGAATTTAAATCTATATTCAGTAATATAGTCTTCATGTAAAAAATGCATGGTATATGTTGGTGTAGATATTAAGTAGTACCCATGGTCTAGGTGGGGGTGATAAGACCTGATTTATTCCGAGATTGGTCGTGATGTTGAAGCTTTAGGGTACATAATTTGAACATTGTATATAAGGTGAAGTAAATAAGTCCCCTTGTTGATACAGGGGGTGTAGGGACCTATAATTTGAAAAATAGAGGGTATGGTGACCCCAGGGTACATAATTTGAACGATATATACAGGGAATGTAAAGGGTACCCATAAGGGGATACATATACAGGGTATATGAAGGGTTAAAACAAGGTGAGTCTCATATGTCCAGAAGGTGTGCAGTTGGAGCCTTCACTGTATACATTTTTACTTCTACCTCTATTTTGTCTGTCTTCACCGAGAGCAGTTGGAGTTGTTAGGTCATTATTCTTCGGTTTATGCCACATGGTGATCTCGAGATTTAACTTCTGTTTTGGGCAATGCAGCCTTTGAACTCTGCTGACAGTAAAAGGAAACCAATTTTCTGATTATTCTATATAAAATTAATGTCTAGGCGCTCTAAATTTATTTTCAAATTTTATGTAATTAATGTGCTTGCATTGGTTAACAAATTTTCATTTTGTTTGTGAGCTTTATGTTGATCCAATAAATGGAATTTGTGCAGGCAAAAGCCATTAAATCTGAGGATGGGTCCAGTCAAAAGACAAGAGTAAAAGGGGCAGAAGTTTTTGTTGGTGGTCTTGCACGCTCTGTAAACGAATCCATGATTCGTGAGGTGTGTTTCTTTTCAGATGAGCTTTGATAGTTTATAGGATAATTTTTATTTGGGTGTAAGATCACTCGCTATATGTCCAAACTCTTAGGTAAGTAGATGTAAAGATGACTTGACAATACAGAAGTATCACAGAAAGTAAACATCTTAAGCTTTCCATAAATTATAAACTTGATAACAAACATTATTGTCCATATTTGCAATTAAAGCTGCACATTTGGATGTATTCATCCACATCCAGTCTATCTAGTATGGTCATCAAAGTTGCTTTTTGAGGCCGTTTATCTATCTGTAAAAGCAGGCTAATGAGTCTTTGTGCCCCAGCACCCCCTCTCCGCCCCCCTCTTTTTTTTCAAGAATAAATGATTAGACCAATCCATTGTATACAGTCTACATGTAACTTTTTCTCTTTCTAGTTGGGGGGTTTTAACTTCTTTTGTCCTTGACACTGCATATTTTCATATAAGCCTATTTCTTTTCCTACACGGCGATTTTAAGTATTTGTAACAATACATGTGCAAATTCTCAAGACTAATGGTTTCGAATTCACTTCTACTTTGTTGTATAATTTGTTAATTGTTTGCATGATTTCCAATTCTTATGATAGGCATTGTATATTTTATATATCTGAAAAAGGGCATCCTACAATATGTCCATTGATACAATTTTTCTTATCAAACTTGGAGGTGTGCTACATGAAGCTGTAATGCTAAAGCTCGGCCTAAGGATTGACTGTAGCATTTCCTACCACCCACAATCAATTTCTAGCTTCATAATTCAAGATAGCCCTGAGGCTAAGGTGACTGCAGATAGATAAGACAAGTAGTTATTGATAAGACCAGACAAAATCTGCCTTTAGCAGACTAATTACTAACCTAGTACACTGTCTTACCCAATAAAGTTGCTACCCAGAAGTGCTATCAGTAAAGGAAGTAAAATGGCTTGATACCATTCTTGCAAGGAAATTATAAACAACTGGGTTTAGAGGTCTGGATGGCCAACAGTTTTACATATAATTGTTTGTGTATTTACCTTTCGACCTGTAGGCCTCTGTTTGGGATGATCCATGGGCATATTACTGGCACAGACTGTTTTTCCGGTGCATTGTAAATCCTTACTCATTGTGTACAGCTTATGTTGGAAAGTTGAGAAAATCATTGTAACAAAGGATTTTCACTGAACCTCGGAAGTTTGAACAGGGACAAACCTATTGGCCCAAATCTGACAATGATAAATTACCCAATTAACCATGACATCAACCCTTGCTTATTGTCACATTATACATACACTCTTCCAGTCCATTTACATTGAAAACCATGATGGAAATAATGGATGTTGTAGTGGTAATGCAAATACATTGGATCAAAAATGTTGGCCCTAATTGTTCTAATAATTGTTAATTAGATCATGCAATTTTTTATTTTATTATGAACATGTTTAAATTGTTATTTCAGAGCCCAGTGGCCCAAGGCCCTTGACCATGGAGACTGGATAGTGAGTGCCTTTCTCCAAATATTGTTTGATTGTTTGATGTATCAAAATTTGAAATGCTATATAAATTGTGCATTCAAATATCATTTTTTTTTTGATAGATGATGAGGGTTAAATGGATTCCTCGCCCATTATTAAGAGAACTCAAAAACCAAGAGCATTCTAATATCTTCTTATACAACATTTTCATATTCTATTTGTGACTATGCATAATTCTGTGTGTTATAAAGCTTCAAATGCTTCTGAGCTTTGGCTAACCTTCCACCTGCTCGAACCTCCCAATTTTTGCGAACTTTGTTACCATGGAGAAAATGAAAGGTGCCACAGTACAATCATTGACGTTTGACCATGTTGTCTTTGTAGATCCTTTGGACACTGAGGAATGTTGTGAGCATATCTTGATCTTGGCCACTTAACAGAATTTCTTCTTGCCCCGGTGTCTATTTTACTTTTACCTTCCATATCATATTTCTTTCTGATTTTTAACTTCCTCCTGCTCTAACGTGGGCAAATTCTTCTACCTCTGTCTGTCATTCTCCTGCACCACCCTGTAGCCTTTTACTGGGGCCTCTCTATCTGTGACTTCACTGTCTGTAACCATGATATCTTTTCTCAAAATATGAAAATTTTGATACAAGGAGAGGCAAAGGAAATACGAAATCCATCATTTTATGGTGAAGTGGAATGACATGAAGCCTACAATGGGAAGCTGGCCATGAAGTTTAATCATCATATGAAGCCATAATTACATAATCTGCCACCGTAGTTAACTAACACTTAAATTATTAAATATATTCCTTCTCTATCCCTTGATATCTTTGGTTACATGGCTTCTCCTTAGAATTTTGTTATATCATATATGCCCCTCAGCAAAACTTGGCTTCCCCATCATGAACAATGAATATCTAGATTCAGTTACTTTCTTTATGGCAATGACCTTTTAAGCCAAAATTCCAGGCCCTCAATTTTCATTTTAGATAGAGAGATGATAAAGACTTAGATTTATAATTTAGTATATCAAAAGAAATGCTTCTAATCATTGTAGCTCTCTTTATTATGGTCTCATTTATAAGCCCCGAGTTGCCTTCAACCTCCAGGGAAGTTTTTAGTGTGGACCATCTTTAAGCATTTTAGAGGGGCCTCTGATTTGACCAAGTTGTTTTCTGTGAATCTTTGAAGCATATAGAATTTGGACATTACCTTCATGGTCCCTAACATATGGTACAAATAAAAAGAACTTTAAGAAACAGAAAGTTAAGAAGTGCCAAAAATTATACAAGAAGTGATTAGATTTTAAGACTGCTGAGAGGGCCTTTTTAATGGAAAAAACATTCATAGGCTAGAGATGGAAAAAGAAAATAAGAATTATAGATAGGCAGATCACATGAAATTCCCGTTAGACTCATCATATTTTGGATGTACAAAGAAACTGTTGAATAGTTTGATTCTTTTGTTATGTTTGCTGATTGTTTAATTGCACTTTAGGATAGTTGTTGGTATGTTTTGCAAAAAAATTCATTGGGGAACCATGGTTACAAAATCCGGGTGGATCTGTACAAAATCTGTTTGTATCTGGATTTTTCAGCCAGCCTGGATAAGTTCAGCCCAGCTCAGCCCTGTATTTTTTTATTAAATTATAAGTTTTTTATATAGTATACAATATAAAAAATTAAAATATATATATTTTTAAGTAATATAGAACCTATTTCATCAATTTAAAAAAATATATTAACATTCATTAGTAATATATTTTTAATATATAAATTGTTTAATTTTTTTAATAGAATAACTATAATTATATTTACCACACTAAGTTTTTTCATTGTATTTGTCAATTTTGCATACTTATAAAATATGTTCACATATATATAAATCTCGGATTTTTGGATTTTGTTGCCCTCCAAAATGGATCTGGATTTTCAGACTTGGTAACTGTGGGGTACAAATATGAGAAAACACAACAAAAATGTAATCATGATTAAATAGCATGTTTCTCAAAATAACATTATATGGAGAATGCATGTGAGACAACATGACAACACTGCAGAATATTATATGGAGACTGATTTTGAATGAGTGAGCCGATTTGTTTCTAATTTTGGAAAGGATGATGGGCTTAGCTGAAAAATATGTTTGGAAGATTTATCAATTTTTTTTTGAATAATTGGATGAAGTTATTAGAAATACGCGATATGTTACATGCTCTGTATTCTGTGGTGGCAAGTTTTTTAGAGGTGAAATGACCTGTCATATGCCTTCTTATTTGCTAATTTATTAAGTATTATTTGATTTGAATGATAAGCATGTGGTTTCTGTTATCTCGTGTTAATACCTTGAAATAAGTCAGTAACTTCTGAAAAATGTGGCAACTACTTCAATACATTATGAATATAAGCGTGAAGGCAATGACTTGAATATATCATTATTATAAGCTTGAAAATATTTCATATGAATCTTGCATTCCTTTTTAACATGTTTTGAGTTTGGGGGTACACAATGGTTTCCAATCTGGATAGGAATTTGCAAAATTTAGAAAAAAATTCAATGGAAAAGGATTGGTAGCTGAAAATACATCTATTGACCATTCCAACTTCTGGTGTTTTCTTTTCAGTTGTTTTCTTCTTGTGGGGAGATTACGGAAGTTAGGATGATGATGGACCAGAATGGAGGTTTCAAGGTAGATGCTTTTATTATGATTTCATTACATCATATCATTATGAGACTTCTGTAGAGTCATTTTATTGAATTACAATTCATATAGATGTGATGAGGAGTAATCTGTGGTGAGTAATCGGACTACTGGGGGGACAAGGAGCTTATTGTTTGTGAATATCATATAACTAATGGGTTTTCTTTGGAATGTTGTAACTTATCAGGGCTATTGTTTTGTGCGATTTTCAACTAAAGAAGCTGCCTTGAAAGCTCAAAAGGAAAAAAACAAAACAATTGTAAGTGGTTTTTATTCAAATTGAATTGGCTTTAACTAAACTTTTTCTGTTTGCTGACTTGCTGACATGTTGTGTCTCGAGCAAGTGGGGCGTTAATGTTTTTGATTTTTTGCTTTGGTATTGTTATAAAGAAAAGTGTGTTTTCACTTGCTAGCAACAGCCTTATAATTATTTTTATGCATGTAGTTCCAAGGCAAAAAGATAGGAGTGGCTTCTTCCACTGACAGGGATATTCTCTTTATAGGAAACCTTCGAAAAGGTAGGAAATATTTATTGTGACATTTTGTAGTATTTGTTGAAGATGCATGTACTGCTTGATGAACTCTGTATATTCTCAGCGGTTATTGATTCTGCCAGTACTTTACGTAAAACTTGGCCCATGACTATCAAGATATTCTTTTGTAGTATATTCTTTGTTATATATGCGAGAATGAATGTTCTCTTTTGTATGCTGTTTATTTTTAATTCATGATGGATGTAACCCGGACCTAGTTTGAGGGGTGTAACTAAGACCTTTGTTGGGCGTAACTCAGACTAGTTTTGTATTATAATGTATTTTGCATTTTACAGATTGGGTTCCTGAAGAAGTAGAGACTATGGTTCGTCAGGTAAGTAAATCAAATCTAAACTCATCCATTGGAGTATCTCTCATTTTTTATTCTCATTGTGCACATCCAGTTCAAATTGATGATAACTTTCATATGGGATGCGATCTCAGGCATTTCAGGAAGTTATCTCTGTAGACCTTGCTATGCCTCTAAGCACAGGTGGATCTTCTCCAGACAAGAAGAAACAGAACCGGGGGTTTGCTTTTGTTCGCTTTTCTTCACATGGGGTAAGAAAATGCTTGGCTCTTTAACAAATTTTCCAAGTACCAAACACGAAACATTATAGGGGCTGCTCATTAAGTGTGTGATAAAGATTGTCTGCTTCAATATAGGAAGTCTGATGCTTTTCCACATTTTGTAACAAACTTGAAAAGGCATTGTCTCAGGAAAGATCACACTGAAGAATGTCAAACAAACTGGATGGGCATTTCATTTGGAATTACTAATAATTGTCTTATGCATGTTGTTGGTTTCTTGTGTATGATACTGATTTGAGCAACTATTTTCCCTTTGGTTGGGTGGTTATGACAGCATCTCACATGGACCATGTAATCTCTCAGTCACTTCTTTTCCTTAACATTCAGCTGTGTCTCTTTGTAATCTGTATTTTCCTACTGAAACTAGGTGGTTGAGTCTTTAACATAATTCTCAATGCTCATATGTGCCATTTGCTATATTTTCTTGCAATCCTGTCTCACATGATAATTCTCCATGTATGTTTTTTTCTGTACGAGTGCATGTATACATGTAATTTATTCAACCTCCATGGGAATGTTCTCATAATGACATTCTGGTGGATCTTTGGACGTGCTTAATGAAGGTCCACGTGCTTAATGAAGTATGTTCCATCTCTACATGAATTCTTTTCCATATCAGCCTAGACGCTGGACAACTATTTTGAACATTTCAAACAAATTGTAATACAATAATCCCTCTATTCATTCTGAAGCTTGCCATAGACTGAGGTGTTTTTTTTACATACTTGCAATTCATGTTCTTACTAACTTGTTTTGATTGTTTTTACTTGTACCGGTCATACTTCTCAAACCATCATGGGTCTAGTTTGTCCAATTCGGAAATAAGATTATAAAATTTATCAATGTCGCATCAGTCCAAGCTCAAGCATTTTTAATCACACACTATGACCTTGTACATTTTGTAACATCAAAGCATGAGTACGGTTATAGTGGATACATTTCCTGCACTTCATTGGATTTATCTTCAAGGCATATTTGAATGTATATTGCACTTTAATAATCTGCCAATTTTCAGATGAGCAATGCTGCGTTAAAAATCTCGAGTCTTTCTGTGATCTAGTTACATCAAAAAATTTGAGCAATTAATTCTGATTGTTTTTCTTGTGAACAAATTTCAATTGCAAATTACCTATATGGTTATTGCAAACTGCCAAGTGAAACGCCATTGATTTTGTCAGATCAAGAAATAAGATATTAAAAGAATGTGACACTAGTCCAGTGTAAGGCATTCATAAATCCTAATGTGTATGTCATCTTTAATTCTGTAATTCCAGAGCAGGACTGCAGTAGTAGTGGAAACTTCAGTTTGTTGTACTGCATTTGGATTGGGATTGCCATTATATATTTGAATGGTTTTCGGAAACCTTTTTGGTTTCCTGCTTTTTCTGGACACATTTCTGTAATCTGCAGTCCCGTTGACCTACTTTTGTGGTCATTAGTTGGGCATTAATATATTTATCTTATCTTATCTACTAATGATTACTGTCAATTTTCTATCCAGCCATCCTGCTGTAGAAATAAAAAATTAGAACGTGGGTATTCTGGTGACATCTAAAATTTCTAGTTCTCAATTCTGATTTTTTTCTTATAAATACATTTCAATTACAAATTCCTTTCACAGAAAGTGTTGTCAACTGTTGATAACTGTCGATTTTCTATCCAGCCATACTGCTGTAGAAATCAAGAATTAGAACGTGGGTAATCTGGTGACATCTAAAATTTCTAGTGCTCAATTCTGATTATTTTTCTTACAAATACAGTTCAAATACAAATTCCTTCGACAGAAAGTGTTGTCTACTGTTGATTACTGTCAATTTTCTATCCATCCATAATTAGAACGTGGGTAATCTGGTGACATCAAAATTTCTAATTCTCAATTCTGATGATTTTTCTTTTAAATACAGTTCAAATACAAATTCCTTTGACAGAAAGTGCAATCCTACAATTGAAAGAGCACATATTGAACTTTTTGAAATATCAGTATCACTAGGAAAGTTCTCATCTTTGTGTTCATATCATCTCAAGTCATTCACCTTATTTGAAAATTTTCTCTCATGATCAAGAAAGCAAGGGCTTCTCAATTTAGAATCACAAGCCCAATCCCAATGCCCCCTTATTTTGATCTGGTCCATTGGGAAATTCCGTAACAGGCTGCAGCTCGTGCTCATCGAGTAGGGAGCAGGCAAGACTTTTTACTTGGAGGCAAGTGGCATCCCATAGTGGACTGGGCTGAAAGTGAACTCGAGGCTGATCCAACTGAATTGGCAAAGGTAAATATTTTTAGCTTTTGGTATTCATTTAAAGGGATTATATTGGGCCATCTGGCTTTCATAATATTTGATATATTTGGTAATACATTTTCCTTGTACACTGTACAGTTGAGAATATTTCAAGAATTATTTCCCTCTGCTTGTATATGATGGTGTTTATGAAATGCAGGTTAAAATTGCATTTGTCAGCAATCTTCCAAACAATGCCAACGAGGACTTTTTAAGAAAATTATTTGAACCTTTTGGGAAGGTATGTTTTCTTCTTCTCTGTGATAAGGTCTGACAATGACCAAGTTTCCTTTCCTGGCTGCTGAGATATTCTGGCATGGATGCAGTTGGAAAGGGTTGCTATATCCAGAAAGAGTAACGTGCCTGTGGGTTTTGTTCACTTCTCGACACGTTCTGTAAGTACAACAGAAGTGCATAATGTTAGATGTGTCATTTGTAGTTCATAATAAGTATGCTTTAGGAATTAAAAATTTTATCGTATTATTGTTGAGATAAAACTTTCTTTAAAATATTCTTGAGATAAAAATTTCTTTAAAATATGCCTTTAATCTATTTTAAAATGTGTTCTATTTTCCTAAGTTTGTTTTCATTCTATATTATATTGATTGTGCTTGAATTCTTTGTTGACTAAATATGATGCATATTTTTAGCTCGTTAATGGATGACCATAATCTGTTTTAAAACAGGAACTTGACAAGGCAATCAAAGAACTTGATGGCAAAGCAATTGACGGGCCTGAAAAAAGCCCTAAGTTCAAGATACAGGTTATTTTTAAAATTGCCAATCAAGAACATTTGTTCTTGTGCACCCTACCAATGCACATTATTTCTATCGCTTTTACAAGATGGTTTCTTTTATATATCAAAAATTTATATATTTTATACGCTACTGTTGACATTTTTTTATGTCACATATTATTCAATGCAAGTCCCCATGTGACTCTTATCAGTTTCATTTACTGATACAGTTATCTGGCATTTTAATGGTTGTTTGGGAGATACTTACAGCAGTGCATGATTTCTCTTACCAGGTCACAGTTGCAAAGCCAGCGGAGAAGGCTAAGAAGCGAAATCGTGAAGATACTCAAAATGTTGCAAACAACAAGCCTGCTGTAAAGGGTAAGCCGACCATAGATTTTGCAGGTTACAATGCACTGGAATACCTTAACCTCCATGCTAAGGTTCCTCGACTTGATACCAAGCCTCTAATGGAGGTAAATATAATGCTATATTTTTTTTTTAATTACAGGTAGCGATTTCCTTCTTTTTCAAGCATTTCCTTGATATATCATATAGTCCCCTTTGAACCAAGCTTATGAAGCTTTGTAATTTGTTGTTTCTATGTTTTGTTTGCAGCTTGATATGTTGTTAATGGTATTAATTTATCCATGTTTGAATTTGTGTTCTTTTAGTCCCTTTTGAACCAAGCTTATGGAGCCATGAAACATTGTAATTTGATGTTTCTATGTTTAGTTTGCAGTTTGATATGTTGTTAATATTGTCAATGTTTGGATTTGTGTTGAAGGTTCCGACTGTGGCAGATCCATATGAATTAGCTGTTCTTTCATTGCCTGCTTCTGTTACAGATTGTTTGCTTCGAATCTTTCGCCAAGGTCTTGCCACACGTTATGATGTAAGTGGGATAGTTCATTCTAAAATTTCAATATTTTTTCTACCAGTTCATTATTCTATCCTTTTTGGGACAAATGTTAAAATACTATATTTATAACAGAGAGGGTACCAAAAGGATGCCTTAAAAAAAAAGGATGTCATCTAAAACAGATTAGAAGAAAAGAAAATTAGATCGGATTAGGAGGGTCACATCCAAGACAGATCAGAAGAATAGAAAAGTAGATCAGATTAGGAGGCTTTTCATGAGCTTTTGTTTTGAGCCTTCTGCTGACCTTTCTTACTTATCTTGACGCTAATTCTTCTATTCTTGGTGTAGCTACTGACATTGCAACAAATACATTACCAATTCTAGTCATATATATTGAATCTTTTCCTTTGAGGTTAAGAGAGAAAGTTCAATTGAAATAGGAAACGTCCTTAGGAGATACTAGTTATACAAATCATGAAATAAGTTAGTAGTTGGTTTATGATTCTGGTTTGAGAACATATAAATTTAGTTAAATTTGTATTTGATGTTGAAATGCACCACTAAATTTTTGGAAAAAGCTAAAACCATTGTCTTGTACTTATGATTCCATTTTTTGTTCATCAATGTCAATTAGCAATAGAAACAATTAACATAAAAAACTTGGTACAAGGTCTTGTGAAGTTGGATCCTTGCCATGAATGATCTTTTTCGAAAACCTCTTGGCATTTTTGTTCCAGTCGTCAGAGCCTGGGTTATGGCAGAGAAAGAATAAGGATGGGGAGAAGTATGGTTATTGAAGGTTGTATAGCTCATATATCCAAGCAGGCTATCAATGATCTACTATTTAAAAAAAAAACAAAGTCGCTTCTTGGGAAGTGCTTGCCGTCCCAGTTCTTCCTAACCTTCTGCCTAAAACTCTAGTAGAAGTACAATTGCAGCCATTATAGCCTAAAACTTAGCCCTGTTGTTGCTTAGATTTGGAAGTATTAGCTTGCAGGTACTCTTTGTATTGCTCAACTCATGATGTCCGCTTAACATAAGGCCAAACGATACCAACAATGAAAAATTCAATCTTTCATACTTGTGGTACAGAATCATTTAAATGAAGTACAAATGGCTCACATGCAAGGGCTCATCTGCTTGAAGGCAAGCAGCCATATCCTCTACCCCAACTTGCCCTTGGGCCTTTGCCATGGTTTTTTTTATTAATTTATGATGGCATTTATATCAATGTTAATTTTTCTAACATTTTGATATGCATATCAAGTCTCCAAACATTATTACATGGAGGTCCAATGTGCCAAAGCTTAGCAGAACCAAATAATTTATGCCGATAAGTGTAACATACAATGGCAACTGGGGGTAGTGGTGAACCATAATGTCCTTGGGATGTTAACAATTAACGACCAGACCTTAAATTTGAAGTCCATTTGACTGCATATGGCAGTTTCAACCCTAAATTTGATCTCTATTTGACTGTCATATAGAAGTCTTTTCTTCTTGCTTGGAGAAGTTGATCCAAAAATTATGATAAGTTGGTTATACATTGGAGTTTGGAGCCCGTCTTTTTGGCGGAAAGATTTTTTTGAGCCTGACACAGTGGTGCTGCTAGTTTAAGGCCATCTAGCACGAGTCAGCAGGATATTTTCGAAGAAGGTAATATAGTCATTAATCAAAGTGGTATGTGACAAATCTAAGATGGGCACCTCGAGATTGATATCTCTTGGTGCCTTCAGGTAAGATGTATTTAAGATGTGTACTGGTTTTACAGACATACATCATGGTGTAAAATCCATTTTGCCGAATTTGCACAATATTGGCAAGTATATGTATCGAGGAACTCAAAATTGGGCTATTTTGATTGCATTTGTACCGATCTCAATTTGTTAGCTTCAAATTATCTTTCAAAAATTATGGTAGTTCTCTTTTAAAGTTATGTTCTGCAATATAAAAAAGGATTGGTAGATAAAGTGGTGTATCTTCCTTATTTATTGAATCACTTGTTCTTATTCAGAATGGAAAGCACATTTGAACATTTAGATGCATAGCCTTGGTTCTTTGAACAAGGCAATTATTGTATGGAGCTCAGAATTGATATAGAATTACCCTAGGCTCAGGAGAAAAGTTGTTCACCTAATTCATAACTTGCTATGCTCGATTGTCTTGGCATGGAGCAATGCACTGATAAAAAAGGTAAAGCATCAATAAAAAATGTTAAACATCAGAGTCGGGCCATCACACTTCTCTAAAGAATTCCCGAATTCACTCTTTATATTAAGTGGTGGCTTATTTGAGAAACTCTTTTATTAAGGGTTTTGATTTCTGCCATCATTCAGAATAAATTTGAAATATGCAGATACACTTGCAGCCTAGTAACCTTTCAATAAAATAGAAAATGAGAGTAAATATTACAAGGATAAGAAAACAAAAAGCCTATCTAAATTAATTTTACAAGGACAAGGAAAGTGTAAAAGTTTAAAATAAATAGTTGCTATGCAAACTGCTTAGGTAATGTGTTTGTGTTTCGTTTTAATTATTTTACACGACATTGATTTGTGTTGCTGCAGCAAGATCTTTTACTGTTTGTACGAACATTTCATACGAAGGCAACAGTTTGCTTAGTTAAACATTTATTCAAAATAATATTACAAAGATTATTGTATGGGGTGAGAATCAAAAGAAAGGTTCATGAAGCATACTTGTATAATTGTAGATTGGATCTTTTGATTGGGTAATTGTGAGCTTAAAGTACTTCAACTGATACTCTTTGATGCATACATATTATCTGGAAGTAGCACATTGCTCTTTGCTTTATAAGATCTTTCATGTTGTCTATTTGAGAATATGTTCATAAGAATTTAGCGGTGCTTGTATATTAGTTTGTCTTATTGAAGCTATTGGCTCCACTCCAGATTGACCTTGCATGTCTTGAAACTCTGAGGCCTCTTCCAGAAGTAACAGCAGTAGCCATCCTTGAGCAGGTTTTCTTATTTTATTTCTGGTCTATGCTTTATAGTGGTATCTGAATTTCCTCTGGTATTTTCTCTTTTTAATTGATGACTAAATGTGCTGTTCTGTTCAGTTTGCATCAGCAAACTTTGCAGATGGAAGAGACAAACGTGCTTACCTTGCAGGTCTCATTAGTAGGGTAATTCCCTTAATTCCCTTTTGTTCTCCCTGCCACTCTTGAAATATCTCATCCATAGCAATTTGGAAATTTCACCATTAATATTTAGCAACTAGGGTGAGGCATTGTTGGACATGGTTTGATGATTAGTTCTTGTGGTAGGCTCTCTTTTTGTCATGGAGAACCCTAGAAGTGAAGATTTTAGGAACATTCCTCTTATGAAAGAGGATATTTGTTCACCTCTTAACTTTCTATGAGATCATGTATTGAGATATGCACTTGCTTACTTTGGTGTGTGCTATGTCAGGCGGGTCAGGAGCGAAATCCCAGATTTCCATTTTTACAGAAGGGAAGAAGTTCAGAGCTTCCTACCAGAGATGCTGGTTTACTTGGTTTGTCTGGATCTGCTCATTCATCTTTAATAGATCCTCTGGTTACATCTCACCCCCTCCCAGGATCATCTCTGATTCGGTGAGTCATTAGTCAATCCACTTTGTGATTATTATTCTTGCTTTGGAACACTTGCATATATGGCTTGCATAAAACATCATATGCATATGATTTTGTTGCTTTGTCTGATAGTTTGCTTATATGGCTTGCATGAAACATGTTAATGCATATCACAATGTGTATGTGCATGTCTTGGAGCTTTCTATAAGATAGTGTTTGTGTGATCAGGATCTTTTAATAAATTATCATTCTGCCCATCTGTGGGTGTAGGCTTCTACCAGGAAACTCCAGTTCAGTAATGGGACTTTAATATAGTTGCACCCCTGTTCATATACTCTTGTAGCCCATTTGAAAATGATTTTCCTGTTCCTATCCCTGTACCTGTATCCCACGTCTCTACATGACTATGGTAACTTGGTTGCTGTTGGTGCCCTGATCTTTGTGCTGAACTTTTGAAGGAATATAATAAGTCTTGTAGGGATTGAAGTTACGGCGTCATATGGTAAGTCTTGTGGTGGTTTAGTAAGAGGTAAGCTAGGAACCCGGCAATGCCTTAGCCTTGCATTTTTTGTATATAACCTATTGCATTTATGAATACAGAATGTATGAACTTGGAAATCCCCAGCAGCGTATTAACATTATTTCTTTTCTCCACTTTTAATAAACGAGTTTCATTTTCTACCTCGTATACACTGGTCACTTCAAATCAATGATATTCCTTATCATTCCTTTTTTTTGACCTGTCACTTGTTTTTTTTCATTTTGTTAAATCGAAACGCAAGACTGGCATTATAAGCATCTTTGAACATGCGCATTGAACCAAAGTTGTGTGTTATTGTGTTACTGGAAACACTACTTCGGCAGCAATTGTAAAAGAAATATGTTGTTTTTCGTGTTCTCTGTTTTTTTGTGTGTAGATATTTCGAAATTTGGCTGCCACTTCAGGTTTGTTTCCTAATTTATTTTGTGCATATTTTTCAGATCTTTAATTTGAATTTTATTTGCAGGCATGATCCTTATGGCACCACTACATCATTGGTTGGCCATTCTCAAGTATCTTCACTAGTGACAGCAGATCCCGTTCTGGAAAGGTATTCAACTGGGTTAGATGATGCCTATGGTCTGTCATCTTATAGAAAACCAGCAAGCACAGGTGTTAATTTTGGGACTAGTTTACCAGAAGTAAATGGCCCAGAAAGGCGGCCTCCTGTTAAGTTTGATCCTTTCACCGGTCAGCCTTATAAGTTTGATCCTTTTACTGGTGAGCCCATACAGCAGCCAGGATCAATGCCATCTTCCCGTTTTGCTGGGAAGTATTACTGAGCATGACAATCCATGAAAATAGGACTTAAGATTTGTAATTAAGGTTCCTATGGATATGGCTTATAAGGCCAGTGCATTTTTGAACATTCAACCGCACAACAGTACAAGCGGTTCCAAAGAGGACAAATTTTCCCAAAGCATTTCTGATAAGCTACCCTTGCTTTGTTACTTATTTGTATTACACTATCGTCATGTAGAGACCATTTATTTTGGTGTTTGTGTTCTGTATGATTAGTTTTAGAAATATCACGCCTCTAATTTATCTTTTTCTGTATGTGTACAAGAATATCTCCCCTTTAGAACCATGCCAATTATATTTCTTCAAAATGTTTCTGATAAATTTTGCTTTTCTATTTGTATTAACACTGCTGTTGCGTAGAGGCCATTCTATTTGGTGATAGTTATTGCTATTTATTTTGTACAAGAAGTTTTGAAGGGTCATACTGTCCTTCATTGCTCAACTGGTTTTTCTAGTTTATCTTGATCAGTGTGGTCATGAATTTCTGTTCTTTTCAACTCTGTCATTATGATAATTTGATTCTATATTCCTAATCAGTATACAGTTTTTGATGAAACGATTATGTATGAAGACAAATGGGAATTTTTGGTTTTCAACTTTAACATCACTAGTATAATTTGAATAATGTGCGATTAAGGAAGTATCCGATTACATGGACATGTTAAAGTTCTCACATTTTAATAGTCCATCAGTTAGGGTAATGTTTAATATATTTTCTTGAGAACAATCTTGTATCATATCATATACTAGCCTTCTAACCTTTTAGAGACCATCGATTAGAGTATGCTATCATATAGTTTCTTGAGAGCAACAATCTTGTATCATATGTATGTAGTAGTAGCTAAAATGATGCAAGTTCTCCAACTAACGTACAGTGATCCTAATTTAAGGTCTCTAAAAGGTCAGAGATACACAGAAGAACTTGGTATATGTAAGTTTGTGTTTGTTTGAAATTTCTACGTTTAATATACTTATGGATGGTCAATTTTTTTACTTATTAGAAGTGCTTGGGATAATTAGGGTAACTGGGCGCCTGGTTTAATCCATTAAAAACAATGATGCAAGATGGTTTTTATGTAAGATATGATCATGCAGATGAAGGTCTGCATATAATTGTAAAAAATGATACATCATGGTGGTTGTTAAGATATATCTGTGATAGATTATACAGATAGTACGACATGCAAAAAAGTATAATTGGTAGTCTTTGCAAGGGGGGAGGAGGTAGATTACACATTAGCATTATTACATACACTGTACAGTACGTTGGTCTATGGAAGGTGGCTAGTGCTCATCATTTTTTTACATTGCATGCATTCAGTTATGCCTCAGGCTCGTAGCACCTGTATATTAGAAGAATTTTCACAGGTTGAAATGTAGAGATGCGGCTCAAGCCCAGCTGTTAGGTGGTTCACCGCCAACATTTTCTCGAGTTGTCTCCTCATCTCAAATTCTGCTGACCGCAAGTCTTTTGGTACCTTTGGTACATTCCGTAACTGAAGTTATGAAACATCACTTATGTAACACCTGAGCTTGAACCCTTACATATATGCATCCTGATGATGGATCATTTACGGTGAATTGAAAAATGCCAATCACTTCTTTAAATAGCTCTTTTTCTTCACTAGAAGCTTTTTAACCTCTCCAATTTTACCATAATATTAACCGTGTCACTTCTAATCTATAACTTTTTTTCTAACTATAAACCTAGCACAATTTCAATTTTTCACATAAATAAAGCAGCAGCATATTCGCTATTTTTAATTAGATCAGGGTTAACTTGGATAGAAGGGCCCTCATCTCCAGATACTTTACCGTATTACGAAACCATCTCCTCTCTTCCGGTTGCTGATCATGATCTGGTGTAAGCTCTCTATGAGGTGGTTGACCAATTTCCAAACGTATCTTACTAATGCAAGATTGAATCAAGAAATGAACGAGTTAAGCCACAGAAGACACGACATATGCCAACACATGTACTACTGCCATTCTTGATCCTGACTCCCATCAATTTAAGCAACACTGCTTGTGGAAGGACTATGGCCAGATTCTTTAGTATGAGCATTTCTAGTGCCTTGTTTGGTACCCATTGCTACCCTGTTGTGGTTCCTCTTCAACATCCTGTTGCACTTCATAAGCATACCTCATCCACATGTTGACCTTGTTCTTTGATATTCTAGTCGGGCCACCATTTAGCCTTTTGTAAACTCCTTGGGATTCTTGTAGACTGAATATAATACTTAACATGATCTCATAAATGAATTATTCTGAGCACAAAGTGTTTTATGATATTTTTAATTGAAAGCATACTATATATTCAATATGATTTAAACAAATGATATGATTGAAAAAAAAAATATTCTGAGCACAAAATGTTTTATAATATTTTAACTATGATTGATGAATTCAGAAAATAAAAGGATGGAAGAAGAAGCATACCGTGAACAACTCACATTTTGAAATTCAATTATTATTAGGAAATTTTGAATCGTAATCCCTAATCTAAACCTTGTATAATTTCAATAGATTATAAATTTTTTTGGGGGTGAAACTTCAAAATATTGTGATATATATATATGTGTAGTTTTTATTATGTTGATAGGTGTGACAACATGATGAATGTGTTGTTTGCATATAAGTAATGGTTGGTTTTCTTTTGGCGAATAACAAGACTACTAGGTCTTGTTGTTGCACGGGTATTATTGATATTGTATCATTGATGATGTTTAATGGATATGATTTTTATTAATAGATATGCATTGGTGAACATATGAGAACTTAGATGTCACTAAGAGGTTTTGTTGGATGCCACTCCTTTTCTAACGATGCTCCCATGGAATAAATTTGTGTTTGGATTTAAAGTTCATCGCGATGAATTTTTACGGGGATGGATGGTGCATAACATTTGTTACAGGTGTAGATGGTGTAATAGCACTATTTTTATGAGTGTGGATGTTTTAATAACACTATTGTATACATGATTGTGAAATGATGGCATTAATATTTTAAGCTTATAAATCTAAATGCATTTAACAATATCTATGAAATGATAATTGCGAGAGAAAACAGATCGAGTTAGTAAAAAGTTATAGTGTAGAAGTGCAAATCAAGTTAGAATTGTGTGGTATTCATAGTTGTGTTGCCATATCTTGCCAAACTAATAAACTTATTTCTTCTTCTAACCATTTGTACATTTAATAGAAAATATTGACCTTAGAAAGTTTTTTGGATTGGTTTTTGATTGGATGTTGTTTGATGGTTTGGTTTTGTTTTTGCACTTGTGAATATGATAATTTGGTTTTGTTTTGCACCCAAAAAAATAGTTGCACTAATCTAGGGGGATTCCCATATTGATCCGATCAAATGGTATGCAACTTTATTGAAAACATCCCAACATTGAAGAGCTCGTCGAGACGAATCCAACTCATTTTAAATGGGGTTAAACAGAGTTTGTATGCGAAAGTTGATCTATTGAAGCAAGTTACAATGATGATGTTAGCATAATGACTAGGTATGTACTAGTGGTCCAATCAGGTTTTGACACATATACCAATGGTATTTTGACGCATGAAATGTTTAAAAACAAGATCCCAAGATATGCTACAATTGGTCTTAATACTAATTCATATGGTTTGAAATTTTTATTAAAACATTTTATTAAAAAACCTTTTTTAATATGGGATTAAATCCCATCCAAAATGCAAAATGCATTGAAGCTTTATCCAAGCCTAAAAATAAGGCAATGAATAAATAGATAAGAAAATTTGTTTTTTAAACTTTTAAAGAGAGTAGAGTCTTATTTTAATGTAAATGGTATGCATAAATTATATTTTTGTACCATTTAATAGCTCTCAAAAGGGTGAATTTCATTATCAATTTGGTTTGTGTTTTTTTTCGTTTATATTCATTTAATTGATATTTTTAATCAATATTGAACTTGATTTTAATCAAGTAAGCTAATTTCACGTAAAATGATTAAAATTAAGAAAATTGTTGAGTATTCGAAATTGATAAATAGTGAGTGTTTTACATTAACTAACAATTTAGATCAAGTTTGGTCTCAGAGTAGCAGATTGAGGATATTTTAATGTGGTTTTTGGATTTACAAGTTTTCATTTTGTATGCTAACCAGGGTTAAGAGAAGTGTGGTGGACCTCTTAAAAAATATAATTCTGTAATTAATGCAAAATGTGTAATCAAGTCAGATTTTCTTAGAGGAGAATTAGAATTAAAAGCAGCTTTCCGTCAAGCCTTTCTTGAGATGAAGTGCAAAGTGGAAGAGTTGTATCATAAAAGGAAGATGCGAAGTGAAAGTAAATAAGAGGAGTAACCCTAGTAACCCTCAATTAGTGGTAAGGGTAAAGGAGAAAAATCTCCTAAATCTCCTCCATATAAACCTTCTTCTTTCTTTGATAATAAACAAAAGAAAGTTTTTTATTCTGTTTCTTCCAAGGTTAAGCTATATGTTAAATTTGATTTGCCAATCTATAATGGAGAGTTTAGTGCAGAAAAGTTGGATCATTGGATCAGGGAGTAAGACGTATACTATAGGGTTCAGAAGATTGACAATAATGAATAAAAAATTCAGTGAGCTACTCTTCGGTTGGGTGGTACAACATTTATTTGGTGGAAGAGTAAGACACAAGATCTCCTCAAGCATGGTAAAGTGATTTATTCTTACGCTGATTTTGTTTCTATATTGAAAAACAATTTTATCTATTAGGCTATATACAATAAGGTACCATGGATTGGTAAAATTTACAGCAAAGTAAGAGTCAAAGTGTACATGATTATACTCGAGAGTTTAAAAAGAGGGCTTTGGTGTTAGCCATTCCTCTTTACACTCAAGCGACTCTTTTGAAATATATTGGTGGGTTACATAGTTAAGACATACAATCCTTATGTTTAACCCCACTAATCTTGATGAAGTTTGTGTCCAAGCTACCCATATTAAATCAAAGGGTAAAGTGACCAAGGATATGAAACACTTCACAAAGAAGCCTAGTAAATCCCCTGAAAACAAAGCTAAAGGGTAAGATGAAACATACCTCCACGATTAAGAAAGAGGATGGGAGGCCTTTTTAATCTCATTTCAAGAAACAAGGGCATGAAGATGTTAAGTGTTTGAAGCTCCATCCAGAATGTAAGCCAAAATGGTCCAGGGACAAGAAAGGTAAGAAGACTATTGCAACAATACAACAAGATCTTGGCTCCAATTTTGGTGATGAGACCAAGGTCATTGCCATGGGCATGCAAGGTTAATCTTCTTCCTCTTCTATCACTAAATCTCTTAATTGTCATTCTTATTTGAATTCTAAATTTATGCATGATGAAAATAAAGAAATGAGTTGTTTTACATTAGAGCTATTTCTAAGCATACTAAGATAAGATACTCTTTTTGATAGTGGATCTCAAACTAATCTCATTTCTAAAGAAGTTGTGAACAAATTAAAACTTGAAACTAAACCACATCCTAAGCCTCACCCTTTAGGATGAGTATGTGATGATGCTAAATTGCAAGTCACAAAAACATGCAGGGTAAGATTTGCAATCACCTCTAAGTTCATTGATGAGATAGATGTGATTCCACTTGATATTTGTAGTATTGTACTTGGAAGTCTTTATTTGTATGATAGAAAAACAATCTTCTATAGGTAAGAGAATAAATATTTGCTTGTAAAATATGGGGTTGAATACATTGTTAAAGCCCATTGAATAAAAACAAACTTATCATTTGTATCTGTAGGACAGATGAAAATGCTTGTTCATGCAAGCAAGAATTTTGTATTTAGTTGTAAAAGTCAAGGATGATGATAAATTCAAGGCTATAAAAGGTTGTGATCCTAAACATAGAAATAAAATAATTAATATTATGTCTAACTATGATTTTTTTAGGATCCACAAGGTTTACCTCCTAAAATACATATTCAACATGAGATACAAACAACTACAACAAGATGCACCTCTTCATAATATTGGCATGTATTTTGTATTTAGTTGTAAAAGTCAAGGATGATGATAAATTCAAGGCTATAAAAGGTTGTGATCCTAAACATAGAAATAAAATAATTAATATTATGTCTAACTATGATTTTTTCAGGATCCACAAGGTTTACCTCCTAAAACACATATTCAACATGAGATACAAACAACTACAACAAGATGCACCTCTTCCTAATATCGGCATGTATAGGTTGTCCATGGTAGAAAATGAAGAAATAAAAAAGCAAGTTCAAGAGTTGCTCGAAAGAGGAATAATATGACCAAGCACTTATCCATGTGGTTTGCCAATTGTCTTGGTGTCAAAGAAAGATTGCAGTTGGTGGATGTGTATAGATTTACGAGCATTGAACAAGATTATGGTGAAAAATTGCTACCCTCTTCTTCATATTGATAATCTTTTAGATCAATTGAAAAATGTTGTTTATTTCATTAAGTTAATCTTAAGAAGTGGTTATCACCAAGTTAGAATTAATGAAGGTGATATTTGGAAATCTACTTTCAAAACTAAGTAAAGTCTTTTTGAGTGGCTTGTTATGTCTTTTGGGCTTTGTAATACTCCCATCACTTTCATGTGGATTATGAATGATGCATTTAGGTCATTCATAGATAATTTTGTAATAGTCTACTCAAATGATATTTTGATCTTTAGTCAAAATTAGGAAGATCATATACAACATATTAAGAAAGTCTTAGAAACATTGTAAAAGGAGAAATTGTAACTAAATTTGTCTAAATGTGAATTCGATAAAACATCTGTAGTATATTTAAGGTATGTTGTAGGGGATAATAGACTAAAAAATGATCCTTTTAAAGTTGAACCCATAATGAAATGGCCAAAGCCTAATAATGTAACCGTAGTTACAAGTTTCATATGAACAATCCAATATTGGAGGAAGTTCATTGCTAATTTTTTATTGATTGCATTTCCTTTGCATGTTTTAACAAGTACTAAACATGTCTTTCAGCGGGGAGGCAAGCATCAAAAAGTCTTTTGACATGATAAAAAAAAGATAAGCACATCCCCAGTGTTAACACTTCTAAATTTTTAACAACCATTCAAGATTGAAACCGATGCAAATGATTATGCTATGGGTGTAGTTTTGATGCAGAAGCGAAAGTCTATTTCTTACCATTTTAAAACCTTCACAAGTGCAATAAAAGGATATCCTACCTATGATAAAACGTTATATGCCTTGATTCAAAGTAAAAAAAATAAAATCATTACTTAATGGGCAAATAGACAATCATCCATACGAATCGCCAACCTTTACAATATCTCTAATCACAATCAAAGTTACAACAATCAATACACTTTCATTGGATGAAATTTATGCAACAATTCCATCTTATAATCAAATATAAGAAAGACAAAATAAGGTAGCTGATATGCTTTCAAGACCTCTTATTGTTGCATCTATTCTCTTACAATATGTTAGAGATGCTGATTTTAAGGATATCTATGAAGATTTAATCCATGGAAAGTAGGTAGAAGAATTGGACTATCACATGCATGATTGATTATTATATCATCTTGGTAAGTTATGCATTCTGTAAGATGAAGGAGACCACATGATTAGGAAAGCACATAATTTTCTTGTTTCAGGTCATTTTGACATTGGGAAAATAATTGCACTATTGTAAAGATTTTTTTTATTGGCCTCAGATATATGAAAAATATCAAAATATGTTAAAGGTTGTATTCTTTGTGCCACTAGCAAGCCTAGTAATAGGAAGTTGGGCTTCTATATCCCACTTCACATACCAACCTATCCATGGGAGAGTGTTTCTATGGACTTTGTGGGTGGATTGTTTATGTCTAGAAAGAATCATGATTATTTGTATGTGGTTGTGGATAGATTTAGCAAAATGTGTGTTTTGGTGCTGCAAAAAATTTGTCACAAGGGAGGAGATTGCACACTTGTTCTTCAACAATGTTTGGGTTCATTTTGGTTTACCCACATTTATCATTTCTGATTAGATTGTCGATTCATTAGGAACTTTTGGTTAGCTTTGTGGGACATGATAGACACAAAACTTAAGAAGAGCACTACCTTTCATCCACAAATCGATGGTCAAACATAAGTGGTCAACCAAACATTAGTTCATTTGCTCTGTGGGTATTATAGTAAGCATCCTAAGCTTTGGGATAAACATTTGTGTTATGTGCAACATGTCTACAATCATGCCATCCATTCTTCTATACAGAAGTCTCATTTTGAGACTTGTTTTGATTATTTGCTGAAGTCACCTTTAGACTTTTATTTTAGGTAAGATTCCATGTCAGACGGATAAAAAGATGTAGATAAAACAACTAAATTCTTCCAAAATATCTAATCGGTTCATCAAACTGTCCAAGAGCAATTAAAGAAGAGCCAAACCAAGTACAAGGCTAAACATGACAAACATTAGGTTAATCACCACTTCCAAGTTGGTGATATCATTTGGCTTCATATAAACAAAGAACATCCCAAAAGAGCAGGTAAAAAGCTCAAACCAATCAGGAATGGCCCATTTGAAATTTTGGAGAAGATTGGTAATAATAATTTCTGGTTTGAACTACCACCTTACATGCAAATGTATTAAGTTGTAAATGTGAAAAACTTGAAATTGTATGAACCAACTATGATCATAGATAAAGGTGAGAGTGTTCATGTTCCCTCTATAGATTATTTTACTCTTGAACATCTTGATGAGTTGTAGGAAGACATGATATTTGATAGGAAGATAAATATATCATGAAGAGGAGATGTTGAGTACCCATGAGTTGGCCTAAAAGGAACAAATCTAAGCAAGACAAGGTGGGTGGAAACTAGAAAAGTGAGGGAGCTATACCCTCACTTGTTTTTAAAATAAAATTTGACTTTTGATAGTCAAAAAGATTTTTAGTGGGGAGAAGTGATCCAAGAGGATGCCTACACTGATCCTATCAAATGGTCTGTAATCCTATTAAAAACATCCCAACATTGAAAACTCATTGAGACAAACCTAATACATTGAATAGGTCAAACAAACTTCATATGCGAAAGTTATGACCTATTGAAGCAAACAAGGTATAATGATGATGTTAGCATGATGACCAAACGTGTACCAGTGGCCCAATCAGGACTTGATACCTGTACCAATGGTATTTTGACACATGAAACATCCAAAAACAAGTTCCCAAGATATGCTACGACTTTCAAAAAAACATTATTCTTAATACTAGTTCATATGGTGTTGAAAATTTTATTAAAACATTATTATTACAAAATCCTCTTAATATGGGATTAAATCCCACTCAAAATGCATGGAAATTTTATCCAAGCCTAAAAATAAGGTAATTGAAAGAATCCCAACATATTGAGTAAATAGATAAGACTTCAACCCATGAAACAAGGGCCTTGAGATAATTATAAAAGGCTCATTATTCCATTTTAAAAACATATACATGGAGAGAAGAAAACTTATCTTTTAGCCTTTGAAGGAGAGCAAGTAAGAAAGAAGTAAACAAGTGTCCTTTTATGGAGGAAGAGCAAATCCCACACATGAGATTGTTTCAAAGACTTCCTAAAGATAGAACAAAGGTTATTTTTACAAACCAAAGTCATATTTTGGTGTAAATAATATATGCAAAGTGTATTTTGCATCATTTAATAGATCGGTTTGAGTGCTTTCTAGACCTAAAGATGTAGCTCCCAAAAGGGTGAACTCCGTTATCAATTTAGTTTGTGTTTTTTCTGTTTATATTTATTTAATTGATGTTTTAAATCAGTATTGAACCTGATTTTAATCAAATAAGCCAATTTTATGTAAAAAGACAAACATTAAGAAAATTGTCGAGTATTTGAAATTGACAAATAGTGAGCGTTTTACATTAACTAACAATTTGAATCACATACTTAGTAGTGCACAAAAAATAAGGGGTTGAGATTTGATTACAAATATATCGAAAACCCTAAAAAATTACAAGTATATGGTATGTGTTTTTTTCCCTTGTGATAGTTGTGGCCATGAAACAATTATGTGGTCTTATCAATTTATGCGATGAGATTTAATATTTGATTGAATGCTTCTATATTTATGCAGATTTATGAAATCTAGGTTTGAGAATTCTTGAAAGATAAGCTTTGAATTGAGGAGATTTTCAATAATACATTTTTTTAATGATGATGAATTGTGTAACACCATATTATTTTGAAAGTGGAAGTATTTTTGTACTTTTATGTGTTGAGCTATAACATAGCAATTGAGATGATATTTTTTGGATTTAACTACTTGATATAAAGACTTATTTGTATGCAGGTGCAAGAAGGTTAGCTATCCAATGTCTCTTCATTTGCATTACATAAAAACAATTTTGATGTTTTAAGTTTTGCCCATGAAACATAATGTTTGCTTGTCTAATTATAGTTTTTCTTTGTGAATATAATTGTTTAATGAGGTCTGAAACAAATTTTTTATCCAATATGCTAATGATAAATGTTTTGCATATACATTTTTTTATTATATATTTCTTATGTGTATATAATTTTTTAACGAGGAACGTTGTTTTACATATACATGTTTGATTATAGTTTTTTGTGTGTACATAATTGTTTAATGAGGAACATTGTTTTACATGTACTTGTTTGATTATAAATTTTCTGTGAGTTTAGATTTGTTTGTTGGGATAGAGCATGGAAATATAAATTATATTTTTTGGATTTCATTGATTGATGTGAAAGTCTCTTTGTATACAGGGGCAAGAAAGTTGGTTGTCTAGTTGTAGACAACTAAATTAGATATTAAACACTTGACAACATTAAATTTGGCATATTTTGACCTAATTATACTTTGTGTACACATTTGAAGCTTGTACACATTTTACCCAATCCATTTGCCCACTTATTGTCTAGGACAACCTAATTTACCAATATGCATATTGAGGGTCACTCGAGTATTATAAATGCCAACATAGCCCATGGATCTTCAGAATAGACACCATCAATATAAAGTATTTAAACAAGACAAAGATTCACCAATAAAGACATACTATATTAACTATGTATAATATATAATGTATGTGTATAAACAACAATGGTTGCACTAGAACCACATTCTCTAAAATACTACATCTATATTAGCTCAGGGGATGACTCTAAGCTCTATTATATTCCACAATAACACAAATGGTTATTATATATATATAAATTAAGCCATGAGTGGATGATTATTATTGGTGGAATAAAATGCGTGACCATTCCCCAAGTTACACAAAAGCATTCTTACACATGTGAATATACCTATCACATTAATTGTGCATCTAATAATTGTGTGCACATAATAAATCACACTTTGATAACACATATAATTAAGGTGGACTTTACATCAAATGTGAATATGACACACTCCAACACCTCCTTGAAGATTAACTTTAGGTGATGTGGTAAAACAAGAAGCAAGCTTATGTTCATAAGTATGGGTCCCCATATACAATGAAAGAATAAAAATAACAATCAAGCTATGGAAGTAAATGTATTCCAAATTCAATGCACTTTCCAATGAAATGAATTAAAAATAGTTTTCATGAATTTGGATGTGTGAATATGTGTGACTTGATACATGATCCATTTGCACATAATGCAGGGTTACATGATTTTAAACTGAGTGTTATTGAGCTCCTCCAAAAAACAACCAAATTGCAAATGGAGTGTTATGGATCTATTCTAAGAAACAACCAACCTCTGTATCTATTAGGAATAATCACTAGGTACTTATCATACTCGAACAACCAATGAAGCATTAATAGTACACAACATCCCCTCTAATGTTGAAGCAACTCAATATATCTAAAACTATCAATGTGGTAGGTGTGGAGAAAAAACATACAAAAATATCAAATGAGAGTACCCAATATACCACATGAAGAAAAAATGCAAGGTGAAAACACACACACACACTCTAGATGGACCCAAATCTAATATGTAGCAAAACATAGAAACTAATAGCTCATCGATATGTACTACAAAACTCCAAATCTGGTCCTAAAAATATATCAGATGAGTTGAAAAGGTAGTTTTCATTTCCTTTTATTTATTCTCACCCATGTGAATTCTCTAAATTTATGTGGAATGCGATTTACAGGCTTGACAAATGAGCTCATGATATTAGATTCAAGTGAATCAAAAGTAAAAACTTTCTCTAACTCTCTAAACATAATGGAAATATTTGATACATATAAAAAATACTCAATAATAAAAATAAGATAAAAATATCTTCCATAGAACTCCTCTATATATAGATATGCAATTGGTACATGAGTTCAAACAAAGGAATGAATCGGATCTGAACAAAATAGATGGACTTACGAAGACTTCTCATAGATGCTGATTAAGAGAGAAAAAATGATCCTTTCCACTTAAAGCTTCTATGTATTGAAGCTTGGGAGTCCCTGAGTCTCATCCTCTACTCTTTCTCCTCTTGATCTTCCTAATAATTGAGCTTTGAGAGTGATATGGATCTCCTCTTAAAAACTTGATGATCTTCTTAGGAAAGTCCACTCTGATACTATATTATAAATGACAATAGAGCCCATGGATCTTCAACTTAGACACCATCCACATAAGGCATTCAAGGAAGAGAGAGATTCACCAATAAAGACACATTGTATTAATTATGTATAATATACAATGTATGTGTACAACCAACAATGGTTGCATTAGAACATGACTCTCTAAAAAACTACATATCCTCTAGCTCAAGAGATGGCTCTAAATTCTATTAAATTTTAGATGAACACAAAGGGTTATTATATAAGAAAATTAAGATGTGAGTGAGAGATTAGTATTGGTGGAGTAAAAGGTGAGATTATTCCCCAAGTTACATCTAACTCTTCTCAAAAATGTGATGATAAGTACCACATTAATTATGCATTTACTAAAAATATGTACATAATAATTCACACCTTGATAACACATCTACCTAAGGTGGACTTCACATCAAGTGTAAATATGACACACTTCAACACTTAGTCTGTACAAGAACAATCCAAAATCTTAAACATACTGTCATCATATTTCAAATCATAGATTATCACTCTTAGGATAATACTGACAATAATCTAATAGTTGAGGATTATCACAAGTGTTTGATTCTACCAATAGTGTCTAGGAACAATCAAAAACAAAATTTTAATTTAATACATCTCCATTAGGTCAATGCATATACATTTCTTTGGTTAGTCATAACGGTAAATATCAAAAAGTCATCTATAAACACAAATCAATTGTACATTTATACTAAACATCTTGGTAAGTCCCAAAAAACTTAAGAAATTCATTAGCACTCTCTTGAGGCTTTATCACAAAGGCATACACATATTAAACCACTCAAAGGAGTAGCCCTAAATCCAATTATGAATACAAACCCATATCAAAGTTGCATGGTGTTAAGTGTCAAAAGCCAAACATTACATTGCATTCTAGATTGATCGTGATAGTGCACACACACATCTAAGTGAGATAAATATGTGTGGTCTGAGCCATTTTCATATTATTGCAATGTAGAGAATGCTCAATGACTCAATAGAGAGTGGTTAGGATTGTCCAACCCAAATTTCTAGGATCTTTTTCAAGGGTCATATTTTGTCAAAAATATGAATAAGGTTTTAAAGGAAGGAGAACCAAAACAAGGATCAACACATAAGACTAAAGGCTAGTGTAAACACAAGAGGTATCTATAAGGGCATGCACAATAGTCTGAGGCAACACAAACTTCATAGTCAACTGAGATACTACTAGTAGGCTTTAGATGGTACTAGTTAGTGCAAGGGTCTGAGCTTCTCCAACAATGTTCCCATAGGGTTTTAACTCTTATTTCTTGATTTGAATGATTATAGAGCAGATACAAAGTCATTTAAGGGATTGTGATGAATGTAGTAAACAATAAAAATTAGTAACCAACTAAGTACATATCTTTTCCTTTGCTTTGTAAATTTTAAATATAGTAAGTGAAATATCAATCAACTGTTTTAATTTATATTTGTATGATTATTTCCATATTTTATATAATCTAAATTTTTATTGTTTTATTTTGTTTATACCATATTGATTATAAAATAAATAAAACATTTCTCTGAGCTTGATCATTGACTTGAGCATGACATGATCTTAGGTATCTTTTACCTTAGCATTTCATACTTAGGGTTTCAAATTTATCCTACATTAGGGTTTGTCTTTTAGATGATTTTTAATTTCTTCTATTCACATAAGTAAAACCCTAGTATAGTTGCAATGAATATTAATAGTTAATATTTTATGATCCAAACTATGATTTTCATGATTACATATCTATTTTCTAAAATATAATATATATTTACAATCCATGCAATACAATGGGTTAAATATATCTATAATAAAATTAAGGATGATATAAATAATGATCAATTCTTATCTCTCCTTAGTAAGACATACTACATGAATTTTGAATTTGAAATGATTTAGGTTACTATTCGAAGGGAAAGGGTATGTATGACTCATTTTAGTCCTCCTCCCCTAACACCTCTTGGTAGTGACAACCATAAACTATCACTCTCCTATTATTTGCCTAAGGCTTATATTTGATACAAAGGTCCATGTTATCACAACATGAAGAGGTAGGGTGCATACTCCCATAAAATTTTGCATGAATATTGAATATGAAATGTATGGGGTATATGATTATAAAGTTAAATCTTCCCAAACCATGAGAATTAGTGTGCCTAGTGTAGCCATCCATGATAAGACTCAACCCTTGAATCAACTTAAATAGAGTACCACTAATCCTGCACATTAAATTATTACTATGATGTGTTCCATGTATAAATTTGAAAAACAAGTCCAAACCTTATTTATAAAGGGAGAGTCACTTGAAGATAGGCTTGCACATTATCAAAATCCTGAGCATACTATTGTAAATTACATCTCTATATCCTCATTCGGAACTTATGAGTCTTAAAATATTTCATCTTCAATAAAGGTAAGAAACAAAAAACATCTATGGTTAATGAATCATAATGTTGGTATAAATTTAAAATGTCTCCAAGGATAAGTGCACAGAGTTGGGGGATAAAAAATGGGTCTATCCATGGACATGATTTTCTTGAAATTTTAGAAATACGATTTTTTTTAGATAATTTGAGATGGCTACACTCAAAATTTGAAGATGGTACACGAACATGAATTGTATAATTTCGAGTCTAATTTTCAAAACACTATTTTTTTGAAATATGGTTAAGTATAACTAGGTCAAACATATAAAATTTGAAGAGGAACTCATATTTTTTAAAGAAAATGAAGTATATAGATGCTCATGTGGCCCACTATTTTTTGAGCATCATTTAATATTGTTTGAAACCCTTTGGTGAATATTTAAATAAGATCTTCTAGTTTGTGACCTATATTTTTCTATATTATATATATATATATATATATCATTTATTAATTTTAAAAGTAAATAGATCTTGAAAATTGATAAAAAATGGATAGCCAGCCATGTGGCCCCGCTAAGTACCTCAAAAAAATAAAAATTGATTTTTTTATGAATGTGTGTAGAATTGGACCTAGTTTATGACCTTATTGCACTTGGATCAACAGAAGAAAAATTACATAAACATGAACAAACATGTATATTTGTGATATGTAGTGGCATAAAAAAGATATAGTTAGAAATCAACATAGTTTAAACCCTTAAATTAGTCCAAAAATTATAAAAACCATATATTTGGAAAGAGCACAGTGTGCTCATTGTCATGGTAATACATTTTTGATTTTTTTATTGAAATACATAGTGTATTTGGTGATAGAAGTTGATTTTTTTTGTTTTTTAAATCAAAACTCTTGGACTTGACTATGGATTGACAGGTCCAAGCTTTTGGCTTGGGACTCCAAGCCATTTCTGAGCCAAAAAGATCAAGTTTTTGAATTCAAATTTTGATAACACATACATGCTATAATACGTATGCATTACTATAAATGTGTACATGGTATTAGAAATGCATACACATTCCTATTTTTTGCATCCAAAAACATAATAAGATCTACATGAAGTTAATATTTACTTAAAGTTGATATTTACTAAAATAAATTTTAAGTATAAGTTACATTTATATTCCTTATAAATTTATTTTAGTAAATATAATGAATTAGGGTCACTCTGTATCTGATAGAGTTGGTCTCGTAGTTGCACACCTTACAATGTGAAAAATATTTTTTCAAAATCTAATTTGGTCAATATTTAGGTATTTTTAGGGTTTCAATATTGAACCTAGGGATTTTAGGGCATAAATTTTATAATTGATGTCCATTTTTGGTAAACATATAGTCATTTTAAATTTTTTTGTGCCTTATAGATTACTTCTTGGCATTTCTAAGAGTCTTAGGTTTCTCAAAATTGAACTTTCCAAACCACTCACTTTGAACTTGATTCAAAGTGGTGTGATTGGGGCAACATATGTCACATTAATGACCTGTACACATCAAATAACCAATTTATGTTAATTTCATTTATTCATCATTCCTCTCTCATCCCTGATCACTTCTTACTCATCCCTGATCACCCCTAATCACTCTCTCACCATTCCTCATTATCCCTAATCACTCTCTCATTGACATTAATTATCCCTAATCATCTCTAATCACTCTCTTATCATCCCTAATCACTCTTACATTGACACTAACCATCCTTCATCATCCCTAATCACTCTTTCATCCCTCATAATCCCTAATCATTCTTTCTTCATCCCTCTTCATCCCTAATCTCTTCCTCATCATCCATCATCATACCTAATCACTCCCTCCTCATCCCTCCTCATCCCTAATCACTCCCTCATTGAAATTTACTATCCCTCATCATCTCTAATCAATCCCTTATCATCCCTAATCACTTTTTCATTAACAATCACCATCCCTTACCTTCCTTATTCACTCCTTCATCCTTCATAATCCCTAATCACTCTTTCCTCATCCTTCATCATCCCTAATCACTCCCTCATCATTTGATGTAAGTAGGCCTCTTATAGGTCTACTCATCTAGGTCTTATAGGTCTCATGTAGGCTTTGTAGCCTTCCTTTCTTGTTTCATGCCACATAGTTATTATACTCTAAATGTTATTACTCATTCAATAAACATGGTTTAATCTTTTGAAGTACACGTGTCCATTCTATATATTGATTTCACAATCTTTACAGCTCCACTTCATTCCATTACAAGTTTTTCATTATACAAGTTTGAAAACAATAGTGCTTAATCCTTGACAACCATGCCACTAACAATCTAGGTAATTCACACATCAAATTATCATAAATATCACCACATATATGGGTGATAATAATCTTTTATGCATGAAATCCTATTCTAATAATCTTTTCCTCTGTGAACTTGTGTATTGTATCTTCCAACCATATTGCAAGGTCTTTTTGACCTAACAACCCTCTTAACACCTTGTACGTCCTGGTAATTAAACCATTTTTAAAAGTGGTCCCTAGAAATCCTCATCAGGATATGCTATTATTTTAGTCTACAGGTTACTATGAGACTTTTAAGATAGGGAATGATCCATACATGATAATTTGATGGTTGAAATTATTGTAACTTGTATTTATTAAAATTATCTACCTAAAATAGAGTGATTAAAAATAAGAATTTACAAAAATAGGAATAATTTCAAAGAGAACTATGCATAACTTAGAAAACAAAATAATTCTTATTCATGCAATTAGTTATAGCAAAGTGCTAAGGCTAAGGATAATTATTTTTTAAGGGACATTTATTCCAAAAATTTAGTACATCAAAATAACCAAAATAATAACTAACTTATATTCCTACGAGTGCTAGATGTTTATACATTTAACATGAAACTTTGGATTCTCATCTCTTCATTTCTCTTCCTAATTTGACATAGGAAACTATTCAACCTTATATTTTTATTTTATACTTACATGAACGTTTATAAAATATAAAATATGTATGTCTTGCATAGTGTTGGTGAAATAAAATTGAGAAAACTCTAGTAAGAGTGAAGCTAAGCTTCCTCATCTCCAATATGTTCCATAGTTTACAAGCTTTTAACTTTTTGGTATTACTATGACACTAACCTTAAAAGTATCATATTATCATAATGATATATACACTATTTAGTGGATGAATTTCTTCTTCAACAAGAGAGACTATTAAACTCAACCATCTCATTTATGTAGCCTTCAACAATTTTTCTGTAAATACACTCAATGATAAGTGAATCCACTTGAACACTCCCTAGAATGCATTAACTACCATATTTAAACTCCCATGGTCTTATAAATAAAAAATAGTCATTCTTTAGATCAGACAAGAAAATTAAGAGTTAGAAATATATTCTGAAACACTTCCCTATCCTTTAAACTTCATGTGCATTACACACTATAACAACTACCACTTTATTCAAGGTAAAACTATCAGGGGAGTTGCAAAAGCACCACTTAACATTTTAAAACGATCGAAGTGGTTACAAAATTGATACTTAAGGTTTAAAAATTATTTGGGGGGGGTGTTATAAAACCTTCACCTGATTAAATTGATGGTTTCACAACCATGAAAAGTTTTACAACTTTTAAAGGCCATAACTTTTGAATAAAAACTTGAAATCACATTGTTTTTGAAATTACATAAATTTTCAAGAATAAGCCAATTATATACTCTAAAGGTATATTTGATTCCAATCATATGTTTTTTAATGCAATGCAATAGAAATTAAATCTTTTCTAGGACTTGGTGTGTTGTCAATACCCATTTATGATAATCAATTTTCTTACTGAATAAATTAGATGATCTTCTAAATTTATACTCAAGTAACACAAGTACTAGCACAAAATAGAGTTTGAATTTTAGTTCATCAAATTATCTTTGTTGTGCAGCTAACTAGATGAAACTTTATTCGATTCCAACTTTGGTAGCTTGGTTCAAAGTATAAAAATTAAACACAAATCTCTTGTATAAATTCCTAATTCTGAGAAGATTTGAATCTATGTAAAATTATTTGGTGTTTCCCATTCCTATATGACTTGAATCTTGGTTAGGTTCACATGTACTCCTTGTGTGTGTAATGTATCTCAAATATTTTATCTCTTACATGGAAAATGAACATTTATTCACGTTATCATAAAATTGTGTTTTTGTAAAATGTGAAACACTAGTTCAACATGGTGTAAATGGTCATCCCATGTTTTCTAAAGATTAGGATGTCATCAAGTTAGATTAAAAAAATGACATAGTTAAAAGGATTGAAGATGTCATTCATCATCTCAATGAATGAATTCACTACATGAGTTAACCTAAAAGGCATGACCAACTACTCAAGCAATCCTTCCTTTATTTTTAAGACTATATTCCAAATGTCTAGAGGTTCAACATGAACATGATGGTACCCAAACTTAAGATCAATTTTGGAAAAGACTTATACACCATGGATATGATAAAAAAATTCCTTAATACTTGATGAGGATAACAATTATTCACTTTAATCTTGTTGAGATTTTTTTAATCCATTCATAACCTCATGTCCCATCCTTATTTGGTGCAAGCACAATTGGGCTTCTGTAAGGCAATGATTTGGGCATGTTGTGTCCATTATCCATGATTTCATGGATCTAACTCTTGATCCATTCATTCTCTATAAATTATATGTTGTATAAATAGGATTGAGGTATAGGTAGTTAAGGGATCAAATCAATAGTATTGTTTAGTGTGTAATATGTAGGACTTATTTAGGTGACTGAAATATATCCTTGTATTCATCTAGCTTATGGTTTAATTATTTTGTATTTATTATCATTGGACAAACCACACTATGAAATGGTGCCACAAGGATGCTATTACATTTAATTATTACCATCAAGAGTATACTTCTTACTAGAACTGACAAGATTCTTGCACTTCCTAGCACTAATAATTGAAAGCTTATGAACTAGCTATAATAAATGATATTTTAGATCATGACAATATATCAAAACATTTTAATGATTTAATTCATAGAATACATGTCAAAGGTTTATATATGGTTAACCACATGTTAAACATCACATACCTCTAATGGTGAGATGTCACAATGGATTGCATCTTTAAAAGGTTTGATTTTGTACACCAAGTGACACTACTAGGTGATCCATTTCTCAAGGCCTACACTAGACCATACACTAGCATATGGTTATGGATGATGCATCAATTTCAATTTCAATTTTTGAAAATATTCTTTAGGATAAATTAAATTATTTTGACTTACATTGGAAATGATGAAGTGTATTGGTTAACTATTGATCTACATTTGTTAATGAAATAATATTTTTAATTCATATAATTTCTTATTGGGGGAAGTAGAGATATTTTTAGTATCGACCATATCATTGGGTTCATAATATATTATCTACTTACCATTTAATAGTGCTAGATAACTTGTACCCACTTCCTCAAGCTGTGCAAATAGATAATTCATAGTGTGACACTCTTCATTGGATTGACTATTGGAGTTATCATTTGCGCAACACTTTCCAATCTTGGACTACTTGTTATAATCATTTGAAAAATATTTTCCACTCTCTGGTATGATGACTCAATCAATAGACATACAAATAGAAGGCCTTAAATGTAATTATTTAGATCATAAAATATCCTCATATGAAAAGTAATTGATTGGTTTCAGGAAATCACATAGCTAGGTGATCCTCATATTTATTACCCATTTTTGGTGCTATGGTGGTTTTAATTGCTTCTCTTTTTCTATCAGATCTTAAATTGTGAATAATATCATTTATAATAGGCCCATTATTTTTCATAGTTGCTGGATATTTGTTTCAAATTTACCTCCACATCATTTTGATCATTATGTATTATATTTTATGCTAGCACTCAACTCTCCACTTGTAGCTCCTAAAATTATTAAACCCCAACAAAATACCACTATCTATTTTGACCACCATTTTAATGAAAAATATATCAATGTCCTAAAAATTAGACTCATTTTAGCCTATAATCTACAAAATCTAGTAGATCATGTTAGTTTATTCAGACAAGCCATTTTTTATTCATATTTATAGGATTTTTCCCATTCAACCCATATACCCTATAACCTAGTGTTGTCCATTTCTTGCATAATGCTTTGTTTGACTCTAATTGTAAGGATATACATATGATTAAAATGTATATTATGATAAAGGATCCACACAAATACAAATAAATGCAAATAATATATAGGTGATCCTTAGAATTATGAAAAGTATCTATCTAAAAAATAAGTGTGTAGCCATTATCCATCAACTTAAATTCACCCCCAAGATTTTTCATAGGGTATTTATACCTAAGAAATAAAATTTTATTATATCACATCTTTTTAATTTTTTAATAGAAATTTAGCCTTTATAGTGTGCCTAACCAACTTTGTATAAATGTTGTGATAGATGTTGGACTACTTGATATAATAATTTGATAGACATCATTAAAGGAGTTAAATATTTTTCATTTGACAGACATCATTAAAGGATTTAAATAGTGTGGGTTGTCCAACAATAACAAAGACAAAATAATTAAACCATAAACTAGATTAATACAAGGATATCTTTTAGTCACCTAAATAAGTTCCTACATACTATACACTAAATAATAATATTAATTTGATCCCTTAACTACCTCTACCTAAAGCCTCTTTATGCAACATATCATTTCTAGAGAATGAATAGATCAAGTCGTAGATCCATGAAATCATGGATAATGGACACATCATGCCCAAATAGTTGCCTTCCTTACTTGTTTCATGACACATATTTAAATCTTTATACTAATATGAGGTTATTGTACTCTAAATTTTCTTACTCACTCAATAAACATGGTTTATTATTTTGAAGTACATGTGTGCATTATATATATATATATATATATATATATATATATATATATATATATATATATATATATATATATATATATATATATAATGCACACGTGTACTTCAAAACCTTTCACAACCTTTGCAACTTCATTTCATTCCATCACAAGTTTTCCATTATGCAAGGTCAAAAACAATATTGATTAAGCCTTGACAACCATGTCAATAACAATCCAGGTAATTCACACCCAAAAATATCATAAATATCACTATATATATGGGTGATAATAATTTCTTATGCATGAAATCATATTCTAATAAGATTTTCCTTTGTGAACTTGTGTATCCTATCTTCCATCCATATTTCAAGGTATCTTTGACCTAAAAACCCTCTTAACACATTTCACATCTTAGTAATTGAACCATTTTTTGAAGTGGCCCCTATAAATCCTCATCAGGATATGCTATTATTTTAGTCTACAAGTTACTATGAGACTCATAATATAGGGAAGGATCCATACATGATAGTTTGATTGTTGAAATTACTGTAACTTGTATTTAATCCAATTATCTACCTAAAATGGAGTGATTAAAATTTAGAACTCACAAAAATAGAATAATTTCAAAGAGAACCATGTATAACTCAAAAAAAAAAAAATCTTATTCATACAATTAGTTATAGCAAAGTGCTAAGGCTAAGGATAATTTTTTTTGTAAGAGACATTAATTCCCAAAATTTAGTACATCAAAATAAAAAAAAGGTAACTAACTTATCTTCTTACGAGTGCTAGATGATTATACATTCAACATGAAGATTTGGATTCTCATCTCTTCATTTCTCTTCCTAATTATTTATATGAAACTGTTTAACTTTATATTTTTATTTTTTACTTACATGAACATTTAAAAATATAAAACATTTGTGTCCTGCATATATAACATCTAAAAAAAACTTGAAAAATATAATTTTTAATCCCTTACTAACACCAAGTATTTCTATTATGAAGATTGATACATTTAATAATACCTTTCTAAATTTTGTCAACTAATAAAATACCCAAAAGCCTCAACAACAAGAACATATCAAGAATAAGTAATTAAGTATTTAAGCTACTGCACCCACCATCAAGGCATTGGATGGAGTGATTAACAGTGAGGAGGGATAAGGAGGGATTGATTAGAAATGATGAGGGAGTCATTAGGGATGATGAGGGATGGTGAGGGTCAATGAGGGAGTGATTAGAGAATATGAGGGAGTGATTAAGGATGATGAGGGATGGTGAGGGTTAATGAGGGAGTGATTAGGGTTGATGAAGGAAAAGGAAGGAGTGATTAGAGATGATGAGGTATGATGAAGTTATAATATCCATTTCTAGGATATTTACTAAAAAGACTCAAACTAAACTAATCCAAACTCACACTTATGCTTAAAGACACAACTATGAAATTAACACCACTCAACACTTATGCTTTGATACCCGTATATGGAAATATTGATAAAAAACACTCACACTCTAATATTAAAACTCAACACTTATGCATAAACACAACCATACAAAAAATAGATGCCAATTGATTAAAAACACCAACTATAATATTATGGAAATACTAAAGATTACACACAACAACTGCTCTAATACCACTATAATATCCTCAAATTGGATATTTAGGAATTACACATAAAAATCTAGTAAAAAAATAACCAATTCATAAACCAACTATAAATATTGAGTTACAACAACTCATTTACATAAATTGATCACAATGTAATCATAACTTTGAACCACAATCACAATCTCTGCATGAGATTATCCTACTGAACCAAAAGGGTTTCATCCTATGATCCAATCTCCAATGGATTTTTATCTAAGGAAGATGAAATAATGAACATATATTTCAAACCTTAAAAAGGGGGATTTCATAATATATCCAAGCATGAGTTTATAAAGGGAGAGCATGCTAATATATAAAATTTACAAAGGAGAGAAAGAAAGAGGGAACTTCATAGGTAAGAAAAGAAAAGTTCCCTCATTATAGCTAGATCATTATTGATAAATAGGAGAGAGTTTTTCACTTGTGTAAATGTCCATAAAGTAGAGAATCTACCTTAGACAAGATCCACCACCTCCATGTGACCTTCTTGTCTTTGTCTTCCACCTACCTACTAAGGTCCAAAACACCTTTAGACTCAAGAAAAAACACATAAATCATGGGTCATCCATATAATTTTGACCCATACCTCTCATGTGAAGACAAGAACATGAAGATATCCTTTGTCCTTATGTACATAATAGTCAATAGATTCCCAAATACCTTTTGACTCCACTAACACCACTTCACACACACCCCCATTAGAATTGTACCCCACTTCATTTCACATCAATTTTAGCACATATGAGATTCCCTATGGGACATACCAAATCATCCACAACCACCTCCTCTACTACATCATCAATTGCATCACTTACCACATCACCATGCATAATGATAGTGAATAGTGCATGTGAATAGTAACTAGTGAATAATGACTTGGCACAATTATTCCCTTTATATCACCCAACTTAGCCTATGGGAATAAAATAGGCTAATGGTATTCTACAAATGTCTCATAGGGAAAATGGGGACATTATAGTTCCTTTCCAAATATTGCTTGTCCTCAAGTAATACTTATGCACTTCTTGTTTCCAAATGCCAGGATCCTAAATCAACTATGAGAATTTACAACCTCTTCATGATGTAGTTACTCCACTATGTTTTCAATGTGATACTTTGACATAATTAATATTTGGAATCCTTGCACTAAGTGATTCCAAAGGAAACATGTTTTTTATAGCAAGTGAAATAATCCCTTCTAAAACATATGTTTGTGTTATGTATGCAACCTCACCATCGAGGGCCTCTATACACTTAGCTATCATGATCCTAGGTTCACCATTGGTCATTCCTCTTAGGATCACTATTTCCATCCACTTTGAACTTTAGCTCTATGGTATGGAAGTTTTATGAGTACTTACCCAATGAATGTAACCACTGAACTCCCAAGACTACATTGGTCTCCCCAATGCCTACTACATGAAAATATTCAGTTATTGTATAATTAACTAGTGCTATGATTATCTATGGAACTTGCATAGTATAATTCATGATGAAATCGTATACAATCATCATACTAGGTCCTAACAAATCCACCACCTAAAGACCATTCTCCATCACCATGCCATCTAGTGGTTCATTTGTAACTTTCTCCTCCTATTCTACCATGTCCTCTCTTGTCTCCATTTCAACTTGAAGACACTCACCCAAAGATGGACCTACACATTGCACAAACATATAATGGGAGACATAATCTCCCTTAAATAACTCATCAATTGCTCTACCAGGCCCCAAGAACATGTTGTCCAAATCCTCTTCACTTGTGGATGCATCACATGAATCTGATTGTTGTTCATTCTCTTCATGGTGAGGAACTTATACATTCATTTGATCTTCCTCTTCCTCTATGCTATAAGTAACCTCAATGTGATGTACCTTGCCTTACCTAAGACATCTGTGTCCAAGTTCCTAAGTTCCCTTGCATGAGAAGCAAAGTTGTTTCTTTCTAAGCTCATTCCTCACCTCTGTATCCACATTGGTTTTCTTGGGAAACTCCTTTTGAAAATATTTCTTATAAGGTAATTATTTTCTCTACACTTTATTTTTAGGAAATGTTGAAAACTCTATATCTTCTGTATCAAACTTGGTAATCAATCTTTGTCTAAATTCTACATAAGAAGTGATACTATTATGTCTCAAGGTCACCAAATATTGTTACCACCACTTATGAGCCTTCCCATCTCAATGAAGTGTGGCATACTCAATGAATTCCATTCCTAACATGGGTTTAAGTTGAAAATATTTATCTAATTTCTACACCCAAAAATGTGCACTATATTTGTTGGAACCATCAAAATAAGGAATAGACAACTTACTCTCCTTCCTTTATAACTCATTGTTCTGTGGTCTTCGACCTCTATAGGGTCTATGCCTTTGATTGAATTTGAAATAGTCATGGAATGAAATTTTAGCCTAGAAACCTGCCCCTAATTCTCTCTAGTATCTCATTACTTGAGTATGAAATTCTTGATCAATGGGTTCAAGATTCCCTTATGGAATATTATTCTTTGAAATGAAAGTAGGCATGGTAGCCCCAGAGTTGACCAAACCATTGAAAGTATATGTATGAGATGCTCTATTATTAAATGTATTGGATCATTCTTCCCCATTAGTACCATTGGGTCTATGAAATCCTCCTACTATAACTTCATCCTATAAATTTTTTGGCATCCTAGGTTGAGATGCTGATCCATTATTACCACTATGTCTAGTATTACCATTATTTCCCATAATTTGAGAAATGCCTAAGTAATTTACTGAGCCATCTATTGACAAGATTGAATAATTTATTGAGCCATGTCCAACATTAAATTATCTTGATTAGATGGATATAAAATTCTTGCACCTATTTCAAAAAAATCTCCTTGTCATTTAGAAGCATCAAACAACACAAGACCTACAGGCTAGCAAGATCACAAGCTCTGATACCACTATAATATCCTTTTTTAGGATATTTACTAAAAATACTCAAACTAAACTAATCCAAACTCACACTTATGCTTCAAAACTCAAATCTAAAATTAACACCACTCAACACTTATGCTTTGATAGCACTATAATATCCCCACATGGGAATATTGATAAAAACACTCACACTCCAATATTCAGATTCAACACTTATGCATAAACACAACCATACAATAGATAGATGCCAAATGATAAAAAACACCAACTATAATATTATATAAATACTAAATATTACACACAACGACTGCTTTGATACCATTATAATATCCCCAAATGGGATATTTAGGAATTACACATAAAAATGTAGTACAAAAATAACCAATTCATAAAACAACTACAAATATTGATTACATATGAAAATATTGAGTTACAACAACTCACTTACATAAATTTATCATAATGTAATCACAACTCTGAAGCATAATCACAATCTCTGCATGATATTGTACTACTAAACCAAAGTGGTTTCATCCTATGATCCAATCTCCAATGGGTTTTCATCCAAGGAAGATGAAAGAATGAACATAGAGTTCAAACCTTACAAAGAAGGATTTCATAATATATCCAAGCATGAGTTTACAAAGGGAGAACATGCTAATATATAGTATTTTCAAAGGAGAGATAAAGAGGGAAAATTCATGGGCAAGCAAAGAAAGGCACCCTCCTAGTGGGATCACTATTGATCAATAGGAGAGAGTTTGTCACTTGTGCAAAGGTTGATAAAGTAGAGAATCTAATTTAGACAAGATCTACCACCTCCATGTGACCTTCTTGTCTTTATCTTCCACATACCCACTAAGGTCCAAAATACCTTTAGACTCAAGACAAAACACATAAATCATGGGTCTTACATAGAATTTTAACCCATACCTACTCATGTGAAGACAAGTACATGAATATCTCCTTTGCCCTTATGCACACAATAGTTAATATATTTATAAACACCTTTGACTCCAATAATACCTTTTCACATGCAACCCATTAGAATTATACACCAGTTATTCTCACATCAACTTTAGCACATGTGATATCCCCCATGGGCCATGCCACATCATCCACAACCATCTCATCTATTACATCACTTACCACATCATCATGAATAGTGACAATGAATATTAATAAATGAATAGTAATTAGTGAATAGTGACTTGGCACAATTAATCTCTTTATATCTCCCAACTTACCCTATGAGAATAAATTAGGCTAATGGTCTTCTACAATTGTCTTATAGAAAAAATGGGGACATTATAAAAGTAGTGATTAGGGATGATGAGGGATGGTGAAGGTCAACAAGGGAATGATTAGGGATGATGAGGGAGCAATTATAAATGATGAGGAATGGTGAGGGTCAATAAGGGAGTGATTAGGGATGATGAGAGATGAGGAGGGAATGATGAAGGATGATGAAGTGGTGATTAAAGAGTGATTAGGGATGATGAGAGAGTGATTAGGGTTTATGAGGGATGGTGAGAGTCAATGAGGGAGTGATTAGGGATGATGAGGGAGTGATTAAATATGATGAGGGATGGTGAGGGTCAATAAGTGAGTGATTAGGGATGAGGAAGGAGTGATTTGGAATGATGAGGGATAGTGAGGGTCAATGGAATAATTAAGGATGATGAGGGATAATGAGCGTCAATTAGGGAGTGATTAGAGATAATGATGCATGAGGATAGAGTGGTTAGGGGTGATGAGGGACGATTATTAAGTGATTAGGGATGAGGGAGGTATGATGAGCAAGTAAAATTAACACAAAGTGGTCATTTGATTTGTGCATGTCATTAATGTGATATATGCTACCCCAATCATAATCAAGTTCAAAGTGAGTCTTTCATAAAATTCAATTTTGACAAACCTAGGACTCCTATAAATGATACAAAGCAATCTAAAAGGCACAAAAACCTAAAAAATGTCTATATATTTACCAAAAATGGATAGATGTAAAAGTTATGCCCTGTAATCCCTAGGTTTAATACTGAGACCATGAAATGCCTAAGTACTAACCAGATTGGATTTTGAAAAACTATTCCCACATCATAAGGCATGCAAATGTGAGACCAACTCTATCAGATACAGAATGACCCTAATTTTTTATATTTATTAAAATAAATTTAAAGTATAAGGATACTTAACATTTATTTTAATAAATATCAATTTTAAGTAAATGTTACCTTCCTGTATATGTTATTGTGATTTTGGGTGTAAAATAATAGGAACACATATGCATTACTAATAACACATACATGTTCCTAGGTTTGGTGGTTCTACGCCTAAATTCAAATTATGCATACTTGTTATTATCATAACATGTACATGTTAGCAGAAATGTCCACAAAATTATCCCCCAAATCTGTGCACATACCCCCAAGTGAAACTCTTAGAAACATGCTTTGAAATAAATTTATTACATTACCTCCTACATGTCCTATGTAATGATCTAAGTACTATTGAGCTTATCATAGACTTCATGGACATCCCATGGATATATGTTGTGTTTTGAAACATATAATACAAGATCTTATTGATAGTGGTGACTTTACATTGGATACATATATTAAAGCATTATCAAAATCAAATACACCTTCTAATATTGAGAAACCCATTAAAATTATGGTTTCATCTTTCAAATTCAAATTAAAAAAAAAAGATTTACCTAAAGAAAAACTGCCTAAGAAAGAGGTTTTTAAGAAGTAAGTCTATAAGCAATATTTACCTAAGAAGAACCAAAAGTTTTTTCTCCTTCCCTAAACATTTGAGATAATAAGCAATGCATTAGTGTCATGGTTCATAATTATTGTGAAATTAATGTAGGTGGACTAAAAGTTGGAGTTTCCCTTCTCTTCCCGTATCCATCTTGTTTTTTATCTATTTTGTTTGAAGAATGTCATTGGTCAACATGTTTGAGCACAAACTACACTAACTGAGCTCGATACTGAAGGATTTATCCTTATTAAACATGAATCTATCATAGACATAAGATCACACAAGATAAAAAATTGTAGTTTCTATTATAATGATGTGACATGTAATTGAAAAATTCAATGTAGGAACTTTTTCTCTAATTACAATAATTTCATCATCTCAAGCTTTGAGGAAAAAACTTTTATAGGGAAGAGGGCATGTTGAGACTCCTTCGTCTTAAATTTTTTACTTTATATTAGGTATTATTAATAAAATATTGGATGCATATTATTTTTAAGTCATCTTATTATTTATTTTTAATTGTTCCACATGTATGAGAAGTAGTAGTTATCTTGAGTAGATTAGCTTGCATAGAGAGATTGGGTAATAGGAAATATTATGTATTAAATATTTTGTATTGTGTGGTGCTTAAAGGAGGTTTCCATCTAAAAAATATGTGATAATTTTTAGTGTGGTTCTATTATTTCAATACAATATTTATATCTTATTTCAATTACAATGCATATTTTCTATATTTTTATTGCTAGATTATTCTATGTGCAAATAGGTTCTTAACAAAGAAAATAAATAACATAGGTGATGCTTAACATAGTAATATATCATCATGAAAGCCTATATATCATATATAAAGTGACCAAAAATGAACTTAAATTATATTATATAAAAGGGCAAGTACAAAAAGTTGGGGGACAAAAAGGAGCCTACTTGTGGATATTTTTTTCTTCTGAAAATTAAGAAATATCAATTTATATAGATTATTTGAGATGGATAGACTCAAAATTTGAAGATGGATTGAGATTTAGAATCCTTTTTTTGGTTGAAATTATAGAGAGGAGAGTATGGATCACTTATGGTCTGTGGGATTTTAGGTTTTCCCCTACCTCCCTTCACACTGTCAATCTATCCAATCTAGGTGGGAGTTATTGATATCACATTTACTGCACTGAGTCAGGCTACCCATCTAACCATTAGGTGGTTAGTCACCTTATCATATATTAAATGTCCATCTCCAATATTCTTACATCATTTAATTAGGTACCACCAACAGGATCTAAAGTAGCCATGACACCAAAACAAGCTCGAAACTTTGTCTTAAAAGTTTACCATGAGGTATTGATTTTGAATTTAAGACTCCTCTTTTAGATGTGGTTCTGGACCTTTCAGATTTTGATAAATATTGTAATTATTTTGAAAATTTTACCCTTGTTGGTTATTTTGTGGGTCGAGTCCCTTTGAAGATCCTTCTAAAGTAAAGGATTCATAACCTTTGGCAAGGCCATGGGGTGAAATTAGGAGTCTAAAACCTAACCAAGTTTTTCTTCATATTTTGGCTTATAAAACATAAACATTATAGATCCATTGTTAACCATGGCCCTTTGTTCATTCACAACACCCTAGTTGTTTTTTCCATTGGACCAAAGACTTTCAAGTCTCTAAACAAGCAAAGCTTAAAATCCCAATTTGGGTAGAATTTCTAGGCTTACCTCTACCTCTATGGAATTTTGTCGACTGACTTATCAAGCCTCTAGGTTGCTTCATTTACCATGAGCAGCCAAAGTTCTATGCATCTCAACCCTGGTGAAGGGTTTATGTTGAAATTGACCTAGCCAAAGATCTTAAAGATTCCATTAACATTCAAGTTGGCAACAATAATTTATCTCAATGTGTCCTCTACATTAACCTTTTGAACACTTGTTTCATGTGTTAGGATTTGGACCACATGATTAGGGAATGCAGTCACTCAGGAAAAAAGTGGGTCTAAGATAAAACCCCCATCCTTTGATAGGTGGACCATAGTGTCCAATAGGAATAATACTATTTACCATGGCAATAATAAACCTCAACCATATGTATCTCATCCCTTAGGAGGTCCAAGTGCCTCCATACCTTCTACCAAAGCCTCAACACTACCTCAAGTTAAACTCCTACCTCCCATTTCCTAGTTGTCATAGGTAGTTGTTCAGTTTATGTCTTTGCCATCACCTATCCCTATGAATCCATTATCATAACCCCTTTTAGGGTTGAATGATTTGGATTCAAAGCTGGGGCTTATAACCCTTAATCTTAAGGCTATTATGTGCTACTCACGTAGTCCCTCTCCCTTTACAAATGAGGATTATGTGTCACCTAAAAGGCAACCATTTAATATGGAAGATTTTTCTCTTATAATCTTAAATTTCAATTGGTTTTTAGCCCCCTCAGACCTTTCTAATGGAAGTGATACAAACTTAGATGTTTCATAATGATAGTTTATTCAAGGACTCACTGATATGACTTGTAAGTATATGACCAAGAATAGTTGTCATCATTTTTCTCACATGAAAATTCTTTGCATGCAAGAAGTTAATTTTTTTGGATTTGTGCTTCATTCTAAAGCTCACACTATCTAGCTTGGGGCCATCTATCAGGCCACCTATCATGAGTTTGGATGGGGGGGGAGTTGCCACCCTGTTGGCACCTAGATTCACTCAAAATATCATTTATTGGGATTCTGGCCCCACCCATTAGGTGGTCTAGACCCTTTTTGAATTTGATAATCAAATCATTAGCCTTGTCAATCTTTATGTGTCAAATGATGCTATGGAATACACCCTTCTATGGAGATAACTAACTAATTTCCTCCCAGATGCACATTGAATCATGTGTGGTGACTTTAACATGGTTGAATCTATGTAAGACAAGGAAGGTTGCCTTCCCATAAGATGGTGTGTAGGAGAATGGGAATCTTGGTTATACTTGCATAATAAACTTGGGGTCTTTGACCTAAATCATCACAGACAGGGTGACTCCAACTCTCCATGGTTCACCTGGTCTAATTTTCATCAGGGTGAAGATCGGGTCCTCAAACACCTTAACTGTGCCCTCTTGATTGAGCAAGAACTTTTATTCTTCACTCTCATTAATGGATGACTTGTGGCTATCATTCTAGACACTTTTTTGTCCAACCACCACCCCATTTGCTTTCACATACATATGAATTCTCCTAAATTAAAACCCAAAAGTTCCTAGTTCTACCTCAACACTACCCACCTCAAGCATGAGAGGATTGTGGAGCATATCACTAGAATTTAGTATGTGGTCCCTAGGCCCATAGGGGACACTGGTGGGATTGAGTGGTGGTCTAGTGCCATAAACTGCACTACAACCTTCCTATGGATTTATGGCAAATAAGTAGCTATATTCAGATAACACAATCATAATGATACAAAACATGATTACTGTAGGGTCTCATAGGAGTTATAAGGTACACCATTAAAATATCATTTTCATACTCAAGGTGCCATGTGGAGGAAAAAAATCTAAGTTTTAAAGGTTTACAAGGCTAGAGGAGCACAACTCTGAGCACAAATGCATTGGTTGAAGGTAAGAGACAAAGTGGCCATGGAATTTTTTGCTCTCCTTGAGTCAAGGTAATATTAAAATAAAATCAAAGCCATTAGAAGTGTTTTGGATAGGATTACAAGGCTTTCAGATATCCTCCAACCCTTTATCCAACACTACCAAAGTGTCTTTGATATGTAACTTTTGTCACCTACTTGTGAGGCTACCCTCACTCAATGCCTTGATGTGGTCCCCTATAAGCTCTCAGAAGCTCAGAGAGTTTCCTTTGATATTCATCTTAATGTTAATGACCTTAAGAAAGCTATTATGCAAATGGCCTCTTATAAAGCCCTAGGCATTGATGGCTTTCCTTGTGAGTTATATCAAACCTTGTGGGGCATGGTTGGGCCTGATCTTCATAGAGCATATTCTGAAGTGGTCTTGACCAGTTCCTTAGGCTACCTCATCAATCAAGGCAATGTCAATTTTATACCCAAGGATGGGGATCTTGAGGTAATTACCAATTAAAAACCCATCACTTTGCTTAATGTGTGCTAAAAAATCATTGCCAAAGTTTTAACTCTCATAATTAAGCACTTACTTCCCTTAATTGTGCAAAGTGAGAAAATTGGGTTCATTCAACATCAATATATTTTGGAAAATATTATTATTGTTTGGGAGGGTATGTAATGGGATATAATTTCCAACTAAAAGGCCTTATTTATCAAGATTGACTTTGAAAAAGCCTATGACCGTATTGAATGGCCTTTTATTATTGCCATGTTACATGCATTACGGTTCAGCCCCAAGTTTGTTCATATTATCAATATGTTTTTTGAGGATGCTAGGGCCCACATCACTATCAACATATTGAAGTCTCAACCTTTTAAGCTTCATAGGTCTATCAGACATGGGTGCCCCTAGCCATTTTACTTTATGTGTTGGCTACTAAAGGGTTTAGCTATCTTTTGGCTAATTATGCTTCCAAGGGGATAGTTAAAGGGATCTCTTTACCTCATTCAGACCATCAATTAATAAACAATTACTTTACTGATAACTCCTTTCTCACCCTATAGGATGATGAAATCTCTATTAAAAATGCCATGGAATCTCCAAATATTTTTTGCCTTGCCTTTAGGTCATCTATCCAATGGCATAAGACCTAGTGCTACTACCAATCTTTGTCACCCAAATCTCCTTAGCTATAGGGATTTATGTGGCAATGGATCCTTCTAGGGGTCCAATTTAGATTTTTAGGTATTTTTCCTTTTAGATCCTCCCCTATAGAGTTGTGATCCTATGTGGTCTAAAGAGTGGAAAAAAAATCTCTTTTTGGGTCACTAAGCCATTGACCTTGGTTGGTAAATTCTAGATATGTTTTAAGGTGCTCACTGCTACTCATGTTTATTACTCTTCTTATTGGGCACCTTCAAATTCCTCTTATGCTAAGCTTGAGAAGCTGTTGAGAGAATTTTTATGGGCTAACTCTGAAGGCCACCATGGCTTTCATTACATCTCCTGGGCCATCTATTTTTGCCTTAAAAAAACTGGTGGGTTGGGGCTTATTGACATAAAGCTTTAGGGTACCACTCTTGGGGCTAAATGGATCATCTAAATTCTATAAGGTGATGAAGTCTGGAAAATTTTATTGTGGCACTTCATATCTCAAGGCCACCCTCTTGATAAAAAATCCTAGCAAGGCATAGGCTTTCACAGTGTGCTTATTTTGCCAGTGTCTATCAAGGTAGGGGCACATTTGTCATGTAGAGTATCTAGAAGGCCTAGGAAAAGCTCAAACCTCACCTTATTTGGGTGGGGGATGGGTTTATATGTGATCTTTCTCTAAAATCTCAATCATTGTGGTGGTCTTCTCTGCGGACCTTTCACATTGTCCCCTTTTCCATGGTCCCTGATGGGTGTCGTTGTTACCCCTTTATTTAACCAATCTGTGTTGGTGTTATTTCTTACTAGGGCTAGTATCCAAGGTTATTCGCTATAAGGTATTTATTGATTTCAACTAATAGTGTTGTTTGGAGGTTTTTGGTGTTGTTCTAACCTAAGTTTCTACTCCTAAAGTCTAAAATAATGTTTGAGAGAAACATACTTACTTTAAATGTAAACACTCTAAATTGAATTGAATACTTTGAAAGTAATCACACAATGCTGTAAAGTAAACACACTAAAATTCAATATCAAATCCACACTTCTAAGCTAAGCTGTAGAATAAAATTTGATGAAATTAAATGAATGATAAATGTTTGTTTAAATATGAAAGCATACACATTAATAGTCTATTCTAACCTACATGTTATTAATCCACTCACACATAGAGCATTATATTAATTTTATTAAAAAAATAAGAAGTAATTTATAAATACCAAAAGTACATGTCCTGTCTCCTTAGGGAGTGAGCCCTTGCTTACCCTCAGACTCAAGGTTAAATCAACTCAGTCTTTAATACTATCTTAATGCATAGAATGAAAGAGTAATTTGCTACGAAGTCTTCTTGTATTCAAAATAACAAATTTTACAATATTTTTGCACACGTATAGATTGAGCATGGTTCTGCCTTTTATTGGATGCAAAAGAAACTAACTATGCTAAAATCTAGATAACATCTTAACTAACCAAATAAGAGGATATTCAAAGAGATTAGTTTGTTATGGCTGAAATAGAGAAGAGCATTGCAATAAGATCCACACATGGTTGGGAATATCCTCATGGGATTTTAAACTACATACTCTAGCCATATTTAATCACCAAATCTTACATAAAATATATCCATATCATCTTATTTAAAGCTACAACCTCTAACAACTAACTTCCATCAATGGAAAACTATACAAAAATATAAATCTATATATAGACATGTATGAAAATAGAAAGTATCTAGAGGAGTCCTAGATCATCATGGAATCGCTAGAAGAACTTCTAGAATGCCTTGGAACATACTATGGATAAGTTCATAGTAAGATATGAGAATTTGGAGCATGACTGTCATAATCCATAGTTGACTATCATAATCCATAGCATGGCTACTGTAATCTATAGCTATTTGTCAAGGTCTATAGAACTCCTAGTATAATCTAGAGATATGCTCAAAGTATTAGTTATTGATCATGGCACTTCCTTATCTTCATGAGATCATATAAAAAACTCTAATTTAGATGCTATCATACTTGTACATACCAAAATATGGAAGACTAAACATGAAAATAGTTAGAACATCATGCAAAGAATGCTAACTTAGACTCATATGAGCTTATAGAGATGAAAGCATCCATTTTATACCTTAGGCTAGTTATAAACCCTAAGACTACATGCAATTCTCAATTCAAATGACATGTTTATGACTATTAAGGATGATATATCTTGGATATAATGAGTCATAGTGTGGACTCATCATTTCCCCCACACCTTACCTTTTGTAAGTCCCATTGCAAACTAACTTCTCCTATCCTCATAAATGTGAATATTCTATTCCAACTTGAGATTGAGATGTTATATGGAGTACAGATCTTGGAATATTCTCTCATGAGGAGAAGTAAATCCCATATCCCTGGTAACAAAATGAAGCTAAATAACAAACTATTCCTCAGATTGTGGCCCTGTATTATGCCATGGAGACACAGGAAAAAATAATAGAGGTGGCCTAAATCTCATCCCAATCCATATTTTTTGCCCTCCTTCTTAAAGTACATTAGTAATTATTTGAGTGATGGACTTAGCCCTTCTAAGGGTCCATCTGATAGTGGTAAGAGAAATAACCTCTCTCTATTTTAAAAGGACTATCAATAAACTCTAGTATTGACTACATGTAGTCACCACTTGGTCAAAGAAATGTTGAACAAATAGCTGAAAATTGATAATGCCATCTTGTAGAGTGTAACAATAATGCTCATAGATTTTAGACCATTGGTAATAGAAACTTTGGAATTTTGATGTATATACCAACTTCTCTAGTAGTGCTTATATGGTCATTATATCTATCCTACCATGATATTTGATTCCTATAAGTAGAGAGAAGAGATCTCAATTACAATTCTCAAAAAAAAATTGACCAAAAAATTACTAGTGTTCCCTAGAATAATATCACATAGATAAAATTCACATATTAAATCCTACCTATCAGGAGTACTATTCTGATAGACTGTCAATAATTCTTCACTTATATTAATCTCATGTGGCAATCCAAAAGAGATCTGGAGTAACTGCCATTTGAAAAATTGCTCATGCAATAATAAACTATATGAAAGGGAAGGACTCCTACAAGCTAATAATTTTTCACCAAGGTGATAGGTGAACTGAATAGTTTTTCTAGCTTGTTCTTCCTATTATTGTGCTTGTGTCAAGTCTTCTTATAATTTTTTTTCTTCTTCAATTCTCCCAGTTCAGAACAAATTCACTCCCAGTGACTTCTGACATTAGGGTAGGACAAAGTGGTTTGGAAACTTTATTCTACCATGGGTTTGGGAGGCACATCATAAGAACTAGAAGCTATTTGGGCTTTCAATGTGGTATTTTCCTATTTAGATTTTAGAACATTTATTCTCAAAGATTTATTACCTTCTTCAAATGTCTTGGTGTAACTCCATAGATCAATAATACCATTCTCAGATTCATCTAACTTCTCAAATGATTGAGTTTGAATGCTTTCTATTTTTTTCAACAAAAGAAAGATGACAAAATCCTTACACTAGGTTGAAGATATTAGCTCAGTAATGTCTTCTATATTTTGCTTGATTGTGGCTTCCAACTAGGATAATGCCAAGGCATGATTCAGTTCTACATCATTTGTCTCTTTGGAAGGTTGAGATTATTCATCAATCATGGGAGTTTTACCTTTGTCAATAGATATCTATGTTGAGGTAATAGGAATAGTCTCTATAAAATCATCTTATGGAAAAGGAGTTTTCACTTCCTCTTTTTCTTGTGCTACACTGATAGTGGCAGTGGGTTCTTATCATATACTATCAAGAGTTTATGCAACCATTGCTTTGTCATCATCAACAACTAATATCAATTTTCATTTCATCTTCTGAGTAAGAGGAATAATTTCTTCATGTGAGTCTTTTTGAGGTGATGGATGTGAAACTAGGTCTACTAATGGTTCATATTTTATGATTTAGACGGGTTCTTATGTAGAAGTAGTTTGGGAAGATGGCTCAGGGTTTTTTGTGGAAGATCTAAGTCTTAAACAGGGTCTACTAATGGTTCATATTCTATGATTTAGATGAGTTCCTATGCAAAAGTAGTTTGGGAAGATGGCTTAGGGTTTCTTGTGGAAGATATAAGTTTTAACCTTCTACTTGGATATGATGGTGCAATCACATTGAGGGGATTTGGAGGTCTAAATACAATAACCCTAATAATTGATCTTGTACTTTGAACTAACTCAAGAGTAACCACTTTGGATGAAATAACCCTTGGTGGAGCCCTAAAGCTCGAAGAAAAAGGATCTCGTGGTATGTTCTTAACAAATTTTATGTATTTCCTCTCTTTTCCTTCATGGAAAGTAATCTAGGTTTTTGTGCCCTACTCTTTCTATAGAAAATGATGTTAAATTATCAATTAAATGTGTCCATAATGGTAGATGAAATATGGGTTATTAGGGCACCTCATAGCCATGACTTGAATGGACCCTAATAAAAATGAGAGTAAATGGATTTGATGCTAGGGTTATTACAAGCCATACCTCAAATAAATCAACATTATCATCACAATATAACTTAAAACACTACATTGGCCATCAAAAGTGAGGTATTTCATAATCTAAAAAGATACAGACCTCCAAGGTTTAGATAAGGAATCTCTACTAATACCTTTGATTCTGCCATTGACATCTTGAACATATACTGACATTGGTTCTCCCTTGCCATGGAAAATATGGATGAGGTCATTGAAGGAGGATCTTCCTGTAATCTTGGCCCCTTCATCTAAAATTATAGATAATTCACTAATAACTTGGATGAAGAATGGAATTTGTATGCCTCTAATAGTGGAAAAATCCATATTCAGATGGAGGATGAAATTTATAACAAGGGTTTCATCAAAACCCTAGAATTTCATGAGAAACTCAAGCCATCCTACTATTACAAACACTTGTTTTGATTGTTCATCTCCTAAGTGACCTTCTACAAAATCGGGCTCAGATTTTTTCTTCTATCCCATTCTAATTTGTTTCCAAATAGCTCTGCTCAAGAAGGAAATGACACTTTGCTGGAAAGTAATGGATTATGATAGCAATGATATCCTTTTTGTTTCAATGCTACAAACAAAAACCAAAGCTCCCAAGCATGTCGAGTGATGTTGATAATGTAAACTGATCATGTCATAAGTAATAATGATTACTAATTATTTCCTTTATTATTTATTCATAATCATCATGCTACTAGTTCTTTATTAATTACTTTCCCACATGAGTTGTGATACAATGACAAAGACAAAGTCATCATGGAAGTGTTTATGACTTGATAGGATAAAGTCTGTAACATGTAGTCAAGTTCCAAAAGGTAACTTTTTGAAAAGATTCCCTACTGATGTGGGAATATCCTTCACATAGAAATTATGGAAACTTTGCCAAAGATTGAGCATATACTTGCAGACTCAAAGAATAAGCACTATACCTTTAAAAACTCATGATGTTGTCCTTTTTTAAACTTCTTCACCTATTCTAACAAAAAAAATTGCATGAATTAGTTTAAGAAATGGTATAGAATAATAAAACATCAATGTTTATTTATTTAGAACAAGGAGAATCAATCATAAATGATGATTAATATTGAATTTTTGAACCATTTATTTTTATTTTTTACGCTTGACCAACCATTTATTGGTTTTATGATCAAGGCTCATTTTGTCATACATGATCAACCAATAAGTTGGTTTTCTAGTCATGACTATTAACAACATCCCTGAGGATTTTCATTGTTGATTTTTTTTCTTCTTATTTATTTATTTCTAAACATTTTTAGAGAAGAGGTGAATCTTATTCCTTTATTAATTCCATCTTATCTTCAAGGATCAATATTCATGTAAGCTTTGAGTTTTTCCATGAAACCAAACTCATTTTATACTAGCTGAATGAATTTTTCTTTACTAGAAGGCTTATAGTATAGCTTCAACCTATGTCCATTGACTAGGAGTGTCTTTTGATTACCATCCATAGGCAGTAATTATACTAAACCATTATCAAAATTTTTCTCTACCTAAAATAATCCTAGCCATCTAGTTCTTAACTTACCTTTGAAGTGCTGATACTTAGAATTATATAAAAGTGCCTAGTCTACTTTGAATTTTTTCCCCTTGATGTGAAAATCATGCCATTATTTCCTTTAATATTTCATCATCTCTATCTACTACAAAGCTTCTATTATTATTTCATCTAGCTCATTTAGTTATAAAATTCTCTCTCTTTGTGCTTCATCCAAGTCAATTCCTACTTCTAGTGAAGTCCTTAAAGTTTGCATCTCAAATTCAATTGAAAGGAGAGGTTTCTTACCAAATACCAGTTCATATAGTGAAAAACATGTAGTGGTCTTCCATATTGTGTTGTATACCCATACAACTTTTGAAAGCTTGGCTGCCCAATTATTTCTACTGCTAATGACTATCTTGGTAAAGATATTCTCTAATTATGTATTGGTAACCTCTACTTGTTCATTTGTTTGAGGTTGGTATGGAGAAGAATTTTTATAGTTGACTTGATAGATCTTTGTGAATGCTTGAATATTTTAAGACATGAACTAGGTTCCCTGATCAGACACTATCTCTCTAGGTATTCCAAATCTTTGTATGATCTTGGAGTATAATAAATCTGCTATTGGTTCTTCTATTATAAATGAAAGAGCTTATACTTCAGCCCATTTGGTCAAATAATCTATACATACCAACAAGTACTCCTTGAATTGAGAAGGTGGATCTATGGGCCCAAAAAAGTCCATGCCCCACTTTTCAAAAGGTTCTAAAACTACTTGACAATGAAGAGGCATTTCATAAGATAGTGTAGGTTTACCCATTCTCTGACATGGATCATATTGCCAAATGTACCACTTTATCTGCTTATAAAGAGCTGGCTAGTAGTAACTAGCTCTAAAGATCTTATGTATTGTCCTTTTAAGTGAGCAGTGTCCTCTACCAGGTTCATCATGATAAGCACAAATGATGTCATACATTTCATTATCCTTTACACACATGAGGAAAACATATTTAAACAATATACCATAATCTATTTATAAAAATAACTAGCTTTAATCAACCATTTCTTTTCTTTTCTAGTGAACTAAAAAGGAACTTCCCTTTAGCCAAAAAGTTTGCTATGTCTAGAAAACTAAGATGATTATGTTACAACAATAAATACTTGTTCATCTGGGAAACTATCTTCTATAGGTTCCTATTCATCTACATTATTTAATCTAGAGAGAAAATTAGCAACCACATTGAACTTTTCAAGTTTATTAATAATTATTATATCAAATTCCCATAATAGTAATAGCCATATTATAATTATTCCTCTTACCATAGGTTTATTTATCAAATATCTAATAGCTAAATGATTAGTATATACAAATATTTTGTAACCAGTGATATAGTGTCTAAACTTGTTTATGGCATAAATCATAATAAGGAATTCTTTCTCAATGGTTGTGTAGTTTCTTTCAGTAGGATTCAAATTCTTGCTAATGTAATATATGGTATACATCTATCCATATTCATCTTTTTGTCCTAGAACTACTCCCATAACATGATTAGATACATCAATATAAAAATGGAAAGACTGTGACCAATTAGGTTCTCTTAGGACTGGACCAGAACTCAATTTTTCCTTAATGGTCTTAAAGGCTTGTTGGTAATCTAGAATCCAAATAAACTCACTCTCTTTTGTCAGCAAAGCAAATATTGGAGTAACAGTTTTACTAAAATCTTCTATAAATCTTCAGTAATATCTTGTATGGCCTAATAAGCTTTTGATACTAGTCTAGTTTTGAGGGATATGTAAGTTTGAAATGACTTCAATTTTCTTGGGATCCACTTGGATTCCTTTTACAAAAATATGATGTCCTAAAACTATTCCTTCCCCTACCATGATCAAACATTTTTCATGACTCAAGGATAGATGATGTTCTTCACATATTTTCAATAATTTGCTTATATTATTTAAATTTTATCAAAGGACTCTCCATGAATATTAAAATCATCCATGTAAATTTCCACACAATCATTGGTTAAATCTAAAAATATGGCTAATACTGCTTGTTGGAAGGTAGCAAGTACATTACACAAACCAAAGGGAAATACCTTATATGCAAATGTCCCCTATGGACAAGTGAAAGTTGTTTTATCTTGATCCTCAAGTGCCACTTGTATTTGATTGTACCCACTAAAATCATCCAAAAAAGAAAAGTATCTTTTCCCTACCAAGTTGTAAGGTACTTGGTCAATAAAGGGTAAAGGAAAATAATTTCTTATGGTTGCTTTGTTTAGTTTCCTATAGTCTACGCATACTCTCTATTTACCATTTTAACCAAGGGAGAGACCCATTGGCTATCAAAAATAGGATAAATGAATCCCACTTCTATTAAATTTTTTATCTCAGTTTTCACAATGTCTCTTAAGGCAAAATTAATTCTTATCTGAGGTTGTTGTTTTCTCCAAATCTTGCACCCTAAAAGAGGACGTTCAAGCCTCTTCTAGATTTGGGCAATGTTGGGACATTTACAAGCATTTGGGTATACCTATAGACAAAATGAACCTCTAGATTTAAAGGGGATAGCTCCCTAAATGTGTCTCTGCAAAACAACCTCTATTTGGACTAGTTTGATATAGAGGAAAGAGTTAGAAATTATACAAAAATGAAACCTACTCTAGGATTTTGTGATGCACCGAGATTATCTTCCACATGAATGTCATATCCTAGTGCATGATACAATAAAACACAGATTATTTTCAATCTCTAAATATTATAACACAAGTATTTCAGTATAAAGGTGAGATGTATGAAGTGACACAAGGAAAATGAATTGAAAAACAACCTGTACATTCCAAGAATAATTATACACATGTAGAAATTTGATACACTCAGATGCACTCCATATAACCTTTTAGACTCATAACTCTTACTCAGGCATGAAGGATAAAGGATAAAAACCATCACTTGTTGTCACTATATGTCACTTACACAATCAAACAATTGCTCAGAACTTCAAATAAAAAATATTTGTACCAATGCTTAAAGGCAAAAAACATGACATCAATTCAGTAGGGCTTCACCATACACTACATGGTTGGTTTTTTCACTAGCATAAGGGTTGTATTTATATTAAAAAGTAAGTGAGAAGAGGAGGCCTTTGGTGCCAGAAAGAGGAATCATTCTGTTAGGAGTCCCCATCTTCAGCTACAACCAACTTTGTCAATGATGCTCATTTGAGCCATCTAATTGATCCATGTCACCTCCCTTGAACACTCTTGGCCTGATCTCTCAAAGATGCTTCTCCAATGATTACCTAGTAGAATCAAGATATTTTGAGTAAAGGCATCAATGTAGTTATTACAAGGGAGTCCACTTGTCGCATATTGTCTAGGTGCTAACAACTCTCCACCAGCTTGCTGAGGTGTGCAATAGTGTAGGGGAGAGTCATTTTCACTCTATTGGCCTTGTCTTCTTCCTTTGATTGGTCATCAAAAATGACTTGGATCCTGATTTGATCAACGATGAGATGAGCCCCTTTGATCCTTTGATGGATGGAGAATGTGATCCCTTGGATTTGATTTGAATCCTCTTGTTTGAACACTAATGAATATTCCATCATCTTGAAGTTGATGTCCATATAATCATCATTCTACTTGGACAATTTCTTCAGAGACATTTCCTTTGGGCATTCTTTTCAAATAATTTATTGTGAACATTTTCTCTAAAATAAATAACCTTTCAGGCCCTTTTTTATTGGTCCATTTTCATTGATCCATGTCCTTTTGGGCCTTTTAGAGTGTCTCTTCAGAAAGATTGTTTTGGATAAAATGTTTGAAATAATTGTTTCAGGCTTTCTGCAAGTGTCCCTTCAATAACTTTTTGAAGGACACTTTTGTTGAGAATAAACCTTTGACATTTTCATTTTGCCTCTCTTGAAATCCTAAACATGCCCTTCAATATTCTTGAAACATCACTTTGGAAAGCCCAAAAAGGACACTTTTTAGAGAAAATACCCTTCGAGGAAAGTGTGTAGGGTACTTTGCATAGAAAAGACCCTTCAAAATTTTTAAAAGTGTCCCTTCAAATTTTTTTTGAAGGACACTTTCAAACCTTTTGAAGGGCATCTGCATGAGGAACAATTCTTTTGGAAATCTTTAAGTGTCCAATTCTTTCAAACTTTGAAAATGACTCTTTCGAAGAATTATTTTGAATAAAATGTTTGTAATAATTCCTTTGGAAAATTTTTAAGGATCAATTATTTTAGAGAAATTGAAATTACCTTTTGGAATTTTGAAATTGACCACTTTTTTGAGAAAAATACCTTTCAAAAAGGTTGAAAATGCCCTTCGTAAAAGTGCAAAGTGTCCCTTCAGAAAACTTGAAGTGGACCAATTCTTTCAGAGAAATTGAAACCCTTCAGAAAGATTATTTTAGATAAATTTTTTGAAACAAATCCTTAAAAAATCCTATAAATTCCTTTCAAAAACTTGAAATGTGCCCTTTGGAAAACTTGAAAACATCCCTTTGCAAGAGAAAAAGACCCTTCGAAAAGATTGTTTCGGACAAAAAGTCCAAAATAAATCCTTCAAAAAAGTTCTAAGAGATAATTATTTAAAAAAAAAGTAAGGGACATTTATTTAGGAAATATCACAAAGTACCCTTCAAAAAACTTATTTAGGACACTTTCATGAGGAAAAAACCCCTTAGCAGAATGAAAATGACCCTTTGAGCTTTTGCAAAGGAGCTTTCAGAAAGATGAAATGGACCAATTCTTTCAGAAAGATTATTTTGGACAAAAAGTTTGAAATAATTATTTTGGGTCTTAAACAAAAAAAATGAAGTAAAACCTTCCTGAAATAAATAACACTTACAAGAAGATAAAACAAAAGCTTCCTCCTATAGACAAAATGTGAATGCTACACTTAGCCAAAATGAAAGAGGCAAAACCTGGGAGTGAAAAATGGCTAATATTCTTGGTGATTCCAGGGGGAGGCATGCCTACTATTCCTAAGACTAGTTGCCTAAATCTTTCCATTGGGTATGGAGTCATGCATATAGGCACTCAAAAATGACTTGAACATACTTTTGGCCCAAAAAAAAAAAGTTAAATTGATTCATACCCATAAAGGTAGAGATGCACACCAAACAAAAGAAAGGAAACACACATGTGCTACAAAGCACTTAAGGAACACAACATTAAACCAAAGGAAACACAACTAAACTACTATTTATAATAGACTTGTAAAGACTAATAGTAGAACTTTAGATGTATCCCATTCATAGGGATAGGTAATTCTTCTCCATTCATCTTGGTATGCTTGAAAAAGTTGCTCTGCTTGTACTTACTAATGATGTAAGGGCCACTCCACAAAGTGTCAAACTTTGTATGTTTGCTTGGTTTTGATCTATCCTCATCCCATTTTAAAACCAAGTCACCTTCCTTGAACACTCTTACACTTTCTCTTTTGTCAAAGGACTTCTTCATGAGTACTTGGTGGTGTTCCATGGTCTTGTGTGCATTGTCTCTTGCTTATTGTAGCTACATTAGTTATATCAATCTGACTTTAATTGGAGTATTCTCAAGTAGTTTTAGTTGTTATGCAAGTTATAGAATAGGGAGTTATTGAAATATGGACAACCGAGCCTCTCTCCCATAAACAAGCATAAAGGGAGAGTTACCAATTGATCTCTTAGGAGTAATCCTGTCATCCCATAAGGCTATCTTCAACTTATTGTGCCATGCCCTTTGATTTTTCTCTAATGTCTTCTTGATGATCTTGATGAGATTCTTGTTAGTAGACTCAGCCAATCCATTACCTTGAGATAATAATTGGATGAGGTACTCAAGAAAAATCCATTCCTATTTGCCCAATCAAAAGTTTTATCACTTATGAAAGCAAGTCAATTATCATAAATGATAACATGGGGAACTCCAAACTTTGTTATAATTCTCTCATAGATTTCCAAGATAGCATTTTCACTTGCCTCTTTTAATGCAATAGCCTCTACCCACCTTGTGAAGTAGTTAGTAGCAGCCAATATCCATTTGTGTTGAGCACTTGATGGAGGGTTGATCATACCAATGAAATCAAGGCCCCATTGCATGAAAGGCTGGTCTACTTGGATAAGATTAATGGAAGGGCTGTAAGCTTCTATTTGCCTACAAAGAAGGCATATTGAGGACACTTTTTAGCCCAATGGTAATAGTCCTTAAAAAGACTAGGCCAATAGTAACCAATCCTCATAATCTTTACAACTGTCATCTTATGAGAGAAATGACCTCCATCTGCACCATTGTGAAACTTTTCTAGTAGCATATCAAATTGATCAATGTTAACACACCTCAAAAACACACCATTCATGTCTTTTCTAATGAGAACACCATCTACAAGACAATAAGGAATGGTCTGCAATCTAAAATACCTCATTTGAGACTTGTTCAAGCCATTAGGGCACTCACCATTTTGAAGAAAACTAATGATGTCTTGTGTCCAACTTTGAAATTGTATGTGATTAGTTGGTTGGAGTTGAACTTGGTTGATTAAGACTTCATATTTTGGCTCTTGGAAATCTGAAGCTAAATGCTCACATAATCCTTTTCTTCTTACCAAGTTCATAACCTTAATATCCACATCATACTCCATCACCTTTGTATTCCACCTAGCTCTCTTTTCATTAAGGTCTTTGCTTAGGAGAAATTCCTTGGTGCTAGGATGAGAAACCATGACATGTATTTTATTGTTTGAAACCATGTATCTAAATTTATTCAATCCTCTTATCATGGATAGAGCTTGATTCTCAACAAATGTATACTTGATCTCATAATCTTTCAATCCTTGGCTAAAGAATGCAATTGGTTGCTCTACCTCTTTATCATTCTTTTGCATAAGCATAACTGAGATTGTATCAAGGTTAGAAAAGGTATAGAGTATGAAATCTTTGGCAAAGTTTGGGTTCAAGAGAGTAGGATATTTTATAATCACTTGCTTGATTACCTCAAAACTACTCTTACCTTCCTCTATCCAAGCAAAATATTGGTTTTTCTTGAGCATGGCTGTGATAGGCTTTACCATAGTTGAAAACCCTGTAATAAACCTTCTTACAAAGTTTATTTTCCCCAAGAAGATCTGACGTCATTTCTTGTGTTGAGTTAAAGACAAGCCTCTAATAGCCTCAATCCTCTCGGGGTCAATGGACAAGCCTTCTTTTGAAACAATATGACCCAATAGCTTACCTTCATGGATAAAAAAGATGCATGTTTTTGGATTAAGGGATATTCCATACTCCCTACATTTCTCAAACACCTACCCTAGATGTTCCATATGATCAGTAGCACCCTTTGAAAAAATAGTTATATCATCAAGGTACACGAGCAAAAACTTATTGATCAAACCCTTAAAAGCCATGTCTATTGCCCCTTGAAATGTAGCTCTAGCATTAGATAAACCAAATGGCATCTTCCTATAGGCAAAGGTCCCCCATTTTGTAGTGAAGGCTATCTTGAATTGATCCTCTTCATTTACCAGTATCTGATTGTAACCTAAATAACCATTAAGAAGTGAGAAGCATTGAGAACCTAAAACTACTTACAAAATTTGTTCCATGAAAGGTAGTGGATAATGATCCTTAAGAGACACTCTATTAAGATCTCAAAAATATACATAAAGTCTGATCTCTCCATTATTATTTTGAATAGGTAAAATATTAGCCGCCCAAGTTGAGTGTTTGATAGGAAAGTTAAACCTGGACTCAATCAACTTGGTCAGCTCTTTCTTCATGAGTTCCTCTATCTTGAGATTGATAGGCCTTTTTTTGTGCCTAACTGGTTTAGCTCCAGATTCTAACTCAATGGTGTGATGAGCTAAACTTGGATCAAACCCTTTCAAATATTTTTATTCCTAAGAAAAAATTTCATGGAACTCTTTGCATAATTCAATAAAGGCCTGTCTCTCGAACAAAGTGTTGTCCCCAAAAATGAGTGACATTTTTGGGACAACCTATGAACTATTTTGGTTCATCAGACCAAAATCATCTCTCCCTTTTTCAAAAACTGATTCTGGGCATTCAGGTTCTTCATTTTTCAAAGCTTTTTCCAGAAATCTACAGACTTAACATGCTTGAAATTAGCAGGTTCAATAGGTTCAAAGGCTACTGTAGGCGAGTTCAACCAAAAGAACAATTTTCTGACACTTAGTCATTTCTAGGATTGGTTCAATGCCTTGGTTCAATCAAAAATGTCCATCGGCAAGCTTTAAAGAACAAAGGCTTGAACTGTTGAACCGTTGAGCCTTGAACCATTTTGGTTCAATGGTTCAACAAGTTCAACGACCAATTGGTTCAATGCACTTGGTGCAAAAGATTAAAAAGACTTGGCCAAATAACAAAGAATGAACCGATTGAACCATTGAACTAAAAGTTGGTTCAATCGATAGGTTCAAGGGGTTGCCCCAAAGCCAAAGGAATAAGTGCCCTTGCAGAGGGTAGCGAGCAAAAATGGACAAAGTGAACTCCTTTTGAAAAATGAACAAGGCAAAAGGCAAAGTAGAGTCCTTCAGACAAATTGTCTGAAGGAATTCCTTTGGACATTTTGTTTAAAGGAATTCACTTGGGAAGAAAGCCCAATTGAAAGTGAAGGAAAAGCCTGACTAAAAAGACAAAGTGCAATAGAAGCTACCACATGTCTATTATAAAGTACAGTGGAAGCTGCCACATGTCATCTTCTGCAAGACTCTCAAAAGGTTTCTAAAGCTTCTATAAGTTAAGCAAAATACGTCACGTGTCCTGTTATGACTTAGTAGAATGTGAAAAGTGTTTGCGTCCGCGTTCCCCTTTTGAAGTTGCACGGGCAAGAAGTGTCATGGATCCCATTTTTCATAAGTTTCTAATGAGTTTCATAATAGCAGAACTTGCCACTTGTCAAAGATGCAGAAAGGACCCCCCCAAAGACTTAGACAAGAAGGGCTAGAAAGGACAAAGAAGCAACATGGATGATTCCAAAGGCAAGTTCAATTAAAGTGATGGTTCAACTAGAGAGCAAAGAAGCACTTAAACAAGGAAGTGATGGACCAAAAGAGACAAAATGAACTGACGAAGTGATGAACCAATAAACTTTCAAATGGTTCACGGGTTCAAACTTCAACACAGTTCAAGCAGCTAGCGACCATTGATAGTCCCTCGGATGTCAAATTTAAAGTGAAGGAAAATCTGTGGAAATTCAAATAAAGCACATAATTTAAATAAAGTACCAAGCAAATGGCTAAAAAGGGAGCCCAAAGATTCAAATTGCTATAGGGGAGAGAGGAGCGAGACCAAAGGACTAAAAATATTTTCAAAAGAGTTATTTCCAGTAGATGAAATAGTGGATCAAGTAGACTTACACTTTTGAGTGCACCAAATCAAGGATGCAGGCTCATTTTTCTTCCATAAAGTAATGATGAATTGGATAGATGTGAAAATATCAAGAAAAAGACCAGACAGTCCATGCTAAGAAGAGACATATTAGAGGAATAGACACGCCATAGTTATGGCAATACACTATTCCCATCATGGCCCCTCCAGACAAAATTGAAGGCGCATTGAAGACACTGACTGCAACATGGGCCATCCCATGGGAAGGAATGCCAAGCCTTGCGTAGTTTGCTATAAGATTGTAATTTCTCCCATTAGTAAAGGAGACTTTTCATTTTTACAGGAGCAAAACTCTGCCTAGTTGAAAGAAGAATACTGAGACTTTGAGCTCAGATTGTAATTTCATTTCATTTTATCTGAATGAGAAAGCAAGTTGTTTGTAGACTTTGTACTATTTTAGCTTGTATCATTTTAGGAGATTATTCTTATGTCTGTCTTCTGAATGTGTTATCATCCATTTAATTTGGCAAGCAAAATTAGTGAAAGTAAGAAGGAAGGTGTCCTGAAACCAACTATGGGAAAGACTTTGTGCTTTCACATTTGTTTTCAGTGTGTGTGTTTTCTTTTCTTTCTATGTTGAGGATTCTGGGATGACTTTATGCCCCCATTATCTTTTATGTTATACTCTTTAGGTAGTTGAGGTGGAAACTTTGTGTTCTATTTCATCTTACTGGTTACTATGCTTGTGTTACCAGTTTCTTGTCATACCTTAAAGAAAATCCTGCTGTTTCCTGTAAGAACACTTCTGAAAGAAGAGAAGTGCCTTCAGTGTTCTCACCAAGATTTTCTCCTCTATTTGTTAACATCATCTTTGAAAGAAGAGAGATGGATGGCGTATCCTACCCTTGAGTGTTACTTTCTGCTTATTTATATAGTATATATAGCTCCTACATATTTATAGGGAACCTCCCCTTGATGAGAGGAGAGATTTGTCCACCTCTGATGTAGTAAAACTACACACTAAGCTGACCAATCTCCTTTGTTGTGGATGATAAGACCTATTTTGCTCAATCAGACTATTAACTAACAAAATATTCACCCAACAGTCTTTTTAGCGACTCTGCTGGGGGTCGAGTGCATAGTTTAAAGTCTCAAACTTCAAGCTGAAGTAGATCCTACTCTTTTCCATTTTTATTCTGCAATTTGGCAACTCCACATTATACCAGAAGCCAAAAATCTCAAGGTGTTGTTGACCCTACTTTTGAGTTGGTGCAGCAGAGTAATTTTGAGTTGTTTCCTCCACAACCTCACCTTTGACGAACTAGGAGTCTTCCTCCTAGCCTTATGAGGTCACCAACACAAGGTAGAGCTTCTTTTTCTACTGCTAGCAGAGCTTTGCCTATCCATTCTCCACCTAGATTTGTGATCCCACTTTTACATAATCAAATCATGGCTTAAGGCCCCTGGGGTAACTCTTTTGGTCCACTGAATTTAACTCCACCTTTACATGAGCTTCCACATAGTTCAAGGAAGAATTTCCCCAAATTCTTTGGTGATGGGAAAGTTCATCCTGATGAACACATTACAGCTTTTAGCATAGCCTGTGGCATAAGAGGGGTGGAATTTGAAGACATAGCAGTCAGGCTATTCTTGGAGACACAGAAGGTGCTACTGTAGACTGGTTCTACCATCTGCAAGCTTGATCAATGACTGATTTGGACACTTTGAAAGACAAATTTAAAGCTAAGTTCAACCCTACAGAAGATGCACATGCCTTGCTAGCCTAGCTCACACAGATGAAGAAGGAGCCCCATGAGCCTATGAGGGACTTCATTTCTAGGTTTGACAAGTTGAGGCATAGGATTCCCATGGTCGCCCAGTTGACACCTCAGAATCTCAAGTGTTTCTTTATCAACTCACAACTACCTGAAGTAAGCTTCCTGCTAAGATGGGCTAGACACATAGACCTTGCTGCTGCTCATGACTTGGCTACTGAGGTAGAAGATGACCTTATATTGGCACGAAAGATAAGGAGAGACCTTAATAAAGGTAAATCCTCTTCATCTTCTAAATACTCACCTATAGTCACCACTGACCCAATGGTACAAAAGATAGTAAATGAAGTGATAGCTCTCAGAAAGCAAATGATCCAAGGGATGTCATCTGCTCTTGCATACAGAGATATGTCTAAGAAGACATTTTAGAATTAGGCATACCAAGGTAATGCTGCTAAGAATCAAGGACAACAAAATCACCTTCCTCCTCCATAGAGGAACCTTGCCCTTGAAGCACCTCCAAATAACTCAGCAGTTGGATATCTTGATGCTGAATCAGATTTCTCATTCTAGCCTGAGTTGAATCCTGAAGATGACACTAATCTCTTCACTAAGGAAGAAGAAGAATTAGCTGGTGACTCCCACATCAATTCCCTAAACTACCAGGATGAACCCAAAAGTGAAGGCAATATAGCTGAGGGATCATACGCTATATTCACCTGGTCTAGGAATCAATTAGCTCAATCGACTGATAAGGAGAAAGTAGAGGAGTGACCTCGATCAATAGTTTCAATTGCTAAGTAGGGATCCACTCTTCCTTTCCAGCCAAAGGACCTAGTGAATGTAAGAAAGGTAAGTACCTCAAATGCCCCTACACCTTCTACTTAAAATTTACAGTCCAGTCCTCCTCCTTCCAAAAATCAAAAGGATGAACTCCCATCCTCTACTCCTGGCTCATTCTAGGCATTTGACATAATTGACCATATAAAAAAAACCAAAATTCAAATGTCTGAATTTGAATTTCTGTAGTCCCATCCTGAGCAATTAGATAAATTGGTTGTGTGTGAAAAACTAAAATGCCCCTGTAGGATAAGCAATTCCCAAGGTGACTTGTGATTCTGCCAAGTATGCACCCACTAGGAATAACCTTGTCATTACTCCCCTTGCTACTCCTGGCAAGACTAAACCTTTCTATGTCTCATTGCTGATAAATGGACATCAGCTGAACAACTACATCATTGATTCTGGAGCCTCAGACAATGTTATGCCTACTAAAGTGGTTAAATCCCTTGGCCTTACACTGACCAAAACCTTTGGTAGATGCTTCTCCATGGAAAACAAATAAGTACCACTGCTGGGGCAGATCAAAGATGCCCAATTTGCATTTACAACATTCCCAGACAAGAGAATTAAGATGACTGTCTTGGTGGCCGATGTCCCTGCATCCTATGGCATCCTTCTTGGGTGGAATTTTTGCAGGGATGTTGGTGGTGAATTTAGCATGGACTTATTTGAGGCAAGGATTTCAGTCAAAGGTTTTATGAAGAGGCTACTCCTTAAGAAGGAAGTGAAATACGTGGTTACCCAGACCTCAACACCTGAAGCTCAAATTCTATTTGAGTATTCAAGCATGGGTAACTACTTTTTATTCATAGATAAATTCCATGAAATGCCTGTTGAAACTCTTGAAGGTGAAAATTTGAAGATTAGTTCAGTTGGAATAGCAAAATATTTGGTAGAGCACAATGCAAGTGTGGAGGAATCTCCTCTGAATGAAGAAGAGTCCAAATAAAAATTAGTATCAAATGAGGTATGGATTCTTAAATTTGATGGCAGCTACTCCTCCACTGGTTCAGGAGCAGGAGTTGTGTTGATATCTCCTCAAGGAGATATTTTTCCTTCATCCTACAAGTTACAGTTCAACAACACGAATAACATGGTTGAATATGAATCTTTGTTGCTGGGATTGAGGGCTGCTCGAGACAAAGGCATCAAGCTCCTTCATGCCAAAAGAGATGCTAAACTAGTGGTTTGTCAAGTGAGAAACCTATACCAAACTAAGAATGAAAGATTGCATCACTATCATAATCTAGTCTGGGACCAAATTGAAAGCTTTGATGCTTTTAGCATCTCTGCCATTCCTAGAGAATTTAATGACCGGGCTGATGCACTGGCTGTTTTAGCTACTCTCTTGGTCCCTCACCCAGACTTCAAAGGAGACAAGTGCACTATTGAGCTAGTCTTTAGACCAAATGTACCTGATAATGCCAATCATTGGTAGGTGTTTAACAATGATAGCTAAATCATTGCCTTCTTGAAGAAAAAAGATAGCTTTGAATAACTACATTTTGAAGGCAATGAACCTCAGAAGTGTGAACCGACTCTTGAATCAAATTCAGACATAGGCGAGGAGTTATTACAACTTAAAAGGAATAATATTCCCAAAGGCCTGGTTTCCCTTGAGAAACTATTTGACAAACCTGACATATTTTTTAAACAGTAGCAAATGGATTCAAGCTCCTCTCAGGAGTTTGATCAAGTAAATCTAGGTACCAAGGATGATCCCAAGATGGTGAACATTGGGAAATGCTGCACTCCTGAGGAGAAATTCAAGTTCACTACTCTACTCCACCAATACATGGACATCTTAGCATACTCCTATGATGACCTACAGTCACTCAGGCCTGATGAAATTTGACATGACATTCCTCTCAAGGCTAATTCAACACCCTACAGACAAAAGTCTAGGCATTTTAATCTAAAAACATCAGGTACCATTTTGTCTAAAATACAAAAAATGCTAAATGCCAGGATAATCTTCCCACTCCATTATTCCACATGGATTGCAAATATAGTGCCTGTGAGGAAGAAGAATGGCAAAATTCACCTCTATGTAGATTTTAGGAACTTAAATCAATCATCTTTGAAGGATAACTATCCTTTGTCAATCATGGATCAAGTGCTTCAGATAGTGACGGGTTCAAAAATGTTATCAATGCTAGATGGCTTCTTAGGATATAATCAAGTTGAAGTTGGTGAGACAGACCAGCATAAGACTGCTTTCACCACACCTTGGGGAACATTTGCATATAGAAGGATACCTTTTGGCTTGATAAATGCTAGCACCACCTTCCAAAGAGCAATGGACCTTGCCTTCAAGGATGAGATGGGTAAGTTCATTGTAGTTTATCTTGATGACTTATCTATCCTCTCTAAGCATCACCCAGATCATGTGCGCCATTTTCAACAAGTGCTAAAATGTTGCCGCCAGAATGGCATTTCCTTAAACCCCAAGAAGTCAGTCTTTGGAGTAACAAAGGGGAAACTTCTCAGACACATTATGTCAAAAGGGGGCATAAATATTGATTCAAACAGAGTCAAGTCTCTTCAAGAGCTTACCTTGCCCATAAGTAAGACTGTTGTTCACTCTTTCTTTGGAAAGGTGAATTTATTATGGAGGTTCATCCCCAAGTTTGCTGAGAAGACTAGGTACATTGTAAACATGATGAAGGGAAAAGCCACCTTCAGCTAGACTGAAGAAGGTAAGTCGGCATTTGAGGATATCAAGACTGCCATTACTCATGCTCCAATTTTGGTTTGTCCAGACTATAACAAAGAGTTCACCATATACAGTTATGCTTCAGAACACATGCTTTCAACAATTTTGGTTCAACAAAATAAAGAAAGTATGAAATCCCCTATTTTCTTCATGAGTTATCCTCTCAAAGCTCATGAGCTGAAATACTCAAACATGGAGAAGCATGCTTATGCAGTGGTGAAGGCAGTGAAGCATTTTCACTTCTACATCTTAAATTCACACACTACTGCCTTGGTTCCTGACACCACGGTCAAATCCATACTGACTCAGCAGAAGTTTGAGATGAAAAGAGGCAATTGGGTCGCAAAGATCTAAGAGTTTGATCTGGTCATCAAACCAACAAAGCTAGTGCATGGAAAGGGGCTATGCCAATTAATTGATGATAACAAGCTAGAAAGAATAGAGCATGAAGAATCAGAGGTGGAAGACACACCAACAATCCTCTTTGTCTCCACCACAAATGAGTGGTATTCAGGTATTGCTCATTTCCTTACTTATGGTGAGTGTCCCGATCACCTATCTTATAAAGAAAGGAGAACTATCAAGTTGAAAGCTGCAAATTTTGTCCTCTGGGACAATGGCCTATACAAGAGGAGCCTTGATGGAGTGTTCCTTCGCTATTTGGACACGAAGTAACAAAGCCAACTTCTGAAGTCCTTCCACAATTTGACATGTGAAGGACATTTTTTTGTTCCTGTGACTGCCCATAAAATTCTACGAGCCAGGTACTACTAGCCAACTCTCTTTTAGGATGCATACAAATGGGTAAGAAAATGTGAACTATGCCAACAGTTTGTTGGCTGCCCTACCTCTCAAGCCCGTGGTCATAGAGGAGCCATTCCAGCAATGGGGAATTGATTTTATTGGAGTTATAAACCCATCTTCAAGTGCTGGACATGATTAGATCCTTACATCAACAGATTACTTCACCAAGTGGGTGGAAGCAATTCCAACTAAGCATCCTACTTTAGAAGTAGTGTGCAATTTCTTCAAAGAGAACATTATTTCTAAGTTTAGGGTCCCAACCAAGATTGTCACTGACAATGCAGCTTGTTTCACTTCTTAGGAGATTACTCAATTCTATTTCTACTATGGGATTACACTCTCCCACTCTTCTGATTACTTTCCACAAGGGAATGGACAAGCTAAATCAAGCAATAAGAACCTGGTGACTATCATCAAGAAACTGGTGGATGACAACCAAAGGACATGGCATAAAAAATTGGTTGATGCTCTATAGGTAGACATAATTACACCAAAGAGAGCAATTGGTATGTCTCCTTTCCAAATTATTTATGGTATCAATGCTGAGATACCAATCACCTTGGAATTGCTAGCATTGAAATTAGCTAAGGCAATTGAGGATCAAACATATGAAAGCACCCTTGATAAGAGGATCATGTGCTTGACTGAGCTAGATGAGCAGAGAACTATGGTGGTGGACTGAATCACTACCCACCAAAGTTTGGTGAAGAAGCTTTTCAACCAGAAGGTAAATAACCATGATTTATGGGTTAAAGATCAAGTTTTGCTATGGGAAAAAAGGAGAGAGCCAAAGGGGATGCATGGAAAGTTTTATTCTCTTTGGAGAGGCTCATTTATTATCCACTAGCTAATGGTGAGAACAACTTCCTGTTGAAATATCAAGATGACACACTATTTACTCTACCTCATAATGGGCAGCATCTGAAGCACTTCAATTCCTGATGTGTCAGATAGGTTCACCTGTACATATGTATATCTATATAGTCTTTATTTTTTGCTTTGTGTTGTTCTTTTTTTTTTGAAGCCTTTCTTTTTGGGTAGCATGACTCCATAGCCCAATGGCATACTTCAAGGCACTGGAGATTTTGGTTTCTACTCCCCTCAGATATTCCAAGTTTTCAACTGAAGGAAGTTCCCCAACTAGAGCCAGCTATTGTCTCCAAAAATGAGTGACATTTTTGGGACAACCTATGAACTAATTTGGTTCTTCAGACCAAAATCATCTCTCCCTTTTTCAAAAATTGATTCTAAGCATTTGGGTTCTTCATTTTTCAAAGCTTTTCCAAAAATATATGGACTCAACATGCTTGAAATTAGCAGGTTTAGCAGGTTCAAAGGCTCCTACAGGTGAGTTCAATCAAAAGAAAAAGTTTCTGACACTTAGTCATTTCCAAGATTGGTTCAGTGCCTTGGTTCAATAAAAAATGTTCATCGGCAAGCTTTAAAGAACAAAGGCTTAAACTATTGAACCGTTGAACCTTGAACCATTTTGGTTCAATGGTTCAATGACCAATTGGTTCAATGTGCTTGGTGAAAAAGATTAAAAAGACTTGGCCAAATAACAAAGAATGAACTGATGAACTGATTGAACCGTTGAACCAAAAGTTGGTTCAATCGGTAGGTTCAAGGGGCTGCCCCAAAGCCAAAGGAACAAGTGCCCTTACAGAGGGCAGCGAGCAAAAATAGACAAAGTGAAATCCTTTGAAAAAATGAACAAGGCAAAAGGCAAAGTAGAGTCCTTCAGACAAATTGTTTGAAGGAATTCACCTGAGAAGAAAGCCCAATTGAGAGCGAAGGAAAACCTTGACTAAAAAGACAAAGTGCAGCGGAAGTTGTCATGTGTCCATTATAAAGCAGAGTAGAAGCCGCCATGTGTCATCTTCTATAGGACTCTCAAAAGGTTTCTAAAGCTTCTATAAGTTAAGCGGAATATGTCAGGTGTCCTGTTATGACTCAGTGGAATGTGACAAGTGTTTTCATCTGCATTCCCCTTTTGAAGTTGCTCGGGCAAGACGTGTCATGGATCCCATTTTTCATAAGTTTATAATGAGTTTCATAACAATAAAACTTGCCACTTGTCAAAGATGCAGAAAGGACCCCCCAAAGACTTAGACAAGAAAGGCTAGAAAGGACAAAGAAGCAACATGGACGATTCTAAAGGCAAGTTCAATTAAAGTGATGGTTCAACCAGAGAGCAAAGAAGCACTTAAGTAGGGAAGCAATGGACCAAAAGAGATAGAATGAATCGATGAAGCGATGAACCAATGAAATTTCAAATGGTTCACGGGTTCAAAGTTCAACACGGTTCAAGCAGCTAGCGACCATTGACAGTCCCTCAAACATCAAATTTAAAGTGAGGGAAAATTTGTGGAAATTCAAATAAAGCACATAATTTAAATAAAGAACCAAGTGACTGGCTAAAAAGGGAGCCCAAAGATTCAAATTGCTATAGGGGAGAGAGGAGCGAGACCAAAGGACTAAAAATATATTCAAAAGAGTTATTTTCAGTAGATGAAATAGTGGATCAAGTAGACTTACACTTCTGAGTGCACCAAATCAAGGATGCAGGCTCATTTTTCTTCCATAAAGTAATGACGAATTGGATAGATGTGAAAATATCAAGAAAAAGACCAGACAATCCATGCTAAGAAGAGACATATTAGAGGAATAGACATGCCATAGTTATGGCAATACACTATTCCCAACATGGTCCCTCTAGACAAAATTGAAGGCACATTGAAGAAGTTGACTGCAGCATGGGCCGTCCCATGAGAAGGAATGCCAAGCCTTACGTAGTTTTCTATAAGATTGTAATTTCTCTCATTAGTAAAGGAGACTTATCATTTTTATAGGAGCGAAACTCTACCTAGTTGAAAGAAGAATACTAAGACTTTGAGCTCAGATTGTAATTTCATTTCATTTTATTTGAATGAGAAAGCAAGTTGTTTGTAGACTTTGTGCTATTTTGGCTTGTATCATTTTAGGAGATTATTCTTATGTCTGTCTTCTGAATGTGTTCTCATCCATTTGATTTGGCAAGAAGAATTAGTGAAAGTAATAAGGAAGGTGTCCTAAAACCAACTGTGGGAAAGACTTTGCGCTTTCACATTTATTTTTAGTGTGTGTGTTTTATTTTCTTTTTGTGTTGAGGATTCTGGGATGACTTTGTGCCCCCATTATCCTTTGTGTTATACTCTTTGGGTAGTTGAGGTGGAAACTTTGTGTTCTATTTCATCCTGCTGGTTACTACACTTGTGTTACCAGTTTCTTGTCATACTTGAAAGAAAATCCTACTATTTCTTGCAAGAACACTTTTGAAAGAAGAGAAGTGCCTTCAGTGTTCTCACCAAGATTTTCTCCTCTATTTGTTAACATCATCTTTGAAAGAAGAGAGATGGATGGCGTATCCTACCCCTGAGTGTTACTTTCTACTTATTTATATAGTATATATAGCTCTTGCATATTTATAGGGAACCTCCCCTTGATGAGAGGAGAGATTTGTCCACCTCTGATGTAGTAAACCTGCACACTGGGCTGACCAATCTCCTTTGTTGTGGATGACAAGACCTATTTTTCTCAATCAGACTGTTGACTGACAAAATATTCACCCAACACAAAGAACATACCTTACCAATTTTTAAGAGCTTGTCCTTGTAAATCATGACTCTCTCATAGTTCTCTTCTTTCATGGACATGCTCACTCTTTATTTCTTATTTTGATCATCTTCATTGAAAGCACTCTCTAAAGTAACCATCCCCTTAGGTATCTTATTTGTCTTCAACTGAATAACTTGTTCTTCATATTGATCATGCGATCTCTTTTGGTTCCTTGAGGAGAATCTTGCTTCATTTTATAAGAAGTGTATAATGTGTTCATCGCTTTAAAATAATTACCATGACACTTCATTAACTAGATTAGAAGGCCTCATAATGACTTTAATATTAGATTGATCTTTCTCCTTTCCTACATTAGCAACTGGGTCAAACTGTGCTCCTATGGCAGCCAATCTATCAACATTTTTATTTGAATCCCTTGGTATGGGCTATATGTTAAAGGCATCAAAGTCTTCAAGTAGGTGCCATACCCTATGATTTTAGGATTTAAGCAAGGTATTATTAGATGTAACTTGATTTCTCACTTGTTGGATGACCAATTCAATCCCCATAAACTTTCAAATGCTTGATCCCTCTCTTCTATGCCCATTGGAGGCCATGAACTAGGCCTTCATATTCTGTCACATTATAGGTGTAGTTGAAGTGGAATACATATGAGATGTAGTATTAATTATTTAATAGAGAAAATAACATAACATGAACTCCTACACCTACTTTGATTTTTGAGCCATCAAAAAACATTTCCCATATTCTTTCAAGTTTATGGTCTTCATTAGTGAGTGAAGGGATTGAAATATCTTTTTCGTGTATACAATAAACTCCCAAATAAATATCTTATATAAATGTATATGGATCAAGTCCATGTATTTTAGTGCTATAATTATCAAGGAAAAGATCAAAAATACCTTCAAGGGAGAAGGATGCTTCACCATCCATGACACCTTCCTCTTCTTTGCTAATTAGACAATTCTGATTTGAACTTATTTCCATGTATGGCTCAATATGAAACCTTGATAAGGGATAAGTCCATATAGTCACCTTGGTTCCATACCTTGTTTTAAAATATAGAAAATACTAGTCATTAAAAAGGTACCCTCCTATCTTAGCTGTGAAGTCCCTTGACAAGCAAATAGCAAAATGCGCTGGAAGGTCTACCACCACAATGTCTTGTATAATGGGGAAACTTGGGCAACCATGTAGAAAGAATTTAAAACCCTTGACCAATCCAAATATCTTTGTTGGAGTCCCATCAAGCTAAAATACACCTTTACTATGTGGTTCATACTTCAGTCTTAATTTATCAGCCACCACCTTAGGCATGATAGTGGTACTAGCTCCAATATCTATAATACAATTGCGAACCAACTTGTCTCCCATAATGAGTGTGAGGTAGAAGGATGGAATATTTTTAGATTTTGTGGAGGGATCTAAGACATGATTTGGAGAATTGGTAAGGGCCACACTATTGTGTTTTGAAGTTTGAGGGGCTACATGAATGTTTGCAAGCTGTTCTTGTAAGACCTTCTTTTGACCAGACATATGCAATACTTCCCAAAGAGATATGCTTGTCTTGGCATTCTTCAAAGAATCAAAAATATTTATAGGGGAATTATTCACCTTTTATTACATTCTTGAAGGTAGTGAGGGAGTATGAACCTGCTACATTATAGGCTTGATAATCTTACTTACATTTTAGCTTTGTTGAGGGGCATGACTGGTAGTAGGTATTACATTAGAATTCACACTTTGTGGCCTTGGAGAGGTATCACTTGGATTCACATGCACTCCTAGAACATCTCCTAGAGCTCTCTTCTTGGTTCTTGTGTTGGTATTGATTGATGTGCTTTGATTTAACACATAATCATCCTTAGCTTAAAAGTTCATCATACCTACACTCTGGCTGCTACCTTCTCAATGGATATCCCTTTGGCTGGGATTTAATTCTTTTGATGTCATGTGAGGAGTAGTTTCTTCTTGTGCCACCGAAGATTGGATATCTTCTCCACCATCATGCATAAACTGACTTTGAGTTTATCCCCATTGGTTTAAATGATCCTCCCCTTGGACTAGGTTAGCATGTACTAGAACAACAACCTTTGTGGAAGGAGTGGAATTAGGATAATAGGCATTGGGCTCCTTGTTGAAACCTTGTTGACCTTGTCCTCTTCCTTGGTAGTTGTATTGGGGTGGAGCTCTATATCCTTGTTGAGGGTAGTATTGATGGTTAGGTGGAGCACTTGTCTAGAACTGAGCTTGCTTGAGCTGAGCTCATAATTATTGGATCTTTTCATCTTTATCCACAACATTATCCATCTTCTTGGGAAAGGTTCTTAGCTTGACATTGGCGTTAGGACCTTTTTCTATGATTAGAGCTTCAACTAAAATATGAGACAACAAAGGCATGGAAACTCTTGGAGGTAGCTTTCTAGCCTATATTAAGCTATTCTTAGCTTCAATAGCTATCTCATATACATTTGGTAGAGTGAATCCTCCCATTGAATATAACATCACTACCACATTAGTACCAATACCTTTGAGATAAGTGGGGAACACAAAGCTCGGATGAGGTCTCATGATAGGTGGTAACCTATGCCATGTCCTTTGAAATCTTTCATTAAAATCTTCCATGGATTCATTAGGACACCTTTTTATCACATTCAACTAATGGATTAGTGAAGTCTGGTCACTCTTATTCTCAAATCTAGTTACCAAAAATTCCCCAAAGCCATCCCAACTTGTAATGCAATCACCTTCCAAAGTCCTATACCAGTCAAGTGCCTTGATTTTTGGAGACATATCAAACAATCTAATGGCTTTATTGGCTCGAGTGACATTATGGAAGTTACAAAAATTTGAGATGTCCCTAATATGCTCAGATGGGGTAATAGGACCCTCTCCATTGAAACTAGGGAGACTCTAAGTAGCATTGGGAGGAATAGGGTCATATGCAGGAAGGTCAATTGGATTTTGGGTGTTAAAGGTTGGAAAAGGTTGTTGCCTATCCATTTATCTTCTTTCCTCTTGATCTCATATTTCTCCAACTTCCTCAATTTATTCTTATTTTTCTCCTCTAAAACCTCCTTTCCAAGGATCTCTAAGCACTGGGAATGGTTCAGGGTATTGTTATTCAAGAAGAGCTTCAACTAGAGGCGCTTGATCGGAAGTCATAGATGACCTAGTGAGGACCATGAATTATAATGTGGGAAAATTGATTTAAAACTATATATTCTCACCTTTTGGAGTCACCAAATACTGGATTAAGAATATTTCTTCAACCTTAGGCTTTTCAAGACCAACATTCACCTTGAATTATCAATAATTTATCCCACTGGGTGTGCCAAAACTGTTGTCTCCAAATCTTGCACCCTAGAAGAGGATGTTCAAGTCTCTTCCATATTTGGGAAACATTAGGATATTTACAGGCATGTGGGTATACCTATAGAGGAAATGAACCTCTAGATTTAAAGGGACTAACTCCCTAAATGTGTTTTTACAAAACAACCTTTGTCTAGACCAATTTGATCTAGAGGAAAAGAGTTTGAAATTGTAAAAAATGAAACCTAATCTAGGATTGGTGATGCATCGAGATTATCTTCCACATGAATGTCATATCCTAGTGCACGATACAAAAAAATACACAAACTATTTTCAAGCTCTAAATACTCTAACATATGTATTTTAGTATAGAGGTGAGATGTATGAAATGACACAAGGCAAATGAATTGAAAGATAAACTATACATTCCAAGAAAAATTATACACATGCAGAGATTTTATACACTTGGATGCACTCCATATGACTTATTAGACCCAAAACTCTTACTTAGGCATGCATGATAAAGGATAGAAGGATGGAAACCATCACTTGTTATCACTATATGTCAATTACACTCTCAGACAATTGCTTAGAACTTCAAATAAAAAAGACTTATACCAATGCTTAAAGGCAAAAAACATGACATCAATTCAATAGGGCTTCACCATACACTATGTGGTTGGTTTTTTCACTAGCAGAAGGGCTGTATTTATAATAGAAATTAAGTGAGAAGAAGAGGCATTTAACATTAGAAATATGAATCATTTTTTTAGGAGTCCCCATCTTTAGCTGCAACCATCTTTGCCAATGATGCTCATTCAGGCTATTTGATTGATCCATGTCACCTCCCTTGAACATTCTTGGCCTACTCTCTCAAAGATGCTTCTCCAATGGTTGCCCAATAGAATCAAGATATTTTGAGTAAAGGCATCAATGAAATTATTACAAGGGAGTCCACTTGTCATAGATTTGTCTTGGGGCTAAAAACTCTCCATCAACTTTTTTAGGCGTGCAATAATGTAGGGGAGAGTCATTTTCACTCTATTGGCCTTATCTTCTTCCTTTGATTGGTCATCAAAAATGACTCAGATCTTGATTTAGTCAATGGTGAGATGGTCCCCTCTGATATTTTGATGGATGGAGAATGTGAGCCCTTGTATTTGCTTTGAATCCTCTTGTTTGAATACCAATGACTATTCCATCATCCTGAAGTTGATGTCCATATAACCATCATTCTACTTGGACAATTTCTTCAGAGGCATTTCCTTTAGGCATTCTTTCTAAAAAATTTCCTATGGGCATTTTCTTTGAAATTAATAACCTTTTAGGCCCCTTTTGATTGGTCTATTTTGATTGATCCATGTCCTTTTGAGCCTTTTGGAGTCTCTTTGGAAAGATTAGTTCAGACAAAATGTCTGAAACATTTATTTCAATCTTTCTGTAAGTGTCCCTTCAAAATTATTTCAAAGGACACTTTTGCCAATAAAAACCCTTCAGCATTTTCATTTTACCTCTCTTGAAAGCCTAAACATGCCCTTTGACATTCTTGAAATGTCCCTTTGGAAATCTTGAAAAGGACACTTTTTTGAGAAAAGACCCTTCAAGGAAAGTGTGTAGGCACTTTGCATAGAAAAAGACCCTTTGGAATTTTTGCAAGTGTCCCTTTAGATTTTTTTAAAGGACACTTTCAGACCTTTTAAAGGGCACCTGCATGAGGAACAATTCTTTTGGAAAAATTGAAGTGTCCAATTCCTTCAGACTTTGCAAATGACTCTTATGAAGAATTGTTTTAGATAAAATGTTCGCAACAATTTCTTCAAAAAAATTGTAAGGATCAATTCTTTCAGAGAAATTGAAAGTAACTTTTGGAATTTTTAAAGTGACAATTTTTTTGAGAAAAATACCTTTCAGAAAGGTTGAAAGTGCCCTTAAAAAAAGTTTAAAGTGTCCCTTAAAAAAACTTGAAGCGGACCAATTATTTCAGAGAAATTGAAACCCTTCAAAAAGATTATTTTGAACAAAAAGTCTGAAACAAATCCTTTAGAAATCCTACAAATGCATTTCAAAAACTTGAAATGCACCCTTCAAAAACTTGAAATGTGCCCTTAAAAAACTTGAAAATGTCCCTTTGCAAGAGAAAAAGACCCTTCGAAAAGATTATTTTGAAAAAAAAGTCTGAAATAAATCCTTCAGAAAAGTTGCAAGAGAATTCTTTCAAAAAAAAGTAAGGGACATTTCTTTCGGAAATATCATAAATTACCCTTTAAAAAAATTGTTTAGGACACTTTCATGAGAAAAAAACCCTTCGACAGAATGAAAATGACCCTTTGGCTTTTTGCAAAGGACCTTTCAGAAAGATGAAATGGACCAATTCCTTTGAAAAGATTGTTTTGGATAAAAGTCTAAAATAATTCCTTTGGGTCTTGAACAAAAAAAAAGGGCAATAAAACCTTTCCAAAAGAAATAACACTTTCAAGAAGACCAAACAAAAGCTTCCTTTGACAACCAAAATCTGAATGCTGCACTTAGCCAAAATGAAAGAGGCAAAACCTAGGAGTGAGAAATTATTAGCAGTTGCCTTATTGGTTTAACAATCTCTATGGAGATATGGTGGTTGCATAAAATTGGATGGATTCATTTCATGTCTTGATATTCCCAAGCAAAAGCTTTAGTATGTTCTCTAAGTACATCAATTTTTTTTAATTTTCTGATCATCTATTAATGAATTGTTTATATTGAGTAACTTCCCTACTATTACTGTGATTTTCTTAGTACATAGATGAAAAGAATATATTTGTTTGAATTCACTCATTAAATATTTGAGAGGATAGGGATGTGGAAAAAACACATGGAATGTGATAGTATCTTTAACAAATTTATCTCCTATAGAAATCACTCTAGCTAGAGGACAATAGAAGGATGTTAAAAAAAAGTTTTAAACTTCATGTGCCCATTACATAACACTATGTTGAATGTATTTATGGTCATACAACATGTTAGAAGATGTGAAAAAACATGGGTGTTTAGAAGGATAGGAAGTGATTTCAATATAGGATCCTCTATCAAGATCCATAATTAGACTATCAAAATTTGTAGCTGGACTATTGAAATATGCAGCAATTCTAATACTTATTGTTAACTCATCCTCTACTTATTCCACATGATTAATGATTATGACCATAACTAGAGAGTATATACTATCACATTTTTCTTTAGGTTGATCTACCCATAGCTATTTTACAAGATTGATTGATGGTTGTGCAAGTGGATATAAATAAATGCATTTTGCTTTAAGACCATTTGAGATGGTCATATCCCCTGATTTGTAATCAATCAACGCTACCATAATTGTTAATCAAGGCCTTCATAGGATCAATGGGTATCCAATTTGTTTTTTTATAGGTTGGATAATAATAAAATAAAAGGGTTATTTCCATGACTCTATAGTCAACATTATATCCTCAATGACACCTTCTAGTTTAGTAGTGGATTGATCTACCATCTGTAAGATTGTGGTAGTGGGTTGCATATCTATTAAAGAGGTATTTTACATGGTGTCTATAGTTATTACATTAATAATAGCTCCCAATTCCACCAATACATTTGGTATCTCCTTTCCAATCATTACAGAAATGATAGGACTCTTTGAGTCTCCATATTTGGGTAAAAGTAGCTTACTTATTAATAAGTCAACAAGCTTGACATCTACTTGTATAGTCTTGGGATACTATTTTTTCCTACCAGGTGTTTTAATACACAAATTTTTGATCACTTGATTGATTTCTATAATGTCCCTAATGGCTTATAATAATGGAATTTCTATATTGAGTTTTTTGAGTTCCTGAATCAACTCAAATTCCATTTTATCTTCCACTTCCTTTAATCATTATGGAAAGGGAATAGATGGAGGAGTTATGGTGACTTCCTCTATTTTTCTAGGTTTCTCTTCTAACCTTTCTTCTTTCAGTGGTTCAGTCTGTTGACTTATTTTTTCATGAGGCATTTTTGTGATGATAATCTAAGGTTCTTGTAACATTTTTTTTGACCTGAGACGTATGTCTACACATTCAATAACACCCACCCCCATGGTTTCACCTTGTTCATTTACATAAACCTACCTATTCTTTGGATTTGATACTACTTGGGCAGGTATCTAAGGTTTGTTTACTTGCTTTTTAGGGGGTACTTGAGTTCCTTGAGGAGCCATTAATGCTTGTTGTTGTAGAAACCTTCTTTGTTACTGATTATAATTTGGGCCAGGATTCCAATGTTGATTTACCCATAGCTACTGATGACCTTGGGATATCCAATTTTGTTGAAAAGGTTGGGGTATAATCCATTTTTATGTCATCCATTCTTATTTGACCCATTATGGTGATACTACCCAAACTTGTTGAGGTGCATACTATTGTGGAAAAGGAATCCTTGAGCCAAGTTGTTATTATTGATTTTGTTGGAAGGTATTTTATTGTCTTTAAACATAGCTTATTTTCTCTATGGCTTGTATATATTCTATTTGAACTAGCTCTTAAGAGTAGAAAGGTGACTACAATTTCTTATGTCATGATCCTGAGCATCACATATTCCATATCTTTCTATTTTGTCTAGAGGACAATTTTTGAGTGCATGTTTTAATATACACTTTGGTTTCTAGTGGTTCAATATTAGGTTTAGCCTTAGTTTTCAATCCATATAATGTTGTGTTTAGTTGAAATAGTATATCTGTTTTGAAATTTTTTAGTTTCTCCATGAATTGGCTTACATCACTAGATTTCCCCTCCTATTGCTAGGTTTTGTCCTAAAGTAGTTGGTACATAATCTTGTAATCTCTTAGAAGTCTAGTTTGGTAATATCTCCCTTTATATTAGGATTCAAATAGTCCCTAGAGGAATCATCCAATCCTTTAAGTAAAATAGTTTTGATCACTTCCTTAGATAGCTCATATCCACACCTATTATGGGCAAAAGCAAACTGGTCTAGATAATCTTCAAGGTTTTCATCTTCATTCTATTTTATTTTGAAAAAATATTCTTTTCTATCCTTATCCCTACAATAATCTTGGTATTTATTCAAGATGACTATTTCCATTTCTCTCCAAGTGATGATAAAGTTTCTTGCTAGTCCCATAAACCACCTCATTGCTCCTTCCTTCAAAGTAGAGGGAAAGAGTTTCAACTTTTGATTGTCTAAAGTGTAATCATAGGTTTGGCAAAGAACTTTAAACTCAAAAAGGAATTGATCTGGGTCTTCAGTGGGATGGGGAAATATTTTTCATTATTGTTCGATCATCATTCTCAAAGATAATAAGGTAAGAGAAAGTCCTCTCAGGAGGATTCTTGTGAGGGTTTTCTACATGACCTATATTTTCTCCCATTGTAAATAGCGTTCTATTGAGAGGAGAAGATCCTTCAAGGTCTTCTGGCTATTCAGTGTATGAAATTTCAACTTTTATAGAGGAAGATTCCTCTAGATCCTGAGAAGTACTTATAAAAGACTCATTTATTTCTTCAAGTTTTCTATCTTTTTTGAAAGTACTTTGATTCTCTCTCCTAAAGGATAAGGATCTACCTTTTATTGGATGCAAAAGAAACTGACTATCCTAAAAACTAGGTAACAAATTAACTAACCAAATAAGAGGATATTCAGAGAGATGGTTTGTTATGGCCAAAATAAAGAAGAGCATTACAAAAAGATCTAAAAATGATTGGGAAGATCATCATGGGATTTGTAAATGCATATTCTAACCATACCCGATCACCAAATCTTACATACAATATATCCATATCATCTTATTTAAAGCTATAACTTCTAACAACTAACTTCCATAAATTAAAAGCTATACAAAAATATAAATCTATATATAGACATGTATAAAAATAGAAAGTATCTAGAGGAGTCCTAAATCATCATGGAATAGTTGGAAGAGCTTCTGAAATGCCTTGGAACATGTTGTAGACAAGTCCATAACAAGCTATGAGAATTTGAAGCATGACCATCAAAATCCATAACTGACTGTCATAATTTGTAGCTCGACTATTATAATCTGTATTTGTCTATCAAGGTCTGTAGAATGCCTGATAGAATCTAGAGCTATGCTCAAATGATCAGTTCTTGGTCATGGCACTTCCTTGTCTTCATAAGATCATAGCAAAACTCTGATTTAGATGCTATCATCCCTGTACATATCAAAATATGTAAGACTAAACATGAAAATAGATAGAACATCATGTAAAGAATACTAACTTAGACTCACATGAGCTTATAGAGATAAAAACATCCATTTTCTACCTTAGGCTAGTTATAAACCCTAAGAATACATGCAATGCTCAGCTCAAATGGCATGTTTATGGCTATGAAGGATGATACATCATGGCTATAATGAGTCATAGTATGGACTCATCAGTCCCCTAGATTAAAAGCTTAAGGTTATTTAAGAAAGGTATTCTCACAATTGGTGATCTGTTATGTAAGGTCTCTTGGGATTGACTTTCGTAGTTTATGATAAAGGCCAAATTATAGCTTAACAAAGAAGATGTAAAATCCATTGCTGAAGTTTAGAGTTCCATACATGATGAGTACTTACATAAGATCAAAGTTTCCTCTCTCACACCATGGTAGAAGGAATGGTCTTGGTCTACGACCACACCTTTATACCATTATTATCCATGGTTGGAATACAATTTCTTATCCCCTTAGCACATTGACACAAAGGCTCTTAATCACCATTGGTCTCTCCAATCCCTTCATCGGGTTTGGGATAGGAGGTTTGATCACATTTGGGTAGATTTTATTGAACCCAAAAAGGCTCACTTTTTTTGGTGTATTCTCTACTAGGGTCTACCCATGAGGAATCAGCTCAAGCACATGGGGTTTCTTAATCTCATTGCTCAATGTGTCAACACCCAATAACCATAAAGCACCTCTTCTAGTTTTGTCCACACACTTAGTTAGCCTAGAGATGGATTCACACCCTTTTCAAACCTGGATTCACACCCTTTTCAAACCCTTCAGGCCTAAGATGTTCAACTAGAAAATGTCTCTCCTAGGGGACTCCACCCTTTTACCTGAAAGATACGATAGATTCTAGTATATTTTTCATACTGATATTTTATTTCAGATTTGGAAATCTAGAAATCAAGCATGTTTTAATAATAAGATTATGGAAAAAGTTTTTTTGTAAATAACAAAGTTACTATGATTGATAATGTTACCCTTCAAATTTAGAGTCAAACGGATAAGTTCCAACTAGATTTTCATCTTCTATAACTTCTCCTAGACCACTGGGGAAATGCTCCTTATATAGTCAACTATGAGACACTTAATCTCCTACATCACCACTCTCCTCTTAGGGGTCATAGGTGTAGGGGGGAGAGGTGTCACCACTCTCATAGTTTGAGGTCTCAAAGCTGGAGGATATCCTCTCCTTAATCTCACTAGCCATCTCCCCTGAGAGGATTTGATAGAGGCATAGACAATGGTGGTGGGAACTCCCTAAGTAGTACAAGTTCCTATGTCGAGAGCTATCCATCTCTCTCTCTTGCTAGGATTTGTAGAATGATGTTGACTCTAACAAACAAGCTTATGGTTAGGACCCCCTCCCTTAGGATGAAGATCCCCTGGCTTAGGATGGCTTGGGCAGGAAGCTTCAGGACCCTCTACCTCCACCATCTCTTCTAGATGCCATGTTTTTAGTTGATGCTTAGTTTATTCTTTGATGTTTGTGTTGTTATGTTATCTTTTTTTGGTTGAGATGCACTTGAGTTAATTTAACTATGGTTATTGATCGCATATGTCCTATTTGTTTGAACTATGGTTTCTCTTGAGGCTTTTTATAGCTCGGTCTAGTATTTAGGGTGTTACTTTTCCATCCATTTTTTTGTATGATTAGAGTTATACTATTAGTTTTACATTTAAATTAATAGTAAAGTGCTTTTACATGAAAGTAAAAAATAAAAATTGAAGATGGTATAATAACATGAATCATAGAATTTCAAGTCTAGTTTCTATTTTTTTAAATGGTTAAGTATAAGTAACTCAAACATTTAAAATTTGAAGAGGAACTCCTATTTTTTAAGAAAAACAAATTAGATAGCCGAACGTGTGGTCACTCTTTATTTAATCATAATTTATTATTGTTTAAAACCTTTTAGTGAAAAGTTAGATAAGATCATCTAGTTTATGACTTATATTTTTTAATTTTTTAAAATGAATATATTTGTTTTTATTATTTTTAAAACTAAATAGATCCCGAAATTTGACAAAAAAATGGATAGCCAACCATGTGGCCCCCATAACTACTAAAAAATGAAAAATTAGTTGTTTTAAATGCATATAGAATTAGGCCTAGTTTGTTACCATACAATTTTTGACATTTAGATCAATGCAAAAAAAATACATAAACATAAATAGACATGTATAATTGCAGCATATAGTGGACTACAAAATACAATTATAGATAAACATAAATGGAAAATTTAAAATAGTCCAAAAATTTAAAAAATCATATACTTGGAAAGAGGAGAGTGTGTTCGACATCGTAATGATAATTTTATGAAATATATCATTGAAATTCATAATGCTTATGATGATGGATGTTGGATTTTCTTATTTTTCAGTAAAAAAAACTTAGATTCAACTATTTGTTTGCAAGTCTAGGCCTTAGATTCGGGAATCCAAGCCATTTTTGAGCCAAAATACATGTTATTAAAATTACACATAACAAAGCACATACACTAAGTTAAATATACGCAAAATAATGTGCACACGTTCTTAAGAGATGAAAGTATGAAGACTTAGAATGCAAAGAGTGGATCAATTAAAAGGTGGGGGGTGTGGTTTAATAAAATAAATGTTAAGTATATACTTTAAATTTATTTTAGTAAATATAATAAATTAGGGTCACTACAATTTCTATAATTGGTCTCATAGCTATATGACTTACTATTTTAGAGATAATTTTTCAAAATCCAATGTGGTTAGTACTTAGTCATTTTCAAGATTTTAGTATTGAACCTAGAAATTTCATGACATAACTTTTACAATTAATGTTCATTTTGGATAAACATATAGTCATTTTTATAGTTTTGACACCTTTTGAATTACTTGATGGTATTTTTAGGAGTTCTCAATTCATCAAAATTAAAGTTAAAAAACTAATACACACCCAACCACTCCTTTATGCCAGTTTTACTTGCGATTAGGTCCTTTATAAGCTACAAAAATGACACAACAACATCATAATCATTTACAACTAGGGTAAATAAGGATAATTTGGGTCACATTTAGGTGTGGTCACCTCAATTAAATTTGAAATCATGGAACAATGGTGTGCATAGGAAAACATAGGTTGTATTGGTGACCCATGCACACTAAACCACCCATTCACGCTAATTTTACTTGCGATTAGGTCCCTTATAGGCCAAAAGTAACACAAAAATAATATATTTGATTATGATTAAGGTAAATGTCAATAATTTTAGGCATATTTATGCATGACAACCCTATTTATCTTAAAATTCAAGAAAAAAATGTGTCATTGTGGTAAACTAAATTACATTGTGACCCTTACACGTCCAACCACCAATTTATGTGAATTTTACTTGTGATTAGCTCTATTATTACTAAAAGTGACCCAAAAAAACCATATCCACTTGTGACCATGGAAATGGAAATAATTTCTATCACATGTATGAGTAATCACCTTAATTAACTTTGAATTCAAGCCAAAGTGGTGTGATTGCGACAACATAGGTCACACTAATGACCTACACACAGTAAACCACCACTTTTGTAATTTGCAGATTTATAGGTAGAAATAAACACAACACCACCATATCCACTTGTGATGAGGAAGAATACAAATAATTTTGGACACATTCATGTATGAACAAATCAATTCACTTCAAATTAAGGCTAAATTGGTGTGACCAAGACATATAAGTCTCATTGGTAATAATAAAACATCCAACCACTCCTTTATGCTCATTTTAATTAAAATTAGGTCCATTATAAGCTAAAGGTAACATAATAACACCATATCTATGTGGCCAGGGAAAATGCATGTAATTTTAGGCATATTTGTGTATGATCACCCCAGTCCACTTTGAATCTAGGCCAATGTGGTGTAATTTGAGAAATGTAAACTTCATTAGTGACCTTCACACACCCAACCATCCATTTATGCTGATTTTACTTTTGATTAGGTCCCTTATAGGATAAAAGTGACACAAAAACACTATATCCAATTATGACATGGAAAAATGAGGAAGCGTTTAGATACATTTATGAATTATCATCCTAATTCACTTCAAATTTAGGCAAAAGTGGTGTGAATGGGGTAACATAGGTTTTGGTTTTGTGTGCATGGGTCACCAATGTGATTAATTCCCTCATGCTAGAATACACACAACATCACCATATCCACTTGTGACCAAGATGAATGTATATGATTTGGGGAATATATATGTGTAATCACCCAAATTCACTTTGAAATCAAGCCAAAGTGGTATGATTAGTGCAACCTGGGTTGCATTGGTGACCTACACATATCCAACCAACTTTTTATGTCATTTTTGCTTGAGATTATGTGGATTTTAGACCAAAATCAACACAATAATACTATATTGATTCTTATCTAAACTATGGGGACTCGATATTTCCAAAATATAACTCAATAATCAACACAAGACATTAACCCCCCTATATTCATATGGTTCTACACTATAGCTAGTAAGCCTATATCATGTCACATATATATATGAGATACACACACATGAGATGAATTATTTTATTGTCATGAGACATGGTTATTGTCTCGAGACATCATAAAGGCTAGGCTATATAGTTATAGTTAATGGCATCATAATATCAAATGGTCCCACCATACCAATGCAACCTATACGTAATGAAGTCCATTCAATGATGTCAATAAATTACAACTAATTATCACATCAATAGGGCATGCATTATCCATCACATCATGTTACCCACACCCATTCCATGATTTATCACATCAACATAATTTTACATATAGGGATGACATTGGTATCTTCTATGATATGGATATGTACTACATCACATAAATCATTCATGCCATATTAGGCATCAAACACATTAGGTCACTTTAGTCATACCATACATATTGCATATGTATTTTAGTAGTATTAATCATTGAAAAACTTGTTCAATCATTGATAAAATCATTCAATGGATAAAGTGAATTAGCTATAGTTGATAACATTGATAGACCTTAGCCCATATCTCTATTCACTCTAAATCTATATCTAAATCCATATGTGGCATTAGGACGACAATATTTATTGTATTAATTAAACGATATACTATGTCAATGCCAATTAAACTCTATATCTATACAATAGGAGGTGTTTGCATGATCGTGTCATTGTTGATTGATGAAATATGGTGATAACATATCATTAATTCCTATTGTTATAATATAATGATTCAATCATATTATATATTTTATATGATTCACATTAATTCATACACTTGGTGGGGACTTGCCCTATATAGATATGGGATATGGATTCGGGCAAGTGCACAAAGTTGGGGGACAAAAAGGGGCTTACCCTTGGACATGTTTTTCCTAAAAATTGTGAAATCTGAACTTCTTTAGATAATTTGAGATGACTTCACTCAAAATTTGAGATGAATTCACTCAAAATTTGAGAATGGTATAAGAACACGAATTGTATAATTTTGAGTCTAGTTTCCAAAATATTATTATTTTTCAAAAATGGTCAAGTAAGTCAATTATCTAATATTTGAATATAAACTCATGTTTTTTTAGTAAAATATAGTAGATAGCCGATCGTATGGCCCCTAATTTTTTGAGCATCATTTAATATTATTTAAAACCATTTGGTAAAGATTTAGATAAGATCATCTAGTTTTTAGCATATATATTTTTATAATTTTTCAATGAGTATATTTTTCTAAATTATTTTTACAAGTAAATAGATCCTAAAAATTAACTAAAAAGTGGATAACCAACAGTGTACCCCCCAACTACCTCAAAATAAATAAAAATTAGTTTTTTATAATGCGTGTAGAATTAGGCCTAGTTTGTAAACATATAATTTTTTTTGCATTTGGATCAATGAAAAAATATATATAAACATATATAAGCATGCATATTTACAGTATGTAATGGCCTAAAAAAGCTATAGCTATAAATCAACATAGATTGAAACCTTAAAATAGTCCAAAAATTATAAAAATAATATTTTGGAAAGAGGAGAGCATGTTCATTGTTATGATAATAATTTTATGAATTTTATTGTTGAAATTCATAGTGTATTTGGTGATAGAAGTTGAATTTTGTTGTTTTCATAAAAACTCTCAGATTCTGCTATGTGTTGACAGGTCCAAGCCTTTAGCTTGAGAATCCAAGCCATTTCTGATCCAAAAGGCTTGGGTTTAAATTAAAACTAACAATAACACATATACATTGTGGAATGCATATGTGTTATATAACTCATGTGCATTATATTATCATAACATCATGGAGTAATTGTGAATTAAGTTCAATTTGTTCACATCATATTTAGAGATGCATCTTTAGATACCAAATAAATTTGATCCCACATTGTGATAGCTACGTAAGAATACTTTCCAACATGTTAGAATTAATGGAGGTACTATAATAAATGTATATTATGAATTTACTTATTGTGAAGAGGTTATTTGATTTATAGTGAAATAGTTGATAAGCAAATACTATTGAGGAATTTTGGTACAATGTTTCTCCAAAGAGTGGGTGCCACTTATAGAAAATAAGACATGAAGAGAATATCATTTATTTGTCAATTGATGTACTCATATTAATTAGGTAGACCATATAAATTTTATGATCAAAATTGAAAGTATTTTATATCGTAAAAATATATCTATACAAATATTTGCTTCTTGCACTCATTTGTTACCCCTACTCTTCAATATGAGTATGAAATGTGGAGGCTTCATCATAGGAAAACTGATCAAAGTGGAATTAAAAGAGTGCTCATCTCCATGTTATAAAATAATATCCATGCTAAAATATCAATTTATTGAGATGACATTCTTGATGAATTTGTTATTGACCCACTCATTATTGTTGTGATCATTCAAGTGATGATTATGATACATAGGTTTAGATGAATGGCCAACTCTTTGGTTGATTTATTCAGTTGCTTATCTCAAGCATTCAAATCCTCTTATGTATCTATCACAATGTAAGATCAAATTTGGTCAGTATATATTAAATTTACATCATGTATCAATCAAAAGTTTGGCTTGCTTGTGTTTAAATGAACATCATGTATATAGTAAATTGTTAATCAAACAGTGGGTTTACCATTGTAACTATTTTATAAATAAATGGATATAAGTCAAAATACATAATATCTATTCATAAACATTGTAAATAAACCTAATGAAAATTAAAACAATAAAACTAGATTATATGCATACTTAATTTTTTATTTACAATAAATGACAAGGGAGGGGTATAGAGGAATATCAAGTTTCACATCAATCAATAAATACTCATCAGGATTACACAATGTATAACAATTCCAAATAATAAGGTAAAGCAAACCCAAAAAATCTAAGGCAAACAAATATTTCTCCAATAACCATACAAGGACTTTTTAAAGAGTAGGACATTTCATGAAGCCACGAGGCTAAACATGACAAATAACAAATGATGACAAATGATCTGACAACTTTGTCTACCTAGTCTAGGGGTCCAAAAACTTCATTAGCTTTTCAAAAAAATTGTGAAAATATATAGGAAACTAATATCCTTCAAAACCCTAATAAGGCAACTAAACCTATAAATGGATAAGGAAAATGGTCATTTTGGGGCTTGTGTTTTTAAGCATTGACTACTTACCAAGTCCCTTTGTACATCACAATATTGTAAGCAATGAACTAAGTATAAATAATGTTAGCGAGGCAATCCAATGATGATGGAGTGTACTTTATATGACTTTTAATGTTATAATGAATTCTTGTTTCACTAATAAATTCTTCACATTTCCTTAAACCCTTGAATCACTACACTAAATACTTGAATTGATTGATTTCACACATTAATTATATATCTCTTCAATGTCCTATATGATAATACATTTATTACATTTATAGACTTATTGAATTCAAACTAGGACTCTATTAGCACTAAATAATAAATAAATCCAATAAACCAAGATCAAATGACACAAGAGGCTTAAAATAAGGGTTAAAAGGGTCCACCCCCAGAATCATACATGATACACTTTTGGTGCTAAAACCACACAAGGTATGTTTTTGAAGAAATTATTATAAATCCAAGGAAACATGAGGTAAGGAGGGAGGAAAGAGAGAGGTAATTAGGGGTAAAATGACATGAGATAGCTAGAACACAGAGAAAAAATGCTCTAATAAGAGCTTAATTTGGACCGTTGATCGATAAATCTATTAATACACTAAAATAATGTAATTTTTAATGGCTAATAAATACATCCATAACAAAATTAAGTGTATACATTAACAAGAATGTTGTTTTAAAGTTTTTTCTTCTCAATTGGACTAAATTTTTGTGAATGTGAGTAGGACAAGCATGAACAAGTACAAAGTGATAAATTAATAAAGAAGATGTAGATGGGAGGGAGGAGATTGAATTCAAAGCCTCATTTGGGAAAGTGAAATAAAAATGGATTATTAATGGTTAATATTACTTGGGGTATGGTGATGAATAAATCCATGTGATTAATGACCAAGAGGAATAAAGAGGTTGTAAATAAGAAAGGATGGGACTAAAGTCAAAAACCTACTTGGGAAGGTGAAGGGCATATGAATGACTAATGGCTAATAGTGCTTGGGATATGGTGAGAAATGGGATCGCATGTGATAAATTACCAAGAAGAATAAATAGGATGTAGATGGGAGGTGGGAGACTATTTAGTCAAAACCATGTTTTGGAAGGTGAAGGGAACATAAATGACCAACAACTAATAGTGCATGGGTATGGTGAGGAATAGGCCTATGCATATCATGTACTCATTTATAACCTATGTGTACTTGGAAGGGTCTATGATAATGTAAAGAAGAGGCAACCATGGTAGGTGGTAATCTTACATACTTTAAAAAGCATGTAGTGGCCAATTAATCATAATATAGGTAAAATAATAGGATTTTATCTAATTCATGCTTAGACATGTTTTGGAATGAAACATTATCACTGTAAATGTTTTGTAAACATGAAAGGGATAATAAGCATGAATGAATGGAAACATACACTAGTATTGCCAAGGGATGAATTGGTTCGACTGTCTCACTTCACAAGTGGTCATAAGGATGATATTCAGGAAACATGTTCTCTATTAATTATTTTTTTAGAAGAAAGTGTTATATTTATTATGATATAAGAGAATGATTTACAGATAACATATTGGTTTTTATTTGACCCTATTAGTCTATTGTTACAACCCTAAACCCTAATTTTATCATAAATGTAAACATGAAGGTGATTGGGGCCAATTTGAACCCATTTAACCTAACTATGAGTCTACGATATGATTTAGGGCTAAATTAGCCCATATTTCCTGACATATTGAGCCAATTAGTTGATTTTTGTAATTAATGATACACGTTGGATGAAATTTAATCCCATGAAACTAATTTAGCCTATACAAGATGTAATTTGGAAGGTTAATTGACCCTAATATCATAATAAAATCAAATAGTCCACCAATTCAATCATGAAGGAAATTGGGGCCAATTTGAGTCCCTTCAACCTAACTACAAGAGTAGGACATGATTTAGGACTAATTTGGGTTTTATATCATGAATTGATCCAATTAGTCAATTAGTGTAATTAAGGATGTGATTTGGGAAAAATTAAGCCATGTGAACCTAATTTATGGGTCAATTTACCCTTATAGGATGTATCATATGGATTAATCAACCCTATTTTTTTTGGATTGATACAGGGGTTTAAATATGTCCCTTACCTTAAAAAAGTATCACAAAACCAAAAAAGTATGATGAAAATTAGCTATATACAAGAAACTAGGGCAAAGACAAATAGAATGGCATGCCAAATGATAACAAAAAGTAAATACCCAATGACCAAAAAAAGGATAACCTAAGAAGGGCCATAAGATCACTTAATATGACACAAAAACAATGGTTATAAAAAATTATAGTTTTATCATGTTTTAAATAGAAACATCCTTGTCCTTAAGATCATCCAAAATGATGATTTCCTTACTATAAACAACCACAAAAGAGGAATTAACTACCACTTTTAGTTTGGAACCCCTATGCTTGAATTTGATGCCACCTAGCGAGGAATATACTCTGTTGCTGGCTAGATAACCTTGTATGGCCATCATGGCAACCTAACAGGGTGATTTTGATAACCAAGAGGGAGCTACAACCCCCAGAGCCACTAGTTTATCTAAATCTTAACTACATCCACCTAGTCCTTATTGTGTTGAGCCTTCTTACAATGGGTGATTTCTAAAATTGGGATTTTAAGCTATGCCAAGGGAGGCATGGCCAGAAATTAACCTTTAGCTAAATCATTATCATATAATTTTTATTAAATCTCCTCTTAAAAACCCATCAAGACCATGAATCATGTCTCCAGTGCCCTAAACACAGAAACAGGTATCAACCCAAGCCCATCAGAGTTGAAGAAGGGGAGTTTAGGTAGAGGTCCTAACTCAAAATTTCTAATCACCTCTATAAGACCAAGGTGGTGTTATGGTTTAAAAAAATGCAACCATATTAGAGACCACCTCTACATCTACCAAAAGAGCCATGATCTTTTTGGTAAACATTACTACAATTATAGAATTAACCCTACTATGCATGCTATGGTACAAATAATCCACACCCAAGATAGTCTAAATTGCCTAAAATATGTCTTCGAAGGGAACCCATAAACCATTCTTAATCCTTGCCTGTGTAATGCCCCTTTTGAATGCCATTTCTCAGACTACACTATAGCCATACACTATCAAAGTTTCTAGTGCCAATTCAACCCATCGTTCCATGCTAAATGCTAGTTCTCCATGATGATCCAACTACAACCCAATGGAGAGAGTAGATAATATGAAACTACCACCCAATGAAAAAATTCAATCGAAACAATTTCCATCAATGTAATCGAATGCCACCATTGATTGCACAGGAAACATGCATGCCTTAGAGACATCATCAAAAGGCCCAATGAGGTGGCACAAGTTGACATGATGAAAAATTCCTCTTCATAAATAATAATCAATTAATTTGATTATTATATAGTCTTATGAAATGGATTTTTCAAATCGATTGACTTTAATGTCAATTTCTATTTTTTAGTTCATTTTTAATTTAATTTTATTTATTTAAAAAAAAGAATAATTAATTAAAAACCCATACTAATGGAAGTTAAATTAGAAAAATCTCCCCAAGTATCTCGAAGGTTATCCATTCTGAGTTCTTCAAGTTGATCAATTCCATAATTAGCAAGGAAATCAACAACAAAATTAGCCTCTCAAAAATAGTGTTTGCATTCTAAAAAGGAAAAATCATTCAATTTATCCCAAACACTAGATAAAAACTTTTTATATTCTAAAAGGCAGTTGATTTTTTCTTTAGCATAGAAATTATAATTTGGGAATCACCTTCAATAATGAGCTTGTCAATATTGTAATGAATAGTAAGGTAAATCCTAGTGGCTAATGCTTGGGATTTAACTTCATTATTTGTTCCATCTACAAGTTTTCTAGATGTTGCCCTGATCAAGGATCCATTGCAGTTTCAAAGAATACAACCAGCCTTGAAAGCACCCAAATTTCCCTTAAAACCACCATCAAAATTAAATTTAAACCACCCTAGTGGTGGGGGAATCCATGAACTCTTATCCTTTCTCACTTTTCTACTTGAACTTACTACTGACCATTAATAGGTGAAATAATGTTGGGTACTAACATTTTTGTAACTAGAATGTGTAAATTAGTGGTGAATAGTATCCCTAACCATAGATTGTAGACTTGACTCATCACATTGAACACAAGTTTTGATCCATGTGGTAACCCCTATCACATTAAAAACTAAGCTGGTTAGCCTGTTGCATCTGGATACTTTTCACAAAGGTATTCATACCTTACCCCTTATAGGATTAGAACCTATGACCTCCATTTTGGGAGCACATGTTATTCACCATTAGGCCAACTCAGGTACATAAATAAAAATGTTAGGTACTAATATTTTTATAACTATAATGTCTAAACCAACGGTGAATATTATCCCTAGCCATGGACTGTGGACTTGCCTTATCACATTGAACATAGGTTTAAAGCCACGTACCAACCCCCATCACATTGAACATCAAGTTGGTTAGCCCATTGCATGTGGATAATTTTCATAAAGGTGTGCATACCTTACCACCTACATGATTAGAATCTATGACCTCCTTTTTGAGAGCACATGTTCTTCACGATTAGGCTAACTCAAGTGCACAAAAAAATGTTAGGTACTAACATTTTTATAACTAGAATGTCTAAACCAATGGTGAATAGTATCCCTAGCCATGGAGTATGGACTTGCATCATCATATTGAACATAGGTGTAAAGACACATGCTAACCCCCATTGTATTAAACATTGAGTTGGTTAGCCCATTGCATGTGAATACTTATCATGAAGGTGTGAAAACCTTATCCCTTATAGGATTAGAACCTGTGACCTCCCTTTTATGAGCACATGTTATTCACCATTACTCCAACTCAAGTGCATTAATTGACCCTAATTTTATTAAAAATGCAAACATAAATTTAATTGGGGCTAATATAAACCCCTTAAACCTAACTGTAAATCTACGATGTGATTATGGGGGCTAAATTACCTCTTGTTTCCCAACATATTTACAAATTAGTCCATTATTACAATGATTGATGCAAGTTTTATGAAATTGAACCCCATGAACCTAATTTTGACTATATGAAAGTAATTTGGGGGTCAATTAACCTCGATATCATAACAAAATAAACCAAAAAGTCTACCAATTCAATCAAGAAATAAATTTGGGCCAATTCTTTGGAGCTAAATTAGTCATAAATCTATCCAAATAATCTTTTGGTGTAATTAGAGATGTGATTTGGGCCTAAATTAGTCATGAATTAATCCAATTAGTTAATTGGTGTAATTAAACATGTGATTTGGACCAAAATGAGCTCCATGAACCTAAATTATGGCTCAATCGATTATATAGGATGCAATATATAGGTAAATCAACTGTAGAATAATAATATAACATAGGTTTTTATCAGGTAGTATAATCATTTATCATAATAACATGATATATGATCACATAGGCATACTATCAATAATGTGTATGTATTATACTATAACACACACATTATTGATAGTATGCACATAATAGAAATAACACATATGTGTTATACTATAACACATATATGTCATTTTCTCTAGACAAAAAATCATTGTATAATGTTTTTTTTTGTTTGGTATTTTGAGAATTATGACCCCACATACATTATTTTCATCATTCTATGTTTTACACAATGAAGACAAGAAGAATCAAATTATTATTTGGGTCCCCCACCATCAAAAGGAATTAAATTATTATTTAGGTCCCCACCATTAAAAGGAATTTTAAATTGTTCTTTTTCTAGTCATGGGTGATGAAGCTCATTCAAAGAAGAGGAAGAAGTTAAAACACAAAACACTAAAACAATTATAAGAGTTGAGAGAAAAAAAGGTGTGAATGTAATCATTTCACTCAAGACAAGGTACAAACACTATCCCTAATGAGCCAAATGTCATAGATAATAATGAAATTGACAATAATGATGAATATTTACCTAGAAGTCCAAATTATGTTACAAGTCCACATTCAAAGTAAAAAGTTTTTGATTTTGTTGATGATGAATCTATGCATGATAATTTACCCCCATTATTGGGATCATTTATGATCCAAATTTATCTTTGTATTAGTTTGTTTTAATGTTTTTGTAGTTGTTGGGTAGTTTTTACCCATTAGTTGGTTTTTCAACCAACTCTTATTTCATAAAGATTTTTAACGCTTCATTGTATAAAAAATAAAGCATTGCATTTCCTGAATATATTTTAATGTTATTTCTTCATCTTGGCCTACAGTGGTATCAGAGCCATGAAAATAAAATGAGGATGCCATTGCTAAGAGAAATCAAAATTTTTTGAATAATAATTCAAAAACTAGTCAGTTGATTTATGATTAAGGGTGATTTTAGTTAGAGTTTTAGAGAGAAGCTCCTATGTATAAAATAAGAATATTTATTTCTTTTACTCAAATTTTGTGTAGAACAAATTCTTATTCATTTATTTATTAATTGAAAGAGAAACAAATGTGTTTTGAGTTGATTACACAAAAGAAAGAAAAGGTAGGCCTCATTGATCTACACTAAGACTACTATAACTGAGAATTCTCTAAAAAAATGGATGACCACTTAGACAAGTCATTCAACATTCTTCTCGCATCTTTCCACTCAATTTTGAAAGTGTCTCCAATGAGGATTTGGACAAAAAGAAAGTAGATGGATAAACATTTGATATTGGTCAAACTACCTTGATAATGCACATGTAGATCTTTCTACCATTGTAGTTGATTAGAATTTGATATTGGTTATTGGAATTGTACACTGTTTAAGATTTTGGGGCCCTTCAAAAAAGCATTGATGTCTTTCAAAAAGCCCTAAAATTTATGTGGATTCCACAAGAATGTAGTGCATTGAAAGGGATTGCATATTTTTTTACATGTCGGTAAAATATTTATCATATATACCATTTCTTTTCATAAAAAAAGGATATATAATAATGTAGTGTTGTTTCTTTATATTCTAAATTATACATATGGAGGAATTGGAAAAAATATTTTGGATGTCACTTGTTAAAAAAAGGGAAGTGAGGGGTTCAAAAACCATTAAAATTATTTTTGGTCAAAATTATTTTTTGACATCATTTTATATAAAGGAGTTATAAGGTTAAAATAAAAATTTAAAATATTGGAGAAATAAGGGTGTAATAGGAGTTATAAGGTGTTATTTTTTTCAAGTCCCATGAATCTCTTATAATCGAAAGCTATTTCAAAGGTAAGGGCAAAATCTTGATAACATTCCTTATTTTTTGATTTCGTACCATGGCTAAAATTATGAGCTTGATTTCTGAAAATAGATGCTTACCTCCTAAAAATTATAAAGAATGGTCAATGAACATGGAAAATAAATTAATATTCAATGATTTGTGGGAAGTAGTTGAAAATCAACCAACATTACCCATCGACACCACAAAGCTTTTAGAATTTCATAGACGTGACAAGCGTGCCCTTGCTTTATTGAAATCAACTTGTAGTGCAAAAGTTATAATTCCCATAGAGGATATCAAGTTTGAAGCTTGGAAAGCATATAAATCTCTAATAGACTTATATGATAAACAACCCACCTACAAGAAAATTGACCTTCTTATGTAGTTGCTCAACACTAAACTAACAGATGATGAAAATGTTTTAGAATGTGTCACAAATTAAGAATTTGAAACAAGAATATGGCACTACTAGTGGGAAAATTGATGATGAAATGATAATTTCTATTATTTTGAATGGCCTTAGCCCTAGCTACAAGAACTTTCTAGAAATGTTACAACTTAGTGATAAGCTTAAAAAATCTAATTTTGATTCCATTTATGAGTTTCTCACTCAACATGAGTGATAATTTTCAAATAAGAAAGAAAAACATATTGAGGAGGCCTACTAAACCAAAAAAGGTAATTCATTATATGATCACAATATAAAACATTCTTTGAAGTACTTTCAGAGATACAAACACCCTCCAAGGTACTTCTAGACATAAGCATCATTTTGGACATAGGGATCACTCTAGTTCTTTGAAGCATAGACATCATTTTGGTTCTTTGAAGCATAGACATCATTCTAGTTCTTAGAAGCATGAGCATCACCAAAAACATTCACATGGACATAAGCACAACACAAGCATTCTTCTTCATGTGGATATTCTTCCTCTAGTTCTAGCAAATGTGAGAGAATGTGTTACAATTATGGTGGCGTAGGATAGCTCTCTACAAAGTGCCCCTCCAAAAGGATGTCCTCTCAACATCAACAAAAGGCAGAAGCAAACATTATTGGTCATTCCAATCACTTTGGTTACTCTTATAGTTCATTTTCTAGTTATTCTTCTGCATATTCTTCTAATGGATGAGATGATTATGAAGTTTCTTTCTCGGTAGTTGATGATTATATATTATGAGATGGTGACACAACCATCTTGTGTAAGATACTAAGCTCAATATTGGGATTTGATGTAGTAGTATTTTTTCGCTCATGTACTTTACTTTCATAGATCTAGTGTGATATGATCTTTGATGTGGAGCATTTTAGTAGTTTGTACTTGGTTTATTTGCTGCACAACTTCTCACCTCTCACCTGATAAGGGGAGAAGATGTTACATATTGGTTTTTGATCAGTCATTAGTGGTTATAGTACGAGTTAGCATTGAATTTCTAGCACTATTAGTGATAAGCAAAGGCTTGTGAGAGATGTTGGCAATTATTGGGCATCAATTTGAGATGTGTCATACATAGTACTAGGGAAATCACTGGTTAGATAGATTCTATGTGAAGATTGATGTAGTTGGATAAAACATGATCTTGTTCTACTTCTGTGCGGGGATGATCAGGGTGTTGATCAGTCTAGAATGCATAGTGTACCAGTTGCAATTATAGTAGAGTCTACTTAGATGAATCACAATTCATTGCTTCAGTATTTCTATACCCCTTTGGATCAAGGGGGAGTTTTTTGGGATCATTTATGATCCAAAGTTATCTTTGTATTAATTTGTTTAAATGTTTTTGTAACTATTAGGTAGTTTTTACCTATTAGTTGGTTTCTCAACCAACTCTTGTTTCATAAAGCTTCATTGTATAAAAAATAAAGCATTGCATTTCCTAATTTTTTTTTTTTGTTATTTCTTCATCTTGGCTTACACCCATCAATGAAGACAATTTCATGGAAACACATAATGATGAAAGTAACGTTGAAGAAAATGTCGTCCCATAACTAAACAATGAAACTAACAATGAAGAAACTAGTAGTGAACATAACAATTTTAAAACACCCTCTCAACAAATTCCACTATTAAAAACACCTCTAAGGATTATGCATAGAAAAGACAAGTACTTAATTAAAGTTGATGAAAACATTTTAAAACCAATGCATAACACAATGTTTGACCACCATTAAATAAGATTAGGTGAAAAAAATTGGGATAATTTCTTTGATAAATTACATTTTGATAGTAAAAATGTCAAGTGTTTATTTCCTTAATGAAATTGATTAAGATGAGACCTATAATGTACACCCTAGGACTAAGAACATCTAACATAGTTGATGAAAACAATGAAATTGTTGAAAATATACATGATGAATATCATATTGTAGGCCCAAAATCATGCAACAAATATTGTAATGATACCCAATGTATAATTAAAACTTATGTAGTAGTGGTCAAATAGGGAAAAATGTTTGATTTCAAAAACTAGCCAAGCATTGGACATAATAGAAAAAAATTAATGAGAATAATTAGAAGATTCCAAAGACTTAATGATTACAATGCCACTAATCTATATGAATTCTCTATTATACTTCTAAGAAAGGAAAATGCTATAGGCGATGCTCTCAAAGATTTACTTGCACAATTTTGGAAAGACAATACAAGAGTTTCACCCAATACAAGACACGTATTGAAAATAAGAGTTGGTTCTCATAACTATGAACCACATCTGAAATATTTCTTGGATGTGACCCAAACACAATTTTACTCTAAGTTTTTAGAAAAATATCCATAAATTTATATTAGTCAAAAATATTTTGAGATGGACAAACTATTTTATGTAACAATAAATCACAAAACACCACCTATTGTAGGTAACATATTAAATTTTCAATGCACTATGATGTTTTTATTCATATACATTGTTATTTGCATAATAATAACATTTTTTAGGGGTGTTGTAAAGAACTTCCACCAAAATCAGCTAGGGAATTTATTCCAACCTATTTTTGTGAAAGATTAGATGGACAATTCTTTTATAACAAAGCATGTTTGGATGGAAATTGTAGCATTTGTGGTGGATTACCAAAATTGAAAAATTATATCCATGAGGAGAGTACAAGTGCAATTGGACATGAATTTTTTGGTTTGAGTAAATACAAATTTGTGACTTATCAAGTAAAATATGGAAAATAATTTAAATTGTGTGAGCTTGTTACAAAATAGATCCCTATTTCAAAATTTATGGTCAAATTTAGGGAGGAAATTTTTTATGAGTATGCAAGGCACACACACATGAATGGATAGTTGGATGAACATTTAAAGTTAAGCAAGGACACATTCCCACTTGGTTCTATTATTTTAGTAGTTGACTTTGTTGATAATTTCACATTCAAACCACAAATGGAAGTTCAGTCACAATATTATAACTCAATATAGGTTGCCATATTCATGCATATAACATTCATGTATGTACCTGATAGTACATAAAAATATCAAAAAATATTAAGGGAGTACCATTTCTATGTCAATGATGACTGATCACATTATAGAAAATACGTGCAAGGTTTTTTTGAGAAGTTCTATGGAAAGTTGACTGAGAGGAACATTAATTTCAATCAACATTAATTTAGTCAGATAATTACACATCATAATTCAAGAATGCATAAATGTTTTATTAGTTGAGTAGGATGTATTTTACCACTGGCATAAAAAATAATTGGAATTTCATTGAGGTTGGCCAAAGGAAAGGTGAACATGATGGTGTTGGATCATGTGTAAAATGAGTTGTTACAAGAGAGGAGTTTAAGTTTGAAGATGGTGTTGTTTTGACTAATGCAACAACCATTTTTGAATAGTGTAATGAGAAAATGGGCCATGGTGCTCAAGAAAATTCTATTATTTGTAGATATTTTTGATTGATGGAGGAAAAAAACTTGGTAAAATACAAGGATTGTATGACTGTAATGAGATCAAGTGAGCTCCATTCATTTCAAAGCTCAAATGCAAGTTCTTGGACTATTCATATGAGACACATTGAAATGTTTTTATTCCGCATGGATGAACTTTGTTTGGAATGAGTGAGTCAAAATAGTGGGTGTATGAATGGAGATGCAAACCTCTAATTCTATTCGACATGTATCATGTTCCACCAAAATTAAAAATTATAGATATGAGATCATCACATGACTTTAACCATGTATCTGATCTAGTGAAACCAGGTAGATGATTAATCATTATGTACTATTTATTCTAATTATCTATTTTAACAATGCCATTAAACATTATTTTTTTGATATAGGGCATGTTGTAGTTATTAATGATGAGGGAAATGAAGAGGGATCAAATTAAAACTTATGCTGGTGTGTAGAGGAAAGTAAAAAATGGCTTCCCCAATCATAGATGGAGAGAACATTGACTATCCCACTAGGTCTATGGTTGTCACTAGAACTTGGATTCAATGATATCCCATAAAAAATTTAGATGTATGGTTGTTTGAAGACTTTGAAACACATAGGAGATAATACACTATTAAAATTTGGCTCTTGTAAAAAAAATTCAATTTCTCAAATATCATTGGAGGCCATTAAATAGGAATCTATGGAAAGTTTGTGAGTTAGACCATGAAGATATTCTTGCTACTATCAAGATTAAAGCATATCCTAGAGGTTAATTGGATTGAAATTTCAAGGTATGTTTACTTTTCAAATGTACATGTATTCAATTTTACTAAATTTTAATGATTTTGTAGGTAGTACATATAAATTTAATTTTTAATTACTTATTAATATATATTTTTTTAGATTAGTGGTGCCAAATAAGCTTGCACCTTCACATGGTTGAAACTGTCAGTAAAGAATTTCATATTATTGAAGTTAAGAGAAGCTTAATATAAGTACTTAGTTAATATATATAAGGATTTGACATACATATAAGGGTTATTTTGGTTTGTGTTAATGACTTATAGTTTCCATTTTATGCATGCCTAAAGTTAGGCTAAAAAACAACATTTTTCTTGTATTGGGAAGGGTGTTCTTGAGGCCAGAATGGGTGGTGGATATCTTGACCAGATGTTATCTAAGGATAAAATCCTATTAATTGACATTATTCAACACCTTGGACATGTTGAAAGCACCAGTTTGGAGCCAAAATACACCAAAGGTGGAGTTCTCCAACTTCCACTTCAACTTTGACAACATTTACCATTAGTGTTTCCATGCTCCTGAACAATAGTGAAAACATGCATCCAAGTGGATTTGGAGGTCAAGTTCATGGGATCACATGTAATTTTACTATCCAGACATGATCAAAGTGATGAATTTTCACTTGAAGGTCCTAGATCTAGAAATGGTAGTTGGAAGATAAACACCTGTCTCTTCACTATAAAAAAGTTACATTTCAGGACCTGTCACTACAATCTGTGCCATAGATTCATCTCCAAGGTTACATAAACATTATCTAGGGTGAATTTATATGGATTTTACATGTCCATGAGGGTTTTTTTGGTTCATTCAAATGACTTATGGTTTCCATTTTATGCATGCCTAAAATTAGATTAAAAAACTACATTTTTCTTATTTTAGGAATGACATTCTTAAGGCCAAAATGGGTGGTGCATCACTTGATTAGGAATGATCAGAGGTAAAAAACATGGTAATAAAATTATCCACACCCTAAATGTGTTGGTATCACTAGTTTTGATTCATAAATCATCAAAAGTGGAGTTCTCCAACTACCACTTCAACTTTGACAACATTTGTTATCAGTGTTTCCACACTCTTAAACAATAGTCAAAATAAACATATGGGTGGATTTGGAGACTAAGGTCATGAAAAAATGTGTAATTTTCCTATATATCTGTGCTTAAAGTGATATATTTTCACCTGTAGGTCCTAGAGGTAGAAATGCCAGTTGGAGGATAAGTACCTATCTCTTCACTACAAAAAAGTTACATTTCAGGACCTGGCACTACAACTTGTGCCACATATTCATCTTCACGGTTATGTCGATGTGATATAAGGTGAAATTATATGGATTAAAAATACATGTGGTGATTATTCTAGTTCATCTAAATGACTTACAATTTTCATTTTATGCACACATGAAGTTAGGTTTAAAAAGTACATTTTTCTTGTTTTGGGAAGGGCATTCTTGAGGCTAGAATGGGTGGTGGGTATCTCAAAAAAGCATAATAAAAGGAAAAATATGTGGTAATAGATAATATTTAATACCCTAGACATGTTGGAATCACCAATTTTAAGACATGAAGAACTAGAAGTAGATTTCTCTGACTATCACTTCAACTTTGACAACATTTATTGTCAATATTTACACTCTCCTAAATAGTAGTGAAAACACACATTTAGGTGGATTTGTATGTCAAGGTTGTGAAATAACATGTAATTTGAATATATATATGTGACCAAAGTGATGTATTTTCACCTATAAGTCTTAAAGGTAGAAATGTTAGTTGAAGGATAAGCACGTGTCTCTTCACTGTAAAAAAGTTACATTTCAGGACCTGTCACTACAGCTTATGCCAGATATTTTTATGGAAGGTTTCACTAAAATTATTTGAGGTGAATTTATAGGGATTAAAAATTCAAATGAAGGTTCTTTTTATTTGTGGCAATGACTTACAGTTTGTATCTTATCCATGCCTAAAGTTAGGCTAAAAAACTACACTTTTCTTATATCAAGAAGGGCATTCTTGAGGCCAAAATGGGTAGTGGGTCTCTTGAATGGCCATGATCATAGGCCAAAAACCTAGTATTAGAATTTATCAACCACTATATATGTGTTGGTAGCACCAATTTCAAGCCACAAAGCACCAAAAGTAGATTTATCTAACTTCACCTTTAACTTTGGCAACATTTGTTATCAGTTTTTCCATGCTCCTGAATAGTAGTGAAAACACACATCTAGGTGGATTTGGAGGTTGATGTCATTGGATGACATGTAATTTGAATATATAAACATGTTAAAAGTTATGGATTTTCATCTAGAGGTTTCAGACGTAAAAATTTCAGTTAGAGGATAAACACTTGTCTCTTCACTGCAAAAATGTTACATTTGAAAAGCCACCACTAAACTTATGCCATGGAGTTGTCTCCAAGATTCAATAGATGTGATATAAGGTTAAAATATATGGATTAGGCATGAACAAGAGAGTTATTTTTATTCATCCAAATGACTCATGATTTATATTTTATGTATCCTTGAAGTTAGGCTAAAAAACTATATTTTTCTTGTTTTGGGAAGGACATTCTCGAGATCAAAATGGGTAGTGGGTCTCTCAATTGGGCATGATAAAAGGCAAATAATGTGGTCCTATATTTTTTTATTTAGGTTAAATGGATTTTTTTTTGATCTAGGGTCCCCAAACCCTAGGAGAAGTTCAAGAACAAAAGAAACAAAAGGCTAACCAAGCCAAAAAGAACAAGTAGGACCAAACATTGTCTAGAAATAATTACAAGATAGCCCCAATATAGCCTTATAAAAACAAAAACACTAATCTAATTCCAAATTTATAGATACATATTCCTATCATGCATTTATATTCTAGAGATTAATATCTATTTGAATTAGTAATATTTCATTATCAATAGAGTAATGTGAACCACTGCTTTGCCCTTTTTTACCCTTACCTTTACCTGCATAGCTAGGTTCAAATAGTTCTTTGAGATGTGCTATTAGATGTTCAAGATTTTTAATGCCTTATTTAATTTTAGCCTCGATGCAATTAACAATAAAATTTATCTTATTATGTAAATTTTCATTGGCATGTTCCAAGATCTCCACTCTAAAATATAGGCCCTAAATATGGTTATCCTCCTCCCTAGCTGCCAAAATTTGTGACAACCTTGAATTTTCCTATTGTAGCCCATTCACCTTGCCCTTTAGCTCAAAAATATCATGCATAAACCACCTCACAATGGCTTTTTTGAAGTTCTAATTATTTCATAATTATGTCTGCACTTTCCTTACCTTCAAGTGAAGACACCAGATTATTGAAAGCCACATTATGTTCCTTTTGGTTTAAGGGTGTCTCCCCAAACCCCTTCTATTGTTATATTTCAATCTATACCTTGTCATGATCTCTTTCCTTCTCTCCCTCTTGCCTAGGCTCTTCTGTCACCACACTACCCCTATCCACATCAATGATCATCTCCTCAACCCTCTTATTCTACTCCTTTTATATGTCTTTATTCCCTTGATTCCCCTATTTTTTTTTTTTGAGTATTTGGATGTTACCTACCACCCAAAATGTGTTATCAGTGCCATTTTTGAGCCATGAAGCATCAAAGGTGGAGTTCTCTAACTACTGCTTCAACTTTAATAACATTTGTTATTAGTGTTTCCATGTTCTTGAAAATAATGAAAACATGCATCCAGGTGGATTTGGACATCTTGGTCATGGGATCACATGTAATTTTCCTATTTATATGTTCTTGATGTAATGGATTTTCACCTTCAGGTCCCAAAGGTATAAATACCAGTTGGAGGATAAACACTTGTCTCTTCATTGAAAAAATGTTGCATTTCAGAACCCATCACTATAACTTATGCCATGGATTCATCTCCAAGGTTCCATATATGTGATATAAGGTGATTTATATAGATTATACATGCACATGAGGGCTCTTTTAGTTCATCCAAATGGATTATGGTTTCCATTTTATGGATGCCTAAAGTTAGGCTAAAAAGCTATATTTTTCTTATTTTTAAAAGGGCATTTTTGAGGCTAGAATGGGTGGTGAGTCTCTAGAATAGTCATGATTAGAGGAAAATAATGTGGCACTAGAAATTATCCACCAACCTTGACATGTTAAAAGTTCTAATTTTAAGCCATAAAGCAATGAAGGTGGAGTTCTCCAACTACCACTTCAACTTTGACAACATTTATTGTCAGTGTTTCTATGCTCCTGAACAATAGTGAAAACATGCATCCAAGTGGATTTAGACATCATGGTCATGGGATCACATGTAATTTACCTATATATATGTGATTTAAGTGATGTATTTTCATCTGGAGGTCTTGGTATAAATTTTAGTTAGAAGACAAACACTTGTATCTTCACTATAAACATGTTGTATTTTAGGACTTGTCACTATAACTTGTGCCATATATTCATATCCAAGGTTACATTAATATGATAAATTTTGAAATTATATGGCTTATAAATGCACATGAGGGTTCTTCGGTTCATCCCAATGATTTACAGTTTCCATTTTATGTATGCTTGAAGCTAGGCTAAAAAACTATATTTGTCTTGTTTTAAAAAGGGCATTCTTGAGGCCAGAATGGATGGTGGGTGTTTTGATTGGGAATGATTAGAGGCCAAGAACATGGTATTATACATTATCCACCACCCTAAACTTGTTATTAGTGCCAATTTTTATCCATGAAGCACTGGAGGTGAAATTATCCAACTACCATTTCAACTTTAACAACATTTGTTGTCACTATTTCCACACTCTTGAACATTAGTGAAAACATGCATCTGGGTGGATTTGAACATCATGGACATGGAAGCTCATATAATTTACCTATATAGACATGATAAAAGTGATGGATTTTCACTTGGAGGTCCTAGAGGTAGAAATACCAGTTGAAAGATTAGCACTTGTCTCTTCATTGAAAAAATGTTGCATTTTATGCCCATCACTGTAACTTATACCATAGATTTGTCTCCAAGGTTCCATTGACATGCTCTAGGGTGAAATTATATGGATCATACATATACTTGAGGGTTATTTTGGTTCATTGAAATTACTTACGGTTTTCATTTTATGCTCATCTAAAATTAGACTAAAAAACAACATTTTTCTTATTTTGGGAAGGGTGTTCTTGAGGCCAAAATGGGTGGTGGGTCTCTCAAGTGGGCATGATCAGAGGATAAAAACATGGTCTTAGATGTTATCGGCTACCTTGGATGTGTTATCAATGGTATTTTTGATCCATGAATCACTGGAGGTGAGGTGCTCTAACTATGATTTTAACTTTGAAAACATTTATTGTTAGTGTTTCCACACTCTTGAACAATATTGAAAACATGCATCTGGGTGGATTTGGATGTTGTGATCATAGAAGAACATGTAATTTACCTATGTAGATAATATTAAAGTGACAAAATTACACCTATATGTCATCAATGATGTTTTAAGTGATGGAATGTCCTATGAAGTAGAGGCAGAGATAAACATAGTTGTTTTAAGTGACCAGGAAAATATTAAGTGTAGACATATACACAACACGCATTGCTTCATTAGGGTCTTAACCACTTTTCTGATGGTTAAATTAATGTAGGATAATAGATATATATTTAAACATAACTAAATTTTTTAATTTTTATACCCAAAAATTCTATTGTACCTACACTAGTTTATATGTTATATATGATTATGATTGTTCTCTTGTTTCATATTGGAGGGTCAAAAATCTAACTTATTGAATGCATGCTAGCCATATTTATACAAAGTGTGCTTGTATGTGTATATATTTATAATTTTTATATATTAGGTATATGTATTTTTTTGTCAATGATAATAACCTAGATTTGATTGGTATTTATGATATGAAAATGCCTAAGGCTATTTAAACCCATTGTTTTAATCTTCAGATAAGGAACCTATCATGAAAATAGTATCCTCTACTAGAGGTGACAAAAAAATCCAAATATAGTGCATGATAATAAACCATAAAATGTAATAATTGAGGTGATTTTGAATCAAAATGACTTATTTTGATTTGACACAGAGGATCCATATTTTGAACTTGAAATATAACCAAGCAAAGATGAGCATGAAGATTTATCAAATGGTGAAGAAATAGTTGTCTCAAGTGAAAAAGAAACATAAAATGGCCAAGATGAGTGTAATGGAGAGGGAGAATTACAAAATATATAACCACCAAAATATTCCAAGGCCTTAGGATACATGAGATTTAAAACATTGCACTATTTGAAAGGGCCAAAAAAGGTATGCAAGAGATGAATATTCCATTGTTTGTTTCAATTGTACTTATAATAGAAATTTGGTATGTATATAAATTCAATGAATACATAACATTAATATCAAGTCCTAAATGATATTAAATTAGTGTAGTAAGGGTATCCACATTAAAATAGTGAAAATGGTGTAGTCTAACCATGAGAAGCACTTCACAGTAATATATGACTCTATCTCAAACAATATACTCTTTTCTCCCATTTAGTTTTAATTGTAACACATATTGAAAGATTATAAGATAGTTTTAATAAATTAAATGAATTAAATATTAAAGATGATCATATCTAAATATGGCCATACAACAATCAAATTTATTTTTGCAATAATAATGTGAGTCAAATTATACGCAGAAAAATGATCACCATAAAATGTGAACACACACACACACATAGATATATATGTATCCATAAAACCCATAAAGGGATATAAAATAAGAACATAATATAATGTCTGATGAATTCCATATGGGTATACAATGCTAATAATGCATACATAGTCATATAGGTGTACAAAAAATTACATTATCTAAAAACATAATATAATGTTAGGTGAATGTCTTATATGTATAAAATGCCAAAAATGCATACATTTCCATATAGGCTTACAAATGAGTACATCATATAAGACACCATACTCATCAAATAGTCTCCTTCTCTTTTACTTCCTTGAAGAAGACTCTCCCTAGGATTCCTTGCTTGTAGATGGAGATCCCTCAAATACCTTGGATTCCTCCAAGATCCACCTGCGGGTCCTTCTATGCTCATATCTCACTTGTAGTTGAACATGTTCCAATAAAAATATTATTAGAAACTTTTCATACTATACATGCAACCAAATTTATAAATTAATTTAAAACTAGAATACAAAAATAATTTAAACATACACTTACTACAATCTCTTGGTCATGGTCAATTTGTGCCTAAATAGGGTTAGTGATAGGTACAAGTCCATGAATAAGCATGTGAAATGAGGAAGAAACATGAGAAGGTTCCCTATTAATCCTCTACATGGGACTATTAGATGTCATGGGAAAACCCTACATACACAATACATTCACATAAGTTAATTTTCCCAAGTATGTAGTAAAATTATTAAAATAAGTCTATTTTTATAATTCAAAATTATAAGTTAACATGTACCTTGGTGAGTTATTGTATAGATGATATTAAAACAACAATGCGTATGTATACCTCAAAATGTATAGATGGCGGAGTGTCTAATGTGGTCATCAAATGAACAAATAACTTCAATTAGTTTTCTATAAAATATTGAACATATATGATTGTTAGTTAAGAGCATAGATCTATATAAATAAAAACATGTACATAGATTATAATATTAACTCAAAATTTTACCTTAGAATATGTAAATGGTGGCTTAGTAACATTCATAGCTGCAATGGTAGATGGCCCACAAGTTAACTCTATATATGTAAACATCAACTAATTAAGATCCACAAATTCAGTTGTGGATCATGAAGATTAGGCACTGTCTCTACCTATAACATAAAAGTAAATATATATTATTTAATTTATGTGTAAATTAATTGTTAGATTTTAAATACAAATATAACTTAAATTTAGCATGACATTTATATAAAATATACCTATGTGTGTGTAGTGACCAATGTGTGCATACCAAATGTATGTGCCAAAAACTCATCACTCATGAGTATATCATATAATCCCTCAAAATCACCACCACCATCATAAAAAATTCCAATGCATATAGCACCATAACATCTACAATGATGAGTTTGGGTACACACACTAGGTGGAGTATCTCCAACATCAATTATAGAAAGCCTACTCGTATGCTAAACAAGTATATTAGTAAGTACACTAATCATATGCAAAATTTCCATCTCCACAACCTCATTAACCATAAAGGGATCTTGGGATGTAATGAATTTTGGGTAGGGATCCTTATAGGTCAATTAGGTTCATGTTGTGTACTTGGTCGATCTTATGTAGAGCCTTTCCCTCAGCTTTAGAACTCCCCATAGTCAAAATAGTTGGGAATATTATTGAGGACAAAATCACAATAGAGTTTCCTCCAAAAATACAATGGGACCTCATGGTTGTTACATGGTAGGTAATAAAACACCATCCATCAGCAATCCCATAAATGATTTCTAATCAAATTATGTTGGCATCGGTAGATTGGGAAACATTTAGTGGTTATTGGAAAAGGTGCATTGGTTCTTGGGTCAATGAATAAGGAAAAAATTAGGTCTTTTGATATATCTTTGTCCTTCAAATCATGTGATGATAATTTGTTAGCATAGTAATCCCTACAACTATCCCTATATGATGCCCATCTATCAATTTGATTCATTATTGAGTCAGCTTGATCTAATATTGACTCTAAGGTGTTGGAAAAAAATGTAAAGTGGGCATAGGTTTATGTGGGGTCCTTCATTATCCTAATTATTTATTTAATTACTATTTTGTTTTCCATTATGTGTGTAGTTAGATTCTCCTAACTTTCTAGGGGATCTTGTGGAACTCTATGAGGGTTAAAAGGGTTAGGTGGGTTAGGTGGATGGTTAGGAGGGTTAAGAGGAGGGTTAGGAGGGTTAGGGGGAGGGTTAAGAGGGTTAGGAAAATGGTTCATAGGGTTAAGAGGATGGTTAGGAGGTTAGTTAACATGATGGTCTCTTATAGTAGAATAAGCTATTAAAAAAATAGGATTTAAAAATTAAACAATGCAAATAAAAAATTATCAAAATCTACTATTAGTATGTTTGTTTTTTGATTACTTACCTCCCCTCCATGGTGACATTGATTATTTGGTGAGGAATTGGGTGATTGAGGTGCATTTTTTATTCTCCTTCAAGTAAAACATGATTGCGGTTTGTCCAAGAGAAGCGTCAAATAAGTAGGAACATGAAAATAAAATGTGTTTGCCCCATAGATGGGCCTTATTTGTTATGAATACATAACACATATGCATTTTTAGCACCAGGCATAGTACCAATAATGCATACATGTTATTGGAACTAGGCCTAGTGCTCATAATGCATACACATTTAGCTTAGATTTTTTGAGCTTTAATTCAAATAATGCTTATGTGTTATGGCAATAACACATACATGTTATGGTCATAATGCATATGCATTAGGGTATATATCCACATAATTCTCCCTTAAATTAATGTATATACCCATATGGCATTAATTATTTCCATACCCATATTTGATGAATAATTAGTTAACTCATTATGTCTAAGATTATAATACTACAGGTTCAAACCCTACACACCCCTTGACCTCTTAACATATATAGAGGGGTACGTGAGTGACCATATATATAGGGGCCATAGATTAATATAATAAATTAATTGAGTCTATATATATAGGGGGCCTCATCCTTTTTAGATATAGATTTGGGTGGTTGAGTCACCATATATAGATAGGGGCCCTAGATTGGTTTACAAGTTAAGTGCTCAATTGATTGTATATATATAATGGTGTCCCTGACCCTATAAATTTATTGATATCAAATATATAAAAACAATCATCAGTGATTGAGGTGTGAGTGTTGCAAACATAATTTCCATTATGCCTTTCTATCTATTTAGGATATAGATAGGGCATATATAATATAGTGGGCTCACTAGTGGGTGGTGGCTATCCCCTCTCTCTCTATATAAGGCACCCCTATATATACTAACCATATATAATTGAGTCCAACATATAAGTCCCATAATAGATGAGGGTCAATTGATTGATGATAGATCATATATAAATATATTTGGTGAGGGCATCACATAGATTGGGGGGATTGATTGACATATTTATGTATAGGGAAATTAGGGCCCCCACATTCTGGTGTGGTATGTAGAAAGTTTACCTTCTATTTCTATAGGTCATAGATAATATATCGATGAATTAAGTAATAATAACACACTTGCTTGATTCACTGAATTGAGTCATAACTCTTGATAGAGAAGGGTGACTATGTGATCAAGAAATGATGGATGGGAACCCATACCCATGTTAGGGATTCAAGGATTTTCTAGGTTGTATTATTTTATATTACATAAATTTAATAGATTATATCAATAAATATATTCTATTTTGGAAGAACACCAATGATTACTGGAAAGAACAAAGGAGTGACATATAGACCATTTGATCAATGTGGAGTGCACAAACAATACTAAAACTTCTCCATGCCTCTCTATAAAGAAGGGAGGGAATCAATTGATTTATATTAGAAGTTAGATTTAAAGGAATGGGGTCAAGGTATGATAGTCAATCTCTAAGAACATTACATAAACCATATCATCCATGTCCTTAATAAAAATCAACATGATATTTATGCAAGTTAAAAATATAGTATTGTTGGTATATTATCTCAATTAAAAATGTGTAAATGTGCCTGTGCATGAATTTTTCTAGTCGTAAATGGATATAGTGTTAGATTGATTTTAGATTATAATACCCATAATCTAAAGTAAAAATTACATAAAGTGGTGGTTGGATAAGTGAAGGTCACCAATGCAACCTAAGTTTCCCCAATCATACCACTTTGGATTTATTTCAAAGAGATGGGTGATCACACATATATGTGCCCCAAATCATCTACATTTGTGCTAGTAATAAATGGATATGATGTCATTGTGTGGATTTTGGCACATGAGGGACTTAATCACGAGTGAAATCAACATAGAGTGGTGGTTTAGTGTGCATGGATCATCAGTGTGACCTATGTTACCTCAATCACACCATTTTGGTTTGAATTCAAATTGAATTAGGGTGATTAGATATACATGTACCAAAAATTGTTGATATTTCCATGGTCATAAGTGAATATGGTATTGTTGCATCACTTTTGGAACATAATAGATCTAATCATAAGTAAAATAAACATAAATTATTGGTTCGATGTGTAAGGCTCATAATACAACTTACATTACCATAATCACACATTTTTTCCTTGAATTAGAGATAAATGAGTAATCATAAACAAATGTGCCTAAAATTGTTTGCATTTACCTTGGTCATAACTGGATATGTTCTTTTGTGTCTATTTTGGATAATAAGGGACCTAATTATAAGTAAAATTGGCATAAATGGGTTTTGAGGTGTGCATGGGTCACCAATGTGACCTATGTTTCCCCATATACTCAACTTTGGCATGAATTCAATTTTAATTAGAGTGACCACCCACAAATGTGACCCAAATTATCCTTATTTACCTTGGTTGTAAATGATTATGGTGTTGTTGTGTTGTTTTTAGACTATAAGGGACCTAATAATAAGTAAAATCAACATAAAGGAGTGGTTAGGTGTGTGTTAGTTTGTAAACTTTAGTTGTGATAAATCAAAAACTCCTAAAAATGTCAGCTAGCAATCCAAAAGGCCCCAAAACCTAAAAAATGACTATATGTTTACCCAAAATGGACATCAATTACAAAAGTTATTCTCTAAAATCCTTAGGTTTAATAATAAAATATTGAAAATGACTAAGTACTACCCAAATTGGATTTAAAAAAACTATCTCCCAATTCATAATTCAACAATTGTGAGAACAATTTTAGAAGATGCAGAGTGACCCTAATTTCTTATCTTTACTAAAATAAATTTAAAGTATAAGGACTATAAATGTAATAATGTAAATGTAATCTTATACTTTAACATTTATTTAGTAAACGACCTCCCACATTTTAATTGCTCACCTTTTTTCATTATAAGGATTTATGCTTTCATATTTTTATGAATGTGTACGCATTATAATGCATACATTTTTTCTTATTTTAAAAATGCATGCACATTTTTATATGATTAAAACATGTAAATTCTCTATGATTGATATTTCCCAAGCCTATAAAACATAACTTGTACTTTTTATTATTCATGTTATTAAAAATACTTATTATAGTGTGTATGGATTCGTGAAAATATCCACAGAATTATCCCCCAATCCATGCACTTACCCATAAGCACAAGCACAACAATCCCAAAGTAAGCAGGATATTATCAATGTAAGAAAAGTAATAATGAGATACCCCCCATGAATAACATATAATAAATCTAAGCACACTAGTGATATGTCCCTTATGGACAAGATATAATAAATGAATCACTAATATAACATGCCCCAATACAAGAAATATAACACCAAATATGTCAAAAGAAAGCATACACAAAGTGTTACCCTAATATAGAGATGATATAAATCATGACAATGCAGGAAGATAAAAAAGTAATAAATGCATGATATGGATCATAGAAAATCAAAGAGAACTATGGATGATAAATATCATGGCACCAAGCATGTAATAACACACAATAAACAAAGTAGTCAAGGAAGGCACACCAAACACATATTAAGCACACCACATATAAATTAAAAAAAACCCATTGTCATATACTAAGATTAGAAAAGAAAAACATAATAATTAGGGCACACAAAGAAACATACATAAGCCTGTGACACCACATATATAATGGAATTAAGGGACAATCATCAATCACTAGGTAAAAAAGTGAATCACATCAAATAGTAAGCTTACCCACAAGGTTCGTAGAAGATGCCTCCATCATCTAAATTTTTAAGAGATATAAAAGTCAATATAAAAATGGATAATGGACTGAAATAAAAAATAAAAAAGAGATCCCTGATTTTTAATATGAAGGGTCGTGAAGATCCTAAAATAAACATACATGTTCTTATGTCCTATAATACAAAATTTCTCCTTAAAGTTTGGTGTGGTTCTATTTGAGTCATAATAAAAAAAACATATAAACATATTAATATTTATGAATATAACCTGATAAAATCTAAAAATATAAATATTGGAAATAATACACTTGGTGTGGTTGGAACATGTGTGGATGTATGTGTAGAAATCCAAGTTTTGTAACCTGTGCTAAATATTACATGCATTATGAGTATAAATTTTAATGAAAAAAAGTATATTCTAAGTAAATGAAGATAAATAAATTATAGAGAGTGAAATTATTCTGGAGGTATCCCATGGTGGAAATAATTATCATATGTTATTCATGTCTCAAACATAAATCTACCACGTTCCTCTCGTAGAGGAACAAATTGTAGAAGTGTCCAAAGCCCTAGTGTAGAAGATAAAAATGTATAAATCTACCCCCATTTCGAGATGTGGCAAAAACTATGAAACATATATCTCAAAATAAATGGTTACTTGAACCATGTGTAAGATAGGAAATAAAATCACTAATGCTTAAGATAGTAAAATGTCATCACAAAAGCATGTATGCCATAGATAAATGACGTCAAATTACCATGAAGTATATTATATTTAAGTGTAGTATTACCCAAGTGAGTAGTATTGACAAAGTGAGAATGTTATAAAAATGTATATACAATAATAATAAGAAAAATAGTCTTACACCAAAATGTAATACTTCTACTTACACTACTTGCAATCAAGAATAATCGTATTTACCCTAATAAAAAATTAACATTAGAGCTAATTGTAGTAAGGAATAATCTCAAAAATAAATATTTCTTGCAAAGATCTTAGGGTTTTATAAAAATTTATAAACTCTCATGAATATGGAGATAATTTGCATAAACATGCACTAGAAAATATGTTCAAAATATTACAAACAAAATTGTGTTACCATGATTCGAGTCTTTGAAAACCTTGATCTCTTTACCTAAAGTTTTGCATATATCTCTAGGGTACTGATTTCCTCCTCTATAAATGTAACAATCATCAGATACCAATAGAAAAGGGAATTTATGAGGGGCTTGTATTATCCCTCCACTATTATTAGTGATCTTATCTACTAAATTGGAAGACAACACTTATTACACATCAACAAAAAAAATGTAGATGCAAGCCCTAATCCTAAATGATTTTTCCTACTAACACGATAAGTAAAACAAATAGGATTTACATTAGAAATAATATAGTGATTTCTCCCCTAGATTCTAATTTTATTTATGATTGTTTTCAGATTCCATCAAAAGACACATATTTGGATGTGAATCTTGAGAGAGGAGGATGTGGATGAAATATTTCCAACACCCTTGAAACACCTGGCAGAGTTTTGCCAATTTTTCTGTCAGGGCATGAAGTATCACATATTTATTGCTTTAAAAGCAACTTCAACGCTTATGATTTTTGAACTAATAATACTTTTTTCATAAACCATCATGAATAGGATTGCATTTTTATTTTTGTAGAATGTTTCAAATTTTGATTTATATCCATGAATTACAATTTCAGAGTCTAAATTTTATTTTTTAAGAACTTCAATTTGTGATAGGGGAAGGGGACTAGTAGTTGGGATCCTTAACTTTAGGGTCCCACAAATTATATTAATATGGTTCCTCATGTTCCAAATTTTTGGATTTAGATAGTTTAACATTTTTTAATTTCAAAATGGTGGTCCAAGAGAAAAAATTGCATTCAAGGAAGGCATACGATGAAGTCTTCAACATGTCATTTTTTCATAATGTGGAAGTCTGAATGATAGCTATAACCTTAGGGACTAGTAGTTGGGATCAAAATTGACAAAAAATAATATCAAATGAACCCATTATTTTATTGTTGGCTTATAATGTTGACATGTAATCCACAAATCAAAAAATTTATAGGTCATTAACATGAAATTATGTGATGTATTTTAAGATGCATGTCTCATTACTATGACATGATGTGTCATGTTGTAAGATGCGTGGCTCATTAATGCCAAATCCAATGGTTTTTTCCATATGGATTGATAATATTTTATCCATTAATGTGGCAAGTTAATTCCCCCTACATTCCACTTACCACATTCTGTCCCTACCTTTTTGCATACCTCCTCCCCCCAAAATGGATAGAACCTTCCCAAAATTTCTTGACCATGCCACGTTATACAGAGGAATTTTAGATTGTAGAATGCAAGGATGAAAGTGTTCATGTAGGTGTATTGCCTATAACTAAACCCATAATAGTGTTTTATTTGTTTTTGCATCGTTGTTATTGTTATTATGCCATTTTTGTTCATGTTTTTTATTGCATTCCTTCTCTTTTCATGTTTTTTGATACATGCCTTCTACGTTACTCAATTTGTTTGGGTCTTCATCACTTGATGGTTTATTTTGGCATGATTTCACATCTAAGTAAATGTTTACTAGTATGTTAATGACCTAACATATCTATTTTTCACATGTTTTCCATTCATTCTACTATATTATTTATATATATGACACACATATATTGGGTTGAGATCGAAATGGAAGACACATGGGTCATTACTATGGAATCCACCTCTATTTTCCACATGGCATGATGGGATTTTATCCATTATTATGACAAGTTAATGCCACCCTATGTGCCATAAACGAATGTTTCTTGATGTGATTTCTTTGTTCATGTTTTTTTACATGCCTTCACATCTGAGTAAATGTTTATTGGTATGTTAATGGAGTGATGGAACATTACACCAACAAACATATCTCCCTACCTTTTACATGGAGCTCCTCCCCAAAATTGGCCATGGAACCTACCATGTAATGTTTCACAAAGGAATTTCTATCAGCATAATGGAGGGATGAAAACTATTATTATTGTGCCTTCTATGTTCATTTTTTTAGCTCACCTATATATATGACTAAATGTTTACTGGTATGTTAATAGAATAATGAAAAATTACATAGAAGTGTGTTGCCTATTAATAAATGTACAACCACATTACTTTTATTTGTGTGTCTATTATTTTTATTATGCCTTCAATACCTTTGTTGAAAGATGTTTGTTGGAGGGATGAAATGTTACCCAATTATGAACCCACATCATATGCATGTTTTTTTTCACATCTTTCTCCAACTTTGATGGTATTTTAATAGAAGCCCTATATGATTTCTGAATCCATGTCACTATGTGATTCATTTCTATATTGCATTCTATTTCCCTGAATGACATGGGTTGGAAGACACAACATTCACTGCTATATGGATGTAATCCCCAAAGGTATCCATGCACATACCATAAACTCTTATTCTCACATGTACCTTTCAATTAATGTTGCTATGTTTTCATGCCTAATTCTAAACCCAAATAATTTGCATGTTTTCATTCACATCTTGCTCCAAATTTGTTGGTTTTCATTCATATGTTCCTGTCAATTAATATTGTTGTGGTTATTCATTCACATTTTATAAGCTGTTGTTGATAAAATCACTCAACATTTTACGTTGTGTGGATGGAGACCCTAGAATTTGTTGATATGTTATTCTGAATTAATATGGATCATTTATATAAAATGATGTGCCATGTTGAAATATGAGTGTGTATACAAGATGCAACACTTACTGGTATGTGGATGGAAGCCATTAGGCTTTTCATTCACATACAAGTAAATGTTTATGTGGTTTCATCTAAAATTATAATTTCATTAACATACTAATAAATGTTTTTGTCTATTTGTAGTGAATACAAATTTCATTAACATACCAGTAAATGTTTATGTGATTCAGTCTTAAATAAGAATTTCATTAACATACCAATAAATGTTTCTATGTTATTATTATGTTTCTATTACATGTTGTTCATATATTTTCCATTATATTAATAATGTTGTTGAATAGGCTTTTCATTAAGTTATCACAAATAATATCCATGCATTTTGTTTGGGACAGAAGTTGAAATGCTGTGAAGGGTGAATGTTTGTTGGGCTACTCAATTTGTAAAAAATTTATGAACATTGTGTTTCTTGACACTTGTTATGTTTTTAAAGATTGTGCTACATTTATTTTTTTTACATTGTGTTTTTTAACACTATATGTTTTTGAAGTTTGGAAAGCTCTTACAGCTATTATTTTTCAAAGTTTACAAAGCTTAATTTTTATTACTTCTATTATTTACATGTGTTGTTCATGTTTATTATCTATGGGTGATTATGACAAATTTATGTTTTGTAATTGATAATGGAGAAGAACAATGGATAACTTGCTTTTAGGTGAAATTATTTAAAATTTAATTAAGCTTATGATCCATTTGTAGACTTAATGGTAGATAATAAGTAAAATTAATTACAATAATTATCTAAGTAAACATCTCTAATTTGAATACATCTATTAATAACATTCTTTACTTATATAATAGGTTAAATACATTTAATTTCATTATTTTATGGTAAAACAAAACTTAAACCATCCAAGGTGGGAAAATTGAGTTGTGCCCTTCATTCCTTGTATTTAAAGATAGGGGAGTTGTTGTTAGTCATTAAAAAACTATGTCCTTAGTGGGATTTTATATGATGTTAACAGAAAGAGGAGTTCTACCACCTGAACTAATTGGTGATAAAATGTTTATCATATCATTTAATCTCTGATGTTATTCGGGTAGAGGGTTAAATTCCATGTAATAACTCCTTCACCTCTACAATTCTCTTATGGCCTTCTTTAATACCTTGTCTCTTTTCTCTTGATCTCTCTTTTTCTACTTTTCTTGCCTTTCTTTTATCTTCTCTTACTCCTTCATATGTCTATTTCTTGCATTTTCAAGTTTCTAATTTTCCCTTATTTCCCTCTCGACTTGCCTTAAGGCTTTCCTATCATCAGTTTCTTGTTTATTCCTTGCCTTTAATTCTTCATTTTATTTCTTGGGTCTCATGTTCTATAAAAATTTGGTGATACTCATCTAATACGAGAAGTTATGATTATCATATCACATTGAGTGCAATTTTCCTGATTTATTTACAGTCCAAGTTCCACTAGAAATTTTAGAAATGCCAATATTGGAGTTAGATGCTCATTACCATCTATTTGCTTGTATTTATTGATTTTTATAATTTTCTTATTGGTATCTAGTTCAACAATTTCATCATCTACATGTTATTGTCCATTTAGTGTACAATAATGAACTATTTTTGGTGGAATAAAAAGCAATGGTGATGACATTGACATAGTGACATCATCTTTAATAATTTCATGATTCAGGCCTAGATTTTCTATTCCCTCCCTTTGTCAATCCAGTGGGATTACTTGCATAGTCAAACTTAAACCATCTTGGTTGAAACTAAAGGATACATCTATTTCATTACAATGGAAATTCAAAGCCTCTTCACTATCAACATCTATAACATTTGGATGAAAATTTTCATGTTCAACACTTTTTGCATTGGCACCATTTCCTGCATTTACTGTTTCACCTTCTTCACCTCAAAAAATATTACCTTCCTTCATTTTATCCATCTTATCCATTGCAACTTCAATGTCTTCCTTATTCATGCATATCAACCTCATAATATTTTATGCAACAGTTAACTCATCCTCATCAACATTGAATGCTATACTCAGATTCATATCATTAGCTAGTGCCTCTAGGTCAAGCGGCCATATACCTATTTGTTGAAATCTAGATTTGATATTCTTTAGAGTTAGTGCCATTCTCATAATTATGCTACCCAAAGTGGCCAATTATTATCTATTTATATTTCAACCACAGAGTGTATTCATCCATGTCATTCTATCATTATTGAAGTAGGATTTGAAAGGACCAAAGACACTTACATACAATGGCTATAATTTATGGCTAGTATGTGTAGGTAATGTAAGGAGATCTATCCCAAAAGCTCTAGCCTCTTCAATCATTGAAAGTGTGAAATGGCTATTGTGATCATAAAAAATGATAATATGTCTATTATTAGGAAAAAAATCCTCCAGGTACAGATCTAAAAAAATGATGTAGCTAATTCATGAGCAGTTATTTCATCATCCAAACATGGGCTTTGGTGGCCATGCATGCACCTGGTTCACATATATCAATGAAATTCTGAAATTGCCTCTTTGATTTTAAGATATGGACCCTTTGGATGCTCTACCTAGCTATGTTCAAACATGATAAAATATTTATCCATTCTCTGCTCTTTGATACTATCTATGGCACACTCCTTGCCCATTTCTTAGCAATGACTCACATGTCACAATTACTTCTATCTTGCACCCTTGTCTCATCATAATTTCAGATTTTGTATGTCCCATAATTTAATTCAGCATATAATGTTTTCAAGTTCTCATAGAAATTTCACACAATGGAAGGCCTTGGCATGACAACCTTATCTCTATCCAGTTCTTCTGTTATTCTCACAGACAAATTAGGGTGCTTATTTTTGAATTCTTTCCACCATGACTTAACATGGACACCATCACTGAAAGTGTTGGGCCTAGTTTCACATGTGTGGGTAATGTGTGACTACAAATGTGATATGTTCAAATCATTCCCCATGTCGGTTAAGTCCTTTCACCATTTCACTATATCACTTGCTTCTACTATTCATAGAATAGTGGGTGTGCCCTTCTTGTTAATATATGTGATTCCTTTCAACCAATTCAATAAAGTACTTATTTTGATGCCCCACTTACCCACTGCTACATTTATGGAGTAACTATTATGGTCCACATCTCTCATTACACTTTCCATATCTTCCATTGTCTACTCCAACTATAATTACACATGAGCATTGGTAGTAACATCTATGTTATCTTCCTTCTCTACATGGTTGGTTGGGGTTATATGGTCCATTTTAAAGTGGGTTCAAAAAATTTGTTAACATATTCATAAACATATTTAAGAATTCTAAATCTCTATTCTTCGTAGTTGCATGTGGCCATTTTTAGATAAAATGCATCCTCTTCTTCACATTTCTCAAGCTAAAAAACAATCAATAAATTATATAAGTTATTGACAATATAATGAAAAACATAAGAAAAAAAACTATGGTAAATAATGTTTGCATATATGAAAGTGTAAATGAATAACACAACTAGAAGAAATCATAGAAACATATGACAAGCATAATAATATAAGTTAAGAGAAGGATTTTGTTTGATACATCTGACTAGACATTTACTAGTATGTTAATGACATTCTTAATTTTGATAGAAAGATAAACATTTAATAGTTTGTGAATGGAAACATATGTGGCTTATATGGACATATCAATAATGTTAATTTTTACGAACATTTTTAATTTTGATATAAAGCCAACCATTTACTGATATGCGAATGGAAACCTACATGGCTTCCATGCACATACAAGTAAATGTTAATTGTTGTGGACACACTCATCCTCAAACATGGCACATAATTTCATATTAATGACCCATAGTAATTTAAGCCACAACTAGAATAATGTGTTTATTTGAAAATGATTAGTGGTCATAATTTTAAACCTAGTGGTTTAAGTTTGCCTCCTCAGGTGAGCCCACCGATAGGCTAAGAGAGGGAGTAACAAACAATAAATTTAATTGACATGAACATATGAAAAACATAGCAACATATTGTTATTCAATACTAGGAGAATTGAAATGCACCCCATAAATTAGATGTGTTTAATGATATCTACTATTATGGGGTGACATTCAATGCTTCACGTAGTGAAGCATCTTCAGGGCTTCCATAAACATTAGAATATTAATAACTTATAAAATTTGAATGAATTACACAAAAACATTAATTTATAAGTACATATAATAATAATTTTTTTTGGGTATGTGCATGAAAAACTTTATGGATTACATCCACACAACAATGAATGTTGCATCTTCCAACCCATGTCATACAAGGAAATAAAAATACGACATATAAATGAAACACACAGTGACATGAATTCAAAAAACATCTAGGACTTCCATTAAAATACAAGAATATTTGGAGAAAGATGTGAATAAAAACATGTGGATGATGTGGGATCAAAATTGGGTAACATTTCATCCCTCCAATAAACATCTTCCAACAAGGGCATTGAAGGCACAATGATAATAATAGGCATGAGAAAAGAAAAATAACACAACTATGGGTTCATTAATAGGCAACACTTCTATGTAACATTTCATCACTCCATTAACATATCATTAAATGTTTAGTTAGATATAAAGGCATGCTAAAAAAAAAATGATCATAGAAGGCACAATAATAATAATTTTTAACCCTCCATTTTGCCGACTGAAACTCCTCTATGAAACACTGCATGGTTGAGAAATTTTGGGTAGGTTCCATGGACATTTATGGTGAGGAGATCTATGAAAAAGGTAGGGAGAGATTTTTTTGGGTGTAATGTTCCATCACTCCATTAACATACTAGTAAACATTTAATTAGATTTGAAGGCATATAAAAAATATGCAAAAACAAAGCATGCTAAGAAAACTCAAGAATGTAAAAGGCACATAGTAGAAAACAAGAACATACAAGGCATAAGAACTGTAACAACCATGTGAAAATATAAATTATGTGGAATGTTTGTTTGTAGCACATAATGTGGCATTAACTTGCCACAATAATGGAGAAAATCCTATCAAGCCATGCGGAAAATGGTGGTGGCTTCCATAGTAATGACCCACACATCTACCATCCCAAGCTTAACCCAACATAAATATGTCGCTTAAATATAAATAACAGAACAAAGCAAATTGAAAACTTATGAGTAATTAAGTGTTTATAATTATGAATTAATAACATGTGAACATGAATGCAACAAACATTTTCGTTTAATAGAAAATAATTAAAATCTTACTGGTGTGTCAGTCTAATAAATGTAGACTTCTAACCTATAACGTGATCCTCTGAATATGTTGGTGCTTGAATGTTGACATGTGCTTTCAATTTAATTCGAATGTGACACTTTTTGAGAATAAAACTCTCTCTACAAACTAAAAATTGGCATTTCTATATATTTTTTTGATTTATAGAAGATGATTTGAATTTTGAATTATCTATGAATGGTGAGGCTTAGATGTGTATTTTCATTCAATTTTACTGGTGACACCAATAAATGGAGGTTGGTGGAGTCATATTTTGGATCTAAAAGTCTCAATTTTAAATTTTATAGGATGTAACTAAAATTAAGTGGACCAGATATGACTTTTCTCTCATGTTCCTTAAAATTAGAACTACAAAATTGAAATTGAGGGGCTCAATAAATTTATTGGGGTTGATGTTTTTCAAATGTTCACACCTTTAAAATATAATTAAAGGATGTAATTTTTGAAAATTTTACTTTAGCTTGGAATTGATATTTGTATTGTTGAATATATTATTTATATTGTTGAATATAATATTTAAATTGTTAAATATGATATTTAATTTGTTTAATATGATGTAAATTTTATTTTTAATTTTAGTGCACATCTATTTTAGAAGGGGACCAGTAATTGTAGACAAAAATTTCTATTTTTAATATTAATTATTCAAAAAATGAATGGTTCAACATGAAAATATTTAAGTGAATTTTACAATAGTGAAACAACCCATGGCACATAATCAAATATATATTAATATCTCATGACCAAGATAAGGGATCAAAACTACAATGATAACCATTGGACCCCCTTCAACTACTGGTCCCCTTCCCCTATTACCTATAGGATTTATAAGGGTTTGACCTTAATTCTTGGTGTAATTTATATCAACTCATGATTTTTGTGTTTTTTCCATTTGGAAAACTAAATTATTGATGGGTTTTACCCCATAATGGTGAAGAAGCCCAATTCTCGAGAGTGCAGAGCAAAATATTTTGGTTAATCAACTTCATATATTAACTAACTTTAAAGATTACATAAATAGACTTTGAGAAGCCTTACTACAACACTTAATGCAAATGTGGGACTAAAAGCCTAACTAACTAAAAATAAACTACACCCATGAGAGTACTAACATTGATGAGGACTAGAACTTTGATCTATGATAGGGGAAGGGGAATACTAGTTGAGGTCGTCTAAGCTAGGCCTTCTTGATCAAACTCTAGTACAACATGGGAACAACCCCAGGCTGTGAGTCACCTATAGTGGGGTTAAACCTCCAGAGTTGGCTAAATTCCTATTTGATGCTCACCTAAAACTAATGCTAAGCTAATGCTTCATAGGGAAAAGGGATAGAAAGGGGATAAGGGCTCCTAAGGAAGTTAACTAAGCAATGCACCAAATTTAAAAGGGAAGCTACCATAAGTTTGAACCCATACTAAATCTATAGAAGATAGTAATATCTTACACAACCTCAAGATCAGGCTAATTACATAAGTATTTCATAGAAGAGTTTCAGAGTAAAACACTAATCTAGACCTGCAAGTAGCATTTAAAACCCCCTAAATAAGGTTGGAAAGGAGGATAATGGATGAGTAAGATTCTCCTTCACACAATACCATCATGCACAACTCACCAAACTAGGTCTAAGGCAAGAGATAGGCAAAGAAAGTCTCATATTACATCAAGAGGTAATTATTACAAATGCTTAGTAGGGTCAAGCCTAATGAAGCTGAGCATGCTTTGCAGTATCCCAAAGAGTTCCATGTCTCTTAGAAAGATAAAAAGTCTAAAATCTGATAAAATTTTCAAAGGATAAGAGACCAAGATATATAGGAGAAGGGATTTAGAGAGAAGGATATGAGAGCATGCCATCAGAAAAATAAAACTTTGTCCCAGGTCATTAATTAAACCTGAGCTACCACATTTTTTCCTTAGATAATGAAAGCCTTGTCACCTTTTTGATCAATGAGGACACTACTCAAGTTTTTTTGAGTGAGGAAATACCTAAGGCTCTAGGGATGTATTAAATTCCCTTAGGTACAATTCCCAACACTAGACCTCTTCTTTGATCTTCTATGCATATTTCCACTTGGCTTCTACATAAGGACAAAACCCTCACATCTTTAAACCTGATTGAGCTTTGATTATGTATACTTTGGGTGGATATCTATCAAGAGCATGGCTCAAGATGTTTCTTCATTGATTACATATAGTTTCACCTTATTTTGAGAACTAGACTTGGGTTTACTATAGAGGAAAACCAATCTAAGATTATTGGTTTTCCTATAGTCCATGTAGATGGTACTCTGCTCGATGCTTGGTCCATTTTATAATAATTTACCACCCTTTTATCCTATATTAAGTCTAACAGACCTAATTTACATCTATGAAGCTTTTCTAGAAATGCTTGGTCCATATGGTTTATCTTGGTTCAACTCAGGTCAAGCTCGAGCTCAGTTCCATGTATTTTTTTCCAGCTTGGGTCCATTCATTTGCTTTACTTGATTCAAACTGATCCATTAACCTTATTAAAACATATCTTAGCTTGGTATTATATTCATTAGCTATCAACAATGACTCAGATCCATGACCCTTTGAATTTCATTCACTCTGTCAGATCTACCAGGTACAAACAAACACAAGCCCTCATATCTATCTTTGAAATGTCAACTCTATCCCCACTTACCCCACATGTCAAATGTGTGTTTGATTTTAAGATCCATTATTAGTATACAACCTCATGCACTTACACCATGTGTCAACCTCTCGAGCCCTCTAACTATTTGACCCATATCACACTGTTAGATAATGACATATGATCAAATGTGAACTTTGATCTTCTAGGACTCATTGTTTGAAAGCCAATGGCTAGTTCATGATCTTAAAATTGGCATCCTCACTCCCATCAAATGATGTTTACATGGATATCAAATGACATTTATGTGATCATCTTTGACGTTCATGTGGTCATCAAATTTAAGCTAAAAAATGTTTTTTTTGCTCAAGCTTAAACTTAATGTTAGCATGAATGTCTTATGTTGTAGGTCCAACTTTGAAGGCCTATAATTTGAAGCATAAAAGTATTGGAGGAACCAAATTTTTAGGAGATGTTCTTGAGGCCAAAAATAATGAACCCATTTGATCTACTGGTCTTAAGAGCCTTCTAAGTGTGTCTAAAAAATAATCAATTTAACTAGTCCATTCATTCTTGCATGGCATCTTGACGACGGTCTAGTTTATTTGGATAACTATGGGAAACTTAGTAAAATTTGATTATAGAGCCAAGATTGAACATGCATAACTTCTACCATGCTTGGACGTATGGCCTAAAACTTAGTGCATAGAAACTAAGGACCAAGTTGAATAAAATCATATGATCATTTTCTCTTTAAATTACCGCATGTATGAGATATGGCCTTATCAATATGCTCACTTGGCTCTATTTGAGCTTCTTCAAAAATGGCTAAGTATGGAAACTTAGCAAATTTTGCTCGAGAGGCCAACTTTGGGTCTTTATATCTTTTGATGCACTTCAACGGATGACTATAAACTTGGTACATATGTTCTTGGGACTAATGTGAACATACCCATATGACCAATTCTTCTTGACTCTTCTACACATGGAAATGATGGCATCAACAATCTACCTACTCTAAATTTTTGCCACTAGACCTAAGTGTTTAGATGAACATAATGAAGAACCACTTGAATATCAGGAGCTTTTTAAGTCATTTAAATCACTCTTAACACCCAATTTAGTCTTTGTAACTCTTCACCTATCCTTTTAAATTGGAAAATTACACTTTAAGTGACTTTAAAGTATTTCAAAGCTTTTTTGGTAAAAATGAGATCCTTGAACCACTCATTCCATCCAAAACTTTTGTTCATCTGCTCATCCATTAAAAACCTAGTCCATAATGGGCATAATCTTGGTATGTGGGCCAAAAATGGCTAATAAGAAGAACAAAGTTAGGAATACTTACCTTTGAATACAAACTCACCAAGCCTTAATCTTTCCCTTGGCCAAGGTTTTTTACAAGAGGTTGTCATGGTATGTAAGGATGACAAGGATAAATCAGCTCTAGCCTACACAACCTATCAATGCATCCAAGAGACTTGTCCACAAGATAAGATGCATATCTCTAAAGAAAGTATGAAATCCAAAGCTTATCCTCAAGTTGAATGGTAGATAAGCAAATGCACAATATATCTTACTTCTTCTTCTCTTCTCTTAGAAATGGTGAAATGATTGTGTTTATATAGGCATATCTAACCCTAAAACCTTTCAAAAGTTTTGATTGACAAGGTTGACCCGAATGACCTAGTATTAAAATTGATAAAAAACTAACTAGATAATGAACTATGTCAGCCATAGCCAACTTAGTTCTTAGTAATATTTTATAAATAATAATAATACACGGTTGATGTGGTTGACATAGTCATGTAAACTTTTAAAAAAGGTTTTAGGTTAAGGAAAGGGATAATGAGGATGGAAAATGACTAGAGGAGGGTGCAAAATAGGAGGCCAAACTTAGGGGAATGGTTTTTAAGAGACACATGTGTAGATATCAAGTAGAAAAAAGGGATAACAATTTTGTGAAGTGCCAATGGTTTTCCCACCCCTTTCTTGATGCACTCTTTAAGGTGTACACTTAGAGAGATTGAGACTCGATGGGTTCCTATAAGATAGAAAACATCAAAATTGATAAAGTTTGAAAATATTATGTGTATACAACAACCACATAGTTGAATGCATATTTTTGACAAAAAAAAAAAAATTAAACTTTATCCATGCTAAACACTATGAATTTTAACAAAGTTTTTCTTAAAAATACTACTACAACATCGACTACACTCTTCTCTTTCTATATATATATATATTTTTATTACTTTTAAGGTAGCTATCTTATCTTATTTATAAGTAAGTCTTTTTATAATGCTATATGCCACAACTATACATGTTCATCTTTGTTTATATATATTTTAATTCATTTATTCAAATTGGAAAAAAAATATGGTCATAAACTAGACCTAATTCTATACACATTTAAAAAAAAATCTAATTTTTGATATATTTTGAGGTAGTTAGTGTGTGCACGGTCAGACATACATTTTTGATCTTAATTAAGAGTATAATGAATTATTAAATTAGTAAAAAAAATAATTCATTAATTAATTTATAAAAATATAGGTTTCAAACTAGATAATCTTACCTAGCTTTCTACCAAGGGATTTAAATAAAAATCAAGTGATGATAAAAAAATAGTGGGGCACACAGATAATTATCTAGTATTGTTTTTATAAAAAATAATACCACCTCTTTGAATTTATGATATTTTCCCTAATTATACTATGGTTCATTACCCATACTTCCTAGTGATGAAGTTATACTTAATTTACTCTAGGATTGAGAACCTTAGGTTTCACAAAAGCATCATAAAATTGGACACTTCACACGGAAAGCTCCTTGTTTTAATAATTTCATTGCTAGTGTGGATCTTTCAACATATCCTATTTATTCTCTCCCTCATGCTCCATATAATTTTTAAGACAAAAATTCCATGTTCATTGAATAATCCACAAAAATAAAATATAGTAGACCAACATGTCCCTGACCTATTACTATCTCTAAAGAATTCACTCTAACATAGCATGATAGCTTTATCTTATTCTTTGACAAGTATCATAAATCATTTACTTATTCATATAAAGACATGTAAGGTATTATCCTAGCACCATCATAAATAATATCATCACTTACACAAATTCCAAACCTATTAGAATAAAATAAAGAAACTTTCCACCTAAAATTTCTACCTTGTGTCATAAAGAAATCATTGAACGTTTGGATTCCAAACTCTTCAAACCTGTCAACTACTTGGAATAAATATCAAACATCATTCCCATTAATAAAAATGTCACCATGGTTATTCGTATATACACTGATTTTTTGAAATCATAACTTAGTTTGTCTAAAAGACAACTTTCCCTTACCTTCAATAGATGCTATAGTTGATTCCACTACTGGATATGAAATTTTATCACTTATGGACAGTTTCTTAGGGTATAACTAAAGTCACATAGCTCCTAAAGACCAACATAAAACAACATTTACTATAGAGTAGGGCACCTATTATTATGTCAAAATGCCTTTTAGCCTAAAAAATGCTAGAATAACCTATCAACATGAAATGGCCCACATCTTCCATGATATTATACACAAGATAGCATAAACCTACATAGATGATCTCATTTCCAAATCTAAATGTTGTACAATGCACCTCACCAATTTAACTATCATTTTTTATCAACTAATTACATATCAAGTTAGACTTAACCAATACAAATGTGTATTTGGAGTAACATTTGGTAAACTTATAGGGTTCTTAGTCTCTCTTCTAGGCATTGATATCGATCTGGCCAAAATGAATGCCATCATCAACATGCCTATTCCTCACTCCATTCCCGACATACATACTTACCTTGGAAAACTCGATACAATTTGATGGTTTATCCTAGAAATAGCTTACAATATATACTCTATCAATTCATTTATCAAAAGGGTAATGCTCTAGAATGGAAATATTCATGCCAAAAATATTTTGATAATATGAAAAAATCTTTGATCCATCCTCCTACTATTCAACCACCTTCAAACGACTACCCATTAATTATATATACTTCCTCTACCCCCATATCAATTGGGGCAATGATTGCCCAATAATATTATATTAGTAGAGAGTATGCTATCTATTACATTAATCGAGGACTCATGGATTATGAAAAAAATTATACCAAAGTAGAGTGTGATTGCCTTGCTATATATTTTACAGCTAAAAAGCATCATCATTATATGCTATATCTAACCACTTATGTCAATTTTCATTCTAATCTACTTCATTATTTCTTCTCCAAATCATTATTACATGGAGATAGAATTGTCAAACATATGGTCATATTGATGGAATTCGATCTTCGCATTATTACATAAAAATATGTCAAAGGAAAAGTCATATCAAGTTAGCATTATAAATAATTCCACCAAATTTTCCACACCTTACCATCCTCAATGTAATGGTTAAGTTGAGGCTACTAACAAAATTATAAATAAAATATTAAAAAAGACTATTCGATTAATTTGTAATGATTGGCACATTCATTTATATCCGGCACCATGGGCTTATTATACTAGCATACATCCTTGAATACATAAAAAGACTTTTAAGTTAGCATTCCAATTAACTTTTGATGTTAGTAATAACATGGTTGAATATGAAGCTCTAAAATTAGGCATGAAAGCCACCATTGACTTAGATATCACATATTTACATGCCTTGGGTGACTCACAACTTATCTGTCCCTAGGTTAGTGTTGATTATCAATGCAAAATAAAAAATTTAATCACATATCATCATATGGATACTACACTTACCAAAGAATTTACTTCTTTTAGCATTAAAACAATTTCAAGATATCAAAATTCCATAACTAATTCTCTTTCTTCATCTCATTTTATTTCACCCTCATCAAGTACATAATGATTCCTAATTTCTTATCCAAATTATAAAATAACCTAATTCTATAAAACTAAATGATTTGATATTCTATCACATTAAAGTTGTCCCTATTTGACAAAGCCCATGGTATAAAAACATAATTCAATTTATTGAACATCAAACTTACCCTCCAAACACACATTCTCATGAAAAGACTTGAATACATAAAAAAGCTTTCAAGTATGTGTTTTGATAAAACACCTTTATTACCATAATATAGAAGAAATGCTACTTTGTTGTGTAATGCAATAAGGGATACTTACTCTCTTAGAGCAAGCACATGAGAGCATTTGCATTGGTCAATATAGTGGACATGTGACATCCTTCAAATTCTTGCATATGGGTTACTTTTGGCCTACTCTACAAAAATATGCTATTAATTTTACTTAAAAGTGTAAGCCTTGTCAAATCCATGATGATTTAATACACTCACCACCAATTTAGCTCCAAACAGTGGAGTCTCCTTGGTTATTCTCTATGTTAGGATTAGACCTTATTGGTAAATTACCTCAATCACAAGATGAACATGTATTTATTATTACTTCTTCCAAATAGTTTACCAAATGGGTAGAAATAATGCCTCTTGTTAATTTCATAGGAACTATTTTTTCAAAATTTATCCTTAACTATCATTTTAAAGTTCCCCATACCATCATCTTTGATAATGGTGGAAATTTTAAAAACAAATATAGGAAACAATTATGTGCTAAATTAAAAATTTCCACCATATTTTCCACACCTTACCATCCTCAATGTAATGGTTAAGTTGAGGCTAATAAAAAAATTATAAATAAAATATTAAAAAAGACTATTTGATTAATTTTTAATGATTGGTACCTTCATTTATATCCCACACCATGGGCTTATTATACTAGCATACATACTGCCACTGGGGAAACATCATTCTCACTTGTATATGGTTTTGAATTAGTATTACCATTAGAAGTTGAAGTCCCATCTTTATTAATATCTCTTCATTGTAAAATTATGGATGAATAATTACATGCAGCTTGTCTTCATGCTTTAGATTTTCTTTATGAACACCATTTGGCTATTTTGCAACATAACTACTAATACAAGGCTTACATTTCTAAACAACATATTAAAAAGGTTAAAGTTTAAACATTTAATGTTGGTGATTTAGTCATGAAATTAGATTATACACAAAATAAAGATGAAAATATGCCAAAAAATGGTGGGGCCCTTTCTCAATCAAAGACATCCTTAGTCTTAGTACTTATTGTCTACAAACTAATGAAGGTCATGTGTTCAAAGAACCCACTATTGAAAATTTTTTAAACACATATTTTTATTAAATATCTCCCTTATTTTCATTATTCTATATACTGTAACTACTAATACTTCTTATATGATTTTTCCAATGATCTCTCCTTTTCAGCCATTTATTCTATACACAAATCTTAGTCCCCTTCTTCACTCTTTGGGTTTCTATTTATTACTTTCATTTAATTCATGAGTTGCATTGTAATACTATAGATAGGACCCAATTTTCCTCATTAATATCTTTTATTTCATACATCCATTTTTAATTCTTTTTTTTTTGTCATAAGTTTGTTATTTTACAACATTTTATGTTTACTCTCTTCTTTCTTTTATGAGATAGATCCCATCTCCCATTTATATATAGGGGGAGGGGCAATGCCATTTTCATACTTTTCACCTACTTAAGTTTATGTTTTATGAGTTACAGTGTAAGACCATTGATAGAACTACGCTGTCCTCATAACATCTATATATTCCTTCAAACCTTTTTGTTAACTGAGTGTTCGTTTTAGAATGTTAAGAAATGGTTAAAAGTTTGTGATTCCATATTCTCAACCTCGATCTTATTTATTTTGTGGATAAAACTTGCACAATAAATTATGTTAGCATGTTTCCCTACACTTACATACATTCTTATGATATGGAATCATATTTAATTATCATTGTATCCCTTTCACTTTGTCACATTTTTTGTAATTTGAGGTAATTTAAATTGTTTCATGTTCACTTCCCCTTGTCTCCCTTACTTCCATTCTACTTTTGACAAAACAAGGTCAAAGTCAAGATATAACTTTTATTTAATATGACTAAAAAGGACTCTTGGACACCATGCTCTTTAAGTCCTCTTTCATAATAATTGGATTTAAAGTTTTCAAAGGATAGTCATTTTTAACACCCATGTTTGGTTGTCTGAATATGTATGGAGGAGGAATATAAAAAACCATTAAAAATCTAAAAGAAAAATCATTTGAAATAAAAGAAAATGATTAAAATGCAACATAAAATCTAAAAGTTAACATCAAACCAAAAAACATGATTTATAGTACATCTCCTATTCTTAATGAAAACTCAAACTCCATAGTTGTCCTCATATTAGAGTCAAGGTCTATTGGGGTGTGGTAATTTAGTAGATTCAGATAGGGGACTTTAAAATTATCTACAAATCTACCTACTTTCTCATGTAAGTACCCAATCTTGACAATAGACCGATAGATCTATAAGGGGCTCTGAGGAATGTGGAATGTGTTGTGGGAAGGTAGGTCCATTTTACTTTACATGCATATAACCTTCATGGGATGATATTCATACTTCATTATATAACCCAATATTTTTGTGGTTAGGAGATGTTGTTTAGAGTCCTTAAGGTCAAAAGTTCTCTTATTTTGATAAACTTAATTTTAGTGTATTGACTTCGATAAAGAGTTTCTCTACCTTGATTTTTACTACATTCCCCCCATCACCCATTTCATTTCTCCCCATTGATAGGTAAGTTTCATTCTAAATCTGTTTTCCCACTTCTATATTCCCTCTTCTTCACATCTTACAACATGCTAACATCACCTTGTTTTTGTTTTATATATCTTAAGGACAAAACAATATGAATGAATGACTATGGATTGTTTTATTTACACCATTGCTTTACATTATCTAGGTATTCTACAAGTTTATGTGTGGCAAGGTGGAAATGGTCTTTAGGGAGTGGGTTTTTATTTTTATTTATTTATATTCCCTTTTCAAAATACACGTGAAATACATATAGTATAATTTTTCATTTAATTGTGATCAACCTTATGTAGTTCTAATTCCTTGTCAATGGTATACAAATGTAAGTAATGAATAAAACATTTATATATTAATATTAATATATATTATATAATTATAATATATATTAATATGTACAATATATGAAAATGTATGATATAATTATATATTATATAATAATATAATATAATCACTTGGCGTTGCTTCTTTTATTTTTTATTTTTTCACGGAGCAAGGAGAAAGAATGGTTGAATAAATATGAACATGGTCAGATTGATGAAATTTTGAAAATACTTCACCTCATATCCCAAATCCTTGAGATCTATCAATAAACAATGCTGAAGGAAACTTAAACACAAGCATGGAAAATGTGACAAAAATCATGGGGAGTGAATCCATAATCATAGGCAATGAGTCCACATAAGTACATGCCTAATTTCCAAAGATATATGGCTCAAATAATTCATTATGCCTACTCACGGTGTTACCATACAAAAGATCAAAATGGAAAAATATTTCTAGGTGAGTTGCATCATAATGGTGAGGGGCAATGATAGGGTATTTTAGGGGATGGACTCAAATACTTTAGGGGTGGTATACATACAAAGTTTAGTGGCTTGTCAAGGGTGGACAAGGATGTTGTCAGAGATGATTTAATTGTAACAGGGCTCCATGTCCAATGTGTAGTTCAAATTAATGCTACACTATCATTGATTTGGAGATAAGACATTAAAGTGTAAGAGTCTATCTTTTAGATTCCATTCATCCATGCTACCAATATATTAAACCTAAAACAATAACATCCAACTTAAAATCATATGGAAATGCCATACGTAGACCCCTAGAATAAAGGGCATGGCTATACAAAACATGAAAATAGTGAAATATTTCAAGTTGAGTTTTGCAATGATGATGAGGGCAATGACAAGGAATTTTAGGGGATATCATACACTAAGGGGCATATAATGATATAATATTATATATTTTATAATAATGCAATATAATAATATCATTGATGGATAGGTTAGTATTTGTAATACTAGAAACTTTATTTATGGAAACATACGGATAACATTTGTGCCATATGATTTACACTTACACATGTGACTACCTTAAAATTTAAATTGGCACATTAATGCAACATTACTCTAGAATGATATATGTAAGTTATTTCAAAGCACAATGGTGACATCTTTGATTGGTTATTTTCTATTGTTAAGGGTGGATGAGGACATCCTGAGAGTTGTTTTGATTGGAGTAAGGTTCCATGTCTTATATGAAATTTGAATCAATGATGTAATGTCATTGATGTTTGGATAACACATTGAGGTCTCAAATTATATCTTGTAGCTTCCATTTATTCATGATGCTGATATTGAACACCAGAGCTAGATTCAGGGTAACTTTTGGATTTATATGAACAATTGAAGAGATATTCAATGTCTTGCATTAGGAAAGATGTTTTATGGAAGCATCTTGATGGTGCCATGTGTGGCCGTACATCGATCTTATCCAGGGAAATAAAATCATAACTTAAATATGTTTGATAGATTCAAATATTTAGGTAATGTAATAATTCTGTGATGTTAAATATTTATTTATTTAGTCTCAAATAAGGGGATGTTTTTAAGATTAGATAAGGCGACATTTTTAAAATTAGATTATGTGACATTTGAAGTGTTTGTAATAGTCCATTAGTTTGTGCTTGTGTTATTTCTATGGTGAGATTACCATGGTCTCCCATATTACATAAATTATGGTGGGAAAGCTCTGGCAATGAGGTAAACAATATGACCATCATGATTATTTCATTAAGAAAATCATGATACACACGTTGATGGCAATCTCTTTCAAGAATCTATGCCATTTTTTTTGCTAACAGTCATATTAATTGTAAGATGTTTAATGTTAAGATGGGAAGGGATGTATAACACGATCCTACTGTCATATTTAAATCCCTATCAAAGCATTAAAGAAGGGAAAGAACCAATTAAACACCATGTGAATGGCATGAATATCATGTCGAGATGAATGATGAGTCTACAATATGATGAATTGAAGACACTGACTCTCCAAACACAACATAACTTCACGGTCCCATATCTTCATATTATACCACCTCCTAGTTTAAAATATTAGATTTAAATAGTTTAAATATTTTAAAATTTAAATAGGTTATTTGACTGAGAAATTTGCAATGTGGGAAGTTGTATGGGGATGTTTTCATGGACATTTTAATTTTTGATTGTTTTTGGTACAACCCATCATTACGATCAAAGGGACCAATTAAATTATATAAAATTACCAATAAATTTTTTCAAATGAACACATTATTTTATCATTGGATTAAAATTTTGTGAAGTAAGACATGAACCAAAATTAATATGGGTCACTAATATAAAACGGAAGGTCATTAATATAAAATGAAGGGCCATGCTGAAAGAAGTATGGCTCATTAATGTGAAATCCAACACTATTTCCCAAATCATTGGGTGGAATTTACTCCATTAATGTGACAAATTAATGCTAACATGCGCACCACCAACAAATGTCTCTCCTTATCTTTCTGCATACTTCCTTCCCATAAATGGTCATGGAACTTACCTGAAATTTATCAACTATGTCATGTTTTGTAAAGGAGTTTTCATTGACAGAATATAGGTACAAAACATTTCATGTAGGTGTGTTGAATGTAACTAAACCCAAAACTATGTTCTTTTTATTTTCTAGTGGGTGTTATTGTTATTGTGTCTTCTATGTTCATGTTTTACTTGTGTGCTTTCACATTTGAGTAAACATTTAGTCCTATGTTAATGGAGGGATGAAAATTTATGTGTAGGTGTGTTACCTGTAACTGAACCTTCAATCATGTTCTTTTTATTTTCATGTGGTTGTTATTGTTATTATGCCTTCTATGTTCATCATTTTTTTGTGTGCCTTTACATCTGAATAAATGTTTAGTGGTATGTTAATGAAGTAAATGCATATTTGGATGAAAATGAATTTGAAATTAGGATGGAAGACTTAACAATTTCACCATCAAACATCTCTCCCTACCTTTTCACATACCTCCTCCCCCCAAACAACCATAGAACCTACCTGAAAGTTCTAGAGCATGCAATGTTCCATAGAAGAATTTCCATTGGTAGAAAGGAGGAATGATTTTTTGGTTATTGTAATTTGTATGTTCATGTATTCTTTTTCATGCCTTCACATGTGAGTAAACATTTACTTGTATGTTAATGGAGTGATTGAAACATTACACATAGATGTGTTGCATCTAACTAAACCAATAGTTGTGTTCATTTTTTATTTTCACATGCTTTTTATTGTTATTTTTGCCTTCTATACTCATGATGTTTTTACGTGCCTTCACATATAATTCAAAGTGCCATGTTGGAAGACATGTGGCTCATTATTGTCAAATCTAATACAATTTTCCAAATGGTTTGCCAGGCTTTACTCCATTAATGTGGTAAATTAATGTCACCCTACATGCCACCAACAAACATCTCTCCATACCTTTAAACATGTCTATTATATGATAAGGCCAATGGGATGCATATACTAGACATTGTGTTTCTTAACACTTTTTATGTTTGTGAAGATTGTGCTACATTAATTTTTTTACATTGTGTTTCTTAACATCATATATGTTTTTAAAGTTTGTAAAGCTCGTACAATTATTATTTTCCAAATTTTGTGAAGTTTGTAAAGATAAATTTTTATTGCTTCTATTGTTTACATGTGTTGTTCATGTTTATTATCTATGGGTGATGATGACAAAATTATGTTTCACAGTTGACTACGGAGAAAAACAATGGATAACTCGCTTTTAGGTGAAATTATTTAAAATTTCATTAAGCTTATGATCCATTTATAGACTTAATGATACATAATAAATAAAATTAATTACATATATAACAAGTAAAATCAATTATAATACATGATCAAACTAAACATCTCTAATGGTTTGCCAGGCTTTGCTCCATTAATGTGGTAAATTAATGTCACCCTACATGCCACCAACAAACATCTCTCCCTACCTTTAACAATAGAGTAAAGTGATGAATCACTATGTGTAGGTGTGTTTCCTGTAATTTAATTTTAATGGAAGTCCTAGAGGTTTTCTTAGTGCATGTCATTGTGTGCTTTATATATGTGTCGCATTTCTATTTTCCTACACAATATTGGTTAGGAGACTTAAATTTTATGGTATGTAGATGGAATTCATGTAGGTTTTCATTCACATATGAGTAAATTTTTTTGTTTTTATATCAAAATTTATATTTTCATTTCCATTCAAGTAAATATTGACTCAGATGTATCAAACCAAAATCTTATTTGAATTCTTGCTGCTATATTCTTGTCAATTAATGTTGTTATGTCATTAATTCACATTTTCAAAATTACAAAGATTATTTGCCATATCTATTGTTGATAGATCACTAAATTTTTTATGCTATGTTCCATGTTAATAGAGTAATTTTCATTTTTTCTATGTTCTTATGATATTCTTTGATTTCTTTCATAGTAGGCTCAACATTACTTGATTATTATGTGTGTCCCTTTTCTATTACATGAAAATTTATTGAGCATCTCTATGAGATCATTATGTTGTGTGTGTGACACTTGCCCTTATTGGTGTGCAATACTTGCTTATACAACATTTAAACATGTCTATTATATACATCCCATTGGCCTTATCATATGGAAATATTGCATGTTGTGTTTAAGTGATTGCTAAGTTTAAATAATGATGAATTTACATCATTGTATGCTTTAAATGTTGATGTCTTGTTTATACTTCAATATGTATGTATTAACATTGAATAATTCCAAAAACTGACTCAAATTTATATGGATCAAAAACTACATGTTTTAAATACATAGTCGATCCACTTCCTCATTTTTCTATGTTCTTCCAAATATAAGAAAAAAGATGAAATAGAAAAGTCATTGCAATCAATAGACTGATAAACACCAAGTGCTATCCCATGGCCAAAAATTGACATGTCTTCTATAAATAAATATAATGAATGCTGTTTTATCTATGGAACATCATATTTTATTTCCTAAAGGTGAAGCTATGATAATAGACCTCACTTAAAAAAAAATTAGATGCATGAATATAAACTTCATTTGACAGTTTATTATATTAAAATATTTAGTATCCATCCAATATTTATTTATTTTCTACTTTATTTGATGATGCATCATTATACCCAAGGAACAACAATTGTTTTTGTTAAAAACACAAAGGATAATTTTATAACTGCTATAGTAAAACTTTGACAACATATCCATGCAATACCTGATGATAAACTTGTTAAAGACTCAAATATATTTGCTTCCAATTTGAGGGAAACAAGTTAATATTGGACAAAACACTATGTTGAACAAACTAACACGATTGATCAATTAAGATATCCTACATTTTTATTCATGTTTAAGTGTTGTTGAAACCAAATAACCTAATTTGCATAGTGCAATGCCTTCCAAACGTCCTAAAGATTCACATCAACCTTATTGTTGGAAAATGATTTTTTTTTTAATCTTCAATCCAAATCATACATCCATTTATATACATCATAGATTTATAATATTTCATAAAGCATAAGACCACTGGTATATGTATGTAATAAACTACTTCATTTCATGTTTTGTTTTTCAAAAACTAGATTGTTCTATTCAACCTTATATAACTAAGTATTATTTTTAGGTATTTCACCATTTAATATTCATTCTTAAACATTGTAATACCTATGTGTCTCCAATATACTTTCCTTACTAAAATCCTATAAAAATGTGATGTCTTAAAAGTATTTTCTCACCCTTATTCACCTCAATAGCCCCCATAATCCACTTAGCATAAAGAGTAGTTCTTTGTCTATAGATTTCAATAATTTCCATGCATCTATTGCATCAAGTGGAAGAGATCAAATAGCCCAAAAAACCTTTTTGAAATCTATAAGATTAATTAGCATTAACTCTGAGAAAATATCTACATAAATTTTCTAACTTGTCATAGGATGCTTTTGATGGAGCCCCAAAAGAAGAGTAGTAGACATGAGTGGCTTCAATAGACTTGGTACGACCTTGAAATTTTATTGTTAAAAAAGAGATATTAAAATTTAAAAGGATTTTTTTCTCCAATATTTCAATCACATATTACCATATTTTTTTGTGACACATGTCAAAGTCAAAGTGAATACTAATCAACTTGAACTTCACCATTTTGATACATTTCCATTAAAATCCTTTAAAATAATCTAGAAATGGAATAATAATATGTCTATAGCATTGTGTTTTATCCCATTACAGACTAGATCCAGATGCTTTGTAGAAAATGTTTAGGGAACATAATGCTTATTTGAAAGAGGCCTCATGCTATACAAGCATGAGGAATAAATACTTTAAAAAATTCCTTTCGATTAAATGAGTGGTGTGATCGGGAATGGAAATTCCCCTAATCAACCCTTGTTTAGTTCTACATGTAAACCAATATCTAAACCATTCATCTACAAAAACATGTAATGTATGGGTCATAATGAAAGCTTTTTAGATAGATTATAAAATACAAAAGATGTTGGACCTATGTCCATTGATTGTCCAACAAGATAAGTCCTCTTAGAAGAAATTTTAAATAGAAAACATGAAAACCTTACCAAACCATAATGCTTTATGGATGGAGAGAATAAAATCCACTCAATACAATCATAATATTTTTCAAAATCAAGTTTGAGGAAGATGGTCCCTTTCTGAGAGGCATGGGCCCATTAAACTTCTTCCTAGATAACAATGATGTTGTCCTGAATATAATTTTTTTTGATAAATGTAGTTTTATATATTCTAATGATAGCATGCAAGATATGTTAAAGGAAAAGAGTTAAATATTTAGTGATACTTTATATGAGACATTGAAAAGGGTGATTGTCCTTGAACTGGTAAAGAATTATAGATTGCATGCATAAAAAATGAAATTAATTTTGACTTTTTTATGTTGGCCTCTAAAAATATTTTGTGTAAAGATTCTTTGTAATCCTAAATAAAGTTAGGTCCAAAAAAATACCATGTTGTTTTGTAAAATTCAAAACTAAAACCATCCACTCTTGGCACCTTATCATTAGCCATACATTTACCAATAGTATAAATCTCATCCAGAAAAAAGAAAGCCTTACAAAGGTTTTGAGTTGAAGGCCTTAATTTGAAAGGAACTACATTTAAATGTTCTTACAAGTATCAAACTATCTGTACCATGTTTTCCTAGGCTTGGATTACCAATTTATAGTGGACTTGAAAGGTTGAGTAAATAATTGGCACACAAAGGAGGAGACTATGTGTAGTTTGGATAGAATTTATTTCCTCTTTTAGCCTATTTAGATTTGATATATTTGAAAACTATTTAGAGGCATGGTTAGTAAGTTTGAGCCAATGCAATTAGGCTCAAATTCGATCACCTATGTTCATGTAGCTTTCCAAAATTTGAAGTTTATGTTTAATATTACATATATTTATAGGCTTTTTCTATTCTTATTTTAATAAAATATAACAACAACCATTGTCTTTGTAATAGTAGTGATCACTTCTCTTTATTTACTGAATAGAGGAGAGCTAAAACTACCAAAATGACCACAGGTGTTGGTAATTTTGGGTAGTCTATTGGACTACGATTCAAATCCCCACCAATACCTACATACTCTATCTGATGTATCTCAAATTAGGGACCACACCATTATTATAAATTCATTTATGGAGGTTACAAATACCATACTAAAGAGTCTAAGTTATGCTAAAAGGTATGTAATTTTTACTTTTGGTAAAGTGGGGTTATATAAAATGAAAGTGTAAATTGATAAGCGTACCTCACTTAAAATATAGGATAATTTTTGTGCACAATCTATTAAGTAATAATAATCTCATATTCATTTTAAAAATCTTTCTAAAAAATGTTTTTACTGACCAATACTCCCTAAGATTTTATGATTGTTTTTTCTAGAGGGATAAATAAGATACTTATGAAGACAAGTTCCAATTGTTGCCACTTTTTCTTCTAGGGGTTAGAGTATGGTGTTTTTATTTTTTCTTATTGTTAATACAATTCCTTCAAGTGTAAATATATCAGCAACATGCATAAACATAAGCTAAAAGATAGACTCGAGACCTTAATTTCTTATCCCCACCCCAATGACATTACAATGTTGATTCAAGCCACACATCCGATGTGAAGCTTTGATGCAATCAAGTCAACTATCATGATGTCCTCATCCACCCTTGACAATATAATATAACCAATCAAATATGTTACCACCATGCAAGCTACAAACTTATTTCTAGTGGATGTAATTCATATAAATTAAATAAATGCCCCAAATCTAAGTTTGAGGTATGATATGGGACCTATGGTATATGATATACCCTAAAATACCCTTTCATTACCCCTTGTCATGACCGCCTATCTCACCTTAAAATATTTCATCACTTTCACGTTCTTTATGACTTTGCTCTTCCTCACCAGTTTTCCATCACTCAAGCTCACTATGAAAAAAAATGCCTCCTCTTACATAACTCATTGCCACATTGTATGAAGGAACATATGTCCTCATATTTTATCATCACCTCCACTAAGAATAAATGATTATTATTGGATAACACTTCTTGAACAAAAATTATGATGGGGTCAATGATGATGGGTTTTAACTTAGGTACAACTATCGATTTTGTGGCTTATGCTTTACAAAAACTTTGTTTTGCCAAAACATAAAATTACATTTCTTCTAACTTAACTTGCATGTTTGGGTCTACTGATGCACGTAAACAAAGTATTATATAACAATAATATATATACATTGAGTATTTTTGTATATATAATATAATTATATTAATATTTAATAACTATATATATTAGTATAATATAATATTTTGGAGTGCCAATATCTGGAGAAATGTTTGTGTGATGGTGAAGTATCATTTCATTAGAAATATGTGCGCGCGTGTATGCTTAAGTCATACAAAACTATAACCTGTACATGAATGAAGAGCACTATAACTTGTAGTGAGTAAGAGGGATGGTTATTAATGCGTAAAGGAGTGCAGATGAAATAAGGTCAAATAATCTTTGAATTATGTAATATGTCTTCATTCAAAATTTGAAAATTATCGTTGAGAGTTTTAAATTAATCCCTATATTATAATTTGAATAATGAGTAAATGAAGGTTTTCGTGTGCTATTCTTGTACTTTCATTATTAATTGTATACTTTAATCTGATTATCAATTATCAATTGCATATTTTAATTTGATTATCAATTATCAATTGTCCATGATCAAAATAAAGTAGAACAATGTATGATTAGAAGAGAAATAAAAATATTTTTCTCAACCATTTTTAAGAGAAAATATAATTAGAAGAGAAAGTAGAAAACTTAAAAAAGTTCATTAACAATAGTAATTGTCATTTGGGTGTAATATTTAAAGGCATTTTAAATATATTTTTATGGCCTCGACAAAGATGAAATACACTGGGAATTTTTTTATGAAGGATTGGATGCTTATAATATCCAACTACCACCTATACTATTTGATTATGTAATAATTACCATCTTTACTATTTCGTTATGAAATTTTATAAAATATATAATTACTTATTTTACATTTTAGTACTTTAAAAGTGTAAATGAAGTTGAATTCAACATATTAAAGAAGGTTTTGTTTGTTGGACAAATGATAAAATCTAAGATAAGCGTGTTAATATAATTGGTTGGTAAATTTCATATTTGTCAATGATTGGTGAGCTTTGAATTTGAGAATACATTTTTTTGTTTATAATTTGGATCTATAAATAATTTATTGATTAATCATTAATATAATATAATTAAATTGCTTGTTTTCTTATTGTAGTTAGTTATCATGGTTCAAGAGCTCGAAAATACTAACATTTCAATGACATTCAATGTAAGAGCAGATGAAGGTTGCCTGCCCAACACAAATATTCGTCGAAATGGAAACCATCATCCCAATTTATGGAGTGATGATTTTATACAATCTCTTAAGTCACCATATGGGGTATGAAATATTAGTAAATATAAAAGTATATAGATCATAAAAAAGATAGCATTATATTTTGTCTTCTTAAAGCTAATATAAAAGTTTTTATTGTTATTTGTAAGCAGGCACCCTTGTACTCTGAACGTAGGGAAATCATGATTAAAGAGATTGACAATATATTTTTAAGAGTTGGAGATGAAGCAGGAAAATTTAATCTACTTGATAGGATTTGGTTGGTTGATGTTGTACAATGCTTGGGAATAGATCGATACTTCCATGAGAGAATCAAAGTAAAACCTAATTATGCTTATGATTATGTTTATCTCCTCAAGCTAGATGTTTAGGCATATGCTTTAAACATTAAATACCTTGGTGCATATAATAACATTTTTTAACATGTTCCATTATCAAAGAATTTTATCATTATTAGGTATTGGAATCAAAATGTTATTGGTGATCTCAACACAATAGCTTTGGGATTTCGGACACTTCAGATGAATAGATATGATGTCTCAATAGGTATTGATTTTTTTTTCTAAAATGATCTTTTTAGGAATGATTTTTTTTTGAAATGATTTTTTTAGCAATTTTTTTATAAATTAACCAAATCTTCCATATGTGAGCAGACGTATTTTAAAAATTTAAAGATGAAGATGGAAATTTCTTTTGCTTTGGATTTGGTAAAGAAGATGCAGAGATATCAAGTATGTTGAATTTATATAGAGCTTCCTAGATTAATTTTCTTGGAGAAAATATCCTCGCTAACATTGAAGTTTTTACGTCTACATACCTACAAAATGTTGTGAAGGAACATAAGGAGAGAAAAGGAGAAGAAACCCCACTTTTAATGGAGGAAAGTATTTTCCCATGCCTTAGCTTCTTGACTGTTGAATATTATTAGATGTTATTAATTTTTATATTCATGTGCTACTAATAAGAAGATCACACCATCTACAAGTTGAGTATGCTTTGAAATATCCATGGAGATGTAGCGTTCCTAGACGGGAGGCTATGAACTATATTGAAATATTCAAACGACACAATCAAAATGGTTTCCTTTTCAATGGAATTTTAAAGTAAGCTTAAAGTTTGTATCATTACTAGTATTTGAGATTTCTCTTCTAAACAAATATTTAATACAAATTTTGTGTTAAAATTTACTATAATATATAAATTTTTGATGAGAATTAACATAAAACCAAAATTTTATGTTGATAATCCCCTAAAAAATTTCATATTAATAATTTATTTCAGGATGCCCCATGTTTACTACCAAAAGTTGTTGGAGCTAGCAATATTGGATTTTAATATTTTACAATCTCAACACCAGATCGAATTGAAAATAGTATCCACGTGAGTATTAACCATAGTAAACATGTATCTATGTTACATTAAAATTTAGATGAAAATTAAATGAATTTTTTTTATGATAGATGGTGGAAAAATTTGAGCATAATTCAATTGGATTTCTTTCATCATTGCCATGTGGAATTTCATTTTTAGTGGGTTTCTGCATTGTATGAGCCCGAGTTCGCAGTAAGTAGAAATGGCTTTACTAAATTGGTTCCCTGTCTATGTCTTCTTGATGACATTTACGATACCTATGGAACCCTTGATGAGTTGACAGTGTTTACCATAGCATTGATAAGGTAATCAATTTTAGATGGTATTATTTATTTATATTGATTCTTTGATTGATTTTATAACTACTTATTTGTTTTGATTCCAGATGGGAGATGTCTGCCATAGAAAACCTTCCAAATTATATGAAAACTAGTTTCAAATTTGTATACCAGATACACAAGGAAATTTCTAGTGAAGATGAGAAGAAACATGGTCCCTTTGTTCATAAATACATTCAAGATTGTGTAATCACTCTTATTTTTACTATGCATTATAATTTTATTGAAACCTACTGTATATAATATTAATAATGTATATTTAATAATTTATTCATGTTTTATTAAAGATAATTTAAATATTATTTTTTCATGAGATATGATTAAATTATCTTAATTTACCATGTATTAGACCAAATTAGTATGAATGATAAAAAATGTCAATATATACTTTTTTATGTATAAAAATAGTTTAAAATTATGAGTTATTGCATTTATATCATATTTTATCTTTACATAAAGACTTCATATTTACTACATTTTATTTCATAGGAAATATTTATTTATTATCAATTTAGTTATATCAAAATATTTATAGTTAATTTTTATATTATTATTTATCACAGTGTGTAAAACATTTGAGACAAATGCAAGATTATAATATTACATAAATTGCATTCTTATGTGGTACCTATGAGTTTGATATGTTAGTATTTGCATTAATTTTTTAATATTACTATTAACTTTAACCTATAAACATTATTTTTATGTTTCAATGTTTTTAAAATTTTTTGGTGTGTTTTTTAGTGGGAGAGGTACATTCTATCTTACTTGCAAGAAGCTAAATGGATAGCTTTTGATTGTATGCCAACACTTGATCAATATTTAGAGAATGGAATAACAAGTTCAGGGATGCGGGTGTTAATGATTCATTCATTGATATTAATGGACACTCTTTTATCTGAAAAGATTTTGGAGAAAATTGATTTTCCATCATCAAAGTTTTAAACTCTTGTAGCATTGGTTACTCGACTAGTCCATAACATGACAGATTTCGAGGTACTTAAGATTTAGATTATGTTTTAGTTGCATTAAACATATTATTTATGTAATTTATTATTACAGTGAAGGAAATTATTAAGTAATATATCTTCAAAAATTTTGAAGGATGAGAGAGCCAGTGGAGAGCTAGCTTCAAGCATACACTGTTATATGAAAGATAACCCCATTTCTACAATACAAGATGATTTAAAGTATATCACATCTCGTGTTAATTGTTGTCTAAAAGGGTTGAATAGGTAGTTTCTTAAATCCTCTGATATGCTAACTTGTTTCAAGAACTTATATTTCAATGCTGGCATGAGGGGTATATTTTTCTTTTTCAAGGATACTGATGGTATAAGTGTTTCTCATCATGAAGGGATGAAGGATGCCATAATGAAAGTTCTAATGGAGCCAATAATACCATAGCTTTAGAATATAGATTAGGAGTCTAATTTATGAAGTAACATGCTAAATATTATACTTGAGTGGCATAATAGCTTCAAACTGTTGATTAAGAAATTAGTTTACGAAGTGATATATTGATATCATATTTTAGATCCAATTGTTGGTGCACATTTTCCTATGTAAGATTCTTATTTGTTATTATGAACTTAATGGATTTGGTTTAGGTTATTAAAATATACTCTTTTTCCTAAACAATATTTTTTATATAAGCTATAATTGTAAATTATAATTAGTATTTGAGTCATCTCAAAATATATTATAATTCTCAATACTTAATGTATTAAATTCACAAGATTTTTATTATTGATATTTTTATTTTATTTGTTTTCTACTATAAATTTTGGGTACCATGAATTTTATATAAAAAAGTCAATTATTTGGTTTACTCTTATATAATATCTATTTGTTTTAAAATGGAGCCATATTTAAATAAGGTTCATGTAGTGCCATTTCCCTACCGATAAGTTGGAAACATATTGGAATTGTAGAAGACCTAGTGAAATATACATAATGATTGTTTTGATAAAATGTCTTGAACATATATAATATGAATTTAAAAAATTATATTTTTTTGGTGTAGATCCAAACTACATAAATTTTGGTATAATGCGGAAGCATAATGTAAGCACACAAACTATTTCAAAAAATATATAAATAAACCCAAATTATCACTTTTTGGAGTTTAAGTAAGTTATAATGGTAAACTGATGGATTTATTAAATTGATTTTATTTCATATTTATAAAAAAATAAAGAAAATATCCATAAAATGCCTCACATGATTATGTTATACAAAGATAGTCATTATGATATAAGCATGCACAGTCAACAATGTACTGAAATATAACTCAACAAGTAACAACCAATGTACTAAAATATCAAATTTAGGTGAATCAAAAATCAAAACTTTCTCTGTCTCTCTAAACATATGGAAATGTTTGATACATAAAAAAATACTCTATAATAGAAATAAGCTAAAAATCTCTTCCATAGAACTCCTCCATATATAAATATGCAACTGATACATGAGTTTAACCAAAGGAATGAACCAGATATAGACAAACTAGATGGGACTTACAAAGAACTTCTCATTGAGATTGATTAAGAGAGAAGAGTTGATCCTTTCCACTTAAAAATTCTATGTATTGAAGCTTTGGAGTCCCTGAGGCTCCTCCTCTACTCTTTCTTTTATTGATCTTCCTAAAAATTGAGCTTTGAGAGTGATATGGATCTCCTATCAAACACTCTCACTGATCTTCTCAAGAAAATCCACTCTAATACCATATCAGAAATGACAATAGATACCATGGATCTTCATCCTAGACACCATCAATATAAAATATTTAGAGAAGAGAGAGATTCACCAATAAAGACATTGTATTAATACATATAATATACAATGTATGTGTGAAACCAATAATGGTTGAATTAGAATATGACTCTCTAAAAGACTACATCTCCTCTAGCTCAAGAGATGGATCTAAGCTCCATTATTATCTAGATGAACACAAATTGTTCTTATATAGGAAAATTAAGATGTGAGCGAGAGATTATTATTAGTGGAGTGAAATGTGATTTTATTTTCCAAGTTTAACCTAACCCTTCTCACAAATGTGAGGATAACTGCCACATTAATTGTGCATTTAATAATTATATGCACATAATAAATCACATCTTGGTAACACATCTACCTAAGGTGGACTTACAACAAGTGTAAATATGACACACTCTAACACCTAGTATGCTCAAGAAAAATCAACATTTTAAATAGATTATGTCACCATATTTCAAATCATTAATTATTACTCCCATATTAATACATAAAAAAATCAGATAATCGAGGTTTATCATAGGTGCATGATTATACTAATAGTGTATAAGAACACTCAAAAACTACTTTTCAATTTAATACATCTACATTTGGTGAGCATATATATGTTTCATGGGTCAGCCAATATGGTAAATATAAAAGAGCCATCTATAAACACAAATCAATCGTAAGGTTATACCTAGAAACACATTGGAAAGTCCCTACAAACTTAAGAAATCCTTTAACACTCTTTTGAGGCTTTATGACAAAGGATATCAAAAAATTTAAGGTCATGTACACCAAAGTTTTGAATGATACTCAACAATGGTGGCTAATTTTGGCTAACATGCACCTTAAACCCTAAATCATAAGCCTTAAACCCTAAATCGATCGATTTAGCCTAAATTTACATTCTTTAGATTAAGAATTAGGATCACAAGGCTTGATTTAATCCAAATCACATCACTAATTTCCCCAATTGACTAATTATCTCAATATGTGATGACATTGGGGCTAATTGAGCCCAAAATCACATTATATAGTCACAAATAGGTTCAGCAAGATTAAATTATCCCCAATTACTTTTGTGGCTCAACCCTATACCCTAAACCATAAATATAATACCCTATACCCTAAGCACTAAACCCTAAACCCTAAATCATAAACCTTATAACATCATCCATCCTTATCCCACAACCAAGGGAAAGTCTAATCCATATCCTTATCCAAGTCCTAAACCTAATCATCGTCGTTAGTCTATCCAAGTCTATCCTAAGTCCACAATCACATCTTGATCATCCTAGTCCAACCCATCCCCCAATCACTCATCTCATCATTAGACAAGAATTGTGACATTGCATGTAGATACTTGTGTGTGTGTTCCTTGTTTATTTTATTTGTTTTATTTGCATGCCTTTCATCATGTATATATCTTGTTTGTCTTATTCTTTATGCTTTATGAACAAGGATGCCATGAGGTCATACATGGATAGAATAATGCTTATAAGTTCCCTTGATGATCTAAAGTTTGCCATTTGTCCATACACTTTGGCATGATGTCCTCTTGGTCATAGTCATATCATAGGGCATACTGCCAAGTGTTAGATTTATCATATTGCTTAGACTATAATGAGCTTTATGAAAGTTATGATGGCTTGATCATCCACACCCTCATCATTCATCTAATCATCTCATCATCCCTCTTCTTAATCACTAATATACTCCTCTTAACCCATCTGACTAACATACAATCTTCTAATCTTCATCTCATCATCTACATCATTATCCTATAATCACTAACATCACCCTGTAATCACTAATCCTCATCATCATCACCATCTTCTAGTTAGAACTACATCAGCCTGAGGTATTTTTAGACTATGTAGAAAACACTTGGCCATGTTTTAATAAATCAACCACTATCTATATAATCCATACTCATCTCCTAGTCTTTTGGTCTCTAGATCACATATTTTATTTTCTCTTATCCTTTTAATTATATTGATCGATTTAGATTTGAGCTACACCCATCATCAATATTATCAAATCATCATCTTAGCTTAGCCCATAGCTCTCCCTTACATGCATCCTTGCTTGGGATACATCTAAATCTTGAGGCCTTTTAATCCTATAATTATCATGTTATGATTTATTTCCCTTGAGGATGTGTTGACAACTGTGAAATCCATCATCTTAAATCTTTGTGCATGTGTCTTTACTAGGGGCATCATCAATTTGTAGCTCACTACTCAGGTCAATCATATTATTCATCTTCTATCTCACACTTGGCATCCCATCCCCTCATATACCCATTGAATCCCACCCCTCATTTCTTATTTAGAGTGGCCATCCATCTCATTCTTCCCTGCATGTCCCCTTGAGGGGGCATCATATCCCCTAACATCACATCTACTAACATTCATCCATGACATGGTTTTTATTTGAATGACCATTACTCCCTCCACTTAAATCACTCACAATACCCTTTCAAAGAGGGTCAAAATGTATGCTTATAAATTTTCTCGCTTATATTATAGTCAGTAATATTCCTATTAGTCGACACTAATTTCACTTAATCTAATTTATCCTACTAGTTTATCTACTTTTTAGTTATTTGTCTAATGTCCCCTTCTTCATATTTCATCATTATATTAACCTTATTCATCCCCACTAAATAATTAATTTATCCTAAATCCTCATTATCCTAATCTAACCCCACTTACCTATTATTTGGGAATTTTAAATTCCTAATGTCCTACCTACTAGCCTATGCCTAGGCTCTCCTAGACCTCTAGTCCCTAATCACCCACCTAATCCCTATCTAATCCCCTATTTAAGCCTAATTAATCCCTAATAAGATTATATAATTTGAGGATTATAGATTCCTCTCTATTATAACCCTTTGTCTCTATAAGCCTGTAAATCTATAGGCTTTTAAGGAATTTTGAATTCCTTGGATAATTCTTATCCATTGATCTCTTCAACCTAACTTCAAATCTCCACCATAGATTCTTCCCTCTTTCTATTTAAAGAGATCCTCTCCTCCATGAAAGTCCAATATAAGCTATCTAACTTCTCCATGTCAATTTGGTCATTGAATCCTTCATCAAACATCCTTATCATGCCTTCATAATGTCACAAATATGAGTCAAGGTATATCAATCTAATCTCAATCTCTTTTTATTTTGCATTCTGTTTGATCATGGTGTAGGAAATTTAGCTTTAAGATCATAGTGTTGGTTTTGAATTATATCTATCCATTGTTATTTTGGTTCTAATGGCTCTATCACTTTACCCAGTAGTTGGATATTTGAGTGTTTAAATTGTGTAATTTAATCCATAGAGCTCAAATTTTAACTACAGTGACACTTTTAGCATATAATAGAGCTAGTCACAAGTAAAATAAACATAAATTATTGGTTAGATGTGTAAGGGTCACAATAAAACTTACATTACCATAATCACACATTTTTTCCTTGAATTAGAGATAAATGAGTAATTACAAACAAGTGTGCTAAAATTAGTTACATTTACCTTGGTTGCAACTAGATATGTTGTATTATGTCTCTTTTGGCCAAGAAGGGACCTAATTGCAAGTAAACTTGGCATAAATGGGTGGTGAGGTGTGCATGGGTTACCAATATGACCTATACTTCCCCATGCATACCACTTTGACATGAATTCAGTTTCAATTAGAGTGACCACCCACACATGTTTCTATTACATGTTGTTCATGTGTTTTTTATTGTATTAACAATGTTGTTGAATAGGATTTCCACTGAATTGTCACAAATAATATCCATGCATTTTTATTTTGGAGAAAATTTAAAAATTTGTGAAGGGTGAATGTTTGTTGGGCTGCTTAATTTGTGAAAAATTTGCAAACATTGTGTTTCTTGACACTTTTTATGTTTGCGAGGATTGTGCTACATTAATTTTTTTACATTGTGTTTCTTAACATCATATATGTTTTTGAGGTGTTTAAAGCTCGTACAATTATTATTTTTCAAAGTTTGTGAAGTTTTTAAAGCTCAATTTTTATTGCTTCTATTGTTTACATGTGTTGTTCATGTTTATTATCTATGGGTGATGATGACAAAATTATGTTTAGTAGTTGACTATGGAGAATAACAATGGATAACTCACTTTTAGGTGAAATTATTTAAAATTTCATTAAGCTTATGATCCATTTATAGACTTAATGATAGATAATAAATAAAATTAATTACATATATAATAAGTAAAATCAATTATAATACATTATCAAACTAAACATCTCTAATTTCATTACATTTCTTAAATACCATTCTTTACTTATATAAGAAGTTAAATACATTTCATTTCATTATTTTATGGTAAAACAAAACTTAAACCATCCAAGGTGGAAAAATTGAGCTGTACCCTTCATTCTCTATATTTGAAGATAGGGGAGTCATTGTTGGTCCTTCAATGACTGTGTCCTTAGTGAGATTTTCTATGATGTTAATAGAAAGAGGAGTGATACCACATAAACCAATTAGTGATTAAATGTTTATCATGTCATTGAATATCTGATGTTGTTCTGGTAGAGGGTTGGATTCCATGCTATAACTCCTTCACCTCTATAATTCTCTTCTGGCCTTCTTGAATACCTTCTCTCATTTCTATTGCTCTCTCTTTTTCTCCTTTTCTTGCATTTGTTGTATCTTCTCCTACTCCTTCATATGTCTTTTTCTTGCATTTTAAAGTTTTTTATTTTCCCTTATTTCCATCTCAACTTGCCTAAAGGCTTTCCTATCACCAGCCTATTGTTTCTTCATTGCCTTCAATTCTTCATTTTATTTCTTGCAAGTCTCATGTTCTATAAAAAAATGGTGATGCTTGTCTGATATGAGAATTTATGATTGACATCTCAGCTTGAGTGTAATTTTTACTAATTTTTTAATAATCTAAGTTCCATAGGAAATTTCAAAAATGCCAACATTAGAGTTCAACACTCATTACCATATGCTTGCCTACATTTATTGATTTCTATAATCTTCTCATTGGAATATATATTAATGGTTTCATCATCTACACTCCATTATCCATTTAGTGCATAGTAATGAACTATTTTTGGTGGAATGAAAGGAGGTAGTGGTGACATTGACATAGTGACATCATTTTTAATAATTTCATAATTTAGGCCTAGATTTACTACTCCTGCCCTTAACCAATCAGATGGGATTAATTTCTTAAGCAAACTGAAACTGTCTTAGTTGAAACTAAATGATGCATCTATTTCATTACAATGTAATTTAAATCCCCTTCACTATTAATGTCTATAACATTTGGATAAGTTGTTTCATGTTCAACACTTTATGCATTGGCACCATTTACTGCATTTACTATTTCACCTTCTTCACCTCAGAAAACATTACCTTCCTTCATTTGCTCCATCTTCTCCATTGTAGCTTTAATGTCTTCCTTAGTCAGACCTATCAACCTCATACCATTTTATTAAACACTTACCTCATCCTCTTCTACATGGAACATTTCACTTAGATTCATATCATTAGATAGTGCCTCTGGGTCAAGGGGCCATTTACCTATCTATAGAAATCTAGATTTCATATTCTTTGTAGTTAGTGCCATCCTCATACTTATGGTACGCAAAGTGGCCAATTATTATCTCTTTATATTGAAACCATGGTACATATTCATCCATGCATTATTTCATTATTGAAGCAAGATTTTAATGGACCAAAGACACTTACATCAAGTGGATGTAATTTGTGGCTAGTATATCCGTGTAATGTAAGGAGATATATCCCAAAAGCTCTAGCCTTTGCAATCATTGAAAGTGTGATATGTTTTCATGCCCATAAAAAATGATAAGATGTATATTACTAGGTGAAACTCCTCTATGTAAAAATCTAACAAAATGATGTATCCAATTCATGAGCAATTCTTTTGTCATCCAAGCATGGGCTTGGGCACCCATGCATGCACCTAATTGACATACAATAATGAAATTATAAAATTAACTATTTGATTTTAAGAGAAGGAATGTTTAGATTCTTTTCCAAACTTCATTCAAATTTACTAAAATAGTTATCCATTCTCTTCTCTTTGATATTATATGTGGTACACTCCTTACCCCTTTCTTAGCAATGACTCACATGTCACAATTCCTTCCAGCTTGTACCCCTGTCTCATCGTCATTCCAAATTTTGTATGGCCCATAATTTAATTTAACATATAATGTTTTCACGTTCTTATATAAATTTCACATAATGGATGGCATTGGCATGACAACCTTATCTCTACCTAGTCCTTCTGCTATTCTCATAACCATATTAGGGTGGCTATTTTTGAATCCTTTCTATCATGATTTATCGAGGAAAACATCATTGAAAGTGTTGGGCATACTTTCACATATGTGGGCCATGTGTGACTTCAAATGTGATATGTTCAACCCATGCCCCATGTCGGTTAAGTACTTGCACAATTGCACTATATCACTTTCTTATGCTATTGATATAATAATGGGTGGGCCCTTCTTATTAATAGATGTGATTCCTTTTAGCCAATTCAATAAAGTAATTGTTTTGATGCCCCACTTAACCACTACTTCATTTATGGAGTAATTATTATGGTTCACATTTCCCATTGGACTTTCCATATCTTCCATTGTCCACTCCAACTGTAATTACACACATGCATTGGGAGTAACACCTATATTGGCCTTTTTATCTACATGGTTGGCCGAGGGGTATATTGTATGCTTTAAAGTGGGTTGCAAAACTTTATTAACATATTCATCAACATATTTAGGAATTTTGAATCTTATGTTCTTCATAGTTGCACATGATCATTTTTAAATAAATTGCATCATCTTCTTCACATTCCTCACACTTAATAATAACAATCAAGAAATTATATAAGTAACTAAAAATATAATGGAAAACATAAGACAAAAAATGATGTGAAAGAATGTTTGGATAATTTAAAGTGTGACTGAATAATACAACTACAATAAATCACATAAACATATGACAAGCATAGTAATATGAGTTGAGAGAAGGATTTTGTTTAAATACATTTGAATGGACATTTAATGGTATGTTAATGACATTATTAATTTTATTGGTATGTGAATGGAAACCTATGTGGATTATATGCACATAGCAATAAAGTTAATTGTTACAAACATTCTTAATTTTTCTATAAAGATAACCATTTACTGGTATGCAGATGGAAACCTACATGGATTCCATTCACATACAAGTAAATGTTAATTATTGTGGACATACTCATACTAAAACATGGCACGTCATTTTATATTAATGACCCATAGTAATTTAAGCGAAAACTAAGATAATGTGTTCATTTAAAAATTATTAGTGGTCATAATTTTAAACCTAGTGGTTTAAGTTTACCTCCTTAGGTGAGCCCATTAGATAAGATGTAAGAGGGAACAAAAAGAAAAAAAAAATTATTTAACATGAACATATGCAAAACACATCAACATATGGTTGTTCACTACTAGGATAATTGAAATGGACCCCATAAATGGGGAGTCTTTAATGATTTTCACTGCTATGGGGTGACTTTCAATGCTTCATGTAGTGAAACATCTTGAGGGCTTCCAACAAGCATATTCCAAAAAAGGCATTGAAGGCAAAATGATAATAAGAGGCATGAGAAAATAAAAATAACACAACTATGGGTTCATTAATAGGCAACACACCTCTATGTAATGTTTCATCACTCCTTTAACATACTCGTAAATGTTTAGTCAGATATGAAGGCATGATTAAAAAAATATGAACATAGAAGGCACAATAATAATAGTTTTCATCCCTCCATTCAACGAATTGAAACTCCTCAATGAAATGTTGCATGGCTGAGAAATTTTGGGTAGGTTCCATGGCCATTTATGGGGATGAGGTATGTGAAAAAGGTAGGGAGAGATGTTTTTGGTGTAATGTTCTATTGTTCCATTAACATACTAGTAAACATTTACTTAGATGTGAAGGCATGCAAAAAATATATGGAAAAATAAAACACACTAAAAAACCTATGAACCTAAAAGGCACACAATAAAAAATAAGAACATACAAGGCAAAATAACTGTAACAACCATGAAAAAATATAAATAACATGGAATGCTTATTTGTGGCACATAATGTGGCATTAACTTGCCATAGTAACGGAGAAAATCCTATCAAGCCATGTGGAAAATGGTGGTGGCTTCCATAATAATGACCCACACATCTACCATCCTGACCTCAACCCAACATAAATGTGTTGCTTATATAAATAACAAAGTAGAGTGAATGGAAAACATATGAACAATTAGGTGTTTATAATTATGAATTAATAACATGTGAACTTGAATGCAAAAAGCATTTTGGTTTGATAGAAAACATTTAAAATATTACTGGTGTGTCAGTCTATAAACTACAAACTTCTAACCTATAACATGATCCTTTAAATATGTTGGTGCTTGAATGTCGACATGTGCTTACCGTTTAATTCGATTGTGACACTCTTTGAGAATAAAACTCTTTCTAGAAATTAAAAAAATGGCATTTCTATAGTTTTTTGATTTATAGAAGATAATTTGAAGTTCAAAATTTGAATTATCTATGAATGGTGAGGCTTAGGTCTGTATTTTAATTTAATTTTATAGGTGACACCAATAAATGGAGGTTGGTGGAGTCATATGTTGGATCCAAATGCTTGACTTTTAAATTTTATAGGATGTAACTAAAATTAAGTGGATTAGATGTTGTGACTTTTCTCTCATGTTCCTTATAGTTAGAGGTACAAAAATGAAATTAAGGGGCTCAATAAATTTATTGGGGTTGATGTTTTTAAAATGTTAACACTTTTAAAAAACAAGTTAAGGATGCAATTTTTGAAATTTCTACCTTAGTTTGGATTTGATATTTATATCATTGAATAAAGTATTTGTATTGTTGAATATGATATTTGTATTATTGAAAATGATATTCATTTAATTGAATATGATATTTAATTTTTTGAATATGACGTAAATTTAATTTTTAATTTTAGTGCATATTTATTTTGGAAGGGGACTAATAATTGTATACAAAAGTTCCTATTTTTAATATTAATTATTTAAAAAATGAATGGTCCAACATGAAAATGTTTAAGTGATTTTTACATCATCTAAACAACCCATGACACATAATCCAATATATCTTAATATATCATGACCAGGAAAAGGGGTTAGAACTAAAATGATAACCATTGGATCCCCTTCAACTTATTGTCCCCTTCCCCTATTCCATATAGGATTTATAAGGGTTTGACCTTAATTCTTGGTGCAATTTATATCATCTCATGATTTTTGTTTTTTTTTTCCATTTGGAAAACTAAGTTCTAGAGTTTTGAAATAAATGGAAGGCAAAGTATATTCTATGATGACCTGTGCAATTTTTTCGCTTTCTCCTTCCATAGATTATTATGATGTCAGTGTTGATTATAGGTGGAACTGAATTTGGAAGTTGCTGCTATAATTAAATCAAGTCTAATATTTTCTTTGTTTTATTATTATTTTAGGGAATTCCTAAATTAATAAGTGTTGTGATGTAACTATAGTACATGTCATAGGTGGTTCAAAAAATGGTGGACAAACTGATCATGATGATGTAGTTATAAATAGGGTTCTCAAAAGAACCTCAACACTTTACATATTTATAGATGATTGGAATTTAAATTTTAGTTAGAATGGAATTTATAAGAAAGTAGAGATAAAATAAGAGATAACATATTAAGAGGAGAGAATAAAAAAATTAGATATTGGCACACGTGTTAATTATATTTAATTTAGACCAAAGCCTTCAGTAAAACTATGCAATAACCATAACTAGGTCCTATGTTTTCATATTCACTAAACTAATAACAAGTAAAGAAAAAGCCTAGTCTAGTTCTCACCAAAGATTGTGGCACAAATTGAGGGTAATAAACATTAAAAGTAAACATGCATAAAATACATATACTCACATCAATGTATATGAAATCCTAATACATGGAAGAGAAGTGCAAATGCATATCTATATACTCTTACAAAGAAAGTGTTATGGACTAAAATTTCGCCCTAGTTAAGCAAGGGGATTTTTCAAGGCTTCTTCCTCAAACTTTAGTCCAACATGGGAACATCCCCAGGTTATATGTTACCTATAGTGGGGCTAAACCTCTGAAGTAGGCTAGATTCCTCTATGATGCTCACCTAAAACTAATGCTTCATAGGGAAAATGGATATAAATGGGATAAGATCTCCTAAGGAAGTTAAGCAAGCGATGCACCAAATTTAAAAGGGAATATCCCATAAGCTTTAACCCATGCTAGATATGTAGGAGATAGTACTAGATTACACAACCTCAAGATCAAGCTAATTGCATAAGTATTTCATAGAAGAGGTTAAAAGTAGAACACTAATCTAGACCTGCAAGTAGCATTGAAAACCCCCTAAACCCGGTCAAAAAGGAGGACAATGGATGAAGAATATTCTCCTTCACACAATGCCATCATGCACAACTCACCAAACTAGATCTAAGGCAAGAGATAGGCAAATAAAGTCTCATATTGCATCAAGAGGTAATTTTTACAAATGTTTGACAGGGTCAAGCCTAATCAAGATGAGCATACTTTGTAGTATCCCAAAGAGTTTCCTATCTCCCAAAAAGATAAAAAGTCTAAAATATGAGAAAATTTTTAAAGGAGAAGTGACCAAGATATATAGGAAAAATGAGTCAGAGAGAAGGATGTGGGAGCACAACATCAGAAAAAGAATTGACCCAAGTCATTAATTGAACGTGAACTACCACGTGTTCTTTAGCCAATGAAAGCCTTGCCACCTTTTTGATCAATCAGGGCACTACTTGTGGCTTGTTTAGTGAGGAGATATCCAAGGCTCTTAGGATGTATTGAATTCCCCTAGCTACAGTTCCCAACACTAGACCTCTTCTTTGATCTTCTATGCATCTTTCCACTTGGCTTCTACATAAGGACAAACCCCTCACATCTATAAACCTGACTGAGCTTTGATTATTTATGATTTAGATAGCTATTTATTGAGAGCATGGCTCAAGATATTCCTTCATTGAGTACATATAAATACCCCTTATTTTGAGAACTAGACTTGGGTTTACTATAGAGGAAAACTAATATAAGATTATTGGTTTTCCTATAGTCTATATAGATGGCACTTTGATCGATGCTTAGTCCATTTTACAACAAATTAATACCATTTTGGCCTATATTAAGTCTAATACACCTAATTTACCTCTATAGATATATACTAGAAATGCTTGGTCCATATAGTTTATCCTGGTTCAACTCGGGTTGAGTTCGTGCTTGGTTCCATGTATTTTCTGCTAGCTCAAGTCTATTCATTTGCTTTTCTTGAGTTGAATTGCTCCATAGACCTTAGTCAAAAATTTCTTGGCTCAGTCCTATGTTCATTAGCTATCGATATTGACTCGGATTCATGACCCTTTGAATTTCAATTTCTCCATCAGATCTGCTAGGTACAAACAAATGTGAGCCCTCGAATCTATCTTTAAAATGTTAACTTTGTCGCCAGTTACGCCATGTGTCAGATGTGCATTTGATTTTTGGATCTAATGTCAATCTATAGCCTTATACACTTATTCCATATGTTAACCTCTCGATCCCTTTGATTGTTTGACCCACCTCAAACCATTGGATCAAGATGTATGATTAAATGTGAACTATTGATCTACTGGGACCCATTGTTTGAAATCCAACGACTAGTTCACGAGTTTAAAATTGATGTCCTCGCTCTCATCAAATGACATTCATGTGACCATCATTAATGTTCATGTGATCATTAGATTTAAGATGAAAAATGTTGGTTTTGATTTATCTTAAACTTGAAGATAGTGTGAATGTCTTATGTTGCAAGTCCAACTTTAAAGGCCTATAACTTGAAGCGTAAAAGTCATGGAGGCACAAAATTTTCAAGAGATGTTATTGAGGCCAAAAAAAACAAACCCATTTGATCTAATCATCCCAATAGCCTTATAATTATGACTAAAAAATGTTCAAGTTAACTAGTCCATTCAATCCTACATGATGTTCTAACGATGGTCTATTTTAATTGGCTAAGTACGGGAAACTTTTATGTATGTGTTTTGATAAAACACCCTTTATTACCATAATAAAGAAGAAACCCTACTTCATTGTGTAATGCAATAAGGGATACTTACTCTCTTAGAGCAAGCACATGGGGAATTTCCATTGGTCATTATAGTGGACATGCGACATCCTTCAAATGCTTGCATATGGGCTACTTTTGGCCTACTCTACAAAAATGTGCTATTAATTTTACTTAAAAGTCTAAGCCTTGTCAACTCCATTATGATCTAATCCACTCACCACCAATTGAGCTCCAAACAGTGGAGGCTACTTAGTCATTCTCTATGTTCAGATTAGACCTTATTGGTAAATTAACTCGATCACAAGATGAACATGTTTTTATTATTACTTATACCAAATAGTTTACCAAATGGGTAGAAATAATGCCTCTTGCTAATTTCATAGGAACTAATTTTTAAAAATTTATCCATAACTAAATCATCTATCATTTTAAAGTTCCCCATACCATCATCTTTGATAATGGTGGCAATTTTAAAAATAAATACAAGAAACAATTATGTGCTAAATTTAAAATTTCCACCAAACTTTCCACACCTTACCATCCTCAATGTAATGGTTAAGTTGAGGCTAATAAAAAATTCTAAATAAAATATTATAAAAGACAATTTGATTAATTCGTAATGATTGGTACCTTCATTTATATCCTGTACCATGGGCTTATTTCACTAGCATACATACTGCCATTGAGGAAAAATCATTCTAACTTGTATATGGTTTTGAATTAGTATTACCATTAGAAGTTGAAGTTCCATCTTTATGCATATCTCTTCATTGTATAATTCTGGATGAATAATTACATGGAGCTTGTCTTCATGCTTTAGATTTTCTTTATGAACACCATTTGGCTACTTTACAACATAACTACTAATACAAGGCTTGCATTTGTAAGCAACATATTAAAAAGGTCAAAGTTTAAACATTTAATGTTGGTGATTTAGTCCTCGAATTAGATTATACACATAATAAAGAATGAAAATATATCCTTCAAGGGATGATATTCATACTTCATTAGATAACCCAAGATTTGTGGTTAGGAGAAGTTTTTCAGAGTCTTTAAGGTCAAAATTTCTCTTATTTTGACAAACTTAATTTTAGTGTATTGACTTTGATAAAGAGTTTTTTTACCTTGTTTTTAACTACATTTCCCCACCACTCATTTCATTTCTCCACATTGATAGTTAATTTTCATTATAAGTCCATTTTCCCACTTTTATATTCCCTCTTCTTCACATCTTACAACATGCAAGCTCCTCTTCTTTCCATTGTAGAATAGGGTCCTCCTTCATGAAGGAGAAAGTGGGAGGGTGAAGAAGTTCACTTTTCTTGTAGCTTAGGAGGGTATCCTTCCAACTAGGGACCTTGAAAGCTCTTGAGTTGAGAAGAGAGAGAGAGAATCATAACTCCTATACACCAAGCTCATTGAGCTAAGCTATGGATGCTTGATTCATTTCTTGCACAATTAACCCTTCCTCTACCAGGAGTAGTTCTTGAACTACCTCAAAAAACACCTCCATTTTCATCTTTGTGTCCTCCTTGATTTATTTTCATGAGGGGAATGTGTAAGACTTGTCCACTTTCTCTTCTTCCTAAATGGGTGAGGGAGAGGGTGGTTTCATAAGAGGGGGTATGAAATAGTTAGGGTCATAAAAGAGGATCCAAGATGGAATATCTTCATGCTCTTGAGTGAGAATGGGTATAGGGGTAGGAGAAGACAAACTGATTGGCTCAAGCTTGACATACTCTTTCTCCCATTGCTCAAACACTTTTTCAATGGATAATATACACCCTTTTATCTCTTGTTTCTCAACATGTGGGTATTCATCTTCTTCAATGGATGCCCAAACATTCCATAACTCCTGCAAGAAGATCTTTATCCTGTCCATAACATGAATAGGGAATTCTCGTCCAAGATTGAGCCCCTCCTTGATGTTCATGATTATTCTTTCTCGGTCCAATATTACCTTTCTGAGTTTTGACAAGGATGGACTTTTACAAGATTGACTAGGGGGCTGATTAGGGACTCTTAGAGGTTGAGTTTGATTCTCTTGGAGGGGAAATGGCACATAAGGCTGGTCCAAATGAGATTTATTCTCTTCATAAGATATTAATATACTATCTACATTTTAGACCATGTTCCTTATCATTGTTATGTCCTCACACTTACAAGGTGACCATTGTTCTCCCTCATAAATTAACCATCTAATCTTGACTAGCTAAAGATCACTCCTTTCTTTTTGTAGAACATAGATAGGGATAACTAAAGAAAACTCTAAACCCTTACCAATTTCCCTTATCAACTCAATATAAACTGCTAATGCTTGCTTGACCCCTAACAAGGATGTAGCAGGGTAAGCCTGGTATTGATAAGAAGTAGAGTAATAATTTTAATGCAAAGGAGGCTGATTTTAGTCATATGCAAGGGTAGGAGGAGGACAAAGGCCATGCTAGGGTTGATAAGATGTTTTAGGTCCAATTGTGGGGAACACATAAACATTATTTACCTGATAAGTGTGATGCTGAGGCAAAGGATAAGCATATTGTTCAAAAGATGGTTGATTGTACATACTAGATTATGATGATTAGGTACTTGGACTGCTTAAACTAGTTGATAGATGCTCAGAGTCACCATTGATGTTTGTATAATGCCTCCAAAGGTTGATATATAGAATAACAACATCAAAAATTCTTCCACTTCTTTTGACATTAGTCCCATTGGGCATGCCAAAAATCTTATGAACTAAAATTTCACCGTAGCAGAGCAAAGAGATTATTTAGGGCTTCTTGCTCAAGATTTAGTCCAAAATCAGAACAACCCTAGGTTACATGTCACCTATAGTGGGGTTGAACCTCCAGATTCGGATGAATTTCTCTTTGATGCTCACCTAAAACTAATGCTAAGGTAATGCTTCATAAGAAAAATGAATAGAAAGAGGATAAGGCCTCCTAAGGAAGTTAACTAAGTGATGGACCAAATTTAAAAGGGAAGCTCCTATAATCTTGAACCCATGCTAGATCTATAGGAGACCATACTAGCTTACACAACCTCAAGATCAAGCTAATTACATAACTTTTTCATAGAAGAGGTTCAGAGTAGAACATTAATCTAGACCTACAAGCAACATTGAAAACCCCATAAACAAGGTTAGAAAGAAGGATAATGGATGAGGAAGATTCTCCTTCACACAATGAAATCATGCATAATTCACCAAACCAAATTCAAGGCAAGAGATAGATAAAGAAAGCCTCATATTGCATCAAAAGGTAGTTCTTACAAATTCTTGATAGGGTCAAGCCTAATCAAGATGAACATACTTTGCAGTATCCCAAAGAGTTCCCTATCTCCTAGAAAGATAAAAAGTCTAAAATGTGAGAACCTTTTCAAAGGAGAAGAGAACAAGATACATAAGAGAAGGGAGTCAAAGAGAAGAATATGGGAGCATGCCATCAGAAAAAGAACACTTTGTCCTAGGTCATTGATTAAACCTAAGATTCCACATTTGCTCCTTAGACAATGAAAGCCTTGTCACCTTTTTGATCAATTAGGACACTGCTCATGGTTTGTTGAGTGAGGAAATACCCAAGGCTTTGAGGATGCATTGAATGACACTAGCTACTATTCCCAACACTAGACCTCTTCTTTGATCTTCTATGTATCTTTACACTTAGCTTCTACATAAGGACAAAACCCTCACATATAAAAGCCTAACTAAGCTTTGATTATGTCTACTTTGGGTGGCTATCTATCAAGAGCATGGCTTGGGATGTTCCTTCATTGATTACATATAGTTGACCCTTATTTTGAGAACTGGACCTAGGTTTACCATAGAAGAAAACCAATATAAGATTATTGGTTTTCCTGTAGTCCATATAGATGGCGCTCTGCTTGATGCTTGGTCCATTTTACATGTTACCACCCTTTTGGCCTATATTAGGTCTAAAAGACCTACTTTACCTCTATGGAGCTTTGTTAGCAATGCTTGGTCTATATGGTTTATCCTGATTCAACTCAGGTCGACCTTGAGCTCAGTTCCATGTATTTTCCACTAGCTCAGATCCATTCATTTGCTTTGCCTAAGTCAAATTGTTCCATTAACCTTAGTAAAAAATGTCCCAGCCTGATACTTTATTCATTCACTGTTGGCAATGACTCAAATCCATTACCCTTTGAATTTCATTCACATTGTCAGATCTACCAAGTATAAACAAACATAAGCCCTTAGATCTATCTTTGAAATGTCAACTTTATCCTCACTTATCCCAAGTGTCAAATGTGCATTTGATTTCTAGATCCGTTATCAATCTGCAACCTCATGCACTTATGCCACATGTATACCTCTCGATCCCTCTAACTATTTGACCCATATCACACTGTTAGATTAAGACATATGATCAAACATGAACTTTTGATCTTCCAGGACCCACCAATTAAAATCCAATGGCTAGTTCACGAGCATAAAATTGACATCCTCACTCCCATTAAATGACATTTATATGACTATCAAATGATGTTCATATGATTGCCATTGATGTTCGAGTGATAGTCAAATTTAAGCTAAAAAGAGTTGGTTATGCTCGAGCTTAAACTTGATGTTAGCATGAACATCTTATGTTGCAAGTCTAACTTTGAAGGCCTATAACTTGAAGCATAAAAGTCATGGAGGCACCCAATTTTTAGGAGATGTTCTTGAGGCCAAAAGGAATGAACCCATTTGATCTGTTGGTCTTGGGAGCCTTCAAAGTGTGTCTACAAAATTCTCAATTCAACTAGTCCATTCATTTCTACATGACACCCTGAGGATCCAACATTGAACATGCATAATTTCTACCATGCTCAGATGCATGGCTTGAAACTTAACATGTAACAACTAGGGAAATAGTTAAACAAAACCATATGATCATTTTCTCTTTAAATTATCATACATGTGAGATATGGCCTTATCAATATGGTCACTTGGCTCTATTTGAGCTTCTTCAAAAATGGCTAAGTATGGAAACTTAGCAAATTTTTCCCAAGAGGTCAACTTTGGGTCTTTATATCTTTTGATGCACTTCAATGGATGACTATAAACTTGGTGCACATGTTCTTGGGACTAATGTGAATAGACCCATATGACCAATTCTTCTTGACTCATCCACACATGGAAATGATGGCATCAATAATCTACCTACTCTAAATTTCTGCCACTAGACCTAAGTGTTTAGATGAACACAATGAAGAACCTAATGAATATTAGGAACTTTTTAGGTCATTCCAAGCACTCTTGACACCCGATTTAGTCTTTTTAACTCTTGACCTATCCTTATAAATTGACAAATTACACTTTAAGTGAACTTAAAGTATTTTAAAATCTTTTTTGCTAAAAATTAGATCCTTGAACCACTCATTCCATCCATAACTTTTGTTCATATGCTCATCCATTAGCAACCTGATTCATAATGGGCATAAGCTTGGTATGTGGGCCAAAAATGGATAATAAGAAGAACAAAGTTATGAATACTTACCTTTGAATACGAACTCACCAAAAATTAATCTTTCCTTTGGCCAAGGTTCTTTACAAGAGGTTGTCATGGTATGTAAGGATGACGAGGATAAATTAGATCTAGGCTACACAACCTATCAATACATCTAAAAGACTTCTCCATAAACCAAGATCCATATCTCTAAAGAAAGTATGAAATCCTAAGCTTATCCTCAAGTTGAATGATGTATAAGTAGATGCACAATCTATCTTCTTCTTCTCTTCTCTTATAAATGGTGAAATGATTATGTTTATATAGGTAGATCTAACCCTAAAACCTTTCGAAAGTTTTGATTGACAAAGTCGACCCGATTGACTTAGTATTAAAATTGATAAAAAACTAACTAGATAATGAACTATGTCATCCATGGCCAACTTAGTTCTTAGTAAGCTTTTATAAAAAATAATTAAACAGGGTCAATGTGGTTGACATAAGCATGTAAACTTCTAAAAAAGGTTTTAGGTTAAGGAAAGGGATAATGAAGATGGAAAATGACTAGAGAAGGGTGCAGAATAGGTGGCGAAGCTTAGGGTAATAATTTTTAAGAGACACATGTGTAGATATCAAGTATAAAAAAGGGATAACAATGTTATGAAGCACCAATGGTTTTTCCACCCCTTTCTTGATGCACTCTTTAAGGTGTACACTCATAGAGATTGAGACTCGATGGGTTCTTGTAAGATAGAAAACATCAATAATTGATAAAGTTTGAGAATATTATGTGTATAAAAAAAACCACATAGTTGAATGCATATTTTTGACTAAAAAATAATAAGTAAACTTTAGCCATGCTAAACACTATGAATTTTAACAAAGTTTTTCTTAACAATACTACTACAACATCGACTACACTCTTCTCTTTCTAAATATATATATCTTTTTATTTTTATTACTTTTAAGGTAACTATATTATCTTATTTATAAGTAAGTCTTTATATAATGCTATATGCCACAACTATACATGTTAATATTTATTTATATATATATTTGATTCATTGATTCAAACTGAAAAAAATATATGGTTGTAAAGTAGACCTAATTCTATACACATTAAAAAAAATCTAATTTTTTATATATTTTGAGGTAGTTAGTGGGTGCATGGTTAGACATACATTTTTGACCTTATTGAAGAGTATATTGACCTATGAAATTAGTAAAAAAAAAAATCATTAATTAATTTATAAAAATATAGGTTGCAAACTAGATGGTCTTACCTAGCTTTCTACTAGGGGATTTAAATAAAAATCAAATGATGATAAAAGAATGGTGGGGAACACAAATAACTATCTAGTATGATTTTTCTAAAAAATAATACCACCTCTTTTAATATATGATATTTGTCCTGATTATACTATGCTTCATTACCCACACTTCCTAGTGATGAAGTTATACTTAAATTACTCTAGGATTGAGAACCTTAGGTTTCACAAAAGCATCATAAAATTGGACACTTCACACAAAAAGCTCTTTGTTTTAATAATTTCATTGCTAGTGTGGATCTTTCAACATAACCTATTTATTCTCTCCCTCATGCTCCATATCATTTTTAAGACAAAAATTATATGTTCATCGAATAATCCACAAAAATAAAATAAAGTTGACCAACATGTCCCTGACCTATTACTATCTCTAAAGAACTCACTCTAACATAACATGACAACTTTATCTTATTCTTTGACAACCATCATGAATAATTTGCTTAGTCATATGAAGATATGCCAGGTATTGATCCTAGCACCATCATAAATAATATCATCACTTACACAAATGCCAAACCTGTTAGACAAAAATAAATAAACTTTTCACCTCAAATTTATACCTTGTATCATAAATAAATCATTGAACTTTTGCATGCCAAATTCATCAAAACTCTCAACTACTTGGAATAAATATCAAACATCATTCACGTTAATAAAAATGTCACCATGTTTATTCATATATGCATTGATTTTTGAAATCATAACTTAGCTTGACCAAAAGACAACATTCCCCTACCTTCAATAGATGCTATAGTTGATTCCACTACTGGATATGAAATTTTATCACTTATGGATAGTTTCTTAGGCTATAACTAAATTCACATAGCTCCTGAAGACCAACACACATCAACATTTAATATAGAGTAGGGTACCTATTGTTATGTCAAAATGCCTTTCAGCATAAAAAATGATAGAATGACCTATCAACATGCAATAACCCACATCTTCCATGATATTATACACAAGATAGTGTAAACCTACGTAGATGACCTCATTGCCAAATCTAAATGTTGTACAATTCACCTCACCAATTTAGCTATCTTTTTTTATCGATTAATTACATATCAAGTTAGACTTAACAATTACAAATGTGTATTTGGAATAATATCTAGTAAAATTTTAGGGTTGTTAGTCTCTCTTTGAAGCAATGATATCGATCTAGCCAAAATAAATGCCATCATCAACATGCCTATTCCTCGATCCATTCTTGACATACATACTTACCTTTGAAAACTTAGTATAATTTGATGGTTTGTCTTAGAAATGGCTTATCATATATACTTTATCAATTCATTTACTAAAAGGGTAATGCTCTAGAATGGAAAGATTCGTGCCAAAAATCTTTTGATAGTATGAAGGAATCTTTGATCCATCCTTTTACTATTCAACCACCTTCAAATGATTACCCCTTAATTATATATACCTCCTCTACCCCCATATCAATTGGGGTAATGCTTGCCCAATAATATTATACTGGTAGAGAGTATGCTATCTATTACATTAATCGAGGACTCATGAATTATGAAAAAAATAATACCAAAGTAGAATGTGATTGCCTTGCTATATATTTTATAGCTAAAATGCATCGTCATTATATTCTATATTGAACCACTTATGTCAATTTTCATTCTGATCTACTTCATTATTTATTCTCCAAATCATTATTACATGGAGAAAGAATTGTCAAACATATGGTCATATTGATGGAATTTGATCTTCACATTATTACATAAAATATGTCAAAGGACAAGACATATCAAGTAAGCATTATAACTAATTCCACCAAATTTTCCAAGCCTTACCATCCTCAATGTAATGGTTAAGTTGAGGCTACTAACAAAATTCTAAATTAAATATTAAAAAAGACTACTTGATTAATTCTCAATGATTGGCACATTCATTTATATCCCACACCATGGGCTTATTATACTAGAATACATCCTCAAATACATAAAAAAGCTTTTAAGTTATCATTCCAATTAAATTTTGATGTTATTAATAACATGGTTGAATATGAAGCTCTAAAATTAGGCATGAAAGCCACCATTGACTTAGATATCACATATTTACATGCCTTGGGTGACTCCCAACTTATCTGTGCCTAGGTTAGTGGTGATTATCAATGCAAAATAAAAAATTTATTCACATATCATCAAATGGATACTACACTTACCAAGGAATTTGCTTCTTTTAGCATTAAACCAATTCCAAGAGATCAAAATTCCATAACTAATTCTCTTTCTTCATCTCATTTTATTTCACCCTCATCAAGTACATAATGATTCCTAATTTCTTATCCAAATCATAAAATAACCTACTTCTATAAAACTAAATGATTTGCTATTCTGTCACATTATAGTTATGCCTATTTGACAAAGCCCATGGTATAAAAACATAATTCAATTTATTGAATATCAAACTTACCCTCCAGACACAGATTCTCATGAAAAGACTTGAATACATAAAAAAGCTTTTAAATATGTGTTTTGATAAAACACCCTTTATTACCATAATAAAGAAGAAACCCTACTTAGTTGTGTAATGCAATAAGGGATACTTACTCTCTTAGAGCAAGCACATGGGGGAATGTGGATTGGTCACTATAGTGGACATGCGACATCCTTCAAATGATTACATATGGGTTACTTTTGGCCTACTCTACAAAAATATGCTATTAATTTTACTTAAAAGTGTAAGCCTTGTCAACTCCATTATGATCTAATCCACTCACCAACAATTGAGTCCCATCTTTATGAATATTTCTTCATTCTATAATTATGGATGCATAATTACATGGAGCTTGTCTTCATGCTTTAGATTTTATTTATGAACACCATTTGGCTACTTTGCAATATAACTACTAATACAAGGATTACATTTCTAAACAACATAGTAAAAAGGTCAAAGTTTAAACATTTAATGTTGGTGATTTAGTCCTCAAATTATATTATACACATAATAAAGAATGAAAATATGCCTTAAAATGGTGGGGCCCTTACTTAATCAAAGACATCTTTAGTCCTAGTACCTATCGTCTACAAACTAATGAAGGTCATGTCTTCAAATAACTCACTAATGCAAAAATTTTAAAGACACATTTTTCTTAAATATCTCCTTATTTTCATTATTCTATATACTGTAACTACTATCACTTCTTATATGATTTTTCCAATGATCTCTCCTTTTCAGCCATTTATTTTATACATAAATCTTAGTCCCCTTCTTCGATCTTTGGGTTTCTCTTTATTACTTTCATTTAATTCATAAGTTGCATTGTAATACTATAGATAGGACCCAATTTTCCTCATTAATATCTTTTATTTCATACATCCATTTTTAACGCTTTTTTTTGGTCATAAGTTTGTTATTTTACAACATTTTATGTTTACTCTCTTCTTTCTTTTGTGAGATAGATCCCATCTCCCATCTATATATAGGGGGAGGGCCAATACCATTTTCATACTTTTCACCTACTTAAGTTTATGTTTTATGAGTTAAAGTGTAAAACCATTGATAGGACTAGGCTGTCCTCATAAAATCTATATATTCCTTCAAACCTTTTTGTTAACTGAGTGTTCTTTTTAGAATGTTAAGAAATGGTTAAAAGTTTGTGATTCCATATTCTCAACCTCGATCTTGTTTATTTTGTGGATAAAACTTGCACAATAAATTATGTTAGAATGTTTCCCTACACTTACATACATTCTTATGATATGGAATCATATTTAATTATCATTGTATCCCTTTCACTTTGTCACATTTTTTGTAATTTGAGGTAATTTAAATTGTTTCATGTTCACTTCCCCTTGTCTCCCTTACTTCCATTCCACTTTGGACAAAACAAGGTCGAAGTCAAGATAGAAATTTTATTTAATATGGTTAAAAAAGATTCTTGGGCACCATGCTCTTTAAGTCCTCTTTGATAATAACCAGATTTAAAGTTTTCAAATGATACTCATTTTTAACACCCATGTTTGGTTCTCTGAATATGTATGGAGGAGGAATATAAAAATCCATTAAAAATTTAAAAGAGAAATCATTTGAAACATTAGAAAATGATTAAAAGGCAACATAAAATCCAAAAGTTAACATCAAACAAAAAAACATGATTTATAGTACATCTATTCTTAATGAAAACTCAAACTCCATAGTTGGCCTCATAATAGAGTCAAGATCCATTGGGGTGTAGTAAGTTAGTAGATTGGGATAGAGGACTTTAAAATTATCTACAACTCTACCTACTTTCTCATGCAAGTACTCAATCTTGACAGTAGACCGATAGATCTATAAGGGGCTCTAAGGAACGTAAAACATGTTGTGGGAAGGTAGGTCCATTTCACTTTTCATGCATATAGCCTTCATGGGATGATATTCATACTTCATTAGATAACCCAAGATTTTTGTGGTTAGGAGAAGTTCTTCAGAGTCCTTAAGGTCAAAAGTTCTCTTATTTTGACAAACTTAATTTTAGTGTATTGACTTCGATAAAGATTTTATCTACCTTGATTTTTACTACATTTCCCCAACCACCCATTTCATTTCTCTCCATTGATAGGTACGTTTCATTCTAACTCTGTTTTCCCACTTCTATATTCCCTCTTCTTCACATCTTATAACATGCTAACATCTCCTTGTTTTTGTTTTATCTATCTTAAGGACAAAACAATATGATTGAGTGACTATGGATTATTTTATTTACACCATTGATTTACATTTTGTAGGTCTTCTAAAAGTTTTTGTGTGGCAAGGTGGTAGTGGTCTTTAGGTGGTGTGTTTTTATTTTTATTTATTTATATTCCCTTTTCAAAATACACGTGAAATACATATAGTATAATTTGTCATTTAATTGTGATCAACCTTATGTAGTTATAATTCCTTGTAAAGGGTATAAAAATGTTATATGAACAACCGGGGAGATATTTAATGTCTTGCGTTGGGAAAAGACGTTTCATGGAAGTGTCTCGGTGGTGCCATGTGTGGCCGTACGTCGATCTTGTCCAGGACAATAAAATCATAACTTAAATACGTTTGATAGATTCAGAGATTTAGGTAATGTATTAATTCCGTGATGTTAAACGTTTGTTTTTTCAGTCTCAAATAAGGGGACGTTTTTAAGATCAGATAAGGTGTCGTTTTTAAAATCAGATTGTGTGACGTTTTGAAGTGTTTGTAACAGTCCATTAATTTGTGCTTGTGTTATTTCTGTGGCGTAATTACCGTGGTCTCCCGTCTTACATAAATTATGGTGGGCAAGCTCTGGCAATGAGGTAAACAATAGGGCCATCACCATTATTTCATTGAGAAAATCATGATACACACGTTGACGGCAATCTCTTTCAAGAAGCTGTGCCATTTTTTTCGCTAACAGTCGTATTAATTGTAAGATGTTTAATGTTAACCTGGAAAGGGACGCATAGCACTCAACGGTATTGCTTAGAGTCTTGCATGATCCTACTGTCGTAGTTAAATCCGTATCAAAGCATTAAAGAAGGGAAAGGACCAGTTAAACGCCACGTGATACCACCTCTTAGTTAAATCCGTATCTTCATATTATACCACCTCCTAGTTTAAAATATTGGATTTAAATAGTTTAAAATTTAAATAGGTTGTTCGATTGGGAAATTTCCGTCGTGGGAAGTTGCACGGGGATGTTTTCGTGGACATTTCAAATTTTTGATTATTTTTGGTACAACCCATCATTACGATCAAAGGGACCAATTAATTTATATAAAATTACGAATAATTTTTTTCAAACGAACATATTATTTTATCATTGGCCTAAAATTTTGTGAAGTAAGACATGAATCGAAATTAATATGGGTCACTAACATAAAACGGAAGGACATTAATATAAAATGAAGGGCCATGTTGAAAGATGCATGGCTCATTAATGTGAAATCCAATGCCATTTCCCAAATGGTTGGGCGGGCTTTACTCCATTAATGTGACAAATTAATGCTAACATGTGCACCACCAACAAACGTCTCTCCTTACCTTTCTGCATACCTCCTTCCCATAAATGGCCATGGAACTTACCTAAAATTTCTCAACTATGTCATGCTTTGTAGAGGAGCTTTCATTGACAGAATAGAGGTCTGAAACATTTCATGCAGGTGTGTTGAATGTAACTAAACCCAAAACTGTGTTCTTTTTATTTTTTGGTGGGTGTTATTGTTATTGTGTCTTCTATGTTCATGTTTTATTTGCATGCTTTCACATTTGAGTAAAGGTTTAGTCCTATGTTAATGGAGGGATGAAACTTTATGTGTAAGTGTGTTGCCCGTAACTGAACCTTCAATCATGTTCTTTTTATTTTCATGTGGTTGTTATTGATACTGTGCCTTCTATGTTCATCATTCTTTTGTGTGCCTTCACATCTGAGTAAATGTTTAGTGGTATGTTAATGAAGTAAATGCATGTTTGGATGGAAATGGATTAGAAATTGGGATGAGAGAATTAACAATTTCACCATCAAACATCTCTCCCGGCCTTTTCACATACCTCCTTCCCCCAAATAGCCATGGAACCTACCTAAGAGTTCTAGAGCATGCAATGTTTCATAGAAGAATTTCTGTCATTAGAAAGGAGGAATGATTTTTTTGTTATTGTATTTTGTATGTTCATAGATTTTTTTGCATGCCTTCACATGTGAGTAAACATTTACTTGTATGTTAATGGAGTGATTGAAACATTACACATAGATGTGTTGCATCTAACCAAACCAATAGTTGTGTTCTTTTTTTATTTTCACGTGCTTGTTATTGTTATTTTTGCCTTCTATACTCATGATGGTTTTAACTACGTTCACATATAATTCAAAGTGCCATGTTGGAAGACATGTGGCTCATTATTGTCAAATCCAATACAATTTTCCAAATGGTTTGCCAATAAAATATAATTAAAGGATGTAATTTTTTGAAAATTTTACTTTAGCTTGGAATTGATATTTGTATTGCTGAATATATTATTTATATTGTTGAATATGATACTTGAATTGTTAAATATGATTTTTAATTTGTTTAATATGATGTAAATATTATTTTTAATTTTAGTGCACATCTATTTTAGAAGGGGACCAGTAATTGTAGACAAAAATTTCTATTTTTAATATTAATTATTCAAAAAATGAATGGTTCAACATGAAAATATTTAAGTGACTTTTACAATAGTGAAACAACCCATGGCAAATAATCAAATATATATTAATATCTCATGACCAAGATAAGGGATCAAAACTACAATGATAACCATTGGACCCCCTTCAACTACTGGTCCCCTTCCCCTATTACCTATAGGATTTATAAGGGTTTGACCTTAATTCTTGCTGTAATTTATATCAACTCATGATTTTTGTGTTTTTTCCATTTGGAAAACTAAATTATTGATGGGTTTTACCCCATAATGGTGAATGATCCCATTTTTCGAGAGTGCAGAGCAAAATATTTTGGTTAATCAACTTCATATATTAACTAACTTTAAAGATTACATAAATAGACTTTGAGAAGCCTTAATACAACACATAATGCAAATGTGGGACTAAAAGCCTAACTAACTAAAAATAAACTACACCCATGTGAGTACTAACATTGATAAGGACTAGAACTTTGATCTATGATAGGGGAAGGGGACTACTAGTTGAGGTTGTCTAAGCTAGGCCTTCTTGATCAAACTCTAGTACAACATGGGAACAACCCCAGGTTGTGAGTCACCTATAGTGGGGTTAAACCTCCAGAGTAGGCTGACTTCCTATTTGATGCTCACCTAAAACTAATGCTAAGCTAATGCTTCATAGGGAAAAGGGATAGAAAGGGGATAAGGGATCCTAAGGAAGTTAACTAAGTAATGCACCAAATTTAAAGGGGAATCTCCCATAAGTTTGAACCTAGACTAGATCTATAGAAGACAGTAATATCTTACACAACCTCAAGATCAAGCTAATTGCATAAGTATTTCATAGAAGAGGTTCAGAGTAAAACACTAATCTAGACCTGCAAGTAGCATTGAAAACCCCCTAAATAAGGTCAAAAAGGAGGAAAATGGATGAGGAAGATTCTCCTTCACATAATACCATCATGCACAACTCACCAAACCAGGGCTAAGGCAAGAGATAGGCAAAGAAAGGCTCATAGTACATCAAGAGGTAATTATTACAAATGCTTGGTAGGGTCAAGCCTAATGAAGCTGAGCATGCTTTGCAGTATCCCAAAGAGTTCCATGTCTCTTAAAAAGATAAAAAGTCTAAAATCTGATAAAATTTTCAAAGGAGAAGAGACCAAGATATATAGGAGAAGGGAGTCAGAGAGAAGGATATGAGAGCATGCCATCAGAAAAATAAAACTTTGTCTTGGGTCATTAATTGAACCTGAGCTACCACATTTTTTCGTTAGATAATGAAAGCCTTGTCACCTTTTTGATCAATGAGGAAACTACTCACGGTTTGTTGAGTGAGGAAATACCCAAGGCTCTAGGGATGCATTGAATGCCCTTAACTATAATTCCCAACACTAGACCTCTTCTTTGATCTTCTATGCATATTTCCACTTGGCTTCTGCATAAGGACAAAACCCTCACATCTATAAACTTGATTGAGCTTTGATTATGTATACTTTGGGTGGATATCTATCAAGAGCATGGCTCAAGACGTTTCTTCATTGATTACATATAGTTTCACCTTATTTTGAGAACTGGACTTGGGTTTACTATAGAGGACAACCAATCTAAGATTATTGGTTTTCCTATAGTCCATGTAGATGGTACTCTGCTCGATGCCTGCTCCATTTTATAATAATTTACCACCCTTTAATCCTATATTAAGTCTAACAGACCTAATTTACATCTATGAAGCTTTGCTAGCAATGCTTGGTCCATATGGTTTATCTTGGTTCAACTCAAGTCAAGCTCGAGCTCGGTTCCATGTATTTTTTCCAGCTTGGGTCCATTCATTTGCTTTACTTGAGTCAAACTGATCCATTGACCTTATTAAAACATATCTTAGCTTGGTATTTTGTTCATTAGCTATCAATAATGACTCAGATCCATGACCCTTTAAATTTCATTCAGTCTGCCAGATCTACTAGGTACAAACAAACACAAGCCCTCATATCTATCTTTGAAATGTCAACTCTATCCCTAGTTACCCCACATGTCAAATGTGTGTTTGATTTTAAGATTCATTGTTAGTCTACAAACTCATGCACTTACACCATGTGTCAACCTCTCGAGCCCTCTAACTATTTGACCCATATCACACTGTTGGATAAGGACATATGATCAAATGTGAACTTTGATCTTCTAGGACTTATTGTTTGAAAGTCAATGGCTAGTTCACGATCTTAAAATTGGCATCCTCACTCCCATCAAATGATGTTTGCATGACTATCAAATGACATTCATGTGATCATCTTTGATGTTCATGTGATCATCAAATTTAAGCTAAAAAGAGTTTGTTTTGCTCAAGCTTAAACTTAATCTTAGCATGAATGTCTTATGTTGTAGGTCCAACTTTGAAGGCCTATAATTTGAACCATAAAGGTCCTAGAGGAACCAAATTTTTAGGAGATGTTCTTGAGGCCAAAAGGAATGAACCCATTTGATCTACTAGTCTTAGGAGCCTTCTAAGTGTGTCTAAAAAATAATCAATTTAACTAATCCATTCATTCTTGCATGGCATCTTGACGATGGTCTAGTTTATTTGGCTAAGTATGGGAAACTTAGTAAAATTTGACTATAGAGCCAACATTGAACATGCATAACTTCTACCGTGCTTGGACGTATGGCCTAAAACATAGTGCATAGAAACTAGGGACCAACTTGAATAAAATCATATGATCATTTTCTCTTTAAGTTACCGCATGTGTGAGATATGGCCTTATCAATATGTTCACTTGGCTCTATTTGAGCTTCTTAAAAAATGGCTAAGTATGGAAACTTAGCAGATTTTGCCCGAGAGGCCAATTTTGGGTCTTTATATCTTTTGATGCACTTCAACGGATGACTATAAACTTGGTAAATATGTTCTTGGGACTAATGTGAATAGACCCATATGACCAATTCTTCTTGACTCGTCTATACATGGAAATGATGGCATCAACAATTTACCTATTCTAAATTTCTGCCACTAGACCTAAGTGTCTAGATGAACATAATGAAGAACCATCTGAATACCAGGTGCTTTTAAAGTCATTTAAAGCATTCTTGACACCCCATTTAGTCTTTGTAACTCTTTACCTATCCTTTTAAATTGACAAATTACACTTTAAGTGAATTTAAAATATTTCAAAGCTTTGTTGGTAAAAATGAGATCCTTAAACCACTCATTCCATCCAAAACTTTTGTTCATCTACTCATCCATTAAAAACCTAGTCCATAATGGGCATAATCTTGGTATGTGGGCCAAAATGGCTAATAAGAAGATGAAAGTTAGGAATACTTACCTTTGAATATGAACTCACCGAGCCTTAATCTTTCCTTTGGCCAAGGTTCTTTGCAAGAGGTTGTCGTGGTATGTAAGGATGACAAGGATAAATCAGCTCTAGCCTACACAACCTATCAATGCATCCAAAAGACTTCTCCACAAGACAAGATGCATATCTCTAAAGAAAGTATGCAATCTAAAGCTTATCCTCAAGTTGAATGGTGGATAAGCAGATGCACAATATATCTTACTTCTTCTTCTCTTCTCTTAAAAATGGTGAAATGATTGTGTTTATATAGGCATATCTAACCCTAAAACCTTTCAAAAGTTTGATTGACAAGGTCGACCCAAATGACCTAGTATTAAAATTGATAAAAAACTAACTAGATAATGAAGTATGTCAGCCATAACCAACTTAGTTCTTAGTAATCTTTTATAAATAATAATAATAATAATAATATAGGGTCAATGTGGTTGACATAGTCATGTAAACTCTTAAAAAATGTTTTAGGTTAAGGAAAGGGATAATGAGGATGGAAAATGACTAGAGGAGGGTGCAAAATAGGAGGCAAAACTTAGGAGAATGGTTTTTAAGAGACACGTGTAGATATCAATTAGAAAAAATGGATAAAATTTTTGTGAAGCACCAATGGTTTGCCCACCCCTTTCTTGATGCACTCTTTAAGATGTACACTTAGAGAGATTGAGACTTGATGGGTTCCTATAAGATAAAAAATATCAATAATTGATAAAGTTTGAAAATATTATGTGTATACAACAACCACATAGTTGAATGCATATTTTTGACAAAAATAAATAAATTAAACTTTATCCATGCTAAACACTATGAATTTAACAAATTTTTTCTTAAAAATACTACTACAACATCGACTACACTCTTCTCTTTCTAAATATATATATTTTTATATTTATATTACTTTTAAGGTAGTTATCTTATCTTATTTATAAGTAAGTCTTTTTATAATGCTATATGCCACAACTATACATGTTCATCTTTGTTTATATATATTTTAATTCATTGATTCAAATTGAAAAAAAAATATGGTCATAAACTAGACCTAATTCTATACACATTCAAAAAAATCTAATTTTTGATATATTTTGAAGTAGTTAGTGGGTGCACGGTCAAACATACATTTTTGATCTTAATTAAGAGTATACTGACTTATTAAATTAGTAAAAAATATAATTCATTAATTAATTTATAAAAATATAGGTTGCAAACTAGATGATCTTACCTAGCTTTCTACCAAATAATTTAAATAAAAATCAAGTGATGATAAAAAAATGGTGAGGCACACATATAACTATCTAGTATGATTTTTATAAAAAATAATACCGCCTCTTTGAATTTATGATATTTGCCCTAATTATACTATGGTTCATTACCCATACATACTAGTGATGAAGTTATACTTAATTTACTCTAGGATTGAGAACCTTAGGTTTCACAAAAGCATCATAAAATTAGACACTTCACACGGAAAGCTCCTTGTTCTGATAATTTCATTGCTAGTGTGGATCTTTCAACATAGCTTATTTATTCTCTCCCTAATGCTCCATATAATTTTTAAGACAAAAATTCTATGTTCATCGAATAATCCACAAAAATAAAATATAGTAGACCAACATGTCCCTGACCTATTACTATCTCTAAAGAACTCACTCTAACATAGCATGATAACTTTATCTTATTCTTTGACAAGTATCATAAATCATTTACTTAGTCATATGAAGACATGTCAGGGATTGATCCTAGCACCATCGTAAATAATATCATCACTTACACAAATTCCAAATCTGTTGGAAAAAAATAAAGAAACTTTCCACCTAAAATTTCTACCTTGTGTCATAAAGAAATCATTGAACGTTTGGATGCCAAATTCTTCAAACCTGTCAACTACTTGGAATAAATATCAAACATCATTCCCATTAATAAAAATGTCACCATGGTTATTCGTATATGCATTGATTTTCGAAATCATAACTTAGTTTTTAGATTCTTAAATAAGGGGACATTTTTAAGATCAGATAAGGTGTCGTTTTTAAAATCAGATTGTGTGACGTTTTGAAGTGTTTGTAACAGTCCATTAATTTGTGCTTGTGTTATTTCTGTGGCGATATTACCATGGTCTCCCGTCTTACATAAATTATGGTGGACAAGCTCTGGCAATGAGGTAAACAATAGGGCCATCACCATTATTTTATTGAGAAAATCATGATACACACGTTGACGGCAATCTCTTTCAAGAAGCTGTGCCATTTTTTTCGCTAACAGTCGTATTAATTGTAAGATGTTTAATGTTAACCTGGAAAGGGACGCATAGCACTCAACGGTATTGCTTAGAGTCTTGCATGATCCTACTGTCGTAGTTAAATCCGTATCAAAGCATTAAAGAAGGGAAAGGAACAGTTAAACGCCATGTGATACCACCTCTTAGTTAAATCCGTATCTTCATATTATACCACATCCTAGTTTAAAATATTGGATTTAAATAGTTTAAAATTTAAATAGGTTGTTCGATTGGGAAATTTACGTCGTGGGAAGTTGCACGGGGATGTTTTCGTGGACATTTCAATTTTTGATTATTTTTGGTACAACCCATCATTACGATCAAAGGGACTAATTAATTTATATAAAATTACTAATAAAAATTTTCAAACGAACATATTATTTTATCATTGGCTTAAAATTTTGTGAAGTAAGACACGAACCGAAATTAATATGGGTCACTAATATAAAACGGAAGGACATTAATATAAAATGAAGGGCCATGTTGAAAGATGCATGGCTCATTAATATGAAATCCAATGCCATTTCCCAAATGGTTGGGCGGGCTTTACTCCATATGCCACCAACAAACATCTCTCCCTACCTTTAACATCAGTAGAATAAAGTGATGAAACATTATGTGTATGTGTGTTACCTGTAATTTGATTTTAGTGGAAGTTCTAGAGGTTTTCTCAGTGCATGTCATTGTGTGCTTTATATATGTGTCGCATTTTTATTTTCCTACATAACATGGGTTAGGAGACTTCAATTTTATGGTATGTAGATGGAATTCATGTAGGTTTTCATTCACATATGAGTAAGCTTTATTGTTTTTATATCAAAATTTATATTTTCATTTCCATTCTAGTAAATATTGACTCAAATGTTTCAAACCAAAATCTTATTTGAATTCTTGTTGCCATATTCCTATCAATTAAAACTGTTATGTTATTAATTCACATTTTCAAAATTACAAACATTAATCGCCATATCTATTGTTGATAGATTACTAAAATTTTTATTCTATGTTCCATGTTAATAGAGTAATTTTCATTTGTTCTATGTTCTTATGATATTCTTTGCTTTATTTCATAGTAGGCTCAACATTACTTGCTTATTATGTGTGTCTCTTTGCTATTACATGAAAATTTATTGAGCATCTCTATGAGATCATTATGTTGTGTGTGTGACATTTGAGCATGTCTATTGCTTATGGCACTTGTCCTTATTGGTGTGCAACATTTAAACATGTCTATTATATGCGTCCCATTGGCCTTATCATATGGAAATATTGCATGCTGTGCTTGAGTGCTTGCCGAGTTTGAATAATGATGCATTTACATCATTTCATGTTAGACTTGTTGATGTCTTGTTTATAATTCCATATGTATGTATTAACATTGAATAATTCCAAAAAACTGATTGAACTTTAGATGGATAAAAAACTACATGTTTTAAATACATAGTTGATCCACTTCCTCATTTTTCTATGTTCTCCCAAATATAAGAAAAAAAGATGAAATAGAAAAGTCATTGCAATCAATAGACTGATAAACACCAGGGGCTATCCCATGGCCAAAAATTGACATGTCATCTATAAATAAATATAGTGAATGTTGTTTTATCTATGGAACATCCTATTTTATTTCCTAAAGGTGAAGCTATGATAAGAGACCTCAATTCAAAAAAAATTAGATGCATGAATATGCACTTCATTTGACAGTTTATTATATTAAAATATTTAGTATCCATCCAATATTTATTTATTTTCTACTTTATTTGATGATGTATCATTATACCCAAGGAACAACAGTTGTTTTTATTAAAAAAAAGGATAATTTTATAACTGCTATAGTAAATCTTTGACAACATATCCATGCAATACATGATGATAAAATTGTTAAAGACTCAAATATATTTGCTTCCAATTTGAGTGAAGCAAGGTAATATTGGACAAAACATTATGTTGAGTAAACTAACATGATTGACCAAGAGGCATGGGCCCATTAATCTTCTTCATAGATAACAACGATGTTATCCTAAATATAACAATTTTTGATAAATGTAGTTTTATATATTCTAATGATTGAATGTATGATATGTTAAAGGAAAAGAGATAAATATTTAGTGATACTTTTATAAGAGACATTGAAAAGGGTGATTGTCCTTAAACTGGTAAAGAATTATAGATCTCATGCATAAAAATGAAATTAATTTTGCCTTTTTTTTTAATGGTGGCCTCTAAAGATATTTTGTGTAAAGATTAATTGTAATCCTAAATCAAGTTAGGTCTAAAAAAATACCATGTTATTTTGTAAAATTCAAAACTAAAACCATCCACTCTTGGCACCTTATCATTAGCCCTAAATTTACAATAGCATAAATCTCATCCAGGAAAAAGAAAGCCTTACAAGGGTTTTGAGTTGAAGGTCTTAATTTGAAAGGAACTACATATAAATGTTCTTACAAGTATCAAACTCTCTCTACCATGTTTTCCTAGACTTGGATCACCAATTTATAGTGGACTTGAAAGGTTGAGTAAATAAATGACACAGTAAGGAGGAGACTATGTGTAGTTTGGATAGAATTTATTTCCTCTTTTAGACTATTTAGCTTTGATATATTTGAAAATTATTTAGAGGCATGGTTATTAAGTTTGAGCCAATGCAATTAGGCTAAAATTTGATCACCTATGTTCGTGTAACTTTCCAAAATTTTAAGTTTATGTTTAATATTACATCTATTTTTTTATGCCAAGTTAATTTTAACTTTAAAAAATCTAGTGTTATTAAAATTAAAAATTACATCCTTTCTGACATAGCTTGCACCTTTAGGGAAACTCCTACATATATTTATAGGCTTTTTCTATTTTTATTTTAAGAAAATATAACAAAAACCATTGCCTTTTTAATATTAGTGATCACTTCTCTTTATTTAGTGAATAGAGGAGAGCTAAAACTACCAATATGACAACAGGTGATGGTAATTTTGGGTAGTCTATTGGACTACGATTTAAATCCCCACCAATACCTACATATTCTCTATGATTTATCTCAAATTAGGGACCACACCATTATTATAGCTTCATTTGTGGAGGTTACAACTACCATAGTAAAGAGTCTAAGTTACGCTAAAAGGTATGTAATTTTTATATTTGGCAAAGTGGGGTTATATAAAATGAAAGTGTAAATTGACAAGCGTACCTCACTCAAAATGTAGGATAATTTTTGTGCACAATCTGTCAAGTAATAATAATCTCATATTCATTTTAATAATCTTTCTAAAACATGTTTTTACTGATTAATGCTCTCTTAGATTTTATGTTTTTTTTCCAGAGGGATAAATAAGATACTTATGAAGACAAGTTCCAATTTTGGCCACTTTTTATTCTATTGGTTAGAGTATGGTGTTTCTATTTGTTCTTATTCTTAATGTAGTTCCTTCAAGTGTAAATATATCAACAACATGCATAAACATAAGCTAAAAGATAGACTCGAGACCTTAATTTCTTATACCCACCCCAATGACATTACAATATTGATTCAAGCCACACATCTGATGTGAAGCTTTGATGCAATCAAGTCAACCATCATTATGTCCTAATCCACCGTTGACAATAGAAAATCACCAATCAAATATGTTGCCACCATGCAAGTTGCAGACTTATTTGTAATGGATGTAATTCATGTAAATCAAATAACTGCCCCAAATCTAAGTTTGAGGTATGATATGGGACCTATAGTATATGATATACCCTAAAATACCCTTTCATTTTGCCTTGCCATGATCACCTAACTCACCTTAAAATATTTCATCACTTGCACATTCTATATGACTTTGCTCTTCCCCACCAATTTTCCATCACGCAAGCTCACTATGAAAAGAAATGTCTCCTCTTACACAACTCATTGCCACATCGTATGAAGGAACATACGTCCTCATTTTTCATCATCCCCTCCACTAAAAATGAATGATTATTATTGGATAACACTTCTTGAAAAAAAATTCTGATGGGGTCAATGACGATGGGTTTCGACTTAGGTACAACTATCGATTTTGTGGCTTTTGCTTTACAAAAAAATTATTTTACCAAAACATAAAATTACACTTCTTCTAACATAACTTGCATGTTTGGGTCCAATGATATACATACACAAAGTATTATATAACAATAGTATATATATAGAATATTTTCGTATATATAATATAATAATAATAATAATAATAATAATAATAATAATTAACAACTATATATATTAGTATAATATTATAATATATTTATTATATAGTATAATTATAAATATATAAATATTATATATAATAATATAAATATAAAATAGAATATAATTTATTTAACAGATAATATTATAATATATGAATATAAATATGGTTATATTCTAGCATTTTAAATCTATTAAGGTATCATATATCATAGTAGACTCCAAAATTTTTATCCGTTTTAGTATATCATCTTAACCACTTATAACTAAGGTTTCAAGGTCTAACTCATTATACATTTTACGATATAACTAATTTTATCACAAGAGGTCATAAACTGTATTTTTTAAACCTATGACCCAAACTCAATCTTTGGAGTACCAATCGCTGTGCATTAGAGTATCAATACTTGAGTCTTACTTGTCAAGATGTGATTGTTAATTTTAATTTTATAGAGTAAATGTTGAACAAGTATTAGATACTACATGCACCACTAGTGGTGCACTTTAATATTTATGCACACCAATATGTTCCATCAATAGAATACACAGGGACAGAAAATCTGTTCTACCATTAGTAGGTGCACCACTATTGGAACCTTTTTCCTATATATATACACGCATAATTTGACTATAAATCTATTTCACTTTAAAATATTGCTGCCTTCATGCCTTCCATTTTATATGAACCGTCTCGCATTTTATTATTAGATAATAATATAGACGTCACGAATAATAGTAAATATTCATTGTTGTGGCCTCATCCCTTTCAACGAATAAACTAAATACGATGGAATTAAAAGCCACATACACAAAATATATTGTGGAATATTCGAAGATGAAATAAAAAATAACATCATTTTGTTTTTATTAATGGTAAAAGTAAGGTTTTTGGAAATAGAGACCCCACCTTTTACAATATAAACTGCAAACATGGTCTTCAAAACCAGATATAACAAAAATATTTGTAGAGAAGCAAACAACGAAATAATACCCTTTTGTTAAGTAGCAATAAGATGATATCAAATATAGTTTGGAGTAGATAATTATAATGCAATGTAGGAGGATGAAACATTAAAAACGTCATTTATTTGAAACATAGGTTTGAATGTTTGAAATTAGCAAAAGCTTTGGTCAAGTATTAAATGACATTGGTTAAAAAGAAACATGGGTTTGGATGTTTGAAATTAAAAAAAGGAACTTGAAAGGAGTTAAAAGTATGAGGAAACTTATTACACTTAACCAATAAATTTCAAAGCGAAAGATAATGAACTGAGTTAAATGTTGGTGGATGATATATAATACATTCTTCCTTGGAAACTTATTGCATCCACCGATAAACTTTTTCATTTCACCGAAGTGCGCCATCTTGAAAGCGAAAGGTGATGAACTCAGTTAAATGCTGGTAGGTGGAGGTTTTCTTATATATGATGCAGTCTTCCTTGTTTTGAGGAACCCATGTTGGGGAAACTGAATTTTGAGTCGGAGGAGATCGAGCCATTGCCAAAGGACGCCTCGTGAGAAGAATTTGAGAAGAACAGAACACATTCAGAAGGATAACATCGGTCTGAATATTGTCCGGGTATTGGTATTGCTTGTTTATGAGAAAACTATGTTTTAAGTTTCACAAACTGAGTTTCTAACATTGCTACACTGAGATTATCCTTCATGAATCGCATGTTATCTGATTAGACGAAATTTAACATTTTAAAACTCCATACCAACTTTATGATTTTTTTAGTAGCGTTTTATCTCTTTGGAATACGTTTTAACGTGTCTTGGTCTGTGGTTAATCCCCTGTAGATCCGTCATCATATCTTCATTGTAAATCCCTTCAGATGGTAGGCAAATCTGCTCTCACCTTGAATGATAGGAGATTTACATTTTCCACTCATATACGCTTTATTCTTATGTCAAATTTAGATCGTTAATGCTGTACAATTTGACTCTATATTGCTAGATGTGCATTAAAATATCCATCCGTTTCAAAAAGCTTGATTTCTAAATACCTAGCGGCAATTGCTGTCCTTTTGGTGGCACCTCGTTCAGGCGTAATGTTTCACGAAGACAAGATCCATTTCAACTTTTCCGAGTCTGATATGATCCGAAGTATAGTCTTTTCGATTATAAGTTACCCCTAACCAGTGACGTGGCTGGCACATATTGAATTATGAAGGATAAAAATAGTAGCTGATACATAATGGACACGAGTTCGTGTTTTAGTTGTAGGTTGCATAGCAGCAAGGGCGTACTCTGTCAAGTTCTTGGTCAGTGGTAAGTTAGAGTTTGGGGACGAGAGTCAGATATGAACAACTTTAGATATCAAAGGAAAAACAAATATAATATTTTGGAGTGCCAATGTCTGGAGGAATGTTTGTGTGATGGCGAACTATCATTTCATTAGAAATATGTGTGCGTGTACGCTTAAGTCATACAAAACTATAACCTGTACATGAATGAAGAGCACTATAACTTGTAGTGAGTAAGAGGGATGGTTATTAATGCGTAAAGGAGTGCAGATGAAATAAGGTCAAATAATCCTTGAATTATGTAATATGGCTTCATTCAAAATTTGAAAATTATCGTTGAGAGTTTTAAATTAATCCCAATATTATATTTTGAATAATGAGTGAATGAAGGTTTTCGTGTGCTACTCTTGTACTTTCATTATTAATTGTATATTTTAATTTGATTATCAATTATCAATTGTTCATTATCAAAATAAAGTAGAATACCCTGAAATTACAAAGAGTATGATTAGAAGAGAAATAAAAATACTTTTCTCAACCATTTTCAAGAGAAAATATAATTAGAAGAGAAAGTAGAAAACTTTAAAAAGTTCATTAACAATAGTAATTATCATTTGGGTGTAATATTTAAAGATATTTTAAATATATTTTCATGGCCTCGACAAACATGAAATACGGAGGAAAATCCCTTGTGAAGGATTGGATGCTTATAATATCCAACTACCACCTATACTACTTGATTATGGAATAATTGGCATCTTTACTATTTCGTTATGAAAATTTGTGCAATATGTAACTATTTCTTTTACATTTGAGTACTTTAAAAGTGTAAATGACGTTGAATTCAACATATTAAAGAAGGTTTTGTTTGTTGGACAAAAGATAATATCTAAGACAAGCGTGTAAGTATAATTGGTTGGTAAATTTCATATTTGTCAATGATTGGTGAGCTTTGAATTTGAGAATACATTTTTTTGTTTATAATACGGATTTATAAATAATTTATTGAGTAATCATTAATATAATATAATTAAATTTCTTGTTTTCTTATTGTAGTTAGTTATCATGGCTCAAGAGCTCGAAAATTCCAACATTTCAATGACATTTAATTTAAGAGAGGATGAAGGTTGCCTGCCCAACACAAATATTCGTCGAAATGGAAACCATCATCCCAATTTGTGGAGTGATGATTTTATACAATCTCTTAAGTCGCCATATGGGGTATGAAATATTAGTAAATATAAAAGTATATAAATCCTAAAAAAGATAGTATTATATTTTGTATTCTTAAAGCTAATATAAAAGTTTTTATTGTTATTTGTAAGCAGGCACCCTTGTACTCTGAACGTAGGGAAATCATGATTAAAGAGATTGATGATATATTTTTAAGAGTTGGAGATGAAGCGGGAAAATTTAATCTACTTGATAGGATTTGGTTGGTTGATGTTGCACAATGCTTGGGAATAGATCGATACTTCCGTGAGAGAATCAAAGTAACACTTGATTATGCTTACGAGTATGTTTATCTCCTCAAGCTAGAGTGTTACAATTACATTTAGGCATGTGATTTAAGCATTAAATACCTTGGTGCATATAATAACATTTTTTAACATGTTCCATTGTCAAATAATTTTATCATTATTAGGTATTGGAATCAAAATGTTATTGGTGATCTCAACACAATAGCATTGGGATTTCGGACACTTCGGATGAATAGATATGATGTCTCGACAGGTGTTGATTTTTTTTTCTAAAATGATCCTTTTAGGAATGATTTTTTTTTTGAAATGATTTTTTTAGCAATTTTTTTGTAAATTAACCAAATCTTCCATATGTGAGCAGATGTATTTCAAAACTTCAAAGATGAAGATGGAAATTTATTTTGCTTTGGATTTGGTAAAGAAGATGCAGAGATATCAAGTATGTTGAATTTATATAGAGCTTCCCAGATTAATTTTCCTGGCGAAAATATCTTGGAAGACATTGAAGTTTTTACATCTACATACCTTCAAAATGTTGTGAAGGAACATAATGAGAGAAAAGGAGAAGAAAACCCACTCTTAATGGAGGAAAGTATTTCCCCATGCCTTAGCTTCTTGATTGTTGAATATTATTAGGTGTTATTAATTTATATATTCATGTGCTACTAATAATAAGATCATACCATCTACAGGTTGAGTATGCTTTGAAATATCCATGGAGATGTAGTGTTCCTAGATGGGAGGCTAGGAACTATATTGAAATATTCAAACGACACAATCAAATTGGTTTTCTTTTCAATGGAATTTTAAAGTAAGCTTAAAGTTTGTATCATTATTGGTATTTGAGATTTCCCTTACAAATAAATATTTAATACAAATTTTGTGTTAAAATTTACTAAAATATATAAATTTTTGATGAGAATTAACATAAAACCAAAATTTAGTGTTGATAATACCCTAAAAAATTTCATATTAATAATTTATTTCAGGATGCCCCATGTTTATTGCCAAAAGTTGTTGGAGCTAGCAATATTGGATTTCAATATTTTACAATCTCAACACCAGATCGAATTGAAACTAGTATCCACGTGAGTATTAACCATAGTAAACATGTATCTATGTTGAATTAAAATTAAGATGAAAATTAAATGAAAATTTGTTATGATAGATGGTGGAAAAATTCGAGCATAATTCAGTTGGATTTCTTCCGTCATCGCCATGTGGAATTTTATTTTTGGTGGGTTTGTGCATTGTATGAGCCCGAGTTCACAGTAAGTAGACATGGTTTTACTAAATTGGTTACCTGTCTATGTCTTCTTGATGACATTTACGATACCTATGGAACCCTTGATGAGCTGACTGTGTTTACCACAGCATTGATAAGGTAATCAATTATAGATGGTATTCTTTATTTATATTGATTCTTTGATTGATTTTCTAACTGCTTATTTGTTTTGATTCCAGATGGGACATGTCTATCATGGAAAAACTTCCAGATTATATGAAAAATAGTTTCAAATTTGTATACCAGATACACAAGGAAATTTCTAGTGAAGCTGAGAAGAAACATGGTCCCTTTGTTCATAAATACATTCAAGATTGTGTAATCACTCTTATTTTTACTATGCATTATAATTTTATTAAAACCTACTAGTATATAATATTAATAATGTATATTTAATAAATTATTCATGTTTTATTAAAGATAATTTAAATATTATTTTTTCATGAGATATTATTAAATTATGTTAATTTAAAATGTATTAGACCAAATTAGTATGCATGATAAAAAATGTCAATATATACTTTTATATGTATAAAATACTTTTATATGTATAAAAATAGTTTAAAATTATGATTTATTGCATTTAATCATATTTTATCTTTACATAAAGACTTCATATTTACTACATTTTATTTCATAGGAAATTTTTATTTATTATCAATTTAGTCATATCAAAATATTTATAGTTAAATTTTAATATTATTAGTTATCATAGTGTGTACAAAACTTGAGACAAGTGTACGATTATAATCTTACATAGATTGCATTCTTATGTGGTACCTACGAGTTCAATATGTTAGTATTTGCATTGATTTTTTAATATTACTATTAACTTTAACCTATAAACATTATTTTTATTTTTCATTGTTTTAAAATTTTTTTGGTATGTTTTTTTTGTAGTGGGAGAGATACATTATATCTTACTTTCAAGAAGCTAAATGGATAGCTTTTGATTGTATGCCAACACTTGATCAATATTTAGAGAATGGAATAACAAGTTCAGGGATGCGAGTGGTAATGATCTATTCATTGATATTAATGGACACTCTTTTATCTGAAAAGATTTTGGAGCAAATTGATTTTCCATCATCAAAGTTTCAAACTCTTGTAGCATTGGTTACTCGACTAGTCGATGACATGGCAGATTTCGAGGTACTTAAGATTTAGATTATGTTTTATTTGCATTAAACATATTATTTATGTAATATATTATTATAGTGAAGGAAATTATGAACTAATATATCTTCAAAAATTTTGAAGGATGAGAGAGCCCGTGGAGAGCTAGCTTCAAGCATAAAATGTTATATGAAAGATAACCCTAGTTCTACAACAGAAGATGCTTTAAAGTATATCACATCTCATGTTGATAGTTGTCTACAAGAGTTGAATAAGGAGTTTCTTAAATCCTCTGATATGCCAACTTGTTGCAAGAACTTATATTTCAATGCTGGCATGAGGGGTATATTTTTCTTTTACAAGGATACTGATGGTATAAGTGTTTCTCATCATGAAGGGATGAAGGATGCCATAATGAAAGTTCTAATGGAACCAATAATACCATAGCTTTAGAATATAGATTAGGAGACTAATTTATGAAGTAACATGGTAAATATTATACTTGAGTGGCATAGTAGCTTCAAACTGTTGATTAGGAAATTAGTTTATGAAGTGATGATATATTGATATCATATTTGAGATCCAATTGTTGGTGCACATTTTCCTATGTAAGCTTATTATTTGTTATTATGAACTTAATGGATTTGGTTTAGGTTATTAAAATATACTCTTTTTCCTAAACAATATTTTTTTATATAAGCTATAATTGTAAATTATAATTAGTATTTGAGTCATCTCAAAATATATTATAATTCTCAATACTTATGTATTAAATTCACAAGATTTTTATTATTGATATTTTTATTTTATTTGTTTTCTACTATAAATTTTGGGTACCATGAATTTTATATAAAAAAGTCAATTATTTATTTTACTCTTATATAATATCTATTTGTTTTAAAATGGTGCCATATTTAAATAAGGTTCATGTAGTGGCATTTCCCTACTGATAAGTTGGAAACATATTGGAATTGTAGAAGACCTAGTGAAATATACATAATGATTGTTTTGATAAAATGTCTTGAACATATATAATATGAATTTAAAAAATTATATTTTTTTGGTGTAGATCCAAACTACATAAATTTTGGTATAATGCCGAAGCATAATGTAAGCACACAAACTATTTCAAAATATATATAAATAAACCCAAATTATCACTTTTTGGAGTTTAAGTAAGTTATAATGGTAAACTGATGGATTTATTAAATTGATTTTATTTCATATTTATAAAAAAATAATGAAAATATCCATAAAATGCCTCACATGATTATGTTATACAAAGATAGTCATTATGATATAAGCATGCACAGTCACCAATATACTGAAATATAACTCAACAAGTAACAAGCAATGTACTAAAATATCAAATTTAGGTGAATCAAAAATCAAAACATTCTGTCTCTCTAAACATATGGAAATGTTTGATACATAAAAAAATACTCTATAATAGAAATAAGCTAAAAATCTCTGCCATAGAACTCCTTCATATATAAATATGCAACTGGTACATGAGTTTAACCAAAGGAATGAACCAGATATAGACAAAATAGATGGGACTTACAAAGAACTTCTCATTGAGATTGATTAAGAGAGAAGAGTTGATCCTTTCCACTTAAAAATTCTATGTATTGAAGCTTTGGAGTCCCTGAGGCTCCTCCTCTACTCTTTCTTTTATTGATCTTCCTAAAAATTGCGCTTTTAGAGTGATCTGGATCTCCTATCAAACACTCTCACTGATCTTCTCAAGAAAATCCACTCTAATACCATATCATAAATGACAATAGATACCATGGATCTTCATCCTAGACACCATCAATATAAAATATTCAGAGAAGAGAGAGATTCACCAATAAAGACATTGTATTAATACATATAATATACAATGTATGTGTGAAACCAATAATGGTTGAATTAGAATATGACTCTCTAAAAGACTACATCTCCTCTAGCTCAAGAGATGGATCTAAGCTCCATTATTATCTAGATGAACACAAATTGTTCTTATATAGGAAAATTAAGATGTGAGTGAGAGATTATTATTAGTGGAGTGAAATGTGATTTTATTTTCCAAGTTTAACCTAACCCTTCTCACAAATGTGAGGATAACTGCCACATTAATTATGCATTTAATAATTATATGCACATAATAAATCACATCTTGGTAACACATCTACCTAAGGTGGACTTACATCAAGTGTAAATATGACACACTCTAACACCTAGTATGCTCAAGAAAAATCAACATTTTAAATAGATTATGTCACCATATTTCAAATCATTAATTATTACTCCCATATTAATACATACAAAAATCAGATAATCGAGGTTTATCATAGGTGCCTGATTATACTAATAGTGTATAAGAACACTCAAAAACTACTTTTCAATTTAGTACATCTACATTTGGTGAGCATATATATGTTTCATGGGTCAGCCAATATGGTAAATATAAAAGAGCCATCTTTAAACACAAATCAATCGTAAGGTTATACCTAGAAACACATTGGAAAGTCCCTACAAACTTAAGAAATCCTTTAACACTCTTTTGAGGCTTTATGACAAAGGATATCAAAAAATTTAAGGTCATGTACACCAAAGTTTTGAATGATACTCAACAATGGTGGCTAATTTTGGCTAACATGCACCTTAAACCCTAAATCGTAAGCCTTAAACACTAAATCGATCGATTTAGCCTAAATTTACATTCTTTAGATTAAGAATTAGGATCACAAGGCTTGATTTAACCCAAATCACATCACTAATTTCCCCAATTGACTAATTATCTCAATATGTGATGACATTGGGGCTAATTGAGCCCAAAATCACATTATATAATCACAAATAGGTTCAACAAGATTAAATTATCCCCAATTACTTTTGTGGCTCAACCCTATACCCTAAACCATAAATATAATACCCTATACCCTAAGCACTAAACCCTAAACCCTAAATCGTAAACCTTATAACATCATCCATCCTTATCCCACAACTAGGGGAAAGTCTAATCCATATCCTTATCCAAGTCCTAAACCTAATAAACATCGTTAGTCTATCCAAGTCTATCCTAAGTCCACAATCACATCTTGATCATCCTAGTCCAACCCATCCCCCAATCACTCATCTCATCATTAGACAAGACATTGTGACATTGCATGTAGATACTTGTGTGTGTGTTACTTGTTTATTTTATTTGTTTTATTTGCATGCCTTTCATCATGTATATATCTTGTTTATCTTATTCTTTATGATTTATGAACAAGGATGCCATGAGGTTATAAATGGATAGAATAATGCTTATAAGTGCCCTCGATGATCTAAAGTTTGCCATTTGCCCATACACTTTGGCATGATGTCCTCTTGGTCATAGTCATATCATAGGGCATACTGCCAAGTGTTAGATTTATCATATTGCTTAGACTATAATGAGCTTTATGAAAGTTATGATGGCTTGATCATCCACACCCTCATCATTCATCTAATCATCTCATCATCCCTCTTCTTCATCACTAATATACTCCTCTTAACCCATCTGACTAACATACAATCTTCTAATCTTCATCTCATCATCTACATCATTATCCTATAATCACTAACATCACACTGTAATCACTAATCCTCATCATCATCACCATCTTCTAGTCAGAACTACATCAGCCTGAGGTATTTTTAGACTATGTAGAAAACACTTGGCCATGTTTTAATAAATCAACCACTATCTATATAATCCATACTCATCTCCTAGTCTTTTGGTCTCTAGATCACATAATTTATTCTCTCTTATCCTTTTAATTATATTGATCAATTTAGATTTGAGCTACACCCATCATCAATATTATCAAATCATCATCTTAGCTTAGCCCATATCTCTCCCTTACATGCATCCTTGCTTGGGATACATCTAAATATTGAGGCCTTTTAATCCTATAATTATCATGTTATGATTTATTCCCCTTGAGGATGTGTTGACAACTGTGAAATCCATCATTTTAAATCTTTGTGCATGTGTCTTTACCAGGGGCATCATCAATTTGTAGCTCACTACTCAGGTTGATCATATTATTCATCTTCTATCTCACACTTGGCATCCCATCCCCTCATATACCCATTGAATCCCACCCCTCATTTCTTATTTAGAGTGGCCATCCATCTCATTCTTCCCTGCATGTCCCCTTGAGGGGGCATCATATCCCCTAACATCACATCTACTAACATTCATCCATGACATGGTTTTTATTTGAATGACCATTACTCCCTCCACTTAAATCACTCACAATACCCTTTCAAAGAGGGTCAAAATGTATGCTTATAAATTTTATCGCTTATATTATAGTCAGTAATATTCCTATTAGTCGATACTAATTCCACTTAATCTTATTTATCCTACTAGTTTATCTACTTTTTAGTTATTTGTCTAATGTCCCCTTCTTCATATTTCATCATTATATTAACCTTATTCATCCCCACTAAATAATTAATTTATCCTAAATCCTCATTATCCTAATCTAACCCCACTTACCTATTATTTGGGAATTTTAAATTCCTAATGTCCTACCTACTAGCCTATGCCTAGGCTCTCCTAGACCCCTAGTCCCTAATCACCCACCTAATCCCTATCTAATAACCTATTTAAGCCTAATTAATCCCTAATAAGATTATATAATTTGAGGATTATAAAGTCCTCTCTATTATAACCCTTTGTCTCTATAAGCCTCTAAATCTATAGGCTTTTAAGGAATTTTAAATTCCTTGGATAATTCTTATCCATTGATCTCTTCAACCTAACTTCAAATCTCTGCCATAGATTCTTCCCTCTTTCTATTTAAAGAGATCCTCTCCTCCATGAAAGGCCAATATAAGCTATCTAACTTCTCCATGTCAATTTAGTCATTGAATCCTTCATCAAATATCCTTATCATGCCTTCATAATGTCACAAATATGAGTCAAGGTATATCAATCTAATCTCAATCTCTTTTTATTTTGCATTCTGTTTGATCATGGTGTAGGAAATTTAGCTTTAAGATCATAGTGTTGGTTTTGAATTATATCCATCCATTATTATTTTGGTTCTAATGGCTCTATCACTTTACCCAGTAGTTGGATATTTGAGTGTTTAAATTGTGTAATTTAATCCATAGAGCTCAAATTTTAACTACAGTGACACTTTTAGCATATAATAGAGCTAATCACAAGTAAAATAAACATAAATTATTGGTTAGATGTGTAAGGGTCACAATAAAACTTACATTACCATAATCACACATTTTTTCCTTGAATTAGAGATAAATGAGTAATCACAAACAAGTGTGCCTAAAATTAGTTACATTTACCTTGGTTGCAACTAGATATGTTGTATTATGTCTCTTTTGGCCAAGAAGGGACCTAATTTCAAGTAAACTTGGCATAAATGGGTGGTGAGGTGTGCATGGGTTACCAATATCACCTATACTTCCCCATGCATACCACTTTGACATGAATTCAATTTCAATTAGAGTGACCACCCACACATGTTTCTATTACATGTTGTTCATGTGTTTTCCATTGTATTAACAATGTTGTTGAATAGGATTTCCACTGAATTGTCACAAATAATATCCATGCATTTTTATTTTGGAAAAATGTTAAAAATTTGTGAAGGGTGAATGTTTGCTGGGCTGCTTAATTTGTGAAAAATTTGCAAACATTGTGTTTCTTGACACTTTTTATGTTTGCGAAGATTGTGCTACATTAATTTTTTTTAATTGTGTTTCTTAACATAATATATGTTTTTGAAGTTTTTAAAGCTCGTACAATTATTATTTTTCAAAGTTTGTGATGTTTTTAAAGCTTAATTTTTATCGCTTCTATTGTTTACATGTGTTGTTCATGTTTATTATCTATTGGTGATGATGACAAAATTATGTTTAGCAGTTGACTATGGAGAATAACAATGGATAACTCGCTTTTAGGTGAAATTATTTAAAATTTCATTAAGCTTATGATCCATTTATAGACTTAATGATAGATAATAAATAAAATTAATTACATATATAATAAGAAAAATCAATTATAATACATTATCAAACTAAACATCTCTAATTTCATTACATTTCTTAAATACCATTCTTTACTTATATAAGAAGTTAAATACATTTCATTTCATTATTTTATGGTAAAAAAAAACTTAAACCATCCAAGGTGGAAAAATTGAGCTGTACCCTTCATTCTCTATATTTGAAGATAGGGGAGTCATTGTTGGTCCTTCAATAACTGTCTCCTTAATGAGATTTTCTATGATGTTAATAGAAAGAGGAGTGATACCACATAAACCAATTAGTGATTAAATGTTTATCATGTCATTAAATATCTGATGTTGTTCTGGTAGAGGGTTGGATTCCATCCTATAACTCCTTCACCTCTATAATTCTCTTATGGTCTTCTTGAATACCTTCTCTCGTTTCTATTGCTCTCTCTTTTTCTCCTTTTCTTGCATTTGTTGTATCTTCTCCTACTCCTTCATATGTCTTTTTCTTGAATTTTAAAGTTTTTGATTTTCCCTTATTTCCCTCTCAACTTGCCTAAAGGCTTTCCTATCACCAGCCTATTGTTTCTTCATAGCCTTCAATTCTTCATTTTATTTCTTGCAGGTCTCATGTTCTATAAAAAATTGGTGATGCTTGTCTGATATGAGAATTTATGATTGACATCTTAGCGTGAGTGTAATTTTTACTAATTTTTTTATAATCTAAGTTCCATAGGAAATTTCAAAAATGCCAACATTAGAGTTCAACACTCATTACCATATGCTTGCCTACATTTATTGATTTCTATAATCTTCTCATTGGAATATATATTAATGGTTTCATCATCTACACTCCATTATCCATTTAGTGCATAGTAATGAACTATTTTTGGTGGAATGAAAGGAGGTAGTGGTGACATTGACATAGTGACATCATTTTTAATAATTTCATAATTTAGGCCTAGATTTACTACTCCTGCCCTTAACCAATCAGATGGGATTAATTGCTTAAGCAAACTTAAACTGTCTTAGTTGAAACTAAATGATGCATCTATTTCATTACAATGTAATTTAAATCCCCTTCACTATTAATGTCTATAACATTTGGATAAGTTGTTTCATGTTCAACACTTTATGCATTGGCACCATTTACTGCATTTACTATTTCACCTTCTTCACCTCAGAAAACATTACCTTCCTTCATTTGCTCCATCTTCTCCATTGTAGCTTTAATGTCTTCCTTAGTCAGACCTATCAACCTCATACCATTTTATTAAACACTTACCTCATCCTCTTTCACATGGAACATTTCACTTAGATTCATATCATTAGATAGTGCCTCTGGGTCAAGGGGCCATATACCTATCTATAGAAATCTAGATTTCATATTCTTTGTAGTTAGTGCCATCCTCATACTTATGGTACGCAAAGTGGCAAATTATTATCTCTTTATATTGAAACCATGGTAAATATTCATCCATACCATTATTTCATTATTGAAGTAGGATTTTAATGGACCAAAGACACTTACATCAAGTGGATGTAATTTGTGGCTAGTATATGCGTGTAATGTAAGGAGATATATCCCAAAAGCTCTAGCCTTTGCAATCATTGAAAGTGTGATATGTTTTCATGCCCATAAAAAATGATAAGATGTATATTACTAGGTGAAACTCCTCTATGTAAAAATCTAACAAAATGATGTATCCAATTCATGAGCAGTTCTTTTGTCATCCAAGCATGGGCTTGGGCAGCCATGCATGCACCTAATTGACGTACAATAATGAAATTATAAAATTAAATATTTGATTTTAAGAGAAGGAATGTTTAGATTATTTTCCAAACTTCATTCACATTTACTAAAATAGTTATCCATTCTCTTCTCTTTGATATTATATGTGGCACACTCCTTACCCCTTTCTTAGCAATGACTCACATGTCACAATTCCTTCCAGCTTGTACCCCTATCTCATCGTCATTCTAAATTTTGTATGGTCCATAGTTTAATTTTTCATATAATCTTTTCATTTTCTTATATAAATTTCACATAATGGATGGCATTGGCATGACAACCTTATCTCTACCTAGTATTTCTGCTGTTAAGTCCTTGCACAATTGCACTATATCACTTTCTTATGCTATTGATATAATAATGAGTGGGCCCTTCTTATTAATAGAATTGATTCCTTTTAGCCAATTCAATAAAGTAATTGTTTTGATGCCCCACTTAACCACTACTTCATTTATGGAGTAATTATTATGGTTCACATTTCCCATTGGACTTTCCATATCTTCCATTGTCCACTCCAACTGTAATTACACACATGCATTCGGAGTAACACCTGTATTGGCCTTTTTATCTACATGGTTGGCCGAGGGGTATATCATATGCTTTAAAGTGGGTTGCAAAAATTTATTAACATATTCATCAACATATTTAGGAATTTTGAATCTTATGTTCTTCATAGTTGCACATGACCATTTTTAGATAAATTGCATCATCTTCTTCACATTCCTCACACTTAATAATAAAAATCAATAAATTATATAAGTAACTAAAAATATAATGGAAAACATAAGACAAAAAATGATGTGAAAGAATGTTTGGATAATTTAATATGTGAATGAATAATACAACTAGAATAAATCACATAAACATATGACAAGCATAGTAATATGAGTTGAGAGAAGGATTTTGTTTAAATACATTTGAATGGACATTTAATGGTACGTTAATGGCATTATTAATTTTATTGGTATGTGAATGGAAACCTATGTGGATTATATGCACATAGCAATAAAGTTAATTGTTACAAACATTCTTAATTTTTCTATAAAGATAACCATTTACTGGTATGCAGATGGAAACCTACATGGATTCCATTCACATACAAGTAAATTTTAATTATTGTGGACATACTCATCCTCAAACATGGCACATCATTTTATATTAATGACCCATAGTAATTTAAGTGAAAACTAAGATAATGTGTTCATTTAAAAATTATTAGTGGTCATAATTTTAAACCTAGTGGTTTAAGTTTGCCTCCTCAGGTGAGCCCATTAGATAAGATGTAAGAGGGAACAAAAAGAAAAAAAACATTTATTTGACATGAACATATGCAAAACACATCAACATATGGTTGTTCACTACTAGGATAATTGAAATGGACCCCATAAATGGGTAGTCTTTAATGATTTTCACTGCTATGGGGTGACTTTCAATGCTTCATGTAGTGAAGCATCTTGAGGGCTTCCATAAACATTAGATTATAATTAACTTATAAAATTTGAATGAATTACGCAACAAAATTAATTGATAGGTACATATGAGAATAACATATTTTGGTATGTGCATGAAAACCATTTGGGATTACATCTACACAATAGTGACTGTTGCATCTTACAACCCATGTCATGCAAGGAAATAGAAATGCAACATATAAATGAATCACATAGTGACATGATTTTTAAAAAAAATATAGGGATTACATTAAAATACAAGAAAATTTGGAGTAAGATGTGATTGCAAACATGTGGATGACATGGGTTTAGAATTGGGTAAAATTTTATCCCTCCAACAAGCATATTCCAACAAAGGCATTGAAGGCAAAATGATAATAAGAGGCATGAGAAAATAAAAATAACACAACTATGGGTTCATTAATAGGCAACACACCTGTATGTAATGTTTCATCACTCCTTTAACATACTAGTAAATGTTTAGTTAGATATGAAGGCATGATTAAAAAGATATGAACATAGAAGGCACAATAATAGTAGTTTTCATCCCTCCATTCAGTGAATTGAAACTCCTCTATGAAATGTTGCATGGTTGAGAAATTTTTGGTAGGTTCCATGGCCATTTATGGGGATGAGGTATATGAAAAAGGTAGGGAGAGATGTTTTTGGTGTAATGTTATATTGTTCCATCAACATACTAGTAAACATTTACTTATATGTGAAGGCATGCAAAAAATATATGGAAAAATAACACACTAAAAAACCTATGAACCTAAAAGGCACACAATAAAAAATAAGAACATACAAGGCAAAATAACTGTAACAACCATGAAAAAATATAAATAACATGGGATGCTTATTTATGGCACATAATGTGGCATTAACTTGCCATAGTAATGGAGAAAATCCTATCAAGCCATGTGGAAAATTGTGGTGGCTTCCATAATAATGACCCACACATCTACCATCCTGACCTCAACCCAACATAAATGTGTTGCTTATATAATGACCAAATTTAAAAAGGAATATCCCATAAGCTTTAACCCATGCTATATATGTAGGAGATAGTACTAGATTACACAACCTCAAGATCAAGCTAATTGCATAAGTATTTCATAGAAGAGGTTAAAAGTATAACACTAATCTAGACCTACAAGTAGCATTAAAAACCCCCTAAACCAGGTCAGAAAGGAGGACAATGGATGAATAATATTCTCCTTCACACAATGCCATCATGCACAACTCACCAAACTAGATCCAAGGCAAGAGATAGGCAAATAAAGTCTCATATTGCATCAAGAGGTAATTTTTACAAATGTTTGACAGGGTCGAGCCTAATCAAGATGAGCATACTTTGTAGTATCCCAAAGAGTTTCCTATCTCCCAAAAAGATAAAAAGTCTAAAATATGAGAACCTTTTTAAAGGAGAAGTGACCAAGATATATAGGAAAAATGATTTAGAGAGAAGGATGTGGGAGCACAACATCATAAAAAGAATTGACCCAAGTCATTAATTGAACCTAAACTACCACGTGTTCTTTAGCCAATGAAAGCCTTGCCACCTTTTTGATCAATCAGGGCACTGCTTGTGGCTTGCTGAGTGAGGAGATATCCAAGGCTCTTAGGATGTATTGAATTCCCCTAGCTACAGTTCCCAACACTAGACCTCTTCTTTGATCTTCTATGCATCTTTCCACTTGGCTTCTACATAAGGACAAACCCCTCACATCTATAAACCTGACTGAGCTTTGATTATTTATGATTTAGATAGCTATTTATTGAGAGCATGGCTCAAGATATTCCTTCATTGAGTACATATAAATACCCCTTATTTTGAGAACTAGACTTGGGTTTACTATAGAGGAAAACTAATCTAAGATTATTGGTTTTCCTATAGTCTATATAGATGGCACTTTGATCGATGCTTAGTCCATTTTACAAAAAATTAATACCCTTTTGGCCTATATTAAGTCTAATACACCTACTTTACCTCTATAGATATATACTAGAAATGCTTGGTCCATATAGTTTATCCTGGTTTAACTCGGGTTGAGTTCGTGCTTGGTTCCATGTATTTTCTGCTAGCTCAGGTCTATTCATTTGCTTTTCCTGAGTTGAATTGCTCCATAGATCTTAGTCAAAAATTTCTTGGCTCAGTCCTATGTTCATTAGCTATCAATATTGACTCGGATTCATGACCCTTTGAATTTCATTTTCTCCATCAGATCTGCTAGGTACAAACAAATGTGAGCCCTCGAATCTATCTTTAAAATGTTAACTTTGTCCCCACTTACGCCATGTGTCGGATGTGCATTTTATTTTCAGATCTAATGTCAATCTATAGCCTTATACACTTATTCCATATGTTAACCTCTCGATCCCTTTGATTGTTTGACCCATCTCAAACCATTGGATCAAGATGTATGATTAAATGTGAACTATTGATCTACTGGGACCCATTGTTTGAAATCCAACGACTAGTTCACGAGTTTAAAATTGATGTCCTCGCTCTCATCAAATGACATTCATGTGACCATCATTAATGTTCATGTGATCATTAAATTTAAGATGAAAAATGTTGGTTTTGATTTATCTTAAACTTGAAGATAGTGTGAATGTCTTATGTTGCAAGTCCAACTTTAAAGGCCTATAACTTGAAGCGTAAAAGTCATGGAGGCACAAAATTTTTAAGAGATGTTCTTGAGGCCAAAAAAAACAAACCCATTTGATCTAATCAACCCAATAGCCTTATAATTATGACTAAAAAATGTTTAAGTTAACTAGTCCATTCATTCCTACATGATGTTCTAACGATGGTCTATTTTAATTGGCTAAGTATGGGAAACTTTGCGAAATTTAACTAAGGAGCCAACATTGAAAAACATAAATTCTATTGTGCTTAGATGCATGGACTAAAACTTAGTGTATAACAATTAGGGACCAATATGAACAAGACCATATGATTGTTTTCTCCAAAAATTACCACACATGTGAGATATGGCCTTTGGTGGATGACCAAAAACTTGGTGCATCTATTCTTGGGACTAATGTGAACAGACCCATGTGACCAATTCTTCTTGATTCATCTACACGTGGTAATGATGGTGATAATAATCTGCCTACTCATAATTTCTTCCACTAGACCCAAGTGTCTAGATGAACACAATGAAGATGACAAGGATAAATCAGCTCTAGGTTACACAACCTATCAATGCATCTAAAAGACTTATTCACAGGACAAGATCCATATCTCTAAAGAAACTATGAAATCCTAAGCTTATCCTCAAGTTGAATGGTGGATAAGCAGATGTATAATATGTCTTATTACTTCTTCTCTTCTCTTAGAAATGGTGAAATGATTGTGTTTATATAGTTAGATCTAACCCTAAAACCTTTCAAAAGTTTTGATTGACAAGGTCAACCCGATTGACCTAGTATTAAAATTGATAAAAAACTAACTAGATAATGAACTATGTCAGCCATGGCCAACTTATTTCTTAGTAAGCTCTTATAAATAATAATAATACAGGGTCCATGTGGTTGACATAGTCATGTAAACTTATAAAAAAGGTTTTAGGTCAAAGGAAAGGGGTAATGAAGATGGCAAATGACTAGAGGAGGGTGCAAAATAGGAAGCAAAGCTTAGGGGAATGGTTTTTAAAAGACACATGTGTAGATATCAACTAGAAAAAGGGATAAAAATCTTATGAAGCACCAATGGTCTGCCCACCCCTTTCTTGATGAACTCTTTAAGGTGTACACTTAGAGAGATTGAGACTCGATGGGTTCCTATAAGATAGAAAACATCAATAATTGATAAAGTTTGAAAATATTATTTATATACAATAACCACACAGTTGAATGCATATTTTTGACTTAAAAAAAAACTTAAAATTCAGCCATGCTAAATACTATGAATTTTAACAAAGTTTTTCTTAAAAATACTACTACAACATCGACTACATTCTTCTCTTTCTAAATATATATATATTTTATTACTTTTAAAGTAGCTATCTTATCTTATTTATAAGTAAGTCTTTTTATAATGCTATATGCCACAACTATACATGTTAATCTTTGTTTATATATATTTTTATTCATTGACTCAAATTGAATAAAAATATATGGTTATAAACTAGACCTAATTCTATACACATTCAAAAAAATATAATTTTTGATATATTTTGAGGTAGTTAGTGGGCACATGGTCAGACATACATTTTTGATCTTATTTAAGAGTATACTGACTTATTAAATTGGTAAATAAAATAATTCATTAATTAATTTACTAAAATATAGGTTGCAAACTAGATGATCTTACCTAGATTTATACCAGGGGATTTAAATAAAAATCAAATGATGATAAAAAAATGGTGGGGCACACAGATAACTATCTAGTTTGATTTTTCTAAAAAATAATACCACCTCTTTAAATTTATGATATTTTCCCTAATTATACTATAGTTCATTACCCACACTTCTTAGTGATGAAGTTATACTTAAATTACTCCAGGATTGAGAACCTTAGGTTTCACGAAAGCATAATAAAATTGGACACTTCATGCAAAAAGCTCCTTGTTTTAATAATTTCATTGCTAGTGTGGATATTTCAACATATCGTATTAATTCTCTCCCTCATGCTCCATATCATTTTTAAGACAAAAATTCTATGTTCATCAAATAATCCACAAAAATAAAATATAGTAGACCAACATGTCCTTGACCTATTACTGTCTCTAAATAACTCACTCTAACATAACATGATAACTTTATCTTATTCTTTGACAAGTATCATGAATAATTTTCTTAGTCATATGAAGATATGTTAGGTATTAATCCTAGCACCATCGTAAATAATATCATCACTTACACAAATGCCAAACCTATTAGAAAAAAATAAAGAAACTTTCCACCTAAAATTTCTACCTTGTGTCATAAAGAAACCATTGAACTTTTGGATGCCAAATTCATCAAACCTATCAACTACTTAGAATATCAAACATCGTTCCCATTAATAAAAATGCCACCATGGTTATTTATATATGCATTGATTTTTGAAATCATAACTTAGCTTGTCCAAAAGACAACTTTCCCTTACCTTCAATAGATGCTATAGTTGATTCCATTACCAGATATGAAATTTTATCACTTATGGACAGTTTCTCAGGCTATAACTAAATTCACATAACTCCTGAAGACCAACATAAAACAACATTTAGTATAGAGTAGGGCACCTATTGTTATGTCAAAATGCCTTTCAGCCTAAAAAATGCTAGAACAACCTATCAACATGCAATGACCCACATCTTCCATGATATTATACATAAGATAGTGTAAACCTATGTAGATGATCTCATTTCTAGACATAAATGTTGTAAAATACACCTCACCAATCTAGCTATCATTTTTTTATCAACTATTTACATATAAACTTAGACTTAACCAATACAAATGTGTATTTGGAGTAACATCTGGTAAACTTCTAGGGTTCTCAATCTCTCTTCGAGGCATTGATATCTATCTAGCCAAAAAAATGCCATCATAAACATGCCTATTCCTCGCTCCATTCCTGACATACATACTTACCTTAGAAAACTTGGTACAATTTGATGGTTTGTCCTAAAATGGCTTACCATATATACCCTGTCAATTCCTTTATCAAAAGGGTAATGCTCTAGAATGGAATGATTCATGCAAAAAATATTTCGATAATATGAAGGAATCTTTGATCCATCCTCTTACTATTCAACCACCTTCAAATGATTACCCCTTAATTATATATACCTCCTTTATGCCCATATCAATTGGGGCAACACTTTCCCAATAATATTATACTGGTAGAGAGTATGCTATCAATTACATTAATCGAGGACTCATGGATTATGAAAAAAATTACAACAAAGTATAATGTGATTGCCTTGCTATATATTTTATAACTAAAAAACATCATCATTATATGCTATACTGAACCACTTATGTCAATTTACATTTTGATCTACTTCATTATTTATTCTCCACATCATTATTACATGGAGATAGAATTATCAAACATATGGTCATATTGATGGAATTCGATCTTCACATTATTACATAAAAATATGTCAAAGGCCAAGTCATATCAAGTTAACATTATAACTAATTCCACCATATTTTCCGAACCTTACCATCCTCAATGTAATGGTTAAGTTGAGGCTACTAACAAAATTCTAATTAAAATATTAAAAAAGACTATTTGTTTAATTCATAATGATTGGCACATTAATTTATATCCTACACAATGGGATTATTATACTAGCATACATCCTCGAATACATAAAAAAGATTTTAACTTAGAATTCCAATTAAATTTTGATGTCAGTAATAACATGGTTGAATATGAAGCTCTAAAATTAGGCATGAAAGCCACCATTGACTTAGATATCACATATTTACATGCCTTGGGTGACTCCCAACTTATCTGTGCCTAGGTTAGTGGTGATTATCAATGCAAAATAAAAAATTTAATCACATATCATCAAATGGATACTACACTTGCCAAAGAATTTTCTTCTTTTAGAATTAACCAATTCCAAGAGATCAAAATTCAATAACTAATTCTCTTTCTTCACCCCATTTTATTTCACCCTCATCAAGTACATAATGATTCCTAATTTCTTATCCAAATCATAAAATAACATACTTCTATAAAACTAAATGATTTGATATTCTGTCAAATTATAGTTATCCCTATTTGACAAAGCCCATGGTATAAAAACATAATTCAATTTATTGAATATCAAACTTACCCTCCAGACATAGATTCTCATGAAAAGTCTCGAATACATAAAAAAAGCTTTTATGTATGTGTTTTGATAAAACACCCTTTATTACCATAATAAAGAAGAAACCCTACTTCATTGTGTAATGCAATAAGGGATACTTACTCTCTTAGAGCAAGCACATGGGGAATTTTCATTGGTCATTATAGTGGACATGCAACATCCTTCAAATGCTTGCATATGGATTACTTTTGGCTTACTCTACAAAAATGTGCTATTAATTTTACTTAAAAGTGTAAGCCTTGTCAACTCCATTATGATCTAATCCACTCACCACCAATTGAGCTCCAAATAGTGGAGGCTCCTTAGTCATTCTCTATGTTCAGATTAGACCTTATTGGTAAATTAACTCGATCACAAGATGAACATGTTTTTATTATTACTTATACCAAATAGTTTACCAAATGGGTAGAAATAATGCCTCTTGTTAATTTCATAGGAACTAATTTTTAAAAATTTATCCATAAATAAATCATCTATCATTTTAAAGTTCCCCATACCATCATCTTTGATAATGGTGGCAATTTTAAAAACAAATACAAGAAACAATTATGTGCTAAATTTAAAATTTCCACCAAATTTTCCACACCTTACCATCCTCAATGTAATGGTTAAGTTGAGGCTAATAAAAAAATTCTAAATAAAATATTATAAAAGACAATTTGATTAATTCGTAATGATTGGTACCTTCATTTATATCCTGTACCATGGGCTTATTTTACTAGCATACATACTGCCACTGAGGAAAAATCATTCTAACTTGTATATGGTTTTGAACTAGTATTACCATTAGAAGTTGAAGTTCCATCTTTATGAATATCTCTTCATTGTATAATTCTGGATGAATAATTACATGGAGCTTGTCTTCATGCTTTAGATTTTCTTTATGAACACCATTTGGCTACTTTACAACATAACTACTAATACAAGGCTTGCATTTGTAAACAACATATTAAAAAGGTCAAAGTTTAAACATTTAATGTTGGTGATTTAGTCCTCAAATTAGATTATACACATAATAAAGAATGAAAATATATTCTTCAAGGGATGATATTCATACTTCATTAGATAACCCAAGATTTGTGGTTAGGAGAAGTTTTTCAGAGTCTTTAAGGTCAAAATTTCTCATATTTTGACAAACTTAATTTTAGTGTATTGACTTTGATAAAGAGTTTTTCTACCTTGTTTTTTACTACATTTCCCCACCACTCATTTCATTTCTCCACATTGATAGTTAATTTTCATTATAAGTCCATTTTCCCAGTTTTATATTCCCTCTTCTTCACATCTTACAACATGCAAGCTCCTCTTCTTTCCATTGTAGAATAGGTTCCTCCTTCATGAAGGAGAAAGTGGGAGGGTGAAGAAGTTCACCTTTCTTGTAGCTTAGGAGGGTATCCTTACAACTAGGGACCTTGAAAGCTCTTGAGCTGAGAAGAGAGAGAGAGAGTATCATAACTCTTATACACCAAGCTCATTGAGCTAAGCTATGGATGCTTGATTCATTTCTTGCACAATTAACCCTTCCTCTACCAGGAGTAGTTCTTGAACTACCTCAAAAAACACCTCCATTTTCATCTTTGTGTACTCCTTGATTGATTTTCATGAGGGGAATGTGTAAGACTTGTCCACTTTCTCTTCTTCCTAAATGGGTGAGGGAGAGGGTGGTTTCATAAGAGGGGGTATGAAATAGTTAGGGTCATAAAAGAGGATCCAAGATGGAATATCTTCATGCTCTTGAGTGAGAATGGGTATAGGGGTAGGAGAGGACAAACTAATTGGCTCAAGCTTGAAATACTCTTTCTCCCATTGCTTAAACACTTTTTCAATGGATAATATACACCCTTTTATCTCTTGTTTCTCAACATGTGGGTATTCATCTTCTTCAATGGATGCCCAAACATTCCATAACTCCTGCAAGAAGATCTTTATCCTATCCATAACATGAATAGGGATTCTCGTCCAAGATTGAGCCTCTCCTTGATGTTCATGATTATTCTTTCTCGGTCCAATTCATTTGCTTTGCCTAAGTCAAATTGCTCAATTAACCTTAGTAAAAAATGTCCCAGCTCGATACTTTATTCATTCACTGTTGGCAATGACTCAAATCCATGACCCTTTAAATTTCATTCACTTTGTCAGATCTACCAAGTACAAACAAACATAAGCCCTTAGATCTCTCTTTGAAATGTCAACTTTATCCTCACTTATCCCAAGTGTCAAATGTGCATTTGATTTCTAGATCCGTTATCAATCTACAACCTCATGCACTTATGCCACATGTACACCTCTCGATCCCTCTAACTATTTGACCCATATCACACTGTTAGATCAAGACATATGATCAAACATGAACTTTTGATCTGCTAGGACCCACTAATTAAAATCTAATGGCTAGTTCACGAGCATAAAATTGACATCCTCTCTCCCATTAAATGACATTTATATGACTATAAAATGATGTTTGTATGATTTCCATTAACGTTTGAGTGATAGTCAAATTTAAGCTAAAAAGAGTTGGTTATGCTCGAGCTTAAACTTGATGTTAGCATGAACATCTTATGTTGCAAGTCTAACTTTGAAGGCCTATAACTTGAAGCATAAAAGTCATGGAGGCACCCAATTTTTAGGAGATGTTCTTGAGGCCAAAAGGAATGAACCCATTTGATCTGCTGGTCTGGGAAGCCTTCAAAGTGTGTCTATAAAATTCTCAATTTAACTAGTCCATTCATTTCTACATGACACCCTGACGATGGTCTAGTTCATTTGGCTAATTATGGGGAACTTAACGAAATCTGACTGTGGATCCAACATTGAACATGCATAACTTCTACCATGCTCAGATGCATGGCTTGAAACTTAACATGTAACAACTAGGGAAACAGTTAAACAAAACCATATGATCATTTTCTCTTTAAATTATCATACATGTGAGAAATGGCCTTATCAATATGGTCACTTGGCTCTATTTGAGCTTCTTCAAAAATGGCTAAGTATGGAAACTTAGCAGATTTTGCCCAAGAGGTCAACTTTAGGTCTTTATATCTTTTGATGCACTTCAATGGATGACTATAAACTTGGTGCACATGTTCTTGGGACTAATGTGAATAGACCCATATGACCAATTATTCTTGACTCATCCACACATGGAAATGATGGCATCAATAATCTACCTACTCTAAATTTCTGCCACTAGACCTAATTGTTTAGATGAACACAATGAAGAACCTAATGAATATTAGGAGCTTTTTAGGTCATTCCAAGCACTCTTGACACCCCATTTCGTCTTTGTAACTCTTGACCTATCCTTATAAATTGACAAATTACACTTTAAGTGAACTTAAAGTATTTTAAAATCTTTTTTGGTAAAAATCAGATCCTTAAACCACTCATTCCATCCATAACTTTTGTTCATATGCTCATCCATTAGCAACCTCATTCATAATGGACATAAGCTTGGTATGTGGGCCAAAAATGGATAATAAGAAGAAAAAAGTTATGAATACTTACCTTTGAATACGAACTCACCAAAAATTAATCTTTCCTTTGGCCAAGGTTCTTTACAAGAGGTTGTCATGGTATGTAAGGATGATGCGGATAAATTAGATCTAGGCTACACAACCTATCAATACATCTAAAAGACTTCTCCATAAACCAAGATCCATATCTCTAAAGAAAGTATGAAATCCTAAGCTTATCCTCAATTTGAATGGTGTATAAGTAGATGCACAATCTATCTTCTTCTTCTCTTCTCTTATAAATGGTGAAATGATTGTGTTTATATAGGTAGATCTAACCCTAAAACCTTTTGAAAGTTTTGATTGACAAGGTCGACCCGATTGACTTAGTATTAAAATTGATAAAAAACTAACTAGATAATGAACTGTCATCCATGGCCAACTTAGTTCTTAGTAAGCTTTTATAAAAAATAATTAAACAGGGTCGATGTGGTTGACATAAGCATGTAAGCTTCTAAAAATGGTTTTAGGTTAAGGAAAGGGATAGTGAAGATGGAAACTGACTAGAGAAGGGTGCAGAATAGGTGGCGAAGCTTAGGGTAATAATTTCTAAGAGACACATGTGTAGATATCAAGTATAAAAAAGGGATAACAATGTTATGAAGCACCAATGGTTTTCCCACCCCTTTCTTGATGCACTCTTTAAGGTGTACACTCATAGAGATTGAGACTCGATGGGTTCTTGTAAGATAGAAAACATCAATAATTGATAAAGTTTGAGAATATTATGTGTATAAAAAAAGCACATAGTTGAATGCATATTTTTGACTAAAAAATAATAAGTAAACTTTAGCCATGCTAAACACTATGAATTTTAACAAAGTTTTTCTTAACAATACTACTACAACATCAACTACACTCTTCTCTTTCTAAATATATATATCTTTTTATTTATATTACTTTTAAGGTAACTATCTTATCTTATTTATAAGTAAGTCTTTATATAATGCTATATGCCACAACTATATATATATATATATATATATATATATATATATATATATATATATATATATATATATATATATATATATTTTGATTCATTGATTCAAACTGAAAAAAAATATATGGTTGTAAAGTAGACCTAATTCTATACACATTAAAAAAAATCTAATTTTTTATATATTTTGAGGTAGTTAGTGGGTGCATGGTTAGACATACATTTTTGATCTTATTTAAGAGTATACTAACCTATGAAATTAGTAAAAAAAATAATTCATTAATTAATTTATAAAAATATAGGTTGCAATCTAGATGATCTTACCTAGCTTTCTACTTGGGGATTTAAATAAAAATCAAATGATGATAAAAGAATGGTGGGGAACACAAATAACTATCTAGTATGATTTTTCTAAAAAATAATACCACCTCTTTGAATATATGATATTTGTCCTAACTATACTATGGTTCATTACCCACACTTCCTAGTGATGAAGTTATACTTAAATTACTCCAGGATTGAGAACCTTAGGTTTCACGAAAGCATCATAAAATTGGACACTTCACGCAAAAAGCTCCTTGGTTTAATAATTTCATTGCTAGTGTGGATCTTTCAACATAACCTATTTATTCTCTCCCTCATGCTCCATATCATTTTTAAGACAAAAATTATATGTTCATTGAATAATCCACAAAAATAAAATAAAGTTAACCAACATGTCCCTGACCTATTACTATCTCTAAAGAACTCACTCTAACATAAAATGATAACTTTATCTTATTCTTTGACAACAATCATGAATAATTTGCTTAGTCATATGAAGATATGCCAGGTATTGATCCTAGCACCATCATAAATAATATCATCACTTACACAAATGCCAAACCTGTTAGACAAAAACAAAGAAAATTTTCACCTAAAATTTATACCTTGTATCATAAATAAATCATTGAACTTTTGCATGCCAAATTCATCAAAACTCTCAACTACTTGGAATAAATATCAAACATCATTCACGTTAATAAAAATGTCACCATGGTTATTCATATATGCATTGATTTTTGAAATCATAACTTAGCTTGACCAAAAGACAACATTCCCCTACCTTCAATAGATGCTATAGTTGATTCCACTACTGGATATGAAATTTTATCACTTATGGATAGTTTCTCAGGCTATAACTAAATTCACATAGCTCCTGAAGACCAACATACATCAACATTTAATATAGAGTAGGGTACCTATTGTTATGTCAAAATGCCTTTCAGCGTAAAAAATGATAGAACGACCTATCAACATGCAATAACCCACATCTTTCATGATATTATACACAAGATAGTGTAAACCTACGTAGATGACCTCATTGCCAAATCTAAATGGTGTACAATTCACCTCACCAATTTAGCTATCATTTTTTATCGATTAATTACATATCAAGTTAGACTTAACAATTACAAATGTGTATTTGGAATAATATCTAGTAAAATTTTAGGGTTGTTAGTCTCTCTTTGAAGCAATGATATCGATCTAGCCAAAATAAATGCCATCATCAACATGCCCATTCCTCGATCCATTCCTGACATACATACTTACGTTTGAAAACTTAGTATAATTTGATGGTTTGTCTTAGAAATGGCTTATCATATATAATTTATCAATTCATTTACTAAAAGGGTAATGCTCTAGAATGGAAAGATTCATGCCAAAAATCTTTTGATAGTATGAAGGAATCTTTGATCCATCCTTTTACTATTCAACCACCTTCGAATGATTACCCCTTAATTATATATACCTCCTCTACCCCCATATCAATTGGGGTAATGCTTGCCCAATAATATTATACTAGTAGAGAGTATGCTATCTATTACATTAATCGCGGACTCATGAATTATGAAAAAAGTTATACCAAAGTAGAACGTGATTGCCTTGCTATATATTTTATAGCTAAAATGCATCCTCATTATATTCTATATCGAACCACTTATGTCAATTTTCATTATGATCTACTTCATTATTTATTCTCCAAATCATTATTACATGGAGATAGAATTGTCAAACATATGGTCATATTGATGGAATTTGATCTTCACATTATTACATAAAATATGTCAAAGGACAAGACATATCAAGTAAGCATTATAACTAATTCCACCAAATTTTCCAAACCTTACCATCCTCAATGTAATGGTTAAGTTGAGGCTACTAACAAAATTCTAAATAAAATATTAAAAAAGACTATTTGTTTAATTCATAATGATTGGCACTTTCATTTATATCCGACACAATGGGATTATTATACTAGCATACATCCTCGAATACATAAAAAAGATTTTAACTTAGAATTCCAATTAAATTTTGATGTCAGTAATAACATGGTTGAATATGAAGCTCTAAAATTAGGCATGAAAGCCACCATTGACTTAGATATCACATATTTACATGCCTTGGGTGACTCCCAACTTATCTGTGCCTAGGTTAGTGGTGATTATCAATGCAAAATAAAAAATTTAATCACATATCATCAAATGGATACTACACTTGCCAAAGAATTTTCTTCTTTTAAAATTAACCAATTCTAAGAGATCAAAATTCCATAACTAATTCTCTTTCTTCATCTCATTTTATTTCACCCTCATCAAGTACATAATGATTCCTAATTTCTTATCCAAATCATAAAATAACCTGCTTCTATAAAACTAAATGATTTGCTATTCTGTCACATTATAGTTATCCCTATTTGACAAAGCCCATGGTATAAAAACATAATTCAATTTATTGAATATCAAACTTACCCTCCAGACACAGATTCTCATGAAAAGACTTGAATACATAAAAAAGCTTTTAAGTATGTGTTTTGATAAAACACCCTTTATTACCATAATAAAGAAGAAACCCTACTTCATTGTGTAATGCAATAAGGAATACTTAATCTCTTAGAGCAAGCACATGGGGGAATGTGGATTGGTCACTATAGTGGACATGCGACATCCTTCAAATGATTACATATGGGTTACTTTTGGCCTACTCTACAAAAATATGCTATTAATTTTACTTAAAAGTGTAAGCCTTGTCAACTCCATTATGATCTAATCCACTCACCAACAATTGAGTCCCATATTTATGAATATTTCTTCATTGTATAATTATGGATGCATAATTACATGGAGCTTGTCTTCATGCTTTAGATTTTATTTATGAACACCATTTGGCTACTTTGCAATATAACTACTAATACAAGGATTACATTTCTAAACAACATAGTAAAAAGGTCAAAGTTTAAACATTTAATGTTGGTGATTTAGTCCTCAAATTAGATTATACACATAATAAAGAATGAAAATATGCCTTAAAATGGTGGGGCCCTTACTTAATCAAAGACATCCTTAGTCCTAGTACCTATCGTCTACAAACTAATGAAGGTCATGTCTTCAAATAACCCACTAATGCAAAAAATTTAAAGACACATTTTTCTTAAATATCTCCTTATTTTCATTATTCTATATACTGTAATACTACTATCACTTCTTATATGATTTTTCCAATGATCTCTCATTTTCAGCCATTTATTCTATACATAAATCTTAGTCCCCTTCTTCGATCTTTGGGTTTCTATTTATTACATTCATTTAATTCATAAGTTGCATTGTAATACTATAGATAGGACCCAATTTTCCTCATTAATATCTTTTATTTCATACATCCATTTTTAACATTTTTTTTGGTCATAAGTTTGTTATTTTACAACATTTTATGTTTACTCTCTTCTTTCTTTTGTGAGATAGATCCCATCTTCCATCTATATATAGGGGGAGGGGCAATACCATTTTCATACTTTTCACCTAGTTAAGTTTATGTTTTATGAGTTAAAGTGTAAAACCATTGATAGGACTAGGCTATCCTCATAAAATCTATATATTCCTTCAAACCTTTTTGTTAACTAAGTGCTATTTTTAGAATGTTAAGAAATGGTTAAAAGTTTGTGATTCCATATTCTCAACCTTGATCTTGTTTATTTTGTGGATAAAACTTGCACAATAAATTATGTTAGAATGTTTCCCTACACTTACATACATTCTTATGATATGGAATCATATTTAATTACCAGTGTATCCCTTTCACTTTGTCACATTTTTTGTAATTTGAGGTAATTTAAATTGTTTCATTTTCACTTCCCCTTGTAGATCCATTGGGGTGTAGTAAGTTAGTAGATTGGGATAGAGGACTTTAAAATTATCTACAACTCTACATACTTTCTCATGCAAGTACTCAATCTTGACAGTAGACCAATAGATCTATAAGGGGCTCTAATGAACGTGGAACGTGTTGTGGGAAGGTAGGTCCATTTCATTTTTCATGCATATAGCCTTCATGGGATGATATTCATACTTCATTAGATAACCCAAGATTTTTGTGGTTAGGAGAAGTTCTTCAGAGTCCTTAAGGTCAAAAGTTCTCTTATTTTGACAAACTGAATTTTAGTGTATTGACTTCGATAAAGATTTTATCTACCTTGATTTTTAATATATTTCCCCGACCACCCATTTCATTTCTCTCCATTGATAGGTACGTTTCATTCTAAATTTGTTTTCCCACTTCTATATTCCCTCTTCTTCACATCTTATAACATTCTAACATCTCCTTGTTTTTGTTTTATCTATCTTAAGGACAAAACAATATGATTGAGTGACTATGGATTATTTTATTTACACCATTGATTTACATTTTGTAGGTCTTCTAAAAGTTTATGTGTGGCAAGGTGGTAGTGGTCTTTAGGTGGTGTGTTTTTATTTTTTATTTTCATTCCCTTTTCAAAATACATGTGAAATACATATAGTATAATTTGTCATTTAATTGTGATCAACCTTATGTAGTTATAATTCCTTGTAAAGGGTATAAAAATGTAATTAATGAATAAAACATTTATATATTAATATTAATATGTACAATATATCAAACTGTATGATATAATTATATAATAATATAATATAATCACTTGGGGCTGCTTCTTTTCTTTTTTCTTTTTTATGTTTTAAGAAGCAAGGAGAAAGAGTGGTTGAATAAATATGAACATGTTGATCATATTTATAAAATTATGAAAATAATTCACCTCATATCCCAAATCCCTGAGATCTAAAAATAAACAATGCTAAAGGAAACTTAAACACAAGCATGGAAAATGTGACGAAAATCATAAGGAGTGAATCCATAATCATAGGCAATGACTCCACATAAGTATATGGCTACTTTCTCAGGATATATGGATCAAATAATTCATTGTACCTACTCATGGTGTTACCATACAAAAGATCAAAATGACAAAATATTTCTAGTTGAGTTGCATCATGATGGTGAGTGGCAATGATAGGATATTTTAGGGGATAGACTCAAAGATGTTAGAGGTGGTACACATGCAAAGTTTAGTGGCTTGTCAAGGTTTGATGAGGATGTCATGAGAGATGATTTGATTGTAATAGGGTTCCATGTCCAATGTGTAGTTCAAATTAATGCTACACTATTGTTGATTTGGAGATAAGACATTAAAGTGCAAGAGTCTATCTTTTAGCTTCCATTCATCCATGCTACTAATATATTAAAACCTTCAACAATAACATCCAACTTAAAATCATATGGAAATAACATACATAGACCCCTAGAATAAAGGGCATGGCTATACAAAACATGAAAATAGTGAAATATTTCATGCTGAGTTTTATAGTGATGATGAGGACAACGTCAAGGAATTTCAGGTGATTTTTTATACTAAGGGGCATATAATGATATAATATTATATATTTTAAAATAATGTAATTTAATATTAGCATTGATGGACATGTTACCATTTGGAATACAAGAAAATTTATTTGTGGAAACATACGGATAACATTTGTCTCATATGATTTACACTTACACATGTGACTACCTTAAATTTTAAATTGGCAGTCAATGTAACATTACTCTAGAATGATACATGTAAGTTATTTTAAAGTACAATGGTGACATCTTTGATTGGTTATTTTCTATTGTTAAGGGTGAACGAAGACATCATGAGAGTTGTTTTGATTGGAATAAGGGTCCATATCTCATATGCAATTTGAATCAACGATGCAATGTCATTGATGTTGGGATAACACATTGAGGTCCCAAATTATATCTTGTAGCTTCTATTCATTCATGATGCCAATATTGAACACCAACACTAGCTTCAAGGAAACTTTTGGATTTATATGAACATTCGGGGAGATATTTAATGTCTTGCATTGGGAAAAGACGTTTCATGGAAGTGTCTTGGTGGTGCCATGTATGGCCGTACGTCGATCTTGTCCAGGGTAATAAAATCATAACTTAAATACGTTTGATAGATTCAGAGATTTCGGTAATGTATTAATTTCGTGATGTTAAACGCTTGTTTTTTCAGTCTCAAATAAGGGGACGTTTTTAAGATCAGATAAGGTGTCATTTTTAAAATCAGATTGTGTGACGTTTTGAAGTGTTTGTAACAGTCCATTAATTTTTGCTTGTGTTATTTCTGTGGCATAATTACCGTGGTCTCCCATCTTACATAAATTATGGTGGGCAAGCTCTGGCAATGAGGTAAACAATATGGCCATCACCATTATTTCATTGAGAAAATCATGATACACACGTTGATGGCAATCTCTTTCAAGAAGCTGTGCCATTTTTTTTGCTAACAGTCGTATTAATTGTAAGATGTTTAATGTTAACCTAGAAAGGGATGCATAGCACTCAACGGTATTGCTTAGAGTCTTGCATGATCCTACTGTCGTAGTTAAATCTGTATCAAAGCATTAAAGAAGGGAAAGGACCAGTTAAATGCCACGTGAAACCACCTCTTAGTTAAATCCGTATCTTCACATTATACCACCTCCTAGTTTAAAATATTGGATTTAAATAGTTTAAAATTTAAATAGGTTGTTCGATTGGGAAATTTAAGTCGTGGGAAGTTGCACAGGGATGTTTTCGTGGACATTTCAATTTTTGATTATTTTTGGTACAACCCATCATTACGATCAAAGGGACCAATTAATTTATATAACATTACGAATAAATTTTTTCAAACGAACATATTATTTTATCATTGGCTTAAAATTTTGTGAAGTAAGACATGAATCAAAATTAATATGGGTCACTAATATAAAACGGAAGGACATTAATATAAAATGAAGGGCCATGTTGAAATATGCATGGCTCATTAATGTGAAATCCAATGCCATTTCCCAAATGGTTGGGCGGGCTTTACTCCATTAATGTGACAAATTAATGCTAACATGTGCACCACCAATAAACGTCTCTCCTTACCTTTCTGCATACCTCCTTCCCATTAATGGCCATGGAACTTACCTGAAATTTCTCCACTATGTCATAATTTGTAGAGGATTTTTCATTGACAGAATAGAGGTATGAAACATTTCATGCATGTGTGTTGAATGTAACTAAACCCAAAATTGTGTTCTTTTTATTTTCTGGTGGGTGTTATTGTTATTGTGTCTTCTATGTTCATGTTTTATTTGCATGCTTTCACATTTGAGTAAAGGTTTAGTCCTATGTTAATGGAGGGATGAAACTTTATGTGTAGGTGTGTTTCTCGTAATTGAACCTTCAATCATGTTCTTTTTATTTTCATGTGGTCGTTATTGTTACTGTGCCTTCTATGTTCATCATTCTTTTTGTGTGCCTTCACATCTGAGTAAATATTTAGTGGTATGTTAATGAAGTAAATGCATGTTTGGATGGAAATGGATTAGAAATTGGGATGAGAGAATTAACAATTTCACCAGCAAACATCTCTCCCTGCCTTTTCACATACCTCCTTCCCCCAAATAGCCATGTAACCTACCTGAAAATTCTAGAGCATGCAATGTTTCATAGAAGAATTTCTGTCATTAGAAAGGAGGAAAGATTTTTTTGTTATTGTACTTTGTATGTTCATATATTTTTCTGCATGCCTTCACATGTGAATAAACATTTACTTGTATGTTAATGGAGTGATTGAAACATTACACATAGATGTGTTGCATCTCACCAAACCAATAGTTGTGTTCTTTTTTTATTTTCACGTGCTTGTTATTGTTATTTTTGCCTTCTATACTCATGATGGTTTTAACTACCTTCAATTATAATTCAAAGTGCCATGTTGGAAGACATGTGGCTCATTATTGTCAAATCCAATACAATTTTCCAAATGGTTTGCCAATAAAATATAATTAAAGGATGTAATTTTTTGAAAATTTTACTTTAGCTTGGAATTGATATTTGTATTGTTGAATATATTATTTATATTGTTGAATATGATACTTGAATTGTTAAATATGATTTTTAATTTGTTTAATATGATGTAAATTATTTTTAATTTTAGTGCACATCTATTTTAGAAGGGGACCAATAATTGTAGACAAAAATATCTATTTTTAATATTAATTATTCAAAAAATGAATGGTTCAACATGAAAATATTTAAGTGACTTTTAAAATAGTGAAACAACCCATGGCATATAATCAAATATATATTAATATCTCATGACCAAGATAAGGGATCAAAACTACAATGATAACCATTGGACCCCCTTCAACTACTGGTCCCCTTCCCCTATTACCTATAGGATTTATAAGGGTTTGACCTTAATTCTTGCTGTAATTTATATCAACTCATGATTTTTGTGGTTTTTCCATTTGGAAAACTAAATTATTTATGGGTTTTACCCTATAATGGTGAAGAATCCCATTTTTTCGAGAGTGCAAAGCAAAATATTTTGGTTAATCAACTTAATATATTAACTAACTTTAAAGATTACATAAATAGACTTTGAGAAGCCTTACTACAACACATAATTCAAATGTGGGACTAAAAGCCTAACTAACTAAAAATAAACTACACCCATGTGAGTACTAACATTGATAAGGACTAGAACTTTGATCTATGATAGGGGAAGGGGACTACTAGTTGAGGTTGTCTAAGCTAGGCCTTCTTGATCAAACTCTAGTACAACATGGGAACAACCCCAGGTTGTGAGTCACCTATAGTGGGGTTAAACCTCCAGAGTAGGCTGACTTCCTATTTGATGCTCACCTAAAACTAATGCTAAGCTAATGCTTCATAGGGAAAAGGGCTAGAAAGGGGATAAGGGATCCTAAGGAAGTTAACTAAGTAATGCACCAAATTTAAAGGGGAGTCTCCCATAAGTTTGAACCTAGACTAGATCTATAGAAGAGAGTAATATCTTACACAACCTCAAGATCAAGCTAATTGCATAAGTATTTCATAGAAGAGGTTCAGAGTAAAACACTAATCTAGACCTGCAAGTAGCATTGAAAACCCCCTAAATAAGGTCAGAAAGGAGGAAAATGGATGAGGAAGATTCTCCTTCACACAATACCATCATGCACAACTCACCAAACTAGGTCTAAGGCAAGAGATAGGCAAAGAAAGTCTCATATTACATCAAGAGGTAATTATTACAAATGCTTGGTAGGGTCAAGCCTAATGAAGCTGAGCATGCTTTGTAGTATCCCAAAGAGTTCCACGTCTCTTAAAAAGATAAAAAGTCTAAAATCTGATAAAATTTTCAAAGGAGAAGAGACCAAGATATATAGGAGAAGGTAGTCAGAGAGAAGGATATGAGAGCATGCCATCAGAAAAATAAAACTTTGTCCCAGGTTATTAATTGAACCTGAGCTACCACATTTTTTCCTTAGATAATGAAAGCCTTGTCACCTTTTTGATCAATGAGGAAACTGCTCACGGTTTGTTGAGTGAGGAAATACCCAAGGCTCTAGGGATGCATTGAATGCCCTTAGCTATAATTCCCAACACTAGACCTCTTCTTTGATCTTCTATGCATATTTCCACTTGGCTTCTGCATAAGGACAAAACCCTCACATCTATAAACCTGATTGAGCTTTGATTATGTATACTTTGGGTGGATATCTATCAAGAGCATGGCTCAAGACGTTTCTTCATTGATTACATATAGTTTCACCTTATTTTGAGAACTGGACTTGGGTTTACTATAGAGGACAACCAATCTAAGATTATTGGTTTTCCTATAGTCCATGTAGATGGTACTCTGCTCAATGCCTGCTCTATTTTATAATAATTTACCACCCTTTAATCCTATATTAAGTCTAACAGACCTAATTTACATCTATGAAGCTTTGATAGCAATGCTTGGCCCATATGGTTTATCTTGGTTCAACTCAAGTCAAGCTCGAGCTTGGTTCCATGTATTTTTTCTAGCTTGGGTCCATTCATTTGCTTTACTTGAGTCAAACTAATCCATTGACATTATTAAAACATATCTTAGCTTGGTATTTTGTTCATTAGCTATCAACAATGACTCAGATCCATGACCCTTTAAATTTCATTCAGTCTGTCAGATCTATTAGGTACAAACAAACAGAAGCCCTCATATCTATCTTTGAGATGTTAACTCTATCCCCACTTACCCCACATGTCAAATGTGTGTTTGATTTTAAGATCCATTGTTAGTCTACAACCTCATGCAGTTGCACCATGTGCCAACCTCTCGAGCCCTCTAACTATTTGACCCTTATCACAATGTTGGATAAGGACATATGATCAAATGTGAAATTTGATCTTCTAGGACTCATTATTTGAAAGTCAATGGCTAGTTTACGATCTTAAAATTGGCATCCTTACTCCCATCAAATAATGTTTGCATGACTATCAAATGACATTCATGTGATCATCTTTGATGTTCATGTGATCATCAAATTTAAGCTAAAAAGAGTTTGTTTTGCTCAATCTTAAACTTAATCTTAGCATGAATGTCTTATGTTGTAGGTCCAACTTTGAAGGCCTATAATTTGAACCATAAAAGTCCTAGAGGAACCAAATTTTTAGGAGATGTTCTTGAGGCGAAAAAGAATGAACCCATTTGATCTACTAGTCTTAGGAGCCTTCTAAGTGTGTCTAAAACATAATCAATTTAACTAATCCATTCATTCTTGCATGGCATCTTGACGATGGTCTAGTTTATTTGGCTAAGTATGGGAAACTTAGTAAAATTTGACTATAGAGCCAACATTGAACATGGATAACTTCTACCGTGCTTGGACGTATGGCCTAAAACTTAGTGCATAAAAACTAGGGACCAATTTGAATAAAATCATATGATCATTTTCTCTTTAAATTACCGCATGTGTGAGATATGGCCTTATCAATATGCTCACTTGGCTCTATTTGAGCTTCTTAAAAAATGGCTAAGTATGGAAACTTAGCAGATTTTGCCCGAGAGGCCAATTTTGGGTCTTTATATCTTTTGATGCACTTCAACAGATGACTATAAACTTGGTAAATATGTTCTTGGTACTATTGTGAATAGACCCATATGACCAAGTCTTCTTGACTCGTCTACACATGGAAATGATGGCATCAACAATTTACCCACTCTAAATTTCTGCCACTAGACCTAAGTGTCTAGATGAACATAATGAAGAACCATCTGAATACCAGGTGCTTTTAACGTCATTTGAAGCACTCTTGACACCCCATTTAGTCTTTTTAACTCTTTACCTATCCTTTTAAATTGACAAATTACACTTTAAGTGAATTTAAAATATTTCAAAGCTTTGTTGGTAAAAATGAGATCCTTAAACCACTCATTCCATCCAAAACTTTTGTTCATCTACTCATCCATTAAAAACCTAGTCCATAACGGGCATAATCTTGGTATGTGGGCCAAAAATGGCTAATAAAAAGAAGAAAGTTAGGAATACTTACCTTTGAATATGAACTCATCGAGCCTTAATCTTTCCTTTGGCCAAGGTTCTTTGCAAGAGGTTGTCGTGGTATGTAAGGATGACAAGGATAAATCAGCTCTAGCCTACACAACCTATCAATGCATCCAAAAGACTTCTCCACAAGACAAGATGCATATCTCTAAAGAAAGTATGCAATCTAAAGCTTATTCTCAAGTTGAATGGTGGATAAGCAGATGCACAATATATCTTACTTCTTCTTCTCTTCTCTTAGAAATGGTGAAATGATTGTGTTTATATAGGCATATCTAACCCTAAAACCTTTCAAAAGTTTGATTGACAAGGTCAACCCAAATGACCTAGTATTAAAATTGATAAAAAACTAACTAGATAATGAACTATGTCAGCCATAACCAACTTAGTTCTTAGTAATATTTTATAAATAATAATAATATAGGGTCAATGTGGTTGACATAGTCATGTAAACTCTTAAAAAATGTTTTAGGTTAAGGAAAGGGATAATGAGGATGGAAAATGACTAGAGGAGGGTGCAAAATAGGAGGCAAAACTTAGGAGAATGGTTTTTAAGAGACACGTGTAGATATCAATTAGAAAAAATGGATAAATTTTTTGTGAAGCACCAATGGTTTGCCCACCCCTTTCTTGATGCACTCTTTAAGGTGTACACTTAGAGAGATTGAAACTTGATGGGTTCCTATAAGATAGAAAATATCAATAATTGATAAAGTTTGAAAATATTATGTGTATATAACAACCACACAGTTGAATGCATATTTTTGACGAAAATAAATAAATTAAATTTTATCCGTTTTAAACACTATGAATTTAACAAAGTTTTTCTTAAAAATACTACTACAACGTCGACTACACTCTTCTCTTTCTAAATATATATATTTTGATATTTTTATTACTTTTAAGGTAGTTATCTTATCTTATTTATAAGTAAGTCTTTTTATAATGCTATATGCCACAACTATACATGTTCATCTTTGTTTATATATATTTTAATTCATTGATTCAAATTGAAAAACAAATATGGTCATAAACTAGGCCTAATTCTATACACATTCAAAAAAATCTAATTTTTAATATATTTTGAAGTAGTTAGTGGGTGCACGGTCAAACATACATTTTTGATCTTAATTAAGAGTATACTGACTTATTAAATTAGTAAAAAACATAATTTATTAATTAATTTATAAAAATATAGGTTGCAAACTAGATGATCTTACCTAGCTTTCTACCAAATAATTTAAATAAAAATCAAGTGATGATAAAAAAATCATGAAACACACATATAACTATCTAGTATGATTTTTATAAAATATAATACCATCTCTTTGAATTTATGATATTTGCCCTAATTATACTATGGTTCATTACCCATACTTTCTAGTGACGAAGTTATACTTAATTTACTCTAGGATTGAGAACCTTAGGTTTCACAAAAGCATCATAAAATTGGACACTTCACACGGAAAGCTCCTTGTTTTAATAATTTCATTGCTAGTGTGGATCTTTCAACATAGCCTATTTATTCTCTCCCTAATGCTCCATATAATTTTTAAGACAAAAATTCTATGTTCATCGAATAATCCACAAAAATAAAATATAGTAGACCAACATGTCCCTGACCTATTACTATCTCTAAAGAACTCACTCTAACATAGCATGATAACTTTATCTTATTCTTTGACAAGTATCATAAATCATTTACTTAGTCATATGAAGACATGTCAGGTATTGATCCTAGCACCATCGTAAATAATATCATCACTTACACAAATTCCAAACCTGTTGGAAAAAAATAAAGAAACTTTGCACCTAAAATTTCTACCTTGTGTCATAAAGAAATCATTGAACGTTTGGATGCCAAATTCTTCAAACCTGTCAACTACATGGAATAAATATCAAACATCATTCCCATTAATAAAAATGTCACCATGGTTATTCGTATATGCATTGATTTTCGAAATCATAACTTAGTTTTTAGATTCTCAAATAAGGGGACGTTTTTAAGTTCAGATAAGGTGTCGTTTTTAAAATCAGATTGTGTGACGTTTTGAAGTGTTTGTAACAGTCCATTAATTTGTGCTTGCGTTATTTCTGTGGCGATATTACCATGGTCTCCCGTCTTACATAAATTATGGTGGGCAAGCTCTGGCAATGAGGTAAGCAATAGGGCCATCACCATTATTTCATTGAGAAAATCATGATACACACGTTGACGGCAATCTCTTTCAAGAAGCTGTGCCATTTTTTTCGCTAACAGTCGTATTAATTGTAAGATGTTTAATGTTAACCTGGAAAGGGACGCATAGCACTCAACGGTATTGCTTAGAGTCTTGCATGATCCTACTGTCGTAGTTAAATCCGTATCAAAGCATTAAAGAAGGGAAAGGACCAGTTAAACGCCATGTGATACCACCTCTTAGTTAAATCCGTATCTTCATATTATACCACCTCCTAGTTGGATTTAAATAGTTTAAAATTTAAATAGGTTGTTCGATTGGGAAATTTACGTCGTGGGAAGTTGCACGGGGATGTTTTCGTGGACATTTCAATTTTTGATTATTTTTGGTACAACCCATCATTACGATTAAAGGGACTAATTAATTTATATAAAATTACTAATAAATTTTTTCAAACGAACATATTATTTTATCATTAGCTTAAAATTTTGTGAAGTAAGACACGAACGAAAATTAATATGGGTCACTAATATAAAACGGAAGGACATTAATATAAAATGAAGGGCCATGTTGAAATATGCATGGCTCATTAATGTGAAATCCAATGCCATTTCCCAAATGGTTGGGCGGGCTTTACTCCATTAATGTGACAAATTAATGCTAACATGTGCACCACCAATAAACGTCTCTCTTTACCTTTCTGCATACCTCCTTCCCATAAATGGCCATGGAACTTACCTGAAATTTCTCCACTATGTCATGTTTTGTAGAGGATTTTTCATTGACAGAATAGAGGTATGAAACATTTCATGCATGTGTGTTGAATGTAACTAAACCCAAAATTGTGTTCTTTTTATTTTCTGGTGGGTGTTATTGTTATTGTGTCTTCTATGTTCATGTTTTATTTGCATGCTTTCACATTTGAGTAAAGGTTTAGTCCTATGTTAATGGAGGGATGGAACTTTATGTGTAGGTGTGTTGCCCATAACTGAACCTTCAATCATGTTCTTTTTATTTTCATGTGGTTGTTATTGTGCCTTCTATGTTCATCATTCTTTTTGTTGGCTTTCACATCTGAGTAAATGTTTAGTGGTATGTTAATGAAGTAAATGCATGTTTGGATGGAAATGGATTTGAAATTTGGATGGGAGAATTAAAAATTTCACCATCAAACATCTCTCCCTACCTTTTCACATACATCCTCTCCCCAAATAGCCATGGAACATACTTGAGAGTTCTAGAGCATGCAATGTTTCATAGAAGAATTTTCGTCATTAGAAAGGAGGAATGATTTTTTTTTTATTGTAATTTGTATGTTCATGGATTTTTTTGCATGCCTTCACATGTGAGTAAACATTTACTTGTATGTTAATGGAGTGATTGAAACATTACACATAGATGTGTTGCATCTAACCAAACCAACAATTGTGTTCTTTTTTTATTTTCATGTGCTTGTTATTGTTATTTTTGCCTTCTATACTCATGATGGTTTTACCTGCCTTCACATATAATTCAAAGTGCCATGTTGGAAGACATGTGGCTCATTATTGTCAAATCTAATACAATTTTCCAAATGGTTTTCCAAGCTTTGCTCCATTAATGTGGTAAATTAATGTCACCCTATATGCCACCAACAAACATCTCTCCCTACCTTTAACATCAGTAGAATAAAGTGATGAAACATTATGTGTATGTGTGTTACCTGTAATTTGATTTTAATGGAAGTTCTAGAGGTTTTCTCAGAGCATGTCATTGTGTGTTTTATATATGTGTCGCATTTTTATTTTCCTACATAACATGGGTTAGGAGACTTCAATTTTATGGTATGTAGATGGAATCCATGTAGGTTTTCATTCACATATGAGTAAGCTTTATTATTTTTATATCAAAATTTATATTTTCATTTCCATTCTAGTAAATATTGACTCAGATGTTTCAAACTAAAATCTTATATGAATTCTTGTTGCCATATTCCTATCAATTAATGCTATTATGTTATTAATTCACATTTTCAAAATTATAAACATTAATTGCCATATCTATTGTTGATAGATTACTAAATTTTTTATTCTATGTTCCATGTTAATAGAGTAATTTTCATTTGTTCTATGTTCTTATGATATTCTTTGCTTTATTTCATAGTAGGTTCAACATTACTTGCTTATTATTTGTGTCTCTTTGCTATTACATGAAAATTTATTGAGCATCTCTATGAGATCATTATGTTGTGTGTGTGACATTTGAGCATGTCTATTGCTTATGGCACTTGTCCTTATTGGTGTGCAACATTTAAACATGTCTATTATATGCGTCCCATTGGCCTTATCATATGGAAATATTGCATGCTGTGCTTGAGTGCTTGCTGAGTTTGACTAATGATGCATTTACATCATTTCATGTTAGACTTGTTGATGTCTTGTTTATAATTCCATATGTATGTATTAACATTGAATAATTCCAAAAAACTGACTGAACTTTAGATGGATTAAAAACTACATCTTTTAAATACATAGTTGATCCACTTCCTCATTTTTCTATGTTCTCCCAAATATAAGAAAAAAAGATGAAATAGAAAAGTCATTGCAATCAATAGATTGATAAACACCAGGGGCTATCCCATGGCCAAAAATTGACATGTCATCTATAAATAAATATAGTGAATGTTGTTTTATCTATGGAACATCCTATTTTATTTCCTAAAGGTGAAGCTATGATAAGAGACCTCAATTCAAAAAAAATTAGATGCATGAATATGCACTTCATTTGACAGTTTAATATATTAAAATATTTAGTATCCATCCAATATTTATTTATTTTCTACTTTATTTGATGATGTATCATTATACCCAAGGAACAACAGTTGTTTTTATTAAAAAAAAGGATAATTTTATAACTGCTATAGTAAATCTTTGACAACATATCCATGCAATACATGATGATAAAATTGTTAAAGACTCAAATATATTTGCTTCCAATTTGAGTGAAGCAAGGTAATATTGGACAAAACATTATGCTGAGTAAACTAACATGATTGATCAATTAGGCTATCCTACATTTTTATTCATGTTTAAGTGTTGTTGAAACTCAATAACCTAATTTGCATAGTGCAATGCCTTCCAAACATCCTAAAGATTCACATCAACCTTATTTTTGGAAAATGATTTTTTTAATCTTCAATCCAAATCATACATCCATTTACATATATCATAGATTTACAATATTTCATAAAGCATAAGACTATTGGTATATGTATGTAATAAACTACTTCATTTCATGTTTTATTTTTCAAAAACCAGATTGTTCTATTCAACCTCATATAACTAAATATTATTTTTAGGTATTTCATCATTTAATATTCATTCTTAAACATTGTATTACCTATGTGTCTCCAATACACTTTCCTAACTAAAATCTTATAAAAATGCGATGTCTTAAAAGGATTTTCTCACCCTTATTTGCCTCAATAGCCCCCACAATCTACTTAGCATAAAGAGTACTTCTTTGTGTATAGATTTCAATAATTTCCATGCATCTATTGCATCAAGTGGAAGAGATCAAATAGCTCAAAAAACCTTTTTGAAATCTATAAGATTAACTAGTATTAACTCTGAGAAAATATCTATGCAAATTTTCTAACTTGTCATAGGATGATTTTGATGGAGCCCCAAAATAAAATTAGTAGACACGAGTGGCTTCAATAAATTTGGTACGACCTTGAAATTTTATTTCTAAATAAAGAGATATTAAAATCTAAAAGGATTTTTTTCTCCCCTCTTTCAATCACAAATTACCATAATTTTTTGAGAGATATGTCAAAGTCAAAGTGAATACTAAGGAACTTGAACTTCTCCACCATTTTGATCCATTTCCATTGAAATCCTTTAAAGCAATTAGGAAATGGAATAACAATATATATATGTAGCATTGTTTTTTATCCCATTGTAGACTAGATCTAAATGCTTTGTAGAAAATGTTAAGGAAAGATAATGCTTCTTTGAAAGAGGCCTCATGCTATACAAGCATGAGGAATAATTTTTTTAAAAAATTCCCTTTGATTAAATGAGTGGTGTGATCTGGAATGGAAATTCCCCTAATCAACCTTCACTTAGTTCTGAATGCAAACCAATATCTAAACCATTCATCTAAAATAACATGTAATGTATGGGTGATAATGAAATATTTTTAGATAGAGTAAAAAATACAAAAAGATGTTAGACCTATGTCCATTGATTATCCAACAAGGCAAGTCCGTTTAGAAGAAAGTTTAAATAGAAAACATAAAAACCTTACCAAACCCTAATGCTTTATGGATGGAGAGAATGAAATCCACTCTATAAAATCATAATATTTTTCAAAATCAACTTTGAAGAAGATGGTCCCTTGCCAAGAGGCGTGGGCCCATTAATCTTCTTCCTAGATAACAATGATGTTGTAATGAATCTAACAATTTTTTATAAATGTAGTTTTATATATTCTAATGATTGCATGTAAGATATGTTAAAGGAAAAGAGATAAATATTTAGTGATACTTTTATAAGAGACATTGAAAAGGGTGATTGTCCTTAAACTGGTAAAGAATTATAGATCTCATGCATAAAAATGAAATTAATTTTGCCTTTTTTTTATGGTGGCCTATAAAGATATTTTGTGTAAAGATTATTTGTAATCCTAAATCAAGTTAGGTCTAAAAAAATACCATGTTGTTTTGTAAAATTCAAAACTAAAACCATCCACTCTTGGCACCTTATCATTAGCCCTACATTTACCAATAGCATAAATCTCATCTAGGAAAAAGAAAGCCTTACAAAGGTTTTGAGTTGAAGGTCTTAATTTGAAAGGAACTACATATAAATGTTCTTACAAGTATCAAACTCTCTCTACCATGTTTATTTCCTCTTTTAGACTATTTAGCTTTGATATATTTGAAATTTATTTAGAGGCATGGTTAGTAAGTTTGAGCCAATGCAATTAGGCTCAAATTTGATCACCTATGTTCGTGTAACTTTCCAAACTTTTAAGTTTATGTTTAATATTACATCTATTTTTTTATGCCATGTTAATTTTAACTTTAAAAAATCTAGTGTTATTAAAATTAAAAATTACATCCTTTCTGACATAGCTTGCACCTTTAGGGAAACTCCTACATATATTTATAGGCTTTTTCTATTTTTATTTTAAGAAAATATAACAAAAACCATTGCCTTTGTAATATTAGTGATCACTTCTCTTTATTTAGTGAATAAAGGAGAGTTAAAACTACCAATATGACCACAGGTGATGGTAATTTTGGGTAGTCTATTGGACTACGATTTAAATCCCCACTAATAACTACATATTCTCTTTGATGTATCTCAAATTAGGGACCACACCATTATTATAGCTTCATTTTTGGAGGTTACAACTACCATAGTAAAGAGTCTAAGTTACACTAAAAGGTATGTAATTTTTATATTTGGCAAAGTGGGGTTATATAAAATGAAAGTGTAAATTGACAAGCGTATCTCACTCAAAATGTAGGATAATTTTTGTGCACAATCTGTCAAGTAATAATAATCTCATATTCATTTTAATAGTCTTTCTAAAACATGTTTTTACTAACTAATGCTCTCTGAGATTTGATGTTTTTTTCCCAGAGGGATAAATAAGATACTTATGAAGACAAGTTCTAATTTTGGCCACTTTTTATTCTATTGGTTAGAGTATGGTGTTTCTATTTGTTCATATTCTTAATGTAGTTCCTTCAAGTGTAAATATATCAACAACATGCATAAACATAAGCTAAAAGATAGACTCGAGACCTTAATTTCTTATCCCCACCCAATGACATTACAATGTTGATTCAATCCACACATCTGATGTGAAGCTTTGATGCAATCATGTCAACCATCATTATGTCCTAATCCACCATTGACAATAGAAAATAACCAATCAAATATGTTGCCACCATGCAAGTTGCAGACCTAGTTGTAATGGATGTAATTCATGTAAATCAAATAACTGCCCCAAATCTAAGTTTGAGGTATGATATGGGACCTATAGTATATGATATACCCTAAAATACCCTTTCATTTCGCCTTGCCATGATCGCCTAGCTCACCTTAAAATATTTCATCACTTGCACATTCTATATGACTTTGCTCTTCCCCATCAATTTTCCATAACTCAAGCTCACTATGAAAAGAAATGTCTCCTCTTACACAACTCATTGCCACATCGTATGAAGGAACATACGTCCTCATTTTTCATCATCCCCTCCACTAAAAATGAATGATTATTATTGGATAACACTTCTTGAACAAAAATTATGATGGGGTCAATAACGATGGGTTTCGACTTAGGTACAACTATGGATTTTGTGGCTTTTGCTTTACAAAAACTTTATTTTACCAAAACATAAAATTACACTTCTTCTAACATAAATTGCATGTTTGGGTTCAATGATATACGTACACAAAGTATTATATAACAATATTATATATATAATATTTTCGTATATATAATATAATAATAATAATAATAATAATAGTAATAATTAACAACTATATATATTAGTATAATATTATAATATATTTATTATATAGTATAATTATAAATATATAAATATTATATATAATAATATAAATATAAAATAGAATATAATTTATTTAACAGATAATATTATAATATATGAATAAAAATATGGTTATATTCTAGCATTTTAAATCTATTAAGGTATCATATATCATAGTAGACTCCAAAATTTTTATCCGTTTTAGTATATCATCTTAACCACTTATAACTGAGGTTTCAAGGTCTAACTCATTATACATTTTACGATATAACTGATTTTATCACAAGAGGTCATAAACTGTATTTTTTAAACCTATGACCCGAACTTAATCTTTGGAGTACCAATCGCTGTGCATTAGAGTATCAATACTTGAGTCTTACTTGTCAAGATGTGATTGGTTAATTTTAATTTTATAGAGTAAATGTTGAACAAGTATTAGATACTACATGCACCACTAGTGGTGCACTTTAATATTTATGCACACCAATATGTTCCATCAATAGAATACACAGGGACAGAAAATCTATTCTACCATTAGTAGGTGCACCACTATTGGAACCTTTTTCCTATATATATACATGCATAATTTGACTATAAATCTATTTCACTTTAAAATATTGCTGCCTTCATGCCTTCCATTTTATATGAACCGTCTCGCATTTTATTATTAGATAATAATATAGACGTCACGAATAATAGTAAATAGTCATTGTTGTGGCCTCATCCCTTTCAACGAATAAACTAAATACGATGGAATTAAAAGCCACATACACAAAATATATTGTGGAATATTCGGAGATGAAGTAAAAAATAACATCATTTTGTTTTTATTAATGGTAAAAGTAAGTTTTTTGGAAATAGAGACCCTACCTTTTACAATATAAACTGCAAACATGGTCTTCAAAACCAGATATAACAAAAATATTTGTAGAGAAGCAACCAACGAAATAATACCCTTTTGTTAAGTAGCAATAAGATGATATCAAATATAGTTTGGAGTAGATAATTATAATGCAATGCAGGTAGATGAAACATTAAAAACGTCATTTATTTGAAACATAGGTTTTAATGTTTGAAATTAGCAAAAGCTTTGGTCAAGTATTAAATGACATTGGTTAAAAAGAAACATGGGTTTGGATGTTTGAAATTAAAAAAAGAACTTGAAAGGAGTTAAAACTCTGAGGAAACTTATTACACTTAACCAATAAATTTCAAAGCGAAAGATAATGAACTGAGTTAAATGTTGGTGGATGATATATAATACATTCTTCCTTGGAAACTTATTGCATCCACCGATAAACTTTTTCATTTCACCGAAGTGCGTCATCTTGAAAGCGAAAGGTAATGAACTCAGTTAAGTGCTGGTGGGTGGAGGTTTTCTTATATATGATGCAGTCTTCCTTGTTTTGAGGAACCCATGTTGGGGAAACTGAATTTTGAGTCTGAGGAGAGCGAGCCATTGCCAAAGGACGCCTCGTGAGAAGAATTTGAGAAGAACAGAACACATTCAGAAGGATAACATCGGTCTGAATATTGTCCGGGTATTGGTATTGCTTGTTTATGAGAAAACTATGTTTTAAGTTTCACAAACTGAGTTTCTAACATTGCTACACTGAGATTATCCTTCATGAATCGCATGTTATCTGATTAGACGAAATTTAACATTTTAAAACTCCATACCAACTTTATGATTTTTTTAGTGGCGTTTTATCTCTTTGGAATACGTTTTAACGTGTCTTGGTCTGTGGTTAATCCCCTGTAGACCCGTCATCATATCTTCATTGTAAATCCCTTCAGATGGTAGGCAAATCTGCTCTCACCTTGAATGATAAGAGATTTACATTTTCCACTCATATACGCTTTATTCTTATGTCAAATTTAGATTGTTAATGCTGTACAATTTGACTCTATATTGCTAGATGTGCATTAAAATATCCATCCGTTTCAAAAAGCTTGATTTCTGAATACCTAGCGGCAATTGCTGTCCTTTTGGTGGCACCTCGTTCAGGCGTAATGTTTCACGAAGACAAGATCCATTTCAACTTTTCCGAGTCTGATATGATCCGAAACATAGTCTTTTCGATTATAAGTTACATCTAACCAGTGACGTGGCTGGCACATATTGAATTATGAAGGATAGAAATAGTAGCTGATACATAATGGACACGAGTTCGTGTTATAGTTGTAGGTTGCATAGCAGCAAGGGCGTACTCTGTCAAGTTCTTGGTCAGTGGTAAGTTAGAGTTTGGGGACGAGAGTCAGATATGAACACCTTTAGATATCAAAGAAAAAACAAATATAATATTTTGGAGTGCCAATGTCTGGAGGAATGTTTGTGTGATGGTGAACTATCATTTCATTAGAAATATGTGTGAATGAAGAGCACTATAACTTGTAGTGAGTAAGAGGGATGGTTATTAATGCGTAAAGGAGTGCAGATGAAATAAGGTCAAATAATCCTTGAATTATGTAATATGGCTTCATTCAAAATTTGAAAATTATCGTTGAGAGTTTTAAATTAATCTCAATATTATATTTTGAATAATGAGTGAATGAAGGTTTTCTTGTGCTACTCTTGTACTTTCATTATTAATTGTATATTTTAATTTGATTATCAATTATGAATTGTTCATTATCAAAATAAAGTAGAACACCCTGAAATTACAAAGAGTATGATTAGAAGAGAAATAAAAATACTTTTCTCAACCATTTTCAAGAGAAAATATAATTAGAAGAGAAAGTAGAAAACTTTAAAAAGTTCATTAACAATAGTAATTATCATTTGGGTGTAATATTTAAAGACATTTTAAATATATTTTCATGGCCTCGACAAAGATGAAATACGCAGGAAAATCCCTTGTGAAGGATTGGATGCTTATAATATCCAACTACCACCTATACTACTTGATTATGGAATAATTGGCATCTTTACTATTTCGTTATGAAATTTTGTGCAATATGTAACTATTTATTTTACATTTGAGTACTTTAAAAGTGTAAATGACGTTGAATTCAACATATTAAAGAAGGTTTTGTTTGTTGGACAAATGATAATATCTAAGACAAGCGTGTTAGTATAATTGGTTGGTAAATTTCATATTTGTCAATGATTGGTGAGCTTTGAATTTGAGAATACATTTTTTTGTTTATAATTTGGATTTATAAATAATTTATTGATTAATCATTAATATAATATAATTAAATTGCTTGTTTTCTTATTGTAGTTAGTTATCATGGCTCAAGAGCTTGAAAATACCAACATTTCAATGACATTTAATTTAAGAGAGGATGAAGGTTGCCTGCCCAACACAAATATTTGTTGAAATGGAAACCATCATCCCAATTTGTGAAGAGATGATTTTATACAATCTCTTAAGTCGCCATATGGGGTATGAAATATTAGTAAATATAAAAGTATATAAATCCTAAAAAAGATAGTATTATATTTTGTATTCTTAAAGCTAATATAAAAGTTTTTATTGTTATTTGTAAGCAGGCACCCTTGTACTTTGAACGTAGGGAAATCATGATTAAAGAGATTGACGATATATTTTTAAGAGTTGGAGATGAAGCAGGAAAATTTAATCTACTTGATAGGATTTGGTTGGTTGATGTTGCACAATGCTTGGGAATAGATCGATACTTCTGTGAGAGAATCAAAGTAACTCTTGATTATGCTTACGAGTATGTTTATCTCCTCAAGCTAGAGTGTTACAATTACATTTAGGCATGTGATTTAAACATTAAATACCTTGGTGCATATAATAACATTTTTTAACATGTTCCATTGTCAAATAATTTTATCATTATTAGGTATTGGAATCAAAATGTTATTGGTGATCTCAACACAATAGCATTGGGATTTCGGACAATTCGGATGAATAGATATGATGTCTCGACAGGTGTTGATTTTTTTTCTGAAATGATCTTGTTAGGAATGATTTTTTTTTGAAATGGTTTTTTTAGCAATTTTTTTGTAAATTAACCAAATCTTCCATATGTGAGCAGACGTATTTCAAAACTTCAAAGATGAAGATGGAAATTTATTTTGCTTTGGATTTGGTAAAGAAGATGCAGAGATATCAAGTATGTTGAATTTATATAGAGCTTCCCAGATTAATTTTCTTGGCAAAAATATCTTGGAAGACATTGGTGTGCAATACTTGCTTATACAACATTTAAACATGTCTATTATATGCATCCCATTGGCCTTATCATATGGAAATATTGCATGTTGTGTTTGAGTGATTGGTAAGTTTAAATAATGATGAATTTACATCATTGTATGCTTGAAATGTTGATGTATTGTTTATACTTCCATATGTATGTATTAACATTGAATAATTCCAAAAACTGACTCAAATTTATATGGATCAAAAACTACATGTTTTAAATACATAGTCGATCCACTTCCTCATTTTTCTATGTTCTTCCAAATATAAGAAAAAAAGATGAAATAGAAAGGTCATTGCAATCAATAGACTGATAAACACCATGTGCTATACCATGGCCAAAAATTGACATGTCTTCTATAAATAAATATAATGAATGTTGTTTTATCTACGGAACATCATATTTTATTTCCTAAAGGTGAAGCTATGATAATAGACCTTTCTTAAAAAAAAATTAGATGCATGAATATACACTTCATTTGACAGTTTATTATATTAAAATATTTAGTATCCATCCAATATTATTTATTTTCTACTTTATTTGATGATGCATCATTATACCCAAGGAACAACAGTTGTTTTTGTTAAAATCACCAATGATAATTTTATAACTACTATAGTAAAACTTTGACAACATATCCAAGCAATACCTGATGATAAACTTGTTAAAGACTCAAATATATTTGCTTCCAATTTGAGGGAAACAAGTTAATATTGGACAAAACACTATGTTGAACAAACTAACACGATTGATCAATTAAGATATCCTACATTTTTATTCATGTTTAAGTGTTGTTGAAACCAAATAACCTAATTTGCATAGTGCAATGCCTTCCAAACGTCCTAAAGATTCACATCAACCTTCTTGTTGGAAAATGATTTTTTTTTAATCTTCAATCCAAATCATACATCCATTTATATACATCATAGATTTATAATATTTCATAAAGCATAAGACCACTGGTATATGTATGTAATAAACTACTTCATTTCATGTTTTGTTTTTCAAAAACTAGATTGTTCTATTCAACGTTATATAACTAAGTATTATTTTTAGGTATTTCACCATTTAATATTCATTCTTAAACATTGTAATACCTATGTGTCTCCAATATACTTTCCTTACTAAAATCCTATAAAAATGTGATGTCTTAAAAGTATTTTCTCACCCTTATTCACCTCAATAGCCCCCATAATCCACTTAGCATAAAGAGTAGTTCTTTGTCTATAGATTTCAATAATTTCCATGTATCTATTGCATCAAGTGGAAGAGATTAAATAGCCCAAATTTTTTTTTTGAAATCTATAAGATTAATTAGCATTAACTCTGAGAAAATATCTACATAAATTTTCTAACTTATCATAGGATGCTTTTGATGGAGTCCCAAAAGAAGAGTAGTAGACATGAGTGGCTTCAATAGACTCGGTACAACCTTGAAATTTTATTGCTAAAAAAGAGGAGACCTAAAGAGTCTAAGTTATGCTAAAAGGTATGTAATTTTTATTTTTGGTAAAGTGGGGTTATATAAAATGAAAGTGTAAATTGATAAGCGTACCTCACTTAAAATCTAGGATAATTTTTGTGCACAATCTATTAAGTTATAATAATCTCATATTCATTTTAAAAATCTTTCTAAAACATGTTTTTACTGACCAATACTCCCTAATATTTTATGATTTTTTTTCTAGAGGGATAAATAAGATACTTATGAAGACAAGTTCCAATTGTTGCCACTTTTTCTTCTAGGGGTTAGAGTATGGTGTTTTTATTTGTTCTTATTCTTAATATAGTTCCTTCTAGTGTAAATATATCAGCAACATGCATAAACATAAACTAAAAGATAGACTCGAGACCCTAATTTCTTATCCCCACCCCAATGACATTACAATGTTGATTCAAGCCACACATCTGATGTGAAGCTTTGATGTAATCAAGTCAACTATCATGATGTCCTCATCCACCCTTGACAATAGAAAATAACCAATCAAATATGTTACGACCATGCAAGCTACAGATTTATTTGTAGTGGATGTAATTCATGTAAATTAAATAAATGCCCCAAATCTAAGTTTGAGGTATGATATGGGACCTATGGTATATGATATACCCTAAAATACCCTTTCATTACCCCTTGTCATGACTGCCTAGCTAACCTTAAAATATTTCATCACTTTCACATTCTATATGACTTTGCTCTTCCTCACCAATTTTCCATCACTCAAGCTCACTATGAAAAAAAATGCCTCCTCTTACACAACTCATTGCCACATCGTATGAAGGAACATATGTCCTCATATTTTATCATCACCTCCACTAAAAATAAATGATTATTATTGGATAACACTTCTTGAACAAAAATTATGATGGGGTCAATGACGATGATTTTCAACTTAGGTACAACTATCGATTTTGTGGCTTATGCTTTACAAAAACTTTGTTTTGCCAAAACATAAAATTACATTTCTTCTAACATAACTTGCATGTTTGGGTCCACTGATGTACGTAAACAAAATATTATATAACAATTATATATATATATATATATATAATATTTATATATATATAATATAATTATATTAATATTTAATAACTATATATATTAGTATAATATTATAATATATTTATTATATATTATAATTATAAATATATAAATATTATATATAATAATATAATAATAATAGAAATATAAAATAGAATATAATTTATTTAACATATAATATTATAATATATTAATATAAATATGGTTATATTCTAACATTTTTAATCTATTAAGGTACCATATATCATAGTAGACTCCAAAAATTTTATCCGTTTTAGTATATCATCTTAACCACTTATAACTAAGGTTTCAAGGTCTAACTCATTTTACATTTTACGATATAACTGATTTTATCACAAGATGTCATAAACTATATTTTTTAAACCTATGACCCAAACTTAACCTTTGGAGTACCAATAGCTGTGCATTAGAGTATCAATACTTGAGTCTTACTTGTCAAGATGTGATTGGTTACTTTTAATCTTATAGAGTAAATGTTGAACAAGTATTAGATACTACATGCACCACTATTGGTGCACGTTAATATTTATGCACATCAATATGTTCCATCAATAGAATACACAAGGACAAAAAATCTGTTCTACCATTAATAAGTGCTCCATTATTGAAACCTTTTTCATATATATATATATATATATATATATATATATATATATATATATATATATATATATATATATATATACACACACACGCATAATTTGACTATAAATCTATTTCACTTTAAAATATTGCCGCCATCATGCTTGCAATTTTATATGAACCGTCTCACATTTTATTATTAGATAATAATATAGATGTCATGAATAATAGTAAATAGTCATTGTTGTGGCCTCATCCCTTTGCAACGAACAAACTAAATACGATGGAATTAAAAGTCACATACACAAAATGTATTGTGGAATATCCGGAGATGAAGTAAAATATAATATCATTTTTTTTTAATTAATGGTAAAAGTAAGTTTTTTGGAAATAGAGACCCTACCTTTTACAATATAAACTGCAAACATGATCTTCAAAACCAAATATAACAAAATGGACATGAGTTTGTGTTATAGTTGTAGGTTGCATAGCAGCAAGGGCATACTCTATCAAGTTCTTGGTCAGTGGTAAGAGTTTGGGGATGAGAGTCAGATATGAACAACTTTAGATATCAAAGAAAAAACAAATATAATATTTTGGAGTGCCAATATCTGGAGGAATGTTTGTGTGATGGCGAAGTATCATTTCATTAGAAATATGTGCGCGTGTATGCTTAAGTCATACAAAACTATAACCTGTACATGAATGAAGAGCACTATAACTTGTAGTGAGTAAGAGGGATGGTTATTAATGCCTAAAGGAGTGCAGATGAAATAAGGTCAAATAATCCTTGAATTATGTAATATGTCTTCATTCAAAATTTGAAAATTATCGTTGAGAGTTTTAAATTAATCCCTATATTATATTTTGAATAATGAGTAAATGAAGGTTTTCGTGTGCTATTCTTGTACTTTCATTATTACACGTATACTTTAATTTGATTATCAATTATCAATTGTATACTTTAATTTGATTATTAATTATCAATTGTTCATGATCAAAATAAAGTAGAACAATGTATGATTAGAAGAGAAATAAAAATACTTTTCTCAACCATTTTTAAGAGAAAATATAATTAGAAGAGAAAGTAGAAAACTTAAAAAAGTTCATTAACAATAGTAATTGTCATTTGGGTGTAATATTTAAAGGCATTTTAAATATATATTTATGGCCTCGACAAAGATGAAATACACTAGGAAATATTTTATGAAGGATTGGATGCTTATAATATCCAACTACCACCTATACTATTTGATTATGTAATAATTACCATCTTTACTATTTCGTTATGAAATTTTATAAAATATATAATTATTTATTTTACATTTGAGTACTTTAAAAGTGTAAATGAAGTTGAATTCAACATATTAAAGAAGGTTTTGTTTGTTGGACAAATGATAAAATCTAAGATAAGCGTGTTAGTATAATTGGTTGGTAAATTTCATATTTGTCAATGATTGGTGAGCTTTGAATTTGAGAATACATTTTTTTGTTTATAATTTGGATTTATAAATAATTTATTGATTAATCATTAATATAATATAATTAAATTTCTTATTTTCTTATTGTAGTTAGTTATCATGGTTCAAGAGCTCGAAAATACTAACATTTCAATTACATTCAATGTAAGAGCGGACGAAGGTTGCTTGCCCAACACAAATATTCATCGAAATGGAAACCATCATCCCAATTTATGGAGTGATGATTTTATACAATCTCTTCAGTCACCATATGGGGTATTAAATATTAGTAAATATAAAAGTATATAAATCATAAAAAAGATAGCATTATATTTTGTCTTCTTAAAGCTAATATAAAAGTTTTTATTGTTATTTGTAAGCAGGCGCCCTTGTACTCTGAATGTAGGGAAATCATGATTAAAGAGATTGACAATATATTTTTAAGAGTTGGAGATGAAGCGGGAAAATTTAATCTTCTTGATAGGATTTGGTTGGTTGATGTTGTACAATGCTTAGGAATAGATCGATACTTCCATGAGAGAATAAAAGTAACACCTAATTATGCTTATGATTATGTTTATCTCCTCAATCTAGAGTGTTACAAATATGTTTAGGCATATGCTTTAAACATTAAATACCTTGGTGCATATAATAACATTTTTTAACATGTTCCATTATCAAAGAATTTTATCATTATTAGGTATTGGAATCAAAATGTTATTGGTGATCTCAACACAATAGCTTTGGGATTTCGAACACTTTGGATGAATAGATATGATGTCTCGATAGGTATTGATTTTTTTTTTCTAAAATGATCTTTTAAGGAATGATTTTTTTTTGAAATGATTTTTTTTTTCAATTTTTTTGTAAATTAAGCAAATCTTCCATATGTGAGTAGACGTATTTTAAAAATTTAATGATGAAGATGGAAATTTCTTTTGCTTTGGATTTGGTAAAGAAGATGCAGAGATATCAAGTATGTTGAATTTATATAGAGCTTCCTAGATTAATTTTCTTGGAGAAAATATCCTTGCTAACATTAAAGTTTTTACATGTACATACGTACAAAATGTTGTGAAGGAACATAAGGAGAGAAAAGGGGAAGAAACCCCACTTTTAATGGAGGAAAGTATTTTCCCATGCCTTGGCTTCTTGATTGTTGAATATTATTAGATGTTATTAATTTCTATATTCATGTGCTACTAATAAGAAGATCATACCATCTACAAGTTGAGTATGCTTTGAAATATCCATGGAGATGTAGCGTTCCTAGATGGGAGGCTATGAACTATATTGAAATATTCAAACGACACAATCAAAATGGTTTCCTTTTCAATGGAATTTTAGAGTAAGCTTAAAGTTTGTATCATTATTGGTATTTGAGATTTCTTTTCTAAACAAATATTTAATACAAATTTTGTGTTAAAATTTACTATAATATATAAATTTTTGATGAGAATTAACATAAAACCAAAATTTTATGTTGATAATCCCCTTAAAAATGTCATATTAATAATTTATTTCAGGATGCCCCAGGTTTACTACCAAAAGTTGTTGGAGCTAGCAATATTGGATTTTAATATTTTATAATCTCAACACTAGGTCAAATTGAAACTAGTATCCACGTGAGTATTAACCATAGTAAACATGTATCTATGTTACATTAAAATTTAGATGAAAATTAAATGAATTTTTTTTATGATAGATGGTGGAAAAATTTGAGCATAATTCAATTGGATTTCTTTCATCATTGCCATGTGGAATTTTATTTTAGTGGGTTTTTGCATTGTATGAGCCCGAGTTCGCAGTAAGTAGAAATGGTTTTACTAAATTGATTCCCTGTCTATGTCTTCTTGATGACATTTACGATACCTATGGAACCCTTGATGAGTTGACAGTGTTTACCATAGCATTGATAAGGTAATCAATTATAGATGGTATTATTTATTTATATTGATTCTTTGATTGATTTTATAACTACTTATTTGTTTTGATTCCAGATGGGAGATGTTTGTCATAGAAAACCTTCCAAATTATATGAAAACTAGTTTCAAATTTGTATACCAGATACACAAGGAAATTTCTAGTGAAGTTGAGAAGAAACATGGTCCCTTTGTTCATAAATGCATTCAAGATTGTGTAATCACTCTTATTTTTACTATGCATTATAATTTTATTGAAACCTACTAGTATATAATATTAATAATGTATATTTAATAATTTATTCATGTTTTATTAAAGATAATTTAAATATTATTTTTTCATGAGATATGATTAAATTATCTTAATTTACCATGTATTAGACCAAATTAGTATGAATGATAAAAAATGTCAGTATATACTTTTTTATGTATAAAAATAGTTTAAAATTTTGAGTTATTGCATTTATATCATATTTTATCTTTACATAAAGACTTCATATTTACTACATTTTATTTCATAGGAAATATTTATTTATTATCAATTTAGTTATATCAAAATATTTATAGTTAATATTTATATTATTATTTATCACAGTGTGTAAAACATTTGAGACAGATGCAAGATTATAATATTACATAGATTGCATTATTATGTGGTACCTATGAGTTTGATATGTTAGTATTTGCATTAATTTTTTAATATTACTATTAACTTTTACCTATAAACATTATTTTTATTTTTCAATGTTTTTTAAATTTTTTGATATGTTTTTTTTAGTGGGAGAGGTACATTCTATCTTACTTGCAAGAAGCTAAATGGATAGCTTTTGATTGTATGCCAACACTTGATCAATATTTAGAGAATGCAATAACAAGTTCAGGGATGCAGGTGTTAATGATCCATTCATTTATATTAATGGACACTCTTTTATCTGAAAATATTTTGGAGAAAATTGATTTTCCATCATCAAAGTTTTAAACTCTTGTAGCATTGGTTACTCGACTAGTCCATAACATGACACATTTCGAGGTACTTAAGATTTAGATTATGTTTTAGTTGCATTAAACATATTATTTATGTAATATATTATTATAGTGAAGGAAATTATTAAGTAATATATCTTCAAAAATTTTGAAGGATGAGAGAGCCCGTGGAGAGCTAGCTTCAAGCATACAATGTTATATGAAAGATAACCCCATTTCTACAATAGAAGATGATTTAAAGTATATCACATCTCGTGTTAATTGTTGTATAAAAGGGTTGAATAGGGAGTTTCTTAAATCCTCTGATATGCTAACTTGTTTCAAGAACTTATATTTCAATGCTGGCATGAGGGGTATATTTTTCTTTTTCAAGGATACTGATGGTATAAGTGTTTCTCATCATGAAGGGATGAAGGATGCCATAATGAAAGTTCTAATGGAGCCAATAATACCATAGCTTTAGAATATAGATTAGGAGTCTAATTTATGAAGTAACATGCTAAATATTATAATTGAGTGGCATAATAGCTTCAAACTATTGATTAAGAAATTAGTTTATGAAGTGATATATTGATATCATATTTTAGATCCAATTGTTGGTGCACATTTTCCTATGTAAGATTCTTATTTGTTATTATGAACTTAATGGATTTGGTTTAGGTTATTGAAATATACTCTTTTTCCTAAACAATATTTTTTTATATAAGCTATAATTGTAAATTATAATTAGTATTTGAGTCATCTCAAAATATATTATAATTCTCAATACTTAATGTATTAAATTCACAAGATTTTTATTATTGATATTTTTATTTTATTTGTTTTCTACTATAAATTTTGGGTACCATGAATTTTATATAAAAAAGTCAATTATTTAGTTTACTCTTATATAATATCTATTTGTTTTAAAATGGTGCCATATTTAAATAAGGTTCATGTAGTGGCATTTCCCTACCGATAAGTTGGAAACATATTGGAATTGTAGAAGACCTAGTGAAATATACATAATGATTGTTTTGATAAAATGTCTTGAACATATATAATATGAATTTAAAAAATTATATTTTTTTGGTGTAGATCCAAACTACATAAATTTTGGTATAATGTGGAAGCATAATGTAAGCACACAAACTATTTCAAAAAATATATAAATAAACCCAAATTATCACTTTTTGGAGTTTAAGTAAGTTATAATGGTAAACTGATGGATTTATTAAATTGATTTTATTTCATATTTATAAAAAAATAAAGAAAATATCCATAAAATGCCTCACATGATTATGTTATACAAAGATAGTCATTATGATATAAGCATGAACAGTCAACAATTTACTGAAATATAACTCAACAAGTAACAAGAAATGTACTAAAATATCAAATTTAGGTGAATCAAAAATCAAAACTTTCTATGTCTCTCCAAACATATGGAAATGTTTGATACATAAAAAGATACTCTATAATAGAAATAAGCTAAAAATCTCTTCCATAGAACTCCTTCATATATAAATATGCAACTGGTACATGAGTTTAACCAAAGGAATGAACCAGATATAGACAAACTAGATGGGACTTACAAAGAACTTCTCATTGAGATTGATTAAGAGAGAAGAGTTGATATTTTCCACTTAAAAATTCTTTGTATTGAAGCTTTGGAGTCCCTGAGGCTCCTCCTCTACTCTTTCTTTTATTGATCTTCCTAAAAATTGAGCTTTGAGAGTGATATGAATCTCCTAACAAACACTCTCACTGATCTTCTCAAGAGAATCCACTCTAATACCATATCACAAATGACAATAGATACCATGGATCTTCATCCTAGACACCATCAATATAAAATATTTAGAGAAGAGAGAGATTCACCAATAAAGACTTTGTATTAATACATATAATATACAATGTATGTGTGAAACCAATAATGGTTGAACTAGAATATGACTCTCTAAAAGACTACATGTCCTCTAGCTCAAGAGATGGATCTAAGCTCCATTATTATCTAGATGAACACAAATTGTTCTTATATAGGAAAATTAAGATGTGAGTGATAGATTATTATTAGTGGAGTGAAATGTGATTTTATTTTCCAAGTTTAACCTAACCCTTCTCACAAATGTGAGGATAACTACCACATTAATTGTACATTTAATAATTATATGCACATAATAAATCACATCTTGGTAACACGTCTACCTAAGTTAGACTTACATCAAGTGTAAATATGACACACTCTAACACCTAGTATGCTCAAGAAAAATTAACATTTGAAATAGATTGTGTCACCATATTTCAAAACATTAATTATTACTCCCATATTAATACATATAAAAATCAGATAATCGAGGTTTATCATAGGTGCCTAATTATACTAATAGTGTATAAGAACACTCAAAAACTACTTTTCAATTTAATACATCTACATTTGGTGAGCATATATATGTTTCATGGGTCAGCCAATATGGTAAATATAAAAGAGCCATCTATAAACACAAATCAATCGTAAAGTTATACCTAGAAACACATTGGCAAGTCCCTACAAACTTAAGAAATCCTTTAACACTCTTTTGAGGCTTTATGACAAAGGATATCAAAAAATTTAAGGTCATGTACACCAAAGTTTTGAATGATACTCAACAATGATGGCTAATTTTTGCTAACATACACCTTAAACCCTAAATCATAAGCCTTAAACCCTAACTCGATCGATTTAGCCTAAATTAACATTATTTAGATTAAGAATTAGGATCACAAGGCTTGATTTAACCCAAATCACATCACTAATTTCCCCAATTAACTAATTATCTCAATATGTGATGACATTGGGGCTAATTGAGCCCAAAATCACATTATATAGTCACAAATAGGTTCAACAAGCTTAAATTATCCCCAATTACTTTTGTGGCTCAACCCTATACCCTAAACCATAAGTATAATACCCTATACCCTAAGCACTAAACCCTAAACCCTAAATCGTAAAGCTTATAACAGCATCCATCCTTATCCCACAACTAAGGGAAAGTCTAATCCATATCCTTATCCATGTCCTAAACCTAATCATCATCGTTAGTCTATCCAAGTCTATCCTAAGTTCACAATCACATCCTGATCATCCTAGTCCAACCCATCCCCCAATCACTCATCTCATCAATAGAAAAGACATTGTGACATTGCATGTAGATACTTGTGTGTGTGTTACTTGTTTATTTTATTTGTTTTATTTACATGCATTTCATCATGTATATATCTTATTTGTCTTATTATTTATGCTTTAAGAACAAGGATGCCATGAGGTCATACATGGATATAATAATGCTTATAAGTGCCCTTGATGATCTAAAGTTTGCCATTTGCCCATACACTTTGGCATGATGTCCTCTTGGTCATAGTCATATCATAGGGCATACTGCCAAGTGTTAGATTTATCATATTGCTTAGACTATAATGAGCTTTATGAAAGTTATGATGGCTTGATCATCCACACCCTCATCATTCATCTAATCATCTCATCATCCCTCTTCTTCATCACTAATATACTCCTCTTAACCCATCTTACTAACATACAATCTTCTAATCTTCATCTCATCATCTACATCATTATCCTATAATCACTAACATCACCCTGTAATCACTAATCCTCATCTTCATCACCATCTTCTAGTCAGAACTACATCAGCCTGAGGTATTTTTAGACTATGTAGAAAACACTTGGCCATGTTTTAATAAATCAACCACTATCTATATAATCCATACTCATCTCCTAGTCTTTTGGTCTCTAGATCACATATTTTATTCTCTCTTATCATTTTAATTATATTGATCGATTTAGATTTGAGCTACACCCATCATCAATATTATAAAATCATCATCTTAGCTTAGCCCATAGCTCTCCCTTACATGCATCCTTGCTTGGGATACATCTAAATCTTGAGGCCTTTTAATCCTATAATTATCATGTTATGATTTATTTCCCTTGAGGATGTGTTCACAACTGTGAAATCCATCATCTTAAATCTTTGTGCATGTGTCTTTACTAGGGGCATCATCAATTTGTAGCTCACTACTCAGGTGGATCATATTATTCATATTCTATCTCACACTTGGCATCCCATCCCCTCATACCCATTCAATCCCACCCCTCATTTCTTATTTAGAGTGGCCATCCATCTCATTCTTCCCTGCATGTCCCCTTGAGGGGGCATCATATCCCCTAACATCACATCTACTAACATTCATCCATGACATGGTTTTTATTTGAATGACCATTACTCCCTCCACTTAAATCACTCACAATACCCTTTCAAAGAGGGTCAAAATGTATGCTTATAAATTTTCTCGCTTATATTATAGTTAGTAATATTCCTATTAGTCGACGCTAATTCCACTTGATCTAATTTATCCTACTAGTTTATCTACTTTTTAGTTATTTGTCTAATGTCCCCTTCTTCATATTTCATCATTATATTAACCTTATTCATCCCCACTAAATAATTAATTTATCCAAAATCCTCATTATCCTAATCTAACCCCACTTACCTATTATTTGGGAATTTTAAATTCCTAATGTCCTACCTACTAGCCTATGCCTAGGCTCTCCTAGACCCCTAGTCCCTAATCACCCACCTAATCCCTATCTAATCCCCTATTTAAGCCTAATTAATCCCTAATAAGATTATGTAATATGAGGATTATAGATTCCTCTCTATTATAACCCTTTGTCTCTATAAGCCTCTAAATCTATAGGCTTTTAAGGAATTTTGAATTCCTTGGATAATTCTTATCCATTGATCTCTTCAACCTAACTTCAAATCTCCACCATAGATTCTTCCCTCTTTCTATTTAAAGAGATCCTCTCCTCCATGAAAGGCCAATTTAAGCTATCTAACTTCTCCATGTCAATTTGGTCATTGAATCCTTCATCAAACATCCTTATCATGCCTTCATAATGTCACAAATATGAGTCAAGGTATATCAATCTAATCTCAATCTCTTTTTATTTTGCATTCTGTTTGATCATGGTGTAGGAAATTTAGCTTTAAGATCATAGGGTTGGTTTTGAATTATATCCATCCATTGTTATTTTGGTTCTAATGGCTCTATCACTTTACCCAGTAGTTGGATATTTGAGTGTTTAAATTGTGTAATTTAATCCATAGAGCTCAAATTTTAAGTATAGTGACACTTTTAGCATATAATAGAGCTAGTCACAAGTAAAATAAACATAAATTATTGGTTAGATGTGTAAGGGTCACAATAAAACTTACATTACTATAATCACACATTTTTTCCTTGAATTAGAGATAAATGAGTAATTACAAACAAGTGTGCCTAAAATTAGTTACATTTACCTTGGTTGCAACTAGATATGTTGTATTATGTCTCTTTTGGCCAAGAAGGGACCTAATTGCAAGTAAACTTGGCATAAATGGGTGGTGAGGTGTGCATGGGTTACCCATATGACCTATACTTCCCCATGCATACCACTTTGACATGAATTCAATTTCAATTAGAGTGACCACCCACACATGTTTCTATTACATGTTGTTCATGTGTTTTTTATTGTATTAACAATGTTGTTGAATAGGATTTCCACTAAATTGTCACAAATAATATTCATGCATTTTTATTTTGGAGAAAAGTTAAAAATTTGTGAAGGGTGAATGTTTGTTGGGCTGCTTAATTTGTGAAAAATTTGCAAACATTGTGTTTCTTGACACTTTTTATGTTTGCGAAGATTGTGCCACATTAATTTTTTTACATTGTGTTTCTTAACATCATATATGTTTTTGAAGTTTTTAAAGCTCGTACAATTATTATTTTTCAAAGTTTGTGAAGTTTTTAAAGCTCAATTTTTATTGCTTCTATTGTTTACATGTGTTGTTCATGTTTATTATCTATGGGTGATGATGACAAAATTATGTTTAGCAGTTGACTATGGAGAATAACAATAGATAACTCGCTTTTAGGTGAAATTATTTAAAATTTCATTAAGCTTATGATCCATTTATAGACTTAATGATAGATAATAAATAAAATTAATTACATATATAATAATTAAAATCAATTATAATACATTATCAAACTAAACATCTCTAATTTCATTACATTTCTTAAATACCATTCTTTACTTATATAAGAAGTTAAATACATTTCATTTCATTATTTTATGGTAAAACAAAACTTAAACCATCCAAGGTGGAAAAATTGAGCTGTACCCTTCATTCTCTATATTTGAAGATAGGGGAGTCATTGTTGGTCCTTCAATGACTGTGTCCTTAGTGAGATTTTTTATGATGTTAATAGAAAGAGGAGTGATACCACATAAACCAATTAGTGATTAAATGTTTATCATGTCATTAAATATCTGATGTTGTTCTGGTAGAGGGTTGGATTCCATGCTATAACTCCTTCACCTCTATAATTCTCTTCTGGCCTACTTGAATACCTTCTCTTGTTTCTATTGCTCTCTCTTTTTGTCCTTTTCTTGCATTTGTTGTATCTTCTCCTACTCCTTCATCTGTCTTTTTCTTGCATTTTAAAGTTTTTTATTTTCCCTTATTTCCATCTCAACTTGCCTAAAGGCTTTCCTATCACTAGCCTATTGTTTCTTCATTGCCTTCAATTCTTCATTTTATTTCTTGCAGGTCTCATGTTCTATAAAAAATTGGTGATGCTTGTCTGATATGAGAATTTATGATTGACATCTCAACTTGAGTGTAATTTTTACTTATTTTTTTATAATCTAAGTTCCATAGGAAATTTCAAAAATTCCAACATTAGAGTTCAACACTCATTACCATATGCTTGCCTACATTTATTGATTTCTATAATCTTCTCATTGGAATATATATTAATGGTTTCATCATCTACACTCCATTATCCATTTAGTGCATAGTAATGAACTATTTTTGATGGAATGAAAGGAGGTAGTGGTGACATTGACATAGTGACATCATTTTTAATAATTTCATAATTTAGGCCTAGATTTACTACTCCTGCCCTTAACCAATCAGATGGGATTAATTGCTTAAGCAAACTTAAACTGTCTTAGTTGAAACTAAGTGATGCATCTATTTCATTACAATGTAATTTAAATCTCCTTCACTATTAATGTCTATAACATTTGGATAAGTTGTTTCATGTTCAACACTTTATGCATTGGCACCATTTACTGCATTTACTATTTCACCTTCTTCACCTCAGAAAACACTACCTTCCTTCATTTGCTCCATCTTCTCCATTGTAGCTTTAATGTCTTCCTTAGTTAGACCTATCAACCTCATACCATTTTATTAAACACTTACCTCATCCTCTTCTGCATGGAACATTTCACTTAGATTCTTATCATTAGATAGTGCCTCTGGGTCAAGGGGCCATATACCTATCTATAGAAATCTAGATTTCATATTCTTTGTAGTTAGTGCCATCCTCATACTTATGGTACGCAATGTGGCCAATTATTATCTCTTTATATTGAAACCATGGCACATATTCATCCATACCATTATTTCATTATTGAAGTAGGATTTTAATGGAACAAAGACACTTACATCAAGTGGATGTAATTTGTGGCTAGTATATGCGTGTAATGTAAGGAGATATATCCCAAAAGCTCTAGCCTTTGCAATCATTGAAAGTGTGATATGTTTTCATGCCCATAAAAAATGATAAGATGTATATTACTAGGTGAAACTCTTCTATGTAAAAATATAACAAAATGATGTATCCAATTCATGAGCAGTTCTTTTGTCATCCAAGCATGGGCTTGGGCAGCCATGCATGCACCTAATTGACATACAATAATGAAATTATAAAATTAACTCTTTGATTTTAAGAGAAGGAATGTTTAGATTCTTTTCCAAACTTCATTCAAATTTACTAAAATATTTATCCATTCTCTTCTCTTTGATATTATATGTGGCACACTCCTTACCCCTTTCTTAGCAATGACTCACATGTCACAATTCCTTCCAGCTTGTACCCCTGTCTCATCGTCATTCCAAATTTTGTATGGCCCATAATTTAATTTAACATATAATCTTTTCATGTTCTTATATAAATTTCACATAATGGATGGCATTGGCATGATAACCTTATCTCTACCTAGTCTTTCTGCTGTTCTCATAAACATATTAGGGTGCCTATTTTTGAATCCTTTCTATCATGATTTATCGAGGAAACCATCATTGAAAGTGTTGGGCATACTTTCACATATGTGGGCCATGTGTGACTTCAAATGTGATATGTTCAACCCATGCCCCATGTCGGTTAAGTCCTTGCACAATTGCACTATATCACTTTCTTATGCTATTGATATAATAATGGGTGGGCCCTTCTTATTAATAGATGTGATTCCTTTTAGCCAATTCAATAAAGTAATTGTTTTGATGCCCCACTTAACCACTACTTCATTTATGGAGTAATTATTATGGTTCACATTTCCCATTGGACTTTCCATATCTTCCATTGTCCACTCCAACTGTAATTACACACATGCATTGGGAGTAACACCTATATTGGCCTTTTTATCTACATGGTTGGCTGAGGGGTATATTGTCTGATTTAAAGTGGGTTGCAAAACTTTATTAACATATTCATCAACATATTTAGGAATTTTGAATCTTATGTTCTTCATAGTTGCACATGACCATTTTTAAATAAATTGCATCATCTTCTTCACATTCCTCACACTTAATAATAACAATCAATAAATTATATAAGTAACTAAAAATATAATGGAAAACATAAGACAAAAAATGATGTGAAAGAATCTTTGGATAATTTAAAGTGTGACTGAATAATACAACTACAATAAATCACATAAACATATGACAAGCATAGTAATATGAGTTGAGAGAAGGATTTTGTTTAAATACATTTGAATGGACATTTAATGGTATGTTAATGGCATTATTAATTTTATTGGTATGTGAATGGAAACCTATGTGGATTATATGCACATAGCAATAAAGTTAATTGTTACAAACATTCTTAAATTTTCTATAAAGATAACCATTTACTGGTATGCAGATGGAAACCTACATGGATTCCATTCACATACAAGTAAATGTTAATTATTGTGGACATACTCATCCTAAAACATGGCACATCATTTTATATTAATGACCCATAGTAATTTAAGCGAAAACTAAGATAATGTGTTCATTTAAAAATTATTAGTGGTCATAATTTTAAACCTAGTGGTTTAAGTTTGCCTCCTCAGGTGAGCCCATTAGATAAGATGTAAGAGGGAACAAAAAGATAAACTTTTTTATTTAACATGAACATATGCAAAACACATCAACATATGGTTGTTCACTACTAGGATAATTGAAATGGACCCCATAAATGGGGAGTCTTTAATGATTTTCACTGCTATGGGGTGACTTTCAATGCTTCATGTAGTGAAACATCTTGAGGGCTTCCATAAACATTAGATAATAATTAACTTATAAAATTTGAATGAATTACACAACAAAATTAATAAACAGGTACATATGAGAATAACATATTTTGGTATGTGCATGAAAACCATTTGGGATTACATCTACACAATAGTGACTGTTGCATCTTACAACCCATGTCATGTAAGGAAATAGAAATGCAACATATAAATGAATCACATAGTGACATGATTTTTTAAAAAAATATAGGGATTCCATGAAAATACAAGAAAATTTGGAGTAAGATGTGATTGAAAACATGTGGATGACATGGGTTTAGAATTGGGTAACATTTTATCCCTCCAACAAACATATTCCAAAAAAGGCATTAAAGGCAAAATGATAATAAGAGGCATGAGAAAATAAAAATAACACAACTATGGGTTCATTAATAGGAAACACACCTGTATGTAATGTTTCATCACTCCTTTAACATACTAGTAAATGTTTAGTCAGATATGAAGGCATGATTAAAAAAATATGAACATAGAAGGCACAATAATAATAGTTTTCATCCCTCCATTCAACGAATTGAAACTCCTCTATGAAATGTTGCATGGCTAAGAAATTTTGGGTAGGTTCCATGGCCGTTTATGGGGATGAGGTATGTGAAAAAGGTAGGGAGAGATGTTTTTGGTGTAATGTTCTATTGTTCCATTAACATACTAGTAAACATTTACTTAGATGTGAAGGCATGCAAAAAATATATGGAAAATTAAAACACACTAAAAAACCTATGAACCTAAAAGGCACACAATAAAAAATAAGAACATACAAGGCAAAATAACTATAACAACCATGAAAAAATATAAATAACATGGAATGCTTATTTGTGGCACATAATGTGGCATTAACTTGCCATAGTAACGGAGAAAATCCTATCAAGCCATGTGGAAAATTGTGGAGGCTTCCATAATAATGACCCACACATCTACCATCCTGACCTCAACCCAACATAAATGTGTTGCTTATATAAATAACAAAGTAGAGTGAATGGAAAACATATGAACAATTAGGTGTTTATAATTATGAATTAATAACATGTGAACTTGAATGCAAAAAGCATTTTGGTTTGATAGAAAACATTTAAAATATTACTGGTGTGTCAGTCTATAAACTACAAACTTCTAACCTATAACATGATCCTTTAAATATGTTGGTGCTTGAATGTCGACATGTGCTTACAGTTTAATTCGATTGTGACACTCTTTGAGAATAAAACTCTCTCTACAAATTAAAAAAATGGCATTTCTATAGTTTTTTGATTTATAGAAGATAATTTGAAGTTCAAAATTTGAATTATCTATGAATGGTGAGGCTTAGGTGTGTATTTTAATTTAATTTTATAGGTGACACCAATGAATGGAGGTTGGTGGAGTCATATGTTGGATCCAAATGTTTGACTTTTAAATTTTATAGGATGTAACTAAAATTAGGTGGATTAGATGTTGTGACTTTTCTCTCATGTTCCTTATAGTTAGAGGTACAAAAATGAAATTAAGGGGCTCAATAAATTTATTGGGGTTGATGTTTTTAAAATGTTAACACTTTTAAAAAACAAGTTAAGGATGCAGTTTTTGAAATTTCTACCTTAGTTTGGATTTGATATTTATATCATTGAATAAAGTATTTGTATTGTTGAATATGATATTTGTATTATTGAAAATGATATTCATTTAATTGAATATGATATTTAATTTTTTGAATATGATGTAAATTTAATTTTTAATTTTAGTGCATATTTATTTTGGAAGGGGACTAATAATTTTATACAAAAGTTCCTATTTTTAATATTAATTATTTAAAAAATGAATGGTCCAACATGAAAAGTTTAAGTGATTTTTACATCATCTAAACAACCCATGACACATAATCCAATATATCTTAATATATCATGACTAGGAAAAGGGGTCAGAACTAAAATGATAACCATTGGATCCCCTTCAACTTATGGTCCCCTTCCCCTATTCCATATAGGATTTATAAGGGTTTGACCTTAATTCTTGGTGCAATTTATATCATCTCATGATTTTTGTTTTTTTTCCATTTGGAAAACTAAGTTCTAGAGTTTTTAAATAAATGGAAGGCAAAGTATATTCTATGATGACCTGTGCAATTTTTTCGCTCTCTCCTTCCATAGATTATTATGATGTCAGTGTTGATTATAGGTGGAACTGAATTTGGAAGTTGCTGCTATAATTAAATCAGGTCTAATATTTTCTTTGTTTTATTATTATTTTAGGGAATTCCTAAATTAATAAGTGTTATGATGTAACTATAGTACATGTCATAGGTGGTTCAAAAAATGGTGGACAAACTGATCATGATGATGTAGTTATAAATAGGGTTCTCAAAAGAACCTCAACACTTTACATATTTATAGATGATTGGAATTTAAATTTTAGTTAGAATGGAATTTATAATAAAGTAGAGATAAAATAAGAGATAGCATATTAAGAGGAGAGAATAAAAAAATTAGGTATTGGCACACGTGTTAATTATATTTAATTTAAACCAAAGCCTTCAGTAAAACTATGCAATAACCATAACTAGGTCCTATGTTTTCATATTCACTAAACTAATAACAAGTAAAGAAAAAGCCTAGTCTAGTTCTCACCAAAGATTGTGGCACAAATTGAGGGTAATAAACATTAAAAGTAAACATGCATAAAATACATATACTCACATCAATGTATATGAAATCCTAATACATGGAAGAGAAGTGCAAATGCATATCTATCTACTCTTACAAAGAAAGTGTTATGGACTAAAATTTCGCCCTAGTCAAGCAAGGGGATTTTTCAAGGCTTCTTCCTCAAACTTTAGTCCAACATGGGAACATCCCCAGGTTATATTTTACCTATAGTGGGACTAAACCTCTGAAGTAGGCTAGATTCCTCTATGATGCTCACCTAAAACTAATGCTTCGTAGGGAAAATGGATATAAATGGGATAAGATCTCCTAAGGAAGTTAAGCAAGCAATGCACCAAATTTAAAAGGGAATATCCCATAAGCTTTAACCCATGCTAGATATGTAGGAGATAGTACTAGATTACACAACCTCAAGATCAAACTAATTGCATAAGTATTTCATAGAAGAGGTTAAAAGTAGAACACTAATCTAGACCTGCAAGTAGCATTGAAAACCCCCTAAACCAGGTCAAAAAGGAGGACAATGGATGAAGAATATTCTCCTTCACACAATGCCATCATGCACAACTAACCAAACTAGATCCAAGGCAAGAGATAGGAAAATAAAGTCTCATATTGCATCAAGAGGTAATTTTTACAAATGTTTGAAAGGGTCAAGCCTAATCAAGATGAGCATACTTTGTAGTATCCCAAAGAGTTTCCTATCTCCCAAAAAGATAAAAAGTCTAAAACATGAGAACATTTTTAAATGATAAGTGACCAAGATATATAGGAAAAATGAGTCAGAGAGAAGGATGTGGGAGCACAACATCATAAAAAGAATTGACCCAAGTCATTAATTGAACCTGAACTACCACGTGTTCTTTAGCCAATGAAAGCCTTGCCACCTTTTTGATCAATCAGGGCACTACTTGTGGCTTGTTTAGTGAGGAGATATCCAAGGCTCTTAGGATGTATTGAATTCCCCTAGCTACAGTTCCCAACACTAGACCTGTTCTTTGATCTTCTATGCATCTTTCCACTTGGCTTCTACATAAGGACAAACCCCTCACATCTATAAACCTGACTGAGCTTTGATTATTTATGATTTAGATAGCTATTTATTGAGAGCATGGCTCAAGATATTCCTTCATTGAGTACATATAAATACTCCTTATTTTGAGAACTAGACTTGGGTTTACTATAGAGGAAAACTAATCTAAGATTATTGGTTTTCCTATAGTCTATATAAATGGCACTTTGATCGATGCTTAGTCCATTTTAAAACAAATTAATACCCTTTTGGCTTATATTAAATCTAATAAACCTAATTTACCTCTATAGATATATACTAGAAATGCTTGGTCCATATAGTTTATCCTAGTTCAACTCGGGTTGAGTTCGTGCTTGGTTCCATGTATTTTCTGCTAGCTCAGGTCTATTCATTTGCTTTTCTTGAGTTGAATTGCTCCATAGACCTTAGTAAAAAATTTCTTGGCTCAGTTCTATGTTCATTAGCTATTGATATTGACTCGGATTCATGACCCTTTGAATTTCATTTTCTCCATCAGATCTGCTAGGTACAAACAAATGTGAGCCCTCGAATCTATCTTTAAAATGTTAACTTTGTCGCCAGTTATGCCATGTGTCAGATGTGCATTTGATTTATGGATCTAATGTCAATCTATAGCCTTATACACTTATTCCATATGTTAACCTCTCGATCCCTTTGATTGTTTGACCCATCTCAAACCATTGGATCAAGATGTATGATTAAATGTGAACTATTGATCTACTGGGACCCATTGTTTGAAATCCAACGACTAGTTCACGAGTTTAAAATTGATGTCCTCACTCTCATCAAATGACATTCATGTGACCACCATTAATGTTCATGTGATCATTAAATTTAAGATGAAAAACGTTGGTTTTGATTTATCTTAAACTTGAAGATAGTGTGAATGTCTTATGTTGCAAGTCCAACTTTAAAGGCCTATAACTTGAAGCGTAAAAGTCATGGAGGCACAAAAATTTCAAGAGATGTTATTGAGGCCAAAAAAAACAAATCCATTTGATCTAATCATCCCAATAGCCTTATAATTATGACTAAAAAATGTTCAAGTTAACTAGTCCATAACTAAATCCATAACTAAATCATCTATCATTTTAAAGTTCCCCATACCATCATCTTTGATAATGGTGGCAATTTTAAAAACAAATACAAGAAACAATTATGTGCTAAATTTAAAATTTCCACCAGATTTTCCACACCTTACCATCCTCAATGTAATGGTTAAGTTGAGGCTAATAAAAAAATTCTAAATAAAATATTATAAAAGACAATTTGATTAATTCGTAATGATTGGTACCTTCATTTATATCCTGTACCATGGGCTTATTTTACTAGCATACATACTGCCATTGAGGAAAAATCATTCTAACTTGTATATGGTTTTGAATTAGTATTACCATTAGAATTTGAAGTTCCATCTTTATGCATATCTCTTCATTGTATAATTCTGGATGAATAATTACATGGAGCTTGTCTTCATGCTTTAGATTTTCTTTATGAACACCATTTGGCTACTTTACAACATAACAAGTAATACAAGGCTTGCATTTGTAAGGAACATATAAAAAAGGTCAAAGTTTAAACATTTAATGTTGGTGATTTAGTCCTCAAATTAGATTATACACATAATAAAGAATGAAAATATATCCTTCAAGGGATGATGTTCATACTTCATTAGATAACCCAAGATTTGTGGTTAGGAGAAGTTTTTCAGAGTCTTTAAGGTCAAATTTTTTCTTATTTTGACAAACTTAATTTTAGTGTATTGACTTTGATAAAGAGTTTTTCTACCTTGTTTTTTACTACATTTCCCCACCACTCATTTCATTTCTCCACATTGATAGTTAATTTTCATTATAAGTCCATTTTCCCACTTTTATATTCCCTCTTCTTCACATCTTACAACATGCAAGCTCCTCTTCTTTCCATTGTAGAATAGGGTCCTCCTTCATGAAGGAGAAAGTGGGAGGGTGAAGAAGTTCACCTTTCTTGTAGCTTAGGAGGGTATCCTTCCACCTAGGGACCTTGAAAGCTCTTGAGCTGAGAAGAGAGAGAGAGTATCATAACTCTTATACACCAAGCTCATTGAGCTAAGCTATGGATGCTTGATTCATTTCTTGTACAATTAACCCTTCCTCTACCAGGAGTAGTTCTTGAACTACCTCAAAAAACACCTCCATTTTCATCTTTGTGTACTCCTTGATTGATTTTCATGAGGGGAATGTGTAAGACTTGTCCACTTTCTCTTCTTCCTAAATGGGTGAGGGAGAGTGTGGTTTCATAAGAGGGGGTATGAAATAGTTAGGTTCATAAAAGAGGATCCAAGATGGAATATCTTCATGCTGTTGAGTGAGAATGGGTATAGGGGTAGGAGAAGACAAACTGATTGGCTCAAGCTTGACATACTCTTTCTCCCATTGCTCAAACACTTTTTCAATGGATAATATACACCCTTTTACCTCTAGTTTCTCAACATGTGGGTATTCATCTTCTTCAATGGATGCCGAAACATTCCATAACTCCTGCAAGAAGATCTTTATCCTGTCCATAACATGAATAGGGAATTCTCATCCAAGATTGATCCCCTCCTTGATGTTCATGATTATTCTTTCTCGGTCCAATATTACCTTTCTGAGTTTTGACAAGGATGGACTTTTACAAGATTGACTAGGGCACTGATTAGGGACTCTTAGAGGTTGAGATTGATTCTCTTGGAGGGGAAAGGGCACATAAGGCTGGTCCAAATGAGATTTATTCTCTTCATAAGATATTAATATACTATCTACAATTTAGACCATGTTCCTTATCATTGTTATGTCCTCACACTTACAAGGTGACCATTGTTCTCCCTCATAAATTAACCATCTAATCTTGACTAGCTAAATATCACTCCTTTCTTTTTGTAGAACATAGATAGGGATAACTGAAGAAAACTCTAAACCCTTACCAATTTCCCTTATCAACTCAATATAATCTGCTAATGCTTGCTTGACCCCTAACAAGGATGTAGCAGGGTAAGCCTGGTATTGATAAGAAGTAGAGTAATAATTTTAATGCAAAGGAGGCTGATTTTAGTCATATGCAAGGGTAAGAGGAGGACAAAGGCCATGATAGGGTTGATAAGATCTTTTAGGTCCAATTGTGGGGGAGACATAAACATTATTTACCTGATAAGTGTGATGCTGAGGCAAAGGATAAGCATATTGTTCAAAAGATGGTCGATTGTACATACTAGATTATGATGATTAGGTACTTGGACTGCTTAAACTAGTTGATAGATGCTCAGAGTCACCATTGATGTTTGTATAATGCCTCCAAAGGTTGATATATAGAATAACAACATCAAAAATTCTTCCACTTCTTTTGACCTTAGTCCCATTGGGCATGCCAAAAATCTTATGAACTAAAATTTCACTGTAGCAGAGCAAAGAGATTATTTAGGGCTTCTTGCTCAAGCTTTAGTCCAAAATCAGAACAACCCTAGGTTACATGTCACCTATAGTGGGGTTGAACCTCCAGATTCAGATGAATTTCTCTTTGATGCTCACCTAAAACTAATGCTAAGGTAATGCTTCATAGGAAAAATGAATAGAAAGAGGATAAGGCCTCCTAAGGAAGTTAACTAAGTGATGCACCAAATTTAAAAGGGAAGCTCCTATAAGCTTGAACCCATGCTAGATCTATAGGAGACAATACTAGCTTACACAACCTCAAGATCAAGCTAATTACATAACTTTTTCATAGAAGAGGTTCAGAGTAGAACATTAATCTAGACCTACAAGCAACATTGAAAACCCCCTAAACAAGGTTAGAAAGAAGGATAATGGATGAGGAAGATTCTCCTTCACAGAATGAAATCATGCATACTTCACCAAACCAAATTCAAGGCAAGAGATAGATAAAGAAAGCCTCATATTGCATCAAAAGGTAGTTCTTACAAATTCTTGATAGGGTCAAGCCTAATCAAGATGAACATACTTTGTAGTATCCCAAAGAGTTCCCTATCTCCTAGAAAGATAAAAAGTCTAAAATGTGAGAACCTTTTCAAAGGAGAAGAGAACAAGATACATAGGAGAAGGGAGTCAAAGAGAAGAATATGGGAGCATGCCATCAGAAAAAGAACACTTTGTCTTAGGTCATTGATTAAACCTAAGATTCCACATTTGCTCCTTAGACAATGAAAGCCTTGTCACCTTTTTGATCAATCAGGACACTGCTCATGGTTTGTTGAGTGAGGAAATACCCAAGGCTTTGAGGATGCATTGAATGACACTAGCTACAATTCCCAACACTAGACCTCTTCTTTGATCTTCTATGTATCTTTCCACTGAGCTTCTACATAAGGACAAAACCCTCACATATAAAAGCCTAACTAAGCTTTGATTATGTCTACTTTGGGTGGATATCTATCAAGAGCATGGCTTGGGATGTTCCTTCATTGATTACATATAGTTGACCCTTATTTTGAGAACTGGACCTGGGTTTACCATAGAAGAAAACCAATATAAGATTATTGGTTTTCCTGTAGTCCATATAGATGGCGCTCTACTTGATGCTTGGTCCATTTTACATGTTACCACCCTTTTGGCCTATATTAGGTCTAAAAGACCTACTTTACCTCTATGGAGCTTTGTTAGCAATGCTTGGTCTATATGGTTTATCCTGGTTCAATTGAGGTCGACCTTGAGCTCAGTTCCATGTATTTTCCACTAGCTCAGGTCCATTCATTTGCTTTGCCTAAGTCAAATTGCTCAATTAACCTTAGTAAAAAATGTCCCAGCTCGATACTTTATTCATTCACTGTTGGCAATGACTCAAATCCATTACCCTTTGAATTTCATTCACTTTGTCAGATCTACCAAGTACAAAAAAACATAAGCCCTTAGATCTATCTTTGAAATGTCAACTTTATCCTCACTTATCCCAAGTGTCAAATGTGCATTTGATTTCTAGATCCGTTATCAATCTGCAACCTCATGCACTTATGCCACATGTACACCTCTTGATCCCTCTAACTATTTGACCCATATCACACTGTTAGATCAAGACATATGATCAAACATGAACTTTTGATCTGCCAGGACCCACTAATTAAAATCCAATGGCTAGTTCACGAGCATAAAATTAACATCCTCACTCCCATTAAATGACATTTATATGACTATCAAATGATGTTCATATGATTGCCATTGATGTTCGAGTGATAGTCAAATTTAAGCTAAAAAGAGTTGGTTATGCTCGAGCTTAAATTTGATGTTAGCATGAACATCTTATGTTGCAAGTCTAACTTTGAAGGCCTATAACTTGAAGCATAAAATTCATGGAGGCACCCAATTTTTAGGAGATGTTCTTGAGGCCAAAAGGAATGAACCCATTATATCTGTTGGTCTTGGGAGCGTTCAAAGTGTGTCTACAAAATTCTCAATTCAACTAGTCCATTCATTTCTACATGACACCCTGGCGATGGTCTAGTTCATTTGGCTAATTATGGGAAACTTAGCAAAATCTGGCTGAGGATCCAACATTGAACATGCATAACTTCTACCATGCTCAGGTGCATGGCTTGAAACTTAACATGTAACAACTAGGGAAACAGTTAAACAAAACCATATGATCATTTTCTCTTTAAATTATCATACATGTGAGATATGGCCTTATCAATATGGTCACTTGGCTCTATTTGAGCTTCTTCAAAAATGGCTAAGTATGGAAACTTAGCAAATTTTTCCCAAGAGGTCAACTTTGGGTCTTTATATCTTTTGATGCACTTCAATGGATGACTATAAACTTGTTGCACATGTTCTTGGGACTAATGTGAATAGACCCATATGACCAATTCTTCTTGACTCATCCACACATGGAAATGATGGCACCAATAATCTACCTACTCTAAATTTCTGCCACTAGACGTAAGTGTTTAGATGAACACAATGAAGAATCTAATGAATATTAGGAGCTTTGTAGGTCATTCCAAGCACTCTTGACACCCCATTTAGTCTTTGTAACTCTTGACCTATCCTTATAAATTGACAAATTACACTTTAAGTGAACTTAAAGTATTTTAAAAACTTTTTTGGTAAAAATTAGATCCTTGAACCACTCATTCCATCCATAACTTTTGTTCATATGCTCATGCATTAGCAACCTGGTTCATAATGGGCATAAGCTTGGTATGTGGGCCAAAAATGGATAATAAGAAGAACAAAGTTATGAATACTTACCTTTGAATATGAACTCACCAAATATTAATCTTTCCATTGGCCAAGGTTCTTTACAAGAGGTTGTCATGGTATGTAAGGACGACGAGGATAAATTAGATCTAGGCTACACAACCTATCAATACATCTAAAAGACTTCTCCATAAACCAAGATCCATATCTCTAAAGAAAGTATGAAATCCTAAGCTTATTCTCAAGTTGAATCGTGTATAAGTAGATGCACAATCTATCTTCTTCTTCTCTTCTCTTATAAATGGTTAAATGATTATGTTTATATAGGTAGATCTAACCCTGAAACCTTTCAAAAGTTTTGATTGACAAGGTCGACCCGATTGACTTAGTATTAAAATTGATAAAAAACTAACTAGATAATGAACTATGTCATCCATGGCCAACTTAGTTCTTAGTAAGCTTTTATAAAAAATAATTAAACAGGGTCGATGTGGTTGACATAAGCATGTAAACTTCTAAAAAAGGTTTTAGTTTAAGTAAAGGGATACTGAAGATGGAAAATGACTAGAGAAGGGTGCAGAATAGGTGGTGAAGCTTAGGGTAATAATTTTTAAGAGACACATGTGTAGATATCAAGTATAAAAAAGGGATAACAATGTTATGAAGCACCAATGGTTTTCCCACCCCTTTCTTGATGCACTCTTTAAGGTGTACACTCATAGAGATTGAGACTCGATGGGTTCTTGTAAGATAGAAAACATCAATAATTGATAAAGTTTGAGAATATTATGTGTATAAAAAAAGCACATAGTTGAATGCATATTTTTGACTAAAAAATAATAAGTAAACTTTAGCCATGCTAAACACTATGAATTTTAACAAAGTTTTTATTAACAATACTACTACAACATCGACTACACTCTTCTCTTTCTAAATATATATATATCTTTTTATTTTTATTACTTTTAAGGTAACTATATTATCTTATTTATAAGTAAGTCTTTATATAATGCTATATGCCACAACTATACAAGTTAATATTTATTTATATATATATATTTGATTCATTGATTCAAACTGAAAAAAAATATATGGTTGTAAAGTAGACCTAATTCTATACACATTAAAAAAAATCTAATTTTTTTATATATTTTGATGTAGTTAGTGGGTGCATGGTTAGACATACATTTTTGATCTTATTTAAGAGTATACTGACCTATGAAATTAGTAAAAAAAAAAATTCATTAATTAATTTATAAAAATATAGGTTGCAAACTAGATGGTCTTACCTAGCTTTCTATTAGGGGATTTAAATAAAAATCAAATGATGATAAAAGAATGGTGGGGAACACAAATAACTATCTAGTATGATTTTTCTAAAAAACAATAGCACCTATTTTAATATATGATATTTGTCCTAATTATACTATGGTTCATTACCCACACTTCCTAGTGATGAAGTTATACTTAAATTACTCCAGGATTGAGAACCTTAGGTTTCACGAAAGCATCATAAAATTGGACACTTCACGCAAAAAATTCTTTGTTTTAATAATTTCATTGCTAGTGTGGATCTTTCAACATAACCTATTTATTCTCTCCCTCATGCTCCATATCATTTTTAAGACAAAAATTATATGTTCATCGAATAATCCAGAAAAATAAAATAAAGTTGACCAACATGTCCCTGACCTATTACTATCTCTAAAGAACTCACTCTAACATAACATGACAACTTTATCTTATTCTTTGACAACCATCATGAATAATTTGCTTAGTCATATGAAGATATGCCAGGTATTGATCCTAGCACCATCATAAATAATATCATCACTTACACAAATGCCAAACCTATTAGACAAAAATAAAGAAACTTTTCACCTAAAATTTATACCTTGTATCATAAATAAATCATTGAACTTTTGCATGCCAAATTCATCAAAACTCTCAACTACTTGGAATAAATATTAAACATCATTTACGTTAATAAAAATGTCACCATGGTTATTCATATATGCATTGATTTTTGAAATCATAACTTAGCTTGACCAAAAGACAACATTCCCCTACCTTCAATAGATGCTATTGTTGATTCCACTACTGGATATGAAATTTTATCACTTATGGATAGTTTCTTAGGCTATAACTAAATTCACATAGCTCCTGAAGACCAACATACATCAACATTTAATATAGAGTAGGGTACCTATTGTTATGTCAAAATGCCTTTCAGCGTAAAAAATGATAGAATGACCTATCAATATGCAATAACCCATATCTTCCATGATATTATACACAAGATAGTGTAAACCTACGTAGATGACCTCATTGCCAAATCTAGATGTTGTACAATTCACCTCACCAATTTAGCTATCTTTTTTTATCGATGAATTACATATCAAGTTAGACTTAACAATTACAAATGTGTATTTGGAATAATATCTAGTAAAAGTTTAGGGTTGTTAGTCTCTCTTTGAAGCAATGATATCGATCTAGCCAAAATAAATGCCATCATCAACATGCCTATTCCTCGATCCATTCTTGACATACATACTTACCTTTGAAAACTTAGTATAATTTGATGGTTTGTCTTAGAAATGGCTTATCATATATACTTTATCAATTCATTTACTAAAAGGGTAATGCTCTAGAATGGAAAGATTCGTGCCAAAAATCTTTTGATAGTATGAAGGAATCTTTGATCCATCCTTTTACTATTCAACCACCTTCAAATGATTACCCCTTAATTATATATACCTCCTCTACCCCCATATCAATTGGGGTAATGCTTTCCCAATAATATTATACTGGTAGAGAGTATGTTATCTATTACATTAATCGAGGACTCATGAATTATGAAAAAAATTATACCAATGTAGAACGTGATTGCCTTGCTATATATTTTATAGCTAAAATGCATCCTCATTATATTCTATATCGAACCACTTATGTCAATTTTAATTATGATCTAATTCATTATTTATTCTCCAAATCATTATTACATGGAGATAGAATTGTCAAACATATGGTCATATTGATGGAATTTGATCTTCACATTATTACATAAAATATGTCAAAGGACAAGACATATCAAGTAAGCATTATAACTAATTCCACCAAATTTTCCAAACCTTACCATCCTCAATGTAATGGTTAAGTTGAGGCTACTAACAAAATTCTAAATAAAATATTAAAAAAGACTATTTGTTTAATTCATAATGATTGGCACTTTGATTTATATCCGACACAATGGGATTATTATACTAGCATACATCCTCGAATACATAAAAAAGATTTTAACTTAGAATTCCAATTAAATTTTGATGTCAGTAATAACATGGTTGAATATGAAGCTCTAAAATTAGGCATGAAAGCCACCATTGACTTAGATATCACATATTTACATGCCTTGGGTGACTCCCAACTTATCTGTGCCTAGGTTAGTGGTGATTATCGTTGCAAAATAAAAAATTTATTCACATATCATCAAATGGATACTACACTTACCAAGGAATTTGCTTCTTTTAGCATTAAACCAATTCCAAGAGATCAAAATTCCATAATTAATTCTCTTTCTTCATCTCATTTTATTTCACCCTCATCAAGTACATAATGATTCCTAATTTCTTATCCAAATCATAAAATAACCTGCTTCTATAAAACTAAATGATTTGCTATTCTGTCACATTATAGTTATCCCTATTTGACAAAGCCCATGGTATAAAAACATAATTCAATTTATTGAATATCAAACTTACCCTCCAGACACAAATTCTCATGAAAATACTTGAAAACATAAAAAAGCTTTTAAATATGTGTTTTGATAAAACACCCTTTATTACCATAATAAAGAAGAAACCCTTCTTAGTTGTGTAATGCAATAAGGGATACATACTCTCTTAGAGCAAGCACATGGGGGAATGTGGATTGGTCACTATAGTAGACATGCGACATCCTTCAAATGATTACATATGGGTTACTTTTGGCCTACTCTACAAAAATATGCTATTAATTTTACTTAAAAGTGTAAGCCTTGTCAACTCCATTATGATCTAATCCACTCACCAACAATTGAGTCCCATCTTTATGAATATTTCTTCATTGTATAATTATGGATGCATAATTACATGGAGCTTGTCTTCATGCTTTAGATTTTATTTATGAACACCATTTGGCTACTTTGCAATATAACTACTAATACAAGGATTACATTTCTAAACAACATAGTAAAAAGGTCAAAGTTTAAACATTTAATGTTGGTGATTTAGTCCTCAAATTAGATTATACACATAATAAAGAATGAAAATATGCCTTAAAATGGTGGGGCCCTTACTTAATCAAAGACATCCTTAGTCCTAGTACCTATCGTCTACAAACTAATGAAGGTCATGTCTTCAAATAACCCACTAATGCAAAAATTTTAAAGACACATTTTTCTTAAATATCTCCTTATTTTCATTATTCTATATACTGTAACTACTATCACTTCTTATATGATTTTTCCAATGATCTCTCCTTTTCAGCCATTTATTCTATACATAAATCTTAGTCCCCTTCTTCGATCTTTGGGTTTCTATTTATTACTTTCATTTAATTCATAAGTTGCATTGTAATATTATATATAAGACCCAATTTTCCTCATTAATATCTTTTATTTCATACATCCATTTTTAACGCTTTTTTTTTGGTCATAATTTTGTTATTTTACAACATTTTATGTTTACTCTCTTCTTTCTTTTGTGAGATAGATCCCATCTCCCATCTATATAGAGGGGGAGGGCCAATACCATTTTCATACTTTTCACCTACTTAAGTTTATGCTTTATGAGTTAAAGTGTAAAACCATTGATAGGACTAGGCTGTCCTCATAAAATCTATATATTCCTTCAAACCTTTTTGTTAACTGAGTGTTCTTTTTAGAATGTTAAGAAATGGTTAAAAGTTTGTGATTCCATATTCTCAACCTCGATCTTGTTTATTTTGTGGATAAAACTTGCACAATAAATTATGTTAGAATGTTTCCCTACACTTACATACATTCTTATGATATGGAATCATATTTAATTATCATTGTATCCCTTTCACTTTGTCACATTTTTTGTAATTTGAGGTAATTTAAATTGTTTCATGTTCACTTCCCCTTGTCTCCCTTACTTCCATTCCACTTTGGACAAAACAAGGTCGAAGTCAAGATAGAAATTTTATTTAATATGGTTAAAAAGGATTCTTGGGCACCATGCTCTTTAAGTCCTCTTTGATAATAACCAGATTTAAAGTTTTCAAATGATAGTCATTTTTAACACCCATGTTTGGTTCTCTGAATATGTATGGAGGAGGAATATAAAAATCCATTAAAAATTTAAAAGAGAAATCATTTGAAACATTAGAAAATGATTAAAAGGCAACATAAAATCCAAAAGTTAACATCAAACAAAAAAACATGATTTATAGTACATCTATTCTTAATGAAAACTCAAACTCCATAGTTGGCCTCATAATAGAGTCAAGATCCATTGGGGTGTAGTAAGTTAGTAGATTGGGATAGAGGACTTTAAAATTATCTACAACTCTACCTACTTTCTCATGCAAGTACTCAATCTTGACAGTAGACCGATAGATCTATAAGGGGCTCTAAGGAACGTGAAACGTGTTGTGGGAAGGTAGGTCCATTTCACTTTTCATGCATATAGTCTTCATGAGATGATATTCACACTTCATTAGATAACCCAAGATTTTTGTGGTTAGGAGAAGTTCTTCAGAGTCCTTAAGGTCAAAAGTTCTCTTATTTTGACAAACTTAATTTTAGTGTATTGACTTCGATAAAGATTTTATCTACCTTGATTTTTACTACATTTCCCCAACCACCCATTTCATTTCTCTCCATTGATAGGTACGTTTTATTCTAAATCTGTTTTCCCACTTCTATATTCCCTCTTCTTCACATCTTATAACATGCTAACATCTCCTTGTTTTTGTTTTATCTATCTTAAGGACAAAACAATATGATTGAGTGACTATGGATTATTTTATTTACACCATTGATTTACATTTTGTAGGTCTTCTAAAAGTTTATGTGTGGCAAGGTGGTAGTGGTCTTTAGGTGGTGTGTTTTTATTTTTTATTTTCATTCCCTTTTCAAAATACACGTGAAATACATATAGTATAATATGTCATTTAATTGTGATCAACCTTATGTAGTTATAATTCCTTGTAAAGGGTATAAAAATGTTATATGAACAACCGGGGAGATATTTAATGTCTTGCGTTGGGAAAAGACTTTTCATGGAAGTGTCTTGGTGGTGCCATGTGTGGCCGTACGTCGATCTTGTCCAGGGCAATAAAATCATAACTTAAATACGTTTGATAGATTCAGAGATTTAGGTAATGTATTAATTCCGTGATGTTAAACGTTTGTTTTTTCAGTCTCAAATAAGGGGACGTTTTTAAGATCAGATAAGGTGTCGTTTTTAAAATCAGATTGTGTGACGTTTTGAAGTGTTTGTAACAGTCCATTAATTTGTGCTTGTGTTATTTCTGTGGCGTAATTACCGTGGTCTCCCGTTTTACATAAATTATGGTGGGCAAGCTCTGGCAATGAGGTAAACAATAGGGCCATCACCATTATTTCATTGAGAAAATCATGATACACACGTTGACGGCAATCTCTTTCAAGAAGCTGTGCCATTTTTTTCGCTAACAGTCGTATTAATTGTAAGATGTTTAATGTTAACCTGGAAAGGGACGCATAGCACTCAACGGTATTGCTTAGAGTCTGCATGATCCTACTGTCGTAGTTAAATCCGTATCAAAGCATTAAAGAAGGGAAAGGAACAGTTAAACGCCATGTGATACCACCTCTTAGTTAAATCCGTATCTTCATGTTATACCTCCTCCTAGTTTAAAATATTGGATTTAAATAGTTTAAAATTTAAATAGGTTGTTCGATTGGGAAATTTACGTCGTGGGAAGTTGCACGGGGATGTTTTCGTGGACATTTCAATTTTTGATTATTTTTGGTACAACCCATCATTACTATCAAAGGGATTAATTAATTTATATAAAATTACTAATAAAATTTTTCAAACGAACATATTATTTTATCATTGGCTTAAAATTTTGTGAAGTAAGACACGAACCGAAATTAATATGGGTCACTAATATAAAACGAAAAGACATTAATATAAAATGAAGGGCCATGTTGAAAGATGCATGGCTCATTAATGTGAAATCCAATGCCATTTCCCAAATGGTTGGGCGGGCTTTACTCCATATGCCACCAACAAACATCTCTCCCTACCTTTAACATCAGTAGAATAAAGTGATGAAACATTATGTGTATGTGTGTTACTTGTAATTTGATTTTAGTGGAAGTTCTAGAGGTTTTCTCAGTGCATGTCATTGTGAGAAGAATTTGAGAAGAACAGAACACATTCAGAAGGATAACATCGGTCTGAATATTGTCCGGGTATTGGTATTGCTTGTTTATGAGAAAACTATGTTTTAAGTTTCACAAACTGAGTTTCTAACATTGCTACACTGAGATTATCCTTCATGAATCGCATGTTATCTGATTAGACGAAATTTAACATTTTAAAACTCCATACCAACTTTATGATTTTTTTAGTGGCGTTTTATCTCTTTGGAATACGTTTCAACGTGTCTTGGTCTGTGGTTAATCCCCTGTAGACCCGTCATCATATCTTCATTGTAAATCCCTTCAGATGGTAGGCAAATCTGCTCTCACCTTGAATGATAGGAGATTTACATTTTCCACTCATATACGCTTTATTATTATGTCAAATTTAGATCGTTAATGCTGTACAATTTGACTCTATATTACTAGATGTGCATTAAAATATCCATCCGTTTCAAAAAGCTTGATTTCTGAATACCTAGCGGCAATTGCTGTCCTTTTGGTGGCACCTCGTTCAGGCGTAATGTTTCACGAAGACAAGATCCATTTCAACTTTTCCGAGTCTGATATGATCCGAAGTATAGTCTTTTCGATTATAAGTTACCCCTAACCAGTGACGTGGCTGGCACATATTGAATTATGAAGGATAAAAATAGTAGCTGATACATAATGGACACGAGTTCGTGTTTTAGTTGTAGGTTGCATAGCAGCAAGGGAGTACTCTGTCAAGTTCTTGGTCAGTGGTAAGTTAGAGTTTGGGGACGAGAGTCAGATATGAACAACTTTAGATATCAAAGAAAAAACAAATATAATATTTTGGAGTGCCAATGTCTGGAGGAATGTTTGTGTGATGGTGAACTATCATTTCGTTAGAAATATGTGTGTGCGTGTACGCTTAAGTCATACAAAACTATAACCTGTACATGAATGAAGAGCACTATAACTTGTAGTGAGTAAGAGGGATGGTTATTAATGCGTAAAGGAGTGCAGATGAAATAAGGTCAAATAATCCTTGAATTATGTAATATGGCTTCATTCAAAATTTGAAAATTATCGTTGAGAGTTTTAAATTAATCCCAATATTATATTTTGAATAATGAGTGAATGAAGGTTTTCGTGTGCTACTCTTGTACTTTCATTATTAATTGTATATTTTAATTTGATTATCAATTATCAATTGTTCATTATCAAAATAAGGTAGAACACCCTGAAATTACAAAGAGTATGATTAGAAGAGAAATAAAAATACTTTTCTCAACCATTTTCAAGAGAAAATATAATTAGAAGAGAAAGTAGAAAACTTTAAAAAGTTCATTAACAATAGTAATTATCATTTGGGTGTAATATTTAAAGGCATTTTAAATATATTTTCATAGCCTCGACAAACATGAAATACGCAGGAAAATCCCTTGTGAAGGATTGGATGCTTATAATATCCAACTACCACCTATACTACTTGATTATGGAATAATTGGCATCTTTACTATTTCGTTATGAAATTTTGTGCAATATGTAACTATTTCTTTTACATTTGAGTACTTTAAAAGTGTAAATGACGTTGAATTCAACATATTAAATAAGGTTTTGTTTGTTGGACAAATGATAATATCTAAGACAAGCGTGTAAGTATAATTGGTTGGTAAATTTCATATTTGTCAATGATTGGTGAGCTTTGAATTTGAGAATACATTTTTTTGTTTATAATTTGGATTTATAAATAATTTATTGAGTAATCATTAATATAATATAATTAAATTTCTTGTTTTCTTATTGTAGTTAGTTATCATGGCTCAAGAGCTCGAAAATACCAACATTTCAATGACATTTAATTTAAGAGAGGATGAAGGTTGCCTGCCCAACACAAATATTCGTTGAAATGGAAACGATCATCCCAATTTGTGGAGTGATGATTTTATACAATCTCTTAAGTCGCCATATGGGGTATGAAATATTAGTAAATATAAAAGTATATAAATCATAAAAAAGATAGTATTATATTTTGTATTCTTAAAGCTAATATAGAAGTTTTTATTGTTATTTGTAAGCAGGCACCCTTGTACTCTGAACGTAGGGAAATCATGATTAAAGAGATTGAGGATATATTTTTAAGAGTTGGAGATGAAGCGGGAAAATTTAATCTACTTGATAGGATTTGGTTGGTTGATGTTGCACAATGCTTGGGAATAGATCGATACTTCCATGAGAGAATCAAAGTAACACTTGATTATGCTTACGAGTATGTTTATCTCCTCAAGCTAGAGTGTTACAATTACATTTACGCATGTGATTTAAGCATTAAATACCTTGGTGCATATAATAACATTTTTTAACATGTTCCATTGTCAAATAATTTTATCCATTGAGTATTAACCATAGTAAACATGTATCTATGTTGAATTAAAATTAAGATGAAAATTAAATGAAAATTTGTTATGATAGATGGTGGAAAAATTTGAGCATAATTCTGTTGGATTTCTTCCGTCATCGGCATGTGGAATTTTATTTTTGGTGGGTTTGTGCATTGTATGAGCCCGAGTTTGCAGTAAGTAGACATGGTTTTACTAAATTGGTTACCTATCTATGTCTTCTTGATGACATTTGCGATACCTATGGAACCCTTGATGAGCTAACTGTGTTTACCACAACATTGATAAGGTAATCAATTATAGATGGTATTATTTATTTATATTGATTCTTTGATTGATTTTCTAACTACTTATTTGTTTTGATTCCAGATGGGACATGTCTATCATGGAAAACCTTCCAGATTATATGAAAACTAGTTTCAAATTTGTATACCAGATACACAAGGAAATTTCTAGTGAAGCTGAGAAGAAACATGGTCCCTTTGTTCATAAATACATTCAAGATTGTGTAATCACTCTTATTTTTACTATGCATTATAATTTTATTAAATCCTACTAGTATATAATATTAATAATGTATATTTAATAAATTATTCATGTTTTATAAAAGATAATTTAAATATTATTTTTTCATGAGATATTATTAAATTATGTTAATTTAACATGTATTAGACCAAATTAGTATGCATTGTAAAAAATGTCAATATATACTTTTATATCTATAAAAATAGTTTAAAATTATGATTTATTGCATTTAATCATATTTTATCTTTACATAAAGACTTCATATTTACTACAGTTTATTTCATCGGAAATTTTTATTTATTATCAATTTAGTCATATCAAAATATTTATAGTTAACTTTTAATATTATTAGTTATCATAGTGTGTAAAAAACTTGAGACAAGTGTACGATTATATCTTACATATATTGCATTCGTATGTGGTACCTACGAGTTCGATATGTTAGTATTTGCATTGATTTTTTAATATTACTATTAACTTTAACCTATAAACATTATTTTTATTTTTCATTGTTTTTAAATTTTTTTGGTATGTTTTTTTTGTAGTGGGAGAGATACATTCTATCTTACTTTCAAGAAGCTAAATGGATAGGTTTTGATTGTACGCCAACACTTGATCAATATTTAGAGAATGGAATAACAAGTTCAGGGATGCGAGTGATAATGATCCATTCATTGATATTAATGGAAACTCTTTTATCTGAAAAGATTTTGGAGCAAATTGATTTTCCATCATCAAAGTTTCAAACTCTTGTGGCATTGGTTACTCGACTAGTCGATGACATGACAGATTTTGAGGTACTTAAGATTTAGATTATGTTTTATTTGCATTAAACATATTATTTATGTAATATATTATTATAGTGAAGAAAATTATGAACTAATATATCTTCAAAATTTTTGAAGGATGAGAGAGCCTGTGGAGAGCTAGCTTCAAGCATACAATGTTATATGAAAGATAACCCCAGTTCTATAATAGAAGATGCTTTAAAGTATATCACATATCATGTTGATAGTTGTCTACAAGATTTGAATATGGAGTTTCTTAAATCCTTTGATATCCCAACTTGTTGCAAGAACTTATATTTCAATGCTTGCATGAGCGGTATATTTTTCTTTTACAAGGATACTGATGGTATAAGTGTTTCTCATCATGAAGGGATGAAGGATGCCATAATGAAAGTTCTAATGGAACCAATAATACCATAGCTTCAGAATGTAGATTAGGAGATTAATTTATGTAGTAACATGCTAAATATTATACTTGAGTGGCATAATAGCTTCAAACTGTTGATTAGGAAATTAGTTTATGAAGTGATATATCGATATTATATTTGAGATCCAATTGTTGGTGCACATTTTCCTATGTAAGCTTATTATTTGTTATTATGAACTTAATGGATTTGGTTTAGGTTATTAAAATATACTCTTTGTCCTAAATAATATTTTTTATATAAGTCATAATTGTAAATTATAATGATTATTTGAGTCATCTCAAAATTTATTAGAATTCTCAATACTTAAGTATTAAATTCACAAGATTTTTATTATTGATATTTTTATTTTATTTTTTTTCTACTATAAATTTTGGGTACCATGCATTTTATATAAAAAAGTCAATTATTTATTTTACTCTTGTGTAATATCTATTTATTTTAAAATGGAGCCATATTTAAATAAGGTTCATGTAGTGGCATTTCCCTATCGATAAGTTGGAAACATATTGGAATTGTAGAAGACCTATTGAAATATACATAATGATTGTTTTGATAAAATGTCTTGAAGAAATATAATATGAATTTAAAAAATAACAGTTTTTTGGTGTAGATCCAAACTACATAAATTTTCGTATAATGTGGAAGCATAATGTAAGCACACAAACTATTTCAAAAAATATATAAATAAACCCAAATTATCACTTTTTGGAGTTTAGGTAAGTTATAATGGTAAACTCATGGATTTTTAAATTGATTTTATTTCATATTTATACAAAAATAATGAAAATATCCATAAAAGGCCTCACACGATTATGTTATACAAAGATAGTCATTATGATATAAGCATGCACAGTCAACAATGTACTGAAATATAACTCAAAAAGTAACAAGAAATGTACTGAAATATCAAATTTAGGTGAATCAAAAATCAAAACTTTCTCTATCTCTCTAAACATATGGAAATGTTTGATACATACAAAAATTCTCTATAATATAAATAATCTAAAAATATCTTCCATAGAACTCCTTCATATATAAATATTCAACTGGTACATGATTTTAACTAAAGGAATGAACCAGGTATAGAAAAAATAGATGGGACTTATAAATAACTTCTCATTGAGATTGATTAAGAGAGAAGAGTTGATCCTTTCCACTTAAAACTTCTATGTATTAAAGCTTTGGAGTCCCTGAGGCTCCTCCTCTACTCTTTCTCTTATTGATCTTCCTAAAAATTGATCTTTGAGAGTGATATGGATCTCCTCTCAAACACTCTCGCTGATATTCTCAAGAAAATCCACTCTAATAACATGTTATAAATGACAACAGAGCCCATGGATCTTCATCCTAGACACCATCAATATAAAGTATTCAAAGAAGAGAGAGACTCACCAATAAAGACATTGTATTAATACATATAATATACAATGTATGTGTGAAACCAATAAATGTTGAATTAGAATATGACTCTCTAAAAGACTAGATCTCATCTAGTTCAAGAGATGGATCTAAGCTCCGTTACTTTCCAGATTAACACAAATGGTTCTTATATAGGAAAATTAAAATGTGAGTGAGAGATTATTATTAGTGGAGTGAAATGTGATATTATTTTCCAAGTTTAACCTAACCCTTCTCAAAAGTGTGAGGATAACTACCACATTAATTGTGCATTTAATAATTATATGCACATAATAATTCACATCTTGGTAAGACATCTACCTAAGGTGGACTTACATCAAGTGTAAATATGACACACTCTAACACCTAATTTGCTCAAGAAAAATCAACATTTTAGATAGATTGTGTCACCATATTTCAAATCATTAATTATTACTCCCATAATAATACATACAACAATCAGATAATCAAGGTTTATTATAGGTGCCTGATTATACCAATAGTGTGTAGGAACACTCAAAAACTACTTTTCAATTTTAATACATATACATTAGGTTAGAATACATATATTTCATGGGCCGGTCAATATGGTAAATATAAAAGAGCCATATATAAACACAAGTCAATCGTAAAGTTATACCTTGAAACACATTGGCAAATCCCTACAAACTTAAGAAATCCTTTATCACTCTTTTGAGGCTTTATGACAAAGGATATCAAAAAGGTTAAGGTCATGTACACCAAAGTTTTGAATGATACTCATCAATGGTGGCCAATTTTGGTTAACATGCACCTTAAACCCTAAATCGTAAGCCTTAAACCCTAAATCTATTGATTTAGACTAAATTAACATTCTTTAGAGTAAAAATTAAGATCACAAGGCTTGATTTAGCCCAAATCACATCACTAATTGCCCCAATTGACTAATTACCTTAATATGTGATGACATTGGGGCTAATTGAGCCCAAAATCACATTATATAGTCATAAATATGTTCAACAAGCTCAAATTATCCCCAATTACTTTTATGGTTCAACCCTATACCCTAAAACATAAATATAATACCCTATACCCTAAGCACTAAACACTAAACCTTGAATCATAAACATTATCACGTCATCCATCCTTATCCCACAACCAAGGGAAAGTCTAATCCAAATCCTTATCTAAGTCCTAAACCTAATCGTCATCGTTAGTCTATCCAATTCTATCATAAGTCCACAATCACATCCTAATCATCCTAGTCCAAACCATCCCCTAATCACTCATCCCATCATTAGATATGACATTGTAACATTGTATGTAGATAATTGTGTGTGTGTTACTTGTTTTTTTTATTTGTTTTGTTTTCATGCCTTTCATCATGTATATATCTTGTTTGTCTTATGCTTTGTGTTTTATGAAAAAGGATGTTATGAGGTCATACAAGGCTAGAATAATGCTTATAATTTCCCTTGATGAACCAAAGTTTTCCATTTGCCCATGCACTTTGGCATAATGTCCTTGTGGTCATAGTTATATCATAAGGCATACTTCCAAGTGTTAGATTTATCATATTTCTTAGAATATAATAAGCCTTATGAAAGTTATGATGGCTTGATCATCCACACCCTCATCATTCATCTAATCGTCTCATCATCCCTTTTTCTAATCACTAATATACTCCTGTTGACCCATCTGACTAACATATAATATTCTAATTTTCATGTCATAATCTACATCATTATCCTATAATCACTAAAATCACCCTTTAATCATTAATCCTCCTCCTCATCATCATCTTCTAGTCAGAACTACATCGGCCTGAGGTCTTTTCAGACTATGTAGATAACACTTGGCCATGTTTTAATAGCTCAACCACTATCTCTATAATCCATACTCATCTCCTAGTCTTTTGTTTTCTAGATCACATCATTTATTTTCTCTTATCCTCTTCATTATATTGATTGATTTACCTTTGAGGTACACCCATCATCAATATTATCAAATCATCATCTTAGCTTATCCTGTAGCTCTCCCTTCCATGCATCATTGTTTGGGATAAATATAAAGCTTGAGGCATTTTAATCCTATAATTATCATGTTATCATTTATTCCCCCTGAGGATGTGTTGACAACTCTGAAACCCATTATCTTAATCCTTATGCATGTGTCTTTACCAGGGCCATCATCAATTTGTAGCTCACTACTCAGGTCGATCATCTTCTTCATCTTATATCTCACACTTGGCATCCCATCCCCTCATCTATCCATTTAATCCCACCCCTCATTTCTTATTTTGAGTGGCCATCCATCTCATTCTTCCTTGTATGTCCCCTTGAGGGAGCATCATATCCCCTAAGATCACATCTACTAACATTCATCCATGACATGGTTTTTCTTTGAATGACCATTACTCCCTCCACTTTAATCACTCAAAATGCCCCTTAAAAGAGGTTCAAAATGTATGCTTATAAATTTTCTCACTTATATTATAGTCACTAATATTCTTATTAGTCGACACTAATTCCACTTAATCTAATTTATCCTACTAATTTATTTACTTTTTAATCATTTGTGTAATGTCCCCTTATTCATATTTTATCATTATATTAACCTTATTCATCCCCACCAAATAATTAATTTATCCTAAATCCTCATTATCCTAATCTAACCCCACTTACCTATTAATTAGGAATTTTAAATTCTTAATGTCCTACCTACTAACCTATGCCTATGCTCTCCTACACCCATAGTCCCTAATCACCCACCTAATCCCTATCTAATCCCATATTTAAGCCTAATTAATCCCTAATAAGATTATATAATTTGAGGATTATAGAATCCTCTCTATTATAACGCTTTGTCTCTATAAGCCTCTAAATCTATAGGCTTTTAAGGAATTTTAAATTCCTTGGATAATTCTTATCCATTGATCTCTTTAACCTAACTTCAAATCTCCACCATAGATTCTTCCCTCTTTCTATTTAAAGAAATCCTCTACTCCATGAAAGGCCAATATAAGTTATCTAACTTCTCCATGTCAATTTAGTTATTGAATCATTCATAAAACATCCTTATCATGCCTTCATAATGTCACAAATATGAGTCAAGGTATATCAATCTAATCTCAATCTCTTTTTATTTTGCATTCTGTTTGATCATGGTGTAAGAAATTTAGCTTTAAGATCATAGTGTTGGTTTTGAAATATATCCATCCAGTTTTATTTTGGTTCTAATGTCTCTATCACTTTACCCAATAGGTAGATATTTGAGTGTTTAAATTGTGTAATTTAATCCATAGAGCTCAAATTTTAACTACAGTGACACTTTTAGCATATAATAGAGCTAATCACAGGTAAAATAAACATAAATTATTGGTTAGATGTGTAAGGGTCACAATACATCTTACATTACCACAATCACACATTTTTTATTTGAATTAGAGATAAATTAGTAATCACAAACAAATGTGCCTAAAATTAGTTACATTTACCTTGGTTGCAATTCGATATGTTGTTTTATGTCTCTTTTGGCCAAGAAGGGACCTAATTGTAAGTAAACGTGGAATTAATTGGTGGTGAGGTGTGCATGGGTTACCAATATGACCTATACTTCCCCATGCATACCACTTTGACATGAATTCAATTTCAATTAGAGTGACCACCCACACATGTTTTTATTACATGTTGTTCATGTGTTTTCCATTGTTGTTGAATAGGATTTCCATTGAATTGTCACAAATAATATCCATGCATTTTCGTTCTGGAAAAATGTTAAAAATCTGTGAAGGGTGAATGTTTGCTGGGCTGCTTAATTTGTGAACATTGTGTTTCTTGACACTTTTTATGTTTGTGAAGATTGTGCTACATTAATTTTTTTACATTGTGTTTCTTAATATAATATATGTTTTTGAAGTTTTTAAAGCTCGTACAATTATTATTTTCCAAAGTTTGTGAAGTTTGTAAAGATCAATTTTTATTGCTTCTATTGTTTACATGTGCTGTTCATGTTTATTATCTATGGGTGGTGATGACAAAATTATGTTTCACAGTTGACTATGGAGAAAAACAATGGATAACTCACTTTTAGGTGAAATTATTTAAAATTTAATTAAGCTTATGATCCATTTATAGACTTAATGATAGATAATAAATAAAATTAATTACATATATAACAAGTAAAATCAATTATAATACATTATCAAACTAAACATCTCTAATGGTTTGCCAGGCTTTACTCCATTAATGTGGTCAATTAATGTCACCCTACATGCCACCAACAAACATCTCTCCATACCTTTAACAATAGAATAAAGTGATGAAACATTATGTGTAGGTGTGTTATCTGTAATTTAATTTTAATGGAAGTCCTAGAGGTTTTCTTAGTGCATGCCAATGTGTGCTTTATATATGTGTCGCATTTCTATTTTCCTACACAATATGGGTTAGGAGACTTAAATTTTATGGTATGTAGATGGAATTCATGTAGGTTTTCATTCACATATGAGTAAAATTTATTGTTTTTATATCAAAATTTATATTTTCATTTCCATTCAAGTAAATATTGACTCAGATGTATCAAACCAAAATCTTATTTGAATTCTTGTTGTTATATTCATGTCAATTAATGTTGTCATGTTATTAATTCACATTTTCAAAATTACAAACATTATTTGCCATATTTATTGTTGATATATTACTATTTTTTTTTGTGCTATGTTCCATGCTAATAGAGTAATTTTCATTTTTTCTATGTTCTTATGATATTCTTTGATTTCTTTCATAGTAGGCTCAACATTACTTGATTATTATGTGTGTCCCTTTTCTATTACATGAAAATTTATTGAGCATCTCTATGAGATCATTATGTTGTGTGTGTGACATTTTAGCATGTCCATTACTTATAACATTTGCCCTTATTGGTGTGCAATACTTGCTTATACAACATTTAAACATGTCTATTATATGCATCCCATTGGCCTTATCATATGGAAATATTGCATGTTGTGTTTGAGTGATTGGTAAGTTTAAATAATGATGAATTTACATCATTGTATGCTTGAAATGTTGATGTATTGTTTATACTTCCATATGTATGTATTAACATTGAATAATTCCAAAAACTGACTCAAATTTATATGGATAAAAAACTACATGTTTTAAATACATAGTCGATCCACTTCCTCATTTTTCTATGTTCTTCCAAATATAAGAAAAAAAGATGAAATAGAAAGGTCATTGCAATCAATAGACTGATAAACACCAGGTGCTATCCCATGGCCAAAAATTGACATGTCTTCTATAAATAAATATAATTAATGTTGTTTTATCTATGGAACATCATATTTTATTTCCTAAATGTGAAGCTATGATAATAGACCTCACTTGAAAAAAAATTAGATGCATGAATATTGGACAAAACACTATGTTGAACAAACTAACACGATTGATCAATTAAGATATCCTACATTTTTATTCATGTTTAAGTGTTGTTGAAACCAAATAACCTAATTTGCATAGTGCAATGCCTTCCAAACGTCCTAAAGATTCACATCAACCTTCTTGTTGGAAAATGATTTTTTTTTTAATCTTCAATCCAAATCATACATCCATTTATATACATCATAGATTTATAATATTTCATAAAGCATAAGACCACTGATATATGTATGTAATAAACTACTTCATTTCATGTTTTGTTTTTGAAAAACTAGATTGTTCTATTCAACGTTATATAACTAAGTATTATTTTTAGGTATTTCACCATTTAATATTCATTCTTAAACATTGTAATACCTATGTGTCTCCAATATACTTTCCTTACTAAAATCCTATAAAAATGTGATGTCTTAAAAGTATTTTCTCACCCTTATTCACCTCAATAGCCCCCATAATCCACTTAGCATAAAGAGTAGTTCTTTGTCTATAGATTTCAATAATTTCCATGCATCTATTGCATCAAGTGGAAGAGATTAAATAGCCCAAAAAAACTTTTTGAAATCTATAAGATTAATTAGCATTAACTCTGAGAAAATATCTACATAAATTTTCTAACTTATCATAGGATGCTTTTGATGGATCCCCAAAAGAAGAGTAGTAGACATGAGTGGCTTCAATAGACTTGGTACAACCTTGAAATTTTATTGCTAAAAAAGAGATATTAAAATTTAAAAGGATTTTTTCTCCAATATTTCAATCACATGTTACCATATTTTTTTGTGACATATGTCAATGTCAAAGTGAATACTAATCAACTTGAACTTCTCCACCATTTTGATACATTTCCATTAAAATCCTTTAAAATAATCTAGAAATGGAATAATAATATGTCTATAGCATTGTGTTTTATCCCATTACAGACTAGATCTAGATGCTTTCTATAAAATGTTAAGGAAACACAATGCTTATTTGAAAGAGGTCTCATGCTATACAAGCATGAGGAATAAATACTTTAAAAAATTCCTTTCGATTAAATGAGTGGTTTGATCGGGAATGGAAATTCCCCTAATCAACCCTCATTTAGTTTTGCATGTAAACCAATATCTAAACCATTCATCTACAAAAACATGTAATGTATGGGTCATAATGAAATCTTTTTAGATAGATTATAAAATACAAAAGATGTTGGACCTATGTCCATTGATTGTACAACAAGAAAAGTCCTCTTAGAAGAAAGTTTAAATAGAAAACATGAAAACCTTACCAAAACCTAATGCTTTATGTATGGAGAGAATGAAATCCACTCAATACAATCATAATATTTTTCAAAATCAAGTTTGAGGAAGATGGTCCCTTTCTGAGAGGCATGGGCCCATTAAACTTCTTCCTAGATAACAATGATGTTGTCCTGAATATATATTTTTTTGATAAATGTAGTTTTATATATTCTAATGATAGCATGCAAGATATGTTAAAGGAAAAGAGCTAAATATTTAGTGATACTTTATAGGAGACATTGAAAAGGGTGATTGTCCTTGAACTGGTAAAGAATTATAGATTGCATGCATAAATAATGAAATTAATTTTGCCTTTTTTATATTGGCCTCTAAAGATATTTTGTGTAAAGATTCTTTGTAATCCTAAATCAAGTTAGGTCAAAAAAATACCATGTTGTTTTGTAAAATTCAAAACTAAAACCATCCACTCTTGGCACCTTATCATTAGCCATACATTTACCAATAGTATAAATCTCATCCACAAAAAAGAAAGCCTTACAAAGGTTTTGAGCTGAAGGCCTTAATTTGAAAGGAACTACATTTAAATGTTCTTACAAGTATCAAACTATCTGTACCATGTTTTCCTAGGCTTGGATCACCAATTTATAGTGGACTTGAAAGGTTGAGTAAATAATTGGCACAGTAAGGAGGAGACTATGTGTAGTTTGGATAGAATTTATTTCCTCTTTTAGCCTATCTAGATTTGATATATTTCAAAACTATTTAGAGGCATGGTTAGTAAGTTTGAGTCAATGCAATTAGTCTCAAATTCGATCACCTATGTTCATGTAGCTTTCCAAAATTTGAAGTTTATGTTTAATAGTACATATATATTTTTTATGTCAAGTTAATTTTAACTTTAAAAAATATAGTGTTATTAAAATTAAAAATTACATCCTTTTTGACATAGCTTGCACCTTTAGGGAAACTGCTATATATATTTATAGGCTTTTTCTATTCTTATTTTAAGAAAATATAACAACAACCATTGTCTTTATAATAGTAGTGATCACTTCTCTTTATTTAATGAATAGAGGAGAGCTAAAACTACCAAAATGACCACAGGTGTTAGTAATTTTGGGTAGTCTATTGGACTACGATTAAAATCCCCAATAATACCTACATACTCTATCTGATGTATCTCAAATTAGGGACCACACCATTATTATAAATTCATTTATTTAGGTTACAAATTCCATTCTAAAGAGTCTAAGTTATGCTAAAAGGTATGTAATTTTTATTTTTGGTAAAGTGGGGTTATATAAAATGAAAGTGTAAATTGATAAGCGTACCTCACTTAAAATCTAGGATATTTTTTGTGCACAATCTATTAAGTAATAATAATCTCATATTCATTTTAAAAATCTTTCTAAAACATGTTTTTACTGACCAATACTCCCTAATATTTTATGATTTTTTTTCTAGAGGGATAAATAAGATACTTATGAAGACAAGTTCCAATTGTTGCCACTTTTTCTTCTAGGGGTTAGAGTATGGTGTTTTTATTTGTTCTTATTCTTAATATAGTTCCTTCCAGTGTAAATATATCAGCAACATGCATAAACATAAACTAAAAGATAGACTCGAGACCTTAATTTCTTATCCCCACCCCAATGACATTACAATGTTGATTCAAGCCACACATCCGATGTGAAGCTTTGATGCAATCAAGTCAACTATCATGATGTCGTCATCCACCCTTGACAATAGAAAATAACCAATCAAATATGTTACGACCGTGCAAGCTATAGACTTATTTGTAGTGGATGTAATTCATGTAAATTAAATAAATGCCCCAAATCTAAGTTTGAGGTATGATATGGGACCTATGGTATATGATATACCATAAAATACCCTTTTATTACCCCTTGTCATGACTGCCTAGCTAACCTTAAAATATTTCATCACTTTCACATTCTATATGACTTTGCTCTTCCTCACCAATTTTCCATCACTCAAGCTCACTATGAAATAAAATGCCTCCTCTTACACAACTCATTGCCACATCGTATGAAGGAACATATGTCCTCATATTTTATCATCACCTCCACTAAAAATAAATGATTATTATTGGATAACACTTCTTGAACAAAAATTATGATGGGGTCAATGACGATGGGTTTCAACTTAGGTACAACTATCGATTTTGTGGCTTATGCTTTACAAAAACTTTGTTTTGCCAAAACATAAAATTACATTTCTTCTAACATAACTTGCATGTTTGGGTCCACTGAAGTACGTAAACAAAATATTATATAACAATTATATATATATATATATATATATATATTGAATATTTATATATATATAATATAATTATATTAATATTTAATAACTATATTTAGTAGTATAATATTATAATATATTTATTATATATTATAATTATAAATATATAAATATTATATATAATAATATAATAAGAATAGAAATATAAAATAGAATATAATTTATTTAACATATAATATTATAATATATTAATATAAATATGGTTATATTCTAACATTTTTAATCTATTAAGGTACCATATATCATAGTAGACTCCAAAAATTTTATCCGTTTTAGTATATCATCTTAACCACTTATAACTAAGGTTTCAAGGTCTAACTCATTTTACATTTTACGATATAACTGATTTTATCACAAGATGTCATAAACTATATTTTTTAAACCTATGACCCAAACTTAACCTTTGGAGTACCAATAGCTATGCATTAGAGTATCAATACTTGAGTCTTACTTGTCAAGATGTGATTGGTTACTTTTAATCTTATAGAGTAAATGTTGAACAAGTATTAGATACTACATGCACCACTATTGGTGCACTTTAATATTTATGCACATCAATATGTTCCATCAATAGAATACACAAGGACAAAAAATCTGTTCTACCATTAATAAGTGCTCCATTATTGAAACCTTTTTCATATATATATACACGCATAATTTGTCTATAAATCTATTTCACTTTAAAATATTGCCGCCATCATGCTTTCCATTTTATATGAACCGTCTCACATTTTATTATTAGATAATAATATAGATGTCACGAATAATAGTAAATAGTCATTGTTGTGGCCTCATCCCTTTGCAACGAACAAACTAAATACGATGGAATTAAAAGTCACATACACAAAATGTATTGTGGAATATCTGGAGATGAAGTAAAATATAATATCATTTTTTTTAAATTAATGGTAAAAGTAAGTTTTTTGGAAATAGAGACCGTACCTTTTACAATATAAACTGCAAACATGATCTTGTAAACCAAATATAACAAAATGGACATGAGTTCGTGTTATAGTTGTAGGTTGCATAGCAGCAAGGGTGTACTCTGTCAAGTTCTTGGTCAGTGGTAAGAGTTGTATACTTTAATTTGATTATAAATTATCAATTGTATACTTTAATTTGATTATTAATTATCAATTGTTCATGATCAAAATAAAGTAGAACAATGTATGATTAGAAGAGAAATAAAAATACTTTTCTCAACCATTTTTAAGAGAAAATATAATTAGAAGAGAAAGTAGAAAACTTAAAAAAGTTCATTAATAATAGTAATTGTCATTTGGGTGTAATATTTAAAGGCATTTTAAATATATATTTATGGCCTCGACAAAGATGAAATACACTGGGAAATATTTTATGAAGGATTGGATGCTTATAATATCCAACTACCACCTATACTATTTGATTATGTAATAATTACCATCTTTACTATTTCGTTATGAAATTTTATAAAATATATAATTATTTATTTTACATTTGAGTACTTTAAAAGTGTAAATGAAGTTGAATTCAACATATTAAAGAAGGTTTTGTTTGTTGGACAAATGATAAAATCTAAGATAAGCGTGTTAGTATAATTGGTTGGTAAATTTCATATTTGTCAATGATTGGTGAGCTTTGAATTTGAGAATACATTTTTTTGTTTATTATTTGGATTTATAAATAATTTATTGATTAATCATTAATATAATATAATTAAATTGCTTATTTTCTTATTGTAGTTAGTTATCATGGTTCAAGAGCTCGAAAATACTAACATTTCAATTACATTCAATGTAAGAGCGGACGAAGGTTGCCTGCCCAACACAAATATTCATCGAAATGGAAACCATCATCCCAATTTATGGAGTGATGATTTTATACAATCTCTTAAGTTGCCATATGGGGTATGAAATATTAGTAAATATAAAAGTATATAAATCATAAAAAAGATAGCATTATATTTTGTCTTCTTAAAGCTAATATAAAAGTTTTTATTGTTATTTGTAAGCAGGCGCCCTTGTACTCTGAACGTAGGGAAATCATGATTAAAGAGATTGACAATATATTTTTAAGAGTTGGAGATGAAGCGGGAAAATTTAATCTTCTTGATAGGATTTGGTTTGTTGATGTTGTACAATGCTTGAGAATAGATCGATACTTCCATGAGAGAATAAAAGTAACACCTAATTATGCTTATGATTATGTTTATCTCCTCAATCTAGAGTGTTACAAATATGTTTAGGCATATGCTTTAAACATTAAATACCTTGGTGCATATAATAACATTTTTTAACATGTTCCATTATCAAAGAATTTTATCATTATTAGGTATTGGAATCAAAATGTTATTGGTGATCTCAACACAATAGCTTTGGGATTTCGAACACTTTGGAAGAATAGATATGATGTCTCGATAGGTATTGATTTTTTTTTCTAAAATGATCTTTTTAGGAATGATTTTTTTTTGAAATGATTTTTTTTTCAATTTTTTTGTAAATTAAGCAAATCTTCCATATGTGAGTAGACATATTTTAAAAATTTAATGATGAAGATGGAGATTTCTTTTGCTTTGGATTTGGTAAAGAAGATGCAGAGATATCAAGTATGTTGAATTTATATAGAGCTTCCTAGATTAATTTTCTTGGAGAAAATATCCTAGCTGAAATTGAAGTTTTTACATCTACATACGTACAAAATGTTGTGAATGAACATAAGGAGTGAAAAGGGGAAGAAACCCCACTTTTAATGGAGGAAAGTATTTTCCCATGCCTTGGCTTCTTGATTGTTGAATATTATTAGATGTTATTAATTTCTATATTCATGTGCTGCTAATAAGAAGATCATACCATCTACAAGTTGAGTATGCTTTGAAATATCCATGGAGATGTAGCATTCCTAGATGGGAGGCTATGAACTATATTGAAATATTCAAACGACACAATCAAAATGGTTTCCTTTTCAATGGAATTTTGAAGTAAGCTTAAAGTTTGTATCATTATTGGTATTTGAGATTTCTCTTCTAAACAAATATTTAATACAAATTTTGTGTTAAAATTTACTATAATATATAAATTTTTGATGAGAATTAACATAAAACCAAAATTTTATGTTGATAATCCCCTAAAAAATTTCATATTAATAATTTATTTCAGGATGCCCCAGGTTTACTACCAAAAGTTGTTGGAGCTAGCAATATTAGATTTTAATATTTTATAATCTCAACACCAGGTCAAATTGAAACTAGTATCCATGTGAGTATTAAACATAGTAAACATGTATCTATGTTACATTAAAATTTAGATGAAAATTAAATGAATTTTTTTTATGATAGATGGTGGAAAAATTTGAGCATAATTCAATTGGATTTCTTTCATCATTGCCATGTGGAATTTTATTTTAGTGGGTTTTTGCATTGTATAAGCCCAAGTTCGCAGTAAGTAGAAATGGTTTTACTAAATTGATTCCCTGTCTATGTCTTCTTGATGACATTTACGATACCTATGGAACCCTTGATGAGTTGACAGTGTTTACCATAGCATTGATAAGGTAATCAATTATAGATGGTATTATTTATTTATATTGATTCTTTGATTGATTTTATAACTACTTATTTGTTTTGATTCTAGATGGGAGATGTTTGTCATAGAAAACCTTCCAAATTATATGAAAGTTAGTTTCAAATTTGTATACTAGATACACAAGGAAATTTCTAGTGAAGCTGAGAAGAAACATGGTCCCTTTGTTCATAAATACATTCAAGATTGTGTAATCACTCTTATTTTTACTATGCATTATAATTTTATTGAAACCTACTAGTATATAATATTAATAATGTATATTTAATAATTTATTCATGTTTTATTAAAGATAATTTAAATATTATTTTTTCATGAGATATGATTAAATTATCTTAGTTTACCATGTATTAGACCAAATTAGTATGAATGATAAAAAATGTCAATATATACTTTTTTATGTATAAAAATAGTTTAAAATTATGAGTCATTGCATTTATATCATATTTTATCTTTACATAAAGACTTCATATTTACTACATTTTATTTCATAGGAAATATTTATTTATTATCAATTTAGTTATATCAAAATATTTATAGTTAATATTTATATTATTATTTATCACAGTGTGTAAAACATTTGAGACAAATGCAAGATTATAATATTACATAGATTGCATTATTATGTGGTACCTATGAGTTTGATATGTTAGTATTTGCATTAATTTTTTAATATTACTATTAACTTTAACCTATAAACATTATTTTTATGTTTCAATGTTTTTAAAATTTTTTGATATGTTTTTTTTAGTGGGAGAGGTACATTCTATCTTACTTGCAAGAAGCTAAATGGATAGCTTTTGATTGTATGCCAACACTTGATCAATATTTAGAGAATGGAATAACAAGTTCAGGGATGCAGGTGTTAATGATCCATTCATTGATATTAATGGACACTCTTTTATCTGAAAAGATTTTGGAGAAAATTGATTTTCCATCATCAAAGTTTTAAACTCTTGTAGCATTGGTTACTCGACTAGTCCATAACATGACAGATTTCGAGGTACTTAAGATTTAGATTATGTTTTAGTTCTACTATAAATTTTGGGTACCATGAATTTTATATAAAAAAGTCAATTATTTGGTTTACTCTTATATAATATCTATTTGTTTTAAAATGGAGCCATATTTAAATAAGGTTCATGTAGTGGCATTTCCCTACCGATAAGTTGGAAACATATTGGAATTGTAGAAGACCTAGTGAAATATACATAATGATTGTTTTGATAAAATGTCTTGAACATATATAATATGAATTTAAAAAATTATATTTTTTTGGTGTAGATCCAAACTACATAAATTTTGGTATAATGCGGAAGCATAATGTAAGCACACAAACTATTTCAAAAAATATATAAATAAACCCAAATTATCACTTTTTGGAGTTTAAGTAAGTTATAATGGTAAACTGATGGATTTATTAAATTGATTTTATTTCATATTTATAAAAAAATAAAGAAAATATCCATAAAATGCCTCACATGATTATGTTATACAAAGATAGTCATTATGATATAAGCATGCACAGTCAACAATGTACTGAAATATAACTCAACAAGTAACAACCAATGTACTAAAATATCAAATTTAGGTGAATCAAAAATCAAAACTTTCTCTGTCTCTCTAAACATATGGAAATGTTTGATACATAAAAAAATACTCTATAATAGAAATAAGCTAAAAATCTCTTCCATAGAACTCCTTCATATATAAATATGCAACTGATACATGAGTTTAACCAAAGGAATGAACCAGATATAGACAAACTAGATGGGACTTACAAAGAACTTCTCATTGAGATTGATTAAGAGAGAAGAGTTGATCCTTTCCACTTAAAAATTCTATGTATTGAACCTTTGGAGTCCCTGAGGCTCCTCCTCTACTCTTTCTTTTATTGATCTTCCTAAAAATTGAGCTTTGAGAGTGATATGGATCTCCTATCAAACACTCTCACTGATCTTCTCAAGAAAATCCACTCTAATACCATATCATAAATGACAATAGATACCATGGATCTTCATCCTAGACACCATCAATATAAAATATTCAGAGAAGAGAGAGATTCACCAATAAAGACATTGTATTAATACATATAATATACAATGTATGTGTGAAACCAATAATGGTTGAATTAGAATATGACTCTCTAAAAGACTACATCTCCTCTAGCTCAAGAGATGGATCTAAGCTCCATTATTATCTAGATGAACACAAATTGTTCTTATATAGGAAAATTAAGATGTGAGTGAGAGATTATTATTAGTGGAGTGAAATGTGATTTTATTTTCCAAGTTTAACCTAACCCTTCTCACAATTGTGAGGATAACTGCCACATTAATTGTGCATTTAATAATTATATGCACATAATAAATCACATCTCGGTAACACATCTACCTAAGGTGGACTTACAGCAAGTGTAAATATGACACACTCTAACACCTAGTATGCTCAAGAAAAATCAACATTTTAAATAGATTATGTCACCATATTTCAAATCATTAATTATTACTCCCATATTAATACATACAAAAATCAGATAATCGAGGTTTATCATAGGTGCATGATTATACTAATAGTGTATAAGAACACTCAAAAACTACTTTTCAATTTAATACATCTACATTTGGTGAGCATATATATGTTGCATGGGTCAGCCAATATGGTAAATATAAAAGAGCCATCTATAAACACAAATCAATCGTAAGGTTATACCTAGAAACACATTGGAAAGTCCCTACAAACTTAAGAAATCCTTTAACACTCTTTTGAGGCTTTATGACAAAGGATATCAAAAAATTTAAGGTCATGTACACCAAAGTTTTGAATGATACTCAACAATGGTGGCTAATTTTGGCTAACATGCACCTTAAACCCTAAATCGTAAGCCTTAAACCCTAAATTGATCGATTTTGCCTAAATTTACATTCTTTAGATTAAGAATTAGGATCACAAGGCTTGATTTAACCCAAATCACATCACTAATTTCCCCAATTGACTAATTATCTCAATATGTGATGACATTGGGGCTAATTGAGCCCAAAATCACATTATATAGTCACAAATAGGTTCAACAAGATTAAATTATTCCCAATTACTTTTGTGGTTCAACCCTATACCCTAAACCATAAATATAATACCCTATACCCTAAGCACTAAACCCTAAACCCTAAATCGTAAACCTTATAACATCATCCATCCTTATCCCACAACCAGGGGAAAGTCTAATCCATATCCTTATCCAAGTCCTAAACCTAATCATCGTCGTTAGTCTATCCAAGTCTATCCTAAGTCCACAATCATATCTTGATCATCCTAGTCCAACCCATCCCCCAATCACTCATCTCATCATTAGACAAGAATTGTGACATTGCATGTAGATACTTCTGTGTGTGTTCCTTGTTTATTTTATTTGTTTTATTTGCATGCCTTTCATCATGTATATATCTTATTTGTCTTATTCTTTATGATTTATGAACAAGGATGCCATGAGGTCATACATGGATAGAATAATGCTTATAAGTTCCCTTGATGATCTAAAGTTTGCCATTTGCCCATACACTTTGGCATGATGTCCTCTTAGTCATAGTCATATCATAGGGCATACTACCAAGTGTTAGATTTATCATATTGCTTAGACTATAATGAGCTTTATGAAAGTTATGATGGCTTGATCATCCCCACCCTCATCATTCATCTAATCATCTCATCATCCCTCTTCTTCATCACTAATATACTCCTCTTAACCCATCTGACTAACATACAATCTTCTAATCTTCATCTCATCATCTACATCATTATCCTATAATCACTAACATCACCCTGTAATCACTAATCCTCATCATCATCACCATCTTCTAGTCAGAACTACATCAGCCTGAGGTATTTTTAGACTATGTAGAAAACACTTGGCCATGTTTTAATAAATCAACCACTATCTATATAATCCATACTCATCTCCTAGTCTTTTGGTCTCTAGATCACATATTTTATTTTCTCTTATCCTTTTAATTATATTGATCGATTTAGATTTGAGCTACATCCATCATCAATATTATCAAATCATCATCTTAGCTTAGCCCATAGCTCTCCCTTACATGCATCCTTGCTTGGGATACATCTAAACCTTGAGGCCTTTTAATCCTATAATTATCATGTTATGATTTATTTCCCTTGAGGATGTGTTGACAACTGTGAAATCCATCATCTTAAATCTTTGTGCATGTGTCTTTACTAGGGGCATCATCAATTTGTAGCTCACTACTCAGGTCAATCATATTATTCATCTTCTATCTCACACTTGGCATCCCATCCCCTCATATACCCATTGAATCCCACCCCTCATTTCTTATTTAGAGTGGCCATCCATCTCATTCTTCCCTGCATGTCCCCTTGAGGGGGCATCATATCCTCTAACATCACATCTACTAACATTCATCCATGCCATGGTTTTTATTTGAATGACCATTACTCCCTCCACTTAAATCACTTACAATACCCTTTGAAAGAGGGTCAAAATGTATGCTTATAAATTTTCTCGCTTATATTATAGTCAGTAATATTCCTATTAGTCGACACTAATTCCACTTAATCTAATTTATCCTACTAGTTTATCTACTTTTTAGTTATTTGTCTAATGTCCCCTTCTTCATATTTCATCATTATATTAACCTTATTCATCCCCACTAAATAATTAATTTATCCTAAATCCTCATTATCCTAATCTAACCCCACTTACCTATTATTTGGGAATTTTAAATTCCTAATGTCCTACCTACTAGCCTATGCCTAGGCTCTCCTAGACCCCTAGTCCCTAATCACCCACCTAATCCCTATCTAATCCCCTATTTAAGCCTAATTAATCCCTAATAAGATTATATAATTTGAGGATTATATATTCCTCTCTATTATAACCCTTTGTCTCTATAAGCCTCTAAATCTATAGGCTTTTAAGGAATTTTGAATTCCTTGGATAATTCTTATCCATTGATCTCTTCAACCTAACTTCAAATCTCCACCATAGATTCTTCCCTCTTTCTATTTAAAGAGATCCTCTCCTCCATGAAAGTCCAATATAAGCTATCTAACTTCTCCATGTCAATTTGGTCATTGAATCCTTCATCAAACATCCTTATCATGCCTTCATAATGTCACAAATATGAGTCAAGGTATATCAATCTAATCTCAATCTCTTTTTATTTTGCATTCTGTTTGATCATGGTGTAGGAAATTTAGCTTTAAGATCATAGTGTTGGTTTTGAATTATATCCATCCATTGTTATTTTGGTTCTAATGGCTCTATCACTTTACCCAGTAGTTGGATATTTGAGTGTTTAAATTGTGTAATTTATTCCATAGAGCTCAAATTTTAACTACAGTGACACTTTTAGCATATAATAGAGCTAGTCACAAGTAAAATAAACATAAATTATTGGTTAGATGTGTAAGGATCACAATAAAACTTACATTACCATAATCACACATTTTTTCCTTGAATTAGAGATAAATGAGTAATTACAAACAAGTGTGCCTAAAATTAGTTACATTTACCTTGGTTGCAACTAGATATGTTGTATTATGTCTCTTTTGGCCAAGAAGGGACCTAATTGCAAGTAAACTTGGCATAAATGGGTGGTGAGGTGTGCATGGGTTACCCATATGACCTATACTTCCCCATGCATACCACTTTGACATGAATTCAATTTCAATTAGAGTGACCACCCACACATGTTTCTATTACATGTTGTTCATGTGTTTTTTATTGTATTAACAATGTTGTTGAATAGGATTTCCACTGAATTGTCACAAATAATATTCATGAATTTTTATTTTGGAGAAAAGTTAAAAATTTGTGAAGGGTGAATGTTTGTTGGGCTGCTTAATTTGTGAAAAATTTGCAAACATTGTGTTTCTTGACACTTTTTATGTTTGCGAAGATTGTGCCACATTAATTTTTTTACATTGTGTTTCTTAACATCATATATGTTTTTGAAGTTTTTAAAGCTCGTACAATTATTATTTTTCAAAGTTTGTGAAGTTTTTAAAGCTCAATTTTTATTGCTTCTATTGTTTACATGTGTTGTTCATGTTTATTATCTATGGGTGATGATGACAAAATTATGTTTAGCAGTTGACTATGGAGAATAACAATAGATAACTCACTTTTAGGTGAAATTATTTAAAATTTCATTAAGCTTATGATCCATTTATAGACTTAATGATAGATAATAAATAAAATTAATTACATATATAATAAGTAAAATCAATTATAATACATTATCAAACTAAACATCTCTAATTTCATTACATTTCTTAAATACCATTCTTTACTTATATAAGAAGTTAAATACATTTCATTTCATTATTTTATGGTAAAACAAAACTTAAACCATCCAAGGTGGAAAAATTGAGCTGTACCCTTCATTCTCTATATTTGAAGATAGGGGAGTCATTGTTGGTCCTTCAATGACTGTGTCCTTAGTGAGATTTTCTATGATGTTAATAGAAAGAGGAGTGATACCACATAAACCAATTAGTGATTAAATGTTTATCATGTCATTAAATATCTGATGTTGTTCTGGTAGAGGGTTGGATTCCATGCTATAACTCCTTCACCTCTATAATTCTCTTCTGGCCTTCTTGAATACCTTCTCTCATTTCTATTGCTCTCTCTTTTTCTCCTTTTCTTGCATTTGTTGTATCTTATCCTACTCCTTCATATGTCTTTTTCTTGTATTTTAAAGTTTTTTATTTTCCCTTATTTCCATCTCAACTTGCCTAAAGGCTTTCCTATCACCAGCCTATTGTTTCTTCATTGCCTTCAATTCTTCATTTTATTTCTTCCAGGTCTCATGTTCTATAAGAAATTGGTGATGCTTGTCTGATATGAAAATTTATGATTGACATCTCAGCTTGAGTGTAGTTTTTACTAATTTTTTTATAATCTAAGTTCCATAGGAAATTTCAAAAATGCCAACATTAGAGTTCAACACTCATTACCATATGCTTGCCTACATTTATTGATTTCTATAATCTTCTCATTGGAATGTATATTAATGGTTTCATCATCTACACTCCATTATTCATTTAGTGCATAGTAATGAACTATTTTTGGTGGAATGAAAGGAGGTAGTGGTGACATTGACATAGTGACATCATTTTTAATAATTTCATAATTTAGGCCTAGATTTACTACTCCTGCCCTTAACCAATCAGATGGGATTAATTTCTTAAGCAAACTGAAACTGTCTTAGTTGAAACTAAATGATGCATCTATTTCATTACAATGTAATTTAAATCCCCTTCACTATTAATGTCTATAACATTTGGATAAGTTGTTTCATGTTCAACACTTTATGCATTGGCACCATTTACTGCATTTACTATTTCACCTTCTTCACCTCAGGAAACATTACCTTCCTTCATTTGCTCCATCTTCTCCATTGTAGCTTTAATGTCTTCCTTAGTCAGACCTATCAACCTCATACCATTTTATTAAACACTTACCTCATCCTCTTCTGCATGGAACATTTCAATTAGATTCATATCATTAGATAGTGCCTCTGGGTCAAGGGGCCATATACCTATCTATAGAAATCTAGATTTCATATTCTTTGTAGTTAGTGCCATCCTCATACTTATGGTACGCAAAGTGGCCAATTATTATCTCTTTATATTGAAACCATGGTACATATTCATCCATGCCATTATTTCATTATTGAAGTAAGATTTTAATAGACTAAAGACACTTACATCAAGTGGATGTAATTTGTGGCTAGTATATGCGTGTAATGTAAGGAGATATATCCCAAAAGCTCTAACCTTTGCAATCATTGAAAGTGTGATATGTTTTCATGCCCATAAAAAATGATAAGATGTATATTACTAGGTGAAACTCCTCTATGTAAAAATCTAACAAAATGATGTATCCAATTCATGAGCAATTCTTTTGTCATCCAAGCATGGGCTTGGGCACCCATGCATGCACCTAATTGACATACAATAATGAAATTATAAAATTAACTATTTGATTTTAAGAGAAGGAATGTTTAGATTCTTTTCCAAACTTCATTCAAATTTACTAAAATAGTTATCCACTCTCTTCTCTTTGATATTATATGTGGGACACTCCTTACCCCTTTCTTAGCAATGACTCACATGTCACAATTCCTTCTAGCTTGTACCCCTGTCTCATCGTCATTCCAAATTTTGTATGGCCCATAATTTAATTTAACATATAATATTTTCACGTTCTTATATAAATTTCACATAATGGATGGCATTGGCATGACAACCTTATCTCTACCTAGTCCTTCTGCTGTTCTCATAAACATATTAGGGTGGCTATTTTTGAATCCTTTCTATCATGATTTATCAAGGAAACCATCATTGAAAGTGTTGGGCATACTTTCACATATGTGGGCCATGTGTGACTTCAAATGTGATATGTTCAACCCATGCCCCATGTCGGTTAAGTCCTTGCACAATTGCACTATATCACTTTCTTATGTTATTGATATAATAATGGGTGGGCCCTTCTTATTAATAGATGTGATTCCTTTTAGCCAATTCAATAAAGTAATTGTTTTGATGCCCCACTTAACCACTACTTCATTTATGGAGTAATTATTATGGTTCACATTTCCCATTGGACTTTCCATATCTTCCATTGTCCACTCCAACTGTAATTACACACATGCATTGGGAGTAACACCTATATTGGCCTTTTTATCTACATGGTTGTTTGAGGGGTATATTGTATGCTTTAAAGTGGGTTGCAAAACTTTATTAACATATTCATCAACATATTTAGGAATTTAGAATCTTATGTTCTTCATAGTTGCACATGACCATTTTTAAATAAATTGCATCATCTTCTTCACATTGCTCACACTTAATAATAACAATCAATAAATTATATAAGTAAATAAAAATATAATGGAAAACATAAGACAAAAAATGATGTGAAAGAATGTTTGGATAATTTAAAGTGTGACTGAATAATACAACTACAATAAATCACATAAATATATGACAAGCATAGTAATATGAGTTGAGAGAAGGATTTTGTTTAAATACATTTGAATGGACATTTAATGGTATGTTAATGACATTATTTATTTTATTGGTATGTGAATGGAAACCTATGTGGATTATATGCACATAGCATTAAAGTTAATTGTTACAAACATTCTTAATTTTTCTATAAAGATAACCATTTACTGGTATGCAGATGGAAACCTACATGGATTCCATTCACATACAAGTAAATGTTAATTATTGTGGACATACTCATCCTAAAACATGGCACATCATTTTATATTAATGACCCATAGTAATTTAAGTGAAAACTAAGATAATGTGTTCATTTAAAAATTATTAGTGGTCATAATTTTAAACCTAGTGGTTTAAGTTTACCTCCTCAGGTGAGCCCATTAGATAAGATGTAAGAGGGAACAAAAAGAAAAAAAAAATTATTTAACATGAACATATGCAAAACACATCAACATATGGTTGTTCACTACTAGGATAATTGAAATGGACCCCATAAATGGGGAGTCTTTAATGATTTTCACTGCTATGGGGTGACTTTCAATGCTTCATGTAGTGAAACATCTTGAGGGCTTCCATAAACATTAGATTATAATTAACTTATAAAATTTGAATGAATTACCCAACAAAATTAATTGACAGGTACATATGAGAATAACATATTTTGGTATGTGCATGAAAACCATTTGGGATTACATCTACACAATAGTGACTGTTGCATCTTACAACCCATGTCATGGAAGGAAATAGAAATGCAACATATAAATGAATCACATAGTGACATGATTTTTTAAAAAAATATAGGGATTCCATTAAAATACAAGAAAATTTGGAGTAAGATGTGATTGAAAACATGTGGATGACATGGGTTTAGAATTGGGTAACATTTTATCCCTCCAACAAGCATATTCCAAAAAAGGCATTGAAGGCAAAATGATAATAAGAGGCATGAGAAAATAAAAATAACACAACTATGGGTTCATTAATAGGCAACACACCTCTATGTAATGTTTCATCACTCCTTTAACATACTCGTAAATGTTTAGTCAGATATGAAGGCATGATTAAAAAAATATGAACATAGAAGGCAGAATAATAATAGTTTTCATCCCTCCATTCAACGAATTGAAACTCCTCAATGAAATGTTTCATGGCTGAGAAATTTTGGGTAGGTTCCATGGCCGTTTATGGGGATGAGGTATGTGAAAAAGGTAGGGAGAGATGTTTTTGGTGTAATGTTCTATTGTTCCATTAACATACTAGTAAACATTTACTTAGATGTGAAGGCATGCAAAAAATATATGGAAAAATAAAACACACTAAAAAACCTATGAGCCTAAAAGGCACACAATAAAAAATAAGAACATACAAGGCAAAATAACTGTAACAACCATGAAAAAATATAAATAACATGGAATGCTTATTTGTGGCACATAATGTGGCATTAACTTGCCATAGTAACGGAGAAAATCCTATCAAGCCATGTGGAAAATGGTGGTGGCTTCCATAATAATGACCCACACATCTACCATCCTGACCTCAACCCAACATAAATGTGTTGCTTATATAAATAACAAAGTAGAGTGAATGGAAAACATATGAACAATTAGGTGTTTATAATTATGAATTAATAACATGTGAACTTGAATGCAAAAAGCATTTTGGTTTGATAGAAAACATTTAAAATATTACTGGTGTGTCAGTCTATAAACTACAAACTTCTAACCTATAACATGATCCTTTAAATATGTTGGTGCTTGAATGTCGACATGTGCTTACAGTTTAATTCGATTGTGACACTCTTTGAGAATAAAACTCTCTCTAGAAATTAAAAAAATGGCATTTCTATAGTTTTTTGATTTATAGAAGATAATTTGAAGTTCAAAATTTGAATTATCTATGAATGGTGAGGCTTAGGTGTGTATTTTAATTTAATTTTATAGGTGACACCAATAAATGGAGGTTGGTGGAGTCATATGTTGGATCCAAATGTTTGACTTTTAAATTTTATAGGATGTAACTAAAATTAAGTGGATTAGATGTTGTGACTTTTCTCTCATGTTCCTTATAGTTAGAGGTACAAAAATGAAATTAAGGGGCTCAATAAATTTATTGGGGTTGATGTTTTTAAAATGTTAACACTTTTAAAAAACAAGTTAAGGATACAATTTTTGAAATTTCTACCTTAGTTTGGATTTGATATTTATATCATTGAATAAGGTATTTGTATTGTTGAATATGATATTTGTATTATTGAAAATGATATTCATTTAATTGAATATGATATTTAATTTTTTGAATATGACGTAAATTTAATTTTTAATTTTAGTGCATATTTATTTTGGAAGGGGACTAATAATTGTATACAAAAGTTCCTATTTTTAATATTAATTATTTAAAAAATGAATGGTCCAACATGAAAATGTTTAAGTGATTTTTACATCATCTAAACAACCCATGACACATAATCCAATATATCTTAATATATCATGACCAAGAAAAGGGGTCAGAACTAAAATGATAACCATTGGATCCCCTTCAACTTATTGTCCCCTTCCCCTATTCCATATAGGATTTATAAGGGTTTGACCTTAATTCTTGGTGAAATTTATATCATCTCATGATTTTTGTTTTTTTTCCATTTGGAAAACTAAGTTCTAGAGTTTTGAAATAAATTGAAGGCAAAGTATATTCTATGATTACCTGTGCAATTTTTTCGCTTTCTCCTTCCATAGATTATTATGATGTCAGTGTTGATTATAGGTGGAACTGAATTTGGAAGTTGCTGCTATAATTAAATCAGGTCTAATATTTTCTTTGTTTTATTATTATTTTAGGGAATTCCTAAATTAATAAGTGTTATGATGTAACTATAGTACATGTCATAGGTGGTTCAAAAAATGGTGGACAAACTGATCATGATGATGTAGTTATAAATAGGGTTCTCAAAAGAACCTCAACACTTTACATATTTATAGATGATTGGAATTTAAATTTTAGTTAGAATGGAATTTATAATAAAGTTGAGATAAAATAAGAGATAACATATTAAGAGGAGAGAATAAAAAAATTAGATATTGGCACACGTGTTAATTATATTTAATTTAGACCAAAGCCTTCAGTAAAACTATGCAATAACCATAACTAGGTCCTATGTTTTCATATTCACTAAACTAATAACAAGTAAAGAAAAAGCCTAGTCTAGTTCTCACCAAAGATTGTGGCACAAATTGAGGGTAATAAACATTAAAAGTAAACATGCATAAAATACATATACTCACATCAATGTATATGAAATCCTAATACATGGAAGAGAAGTGCAAATGCATATCTATCTACTCTTACAAAGAAAGTGTTATGGACTAAAATTTTGCCCTAGTCAAGCAAGGGGATTTTTCAAGGCTTCTTCCTCAAAATTTAGTCCAACATGGGAACATCCCCAAGTTATATGTTACCTATAGTGGGGCTAAACCTCTGAAGTAGGCTAGATTCCTCTGTGATGCTCACCTAAAACTAATGCTTCATAGGGAAAATGGATATAAATGGGATAAGATCTCCTAAGGAAGTTAAGCAAGCGATGCACCACATTTAAAAGGGAATATCCCATAAGCTTTAACCCATGCTAGATATGTAGGAGATAGTACTAGATTACACAACCTCAAGATCAAGCTAATTGCATAAGTATTTCATAGAAGAGGTTAAAAGTAGAACACTAATCTAGGACTACAAGTAGCACTAAAAACCCCCTAAACCCGGTCAAAAAGGAGGACAATGGATGAAGAATATTCTCCTTCACACAATGCCATCATGCACAACTCACCAAACTAGATCCAAGGCAAGAGATAGGCAAATAAAGTCTCATATTGCATCAAGAGGTAATTTTTTACAAATGTTTGACAGGGTCAAGCCTAATCAAGATGAGCATACTTTGTAGTATCCCAAAGAGTTTCCTATCTCCCAAAAAGATAAAAAGTCTAAAATATGAGAAAATTTTTAAAGGAGAAGTGACCAAGATATATAGGAAAAATGAGTCAGAGAGAAGGATGTGGGAGCACAACATCATAAAAAGAATTGACCCAAGTCATTAATTGAACCTGAACTACCACGTGTTCTTTAGCCAATGAAAGCCTTGCCACCTTTTTGATCAATCAGGGCACTACTTGTGGCTTGTTTAGTGAGGAGATATCCAAGGCTCTTAGGATGTATTGAATTCCCCTAGCTATAGTTCCCAACACTAGACCTCTTCTTTGATCTTCTATGCATCTTTCCACTTGGCTTCTACATAAGGACAAACCCCTCACATTTATAAACCTGACTGAGCTTTGATTATTTATGATTTAGATAGCTATTTATTGAGAGCATGGCTCAAGATATTCCTTCATTGAGTACATATAAATACCCCTTATTTTGAGAACTAGACTTGGGTTTACTATAGAGGAAAACTAATCTAAGATTATTGGTTTTCCTATAGTCTATATAGATGGCACTTTGATCGATGCTTAGTCCATTTTACAACAAATTAATACCATTTTGGCCTATATTAAGTCTAATAAACCTACTTTACCTCTATATATATATACTAGAAATGCTTAGTCCATATAGTTTATCCTGGTTCAACTCGGGTTGAGTTCGTGCTTGGTTCCATGTATTTTCTGCTAGCTCAGGTCTATTCATTTGCTTTTCTTGAGTTGAATTGCTCCATAGACCTTAGTCAAAAATTTCTTGGCTCAGTCTTATGTTCATTAGCTATCGATATTGACTCGGATTCATGACCCTTTGAATTTCAATTTCTCCATCAGATCTGCTAGGTACAAACAAATGTGAGCCCTCGAATCTATCTTTAAAATGTTAACTTTGTCGCCAGTTACGCCATGTGTCAGATGTGCATTTGATTTTTGGATCTAATGTAAATATATAGCCTTATACACTTATTCCATATGTTAACCTCTCGATCCCTTTGATTGTTTGACCCATCTCAAACCATTGGATCAAGATGTATGATTAAATGTGAACTATTGATCTACTGGGACCCATTGTTTGAAATCCAACGACTAGTTCACGAGTTTAAAATTGATGTCCTCGCTCTCATCAAATGACATTCATGTGACCATCATTAATGTTCATGTGATCATTAAATTTAAAATGAAAAATGTTGGTTTCGATTTATCTTAAACTTGAAGATAGTGTGAATGTCTTATGTTGCAAGTCCAACTTAAAGGCCTATAACTTGAAGCGTAAAAGTCATGGAGGCACAAAATTTTCAAGAGATGTTATTGAGGCCAAGAAAAACAAACCCATTTGATCTAATCATCCCAATAGCCTTATAATTATGACTAAAAAATGTTCAAGTTAACTAGTCCATTCAATCCTACATGATGTTCTAACGATGGTCTATTTTAATTGGCTAAGTACGGGAAACTTTTATGTATGTGTTTTGATAAAACACCCTTTATTACCATAATAAAGAAGAAACCCTACTTCATTGTGTAATGCAATAAGGGATACTTACTCTCTTAGAGCAAGCACATGGGGAATTTGCATTGGTCATTATAGTGGACATGCGACATCCTTCAAATGCTTGCATATGGGTTGCTTTTGGGCTACTCTACAAAAATGTGCTATTAAGCTTACTTAAAAGTGTAAGCCTTGTCAACTCCATTATGATCTAATCCACTCACCACCAATTGAGCTCCAAACAGTGGAGGCTCCTTAGTCATTCTCTATGTTCGGATTAGACCTTATTGGTAAATTAACTCGATCACAAGATGAACATGTTTTTATTATTACTTATACCAAATAGTTTACCAAATGGGTAGAAATAATGCCTCTTGCTAATTTCATAGGAACTAATTTTTAAAAATTTATCCATAACTAAATCATCTATCATTTTAAAGTTCCCCATACCATCATCTTTGATAATGGTGGCAATTTTAAAAACAAATATAAGAAACAATTATGTGCTAAATTTAAAATTTCCACCAAATTTTCCACACCTTACCATCCTCAATGTAATGGTTAAGTTGAGGCTAATAAAAAAATTCTAAATAAAATATTATAAAAGACAATTTGATTAATTCGTAATGATTGGTACCTTCATTTATATCCTGTACCATGGGCTTATTTTACTAGCATACATACTGCCATTGAGGAAAAATCATTCTAACTTGTATATGGTTTTGAATTAGTATTACCATTAGAAGTTGAAGTTCCATCTTTATGCATATCTCTTCATTGTATAATTCTGGATGAATAATTACATGGAGCTTGTCTTCATGCTTTAGATTTTCTTTATGAACACCATTTGGCTACTTTACAACATAACTACTAATACAAGGCTTGCATTTGTAAGCAACATATTAAAAAGGTCAAAGTTTAAACATTTAATGTTGGTGATTTAGTCCTCGAATTAGATTATACACATAATAAAGAATGAAAATATATCCTTCAAGGGATGATATTCATACTTCATTAGATAACCCAAGATTTGTGGTTAGGAGAAGTTTTTCAGAGTCTTTAAGGTCAAAATTTCTCTTATTTTGACAAACTTAATTTTAGTGTATTGACTTTGATAAAGAGTTTTTTTACCTTGTTTTTTACTACATTTCCCCACCACTCATTTCATTTCTCCACATTGATAGTTAATTTTCATTATAAGTCCATTTTCCCAGTTTTATATTCCCTCTTCTTCACATCTTACAACATGCAAGCTCCTCTTCTTTCCATTGTAGAATAGGGTCCTCCTTCATGAAGGAGAAAGTGGGAGGGTGAAGAAGTTCACCTTTCTTGTAGCTTAGGAGGGTATCCTTCCAACTAGGGACCTTGAAAGCTCTTGAGTTGAGAAGAGAGAGAGAGAATCATAACTCCTATACACCAAGCTCATTGAGCTAAGCTATGGATGCTTGATTCATTTCTTGCACAATTAACCCTTCCTCTACCAGGAGTAGTTCTTGAACTACCTCAAAAAACACCTCCATTTTCATCTTTGTGTCCTCCTTCATTGATTTTCATGAGGGGAATGTGTAAGACTTGTCCACTTTCTCTTCTTCCTAAAAGGGTGAGGGAGAGAGTGGTTTCATAAGAGGGGGTATGAAATAGTTAGGGTCATAAAAGAGGATCCAAGATGGAATATCTTCATGCTCTTGAGTGAGAATGGGTATAGGGGTAGGAGAAGACAAACTGATTGGCTCAAGCTTGACATACTCTTTCTCCCATTGCTCAAACACTTTTTCAATGGATAATATACACCCTTTTATCTCTTGTTTCTCAACATGTGGGTATTCATCTTCTTCAATGGATGCCCAAACATTCCATAACTCCTGCAAGAAGATCTTTATCCTGTCCATAACATGAATAGGGAATTCTTGTCTAAGATTGAGCCCCTCCTTGATGTTCATGATTATTCTTTCTCGGTCCAATATTACCTTTCTGAGTTTTGACAAGGATGGACTTTTACAAGATTGACTAGGGGGCTGATTAGGGACTCTTAGAGGTTGAGTTTGATTCTCTTGGAGGGGAAAGGGCACATAAGGCTGGTCCAAATGAGATTTATTCTCTTCATAAGATATTAATATACTATCTACATTTTAGACCATGTTCCTTATCATTGTTATGTCCTCACACTTACAAGGTGACCATTGTTCTCCCTCATAAATTAACCATCTAATCTTGACTAGCTAAAGATCACTCCTTTCTTTTTGTAGAACATAGATAGGGATAACTAAAGAAAACTCTAAACCCTTACCAATTTCCCTTATCAACTCAATATAAACTGCTAATGCTTGCTTGACCCCTAACAAGGATGTAGCAGGGTAAGCCTAGTATTGATAAGAAGTAGAGTAATAATTTTAATGCAAAGGAGGCTGATTTTAGTCATATGCAAGGGTAGGAGGAGGACAAAGGCCATGCTAGGGTTGATAAACTTGGTGCACATGTTCTTGGGACTAATGTGAATAGACCCATATGACCAATTCTTCTTGACTCATCCACACATGGAAATGATGGCATCAATAATCTACCTACTCTAAATTTCTTCCACTAGACGTAAGTGTTTAGATGAACACAATGAAGAACCTAATGAATATTAGGAGCTTTTTAGGTCATTCCAAGCACTCTTGACACTCGATTTAGTCTTTGTAACTCTTGACCTATCCTTATAAATTGACAAATTACACTTTAAGTGAACTTAAAGTATTTTAAAATCTTTTTTGCTAAAAATTAGATCCTTGAACCACTCATTCCATCCATAAATTTTGTTCATATGCTCATCCATTAGCAACCTGGTTCATAATGGGCATAAGCTTGGTATGTGGGCCAAAAATGGATAATAAGAAGAACAAAGTTATGAATACTTACCTTTGAATACGAACTCACCAAAAATTAATCTTTCCTTTGGCCAAGGTTCTTTACAAGAGGTTGTCATGGTATGTAAGGATGACGAGGATAAATTAGATCTAGGCTACACAACCTATCAATACATCTAAAATACTTCTCCATAAACCAAGATCCATATCTCTAAAGAAAGTATGAAATCCTAAGCTTATCCTCAAGTTGAATGGTGTATAAGTAGATGCACAATCTATCTTCTTCTTCTCTTCTCTTATAAATGGTGAAATGATTGCGTTTATATAGGTAGATCTAACCCTAAAACCTTTCGAAAGTTTTGATTGACAAAGTCGACCCGATTGACTTAGTATTAAAATTGATAAAAAACTAACTAGATAATGAACTATGTCATCCATGGCCAACTTAGTTCTTAGTAAGCTTTTATAAAAAATAATTAAACAGGGTCGATGTGGTTGACATAAGCATGTAAACTTCTAAAAAAGGTTTTAGGTTAAGGAAAGGGATAATGAAGATGGAAAATGACTAGAGAAGGGTGCAGAATAGGTGGCGAAGCTTAGGGTAATAATTTTTAAGAGACACATGTGTAGATATCAAGTATAAAAAAGGGATAACAATGTTATGAAGCACCAATGGTTTTTCCACCCCTTTTTTGATGCACTCTTTAAGGTGTACACTCATAGAGATTGAGACTCGATGGGTTCTTGTAAGATAGAAAACATCAATAATTGATAAAGTTTGAGAATATTATGTGTATAAAAAAAACCACATAGTTGAATGCATATTTTTGACTAAAAAATAATAAGTAAACTTTAGCCATGCTAAACACTATGAATTTTAACAAAGTTTTTCTTAACAATACTACTACAACATCGACTACACTCTTCTCTTTCTAAATATATATATCTTTTTATTTTTATTACTTTTAAGGTAACTATATTATCTTATTTATAAGTAAGTCTTTATATAATGCTATATGCCACAACTATACATGTTAATATTTATTTATATATATATTTGATTCATTGATTCAAACTGAAAAAAAATATATGGTTGTAAAGTAGACCTAATTCTATACACATTAAAAAAAATCTAATTTTTTATATATTTTGAGGTAGTTAGTGGGTGCATGGTTAGACATACCTTTTTGATCTTATTGAAGAGTATATTGACCTATGAAATTAGTAAAAAAAAAAAATTCATTAATTAATTTATAAAAATATAGGTTGCAAACTAGATGGTCTTACCTAGCTTTCTACTAGGGGATTTAAATAAAAATCAAATGATGATAAAAGAATGGTGGGGAACACAAATAACTATCTAGTATGATTTTTCTAAAAAATAATACCACCTCTTTTAATATATGATATTTGTCCTGATTATACTATGCTTCATTACCCACACTTCCTAGTGATGAAGTTATACTTAAATTACTCTAGGATTGAGAACCTTAGGTTTCACGAAAGCATCATAAAATTGGACACTTCACGCAAAAAGCTCTTTGTTTTAATAATTTCATTGCTAGTGTGGATCTTTCAACATAACCTATTTATTCTCTCCCTCATGCTCCATATCATTTTTAAGACAAAAATTATATGTTCATCGAATATCCACAAAAATAAAATAAAGTTGACCAACATGTCCTTGACCTATTACTATCTCTAAAGAACTCACTCTAACATAACATGACAACTTTATCTTATTCTTTGACAACCATCATGAATAATTTGCTTAGTCATATGAAGATATGCCAGGTATTGATCCTAGCACCATCATAAATAATATCATCACTTACACAAATGCCAAACCTGTTAGACAAAAATAAAGAAACTTTTCACCTAAAATTTATACCTTGTATCATAAATAAATCATTGAACTTTTGCATGCCAAATTCATCAAAACTCTCAACTACTTGGAATAAATATCAAACATAATTCACGTTAATAAAAATGTCACCATGGTTATTCATATATGCATTGATTTTTGAAATCATAACTTAGCTTGACCAAAAGACAACATTCCCCTACCTTCAATAGATGCCATAGTTGATTCCACTACTGGATATGAAATTTTATCACTTATGGATAGTTTCTTAGGCTATAACTAAATTCACATAGCTCCTGAAGACCAACATACATCAACATTTAATATAGAGTAGGGTACCTATTGTTATGTCAAAATGCCTTTCAGCGTAAAAAATGACAGAATGACCTATCAACATGAAATAACCCACATCTTCCATGATATTATACACAAGATAGTGTAAACCTACGTAGATGACCTCATTGCCAAATCTAAATGTTGTACAATTCACCTCACCAATTTAGCTATCTTTTTTTATCGATTAATTACATATCAAGTTAGACTTAACAATTACAAATGTGTATTTGGAATAATATCTAGTAAAATTTTAGGGTTGTTAATCTCTCTTTGAAGCAATGATATCGATCTAGCCAAAATAAATGCCATCATCAACATGCCTATTCCTCGATCCATTCTTGACATACATACTTACCTTTGAAAACTTAGTATAATTTGATGGTTTGTCTTAGAAATGGCTTATCATATATACTTTATCAATTCATTTACTAAAAGGGTAATGCTCTAGAATGGAAAGATTCGTGCCAAAAATCTTTTGATAGTATGAAGGAATCTTTGATCCATCCTTTTACTATTCAACCACCTTCAAATAATTACCCCTTAATTATATATACCTCCTCTACCCCCATATCAATTGGGGTAATGCTTGCCCAATAATATTATACTGGTAGAGAGTATGCTATCTATTACATTAATCGAGGACTCATGAATTATGAAAAAAATAATACCAAAGTAGAATGTGATTGCCTTGCTATATATTTTATAGCTCAAATGCATCGTCATTATATTCTATATTGAACCACTTATGTCAATTTTCATTCTGATCTACTTCATTATTTATTCTCCAAATCATTATTACATGGAGAAAGAATTGTCAAACATATGGTCATATTGATGGAATTTGATCTTCACATTATTACATAAAATATGTCAAAGGACAAGACATATCAAGTAAGCATTATAACTAATTCCACCAAATTTTCCAAACCTTACCATCCTCAATGTAATGGTTAAGTTGAGGCTACTAACAAAGTTATAAATTAAATATTAAAAAAGACTACTTGATTAATTCTCAATGATTGGCACATTCATTTATATCCCACACCATGGGCTTATTATACTAGAATACATCCTCAAATACATAAAAAAGCTTTTAAGTTATCATTCCAATTAAATTTTGATGTTATTAATAACCTGGTTGAATATGAAGCTCTAAAATTAGGCATGAAAGCCACCATTGACTTAGATATCACATATTTACATGCCTTGGGTGACTCCCAACTTATCTGTGCCTAGGTTAGTGGTGATTATCAATGCAAAATAAAAAATTTAATCACATATCATCAAATGGATACTACACTTACCAAGGAATTTGCTTCTTGTAGCATTAAACCAATTCCAAGAGATCAAAATTCCATAACTAATTCTCTTTCTTCATCTCATTTTATTTCACCCTCATCAAGTACATAATGATTCCTAATTTCTTATCCAAATCATAAAATAACCTACTTCTATAAAACTAAATGATTTGCTATTCTGTCACATTATAGTTATCCCTATTTGACAAAGCCCATGGTATAAAAACATAATTCAATTTATTGAATATCAAACTTACCCTCCAGACACACATTCTCATGAAAAGACTTGAATACATAAAAAAAGCTTTTAAATATGTGTTTTGATAAAACACCCTTTATTACCATAATAAAGAAGAAACCCTACTTAGTTGTGTAATGCAATAAGGGATACTTACTCTCTTAGAGCAAGCACATGGGGGAATGTGGATTGGTCACTATAGTGGACATGCGACATCCTTCAAATGATTACATATGGGTTACTTTTGGCCTACTCTACAAAAATATGCTATTAATTTTACTTAAAAGTGTAAGCCTTGTCAACTCCATTATGATCTAATCCACTCACCAACAATTGAGTCCCATCTTTATGAATAATTCTTCATTGTATAATTATGGATGCATAATTACATGGAGCTTGTCTTCATGCTTTAGATTTTATTTATGAACACCATTTGGCTACTTTGCAATATAACTACTAATACAAGGATTACATTTCTAAACAACATAGTAAAAAGGTCAAAGTTTAAACATTTAATGTTTGTGATTTAGTCGTCAAATTAGATTATACACATAATAAAGAATGAAAATATGCCTTAAAATAGTGGGGCCCTTACTTAATCAAAGACATCCTTAGTCCTAGTACCTATCGTCTACAAACTAATGAAGGTCATGTCTTCAAATAACCCACTAATGCAAAAATTTTAAAGACACATTTTTCTTAAATATCTCCTTATTTTCATTATTCTATATACTGTAACTACTATCACTTCTTATATGATTTTTCCAATGATCTCTCCTTTTCAGCCATTTATTTTATACATAAATCTTAGTCCCCTTCTTCGATCTTTGGGTTTCTATTTATTACTTTCATTTAATTCATAAGTTGCATTGTAATACTATAGATAGGACCCAATTTTCCTCATTAATATCTTTTATTTCATACATCCATTTTTAACCCTTTTTTTTGGTCGTAAGTTTGTTATTTTACAACATTTTATGTTTACTCTCTTCTTTCTTTTTTGAGATAGATCCCATCTCCCATCTATATATAGGGGGAGGGCCAATACCATTTTCATACTTTTCACCTACTTAAGTTTATGTTTTATGAGTTAAAGTGTAAAACCATTGATAGGACTAGGCTGTCCTCATAAAATCTATATATTCCTTCAAACCTTTTTGTTAACTGAGTGTTCTTTTTAGAATGTTAAGAAATGGTTAAAAGTTTGTGATTCCATATTCTCAACCTCGATCTTGTTTATTTTGTGGATAAAACTTGCACAATAAATTATGTTAGAATGTTTCCCTACACTTACATACATTCTTATGATATGGAATCATATTTAATTATCATTGTATCCCTTTCACTTTGTCACATTTTTTGTAATTTGAGGTAATTTAAATTGTTTCATGTTCACTTCCCCTTGTCTCCCTTACTTCCATTCCACTTTGGACAAAACAAGGTCGAAGTCAAGATAGAAATTTTATTTAATATGGTTAAAAAGGATTCTTGGGCACCATGCTCTTTAAGTCCTCTTTGATAATAACCAGATTTAAAGTTTTCAAATGATAGTCATTTTTAACACCCATGTTTGGTTCTCTGAATATGTATGGAGGAGGAATATAAAAATCAATTAAAAATTTAAAAGAGAAATCATTTGAAACATTAGAAAATGATTAAAAGGCAACATAAAATCCAAAAGTTAACATCAAACAAAAAAACATGATTTATAGTACATCTATTCTTAATGAAAACTCAAACTCCATAGTTGGCCTCATAATAGAGTCAAGATCCATTGGGGTGTAGTAAGTTAGTAGATTGGGATAGAGGACTTTAAAATTATCTACAACTCTACCTACTTTCTCATGCAAGTACTCAATCTTGACAGTAGACCGATAGATCTATAAGGGGCTCTAAGGAACGTGAAACGTGTTGTGGGAAGGTAGGTCCATTTCACTTTTCATGCATATAGCCTTCATGGGATGATATTCATACTTCATTAGATAACCCAAGATTTTTGTGGTTAGGAGAAGTTCTTCAGAGTCCTTAAGGTCAAAAGTTCTCTTATTTTGACAAACTTAATTTTAGTGTATTGACTTCGATAAAGATTTTATCTACCTTGATTTTTACTACATTTCCCCAACCACCCATTTCATTTCTCTCCATTGATAGGTACGTTTCATTCTAACTCTGTTTTCCCACTTCTATATTCCCTCTTCTTCACATCTTATAACATGCTAACATCTCCTTGTTTTTGTTTTATCTATCTTAAGGACAAAACAATATGATTGAGTGACTATGGATTATTTTATTTACACCATTGATTTACATTTTGTAGGTCTTCTAAAAGTTTATGTGTGGCAAGGTGGTAGTGGTCTTTAGGTGGTGTGTTTTTATTTTTATTTATTTATATTCCCTTTTCAAAATACACGTGAAATACATATAGTATAATTTGTCATTTAATTGTGATCAACCTTATGTAGTTATAATTCCTTGTAAAGGGTATAAAAATGTTATATGAACAACCGGGGAGATATTTAATGTCTTGCGTTGGGAAAAGACGTTTCATGGAAGTGTCTCGGTGGTGCCATGTGTGGCCGTACGTCGATCTGGTCCAGGACAATAAAATCATAACTTAAATACGTTTGATAGATTCAGAGATTTAGTTAATGTATTAATTCCGTGATGTTAAACGTTTGTTTTTTCAGTCTCAAATAAGGGGACGTTTTTAAGATCAGATAAGGTGTCGTTTTTAAAATCAGATTGTGTGACGTTTTGAAGTGTTTGTAACAGTCCATTAATTTGTGCTTGTGTTATTTCTGTGGCGTAATTACCGTGGTCTCCCGTCTTACATAAATTATGGTGGGCAAGCTCTGGCAATGAGGTAAACAATAGGGCCATCACCATTATTTCATTGAGAAAATCGTGATACACACGTTGACGGCAATCTCTTTCAAGAAGCTGTGCCATTTTTTTCGCTAACAGTCGTATTAATTGTAAGATGTTTAATGTTAACCTGGAAAGGTACGCATAGCACTCAACGGTATTGCTTAGAGTCTTGCATGATCCTACTGTCGTAGTTAAATCCGTATCAAAGCATTAAAGAAGGGAAAGGACCAGTTAAACGCCACGTGATACCACCTCTTAGTTAAATCCGTATCTTCATATTATACCACCTCCTAGTTTAAAATATTGGATTTAAATAGTTTAAAATTTAAATAGGTTGTTCGATTGGGAAATTTACGTCGTGGGAAGTTGCACGGGGATGTTTTCGCGGACATTTCAAATTTTTGATTGTTTTTGGTACAACCCATCTTACGATCAAAGGGACCAATTAATTTATATAAAATTACGAATAATTTTTTTCAAACGAACATATTATTTTATCATTGGCCTAAAATTTTGTGAAGTAAGACATGAATCGAAATTAATATGGGTCACTAATATAAAACGGAAGGACATTAATATAAAATGAAGGGCCATGTTGAAAGATGCATGGCTCATTAATGTGAAATCCAATGCCATTTCCCAAATGGTTGGGCGGGCTTTACTCCATATGCCACCAACAAACATCTCTCCCTACCTTTAACATCAGTAGAATAAAGTGATGAAACATTATGTGTATGTGTGTTACCTGTAATTTGATTTTAGTGGAAGTTCTAGAGGTTTTCTCAGTGCATGTCATTGTGTGCTTTATATATGTGTCGCATTTTTATTTTCCTACATAACATGGGTTAGGAGACTTCAATTTTATGGTATGTAGATGGAATTCATGTAGGTTTTCATTCACATATGAGTAAGCTTTATTGTTTTTATATCAAAATTTATATTTTCATTTCCATTCTAGTAAATATTGACTCAGATGTTTCAAACCAAAATCTTATTTGAATTTTTGTTGCCATATTCCTATCAATTAATGCTGTTATGTTATTAATTCACATTTTCAAAATTACAAACATTAATCGCCATATCTATTGTTGATAGATTACTAAAATTTTTATTCTATGTTCCATGTTAATAGAGTAATTTTCATTTGTTCTATGTTCTTATGATATTCTTTGCTTTATTTCATAGTAGGCTCAACATTACTTGCTTATTATGTGTGTCTCTTTGCTATTACATGAAAATTTATTGAGCATCTCTATGAGATCATTATGTTGTGTGTTTGACATTTGAGCATGTCTATTGCTTATGGCACTTGTCCTTATTGGTGTGCAACATTTAAACATGTCTATTATATGCGTCCCATTGGCCTTATCATATGGAAATATTGCATGCTGTGCTTGAGTGCTTGCCGAGTTTGAATAATGATGCATTTACATCATTTCATGTTAGACTTGTTGATGTCTTGTTTATAATTCCATATGTATGTATTAACATTGAATAATTCCAAAAAACTGACTGAACTTTAGATGGATAAAAAACTACATGTTTTAAATACATAGTTGATCCACTTCCTCATTTTTCTATGTTCTCCCAAATATAAGAAAAAAAGATGAAATAGAAAAGTCATTGCAATCAATAGACTGATAAACACCAGGGGCTATCCCATGGCCAAAAATTGACATGTCATCTATAAATAAATATAGTGAATGTTGTTTTATCTATGGAACATCCTATTTTATTTCCTAAAGGTGAAGCTATGATAAGAGACCTCAATTCAAAAAAAATTAGATGCATGAATATGCACTTCATTTGACAGTTTATTATATTAAAATATTTAGTATCCATCCAATATTTATTTATTTTCTACTTTATTTGATGATGTATCATTATCCCCAAGGAACAACAGTTTTTTTTATTAAAAAAAAGGATAATTTTATAACTGCTATAGTAAATCTTTGACAACATATCCATGCAATACATGATGATAAAATTGTTAAAGACTCAAATATATTTGCTTCCAATTTGAGTGAAGCAAGGTAATATTGGACAAAACATTATGTTGAGTAAACTAACATGATTGATCAATTAGGCTATCCTACATTTTTATTCATTGTTAAGTGTTGTTGAAACTAAATAACCTTATTTGCATAGTGCAATGCCTTCCAAACATCCTAAAGATTCACATCAACCTTATTGTTGGAAAAGGGTTTTTTTAATCTTCAATCCAAATCATACATCCATTTACATATATCATAGATTTACAATATTTCATAAAGCATAAGACTATTGGTACATGTATGTAATAAACTACTTCATTTCATGTTTTATTTTTCAAAAACCAGATTGTTCTATTCAACCTCATATAACTAAATATTATTTTTAGGTTATTCATCATTTAATATTCATTCTTAAACATTGTAATACCTATGTGTCTCCAATACACTTTCCTAACAGAAATCTTATAAAAATGTGATGTCTTAAAAGGATTTTCTCACCCTTATTCGCCTCAATAGCCCCCACAATCCACTTAGCATAAAGAGTAGTTCTTTGTCTATAGATTTCAATAATTTCCATGCATCCATTGCATCAAGTGGAAGAGATCAAATAGCCCAGAAAACCTTTTTGAAATCTATAAGATTAATTAGTATTAACTCTGAGAGAATATCTATGCAAATTTTCTAACTTTTCATAGGATGATTTTGATGGAAACCCAAAATAAAAGTAGTAGACATGAGTGGCTTCAATAAATTTGGTACGACCTTGAAATTTTATTGCTAAATAAAGAGATATTAAAATCTAAAAGGATTTTTTCCTCCACTCTTTCAATCACAAATTACCATAATTTTTTGAGAGATATGTCAAAGTCAAAGTGAATACTAAGGAACTTGAACTTCTCCACCATTTTGATCTATTTCCATTGAAATCCTTTAAAGCAATCATGAAATGGAATAACAATATTTATATAACATTGTTTTTTATCCCATTGTAGACTAGATCTAAATGCTTTGTAGAAAATGTTAAGGAAAGATAATGCTTCTTTGAAAGAGGCCTCATGATACACAAGCATGAGGAATAAATCCTTTAAAAAATTCCCTTTGATTAAATTAGTGGTGTGATCAGGAATGGAAATTCCCCTAATCAACCTTCACTTAGTTCTGAATGGAAACCAATATCAAAACCATTCATCTAAAAGAACATGTAATGTATGGGTGATAATGAAATATTTTTAGATAGAGTAAAAAATACCAAAAGATGTTAGACCTATGTCCATTGATTATCCAACAAGGAAAATCCGTTTAGAAGAAAGTTTAAATAGAAAACATAAAAACCTTACCAAACCCTAATGCTTTATGGATGGAGAGAATGAAATCCACTCTATACAATCATAATATTTTTCAAAATCAACTTTGAAGAAGATGGTCCCTTGCCAAGAGGCGTGGGCCCATTAATCTTCTTCATAGATAACAACGATGTTGTCCTAAATATAACAATTTTTGATAAATGTAGTTTTATATATTCTAATGATTGAATGTATGATATGTTAAAGGAAAAGAGATAAAGATTTAGTGATACTTTTATAAGAGACATTGAAAAGGGTGATTGTCCTTAAACTGGTAAAGAATTATAGATCTCATGCATAAAAATGAAATTAATTTTGCCTTTTTTTTAATGGTGGCCTCTAAAGATATTTTGTGTAAAGATTAATTGTAATCCTAAATCAAGTTAGGTCTAAAAAAATACCATGTTATTTTGTAAAATTCAAAACTAAAACCATCCACTCTTGGCACCTTATCATTAGCCCTAAATTTACAATAGCATAAATCTCATCCAGGAAAAAGAAAGCCTTACAAAGGTTTTGAGTTGAAGGTCTTAATTTGAAAGGAACTACATATAAATGTTCTTACAAGTATCAAACTCTCTCTACCATGTTTTCCTAGAGTTGGATCACCAATTTATAGTGGACTTGAAAGGTTGAGTAAATAAATGACACAGTAAGGAGGAGACTATGTGTAGTTTGAATAGAATTTATTTCCTCTTTTAGACTATTTAGCTTTGATATATTTGAAAATTATTTAGAGGCATGGTTAGTAAGTTTGAGCCAATGCAATTAGGCTAAAATTTGATCACCTATGTTTGTGTAACTTTCCAAAATTTTAAGTTTATGTTTAATATTACATTAATTTTTTTATGCCAAGTTAATTTTAACTTTAAAAAATCTAGTGTTATTAAAATTAAAAATTACATCCTTTCTGACATAGCTTGCACCTTTAGGGAAACTCCTACATATATTTATAGGCTTTTTCTATTTTTATTTTAAGAAAATATAACAAAAACCATTGCCTTTGTAATATTAGTGATCACTTCTCTTTATTTAGTGAATAGAGGAGAGCTAAAACTACCAATATGACCATAGGTGATGGTAATTTTGGGTAGTCTATTGGACTACGATTTAAATCCCCACCAATACCTACATATTCTCTATGATTTATCTCAAATTAGGGACCACACCATTATTATAGCTTCATTTGTGGAGGTTACAACTACCATAGTAAAGAGTCTAAGTTACGCTAAAAGGTATGTAATTTTTATATTTGGCAAAGTGGGGTTATATAAAATGAAAGTGTAAATTGACAAGCGTACCTCACTCAAAATGTAGGATAATTTTTGTGCACAATCTGTCAAGTAATAATAATCTCATATTCATTTTAATAATCTTTCTAAAACATTTTTTTACTGATTAATGCTCTCTTAGATTTTATGTTTTTTTTCCAGAGGGATAAATAAGATACTTATGAAGACAAGTTCCAATTTTGGCCACTTTTTATTCTATTGGTTAGAGTATGGTGTTTCTATTTGTTCTTATTCTTAATGTAGTTCCTTCAAGTGTAAATATATCAACAACATGCATAAACATAAGCTAAAAGATAGACTCGAGACCTTAATTTCTTATCCCCACCCCAATGACATTACAATATTGATTCAAGCCACACATCTGATGTGAAGCTTTGATGCAATCAAGTCAACCATCATTATGTCCTAATCCACCGTTGACAATAGAAAATAACCAATCAAATATGTTGCCACCATGCAAGTTGCAGACTTATTTGTAATGGATGTAATTCATGTAAATCAAATAACTGCCCCAAATCTAAGTTTGAGGTATGATATGGGACCTATAGTATATGATATACCCTAAAATACCCTTTCATTTTGCCTTGCCATGATCGTCTAACTCACCTTAAAATATTTCATCACTTGCACATTCTATATGACTTTGCTCTTCCCCACCAATTTTCCATCACGCAAGCTCACTATGAAAAGAAATGTCTCCTCTTACACAACTCATTGCCACATCGTATGAAGGAACATACGTCCTCATTTTTCATCATCCCCTCCACTAAAAATGAATGATTATTATTGGATAACACTTCTTGAAAAAAAATTCTGATGGGGTCAATGACGATGGGTTTCGACTTAGGTACAACTATGGATTTTGTGGCTTTTGCTTTACAAAAAAATTATTTTACCAAAACATAAAATTACACTTCTTCTAACATAACTTGCATGTTTGGGTCCAATGATATACATACACAAAGTATTATATAACAATAGTATATATATAGAATATTTTCGTAATAATAATAATAATAATAATAATAATAATAATAATAATAATAATAATAATAATAATAATAATAATAATAATAATAATAATAATAATAATAATAATAAACAACTATATATATTATTATAATATTATAATATATTTATTATATAGTATACTTATAAATATATAAATATTATATATAATAATATAAATATAAAATAGAATATAATTTATTTAACAAATAATATTATAATATATGAATATAAATATGGTTATATTCTAGCATTTTAAATCTATTAAGGTATCATATATCATAGTAGACTCCAAAATTTTTATCCGTTTTAGTATATCATCTTAACCACTTATAACTAAGGTTTCAAGGTCTAACTCATTATACATTTTATGATATAACTAATTTTATCACAAGAGGTCATATTTTTTAAACCTATGACCCAAACTTAATCTTTGGAGTACCAATCGCTGTGCATTAGAGTATCAATACTTGAGTCTTACTTGTCAAGATGTGATTGGTTAATTTTAATTTTATAGAGTAAATGTTGAACAAGTATTAGATACTACATGCACCACTAGTGGTGCACTTTAATATTTATGCACACCAATATGTTCCATCAATAGAATACACAGGGATAGAAAATCTGTTCTACCATTAGTAGGTGCACCACTATTGGAACCTTTTTCCTATATATATACATGCATAATTTGACTATAAATCTATTTCACTTTAAAATATTGCTGCCTTCATGCCTTCCATTTTATATGAACCGTCTCGCATTTTATTATTAGATAATAATATAGACGTCACGAATAATAGTAAATATTCATTGTTGTGGCCTCATCCCTTTCAACGAATAAACTAAATACGATGGAATTAAAAGCCACATACACAAAATATATTGTGGAATATTCGAAGATGAAATAAAAAATAACATCATTTTGTTTTTATTAATGGTAAAAGTAAGGTTTTTGGAAATAGAGACCCCACCTTTTACAATATAAACTGCAAACATGGTCTTCAAAACCAGATATAACAAAAATATTTGTAGAGAAGCAAACAACGAAATAATACCCTTTTGTTAAGTAGCAATAAGATGATATCAAATATAGTTTGGAGTAGATAATTATAATGCAATGTAGGAGGATGAAACATTAAAAACGTCATTTATTTGAAACATAGGTTTGAATGTTTGAAATTAGCAAAAGCTTTGGTCAAGTATTAAATGACATTGGTTAAAAAGAAACATGGGTTTGGATGTTTGAAATTAAAAAAAGGAACTTGAAAGGAGTTAAAAGTATGAGGAAACTTATTACACTTAACCAATAAATTTCAAAGCGAAAGATAATGAACTGAGTTAAATGTTGGTGGATGATATATAATACATTCTTCCTTGGAAACTTATTGCATCCACCGATAAACTTTTTCATTTCACCGAACTGCGCCATCTTGAAAGCGAAAGGTGATGAACTCAGTAAAATGCTGGTAGGTGGAGGTTTTCTTATATATGATGCAGTCTTCCTTGTTTTGAGGAACCCATGTTGGGGAAACTGAATTTTGAGTCGGAGGAGATCGAGCCATTGCCAAAGGACGCCTCGTGAGAAGAATTTGAGAAGAACAGAACACATTCAGAAGGATAACATCGGTCTGAATATTGTCCGGGTATTGGTATTGCTTGTTTATGAGAAAACTATGTTTTAAGTTTCACAAACTGAGTTTCTAACATTGCTACACTGAGATTATCCTTCATGAATCGCATGTTATCTGATTAGACGAAATTTAACATTTTAAAACTCCATACCAACTTTATGATTTTTTTAGTAGCGTTTTATCTCTTTGGAATACGTTTTAACGTGTCTTGGTCTGTGGTTAATCCCCTGTAGACCCGTCATCATATCTTCATTGTAAATCCCTTCAGATGGTAGGCAAATCTGCTCTCACCTTGAATGATAGGAGATTTACATTTTCCACTCATATACGCTTTATTCTTATGTCAAATTTAGATCGTTAATGCTGTACAATTTGACTCTATAGTGCTAGATGTGCATTAAAATATCCATCCGTTTCAAAAAGCTTGATTTCTGAATACCTAGCGGCAATTGCTGTCCTTTTGGTGGCACCTCGTTCAGGCGTAATGTTTCACGAAGACAAGATCCATTTCAACTTTTCCGAGTCTGATATGATCCGAAGTATAATCTTTTCGATTATAAGTTACCCCTAACCAGTGACGTGTCTGGCACATATTGAATTATGAAGGATAAAAATAGTAGCTGATACATAATGGACACGAGTTCGTGTTTTAGTTGTAGGTTGCATAGCAGCAAGGGCGTACTCTGTCAAGTTCTTGGTCAGTGGTAAGTTAGAGTTTGGGGACGAGAGTCAGATATGAACAACTTTAGATATCAAAGGAAAAACAAATATAATATTTTGGAGTGCCAATGTCTGGAGGAATGTTTGTGTGATGGTGAACTATCATTTCATTAGAAATATGTGTGTGCGTGTACGCTTAAGTCATACAAAACTATAACCTGTACATGAATGAAGAGCACTATAACTTGTAGTGAGTAAGAGGGATGGTTATTAATGCGTAAAGGAGTGCAGATGAAATAAGGTCAAATAATCCTTGAATTATGTAATATGGCTTCATTCAAAATTTGAAAATTATCGTTGAGAGTTTTAAATTAATCCCAATATTATATTTTGAATAAAGAGTGAATGAAGGTTTTCGTGTGCCACTCTTGTACTTTCATTATTAATTGTATATTTTAATTTGATTATCAATTATCAATTATCAATTGTTCATTATCAAAATAAAGTAGAACACCCTGAAATTACAAAGATTATGATTAGAAGAGAAATAAAAATACTTTTCTCAACCATTTTCAAGAGAAAATATAATTAGAAGAGAAAGTAGAAAACTTTAAAAAGTTCATTAACAATAGTAATTATCATTTGGGTGTAATATTTAAAGATATTTTAAATATATTTTCATGGCCTCGACAAACATGAAATACGGAGGAAAATCCCTTGTGAAGGATTGGATGCTTATAATATCCAACTACCACCTATACTACTTGATTATGGAATAATTGGCATCTTTACTATTTCGTTATGAAAATTTGTGCAATATGTAACTATTTCTTTTACATTTGAGTACTTTAAAAGTGTAAATGACGTTGAATTCAACATATTAAAGAAGGTTTTGTTTGTTGGACAAATGATAATATCTAAGACAAGTGTGTAAGTATAATTGGTTGGTAAATTTCATATTTGTCAATGATTGGTGAGATTTGAATTTGAGAATACATTTTTTTGTTTATAATACGGATTTATAAATAATTTATTGAGTAATCATTAATATAATATAATTAAATTTCTTGTTTTCTTATTGTAGTTAGTTATCATGGCTCAAGAGCTCGAAAATTCCAACATTTCAATGACATTTAATTTAAGAGAGGATGAAGGTTGCTTGCCCAACACAAATATTCGTCGAAATGGAAACCATCATCCCAATTTGTGGAGTGATGATTTTATACAATCTCTTAAGTCGCCATATGGGGTATGAAATATTAGTAAATATAAAAGTATATAAATCATAAAAAAGATAGTATTATATTTTGTATTCTTAAAGCTAATATAAAAGTTTTTATTGTTATTTGTAAGCAGGCACCCTTGTACTCTGAACGTAGGGAAATCATGATTAAAGAGATTGATGATATATTTTTAAGAGTTGGAGATGAAGCGGGAAAATTTAATCTACTTGATAGGATTTGGTTGGTTGATGTTGCACAATGCTTGGGAATAGATCGATACTTCCGTGAGAAAATCAAAGTAACACTTGATTATGCTTACGAGTATGTTTATCTCCTCAAGCTAGAGTGTTACAATTACATTTAGGCATGTGATTTAAGCATTAAATACCTTGGTGCATATAATAACATTTTTTAACATGTTCCATTGTCAAATAATTTTATCATTATTAGGTATTGGAATCAAAATGTTATTGGTGATCTCAACACAATAGCATTGGGATTTCGGACACTTCGGATGAATAGATATGATGTCTCGATAGGTGTTGATTTTTTTTTCTAAAATGATCTTTTTAGGAATGATTTTTTTTTTGAAATGATTTTTTTAGCAATTTTTTTGTAAATTAACCAAATCTTCCATATGTGAGCAGATGTATTTCAAAAATTCAAAGATGAAGATGGAAATTTATTTTGCTTTGGATTTGGTAAAGAAGATGCAGAGATATCAAGTATGTTGAATTTATATAGAGCTTCCCAGATTAATTTTCCTGGCGAAAATATCTTGGAAGACATTGAAGTTTTTACGTCTACATACCTTCAAAATGTTGTGAAGGAACATAATGAGAGAAAAGGAGAAGAAAACCCACTCTTAATGGAGGAAAGTATTTCCCCATGCCTTAGCTTCTTGATTGTTGAATATTATTAGGTGTTATTAATTTATATATTCATGTGCTACTAATAATAAGATCATACCATCTACAGGTTGAGTATGCTTTGAAATATCCATGGAGATGTAGTGTTCCTAGATAGGAGGCTAGGAACTATATTGAAATATTCAAACGACACAATCAAAATGGTTTTCTTTTCAATGGAATTTTAATGTAAGCTTAAAGTTTGTATCATTATTGGTATTTGAGATTTCCCTTATAAATAAATATTTAATACAAATTTTGTGTTAAAATTTACTAAAATATATAAATTTTTGATGAGAATTAACATAAAACCAAAATTTAGTGTTGATAATACCCTAAAAAATTTCATATTAATAATTTATTTCAGGATGCCCCATGTTTATTGCCAAAAGTTATTGGAGCTAGCAATATTGGATTTCAATATTTTACAATCTCAACACCAGATCGAATTGAAACTAGTATCCACGTGAGTATTAACCATAGTAAACATGTATCTATGTTGAATTAAAATTAAGATGAAAATTAAATGAAAATTTGTTATGATAGATGGTGGAAAAATTCGAGCATAATTCAGTTGGATTTCTTCCGTCATTGCCATGTGGAATTTTATTTTTGGTGGGTTTGTGCATTGTATGAGCCCGAGTTCGCAGTAAGTAGACATGGTTTTACTAAATTGGTTACCTGTCTTTGTCTTCTTGATGACATTTACGATACCTATGGAACCCTTGATGAGCTGACTGTGTTTACCACATCATTGATAAGGTAATCAATTATAGATGGTATTCTTTATTTATATTGATTCTTTGATTGATTTTCTAACTGCTTATTTGTTTTGATTCCAGATGGGACATGTCTATCATGGAAAAACTTCCAGATTATATGAAAACTAGTTTCAAATTTGTATACCAGATACACAAGGAAATTTCTAGTGAAGCTGAGAAGAAACATGGTCCCTTTGTTCATAAATACATTCAAGATTGTGTAATCACTCTTATTTTTACTATGCATTATAATTTTATTAAAACCTACTAGTATATAATATTAATAATGTATATTTAATAAATTATTCATGTTTTATTAAAGATAATTTAAATATTATTTTTTCATGAGATATTATTAAAATATGTTAATTTAACATGTATTAGACCAAATTAGTATGCATGATAAAAAATGTCAATATATACTTTTATATGTATAAAAATAGTTTAAAATTATGATTTATTGCATTTAATCATATTTTATCTTTACATAAAGACTTCATATTTACTACATTTTATTTCATAGGAAATTTTTATTTATTATCAATTTAGTCATATCAAAATATTTATAGTAAAATTTTAATATTATTAGTTATCATAGTGTGTACAAAACTTGAGACAAGTGTACGATTATAATCTTACATAGATTGCATTCTTATGTGGTACCTACGAGTTCAATATGTTAGTATTTGCATTGATTTTTTAATATTACTATTAACTTTAACCTATAAACATTATTTTTATTTTTCATTGTTTTTAAAATTTTTTGGTATGTTTTTTTTGTAGTGGGAGAGATACATTATATCTTACTTTCAAGAAGCTAAATGGATAGCTTTTGATTGTACGCCAACACTTGATCAATATTTAGAGAATGGAATAACAAGTTCAGGGATGCGAGTGGTAATGATCTATTCATTGATATTAATGGACACTCTTTTATCTGAAAAGATTTTGGAGCAAATTGATTTTCCATCATCAAAGTTTCAAACTCTTGTAGCATTGGTTACTCGACTAGTCGATGACATGACAGATTTCGAGGTACTTAAGATTTAGATTATGTTTTATTTGCATTAAACATATTATTTATGTAATATATTATTATAGTGAAGGAAATTATGAACTAATATATCTTCAAAAATTTTGAAGGATGAGAGAGCCCGTGGAGAGCTAGCTTCAAGCATAAAATGTTATATGAAAGATAACCCGAGTTCTACAACAGAAGATGCTTTAAAGTATATCACATGTCATGTTGATAGTTGTCTACAAGAGTTGAATAAGGAGTTTCTTAAATCCTCTGATATGCCAACTTGTTGCAAGAACTTATATTTCGATGCTGGCATGAGGGGTATATTTTTCTTTTACAAGGATACTGATGGTATAAGTGTTTCTCATCATGAAGGGATGAAGGATGCCATAATGAAAGTTCTAATGGAACCAATAATACCATAGCTTTAGAATATAGATTAGGAGACTAATTTATGAAGTAACATGGTAAATATTATACTTGACTGGCATAGTAGCTTCAAACTGTTGATTAGGAAATTAGTTTATGAAGTGATGATTTATTGATATCATATTTGAGATCCAATTGTTGGTGCACATTTTCCTATGTAAGCTTATTATTTGTTATTATGAAATTAATGGATTTGGTTTAGGTTATTAAAATATACTCTTTTTCCTAAACAATATTTTTTTATATAAGCTATAATTGTAAATTATAATTAGTATTTGAGTCATCTCAAAATATATTATAATTCTCAATACTTAATGTATTAAATTCACAAGATTTTTATTATTGATATTTTTATTTTATTTGTTTTCTACTATAAATTTTGGGTACCATGAATTTTATATAAAAAAGTCAATTATTTATTTTACTCTTATATAATATCTATTTGTTTTAAAATGGTGCCATATTTAAATAAGGTTCATGTAGTGGCATTTCCCTACTGATAAGTTGGAAACATATTGGAATTGTAGAAGACCTAGTGAAATATACATAATGATTGTTTTGATAAAATGTCTTGCACATATATAATATGAATTTAAAAAATTATATTTTTTTGGTGTAGATCCAAACTACATAAATTTTGGTATAATGCCGAAGCATAATGTAAGCACACAAACTATTTCAAAATATATATAAATAAACCCAAATTATCACTTTTTGGAGTTTAAGTAAGTTATAATGGTAAACTGATGGATTTATTAAATTGATTTTATTTCATATTTATAAAAAAATAATGAAAATATCCATAAAATGCCTCACATGATTATGTTATACAAAGATAGTCATTATGATATAAGCATGCACAGTCAACAATGTACTGAAATATAACTCAACAAGTAACAAGCAATGTACTAAAATATCAAATTTAGGTGAATCAAAAATCAAAACATTCTCTGTCTCTCTAAACATATGGAAATGTTTGATACATAAAAAAATACTCTATAATAGAAATAAGCTAAAAATCTCTACCATAGAACTCCATATATAAATATGCAACTGGTACATGAGTTTAACCAAAGGAATGAACCAGATATAGACAAAATAGATGGGACTTACAAAGAACTTCTCATTGAGATTGATTAAGAGAGAAGAGTTGATCCTTTCTACTTAAAAATTCTATGTATTGAAGCTTTACAGTCCCTGAGGCTCCTCCTCTACTCTTTCTTTTATTGATCTTCCTAAAAATTGCACTTTTAGAGTGATATGGATCTCCTATCAAACACTCTCACTGATCTTCTCAAGAAAATCCACTCTAATACCATATCATAAATGACAATAGATACCATGGATCTTCATCCTAGACACCATCAATATAAAATATTCAGAGAAGAGAGAGATTCACCAATAAAGACATTGTATTAATACATATAATATACAATATATGTGTGAAACCAATAATGGTTGAATTAGAATATGACTCTCTAAAAGACTACATCTCCTCTAGCTCAAGAGATGGATCTAAGCTCCATTATTATCTAGGTGAACACAAATTGTTCTTATATAGGAAAATTAAGATGTGAGTGAGAGATTATTATTAGTGGAGTGAAATGTGATTTTATTTTCCAAGTTTAACCTAACCCTTCTCACAAATGTGAGGATAACTGCCACATTAATTGTGCATTTAATAATTATATGCACATAATAAATCACATCTTGGTAACACATCTACCTAAGGTGGACTTACATCAAGTGTAAATATGACACACTCTAACACCTAGTATGCTCAAGAAAAATCAACATTTTAAATAGATTATGTCACCATATTTCAAATCATTAATTATTACTCGCATATTAATACATACAAAAATCAGATAATCGAGGTTTATCATAGGTGCCTGATTATACTAATAGTGTATAAGAACACTCAAAAAATACTTTTCAATTTAGTACATCTACATTTGGTGAGCATATATATGTTTCATGGGTCAGCCAATATGGTAAATATAAAAGAGCCATCTATAAACACAAATCAATCGTAAGGTTATACCTAGAAACACATTGGAAAGTCCCTACAAACTTAAGAAATCCTTTAACACTCTTTTGAGGCTTTATGACAAAGGATATCAAAAAATTTAAGGTCATGTACACCAAAGTTTTGAATGATACTCAACAATGGTGGCTAATTTTGGCTAACATGCACCTTAAACCCTAAATCATAACCCTTAAACCCTAAATCGATCGATTTAGCCTAAATTTACATTCTTTAGATTAAGAATTAGGATCACAAGGCTTGATTTAACCCAAATCACATCACTAATTTCCCCAATTGACTAATTATCTCAATATGTGATGACATTGGGGCTAATTGAGCCCAAAATCACATTATATAGTCACAAATAGGTTCAACAAGATTAAATTATCCCCAATTACTTTTGTGGCTCAACCCTATACCCTAAACCATAAATATAATACCCTATACCCTAAGCACTAAACCCTAAACCCTAAATCGTAAACCTTATAACATCATCCATCCTTATCCCACAACCAGGGGAAAGTCTAATCCATATCCTTATCCAAGTCCTAAACCTAATAAACATCGTTAGTCTATCCAAGTCTATCCTAAGTCCACAATCACATCTTGATCATCCTAGTCCAACCCATCCCCCAATCACTCATCTCATCATTAGACAAGACATTGTGACATTGCATGTAGATACTTGTGTGTGTGTTACTTGTTTATTTTATTTGTTTTATTTGCATGCCTTTCATCATGTATATATCTTGTTTATCTTATTCTTTATGATTTATGAACAAGGATGCCATGAGGTTATACATGGATAGAATAATGCTTATAAGTGCCCTCGATGATCTAAAGTTTGCCATTTGCCCATACACTTTGGCATGATGTCCTCTTGGTCATAGTCATATCATAGGGCATACTGCCAAGTGTTAGATTTATCATATTGCTTAGACTATAATGAGCTTTATGAAAGTTATGATGGCTTGATCATCCACATCCTCATCATTCATCTAATCATCTCATCATCTCTCTTCTTCATCACTAATATACTCCTCTTAACCCATCTGACTAACATACAATCTTCTAATCTTCATCTCATCATCTACATCATTATCCTATAATCACTAACATCACACTGTAATCACTAATCCTCATCATCATCACCATCTTCTAGTCAGAACTACATCAGCCTGAGGTATTTTTAGACTATGTAGAAAACACTTGGCCATGTTTTAATAAATCAACCACTATCTATATAATCCATACTCATCTCCTAGTCTTTTGGTCTCTAGATAACATATTTTATTCTCTCTTATCCTTTTAATTATATTGATCGACTTAGATTTGAGCTACACCCATCATCAAAATTATCAAATCATCATCTTAGCTTAGCCCATAGCTCTCCCTTACATGCATTCTTGCTTGGGATACATCTAAAGATTGAGGCCTTTTAATCCTATAATTATCATGTTATGATTTATTCCCCTTGAGGATGTGTTGACAACTGTGAAATCCATCATCTTAAATCTTTGTGCATGTGTCTTTACCAGGGGCATCATCAATTTGTAGCTCACTACTCAGGTTGATCATATTATTCATCTTCTATCTCACACTTGGTATCCCATCCCCTCATATACCCATTGAATCCCACCCCTCATTTCTTATTTAGAGTGGCCATCCATCTCATTCTTCCCTGCATGTCCCCTTGAGGGGGCATCATATCCCCTAACATCACATCTACTAACATTCATCCATGACATGGTTTTTATTTGAATGACCATTACTCCCTCCACTTAAATCACTCACAATACCCTTTGAAAGAGGGTCAAAATGTATGCTTATAAATTTTCTCACTTATATTATAGTCAGTAATATTCCTATTAGTCAATACTAATTCCACTTAATCTTATTTATCCTACTAGTTTATCTACTTTTTAGTTATTTGTCTAATGTCCCCTTCTTCATATTTCATCATTATATTAACCTTATTCATCCCCACTAAATAATTAATTTATCCTAAATCCTCATTATCCTAATCTAACCCCACTTACCTATTATTTGGGAATTTTAAATTCCTAATGTCCTACCTACTAGCCTATGCCTAGGCTCTCCTAGACCCCTAGTCCCTAATCACCCACCTAATCCCTATCTAATAACCTATTTAAGCCTAATTAATCCCTAATAAGATTATATAATTTGAGGATTATAGATTCCTCTCTATTATAACCTTTGTCTCTATAAGCCTCTAAATCTATAGGCTTTTAAGGAATTTTAAATTCCTTGGATAATTCTTATCCATTGATCTCTTCAACCTAACTTCAAATCTCTGCCATAGATTCTTCCCTCTTTCTATTTAAAGAGATCCTCTCCTCCATGAAAGGCCAATATAAGCTATCTAACTTCTCCATGTCAATTGAGTCATTGAATCCTTCATCAAGCATCCTTATCATGCCTTCATAATGTCACAAATATGAGTCAAGGTATATCAATCTAATCTCAATCTCTTTTTATTTTGCATTCTGTTTGATCATGGTGTAGGAAATTTAGCTTTAAGATCATAGTGTTGGTTTTGCATTATATCCATCCATTATTATTTTGGTTCTAATGGCTCTATCACTTTACCCAGTAGTTGGATATTTGAGTGTTTAAATTGTGTAATTTAATCCATAGAGCTCAAATTTTAACTACAGTGACACTTTTAGCATATAATAGAGCTAATCACAAGTAAAATAAACATAAATTATTGGTTAGATGTGTAAGGGTCACAATAAAACTTACATTACCATAATCACACGTTTTTTCCTTGAATTAGAGATAAATGAGTAATCACAAACAAGTGTGCCTAAAATTAGTTACATTTACCTTGGTTGCAACTAGATATGTTGTATTATGTCTCTTTTGGCCAAGAAGGGACCTAATTTCAAGTAAACTTGGCATAAATGGGTGGTGAGGTGTGCATGGGTTACCAATATCACCTATACTTCCCCATGCATACCACTTTGACATGAATTCAATTTCAATTAGAGTGACCACCCACACATGTTTCTATTACATGTTGTTCATGTGTTTTCCATTGTATTAACAATGTTGTTGAATAGGATTTCCATTGAATTGTCACAAATAATATCCATGAATTTTTATTTTGGAAAAATGTTAAAAATTTGTGAAGGGTGAATGTTTGCTGGGCTGCTTAATTTGTGAAAAATTTGCAAACATTGTGTTTCTTGACACTTTTTATGTTTGCGAAGATTGTGCTACATTAATTTTTTTTAATTGTGTTTCTTAACATAATATATGTTTTTGAAGTTTTTAAAGCTCGTACAATTATTATTTTTCAAAGTTTTTGAAGTTTTTAAAGCTTAATTTTTATTGCTTCTATTGTTTACATGTGTTGTTCATGTTTATTATCTATGGGTGATGATGACAAAATTATGTTTAGCAGTTGACTATGGAGAATAACAATGGATAACTCGCTTTTAGGTGAAATTATTTAAAATTTCATTAAGCTTATGATCCATTTATAGACTTAATGATAGATAATAAATAAAATTAATTACATATATAATAAGAAAAATCAATTATAATACATTATCAAACTAAACATCTCTAATTTCATTACATTTCTTAAATACCATTCTTTACTTATATAAGAAGTTAAATACATTTCATTTCATTATTTTATGGTAAAACAAAACTTAAACCATCCAAGGTGGAAAAATTGAGCTGTACCCTTCATTCTCTATATTTGAAGATAGGGGAGTCATTGTTGGTCCTTCAATGACTGTGTCCTTAATGAGATTTTCTATGATGTTAATAGAAAGAGGAGTGATACCACATAAACCAATTAGTGATTAAATGTTATCGTGTCAGTAAATATCTGATGTTGTTCTGGTAGAGGGTTGGATTCCATCCTATAACTCCTTCACCTCTATAATTCTCTTATGGCCTTCTTGAATACCTTCTCTCGTTTCTATTGTTCTCTCTTTTTCTCCTTTTCTTGCATTTGTTGTATCTTCTCCTACTCCTTCATATGTCTTTTTCTTGCATTTTAAAGTTTTTGATTTTCCCTTATTTCCCTCTCAACTTGCCTAAAGGCTTTCCTATCACCAGCCTATTGTTTCTTCATAGCCTTCAATTCTTCATTTTATTTCTTGCAGGTCTCATGTTCTATAAAAAAATGGTGATGCTTGTCTGATATGAGAATTTATGATTGACATCTTAGCATGAGTGTAATTTTTACAAATTTTTTTATAATCTAAGTTCCATAGGAAATTTCAAAAATGCCAACATTAGAGTTCAACACTCATTACCATATGCTTGTCTACATTTATTGATTTCTATAATCTTCTAATTGGAATATATATTAATGGTTTCATCATCTACACTCCATTATCCATTTAGTGCATAGTAATGAACCATTTTTGGTGGAATGAAAGGAGGTAGTGGTGACATTGACATAGTGACATCATTTTTAATAATTTCATAATTTAGGCCTAGATTTACTACTCCTGCGCTTAACCAATCAGATGGGATTAATTGCTTAAGCAAACTTAAACTGTCTTAGTTGAAACTAAATGATGCATCTATTTCATTACAATGTAATTTAAATCCCCTTCACTATTAATGTCTATAACATTTGGATAAGGTGTTTCATGTTCAACACTTTATGCATTGGCACCATTTACTGCATTTACTATTTCACCTTCTTCACCTCAGAAAACATTACCTTCCTTCGTTTGCTCCATCTTCTCCATTGTAGCTTTAATGTCTTCCTTAGTCAGACCTATCAACCTCATACCATTTTATTAAACACTTACCTCATCCTCTTTCACATGGAACATTTCACTTAGATTCATATCATTAGATAGTGCCTCTGGGTCAAGGGGCCATATACCTATCTATAGAAATCTAGATTTCATATTCTTTGTAGTTAGTGCCATCCTCATACTTATGGTATGCAAAGTGGCAAATTATTATCTCTTTATATTAAACCATGGTACATATTCATCCATACCATTATTTCATTATTGAAGTAGGATTTTAATGGACTAAAGACATTTACATCAAGTGGATGTAATTTGTGGCTAGTATATGCGTGTAATGTAAGGAGATATATCCCAAAAGCTCTAGCCTTTGCAATCATTGAAAGTGTGATATGTTTTCATGCCCATAAAAAATGATAAGATGTATATTACTAGGTGAAACTCCTCTATGTAAAAATCTAACAAAATGATGTATCCAATTCATGAGCAGTTCTTTTGTCATCCAAGCATGGGCTTGGGCAGCCATGCATGCACCTAATTGACATACAATAATGAAATTATAAAATTAAATCTTTTATTTTAAGAGATGAAATGTTTAGATTATTTTCCAAACTTCATTCACATTTACTAAAATAGTTATCCATTCTCTTCTCTTTGATATTATATGTGGCACACTCCTTACCCCTTTCTTAGCAATGACTCACATGTCACAATTCCTTCTAGCTTGTACCCCTATCTCATTGTCATTCCAAATTTTGTATGGCCCATAATTTAATTTAACATATAATATTTTCATGTTCTTATATAAATTTCACATAATGGATGGCATTGGCATGACAACCTTATCTCTACCTAGTCTTTCGGTTGTTCTCATAAGCATATTAGGGTGGCTATTTTTGAATCCTTTCTATCATGATTTATCGAGGAAACCATCATTGAAAGTGTTGGGCATACTTTCACATATGTGGGCCATGTGTGACTTCAAATGTGATATGTTCAACCCATGCCCCATGTCGGTTAAGTCCTTGCACAATTGCACTATATCACTTTCTTATGCTATTGATATAATAATGGGTGGGCCCTTCTTATTAATAGAATTGATTCCTTTTAGCCAATTCAATAAAGTAATTATTTTGATGCCCCACTTAACCACTACTTCATTTATGGAGTAATTATTATGGTTCACATTTCCCATTGGACTTTCCATATCTTCCATTGTCCACTCCAACTGTAATTACACACATGCATTCGGAGTAACACCTGTATTGGCCTTTTTATCTACATGGTTGGCCGAGGGGTATATCGTATGGTTTAAAGTGGGTTGCAAAACTTTATTAACATATTCATCAACATATTTAGGAATTTTGAATCTTATGTTCTTCATAGTTGCACATGACCATTTTTAGATAAATTGCATCATCTTCTTCACATTCCTCACACTTAATAATAAAAATCAATAAATTATATAAGTAACTAAAAATATAATGGAAAACATAAGACAAAAAATGATGTGAAAGAATGTTTGGATAATTTAATATGTGAATGAATAATACAACTAGAATAAATCACATAAACATATGACAAGCATAGTAATATGAGTTGAGAGAAGGATTTTGTTTAAATACATTTGAATGGACATTTAATGGTACGTTAATGGCATTATTAATTTTATTGGTATGTGAATGGAAACCTATGTGGATTATATGCACATAGCAATAAAGTTAATTTTTACAAACATTCTTAATTTTTCTATAAAGATAACCATTTACTGGTATGCAAATGGAAACCTACATGGATTCCTTTCACATACAAGTAAATGTTAATTATTGTGGACATACTCATCCTCAAACATGGCACATCATTTTATATTTATGACCGATAGTAATTTAAGTGAAAACTAAGATAATGTGTTCATTTAAAAATTATTAGTGGTCATAATTTTAAACCTAGTGGTTTAAGTTTGCCTCCTCAGGTGAGCCCATTAGATAAGATGTAAGAGGGAACAAAAAGAAAAAAAACATTTATTTGACATGAACATATGCAAAACACATCAACATATGGTTGTTCACTACTAGGATAATTGAAATGGACCCCATAAATGGGGAGTCTTTAATGATTTTCACTGCTATGGGGTGACTTTCAATGCTTCATGTAGTGAAGCATCTTGAGGGCTTCCATAAACATTAGATTATAATTAACTTATAAAATTTGAATGAATTACGCAACAAAATTAGTTGATAGGTACATATGAGAATAACATATTTTGGTATGTGCATGACAACCATTTGGGATTACATCTACACAATAGTGACTGTTGCATCTTACAACCCATGTCATGCAAGGAAATAGAAATGCAACATATAAATGAATCACATAGTGACATGATTTTTTAAAAAAATATAGGGATTACATTAAAATACAAGAAAATTTGGAGTAAGATGTGATTGCAAACATGTGGATGACATGGATTTAGAATTGGGTAAAATTTTATCCCTCCAACAAGCATATTCCAACAAAGGCATTGAAGGCAAAATGATAATAAGAGGCATGAGAAAATAAAAATAACACAACTCTGGGTTCATTAATAGGCAACACACCTGTATGTAATGTTTCATCACTCCTTTAACATACTAGTAAATGTTTAGTCAGATATGAAGGCATGATTAAAAAGATATGAACATAGAAGGCACAATAATAGTAGTTTTCATCCCTCCATTCAGTGAATTGAAACTCCTCTATGAAATGTTGCATGGCTGAGAAATTTTTGGTAGGTTCCATGACCATTTATGGGGATGAGGTATATGAAACAGGTAGGGAGAGATGTTTTTGGTGTAATGTTATATTGTTCCATTAACATACTAGTAAACATTTACTTATATGTGAAGGCATGCAAAAAATATATGGAAAAATAACACACTAAAAAACCTATGAACCTAAAAGGCACACAATAAAAAATAAGAACATACAAGGCAAAATAACTGTAACAACCATGAAAAAATATAAATAACATGGGATGCTTATTTATGGCACATAATGTGGCATTAACTTGCCATAGTAATGGAGAAAATCCTATCAAGCCATGTGGAAAATTGTGGTGGCTTCCATTATAATGACCCACACATCTACCATCCTGACCTCAACCCAACATAAATGTGTTGCTTATATAATGACCAAATTTAAAAAGGAATATCCCATAAGCTTTAACCCATGCTATATATGTAGGAGATAGTACGAGATTACACAACCTCAAGATCAAGCTAATTGCATAAGTATTTCATAGAAGAGGTTAAAAGTATAACACTGATCTAGACCTACAAGTAGCATTAAAACCCCCTAAACCAGGTTAGAAAGGAGGACAATGGATGAATAATATTCTCCTTCACACAATGCCATCATGCACAACTCACCAAACTAGATCCAAGGCAAGAGATAGGCAAATAAAGTCTCATATTGCATCAAGAGGTAATTTTTACAAATGTTTGACAGGGTCGAGCCTAATCAAGATGAGCATACTTTGTAGTATCCCAAAGAGTTTCCTATCTCCCAAAAAGATAAAAAGTCTAAAATATGAGAACCTTTTTAAAGGAGAAGTGACCAAGATATATAGGAAAAATGAGTCAGAGAGAAGGATGTGGGAGCACAACATCATAAAAAGAATTGACCCAAGTCATTAATTGAACCTAAACTACCACGTGTTCTTTAGCCAATGAAATCCTTGCCACCTTTTTTATCAATCAGGGCACTGCTTGTGGCTTGTTGAGTGAGGAGATATCCAAGGCTCTTAAGATGTATTGAATTCCCCTAGCTATAGTTCCCAACACTAGACCTCTTCTTTGATCTTCTATGCATCTTTCCACTTGGCTTCTACATAGGGACAAACCCCTCACATCTATAATCCTGACTGAGCTTTGATTATTTATGATTTAGATAGCTATTTATTGAGAGCATGGCTCAAGATATTCCTTCATTGAGTACATATAAATACCCCTTATTTTGAGAACTAGACTTGGGTTTACTATAGAGGAAAACTAATCTAAGATTATTAGTTTTCCTATAGTCTATATAGATGGCACTTTGATCGATGCTTAGTCCATTTTACAAAAAATTAATACCCTTTTGGCCTATATTAAGTCTAATACACCTACTTTACCTCTATAGATATATACTAGAAATGCTTGGTCCATATAGTTTATCCTGGTTCAACTCGGGTTGAGTTCGTGCTTGGTTCCATGTATTTTCTGCTAGCTCAGGTCTATTCATTTGCTTTTCCTGAGTTGAATTGCTCCATAGACCTTAGTCAAAAATTTCTTGGCTCAGTCCTATGTTCATTAGCTATCGATATTGACTTAGATTCATGAACCTTTGAATTTCATTTTCTCCATCAGATCTGCTAGGTACAAACAAATGTGAGCCCTCGAATCTATCTTTAAAATGTTAACTTTGTCCCCACTTACGCCATGTGTCAGATGTGCATTTGATTTTCAGATCTAATGTCAATCTATAGCCTTATACACTTATTCCATATGTTAACCTCTCGATCCCTTTGATTGTTTGACCCATCTCAAACCATTGGATCAAGATGTATGATTAAATGTGAACTATTGATCTACTGGGACCCATTGTTTGAAATCCAACGACTAATTCACGAGTTTAAAATTGATGTCCTCGATCTCATCAAATGACATTCATGTGACCATCATTAATGTTCATGTGGTCATTAAATTTAAGATGAAAAATGTTGGTTTTGATTTATCTTAAACTTGAAGATAGTGTGAAGGTCTTATGTTGCAAGTCCAACTTTAAAGGCCTATAACTTGAAGCGTAAAAGTCATGGAGGCACAAAATTTTCAAGAGATGTTCTTGAGGCCAAAAAAAACAAACCCATTTGATCTAATCAACCCAATAGCCTTATAATTATGACTAAAAAATGTTTAAGTTAACTAGTCCATTCATTCCGACATGATGTTCTAACGATGGTCTATTTTAATTGGCTAAGTATGGGAAACTTTGTGAAATTTAACTGAGGAGCCAACATTGAAAAACATAAATTCTATTGTGCTTAGATGCATGGACTAAAACTTAGTGTATAACAATTAGGGACTAATATGAACAAGACCATATGATTGTTTTCTCCAAAAATTACCACACATGTGAGATATGGCCTTTGGTGGATGACCAAAAAATTGGTGCATCTATTCTTCGGACTAATGTGAACAGACCCATGTGACCAATTCTTCTTGATTCATCTACACGTGGTAATGATGGTGATAATAATCTGCCTACTCATAATTTCTTCCACTAGACCCAAGTGTCTAGATGAACACAATGAAGATGACAAGGATAAATCAACTCTAGGTTACAGAACCTATCAATGCATCCAAAAGACTTATTCACAGGACAAGATCCATATCTCTAAAGAAACTATGAAATCCTAAGCTTATCCTCAAGTTGAATGGTGGATAAGCAGATGTATAATATGTCTTATTACTTCTTCTCTTCTCTTAGAAATGGTGAAATGATTGTGTTTATATAGGTAGATCTAACCCTAAAACCTTTCAAAAGTTTTGATTGACAAGGTCAACCCGATTGACCTAGTATTAAAATTGATAAAAAACTAACTAGATAATGAACTATGTCAGCCATGGCTAGCTTAGTTCTTAGTAAGCTTTTATAAATAATAATAATACAGGGTCCATGTGGTTGACATAGTCATGTAAACTTATAAAAAAGGTTTTAGGTCAAAGGAAACGGGTAATTAAGATGGCAAATGACTAGAGGAGGGTGCAAAATAGGAAGCAAAGCTTAGGGGAATGGTTTTTAAAAGACACATGTGTAGATATCGACTAGAAAAAGGGATAAAAATCTTCTGAAGCACCAATGGTCTGCCCACCCCTTTCTTGATGAACTCTTTAAGGTGTACACTTAGAGAGATTGAGACTTAATGGGTTCCTATAAGATAGAAAACATCAATAATTGATAAAGTTTGAAAATATTATTTATATACAATAACCACACAGTTGAATGCATATTTTTGACTTAAAAAAAAAACTTAAACTTCAGCCATGCTAAATACTATGAATTTTAACAAAGTTTTTCTTAAAAATACTACTACAACATCGACTACATTCTTCTCTTTCTAAATATATATATTTTTATTACTTTTAAGGTAGCTATCTTATCTTATTTATAAGTAAGTCTTTTTATAATGCTATATGCCACAACTATACATGTTAATCTTTGTTTATATATATTTTTATTCATTGACTCAAATTGAATAAAAATATATGGTTATAAACTAGACCTAATTCTATACACATTCAAAAAAATCTAATTTTTGATATATTTTGAGGTAGTTAGTGGGCACATGGTCAGACATACATTTTTGATCTTATTTAAGAGTATACTGACTTATTAAATTTGTAAATAAAATAATTCATTAATTAATTTACTAAAATATAGGTTGCAAACTAGATGATCTTACCTAGATTTATACCAGGGGATTTAAATAAAAATCAAATGATGATAAAAAAATGGTGGGGCACACAGATAACTATCTAGTATGATTTTTCTAAAAAATAATACCACCTCTTTAAATTTATGATATTTTCCCTAATTATACTATAGTTCATTACCCACACTTCTTAGTGATGAAGTTATACTTAAATTACTCCAGGATTGAGAACCTTAGGTTTCACAAAAGCATAATAAAATTGGACACTTCATGCAAAAAGCTCCTTGTTTTAATAATTTCATTGCTAGTGTGGATATTTCAACATATCGTATTAATTCTCTCCCTCATACTCCATATCATTTTTAAGACAAAAATTCTATGTTCATCAAATAATCCACAAAAATAGAATATAGTAGACCAACATGTCCTTGACCTATTACTGTCTCTAAATAACTCACTCTAACATAACATGATAACTTTATCTTATTCTTTGACAAGTATCATGAATAATTTTCTTAGTCATATGAAGATATGTTAGGTATTAATCCTAGCACCATCGTAAATAATATCATCACTTACACAAATGCCAAACCTATTGGAAAAAAATAAAGAAACTTTCCACCTAAAATTTCTACCTTGTGTCATAAAGAAATCATTGAACTTTTGGATGCCAAATTCATCAAACCTATCAACTACTTAGAATATCAAACATCGTTCCCATTAATAAAAATGTCACCATGGTTATATATATATGCATTGATTTTTGAAATCATAACTTAGCTTGTCCAAAAGACAACTTTCCCTTACCTTCAATAGATGCTATAGTTGATTCCATTACCAGATATGAAATTTTATCACTTATGGACAGTTTCTCAGGCTATAACTAAATTCACATAACTCCTGAAGACCAACATAAAACAACATTTAGTATAGAGTAGGGCACCTATTGTTATGTCAAAATGCCTTTCAGCCTAAAAAATGCTAGAACAACCTATCAACATGCAATGACCCACATCTTCCATGATATTATACATAAGATAGTGTAAACCTATGTAGATGATTTCATTTCTAGACATAAATGTTGTAAAATACACCTCACCAATCTAGCTATCATTTTTTTATCAACTATTTACATATAAACTTAGACTTAACCAATACAAATGTGTATTTGGAGTAACATTTGGTAAACTTCTAGGGTTCTCAATCTCTCTTCGAGGCATTGATATCTATCTAGCCAAAAAAATGCCATCATAAACATGCCTATTCCTCGCTCCATTCCTGACATACATACTTACCTCAGAAAACTTGGTACAATTTGATGGTTTGTCCTAAAAATGGCTTACCATATATACCCTGCCAATTCCTTTATCAAAAGGGTAATGCTCTAGAATGGAATGATTCATGCAAAAAATATTTCGATAATATGAAGGAATCTTTGATCCATCCTCTTACTATTCAACCACCTTCAAATGATTACCCCTTAATTATATATACCTCCTTTATGCCCATATCAATTGGGGCAACACTTTCCCAATAATATTATAGTGGTAGAGAGTATGCTATCAATTACATTAATCGAGGACTCATGGATTATGAAAAAAATTACAACAAAGTATAATGTGATTGCCTTGCTATATATTTTATAACTAAAAAGCATCATCATTATATGCTATACTGAACCACTTTTGTCAATTTTCATTTTGATCTACTTCATTATTTATTCTCCACATCATTATTACATGGAGATAGAATTATCAAACATATGGTCATATTGATGGAATTCGATCTTCACATTATTACATAAAAATATGTCAAAGGCCAAGTCATATCAAGTTAACATTATAACTAATTCCACCATATTTTCCAAACCTTACCATCCTCAATGTAATGGTTAAGTTGAGGCTACTAACAAAATTCTAATTAAAATATTAATAAAGACTATTTTTTTAATTCATAATGATTGGCACATTAATTTATATCCTACACAATGGGATTATTATACTAGCATACATCCTTGAATACATAAAAAAGATTTTAACTTAGAATTCCAATTAAATTTTGATGTCAGTAATAACATGGTTGAATATGAAGCTCTAAAATTAGGCATGAAAGCCACCATTGACTTAGATATCACATATTTACATGCCTTGGGTGACTCCCAACTTATCTGTGCCTAGGTTAGTGGTGATTATCAATGCAAAATAAAAAATTTAATCACATATCATCAAATGGATACTACACTTGCCAAAGAATTTTCTTCTTTTAGAATTAACCAATTCCAAGAGATCAAAATTCAATAACTAATTCTCTTTCTTCATCCCATTTTATTTCACCCTCATCAAGTACATAATGATTCCTAATTTCTTATCCAAATCATAAAATAACCTACTTCTATAAAACTAAATGATTTGATATTCTGTCAAATTATAGTTATCCCTATTTGACAAAGCCCATGGTATAAAAACATAATTCAATTTATTTAATATCAAACTTACCCTCCAGACATAGATTCTCATGGAAAGTCTCTAATACATAAAAAAAGCTTTTATGTATGTGTTTTGATAAAACACCCTTTATTACCATAATAAAGAAGAAACCCTACTTCATTGTGTAATGCAATAAGGGATACTTACTCTCTTAGAGCAAGCACATGGGGAATTTGCATTGGTCATTATAGTGGACATGCAACATCCTTCAAATGCTTGCATATGGATTACTTTTGGCCTACTCTACAAAAATGTGCTATTAATTTTACTTAAAAGTGTAAGCCTTGTCAACTCCATTATGATCTAATCCACTCACCACCAATTGAGCTCCAAATAGTGGAGGCTCCTTAGTCATTCTCTATGTTCGGATTAGACCTTATTGGTAAATTAACTTGATCACAAGATGAACATGTTTTTATTATTACTTATACCAAATAGTTTACCAAATGGGTAGAAATAATGCCTCTTGTTAATTTCATAGGAACTAATTTTTAAAAATTTATCCATAAATAAATCATCTATCATTTTAAAGTTCCCCATACCATCATCTTTGATAATGGTGGCAATTTTAAAAACAAATACAAGAAACAATTATGTGCTAAATTTAAAATTTCCACCAAATTTTCCACACCTTACCATCCTCAATGTAATGGTTAAGTTGAGGCTAATAAAAAAATTCTAAATAAAATATTATAAAAGACAATTTTATTAATTCGTAATGATTGGTACCTTCATTTATATCCTGTACCATGGGCTTATTTTACTAGCATACATACTGCCACTGAGGAAAAATCATTCTAACTTGTATATGGTTTTGAACTAGTATTACCATTAGAAGTTGAAGTTCCATCTTTATGAATATCTCTTCATTGTATAATTCTGGATGAATAATTACATGGAGCTTGTCTTCATGCTTTAGATTTTCTTTATGAACACCATTTGGCTACTTTACAACATAACTACTAATACAAGGCTTGCATTTGTAAGCAACATATTAAAAAGGTCAAAGTTTAAACATTTAATGTTGGTGATTTAGTCCTCAAATTAGATTATACACATAATAAAGAATGAAAATATATCCTTCAAGGGATGATATTCATACTTCATTAGATAACCCAAGATTTGTGGTTAGGAGAAGTTTTTCAGAGTCTTTAAGGTCAAAATTTCTCATATTTTGACAAACTTAATTTTAGTGTATTGACTTTGATAAAGAGTTTTTCTACCTTGTTTTTTACTACATTTCCCCACCACTCATTTCATTTCTCCACATTGATAGTTAATTTTCATTATAAGTCCATTTTCCCAGTTTTATATTCCCTCTTCTTCACATCTTACAACATGCAAGCTCCTCTTCTTTCCATTGTAGAATAAGTTCCTCCTTCATGAAGGAGAAAGTGGGAGGGTGAAGAAGTTCACCTTTCTTGTAGCTTAGGAGGGTATCCTTACAACTAGGGACCTTGAAAGCTCTTGAGCTGAGAAGAGAGAGAGAGAGAGTATCATAACTCTTATACACCAAGCTCATTGAGCTAAGCTATGGATGCTTGATTCATTTCTTGCACAATTAACCCTTCCTCTACCAGGAGTAGTTCTTGAACTACGTCAAAAAACACCTCCATTTTCATCTTTGTGTACTCCTTGATTGATTTTCATGAGGGGAATGTGTAAGACTTGTCCACTTTCTCTTCTTCCTAAATGGGTGACGGAGAGGGTGGTTTCATAAGAGGGGGTATGAAATAGTTAGGGTCATAAAAGAGGATCCAAGATGGAATATCTTCATGCTCTTGAGTGAGAATGGGTATAGGGGTAGGAGAGGACAAACTAATTGGCTCAAGCTTGAAATACTCTTTCTCCCATTGCTCAAACACTTTTTCAATGGATAATATACACCCTTTTATCTCTTGTTTCTCAACATGTGGGTATTCATCTTCTTCAATGGATGCCCAAACATTCCATAACTCCTGCAAGAAGATCTTTATCCTATCCATAACATGAATAGGGATTCTCGTCCAAGATTGAGCCTCTCCTTGATGTTCATGATTATTCTTTCTCAGTCCAATTCATTTGCTTTGCCTAAGTCAAATTGCTCAATTAACCTTAGTAAAAAATGTCCCAGCTTGATACTTTATTCATTCACTGTTGGCAATGACTCAAATCCATGACCCTTTAAATTTCATTCACTTTGTCAGATCTACCAAGTACAAACAAACATAAGCCCTTAGATCTATCTTTGAAATGTCAACTTTATCCTCACTTATCCCAAGTGTCAAATGTGCATTTGATTTCTAGATCCGTTATCAATCTACAACCTCATGCACTTATGCCACATGTACACCTCTCGATCCCTCTAACTATTTGACCCATATCACACTGTTAGATCAAGACATATGATCAAACATGAACTTTTGATCATCTAGGACCCACTAATTAAAATCTAATGGCTAGTTCACGAGCATAAAATTGACATCCTCTCTCCCATTAAATGACATTTATATGACTATAAAATGATGTTTGTATGATTTCCATTGACGTTTGAGTGATAGTCAAATTTAAGCTAAAAAGAGTTGGTTATGCTCGAGCTTAAACTTGATGTTAGCATGAACATCTTATGTTGCAAGTCTAACTTTGAAGGCCTATAACTTGAAGCATAAAAGTCATGGAGGCACCCAATTTTTAGGAGATGTTCTTGAGGCCAAAAGGAATGAACCCATTTGATCTGCTGGTCTTGGAAGCCTTCAAAGTGTGTCTATAAAATTCTCAATTTAACTAGTCCATTCATTTCTACATGACACCCTGATGATGGTCTAGTTCATTTGGCTAATTATGGGGAACTTAACGAAATCCGACTGAGGATCCAACATTGAACATGCATAACTTCTACCATGCTCAGATGCATGGCTTGAAACTTAACATGTAACAACTAGGGAAACAGTTAAACAAAACCATATGATCATTTTCTCTTTAAATTATCATACATGTGAGATATGGCCTTATCAATATGGTCACTTGGCTCTATTTGAGCTTCTTCAAAAATGGCTAAGTATGGAAACTTAGCAGATTTTGCCCAAGAGGTCAACTTTAGGTCTTTATATCTTTTGATGCACTTCAATGGATGACTATAAACTTGGTGCACATGTTCTTGGGACTAATGTGAATAGACCCATATGACCAATTCTTCTTGACTCATCCACACATGGAAATGATGGCATCAATAATCTACCTACTCTAAATTTCTGCCACTAGACCTAATTGTTTAGATAAACACAATGAAGAACCTAATGAATATTAGGAGCTTTTTAGGTCATTCCAAGCACTCTTGACACCCCATTTAGTCTTTGTAACTCTTGACCTATCCTTATAAATCGACAAATTACACTTTAAGTGAACTTAAAGTATTTTAAAATCTTTTTTGGTAAAAATCAGATCCTTGAACCACTCATTCCATCCATAACTTTTGTTCATATGCTCATCCATTAGCAACCTCATTCATAATGGACATAAGCTTGGTATGTGGGCCAAAAAGGGATAATAAGAAGAACAAAGTTATGAATACTTACCTTTGAATACGAACTCACCAAAAATTAATCTTTCCTTTGGCCAAGGTTCTTTACAAGAGGTTGTCATGGTATGTAAGGATGACGAGGATAAATTAGATCTAGGCTACACAACCTATCAATACATCTAAAATACTTCTCCATAAACCAAGATCCATATCTCTAAAGAAAGTATGAAATCCTAAGCTTATCCTCAATTTGAATGGTGTATAAGAAGATGCACAATCTATCTTCTTCTTCTCTTCTCTTATAAATGGTGAAATGATTGTGTTTATATAGGTAGATCTAACCCTAAAACCTTTTGAAAGTTTTGATTGACAAGGTCGACCCGATTGACTTAGTATTAAAATTGAGAAAAAACTAACTAGATAATGAACTATGTCATCCATGGCCAACTTAGTTCTTAGTAAGCTTTTATAAAAAATAATTAAACAGGGTCGATGTGGTTGACATAAGCATGTAAGCTTCTAAAAATGGTTTTAGGTTAAGGAAAGGGATAGTGAAGATGGAAACTGACTAGAGAAGGGTGCAGAATAGGTGGCGAAGCTTAGGGTAATAATTTTTAAGAGACACATGTGTAGATATCAAGTATAAAAAAGGGATAACAATGTTATGAAGCACCAATGGTTTTCCCACCCCTTTCTTGATGCACTCTTTAAGGTGTACACTCATAGAGATTGAGACTCGATGGGTTCTTGTAAGATAGAAAACATCAATAATTGATAAAGTTTGAGAATAATATGTGTATAAAAAAAGCTTATAGTTGAATGCATATTTTTGACTAAAAAATAATAAGTAAACTTTAGCCATGCTAAACACTATGAATTTTAACAAAGTTTTTCTTAACAATACTACTACAACATCAACTACACTCTTCTCTTTCTAAATATATATATCTTTTTATTTTTATTACTTTTAAGGTAACTATCTTATCTTATTTATAAGTAAGTCTTTATATAATCCTATATGCCACAACTATACATGTTAATCAATATATATATATATATATATATATATATATATATATATATATATATATATATATATATATATATATATATATATATATATATATATATATATATATATATATATATATATATATATATATATATATTGATTCATTGATTCAAACTGAAAAAAAAATATGGTTGTAAAGTAGACCTAATTCTATACACATTAAAAAAAATCTAATTTTTTATATATTTTGAGGTAGTTAGTGGGTGCATGGTTAGACATACATTTTTGATCTTATTTAAGAGTCTACTAACCTATGAAATTAGTAAAAAAAATAATTCATTAATTAATTTATAAAAATATAGGTTACAATCTAGATGATCTTACCTAGCTTTCTACTTGGGGATTTAAATAAATATCAAATGATGATAAAAGAATGGTGGGGAACACAAATAACTATCTAGTATGATTTTAATAAAAAATAATACCACCTCTTTGAATATATGATATTTGTCCTAACTATACTATGGTTCATTACCCACACTTCCTAGTGATGAAGTTATACTTAAATTACTCCAGGATTGAGAACCTTAGGTTTCACGAAAGCATCATAAAATTGGACACTTCACGCAAAAAGCTCCTTGGTTTAATAATTTCATTGCTAGTGTGGATCTTTCAACATAACCTATTTATTCTCTCCCTCATGCTCCATATCATTTTTAAGACAAAAATTATATGTTCATCGAATAATCCACAAAAATAAAATAAAGTTAACCAACATGTCCCTGACCTATTACTATCTCTAAAGAACTCACTCTAACATAAAATGATAACTTTATCTTATTCTTTGACAGCAATCATGATTAATTTGCTTAGTCATATGAAGATATACCAGGTATTGATCCTAGCACCATCATAAATAATATCATCACTTACACAAATGCCAAACCTGTTAGACAAAAACAAAGAAACTTTTCACCTAAAATTTATACCTTGTATCATAAATAAATCATTGAACTTTTGCATGCCAAATTCATCAAAACTCTCAACTACTTGGAATAAATATCAAACATCATTCACGTTAATAAAAATGTCACCATGGTTATTCATATATGCATTGATTTTTGAAATCATAACTTAGCTTGACCAAAAGACAACATTCCCCTACCTTCAATAGATGCTATAGTTGATTCCACTACTGGATATGAAATTTTATCACTTATGGATAGTTTCTCAGAGTAGGGTACCTATTGTTATGTCAAAATGCCTTTCAGCATAAAAAATGATAGAATGACCTATCAACATGCAATAACCCACATCTTCCATGATATTATACACAAGATAGTGTAAACCTACGTAGATGACCTCATTGCCAAATCTAAATGTTGTACAATTCACCTCACCAATTTAGCTATCTTTTTTTATCGATTAATTACATATCAAGTTAGACTTAACAATTACAAATGTGTATTTGGAATAATATCTAGTAAAATTTTAGGGTTGTTAGTCTCTCTTTGAAGCAATGATATCGATCTAGCCAAAATAAATGCCATCATCAACATGCCTATTCCTCGATCCATTCCTGACATACATACTTACCTTTGAAAACTTAGTATAATTTGATGGTTTGTCTTAGAAATGGCTTATCATATATAATTTATCAATTCATTTACTAAAAGGGTAATGCTCTAGAATGGAAAGATTCATGCCAAAAATCTTTTGATAGTATGAAGGAATCTTTGATCCATCCTTTTACTATTCAACCACCTTCGAATGATTACCCCTTAATTATATATACCTCCTCTACCCCCATATCAATTGGGGTAATGCTTGCCCAATAATATTATACTGGTAGAGAGTATGCTATCTATTACATTAATCGAGGACTCATGAATTATGAAAAAAATTATACCAAAGTAGAACATGATTGCCTTGCTATATATTTTATAGCTAAAATGCATCCTCATTATATTCTATATCGAACCACTTATGTCAATTTTCATTATGATCTACTTCATTATTTATTCTCCAAATCATTATTACATGGAGATAGAATTGTCAAACATATGGTCATATTGATGGAATTTGATCTTCACATTATTACATAAAATATATCAAAGGACAAGACATATCAAGTAAGCATTATAACTAATTCCACCAAATTTTCCAAACCTTACCATCCTCAATGTAATGTTTAAGTTGAGGCTACTAACAAAATTCTAAATAAAATATTAAAAAAGACTATTTGTTTAATTCATAATGATTGGCACTTTCATTTATATCCGACACAATGGGATTATTATACTAGCATACATCCTCGAATACATAAAAAAGATTTTAACTTAGAATTCCAATTAAATTTTGATGTCAGTAATAACATGGTTGAATATGAAGCTCTAAAATTAGGCATGAAAGCCACCATTGACTTAGATATCACATATTTACATGCCTTGGGTGACTCCCAACTTATCTGTGCCTAGGTTAGTGGTGATTATCAATGCAAAATAAAAAATTTAATCACATATCATCAAATGGATACTACACTTGCCAAAGAATTTTCTTCTTTTAGAATTGACCAATTCCAAGAGATCAAAATTCCATAACTAATTCTCTTTCTTCATCTCATTTTATTTCACCCTCATCAAGTACATAATGATTCCTAATTTCTTATCCAAATCATAAAATAACCTGCTTCTATAAAACTAAATGATTTGCTATTCTGTCACATTATAGTTATCCCTATTTGACAAAGCCCATGGTATAAAAACATAATTCAATTTATTGAATATCAAACTTACCCTCCAGACACAGATTCTCATGAAAAGACTTGAATACATAAAAAAGCTTTTAAGTATGTGTTTTGATAAAACACCCTTTATTACCATAATAAAGAAGAAACCCTACTTCGTTGTGTAATGCAATAAGGAATACTTAATCTCTTAGAGCAAGCACATGGGGGAATGTGGATTGGTCACTATAGTGGACATGCGACATCCTTCAAATGATTACATATGGGTTACTTTTGGCCTACTCTACAAAAATATGCTATTAATTTTACTTAAAAGTGTAAGCCTTTTCAACTCCATTATGATCTAATCCACTCACCAACAATTGAGTCACATATTTATGAATATTTCTTCATTGTATAATTATGGATGCATAATTACATGGAGCTTGTCTTCATGCTTTAGATTTTATTTATGAACACCATTTGGCTACTTTGCAATATAACTACTAATACAAGGATTGCATTTCTAAACAACATAGTAAAAAGGTCAAAGTTTAAACATTTAATGTTGGTGATTTAGTCCTCAAATTAGATTATACACATAATAAAGAATGAAAATATGCCTTAAAATGGTGGGGCCCTTACTTAATCAAAGACATCCTTAGTCCTAGTACCTATCGTCTACAAACTAATGAAGGTCATGTCTTCAAATAACCCACTAATGCAAAAAATTTAAAGACACATTTTTCTTAAATATCTCCTTATTTTCATTATTCTATATACTGTAACTACTATCACTTCTTATATGATTTTTCCAATGATCTCTCATTTTCAGCCATTTATTCTATACATAAATCTTAGTCCCCTTCTTCGATCTTTAGGTTTCTATTTATTACATTCATTTAATTCATAAGTTGCATTGTAATACTATAGATAGGACCCAATTTTCCTCATTAATATCTTTTATTTCATACATCCATTTTTAACATTTTTTTTGGTCATAAGTTTGTTATTTTACAACATTTTATGTTTACTCTCTTCTTTCTTTTGTGAGATAGATCCCATCTCCCATTTATATATAGGGGGAGGGGCAATACCATTTTCATACTTTTCACCTACTTAAGTTTATGTTTTATGAGTTAAAGTGTAAAACCATTGATAGGACTAGGCTATCCTCATAAAATCTATATATTCCTTCAAACCTTTTTGTTAACTAAGTGGTATTTTTAGAATGTTAAGAAATGGTTAAAAGTTTGTGATTCCATATTCTCAACCTTGATCTTGTTTATTTTGTGGATAAAACTTGCACAATAAATTATGTTAGAATGTTTCCCTACACTTACATACATTCTTATGATATGGAATCATATTTAATTACCAGTGTATGCCTTTCACTTTGTCACATTTTTTGTAATTTGAGGTAATTTAAATTGTTTCATGTTCACTTCCCCTTGTAGATCCATTGGGGTGTAGTAAGTTAGTAGATTGGGATAGAGGACTTTAAAATTATCTACAACTCTACATACTTTTTCATGAAAGTAATCAATCTTGACAGTAGACCAATATATCTATAAGGGGCTCTAATGAACGTGGAACGTGTTGTGGGAAGGTAGGTCCATTTCACTTTTCATGCATATAGCCTTCATGGGATGATATTCATACTTCATTAGATAACCCAAGATTTTTGTGGTTAGGAGAAGTTCTTCAAAGTCCTTAAGGTCAAAAGTTCTCTTATTTTGACAAATTGAATTTTAGTGTATTGACTTCGATAAAGATTTTATCTACCTTGATTTTTACTAGATTTCCCCGACCACCCTTTTCATTTCTCTCCATTGATAGGTATGTTTCATTCTAAATTTGTTTTCCCACTTCTATATTCCCTCTTCTTCACATCTTATAACATTCTAACATCTCCTTGTTTTTGTTTTATCTATCTTAAGGACAAAACAATATGATTGAGTGACTATGGATTATTTTATTTACACCATTGATTTACATTTTGTAGGTCTTCTAAAAGTTTATGTGTGGCAAGGTGGTAGTGGTCTTTAGGTGGTGTGTTTTTATTTTTTATTTTCATTCCCTTTTCAAAATACATGTGAAATACATATAGTATAATTTGTCATTTAATTGTGGTCAACCTTATGTAGTTATAATTCCTTGTAAAGGGTATAAAAATGTAATTAATGAATAAAACATTTATATATTAATATTAATATGTACAATATATGAAACTGTATGATATCATTATATAATAATATAATATAATCACTTGGGGCTGCTTCTTTTCTTTTTTCTTTTTTATGTTTTAAGAAGCAAGGAGAAAGAGTGGTTGAATAAATATGAACATGTTGATCATATTTATAAAATTATGAAAATAATTCACCTCATATCCCAAATCCCTGAGATCTATCAATAAACAATGCTGAAGGAAACTTAAACACAAGCATGGAAAATGTGACGAAAATCATAAGGAGTGAATCCATAATCGTAGGCAATGACTCCACATAACTATATGCCTACTTTCTCAGGATATATGGATCAAATAATTCATTGTACCTACTCATGGTGTTACCATACAAAAGATCAAAATGACAAAATATTTCTAGTTGAGTTGCATCATGATGGTGAGTGGCAATGATAGGATATTTTAGGGGATAGACTCAAAGATGTTAGAGGTGGTACACATGCAAAGTTTAGTGGCTTGTCAAGGTTTGATGAGGATGTCATGAGAGATTATTTGATTGTAATAGGGTTCCATGTCCAATGTGTGGTTCAAATTAATGCTACACTATTGTTGATTTGGAGATAAGACATTAAAGTGCAAGAGTCTATCTTTTAGCTTCCATTCATCCATGCTACTAATATATTAAAACCTTCAACAATAACATCCAACTTAAAATCATATGGAAATAACATACATAGACCCCTATAATAAAGGGCATGGCTATACAAAACATGAAAATAGTGAAATATTTCATGCTGAGTTTTATAGTGATGATGAGGACAACGTCAAGGAATTTCAGGTGATTTTTTATACTAAGGGGCATATAATGATATAATATTATATATTTTATAATAATGTAATTTAATATTAGCATTGATGGACATGTTACCATTTTGAATACAAGAAAATTTATTTGTGGAAACATACGGATAACATTTGTCTCATATGATTTACACTTACGCATGTGACTACCTTAAATTTTAAATTGGCAGTCAATGTAACATTACTCTAGAATGATACATGTAAGTTATTTTAAAGTACAATGGTGACATCTTTGATTGGTTATTTTCTATTGTTAAGGGTGAACGAAGACATCATGAGAGTTGTTTTGATTGGAATAAGGGTCCATATCTCATATGCAATTTGAATCAACAATGCAATGTCATTGATGTTGGGATAACACATTGAGGTCCCAAATTATATCTTGTAGCTTCCATTCATTCATGATGCCAATATTGAACACCAACACTAGCTTTAAGGCAACTTTTGGATTTATATGAACAATCGGGAAGATATTTAATGTCTTGCATTGGGAAAAGACGTTTCATGGAAGTGTCTTGGTGGTGCCATGTGTGGCCGTACGTTGATCTTGTCCAGGGAAATAAAATCATAACTTAAATATGTTTGATAGATTCAGAGATTTCGGTAATGTATTAATTTCGTGATGTTAAACGCTTGTTTTTTTAGTCTCAAATAAGGGGACGTTTTTAAGATCAGATAAGGTGTCATTTTTAAAATCAGATTGTGTGACATTTTGAAGTGTTTGTAACAGTCCATTAATTTTTGCTTGTGTTATTTCTGTGGCATAATTATCGTGGTCTCCCATCTTACATAAATTATGGTGGGCAAGCTCTGGCAATGAGGTAAATAATAGGGCCATCACCATTATTTCATTGAGAAAATCATGATACACACGTTGATGGCAATCTCTTTCAAGAAGCTATGCCATTTTTTTTGCTAACAGTCGTATTAATTGTAAGATGTTTAATGTTAACTTAGAAAGGGATGCATAGCACTCAACGGTATTGCTTAGAGTCTTGCATGATCTTACTGTCGTAGTTAAATCTGTATCAAAGCATTAAAGAAGGGAAAGGACCAGTTAAATGCCACGTGAAACCACCTCTTAGTTAAATCTGTATCTTCATATTATACCACCTCCTAGTTTAGAATATTGGATTTAAATAGTTTAAAATTTAAATAGGTTGTTCGATTGGGAAATTTAAGTTGTGGGAAGTTGCACAGGGATGTTTTCGTGGACATTTCAATTTTTGATTATTTTTGGTACAACCCATCATTATGATCAAAGGGACCAATTAATTTATATAAAATTACAAATAATTTTTTTCAAACGAACATATTATTTTATCATTGGCTTAAAATTTTGTGAAGTAAGACATGAATCGAAATTAATATGGGTCACTAATATAAAACGGAAGGACATTAATATAAAATGAAGGGCCATGTTGAAATATGCATGGCTCATTAATGTGAAATCCAATGCCATTTCCCAAATGGTTGGGCGGGCTTTACTCCATTAATGTGACAAATTAATGCTAACATGTGCACCACCAATAAACATCTCTCCTTACCTTTCTGCATACCTCTTTCCCATTAATGGCCATGGAACTTACCTGAAATTTCTCCACTATGTCATAATTTGTAGAGGATTTTTCATTGACAGAATAGAGGTATGAAACATTTCATGCATGTGTGTTGAATGTAACTAAACCCAAAATTGTGTTCTTTTTATTTTCTGGTGGGTGTTATTGTTATTGTGTCTTCTATGTTCATGTTTTATTTGCATGCTTTCACATTTGAGTAAAGGTTTAGTCCTATGTTAATGGAGGGATGAAACTTTATGTGTAGGTGTGTTGCTCGTAATTGAACCTTCAATCATGTTCTTTTTATTTTCATGTGGTTGTTATTGTTACTGTGCCTTCTATGTTCATCATTCTTTTTGTGTGCCTTCACATCTGAGTAAATATTTAGTGGTATGTTAATGAAGTAAATGCATGTTTGGATGGAAATGGATTAGAAATTGGGATAAGAGAATTAACAATTTCACCAGAAAACATCTCTCCCTGCCTTTTCACATACCTCCTCCCCCCAAATAGCCATGGAACCTACCTGAGAGTTTTAGAGCATGCAATGTTTTATAGAAGAATTTCTGTCATTAGAAAGGAGGAAAGATTCTTTTGTTATTGTACTTTGTATTTTCATATATTTTTTTGCATGCCTTCACATGTGAGTAAACATTTACTTGTATGTTAATGGAGTGATTGAAACATTACACATAGATGTGTTGCATCTCACCAAACCAATAGTTGTGTTCTTTTTTTATTTTCACATGCTTGTTATTGTTATTTTTGCCTTCTATACTCATGATGGTTTTAACTACTTTCAATTATAATTCAAAGTGCCATGTTGGAAGACATGTGGCTCATTATTGTCAAATCCAATACAATTTTCCAAATGGTTTGCCAATAAAATATAATTAAAGGATGTAATTTTTTGAAAATTTTACTTTAGCTTGGAATTGATATTTGTATTGTTGAATATATTATTTATATTGTTGAATATGATACTTGAATTGTTAAATATGATTTTTAATTTGTTTAATATGATGTAAAAATTATTTTTAATTTTAGTGCACATCTATTTTAGAAGGGGACCAGTAATTGTAGACAAAAATATCTATTTTTAATATTAATTATTCAAAAAATGAATGGTTCAACATGAAAATATTTAAGTGACTTTTACAATAGTGAAACAACACATGGCATATAATCAAATATATATTAATATCTCATGACCAAGATAAGGGATCAAAACTACAATAATAACCATTGGACCCCCTTCAACTACTGGTCCCCTTCCCCTATTACCTATAGGATTTATAAGGGTTTGACCTTAATTCTTGCTGTAATTTATATCAACTCATGATTTTTGTGTTTTTTCCATTTGGAAAACTAAATTATTGATGGGTTTTACCCTATAATGGTGAAGAATCCCATTTTTCGAGAGTGCAAAGCAAAATATTTTGGTTAATCAACTTCATATATTAACTAACTTTAAAGATTACATAAATAGACTTTGAGAAGCCTTACTACAACACATAATGCAAATGTGGGACTAAAAGCCTAACTAACTAAAAATAAACTACACCCATGTGAGTACTAACATTGATAATGACTAGAACTTTGATCTATGATAGGGGAAGGGGACTACTAGTTGAGGTTGTCTAAGCTAGGCCTTCTTGATCAAACTCTAGTAACACATGGGAACAACCCCAGGTTGTGACTCACCTATAGTGGGGTTAAACCTCCAGAGTAGGCTGACTTCCTATTTGATGCTCACCTAAAACTAATGCTAAGCTAATGCTTCATAGGGAAAAGGGCTAGAAAGGGGATAAGGGATCCTAAGGAAGTTAACTAAGTAATGCACCAAATTTAAAGGGGAATCTCCCATAAGTTTGAACCTAGACTAGATCTATAGAAGATAGTAATATTGTACACAACCTCAAGATCAAGCTAATTGCATAAGTATTTCATAGAAGAGGTTCAGAGTAAAACACTAATCTAGACCTGCAAGTAGCATTGAAAACCCCCTAAATAAGGTCAGAAAGGAGGAAAATGGATGAGGAAGATTCTCCTTCACACAATACCATCATGCACAACTCACCAAACTAGGTCTAAGGCAAGAGATAGGCAAAGAAAGTCTCATATTACATCAAGAGGTAATTATTACAAATGCTTGGTAGGGTCAAGCCTAATGAAGCTGAGCATGCTTTGCAGTATCCCAAAGAGTTCCATGTCTCTTAAAAAGATAAAAAGTCTAAAATTTGATAAAATTTTCAAAGGAGAAGAGACCAAGATATATAGGAGAAGGGAGTTAGAGAGAAGGATATGAGAGCATGCCATCAGAAAAATAAAACTTTGTCCTAGGTTATTAATTGAACCTGAGCTACCACATTTTTTCCTTAGATAATGAAAGCCTTGTCACCTTTTTGATCAATGAGGAAACTGCTCATGGTTTGTTGAGTGAGGAAATACCCAAGGCTCTAGGGATGCATTGAATGCCTTTAGCTACAATTCCCAACACTAGACCTCTTCTTTGATCTTCTATGCATATTTCCACTTGGCTTCTGCATAAGGACAAAACCCTCACATCTATAAACCTGATTGAGCTTTGATTATGTATACTTTGGGTGGATATCTATCAAGAGCATGGCTCAAGACGTTTCTTCATTGATTACATATAGTTTCACCTTATTTTGAGAACTGGACTTGGGTTTACTATAGAGGACAACCAATCTAAGATTAATGGTTTTCCTATAGTCCATGTAGATGGTACTCTGCTCAATGCCTGCTCTATTTTATAATAATTTACCACCATTTAATCCTATATTAAGTCTAACAGACCTAATTTACATCTATGAAGCTTTGATAGCAATGCTTGGCCCATATGGTCTATCTTGGTTCAACTCAAGTCAAGCTCAAGCTCGGTTCCATGTATTTTTTCCAGCTTGGGTCCATTCATTTGCTTTACTTGAGTCAAACTAATCCATTGACATTATTAAAACATATCTTAGCTTGGTATTTTATTCATTAGCTATCAACAATGACTCAGATCCATGACCCTTTAAATTTCATTCAGTCTGTCAGATCTATTAGGTACAAACAAACAGAAGCCCTCATATCTATCTTTGAGATGTTAACTCTATCCCCACTTACCCCACATGTCAAATGTGTGTTTGATTTTAAGATCCATTGTTAGTCTACAACCTCATGCAGTTACACCATGTGTCAACCTCTCGAGCCCTCTAACTATTTGACCCATATCACAATGTTGGATAAGGACATATGATCAAATGTGAAATTTGATCTTCTAGGACTCATTATTTGAAAGTCAATGGCTAGTTTACGATCTTAAAATTGGCATCCTTACTCCCATCAAATGATGTTTGCATGACTATCAAATGACATTCATGTGATCATCTTTGATGTTCATGTGATCATCAAATTTAAGCTAAAAAGAGTTTGTTTTGCTCAATCTTAAACTTAATCTTAGCATGAATGTCTTATGTTGTAGGTCCAACTTTGAAGGCCTATAATTTAAACCATAAAAGTCCTAGAGGAACCAAATTTTTAGGAGATGTTCTTGAGGCGGAAAAGAATGAACCCATTTGATCTACTAGTCTTAGGAGCCTTCTAAGTGTGTCTAAAAAATAATCAATTTAACTAATCCATTCATTCTTGCATGGCATCTTGACGATGGTCTAGTTTATTTGGCTAAGTATGGGAAAATTAGTAAAATTTGACTATAGAGCCAACATTGAACATGGATAACTTCTACCGTGCTTGGACGTATGGCCTAAAACTTAGTGCATAAAAACTAGGGACCAAGTTGAATAAAATCATATGATCATTTTCTCTTTAAATTACCGCATGTGTGAGATATGGCCTTATCAATATGCTCACTTGGCTCTATTTGAGCTTCTTAAAAAATGGCTAAGTATGGAAACTTAGCAGATTTTGCCCGAGAGGCCAATTTTGGGTCTTTATATCTTTTGATGCACTTCAACAGATGACTATAAACTTGGTCAATATGTTCTTGGGACTACTGTGAATAGACCCATATGACCAAGTCTTCTTGACTCGTCTACACATGGAAATGATGGCATCAACAATTTACCTACTCTAAATTTTTGCCACTAGACCTAAGTGTCTAGATGAACATAATGAAGAACCATCTGAATACTAGGTGCTTTTAAAGTCATTTGAAGCACTCTTGACACCCCATTTAGTCTTTGTCACTCTTTACCTATCCTTTTAAATTGACAAATTACACTTTAAGTGAATTTAAAATATTTCAAAGCTTTGTTGGTAAAAATGAGATCCTTAAACCACTCATTCCATCCAAAACTTTTGTTCATCTACTCATCCATTAAAAACCTAGTCCATAACGGGCATAATCTTGGTATGTGGGCCAAAAATGGCTAATAAGAAAAAGAAAGTTAGGAATACTTACCTTTGAATATGAACTCATCGACCCTTAATCTTTCCTTTGGCCAAGGTTCTTTGCAAGAGGTTGTCGTGGTATGTAAGGATGACAAGGATAAATCAGCTCTAGCCTACACAACCTATCAATGCATCCAAAAGACTTCTCCACAAGACAAGATGCACATCTCTAAAGAAAGTATGCAATCTAAAGCTTATTCTCAAGTTGAATGGTGGATAAGCAGATGCACAATATATCTTACTTCTTCTTCTCTTCTCTTAGAAATGGTGAAATGATTGTGTTTATATAGGCATATCTAACCCTAAAACCTTTCAAAAGTTTGATTGACAAGGTCGACCCAAATGACCTAGTATTAAAATTGATAAAAAACTAACTAGATAATGAACTATATCAGCCATAACCAACTTAGTTCTTAGTAATATTTTATAAATAATAATAATATAGGGTCAATGTGGTTGACATAGTCATGTAAACTCTTAAAAAATGTTTTAGGTTAAGGAAAGGGATAATGAGGATGGAAAATGACTAGAGGAGGGTGCAAAATAGGAGGCAAAACATAGGAGAATGGTTTTTAAGAGACACGTGTAGATATCAATTAGAAAAAATGGATAAATTTTTTGTGAAGCACCAATGGTTTGCCTACCCCTTTCTTGATGCACTCTTTAAGGTGTACACTTAGAGAGATTGAAACTTGATGGGTTCCTATCAGATAGAAAATATCAATAATTGATAAAGTTTGAAAATATTATGTGTATATAACAACCACAAAGTTGAATGCATATTTTTGACGAAAATAAATAAATTAAATTTTATCCATTTTAAACACTATGAATTTAACAAAGTTTTTCTTAAAAATACTACTACAACATCGACTACACTCTTCTCTTTCTAAATATATATATATTTTTATATTTTTATTACTTTTAAGGTAGTTATCTTATCTTATTTATAAGTAAGTCTTTTTATAATGCTATATGCCACAACTATACATGTTCATCTTTGTTTATATATATTTTAATTCATTGATTCAAATTGAAAAACAAATATGGTCATAAACTAGGCCTAATTCTATACACATTCAAAAAAATCTAATTTTTAATATATTTTGAAGTAGTTAGTGGGTGCACGGTCAAACATACATTTTTGATCTTAATTAAGAGTATACCGACTTATTAAATTAGTAAAAAACATAATTTCTTAATTAATTTATAAAAATATAGGTTGCAAACTAGATGATCTTACCTAGCTTTCTACCAAATAATTTAAATAAAAATCAAGTGATGATAAAAAAATCATGAAACACACATATAACTATCTAATATGATTTTTATAAAATATAATACCACCTCTTTGAATTTATGATATTTGCCCTAATTATACTATGGTTCATTACCCATACTTTCTAGTGATGAAGTTATACTTAATTTACTCTAGGATTGAGAACCTTAGGTTTCACAAAAGCATCATAAAATTGGACACTTCACACAGAAAGCTCCTTGTTTTAATAATTTCTTGCTAGTGTGGATCTTTCAACATAGCCTATTTATTCTCTCCCTAATGCTCCATATAATTTTTAAGACAAAAATTCTATGTTCATCGAATAATCCACAAAAATAAAATATAGTAGACCAACATGTCCCTGACCTATTACTATCTCTAAAGAACTCACTCTAACATAGCATGATAACTTTATCTTATTCTTTGACAAGTATCATAAATCATTTACTTAGTCATATGAAGACATGTCAGGTATTAATCCTAGCACCATCGTAAATAATATCATCACTTACACAAATTCCAAACCTGTTGGAAAAAAATAAAGAAACTTTGCACCTAAAATTTCTACCTTGTGTCATAAAGAAATCATTGAACGTTTGGATGCCAAATTCTTCAAACCTGTCAACTACTTGGAATAAATATCAAACATCATTCCCATTAATAAAAATGTCACCATGGTTATTCGTATATGCATTGATTTTCGAAATCATAACTTAGTTTTTAGATTCTCAAATAAAGGGACGTTTTTAAGTTCAGATAAGGTGTCATTTTTAAAATCAGATTGTGTGACATTTTGACGTGTTTGTAATAGTCCATTAATTTGTGCTTGTGTTATTTCTGTGCCGATATTACCATGGTCTCCCATCTTACATAAATTATGGTGGGCAAGCTCTGGCAATGAGGTAAGCAATAGGGCCATCACCATTATTTCATTGAGAAAATCATGATACACACGTTGACGGCAATCTCTTTCAAGAAGCTGTGCCATTTTTTTCGCTAACAGTCGTATTAATTGTAAGATGTTTAATGTTAACCTGGAAAGGGACGCATAGCACTCAACGGTATTGCTTAGAGTCTTGCATGATCCTACTGTCGTAGTTAAATCCGTATCAAAGCATTAAAGAAGGGAAAGGACCAGTTAAACGCCATGTGATACCACCTCTTAGTTAAATCCGTATCTTCATATTATACCACCTCCTAGTTGGATTTAAATAGTTTAAAATTTAAATAGGTTGTTTGATTGGGAAATTTACGTCGTGGGAAGTTGCACGGGGATGTTTTCGTGGACATTTCAATTTTTGATTATTTTTGGTACAACCCATCATTACGATTAAAGGGACTAATTAATTTATATAAAATTACTAATAAATTTTTTCAAACGAACATATTATTTTATCATTAGCTTAAAATTTTGTGAAGTAAGACATGAACCAAAATTAGTATGGGTCACTAATATAAAACGGAAGGACATTAATATAAAATGAAGGGCCATGTTGAAATATGCATGGCTCATTAATGTGAAATCCAATGCCATTTCCCAAATGGTTGGGCAGGCTTTACTCCATTAATGTGACAAATTAATGCTAACATGTGCACCACCAATAAACGTCTCTCCTTACCTTTCTGCATACCTCCTTCCCATAAATGGCCATGGAACTTACCTGAAATTTCTCCACTATGTCATGTTTTGTAGAGGATTTTTCATTGACAGAATAGAGGTATGAAACATTTCATGCATGTGTGTTGAATGTAACTAAACCCAAAATTGTGTTCTTTTTATTTTCTGGTGGGTGTTATTGTTATTGTGTCTTCTATGTTCATGTTTTATTTGCATGCTTTCACATTTGAGTAAAGGTTTAGTCCTATGTTAATGGAGGGATGAAACTTTATGTGTAGGTGTGTTGCCCATAACTGAACCTTCAATCATGTTCTTTTTATTTTCATGTGGTTGTTATTGTGCCTTCTATGTTCATCATTCTTTTTGTTGGCTTTCACATCTGAGTAAATGTTTAGTGGTATGTTAATGAAGTAAATGCATGTTTGGATGGAAATGGATTTGAAATTCGGATGGGAGAATTAAAAATTTCACCATCAAACATCTCTCCCTACCTTTTCACATACATCCTCTCCCCAAATAGCCATGGAACATACTTGAGAGTTCTAGAGCATGCAATGTTTCATAGAAGAATTTTCGTCATTAGAAAGGAGGAATGATTTTTTTGTTATTGTAATTTGTATGTTCATGGATTTTTTTGCATGCCTTCACATGTGAGTAAACATTTACTTGTATGTTAATGGAGTGATTGAAACATTACACATAGATGTGTTGCATCTAACCAAACCAACAATTGTGTTCTTTTTTTATTTTCATGTGCTTGTTATTGTTATTTTTGCCTTCTATACTCATGATGGTTTTACCTGCCTTCACATATAATTCAAAGTGGCATGTTGGAAGACATGTGGCTCATTATTGTCAAATCTAATACAATTTTCCAAATGGTTTTCCAAGCTTTGCTCCATTAATGTGGTAAATTAATGTCACCCTATATGCCACCAACAAACATCTCTCCCTACCTTTAACATCAGTAGAATAAAGTGATGAAACATTATGTGTATGTGTGTTACCTGTAATTTGATTTTAATGGAAGTTCTAGAGGTTTTCTCAGAGCATGTCATTGTGTGTTTTATATATGTGTGGCATTTTTATTTTCCTACATAACATGGGTTAGGAGACTTCAATTTTATGGTATGTAGATGGAATCCATGTAGGTTTTCATTCACATATGAGTAAGCTTTATTATTTTTATATCAAAATTTATATTTTCATTTCCATTCTAGTAAATATTGACTCAGATGTTTCAAACTAAAATATTATATGAATTCTTGTTGCCATATTCCTATCAATTAATGCTGTTATGTTATTAATTCACATTTTCAAAATTATAAACATTAATTGCCATATCTATTGTTGATAGATTACTAAATTTTTTATTCTATGTTCCATGTTAATAGAGTAATTTTCATTTGTTCTATGTTCTTATGATATTCTTTGCTTTATTTCATAGTAGGTTCAACATTACTTGCTTATTATGTGTGTCTCTTTGCTATTACATGAAAATTTGTTGAGCATCTCTATGAGATCATTATGTTGTGTGTGTGACATTTGAGCATGTCTATTGCTTATGGCACTTGTCCTTATTGGTGTGCAACATTTAAACATGTCTATTATATGCGTCCCATTGGCCTTATCATATGGAAATATTGCATGCTGTGCTTGAGTGCTTGCTGAGTTTGAATAATGATGCATTTACATCATTTCATGTTAGACTTGTTGATGTCTTGTTTATAATTCCATATGTATGTATTAACATTGAATAATTCCAAAAAACTGACTGAACTTTAGATGGATAAAAAACTACATGTTTTAAATACATAGTTGATCCACTTCCTCATTTTTCTATGTTCTCCCAAATATAAGAAAAAAAGATGAAATAGAAAAGTCATTGCAATCAATAGACTGATAAACACCAGGGGCTATCCCATGGCCAAAAATTGACATGTCATCTATAAATAAATATAGTGAATGTTGTTTTATCTATGGAACATCCTATTTTATTTCCTAAAGGTGAAGCTATGATAAGAGACCTCAATTCAAAAAAAATTAGATGCATGAATATGCACTTCATTTGACAGTTTATTATATTAAAATATTTAGTATCCATCCAATATTTATTTATTTTCTACTTTATTTGATGATGTATCATTATACCCAAGGAACAACAGTTGTTTTTATTAAAAAAAAGGATAATTTTATAACTGCTATAGTAAATCTTTGACAACATATCCTTGCAATACATGATGATAAAATTGTTAAAGACTCAAATATATTTGCTTCCAATTTGAGTGAAGCAAGGTAATATTGGACAAAACATTATGTTGAGTAAACTAACATGATTGATCAATTAGGCTATCCTACATTTTTATTCATGTTTAAGTGTTGTTGAAACTCAATAACCTAATTTGCATAGTGCAATGCCTTCCAAACATCCTAAAGATTCACATCAACCTTATTTTTGGAAAATGATTTTTTTAATCTTCAATCCAAATCATACATCCATTTACATATATCATAGATTTACAATATTTCATAAAGCATAAGACTATTGGTATATGTATGTAATAAACTACTTCATTTCATGTTTTATTTTTCAAAAACCAGATTGTTCTATTCAACCTCATATAACTAAATATTATTTTTAGGTATTTCATCATTTAATATTCATTCTTAAACATTCTAATACCTATGTGTCTCCAATACACTTTCCTAACTAAAATTTTATAAAAATGCGATGTCTTAAAAGGATTTTCTCACCCTTATTCGCCTCAATAGCCCCCACAATCTACTTAGCATAAAGAGTAGTTCTTTGTCTATAGATTTCAATAATTTCCATGCATCTATTGCATCAAGTGAAAGAGATCAAATAGCTCAGAAAACCTTTTTGAAATCTATAAGATTAACTAGTATTAACTCTGAGAAAATTTCTATGCAAATTTTCTAACTTGTCATAGGATGATTTAGATGGAGCCCCAAAATAAAATTAGTAGACATGAGTGGCTTCAATAAATTTGGTACGACCTTGAAATTTTATTTCTAAATAAAGAGATATTAAAATCTAAAAGGATTTTTTTCTCCCCTCTTTCAATCACAAATTACCATAATTTTTTGAGAGATATGTCAAAGTCAAAGTGAATACTAAGGAACTTGAACTTCTCCACCATTTTGATCCATTTCCATTGAAATCCTTTAAAGCAACTAGGAAATGGAATAACAATATATATATATATATATATATATATATATATATATATATATATATATATATATATATATATATATATATATATATATATATATATATATAGCATTGTTTTTTATCCCATTGTAGACTAGATCTAAATGCTTTGTAGAAAATGTTAAGGAAAGATAATGCTTCTTTGAAAGAGGCCTCATGCTATACAAGCATGAGGAATAATTTTTTTTAAAAATTCCCTTTGATTAAATGAGTGGTGTGATCTGGAATGGAAATTCCCCTAATCAACCTTCACTTAGTTCTGAATGCAAACCAATATCTAAACCATTCATCTAAAAGAACATGTAATGTATGGGTGATAATGAAATATTTTTAGATAGAGTAAAAAATACAAAAAGATGTTAGACCTATGTCCATTGATTATCCAATAAGGCATGTCCATTTAGAAGAAAGTTTAAATAGAAAACATAAAAACCTTACCAAACCCTAATGCTTTATGGATGGAGAGAATGAAATCCACTCTATAAAATCATAATATTTTTCAAAATCAACTTTGAAGAAGATGGCCCCTTGCTAAGAGGCGTGGGCCCATTAATCTTCTTCCTAGATAATAATGATGTTGTAATGAATCTAACAATTTTTGGTAAATGTAGTTTTATATATTCTAATGATTGCATGTAAGATATGTTAAAGGAAAAGAGATAAAGATTTAGTGATACTTTTATAAGAGACATTGAAAAGGGTGATTGTCCTTAAACTGGTAAAGAATTATAGATCTCATGCATAAAAATGAAATTAATTTTGCCTTTTTTTTATGGTGGCCTCTAAAGATATTTTGTGTAAAGATTATTTGTAATCCTAAATCAAGTTAGGTCTAAAAAAATACCATGTTGTTTTGTAAAATTCAAAACTAAAACCATCCACTCTTGGCACCTTATCATTAGCCCTACATTTACCAATAGCATAAATCTCATCTAGGAAAAAGAAAGCCTTACAAAGGTTTTGAGTTGAAGGTGTTAATTTGAAAGGAACTACATATAAATGTTCTTACAAGTATCAAACTCTCTCTACCATGTTTATTTCCTCTTTTAGACTATTTAGCTTTGATATATTTGAAATTTATTTAGAGGCATGGTTAGTAAGTTTGAGCCAATGCAATTAGGCTCAAATTTGATCACCTATGTTCGTGTAACTTTCCAAACTTTTAAGTTTATGTTTAATATTACATCTATTTTTTTATGCCATGTTAATTTTAACTTTAAAAAATCTAGTGTTATTAAAATTAAAAATTACATCCTTTCTGACATAGCTTGCACCTTTAGGGAAACTCCTACATATATTTATAGGCTTTTTCTATTTTTATTTTAAGAAAATATAACAAAAACCATTGCCTTTGTAATATTAGTGATCACTTGTCTTTATTTAGTGAATAAAGGAGAGCTAAAACTACCAATATGACCACAGGTGATGGTAATTTTGGGTAGTCTATTGGACTACGATTTAAATCCCCACTAATAACTACATATTCTCTTTGATGTATCTCAAATTAGGGACCACACCATTATTATAGCTTCATTTGTGGAGGTTACAACTACCATAGTAAAGAGTCTAAGTTACACTAAAAGGTATGTAATTTTTATATTTGGCAAAGTGGGGTTATATAAAATTAAAGTGTAAATTGACAAGTGTATCTCACTCAAAATGTAGGATAATTTTTGTGCACAATCTGTCAAGTAATAATGATCTCATATTCATTTTAATAGTCTTTCTAAAACATGTTTTTACTGACTAATGCTCTCTGAGATTTGATGTTTTTTCCCAGAGGGATAAATAAGATACTTATGAAGACAAGTTCTAATTTTGGCCACTTTTTATTCTATTGGTTAGAGTATGGTGTTTCTATTTGTTCATATTCTTAATGTAGTTCCTTCAAGTGTAAATATATCAACAACATGCATAAACATAAGCTAAAAGATAGACTCGAGACCTTAATTTCTTATCCCCACCCAATGACATTACAATGTTGATTCAATCCACACATCTGATGTGAAGCTTTGATGCAATCATGTCAACCATCATTATGTCCTAATCCACCATTGACAATAGAAAATAACCAATCAAATATGTTGCCACCATGCAAGTTGCAGACCTATTTGTAATGGAGGTAATTCATGTAAATCAAATAACTGCCCCAAATCTAAGTTTGAGGTATGATATGGGACCTATAGTATATGATATACCCTAAAATACCCTTTCATTTCGCCTTGCCATGATCACCTAGCTCACCTTAAAATATTTCATCACTTGCACATTCTATATGACTTTGCTCTTCGCCATCAATTTTCCATAACTCAAGCTCACTATGAAAAGAAATGTCTCCTCTTACACAACTCATTGCCACATCGTATGAAGGAACATACGTCCTCATTTTTCATCATCCCCTCCACTAAAAATGAATGATTATTATTGGATAACACTTCTTGAACAAAAATTATGATGGGGTCAATAACGATGGGTTTCGACTTAGGTACAACTATGGATTTTGTGGCTTTTGCTTTACAAAAACTTTATTTTACCAAAACATAAAATTACACTTCTTCTAACATAAATTGCATGTTTGGGTTCAATGATATACGTACACAAAGTATTATATAACAATAGTATATATATAATATTTTCGTATATATAATAATAATAATAATAATAATAATAATAATAATAATAATAATAATAATAATAATAATACTAATAATAATAATAATTAACAACTATATATATTAGTATAATATTATAATATATTTATTATATAGTATAATTATAAATATATAAATATTATATATAATAATATAAATATAAAATAGAATATAATTTATTTAACAGATAATATTATAATATATGAATAAAAATATGGTTATATTCTAGCATTTTAAATCTATTAAGGTATCATATATCATAGTAGACTCCAAAATTTTTATCCGTTTTAGTATATCATCTTAACCACTTATAACTAAGGTTTCAAGGTCTAACTCATTATACATTTTACGATATAACTGATTTTATCACAAGAGGTCATAAACTGTATTTTTTAAACCTATGACCCAAACTTAATCTTTGGAGTACCAATCGCTGTGCATTAGAGTATCAATACTTGAGTCTTACTTGTCAAGATGTGATTGGTTAATTTTAATTTTATAGAGTAAATGTTGAACAAGTATTAGATACTACATGCACCACTAGTGGTGCACTTTAATATTTATGCACACCAATATGTTCCATCAATAGAATACACAGGGACAGAAAATCTATTCTACCATTAGTAGGTGCACCACTATTGGAACCTTTTTCCTATATATATACATGCATAATTTGACTATAAATCTATTTCACTTTAAAATATTGCTGCCTTCATGCCTTCCATCTTATATGAACCGTCTCACATTTTATTATTAGATAATAATATAGACGTCACGAATAATAGTAAATAGTCATTGTTGTGGCCTCATCCCTTTCAACGAATAAACTAAATACGATGGAATTAAAAGCCACATACACAAAATATATTGTGGAATATTCGGAGATGAAGTAAAAAATAACATCATTTTGTTTTTATTAATGGTAAAAGTATGTTTTTTGGAAATAGAGACCCTACGTTTTACAATATAAACTGCAAACATGGTCTTCAAAACCAGATATAACAAAAATATTTGTAGAGAAGCAACCAACGAAATAATACCCTTTTGTTAAGTAGCAATAAGATGATATCAAATATAGTTTGGAGTAGATAATTATAATGCAATGTAGGAGGATGAAACATTAAAAACGTCATTTATTTGAAACATAGGTTTGAATGTTTGAAATTAGCAAAAGCTTTGGTCAAGTATTAAATGACATTGGTTAAAAAGAAACATGGGTTTGGATGTTTGAAATTAAAAAAAGAACTTGAAAGGAGTTAAAACTCTGAGGAAACTAATTACACTTGACCAATAAATTTCAAAGCGAAAGATAATGAACTGAGTTAAATGTTGGTGGATGATATATAATACATTCTTCCTTGGAAACTTATTGCATCCACCGATAAACTTTTTCATTTCACCGAAGTGCGTCATCTTGAAAGCGAAAGGTAATGAACTCAGTTAAGTGCTGGTAGGTGGAGGTTTTCTTATATATGATGCAGTCTTCCTTGTTTTGAGGAACCCATGTTGGGGAAACTGAATTTTGAGTCGGAGGAGAGCGAGCCATTGCCAAAGGACGCCTCGTGAGAAGAATTTGAGAAGAACAGAACACATTCAGAAGGATAACATCGGTCTGAATATTGTCCGGGTATTGGTATTGCTTGTTTATGAGAAAACTATGTTGTAAGTTTCACAAACTGAGTTTCTAACATTGCTACACTGAGATTATCCTTCATGAATCGCATGTTATCTGATTAGACGAAATTTAACATTTTAAAACTCCATACCAACTTTATGATTTTTTTAGTGGCGTTTTATCTCTTTGGAATACGTTTTAACGTGTCTTGGTCTGTGGTTAATCCCCTGTAGACCCGTCATCATATCTTCATTGTAAATCCCTTCAGATGGTAGGCAAATCTGCTCTCACCTTGAATGATAGGAGATTTACATTTTCCACTCATATACGCTTTATTCTTATGTCAAATTTAGATTGTTAATGCTGTACAATTTGACTCTATATTGCTAGATGTGCATTAAAATATCCATCCGTTTCAAAAAGCTTGATTTCTGAATACCTAGCGGCAATTGCTGTCCTTTTGGTGGCACCTCGTTCAGGCGTAATGTTTCACGAAGACAAGATCCATTTCAACTTTTCCGAGTCTGATATGATCCGAAACATAGTCTTTTCGATTATAAGTTACCTCTAACCAGTGACGTGGCTGGCACGTATTGAATTATGAAGGATAGAAATAGTAGATGATACATAATGGACACGAGTTCGTGTTATAGTTGTAGGTTGCATAGCAGCAAGGGCGTACTCTGTCAAGTTCTTGGTCAGTGGTAAGTTACAGTTTGGGGACGAGAGTCAGATATGAACAACTTTAGATATCAAAGAAAAAACAAATATAATATTTTGGAGTGCCAATGTGTGGAGGAATGTTTGTGTGATGGTGAACTATCATTTCATTAGAAATATGTGTGAATGAAGAGCACTATAACTTGTAGTGAGTAAGAGGGATGGTTATTAATGCGTAAAGGAGTGCAGATGAAATAAGGTCAAATAATCTTTGAATTATGTAATATGGCTTCATTCAAAATTTGAAAATTATCGTTGAGAGTTTTAAATTAATCTCAATATTATATTTTGAATAATGAGTGAATGAAGGTTTTCTTGTGCTACTCTTGTACTTTCATTATTAATTGTATATTTTAATTTGATTATCAATTATGAATTGTTCATTATCAAAATAAAGTAGAACACCCTGAAATTACAAAGAGTATGATTAGAAGAGAAATAAAAATACTTTTCTCAACCATTTTCAAGAGAAAATATAATTAGAAGAGAAAGTAGAAAACTTTAAAAAGTTCATTAACAATAGTAATTATCATTTGGGTGTAATATTTAAAGGCATTTTAAATATATTTTCATGGCCTCGACAAAGATGAAATACGCAGGAAAATCCCTTGTGAAGGATTGGATGCTTATAATATCCAACTACCACCTATACTACTTGATTATGGAATAATTGGCATCTTTACTATTTCGTTATGAAATTTTGTGCAATATGTAACTATTTATTTTACATTTGAGTACTTTAAAAGTGTAAATGACGTTGAATTCAACATATTAAAGAAGGTTTTGTTTGTTGGACAAATGATAATATCTAAGACAAGCGTGTTAGTATAATTGGTTGGTAAATTTCATATTTGTCAATGATTGGTGAGCTTTGAATTTGAGAATACATTTTTTTGTTTATAATTTGGATTTATAAATAATTTATTGATTAATCATTAATATAATATAATTAAATTGCTTGTTTTCTTATTGTAGTTAGTTAACATGGCTCAAGAGATCGAAAATACCAACATTTCAATGACATTTAATTTAAGAGAGGATGAATGTTGCCTGCCCAACACAAATATTTGTTGAAATGGAAACCATCATCCCAATTTGTGAAGAGATGATTTTATACAATCTCTTAAGTCGCCATATGGGGTATGAAATATTAGTAAATATAAAAGTATATAAATCCTAAAAAAGATAGTATTATATTTTGTATTCTTAAAGCTAATATAAAAGTTTTTATTGTTATTTGTAAGCAGGCACCCTTGTACTCTGAACGTAGGGAAATCATGATTAAAGAGATTGACGATATATTTTTAAGAGTTGGAGATGAAGCAGGAAAATTTAATCTACTTGATAGGATTTGGTTGGTTGATGTTGCACAATGCTTGGGAATAGATCGATACTTCTGTGAGAGAATCAAAGTAACTCTTGATTATGCTTACGAGTATGTTTATCTCCTCAAGCTAGAGTGTTACAATTACATTTAGGCATGTGATTTAAACATTAAATAACTTGGTGCATATAATAACATTTTTTAACATGTTCCATTGTCAAATAATTTTATCATTATTATGTATTGGAATCAAAATGTTATTGGTGATCTCAACACAATAGCATTGGGATTTCGGACAACTTCAGATGAATAGATATGATGTCTCGACAGGTGTTGATTTTTTTTCTGAAATGATCTTGTTAGGAATGATTTTTTTTTGAAATGGTTTTTTTAGCAATTTTTTTGTAAATTAACCAAATCTTCCACATGTGAGCAGACGTATTTCAAAACTTCAAAGATGAAGATGGAAATTTATTTTGCTTTGGATTTGGTAAAGAAGATGCAGAGATATCAAGTATGTTGAATTTATATAGAGCTTCCCAGATTAATTTTCCTGGCAAAAATATCTTGGAAGACATTGGAGTTTTTACGTCTACATACCTTCAAAATGTTGTGAAGGAACATAATGAGAGAAAAGGAGAAGAAAACCCACTCTTAATGGAGGAAAGTATTTTCCCATACCTTAGCTTCTTGATTGTTGAATATTATTAGGTGTTATTAATTTATATATTCATGTGCTACTAATAATAAGATCATACCATTTATAGGTTGAATATGCTTTGAAATATCCATGGAGATGTAGTGTTCCTAGATGGGAGGCTAGGAACTATATTGAAATATTCAAACGACACAATCAAAATGGTTTTTTTTCAATGGAATTTTAAAGTAAGCTTAAAGTTTGTATCATTATTGGTATTTGAGATTTCCCTTATAAACAAATATTTAATACAAATTTTGTGTTAAAATTTACTAAAATATATAAATTTTTGATGAGAATTAACATAAAACCAAAATTTAGTGTTGATAATACCCTAAAAAATTTCATATTAATAATTTATTTCAGGATGCCCCATGTTTATTGCCAAAAGTTGTTGGAGCTAGCAATATTGGATTTCAATATTTTACAATCTCAACACCAGATCGAATTGAAACTAGTATCCACATGAGTATTAACCATAGTAAACATGTATCTATGTTGAATTAAAATTAAGATGAAAATTAAATGAAAATTTGTTATGATAGATGGTGGAAAAATTTGAGCATAATTTTGTTGGATTTCTTCCGTCATCGGCATGTGGAATTTTATTTTTGGTGGGGTTGTGCATTGTATGAGCGCGAGTTTGCAGTAAGTGGACATGGTTTTACTAAATTGGTTACCTATCTATGTCTTCTTGATGAAATTTGTGATACCTATGGAACCCTTGATGAGCTGACTGTGTTTACCACAGCATTGATAAGGTAATCAATTATAGATGGTATTATTTATTTATATTGATTCTTTGATTGATTTTCTAACTACTTATTTGTTTTGATTCCAGATGGGACATGTCTATCATGGAAAACCTTCCAGATTATATGAAAACTAGTTTCAAATTTGTATACCAGATACACAAGGAAATTTCTAGTGAAGCTGAGAAGAAACATGGTCCCTTTGTTCATAAATACATTCAAGATTGTGTAATCACTCTTATTTTTACTATGCATTATAATTTTATTAAAACCTACTAGTATATAATATTAATAATGTATATTTAATAAATTATTCATGTTTTATTAAAGATAATTTAAATATTATTTTTTCATGAGATATTATTAAATGATGTTAATTTAACATGTATTAGACCAAATTAGTATGCATGATAAAAAATGTCAATATATACTTTTTTATGTATAAAAATAGTTTAAAATTATGAGTTATTGCATTTATATCATATTTTATCTTTACATAAAGACTTCATATTTAATACATTTTATTTCATAGGAAATATTTATTTATTAACAATTTAGTTATATCAAAATATTTATAGTTAATATTTATATTATTATTTATCACAGTGTTTAAAACATTTGAGACAAATGCAAGATTATAATATTACATAGATTGCATTATTATGTGGTACCTATGAGTTTGATATGTTAGTATTTGCATTAATTTTTTAATATTACTATTAACTTTAACCTATAAACATTATTTTTATGTTTCAATGTTTTTTAAAATTTTTGATATGTTTTTTTTAGTGGGAGAGGTACATTCTATCTTACTTGCAAGAAGCTAAATGGATAGCTTTTGATTGTATGCCAGCACTTGATCAATATTTCGAGAATGGAATAACAAGTTCAGGGATGCAGGTGTTAATGATCCATTCATTGATATTAATGGACACTCTTTTATCTGAAAAGATTTTGGAGAAAATTGATTTTCCATCATCAAAGTTTTAAACTCTTGTAGCATTGGTTACTCGACTAGTCCATAACATGACAGATTTCGAGGTACTTAGGATTTAGATTATGTTTTAGTTGCATTAAACATATTGTTTATGTAATATATTATTATAGTGAAGGAAATTATTAAGTAATATATCTTCAAAAATTTTGAAGGATGAGAGAGCCCGTGGAGAGCTAGCTTCAAGCATAAAATGTTATATGAAAGATAACCCCATTTCTACAATAGAAGATGATTTAAAGTATATCACATCTCGTGTTAATTGTTGTCTAAAAGGGTTGAATAGGGAGTTTCTTAAATCCTTTGATATGCTAACTTGTTTCAAGAACTTATATTTCAATGCTGGCATGAGGGGTATATTTTTCTTTTTCAAGGATACTAATGGTATAAGTGTTTCTCATCATGAAGGGATGAAGGATGCCATAATGAAAGTTCTAATGGAACCAATAATACCATAGCTTCAGAATATAGATTAGGAGACTAATGTATGAAGTAACATGCTAAATATTATACTTGACTGGCATAGTAGCTTCAAACTGTTGATTAAGAAATTAGTTTATGAAGTGATATATTGATATCATATTTTATATCAAATTTTTGGTGCACATTTTCCTATGTAAGCTTCTTATTTGTTATTATGAACTTAATGGATTTGGTTTATGTTATTAAAATATAATCTTTTTCCTAAACGATATTTTTTTATATAAGCTATAATTGTAAATTATAATTAGTATTTGAGTCATCTCAAAATATATTATAATTCTCATGACTTAATGTATTAAATTCACAAGATTTTTATTATTGATATTTTTATTTTAATTGTTTTCTACTATAAATTTTGGGTACCATGAATTTTATATAAAAAAATCAATTATTTATTTTACTCTTATATAATATCTATTTGTTTTAAAATGGAGCCATATTTAAATAAGGTTCATGTAGTGGCATTTCCCTACTGATAAGTTGGAAACATATTGGAATTGTAGAAGACCTAGTGAAATATACATAATGATTGTTTTGATAAAATGTGTTGAAGATATATAATATGAATTTAAAAAATTATTATTTTTTGGTGTAGATCCAAACTACATAAATTTTGGTATAATGCGGAAGCATAATGTAAGCACACAAACTATTTCAAAAAATATATAAATAAACCCAAATTATCATTTATTGGAGTTTAAGTAAGTTATAATGGTAAACTGATGGATTTATTAAATTGATTTTATTTTATATTTATCAAAAAATAATGAAAATATCCATAAAATGCCTCACATGATTATGTTATACAAAGATAGTCATTATGATATAAGCATGCACAGTAAACAATGTACTAAAATATAACTCAATAAGTAACAAGCAATGTACTAAAATATCAAATTTAGGTGAATCAAAAATAAAAACTTTCTCTGTCTCTCTAAACATATGGAAATGTTTGATACATAAAAAATACTCTATAATAGAAATAAGCTAAAAATCTCTTCCACAGAACTCCTTCATATATAAATATGCAACTGGTACATGAGTTTAACCATAGGAATGAACCAGATATAGACAAAATAGATGGGACTTAAAAAGAACTTCTCATTGAGATTGATTAAGAGAGAAGAGTTGATCCTTTCCACTTAAAAATTCTATGTATTAAAGCTTTGGAGTCCCTGAGGGTCCTCCTCTACTCTTTCTTTTATTGATCTTCTTAAAAATTGAGCTTTGAGAGTGATATGGATCTCCTAACAAACACTCTCACTGATCTTCTCAAGAAAATCCACTCTAATACCATATCACAAATGACAATAGATACCATGGATCTTCAACCTAGACACCATCAATATAAAATATTTAGAGAAGAGAGAGATTCACCAATAAAGACATTGTATTAATACATATAATATACAATGTATGTGTGAAACCAATAATGGTTGAATTAGAATATGACTCTCTAAAAGACTACATGTCCTCTAGTTTAAGAGATGGATCTAAGCTCCATTATTATGCAGATGAACACAAATTGTTCTTATATAGGAAAATTAAGATGTGAGTGACAGATTATTATTAGTGGAGTGAAATGTGATTTTATTTTCCAAGTTTAACCTAACCCTTCTCACAAATGTGAGGATAACTACCACATTAATTGTGCATTTAATAATTATATGCACATAATAAATCACATCTTGGTAACACATCTACCTAAGGTGGACTTACATCAAGTGTAAATATGACACACTCTAACACCTAGTATGCTCAAGAAAAATCAACATTTTAAATAGATTGTGTCACCATATTTCAAATCATTAATTATTACTCCCATATTAATACATACAAAAATCAGATAATCGAGGTTTATCATAGGTGCCTGATTATACTAATAGTGTATAAGAACACTCAAAAACTAATTTTCAATTTAATACATCTACATTTGGTGAGCATATATATGTTTCATGGGTCAGCCAATATGGTAAATATAAAAGAGCCATCTATAAACACAAATCAATCGTAAGGTTATACCTAGAAACACATTGGCAAGTCCCTACAAACTTATGAAATCCTTTAACACTCTTTTGAGGCTTTATGACAAAGGATATCAAAAAATTTAAGGTCATGTACACCAAAGTTTTGAATGATACTCAACAATGATGGCTAATTTTTGCTAACATACACCTTGAAACCTAAATCATAAGCCTTAAACCCTAAATCAATCGATTTAGCCTAAATTAACATTCTTTAGATTAAGAATTAGGATCACAAGGCTTGATTTAACCCAAATCACATCACTAATTTCCGCAATTAACTAATTATCTCAATATGTGATGACATTGGGGCTAATTGAGCCCAAAATCACATTATATAATCACAAATAGGTTCAACAAGCTTAAATTATCCCCAATTACTTTTGTGGCTCAACCCTATACCCTAAACCATAAATATAATACCCTATACGCTAAGCACTAAACCCTAAACCCTAAATCGTAAAGCTTATAACATCATCCATCCTTATCCCACAACTAAGGGAAAGTCTAATCCATATCCTTATCCAAGTCCTAAACCTAATCATCATCATTAGTCTATCCAAGTCTATCCTAAGTTCACAATCACATCCTGATCATCCTAGTCCAACCCATCCCCCAATCACTCATCTCATCATTAGAAAAGACATTGTGACATTGCATGTAGATATTTGTGTGTGTGTTACTTGTTTATTTTATTTGTTTTATTTACATGCATTTCATCATGTATATATCTTGTTTGTCTTATTATTTATGCTTTATGAACAAGGACGCCATGAGGTCATACATGGATATAATAATGCTTATAAGTGCCCTCGATGATCTAAAGTTTGCCATTTGCCCATACACTTTGGCATGATGTCCTCTTGGTCATAGTCATATCATAGGGCATACTGCCAAGTGTTAGATTTATCATATTACTTAGACTATAATGAGCTTTATGAAAGTTATGATGGCTTGATCATCCACACCCTCATCATTCATCTAATCATCTCATCATCCCTCTTCTTCATCACTAATATACTCCTCTTAACCCATCTGACTAACATACAATGTTCTAATCTTCATCTCATCATCTACATCATTATCTTATAATCACTAACATCACTCTGTAATCACTAATCCTCATCATCATCACCATCTTCTAGTCAGAACTACATTAGCCTGAGGTATTTTTAGACTATGTAGAAAACACTTGGCCATGTTTTAATAACTCAACCACTATCTATATAATCCATACTCATCTCCTAGTGTTTTTAGTCTCTAGATAACATCTTTTATTCTCTCTTATCCTTTTAATTATATTGATTGATTTAGATTTGAGCTACACCCATCATCAATATTATCAAATCATCATCTTAGCTTAGCCCATAGATCTCCCTTACATGCATCCTTGCTTGGGATACATCTAAAGCTTGAGGCATTTTAATCCTATAATTATCATGTTATGATTTATTCCCCTTGAGGATGTGTTGACAACTGTGAAATCCATCATCTTAAATCTTTGTGCATGTGTCTTTACTAGGGGCATCATCAATTTGTAGCTCACTACTCAGGTCGATCATCTTATTCATCTTCTATCTCACACTTGGCATCCCATTCCCTCATATACCCATTGAATCCCACCCCTCATTTCTTATTTAGAGTGTCCATCCATCTCATTCTTCCCTGCATGTCCCCTTGAGGGGGCATCATATCCCTTAACATCACATCTACTAACATTCATCCATGACATGGTTTTTATTTGAATGACCATTACTCCCTCCACTCAAATCACTCACAATACCCTTTCAAAGAGGGTCAAAATGTATGCTTATAAATTTTCTTGCTTATATTATAGTCAGTAATATTCCTATTAGTCGACACTAATTCCACTTAATCTAATTTATCCTACTAGTTTATCTACTTTTTAGTCATTTGTCTAATGTCCCCTTCTTCATATTTCATCATTATATTAACCTTATTCATCCCCACTAAATAATTAATTTATCCTAAATCCTCATTATCCTAATCTAACCCCACTTACCTATTATTTGGGAATTTTAAATTCCTAATGTCCTACCTACTAGCCTATGCCTAGGCTCTCCTAGACCCCTAGTCCCTAATCACCCACCTAATCCCTATCTAATCCCCTATTTAAGCCTAATTAATCCCTAATAAGATTATATAATTTGAGGATTATAGAATCCTCTCTATTATAACCCTTTGTCTCTATAAGCCTCTAAATCTATAGACTTTTAAGGAATTTTAAATTCCTTGGATAATTCTTATCCATTGATCTCTTCAACCTAACTTCAAATCACCACCATAGATTCTTCCCTCTTTCTATTTAAAGAGATCCTCTCCTCCATGAAAGGCCAATATAAGATATCTAACTTCTCCATGTCAATTTAGTCATTGAATCCTTCATCAAACATCCTTATCATGCCTTCATAATGTCACAAATATGAGTCAAGGTATATCAATCTAATCTCAATCTCTTTTCAAATTTACTATAATAGTTATCCATTCTCTTCTCTTTGATATTATATGTGGCACACTCCTTACCCCTTTCTTAGCAATGAGTCACATGTCACAATTCTTTCCAGCTTGTACCCCTGTCTCATCATCATTCCAAATTTTGTATGGCCCATAATTTAATTTAACATATAATGTTTTCACGTTCTTATATAAATTTCACATAATGGATGGCATTGGCATGACAACCTTATCTCTACCTAGTCCTTCAACTGTTCTCATAAACATATTATGGTGCCTATTTTTGAATCCTTTCTATCATGATTTATCAAGGAAACCATCATTAAAAGTGTTGGGCATACTTTCACATATGTGGGCCATGTGTGACTTCAAATGTGATATGTTCAACCCATGCCCCATGTCGGTTAAGTCCTTGCATAATTGCACTATATCACTTTCTTATGCTTTTGATATAATAATGGGTGGGCCTTTCTTATTAACAGATGTGATTCCTTTTAGCCAATTCAATAAAGTACTTGTTTTGATGCCCCACTTAACCACTAGTTCATTTATGGAGTAATTATTATGGTTCACATTTCCCATTGGACTTTCCATATCTTCCATTGTCCACTCCAACTGTAATTACACACATGCATTGGGAGTAACACTTGTATTGGCCTTTTTATCTACATGGTTGGCCAAGGGGTATATCGTATGATTTAAAGTGGGTTGCAAAACTTTATTAACACATTCATCAACATATTTAGGAATTTTGAATCTTATGTTCTTCATAGTTGCACATGACCATTTTTAGATAAATTGCATCATCTTCTTCACATTCCTCACACTTAATAATAACAATCAATAAATTATATAAGTAACTAATAATATAATTGAAAACATAAGACAAAAAATGATGCGAAAGAATGTTTGGATAATTTAAAGTGTGAATGAATAATACAACTAGAATAAATCACATAAACATATGACAAACATAGTAATATGAGTTGAGAGAAGGATTTTGTTTAAATACATTTGAATGGACATTTAATGGTATGCTAATGAAATTATTAATTTTATTGGTATGTGAATGGAAACCTATGTGGATTATATGCACATACCAATAAAGTTAATTGTTACAAACATTCTTAATTTTCCTATAAAGATAACCATTTACTGGTATGCAGATGGAAACCTACATGGATTCCATTCACATACAAGTAAATGTTAATTATTGTGGACATACTCATCCTCAAACATGGCACATCATTTTATATTAATGACCCATAGTAATTTAAGTGAAAACTAAGATAATGTGTTCATTTAAAAATTATTAGTGGTCATAATTTTAAACCTAGTGGTTTAAGTTTGCCTCCTCAGGTGAGCCCATTAGATAAGATGAGAGAGGGAACAAAAATAAAATAAAAATTATTTGACATGAACATATGAAAAACACATCAACATATGGTTTTTCACTACTAGGATAATTGAAATGGACCCCATAAATGGGGAGTATTTAATGATTTTCACTGCTATGGGGCGACTTTCAATGCTTCATGTAGTGAAGCATCTTTAGGGCTTCCATAAACATTAGATTATAATTAACTTATAATATTTGAGTGAATTACACAACAAAATTAATTGACAGGTACATATGAGAGTAAAATATTTTGGTATGTGCATGAAAACCATTTGGGATTACATCTACACAATAGTGACTGTTGCATCTTACAACCCATGTCATGCAAGGAAATAGAAATGCAACATATAAATGAATCACATAGTCACATGATTTTTATAAAATATATAGGGATTCCATTAAAATACAAGAAAATTTGGAGTAAGATGTGATTGAAAACATGTGGATGACATAGGTTTAGAATTGGGTAACATTTTATCCCTCCAACAAGCATATTCCAACAAAGGCATTGAAGGAAAAATGATAATAAGAGGCATGAGAAAATAAAAATAACACAACTATGGGTTCATTAATAGGCAACTCACCTCTATGTAATGTTTCATCACTCCTTTAACATACTAGTAAATGTTTAGTCAGATATGAAGGCATGATTAAAAAAATATGAACATAGAAGACACAATAATAATAGTTTTCATCCCTCCATTCAGCCAATTGAAACTCCTCTATGAAATGTTGCATGGTTGAGAAATTTTGGGTAGGTTCCATGGCCGTTTATGGGGATGAGGTATGTGAAAAAGGTAGAGAGAGATGTTTTTGGTGTAATGTTCTATTGCTCCATTAACATACTAGTTAACATTTACTTAGATGTGAAGGCATGCAAAAAATATATGGAAAAATAAAACACACTAAAAATCCTATGAACCTAAAAGGCACATAATAAAAAATATGAACATACAAGGCAAAATAACTGTAACAACCATGAAAAAATATAAATAACATGGAATGCTTATTTGTGGCACATAATGTGGCGTTAACTTGCCATAGTAATGATGAAAATCTTATCAAGCCATGTGGAAAATGGTGGTGGCTTCCATAATAACGACCCACACATCTACCATCCTGACCTCAACCCAACATAAATGTGTTGCTTCTATAAATAACAAAGTAGAGTTAATGGAAAACATATGAACAATTAGGTGTTTATAATTATGAATTAATAACATCTGAACTTGAATGCAAAAAGCATTTTGGTTTGATAGAAAACATTTAAAATATTACTGGTGTGTCAGAGTATAAACTACAAACATCTAACCTATAACATGATCCTTTAAATATGTTGGTGCTTGAATGTCGACATGTGCTTACAGTTTAATTTGATTGTGACACTCTTTGAGAATAAAACTCTCTCTACAAATTAAAAAAATGGCATTTCTGTAGTTTTTTTATTTATAGAAGATAATTTGAAGTTTAAAATTTGAATTATCTATGAATGGTGAGGCTTAGGTGTGTATTGTCATTTAATTTTATAGGTGACACCAATAAATGGAGGTTGGTGGAGTCATATGTTGGATCCAAATGGTTGACTTTTAAATTTTATAAGATGTAACTAAAATTAAGTGGATTAGATGTTGTGACTTTTCTCTCATGTTCCTTATAGTTAGAGGTACAAAAATGAAATTAAGGGGCTCAATAAATTTATTGGGGTTGATGTTTTTAAAATGTTAACACTTTTGAAATACAAGTTAAGGATGCAATTTTTGAAATTTCTACCTTAGTTTGGAATTGATATTTATATCATTGAATAAAGTATTTGTATTGTTGAATATGATATTTGTATTATTTAAAATGGTATTCATTTAATTGAATATGATATTTAATTTTTTGAATATGATGTAAATTTAATTTTTAATTTTAGTGCATATTTATTTTAGAAGGGGACTAATAATTGTATACAAAAGTTCCTATTTTTAATATTAATTATTCAAAAAATGAGTGGTCCAACATGAAAATGTTTAAGTGATTTTTACATCATCTAAACAACCCATGACACATAATCCAATATATCTTAATATATCATGACTAGGAAAAGGGGTCAGAACTAAAATGATAACCATTGGATCCCCTTCAACTTAAGGTTCCCTTCCCCTATTCCATATAGAATTTATAAGGGTTTGACCTTAATTCTTGGTGAAATTTATATCATCTCATTATTTTGTGTTTTTCCCATTTGGAAAACTAATTTCTATAGTTTTGAAATAAATGGAAGGCAAAGTATATTCTATGATGACCTGTGTAATTTTTTTGCTTTCTCCTACCATAGATTATTATGATGTCAGTGTTGATTATAGGTGGAACTGAATTTGGAAGTTGCTACTATAATTAAATCAGGTCTAATATTTTCTTTGTTTTATTATTATTTTAGGGAATTCCTAATTTAATAAGTGTTATTATGTAACTATAGTACATGTCATAGGTGGTTCAAAAAATGGTGGACAAACTGATCGTGATGATTTAGTTATAAATAGGGTTCTCAAAAGAACCTAAACACTTTACATATTTATAGATGATCTGAATTTAAATTTTAGTTAGAATGGAATTTATAATAAAGTAGATATAAAAGAAGAGATAACATATTAAGAGGAGAGAATAAAAAAATTAGGTATTGGCACATGTGTTAATTATATTTAATTTAGACCAAAGCCTTCAGTAAAGCTATGCAATAACCCTAACTAGGTCCTATGTTTTCATATTCACTAAACTAATAACAAGTAAAGAAAAAGCCTAGTCTAGTTCTCACCAAAGATTGTGGCACAAATTGAGGGTAATAAACATTAAAAGTAAACATGCATAGAATACATATACTCACATCAATGTATATGAAATCCTAATACATGGAAGAGAAGTGCAAATGCATATCTATCTACTCTTACAAAGAAAGTGTTATGGAAGGGGATTTTTCAAGGCTTCTTCCTCAAACTTTAGTCCAACATGGGAACATCCACAGGTTATATGTTACCTATAGTGGGGCTAAACCTCTGAAGTAGGCTAGATTCCTCTATGATGCTCACCTAAAACTAATGCTAAGCTAATGCTTCATAGGGAAAATGGATATAAATGGGATAAGATCTCCTAAGGAAGTTAAACAAGCGATGCACCAAATTTAAAAGGGAATATCCCATAAGCTTTAACCCATGCTAGATATGTAGGAGATAGTACTAGCTTACACAACCTCAAGATCAAGCTAATTGCATAAGTATTTCATAGAAGAGGTGAAAAGTAGAACACTAATCTAGACCTACAAGTAGCATTGAAAACCCCCTAAACTAGGTTAGAAAGGAGGACAATGGATGAAGAATATTCTCCTTCACACAATGCCATCATGAAAAACTCACCAAAATAGATCTAAGGCAAGAAATAGGCAAAGAAAGTCTCATATTGCATCAAGAGGTAATTTTTACAAATGTTTGACAGGGTCGAGCCTAATCAAGATGAGCATACTTTGTAGTATCCCAAAGAGTTTCCTATCTCCAAAAAAGATAAAAAGTCTAAAATATGAGAACCTTTTTAAAGGAGAAGTGACCAAGATATATAGGAAAAAGGAGTCAAAGAGAAGGATGTGGGAGCACAACATCATAAAAAGAACACTTTGACCCAAGTCATTAATTGAACCTAAACTACCACGTGTTCTTTAGCCAATGAAAGCCTTGCGACCTTTTTGCAATCAGGGCACTACTTATGGCTTGTTTAGTGAGGAGATATCCAAGTCTCTTAGTATGTATTGAATTTCCCTAGCTACAGTTCCCAACACTAGACCTCTTCTTTGATCTTTTATGCATCTTTCCACTTGGCTTCTACATAAGGACAAACCCCTCACATCTATAAACTGACTGAGCTTTGATTATTTCTAATTTAGATAGCTATTTATTGAGAGCATGGCTCAAGATATTCCTTCATTGAGTACATATAAATACCCCTTATTTTGAGAATTGGACTTGGGTTTACTATAGAGGAAAACAAATCTAAGATTATTGGTTTTCCTATAGTCTATATAGATGGCACTTTGATCGATGCTTAGTCTGTTTTACAACAAATTAATACCCTTTTGGCCTATATTAAGTCTAATATACCTACTTTACCTCTATAGATATATACTAGAAATGCTTGGTCCATATAGTTTATCCTGGTTCAACTCGGGTTGAGTTCGTCCTTGGTTCCATGTATTTTCTGCTAGCTCAGGTCTATTCATTTGCTTTTCTTGAGTTGAATTGCTCCATAGACCTTAGTCAATAACTTATTGGCTCAGTCCTTTGTTCATTAGATATCGATATTGACTTGGATTCATGACCCTTTGAATTTCATTTTCTCCATCAGATCTGCTAGGTACAAACAAATGTGAGCCCTCGAATCTATCTTTAAAATGTTAACTTTGTCCCCACTTACGCCATGTGTCGGATGTGCATTTGATTTTCAGATCTAATGTCAATCTATAGCCTTATACACTTATTCCATATGTTAACCTCTCGATCCCTTTGATTGTTTGACCCATCTCAAACCATTGGATCAAGATGTATGATTAAATGTGAACTATTGATCTACTGGGACCCATTGTTTGAAATCTAATGACCAGTTCACGAGTTTAACATTTATGTCCTCGATCTCATCAAATGAAATTCGTGTGACCATCATTAATGTTCATGTGATCATTAAATTTAAGATGAAAAATGTTGGTTTTGATTTATCTTAAACTTGAAGATAGTGTGAATGTCTTATGTTGCAAGTCCAACTTTAAAGGCCTATAACTTGAAGCATAAAAGTCATGGAGGCACAAAATTTTCAAGAGATGTTCTTGAGGCCAGAAAAAACAAACCCATTTGATCTAATCATCCCAATAGCCTTATAATTATGACTAAAAAATGTTCAAGTTAACTAGTCCATTCATTCCTACATGATGTTCTAACGATGGTCTATTTTAAATTGCTAAGTATGGGGAACTTGGTGAAATTTAACTGAGGAGCCAACATTGAAAAACATAAATTCTATTGTGCTTAGATGCATCAACTAAAACTTAGTGCATAACAATTAGGGACCAAAATGAACAAGACCATATGATTATTTTCTCCAAAAATTACCACACATGTGAGATATGGCCTTTGGTGGATGACCAAAAACTTGGTGCATCTGTTCTTGGGACTAATGTGAATAGACCCATGTGACCAATTCTTCTTGATTAATCTACATGTGGTAATGATGGTGATAATAATATGCCTACTCATAATTTCTTCCACTAGACCCAAGTGTCTAGATGAACACATTGAAGATGACAAGGATAAATCAGCTCTAGGTTACACAACCTATCAATGCATCTAAAAGACTTATGCACAAGACAATATCCATATCTCTAAAGAAAGTATGAAATCCTAAGCTTATCCTCAAGTTGAATGGTGGATAAGCAGATGTACAATATGTCTTAATACTTCTTCTCTTCTCTTAGAAATGGTGAAATGATTATGTTTATATAGGTAGATCTAACCCTAAAACCTTTCAAAAGTTTTTATTGACAAGGTCAACCTGATTCACCTACTATTAAAATTGATAAAAAACTAACTAGATAATGAACTATGTCAGCCATGGCCAACTTAGTTCTTAGTAAGCTTTTATAAATAATAATAATAATACAAGGTCCATGTGGTTGACATAGTCATGTAAACTTATTAAAAAGGTTTTAGGTCAAAGGAAAGGGGTAATGAAGATGGCAAATGACTAGAGGAGGGTGAAAAATAGGAGGCAAAGCTTAGGGGAATGGTTTTTAAAAGACACATGTGTAGATATCAACTAGAAAAAGGGATAAAAATATTATGAAGCACCAATGGTCTGCCCACCCCTTTCTTGATGCACTCTTTAAGGTGTACACTTAGAGATATTGAGACTCGATGGGTTCCTATACGATTAAAAACATCAATAATTGATAAAGTTTGAAAATATTATTTATATACAATAACCACACAGTTGAATGCATATTTTTGACTTAAAAAGAACTTAAACTTCAGCCGTGCTAAATACTATGAATTTTAACAAAGTTTTTCTTAAAAATACTACTACGACATCGATTACATTCTTCTCTTTTTGAATATATATATATATATATATATATATATATATATATATATATATATATATATATATATATATATACTTTTAAGGTAGCTATCTTATCTTATTTATAAGTAAGTCTTTTTATAATGCTATATGCCACAACTATACATGTTAATCTTTGTTTATATATATTTTTACTCATTGATTCAAATTGAATTAAAATATATTGTTATAAACTAGACCTAATTCTATACACATTCAAAAAAATCTAATTTTTGAAATATTTTGAGGTAGTTAGTGGGCACATGGTCAGACATACATTTTTGATCTTATTTAAGAGTAGATTGACTTATTAAATTGGTAAATAAAACAATTTATTAATTAATTTACTAAAATATAGGTTGAAAACTAGATGATCTTACCTAGCTTTATACCAAGGGATTTAAATAAAAATCAAATGATGATAAAAAAATGGTGGGGCACACAGATAACTATCTAGTATGATTTTTCTAAAAAATAATACCACCTCTTCAAATTTATGATATTTTCCCTAATTATACTATGGTTCATTAGCCACACTTCTTAGTGATGAAGTTATACTTAAATTACTCTAGGATTAAGAACCTTAGGTTTCACGAAAGCATAATAAAATTGGACACTTCATGCAGAAAGCTCCTTGTTTTAATAATTTCATTGCTAGTGTGGATATTTCAACATATTGTATTTATTCTCTCCCTCATGCTCCATATCATTTTTAAGACAAAAATTCTATGTTCATCAAATAATCCACAAAAATAAAATATAGTAGACCAACATGTCCTTGACCTATTACTATCTTTAAATAACTCACTCTAACATAACATGATAACTTTATCTTACTCTTTGACAAGTATCATGAATAATTTTCTTAGTCATATGAAGATATGTTAGGTATTAATCCTAGCACCATTGTAAATGATATCATCAGTTACACAAATGCCAAACCTATTAGACAAAAATAAAGAAACTTTCCACCTAAAATTTATACCTTGTGTCATAAAGAAATCATTGAACTTTTGGATGCCAAATTCATCAAAGCTATCAACTACTTAGAATATCAAACATCGTTCCCATTAATAAAAATGTCAGCATGGTTATTTATATATGCATTGATTTTTGAAATCATAACTTAGCTTGTCTAAAAGACAACTTTCCCTTACCTTCAATAGATGCTATAGGTGATTCCATTACCAGATATGAAATTTTATCAGTTATGGACAGTTTCTCTGGCTATAACTAAATTCACATAACTCGTGAAGACCAACATAAAACAACATTTAGTATAGAGTAGGGCACCTATTGTTATGTCAAAATGCCTTTCAGCCTAAAAAATATTAGAATAACCTATCAACATGCAATGACCCACATCTTCCATGATATTATACATAAGATAGTGTAAACCTATGTAGATGATCTCATTTCTAGACATAAATGTTGTAAAATACACCTCACCAATCTAGCTATCATTTTTTTATCAACTATTTACATATAAACTTAGACTTAACCAATACAAATGTGTATTCAGAGTAACATCTGGTATAATTTTGGTTTCTCAGTCTCTCTTCGAGGCATTGATATCTATCTAACCAAAAAAATGCCATCATAAACATGCCTATTCCTCGCTCCATTCCTGACATACATACTTACCTCAGAAAACTTGGTACAATTTGATGGTTTGTCCTAGAAATGGCTTACCATATATACCCTGGCAATTCATTTATCAAAAGGGTAATGCTCCAGAATGGAATGATTCATGCAAAAAATCTTTCAAAAATATGAAGGAATCTTTGATCCATCCTCTTACTATTCAACCACCTTCAAATGATTACCCCTTAATTATATATACCTCCTCTATGCCCATATCAATTGGGGCAACACTTTCCCAATAATATTATACTGGTAGAGAGTATGATATCAATTACATTAATCGAGGACTCATGGATTAGAAAAAAATTACAACAAAGTAGAATGTGATTGCCTTGCTATATATTTTATAACTAAAAAACATCATCATTATATGCTATATTGAACCACTTATGTCAATTTTCATTTTGTTCTACTTCATTATTTATTCTCCACATCATTATTACATGGAGATAGAATTATCAAACATATGGTCATATTGATGGAATTCGATCTTCACATTATTACATAAAAATATGTCAAAGGCCAAGTCATATCAAGTTAACATTATAACTAATTCCACCATATTTTCCGAACCTTACCATCCTCAATGTAATGGTTAAGTTGAGGCTACTAACAAAATTCTAATTAAAATATTAAAAAAGACTATTTGATTAATGCGTAATGATTGGTACATTCATTTATATCCTAGACAATGGGATTATTATAGTAGCATACATCCTCGAATACATAAAAAAAGCTTTTAAGTTAGAATTCCAATTAAATTTTGATGTCAGTAATAACATGGTTGAATATGAAGATCTAAAATAAGGCATGAAAGCCACCATTGACTTAGATATCAGATATTTACATGCCTTGGGTGACTCCCAACTTATCTGTGCCTAGGTTAGTGGTGATTATCAATGCAAAATAAGAAATTTAATCACATATCATCAAATGGATACTACACTTACCAAGGAATTTGCTTCTTTTAGCATTAACCAATTCCAAGAGATCAAAATTCCATAACTAATTCTCTTTCTTCATCCCATTTTATTTCACCCTCATCAAGTACATAATGATTCCTAATTTCTTATCCAAATCATAAAATAACCTGCTTCTATAAAACTAAATGATTTGCTATTCTGTCACATTATAGTTATCCCTATTTGACAAAGCCCATGGTATAAAAACATAATTCAATTTATTGAATATCAAACTTACCCTCCAGACACAGATTCTCATGAAAAGACTGGAATACATAAAAAAGCTTTTAAGTATGTGTTTTGATAAAACACCCTTTATTACCATAATAAAGAAGAAACCCTACATCGTTGTGTAATGCAATAAGGGATACTTACTCTCTTAGAGAAAGCACATGGGGGAATGTGGATTGGTCACTATAGTGGACATGCGACATCCTTCAAATGATTACATATGGGTTACTTTTGGCCTACTCTATAAAAATATGTTATTAATTTTACTTAAAAGTGTAAGCCTTGTTAACTCCATTATGATCTAATCCACTCACCAACAATTGAGTCCCATATTTATGAATATTTCTTCATTGTATAATTATGGATGCATAATTACATGGAGCTTGTCTTCATGCTTTAGATTTTATTTATGAACACCATTTGGCTACTTTGCAATATAACTACTAATACAAGGATTACATTTCTAAAAAACATAGTAAAAATGTCAAAGTTTAAAACATTTAATGTTGGTGATTTAGTCCTCAAATTATATTATACACATAATTAAGAATGAAAATATGCCTAAAAATGGTGGGGCCCTTACTTAATCAAAGACATCCTTAGTCTTAGTACCTATCATCTACAAACTAATGAAGGTCATGTCTTCAAATAACCCACTAATGCAAAAATTTTAAATACATATTTTTCTTAAATATCTCCTTATTTTCATTATTCTATATACTATAACTACTATCACTTCTTATATGATTTTTCCAATGATCTCTCCTTTTCAGCCATTTATTCTATACATAAATCTTAGTCCCCTTCTTCGATCTTTGGGTTTCTATTTATTACTTTCATTTAATTCATAAGTTGCATTGTAATACTATAGATAGGACCCAATTTTCCTCATTAATATCTTTTATTTCATACATCCATTTTTAACACTTTTTTTTTGGGTCATAAGTTTGTTATTTTACAACATTTTATGTTTACTCTCTTCTTTTGTGAGATAGATCCCATCTCCCATATATATATAGGGGGACGGGCAATACCACTTTCATACTTTTCACCTACTTAAGTTTATGTTTTATGAGTTAAAGTGTAAAACCATTGATAGGACTAGGCTGTCCTCATAAAATCTATATATTCCTTCAAACCTTTTTGTTAACTGAGTGTTCTTTTTAGAATGTTAAGAAATGGTTAAAAGTTTGTGATTCCATATTCTCAAACTCGATCTTGTTTATTTTGTGGATAATACTTGCACAATAAATTATGTTAGAATGTTTCCCTACACTTACATACATTCTTGTGATATGGAATTATATTTAATTATCATTGTATCCCTTTCACCTTGCCACATTTTTTGTAATTTGAGGTAATTTAAATTGTTTCATGTTCACTTCCCCTTGTCTCCCTTACTTTCATTCCACCTTGGACAAAACAAGGTTGAAGTAAAGATAGAAATTTTATTTAATATGGTTAAAAAGGACTCTTGGGCACCATGCTCTTTAAGTCCTCTTTAATAATAACTAGATTTATAGTTTTCAAATGATAGTCATTTTTAACACCCATGTTTGGTTCTCTGAATATGTATGGAGGAGGAATATAAAAATCCATTAAAAATTTAAAAGAGAAATCATTTGAAACATTAGAAAATGATTAAAAGGCAACATAAAATCCAAAAGTGAACATAAAAAAAAAACATGATTTATAGTACATCTATTCTTAATGAAAACTCAAACTCCATAGTTGGCCTCATAATAGAGTCAAGATCCATTGGGGTGTAGTAAGTTAGTAGATTGGGATAGAGGACTTTAAAATTATCTACAACTCTACCTACTTTCTCATGCAAGTACTCAATCTTGACAGTAGACCGATAGAACTATAAGGGGCTCTAAGGAGCGTGGAACGTGTTGTGGGAAGGTAGGTCCATTTCACTTTTCATGCATATAGCCTTCATGGGATGATATTCATACTTCATTAGATAACCCAAGATTTTTGTGGTTAGGAGAAGTTCTTCAGAGTCCTTAAGGTCAAAAGTTCTCTTATTTTGACAAGCTTAATTTTAGTGTATTGATTTCGATAAAGATTTTATCTACCTTCATTTTTACTACATTTCCCCAACCACCCATTTCATTTCTCTCCATTGATAGGTACGTTTCATTCTAAATCTGCTTTCCCACTTCTATATTCCCTCTTCTTCACATCTTACAAGATGCTAACATCTCCTTGTTTTTGTTTTATCTATCTTAAGGAAAAATCAATATGATTGAGTGACTATGGATTATTTTATTTACACCATTGATTTACATTTTGTAGGTCTTCTAAAAGTTTATGTTTGGCAAGGTGGTAGTGGTCTTTAGGTGGTGTGTTTTTATTTTTTATTTTCATTCCCTTTTCAAAATACACGTGAAATACATATAGTATAATTTGTCATTTAATTGTGATCAACCTTATGTAGTTATAATTCCTTGTAAAGGGTATAAAAATGTAATTAATGAATAAAACATTTATATATTAATATTAATATGTACAATATATGAAACTGTATGATATAATTATATAATAATATAATATATTCACTTGGCGCTGCTTCTTTTCTTTTTTCTTTTTTATGTTTTTAAGAAGCAAGGAGAAAGAGTGGTTGAATAAATATGAACATTTTGATCAGATTTATAAAATTATGAAAATAATTCACCTCATATCCCAAATCCCTGAGATCTATCAATAAACAATGCTGAAGGAAAACATAAACACAAGCATGGAAAATGTGACGGAAATCATAAGGAGTGAATCCATAATCGTAGGCAATGACTCCACATAAGTACATGCCTAATTTCTCAGGATATATGGATCAAATAATTCATTGTGCCTGCTGACGGTGTTACCATACAAAAGATCAAAATGACAAAATATTTCTAGGTGAGTTGCATCATGATGGTGAGGGGCAATGATAGGATATATTAGGGGATAGACTCAAAGATGTTAGAGGTGGTACTATTGCAAAGTTTAGTGGCTTGTCAAGGTTTGACGAGGATGTCATGAGAGATGATTTGATTGTAATAGGGTTCCATGTCCAATGTGTAGTTCAAATTAATGCTACACTATTGTTGATTTGGAGATAAGACATTAAAGTGCAAGAGTCTATCTTTTAGCTTCCATTCATCCATGCTACTAATATATTAAAACCTTCAACAATAACATCCAACTTAAAATAATATGGAAATAACATACATAGACCCTTAGAATAAAGGGCATGGCTATACAAAACATGAAAATAGTGAAATATTTCATGCTGAGTTTTGTAGTGATGATGAGGGCAACGTCAAGGAATTTCAGGTGATTTTTTACACTAAGGGGCATATAATGATATAATATTATATATTTTATAATAATGCAATTTAATATTAGCATTGATGGACATGTTACCATTTGGAATACAAGAAACTTTGTTTGTGGAAACATACGGATAACATTTGTCTCATATGATTTACACTTACACATGTGACTACCTTAAATTTTAAATTGGTAGTCAATGTAACATTACTCTAGAATGATACATGTAAGTTATTTTAAAGCACAATTGTGACATCTTTGATTGGTTATTTTCTATTGTTAAGGGTGAACGAAGACATTATGAGAGTTTTTTTTATTGGAATAAGGGTCCATATCTCATATGCAATTTGAATCAATGATGCAATGTCATTGATGTTGGGATAACACATTGAGGTCCCAAATTATATCTTGTAGATTCCATTCATTCATGATGCCAATATTGAACACTAACACTAGCTTCAAGGCAACTTTTGGATTTATATGAACAACCGGGGAGATATTTAATGTCTTGCGTTGGGAAAAGACGTTTCATGGAAGTGTCTCGGTGGTGCCATGTGTGGCCGTATGTCGATCTTGTATCCTCATATTATACCACCTTCTAGTTTAAAATATTGGATTTAAAAATATTAAAATTTAAATAAGTTGTTCGATTGGGAAATTTACGTCGTGGGAAGTTGCACGGGGATGTTTTCATGGACATTTCAATTTTTGATTATTTTTGGTACAACCCATCATTACGATCAAAGGGACTAATTAATTTATATAAAATTATGAATAAATTTTTTCAAATGAACATATTATTTTATCATTGGCTTAAAATTTTGTGAAGTAAGACATGAATCAAAATTAATATGGGTCACTAATATAAAACGGAAGGACATTAATATAAAATGAAGGGCCATGTTGAAAGATGCATGGCTCATTAATGTGAAATCCAATGCCATTTCCCAAATGGTTGGGCGGGCTTTACTCCATTAATGTGACAAATTAATGCTAACATGTGCACCACCAATAAACATCTCTCCTTACCTTTCTGCATACCTCCTTCCCATAAATGGCCATGGAACTTACCTAAAATTTCTCAACTATGTCATGTTTTGTAGAGGAGTTCTTATTGATAGAATATAGGTATGAAACATTTCATGCAGGTGTGTTGAATGTAACTAAACCCAAAATTGTGTTCTTTTTATTTTCTGGTGGGTGTTATTGTTATTGTGTCTTCTATGTTCATGTTTTATTTGCATGCTTTCACATTTGAGTAAAGGTTTAGTCCTATGTTAATGGAGGGATGAAACTTTATGTGTAGGTGTGTTGCCCGTAACTAAACCTTCAATCATGTTCTTTTTATTTTCAAGTGGTTGTTATTGTTACTGTGCCTTCTATGTTCATCATTTTTTTGTGTGCCTTCACATCTGAGTAAATGTTTAGTGGTATGTTAATGAATTCAATGCATGTTTGGATGGAAATGGATTTGAAATTGGGATGAGAGAATTAACAATTTCACCATCAAACATATATCACTACCTTTTCACATACCTCCTCCTCCCAAATAGCCATGGAACCTACCTGAGAGTTCTAGAGCATGCAATGTTTCATAGAAGAATTTCTGTCATTAGAAAGGAGGAATGATTTTTTTGTTATTGTACTTTGTATGTTCATAGATTTTTTTGCATGCCTTCACATGTGAGTAAACATTTACTTGTATGTTAATGGAGTGATTGAAACATTACACATAGATGTGTTGCATCTAACTAAACCAATAGTTGTGTTCTTTTTTTATTTTCACGTGCTTGTTATTGTTATTTTTGCCTTCTATACTCATGATGGTTTTAACTACCTTCACATATAATTCAAAGTGCCATGTTGGAAGACATGTGGCTCATTATTGTCAAATCTAATACAATTTTCCAAATGGTTTGCCAATAAACTATAATTAAAGGATGTAATTTTTGAAAATTTTACTTTAGCTTGGATTTGATATTTGTATTGTTGAATATATTATTTATATTGTTGAATATGATACTTGAATTGTTAAATATGATTTTTAATTTGTTTAATATGATGTAAATATTATTTTTAATTTTAGTGCACATCTATTTTAGAAGGGGACCAGTAATTGTAGACAGAAATTTCTATTTTTAATATTAATTATTCAAAAAATGAATGGTTCAACATGAAAATATTTAAGTGACTTTTACAATAGTGAAACAACCCATGGCACATAATCAAATATATATTAATATCTCATGACCAAGATAAGGGATCAAAACTACAATGATAACCATTGGACCCCCTTCAACTACTGGTCCCCTTCCCCTATTACCTATAGGATTTATAAGGGTTTGACCTTAATTCTTGCTGTAATTTATATCAACTCATGATTTTTGTGTTTTTTACATTTGGAAAACTAAATTATTGATGGGTTTTACCCCATAATGGTGAAGAATATGAAATTTTGAGAGTGCAGAGCAAAATATTTTGGTTAATCAACTTCATATATTACCTAACTTTAAAGATTACATAAATAGACATTGAGAAGCCTTACTACAACACATAATGCAAATGTGGGACTAAAAGCCTAACTAACTAAAAATAAACTACACCCATGTGAGTACTAACATTGATAAGGACTAGAACTTTGATCTATGATAGGGGAAGGGGTCTACTAGTTGAGGTTGTCTAAGCTAGGCCTTCTTGATCAAACTTTAGTACAACATGGGAACAACCCCAGGTTGTGAGTCACCTATAGTGGGGTTAAACCTCTAGAGTAGGCTGGCTTCCTATTTGATGCTCAACTAAAACTAATGCTAAGCTAATGCTTCGTAGGGAAAAGGGATAGAAAGGGGATAAGGGATCCTAAGGAAGTTAACTAAGTAATGCACCAAATTTAAAGGGGAAGCTCCCATAAGTTAGAACCTAGACTAGATCTATAGAAGACAGTAATATCTTACACAACCTCAAGATCAAGCTAATTGCATAAGTATTTCATAGAAGAGGTTCAGAGTAAAACACTAATCTAGACCTACAAGTTGCATTGAAAACCTCCTAAATAAGGTTAGAAAGGAGGAAAATGGATGAGGAAGATTCTTCTTCACACAATACCATTATGCAAAACTCACCAAACCAAGTCTAAGGCAAGAGATATGCAAAGAAAGTCTCATATTACATCAAGAGGTAATTATTACAAATGCTTGGTAGGGTCAAGCCTAATGAAGTTGAGCATGCTTTGCAGTATCCCAAAGAGTTCCATGTCTCTTAAAAAGATAAAAAGTCTAAAATTTGATAAAATTTTCAAAGGAGAAGAGACCAAGATATATAGGAGAAGGGAGTCAGAGAGAAGGATATGAGAGCATGCCATCAGAAAAATAAAACTTTGTCCCAGGTCATTAATTGAACCTGAGCTACCACATTTTTTCCTTAGATAATGAAAGCCTTGTCACGTTTTTGATCAATGAGGAAACTGCTCATGATTTGTTGAGTGAGGAAATACCCAAGGTTCTAGGGATGCATTGAATGCCCTTAGCTACAATTCCCAACACTAGACCTCTTCTTTGATCTTCTATGCATATTTCCACTTGGCTTCTGCATAAAGACAAAACCTTCACATCTATAAACCTGATTGAGTTTTGATTATGTATACTTTGGGTGGATATCTATCAAGAGCATGGCTCAAGACGTTTCTTCATTGATTACATATAGTTTCTCCTTATTTTGAGAACTGGACTTGGGTTTACTATAGAGGACAACCAATCTAAGATTATTGGTTTTCCTATAGTCCATGTAGATGGTACTCTGCTCGATGCCTGGTCCGTTTTATAATAATTTACCACCCTTTTATCCTATATTAAGTCTAACAGACCTAATTTACATCTATGAAGCTTTGCTAGCAATGCTTGGTCCATATGGTTTATCTTGGTTCAACTCAAGTCAAGCTCGAGCTTGGTTCCATGTATTTTTTCCAGCTTGGGTCCATTCATTTGCTTTACTTGAGTCAAACTGATCTATTGACCTTATTAAAACATATCTTAGCTTGGTATTTTGTTCATTAGCTATCAACAATGACTCAGATCCATGACCCTTTAAATTTCATTTAGTCTGTCAGATCTACCAGGTACAAACAAACACAAGCCCTCATATCTATCTTTGAAATGTCAACTCTATCCCCACTTACTCCACATGTCAAATGTGTGTTTGATTTTAAGATCCATTGTTAGTCTACAACCTCATGCACTTAGACCATGTGTCAACCTCTCGAGCCCTCTAACTATTTGACCTATATCACATTGTTGGATAAGGACATATGATCAAATGTGAACTTTGATCTTCTAGGACTCATTGTTTGAAAGTCAATGGCTAGTTCACGATCTTAAAATTGGCATCCTCACTCCCATCAAATGATGTTTGCATGACTATCAAATGACATTCATGTGATCATCAAATTTAAGCTAAAAAGAGTTTGTTTTGCTCAAGCTTAAACTTATCGTTAGCATGAATGTCTTATGTTGTAGGTCCAACTTTGATGGCCTATAATTTGAAGCATAAAAGTCCTAGAGGAACCAAATTTTTAGGAGATGTTCTCGAGGCCAAAAATAATGAACCCATTTGATCTACTGGTCTTAGGAGCCTTCTAAGTTTGTCCAAAAAATAATCAATTTAACTAATCCATTCATTCTTGCATGGCATATTGATAATGGTCTAGTTTATTTGGCTAAGTATGGGAAACTTAGTAAAATTTGACTATAGAGACAACATTGAACATGCATAACTTCTACCGTGCTTGGACGTATGGCCTAAAACTTAGTGCATAGAAACTAGGGACCAAGTTGAAAAAAATCATATGATCATTTTCTCTTTAAATTACCGCATGTGTGAGATATGGCCTTATCAATATGCTCACTTGGCTCTATTTGAGCTTCTTCAAAAATGGCTAAGTATGGAAACTTAGCATATTTTACCCGAGAGGCCAATTTTAGGTCTTTATATATTTTGATGCACTTCAACAGATGACTATAAACTTGGTAAATATGTTCTTGAGACTAATGTGAATAGACCCATATGACCAATTCCTCTTGACTCATCTACACATGGAAATGATGGCATCAACAATTTACCTGCTCTAAATTTCTACCATTAGACCTAAGTGTCTCGATGAACATAATGAAGAACCATCTGAATACCAGGTGCTTTTAAATTCATTTAAAGCACTCTTGACACCCCATTTAATCTTTGTAACTCTTTACCTATCCTTTTAAATTGACAAATTACACTTTAAGTAAATTTAAAATATTTCAAAGCTTTGTTGGTAAAAATGAGATCCTTAAACCACTCATTCCATCCAAAACTTTTGTTCATCTACTCATTCATTAAAAACCTAGTCCATAATGGGCATAATCTTGGTATGTGGGCCAAAAATGGCTAATAAGAAGAAGAATGTTAGGAATACTTACCTTTGAATATGAACTCACTGAGCCTTAATCTTTCCTTTGGCCAAGGTTCTTTGCAAGAGGTTGTCGTGGTATGTAAAGATGACAAGGATAAATCAGCTCTAGCCTACACAACCTATCAATGCATCCAAAAGACTTCTCCACAAGACAAGATGCATATCTCTAAAGAAAGTATGCAATCTAAAGCTTATCCTCAAGTTGAATGGTGGATAAGCAGATGCACAATATATCTTACTTCTTCTTCTCTTTTCTTAGAAATGGTGAAATGATTGTGTTTATATAGGCATATCTAACCCTAAAACCTTTCAAATGTTTGATTGACAAGGTCAACCCAAATGACCTAGTATTAAAATTGATAAAAAACTAACTAGATAATGAACTATGTCAGCCATAGGCAACTTAGTTCTTAGTAATCTTTTATAAATAATAATAATAATATAGGGTCAATGTGGTTGACATAGTCATGTAAACTCTTAAAAAATGTTTTAGGTTAAGGAAAGGGATAATGAGGATGGAAAATGACTAGAGGAGGGTGAAAAATAGGAGGCAAAACTTAGGAGAATGGTTCTTAAGAGACACTTGTAGATATCAATCAGAAAAGAGGGATAATTTTTTTTTGAAACACCAATGGTTTGCCCACCCCTTTCTTGATGCACTCTTTATGGTGTACACTTAGAGAGATTGAGACTTGATGGGTTCCTATAAGATAGAAAATATCAATAATTGATAAAGTTTGAAAATATTATGTGTATACAACAACCACATAGTTGAATGCATATTTTTGAAAAAAATAAATAAATTAAACTTTATCCATGCTAAACACTATGAATTTAACAAAGTTTTTCTTAAAAATACTACTACAACATCGACTACACTCTTCTCTTTCTAAATATATATATTTTTATATTTTTATTACTTTTAAGGTAGCTATCTTATCTTATTTATAAGTAAGTCTTTTTATAATGCTATATGCCACAACTATACATGTTCATCTTTGTTTATATATATTTTAATTCATTGATTCAAATTGAAAAAAAAATATGGTCATAAACTAGACCTAATTCTATACACATTCAAAAAAATCTAATTTTTGATATATTTTGAAGTAGTTAGTGGGTGCATGGTCAAACATACATTTTTTTATCTTAATTAAGAGTATACTGACTTTTTAAATTAGTAAAAAAAATAATTCATTAATTAATTTATAAAAATATAGGTTGCAAACTAGATGATCTTACCTAGCTTTCTACCAAATAATTTAAATAAAAATCAAGTGATGATAAAAAAATGGTGAGGCACACATATAACTATCTAGTATTATTTTTATAAAAAATAATACCACCTCTTTGAATTTATGATATTTGTCCTAATTATACTATGGTTCATTACCCATACTTCCTAGTGATGAAGTTATACTTAATTTACTCTAGGATTGAGAACCTTAGGTTTCACAAAAGCATCATAAAATTGGACACTTCACACGGAAAGCTCCGTGTTTTAATAATTTCATTGCTAATGTGGATCTTTCAACATATCCTATTTATTCTCTCCCTAATGCTCCATATAATTTTTAAGACAAAAATTCTATGTTCATCGAATAATCCACAAAATTAAAATATAGTAGACCAACATGTCCCTGACCTATTACTATCTCTAAAGAACTCACTCTAACATAGCATGATAACTTTATCTTATTCTTTGACAAGAATCATAAATCATTTACTTAGTCATATGAAGACATGTCAGGTATTGATCCTAGCACCATCGTAAATAATATCATCACTTACACAAATTCCAAACCTGTTGGAAAAAAATAAAGAAACTTTCCACCTAAAATTTCTACCTTGTGTCATAAAGAAATCATTGAACGTTTGGATGCCAAATTCTTCAAACCTGTCAACTACTTGGAATAAATATCAAACATCATTCCCATTAATAAAAATGTCACCATGGTTATTCGTATATGGATTGATTTTCAAAATCATAACTTAGTTTTTAGATTCTCAAATAAGGGGACGTTTTTAAGATCAGATAAGGTGTCGATTTTAAAATCAGATTGTGTGACGTTTTGAAGTGTTTGTAACAGTCCATTAATTTGTGTTCGTGTTATTTCTGTGGCGATAGGGCCATCACCATTATTTCATTGAGAAAATCATGATACACACGTTGACGGCAATCTCTTTCAAGAAGCTGTGCCATTTTTTTCGCTAACAGTCGTATTAATTGTAAGATGTTTAATGTTAACCTGGAAAGGGACGCATAGCACTCAACGGTTTTGCTTAGAGTCTTGCATGATCCTACTGTCGTAGTTAAATCCGTATCAAAACATTAAAGAAGGGAAAGGACCAGTTAAACGCCATGTGATACCACCTCTTAGTTATATCCGTATCTTCATATTATACCACCTCCTAGTTTAAAATATTGGATTTAAATAGTTTAAAATTTAAAAAGGTTGTTCGATTGGGAAATTTACGTCGTGGGAAGTTGCACGGGGATGTTTTCGTGGACATTTCAATTTTTGATTATTTTTGGTACAACCCATCATTACGATCAAAGGGACTAATTAATTTATATAAAATTACTAATAATTTTTTTTAAACAAACATACTATTTTATCATTGGCTTAAAATTTTGTGAAGTAAGACACGAATCGAAATTAATATGGGTCACTAATATAAAACAGAAGGACATTAATATAAAATGAAGGGCCATGTTGAAAGATGCATGGCTCATTAATGTGAAATCCAATGCCATTTCCCAAACGGTTGGGCGGGCTTTACTCCATTAATGTGACAAATTAATGCTAACATGTGCACCACCAATAAACGTCTCTCCTTACCTTTCTACATACCTCATTCCCATAAATGGTCATGGAACTTTCCTGAAATTTCTCAACTATGTCATGTTTTGTAGAGGATTTTTCATTGACAGAGTAGAGGTATGAAACATTTCATGCAGGTGTGTTGAATGTAACTAAACCCAAAACTGTGTTCTTTTTATTTTCTAGTGGGTGTTATTGTTATTGTGTCTTCTATGTTCATGTTTTATTTGCATGCTTTCACATTTGAGTAAAGGTTTAGTCCTATGTTAATGGAGGGATGGAAATTTATGTGTAGGTGTGTTGCCCATAACTGAACCTTCAATCATGTTCTTTTTATTTTCATGTGATTGTTATTGTGCCTTCTATGTTCATCATTCTTTTTGTGGGCCTTCACATCTGAGTAAATGTTTAGTGGTATGTTAATGAAGTAAATGCATGTTTGAATGGAAATGGATTTGAAATTGGGATGGGAGAATTAACAATTTTACCATCAAACATCTCTCCCTACCTTTTCACATACCTCCTCTCCCCAAATAGCCATGGAACCTACTTGAGAGTTCTAGAGTATGCAATGTTTCATAGAAGAATTTCCGTCATTAGAAAGGAGGAATGATTTTTTTGTTATTGTAATTTGTATGTTCATGGATTTTTTTGCATGCCTTCACATGTGAGTAAACATTTACTTGTATGTTAATGGAGTGATTGAAACATTACACATAGATGTGTTGCATCTAACCAAACCAACAGTTGTGTTCTTTTTTTATTTTCACGTGCTTGTTATTGTTATTTTTGCCTTCTATACTTATGATGGTTTTACCGGCCTTCACATATAATTCAAAGTGCCATGTTGGAAGACATGTGGCTCATTATTGTCAAATCTAATACAATTTTCCAAATGGTTTGCCAAGCTTTACTCCATTAATGTGGTAAATTAATGTCACCCTATATGCGTCCAACAAACATCTCTCCCTACCTTTAACATCAGTAGAATAAAGTGATGAAACATTATGTGTATGTGTGTTACTTGTAATTTGATTTTAGTGGAAGTTCTAGAGGTTTTCTCAGTGCATGTCATTGTGTGCTTTATATATGTGTTGCATTTTTATTTTCCTACATAATATGGGTTAGGAGACTTAAATTTTATGGTATGTAGATGGAATTCATGTAGGTTTTCATTCACATATCCATAGTAAATCTTTGACAACATATCCATGCAATATATGATGATAAAATTGTTAAAGACTCAAATATATTTGCTTCCAATTTGAGTGAAGCAAGGTAATATTGGACAAAACATTATGTTGAGTAAACTAAAATGATTGATCAATTAGGCTATCCTACATTTTTATTCATGTTTAAGTGTTGTTGAAACTAAATAACCTAATTTGCATAGTGCAATGCCTTCCAAACATCCTAAAGATTCACATCAACCTTATTGTTGGAAAATGATTTTTTTAATCTTCAATCCAAATCATACATCCATTTACATATATCATAGATTTACAATATTTCATAAAGCATAAGTCTATTGGTATATGTATGTAATAAACTACTTCATTTCATGTTTTATTTTTCAAAACCCAGATTGTTCTATTCAACCTCATATAACTAAATATTATTTTTAGGTATTTCATCATTTAATATTCATTCTTAAACATTCTAATACCTATGTGTCTCCAATACACTTTCCTAACTAAAATCTTATAAAAATGTGATGTCTTAAAAGGATTTTCTCACCCTTATTCGCCTCAATAGCCCCCACAATCCACTTAGCATAAAGAGTAGTTCTTTGTCTATAGATTTCAATAATTTCCATGCATCCATTGCATCAAGTGGAAGAGATCAAATAACCTAGAAAACCTTTTTGAAATCTATAAGATTAATTAGTATTAACTCTGAGAAAATATCTATGCAAATTTTCTAACTTGTCATAGGATGAATTTGATGGAGCCCCAAAATAAAAGTAGTAGACATGAGTGGCTTCAATAAATTTGGTACGACCTTGAAATTTTATTGCTAAATAAAGAGATATTAAAATCTAAAAGGATTTTTTTCTCCACTCTTTCAATTACAAATTACCATAATTTTTTGAGAGATATGTCAAAGTCAAAGTGAATACTAAGGAACTTGAACTTCTCCACCATTTTGATCCATTTTCATTGAAATCCTTTAAAGCAATCAGGAAATGGAATAATAATATGTATATAGCATTGTTTTTAATCCCATTGTAGACTAGATCTAAATGCTTTGTAGGAAATGTTAAGGAAACATAATGCTTCTTTGAAAGAGGCCTCATGATATACAAGCATGAGGAATAAATCCTTTAAAAAATTCCCTTTGATTAAATGAGTGGTGTGATCAGGAATGGAAATTCCCCTAATCAACCTTCAGTTAGTTCTAAATGCAAACCGATATCTAAACCATTCATCTAAAAGAACATGTAATGTATGGGTGATAATGAAATATTTTTACATAGAGTAGAAACTACAAAAAGATGTTAGACCTATGTCCATTGATTATCCAACAAGGCAAGTCCGTTTAGAAGAAAGTTTAATTAGAAAACATAAAAAACTTACCAAACCCTAATGCTTTATGGATGGAGAGAATGAAATCCACTCAATACAATTAGAATATTTTTCAAAATCAACTTTGAAGATGATGGTCCCTTGCCAAGAGGCGTGGGCCCATTAATCTTCTTCCTAGATAACAACGATGTTGTCCTGAATATAACAATTTTTGATAAATGTAGTTTTATATATACTAATGATTGCATGTAAGATATGTTAAAGGAAAGGAGATAAAGATTTAGTGATACTTTTATAAGAGACATTGAAAAGGGTGATTGTCCTTAAACTGGTAAAGAATTATAGATCTCATGCATAAAAATGAAATTAATTTTGCCTTTTTTTTATGGTGGCCTCTAAAGATATTTTGTGTAAAGATTATTTGTAATCCTAAATAAGGTTAGGTCTAAAAAAATACCTTGTTGTTTTGTAAAATTCAAAACTAAAACCATCCACTCTTGGCACCTTATCATTAGCCCTACATTTACCAATAGCATAAATCTCATCTAGGAAAAAGAAAGCCTTACAAAGGTTTTGAGTTGAAGGTCTTAATTTGAAAGGAACTACATATAAATGTTCTTACAAGTATCAAACTCTCTCTACCATGTTTTCCTAGAGTTGGATCACCAATTTATAGTGGACTTGAAAGGTTGAGTAAATAATTGACATAGTAAGGAGGAGACTATGTGTAGTTTGGATAGAATTTATTTCCTCTTTTAGACTATTTAGCTTTGATATATTTGAAAATTATTTAGAGGCATGGTTAGTGAGTTTGAGCCAATGAAATTAGGCTCAAATTTGATCACCTATGTTTGTGTAACTTTCCAAAATTTTAAATTTATGTTTAATATTACATCTATTTTTTTATGCCAAGTTAATTTTAACTTTAAAAAATCTAGTGTTATTAAAATTAAAAATTACATCTGTTCTGACATAGCTTGCACCTATAGGGAAACTCCTACATATATTTATAGGCTTTTTCTAATTTTATTTTAAGAAAATATAACAAAAACCATTGCCTTTGTAATATTAGTGATCACTTCTCTTTATTTAGTGAATAGAGTAGAGCTAAAACTACCAATATGACCACAGGTGATGGTAATTTTGGGTAGTCTATTGGACTACAATTTAAATCCCCACCTATACCTACATATTCTCTCTAATGTATCTCAAATTAGGGACGACACCATTATTATAGCTTCATTTGTGGAGGTTACAACTACCATAGTAAAGAGTCTATGTTATGCTAAAAGGTATGTAATTTTTATATTTGGCAAAGTGGGGTTATATAAAATGAAAGTGTAAATTGACAAGCGTACCTCACTCAAAATGTAGAATAATTTTTGTACACAATCTGTCAAGTAATAATAATCTCATATTCATTTTAATAATCTTTCTAAAACATGTTTTTACTGACTAATGCTCTCTGAGATTTTATGTTTTTTTTCCATAGGGATAAATAAGATACTTATGAAGACAAGTTCCGAGTTTAGCCACTTTTTATTCTATTGGTTAGAGTATGGTGTTTCTATTTGTTCTTATTCTTAATGTAGTTCCTTCAAGTGTAAATATATCAACAACATGCATAAACATAAGCTAAAAGATAGACTCGAGACCTTAATTTCTTATCCCCACCCCAATGACATTACAATGTTGATTTAAGCCACACATTTGATGTGAATCTTTGAAGCAATCAAGTCAACCATCATTATGTCCTAATCCACCATTGACAATAGAAAATAACCAATCAAATATGTTTCCACCATGCAAGTTGCAAACCTATTTGTAATGGATGTAATTCATGTAAATCAAATAACTGCCCCAAATCTAAGTTTGAGGTATGATATGGGACCTATAGTATATGATATACCCTAAAATACCCTTTCATTTCACCTTGCCATGATCACCTAACTCACCTTAAAATATTTCATCACTTGCACATTCTATATGACTTTTCTCTTCCCCACCAATTTTCCATCACTAAAGCTCACTATGAAAAGAAATGTCTCCTCCTACACAACTCATTGCCACATTGTATGAAGGAATATACGTCCTCATTTTTCATCATCCCCTCCACTAAAAATGAATGATTATTATTGGATAACACATCTTGAACAAAAATTCTGATGGGGTCACTGACGATGGGTTTCGACTTAGGTACAACTATCGATTTTGTGACTTTTGCTTTACAAGAACTTTATTTTACCAAAACATAAAATTACACTTCTTCTAACATAACTTGCATGTTTGGGTCCAATGATATACGTACACAAAGTATTATATAACAATAGTATTTATATATGTATATATATATATGTATATATATATATATGTGTATATATATATGTATGTGTATATATATATGTATGTGTATATATATATGTATGTGTATATATATATGTATGTGTATATATATATGTATGTGTATATATATATGTATGTGTATATATATGTATGTGTATATATGTGTATGTGTATATATATATATATATATATATATATATATATATATATATATATATATATATAGAATATTTTCGTAATAATAATAATAATAATAATAATAATAATAATAATAATAATAATAATAATAATAATAATAATAATAAACTATATATATTAGTATAATATTATAATATATTTATTATATAGTATAATTATAAATATATAAATATTATATATAATAATATAAATATAAAATAGAATATAGTTTATTTAACAGATAATATTATAATATATGAATATAAATATGGTTATATTCTAGCATTTTAAATCTATTAAGGTATCATATATCATAGTAGACTCCAAAAATTTTATCCGTTTTAGTATATCATCTTAACCACTTATAACTAAGGTTTCAAGGTCTAACTCATTATACATTTTACGATATAACTAATTTTATCACAAGAGGTCATTAACTGTATTTTTTAAACCTATGACCCAAACTTAATCTTTGGAGTACCAATCACTGTGCATTAGAGTATCAATACTTGAGTCTTACTTGTCAAGATGTGATTGGTTAATTTTAATTTTATAGAGTAAATGTTGAACAAGTATTAGATACTACATGCACCACTAGTGGTGCACTTTAATATTTATGCACACCAATATGTTCCATCAATAGAATACACAAGGACATAAAATTTGTTCTACCATTAGTAGGTGCACCACTATTGGAACCTTTTTCCTATATATATATACACGCATAATTTGACTATAAATCTATATCACTTTAAAATATTGCTGCCTTCATGCCTTCCATTTTATATGAACCGTCTCACATTTTATTATTAGATAATAATATAGATGTCACGAATAATAGTAAATATTCATTGTTGTGGCCTCATCCCTTTCAACGAATAAACTAAATACGATGGAATTAAAAGCCACATAAACAAAATATATTGTGGAATATTCGGAGATGAAGTAAAAAATAACATCATTTTGTTTTTATTAATGGTAAAAGTAAGTTTTTTGGAAATAGAGACCCCACCTTTTACAATATAAACTGCAAACATGGTCTTCAAAACCAGATATAACAAAAATATTTGTAGAGAAGCAACCAACGAAATAATACCCTTTTGTTAATTAGCAATAAGATGATATCAAATATAGTTTGGAGTAGATAATTATAATGCAATGTAGGAGGATGAAACATTAAAAACGTCATTTATTTGAAACATAGGTTTGAATGTTTGAAATTAGCAAAAGCTTTGGTCAAGTATTAAATGACATTGGTTAAAAAGAAACATGGGTTTGGATGTTTGAAATTAAAAAAAGGAACTTGAAAGGAGTTAAAAGTATGAGGAAACTTATTACACTTAACCAATAAATTTCAAAGCGAAAGATAATGAACTGAGTTAAATGTTGGTGGATGATATATAATACATTCTTCGTTGGAAAGTTATTGCATCCACCGATAAACTTTTTCATTTCACCGAAGTGCGCCATCTTGAAAGCGAAAGGTGATGAACTCAGTTAAATGCTGGTAGGTGGAGGTTTTCTTATATATGATGCAGTCTTCCTTGTTTTGAGGAACCCATGTTGGGGAAACTGAATTTTGAGTCGGAGGAGAGCGAGCCATTGCCAAAGGACGTCTCGTGAGAAGAATTTGAGAAGAACAGAACACATTCAGAAGGATAACATCGGTCTGAATATTGTCCGGGTATTGGTATTGCTTGTTTATGAGAAAACTATGTTTTAAGTTTCAGAAACTGAGTTTCTAACATTGCTACACTGAGATTATCCTTCATGAATCGCATGTTATCTGATTAGACGAAATTTTACATTTTAGAACTCCATACCAGCTTTATGATTTTTTTAGTGGCGTTTTATCTCTTTGGAATACGTTTTAACGTGTCTTGGTCTGTGGTTAATCCCCTGTAGACCCGTCATCATATCTTCATTGTAAATCCCTTCAGATGATAGGCAAATCTGCTCTCACCTTGAATGATAGGAGATTTACATTTTCCACTCATCTACGCTTTATTCTTATGTCAAATTTAGATCGTTAATGCTGTACAATTTGACTCTATATTGCTAGATGTGCATTAAAATATCCATCCGTTTCAAAAAGCTTGATTTCTGAATACCTAGCGGCAATTGCTGTCCTTTTGCTGGCACCTCGTTCAGGCGTAATGTTTCACGAAGACAAGATCCATTTCAACTTTTCCGAGTCTGATATGATCCGAAGTATAATCTTTTCGATTATAAGTTACCCCTAACCAGTGACGTGGCTGGCACATATTGAATTATGAAGGATAAAAATAGTAGCTGATACATAATGGACACGAGTTCGTGTTGTACGTTGCATAGCAGCAAGGGCGTACTCTGTCAAGTTCTTGGTCAGTGGTAAGTTAGAGTTTGGGGACGAGAGTCAGATATTAACAACTTTAGATATCAAAGAAAAAACAAATATAATATTTTGGAGTGCCAACGTCTGGAGGAATGTTTGTGTGATGGTGAACTATCATTTCATTAGAAATATGTGTGTGCGTGTACGCTTAAGTCATACAAAACTATAACCTGTACATGAATGAAGAGCACTATAACTTGTAGTGAGTAAGAGGGATGGTTATTAATGCGTAAAGGAGCGCAGATGAAATAAGGTCAAATAATCCTTGAATTATGTAATATGGCTTCATTCAAAATTTGAAAATTATCGTTGAGAGTTTTAAATTAATCTCAATATTATATTTTGAATAATGAGTGAATGAAGGTTTTCCTGTGTTACTTTTGTATTTTCATTATTAATTGTATATATTAAATTTGATTATCAATTATCAATTGTTCATTATCAAAATAAAGTAGAACACCCTGAAATTACAAAGAGTATGATTAGAAGAGAAAGTAGAAAACTTTAAAAAGTTCATTAACAATAGTAATAATCATTTGGGTGTAATATTTAAAGGCATTTTAAATATTTTTTCATGGCCTCGACAAAGATGAAATATGTATGAAAATACCTTGTGAAGGATTGGATGCTTATAATAACCAACTACTGCCTATACTACTTGATTATGGAATAATTGGCATCTTTACTATTTCGTTATGAAATTTTGTGCAATATGTAACTATTTCTTTTACATTTGAGTACTTTAAAAGTGTAAATGACGTTGAATTCAACATATTAAAGAAGGTTTTGTTTGTTGGACAAATGATAATATCTAAGACAAGCGTGTTAGTATAATTGGTTGGTAAATTTCATATTTGTCAATGATTTGTGAGCTTTGAATTTGAGAATACATTTTTTTGTTTATAATTTGGATTTATAAATAATTTATTTGTTAATCATTAATATAATATAATTAAATTGCTTGTTTTCTTATTGTAGTTAGTTATCATGGCTCAAGAGCTCGAAAATACCAACATTTCAATGACATTTAATTTAAGGGAGGATGAAGGTTGCCTGCCCAACACAAATATTCGTCGAAATGGAAACCATCACCCCAATTTGTGGAGTGATGATTTTATACAATCTCTTAAGTCGCCATATGGGGTATGAAATATTAGTAAATATAAAAGCATATAAATCATAAAAAAGATAGTATTATATTTTGTATTCTTAAAGCTAATATAAAAGTTTTTATTGTTATTTGTAAGCAGGCACCCTTGTACTCTGAACGTAGGAAAATCATGATTAAAGAGATTGATGATATATTTTTAAGAGTTGGAGATGAAGCGGGAAAATTTAATCTACTTGATAGGATTTGGTTGGTTGATGTTGCACAATGCTTGGGAATAGATCGATACTTCCGTGAGAGAATCAAAGTAACACTTGATTATGCTTATGAGTATGTTTATCTCCTCAAGCTACAGTGTTACAATTACAATTACATTTAGGCATTGAAGTTTTTACGTCTACATACCTTCAAAATGTTGTGAAGGAATATAATGAGAGAAAAGGAGAAGAAAACCCACTCTTAATGGAGGAAAGTATTTTCCCATGCCTTAGCTTCTTGATTGTTGAATATTATTAGGTGTTATTAATTTCTATATTCATGCGCTACTAATAATAAGATCATACCATCTACAGGTTGAGTATGCTTTGAAATATCCATGGAGATGTAGTGTTCCTAGATGGGAGGCTAGGAATTATATTGAAATATTCAAACGACATAATCAAAATGGTTTTCTTTTCAATGAATTTTTTAAGTAATCTTAAAGTTTGTATCATTATTGGTATTTGAGATTTCCCTTATAAACAAATATTTAATACAAATTTTGTGTTAAAATTTACTAAAATATATAATTTTTTGATGAGAATTAACATAAAACCAAAATTTAGTGTTGATAATACCCTAAAAAATTTCATATTAATAATTTATTTCAGGATGCCCCATGTTTATTGCCAAAAGTTGTTGGAGCTAGCAATATTGGATTTCAATATTTTACAATCTCAACACTAGATCTAATTGAAACTAGTATCCATGTGAGTATTAACCATAGTAAACATGTATCTATGTTGAATTAAAATTAAGAAGAAAATTAAATAAAAAATTGTTATGATAGATGGTGGAAAAATTTGAGCATAATTCAGGTAGATTTCTTCCATCATTGCCATGCAAAATTTTATTTTTGGTGGGTTTGTGCATTGTGTGAGCCCGAGTTCGTAGTACGTAGACATGGTTTTACTAAATTGGTTACCTATCTATGTCTTCTTGATGACATTTATGATACCTATGGAACCCTTGATGAGCTGACTGTGTTTACCACAACATTGATAAGGTAATCAATTATAGATGGTATTCTTTATTTATATTGATTCTTTGATTAATTTTCTAACTACTTATTTGTTTTGATTCCATATGGGACATGTCTATCATGGAAAACCTTCCAGATTATATGAAAATTAGTTTCAAATTTGTATACCAGATACGCAAGGAAATTTCTAGTGAAGCTGAGAAGAAACATGGTCCCTTTGTTCATAAATACATTCAAGATTGTGTAATCACTCTTATTTTTACTATGCATTATAATTTTATGAAAACCTACTAATATATAACATTAATAATGTATATTTAATAAATTATTCATGTTTTATTAAAGATAATTTAAATATTATTTTTTCATGAGATATTATTAAATTATGTTAATTTAACATGTATTAGACCAAATTAGTATGCATGATAAAAAATGTCAATATATACTTTTATATGTATAAAAATAGTTTAAAATTATGATTTATTGCATTTAATCATATATTATCTTTACATAAAGACATCATATTTACTACATTTTATTTCATAAGAAATTTTTATTTATTATCAATTTAGTCATATCAAAATATTTATAGTTAACTTTTAATATTATTAGTTATCATAGCGTGTAGAAAACTTGAGACAAGTGTACGATTATAAGCTTACATAGATTGCATTCTTATGTGGTACCTACGAGTTCGATATGTTAGTATTTGCATTTATTTTTTAATATTACTATTAAATTTAACCTATAAACATTATTTTTATTTTTCATTATTTTTTAAATTTTTTGGTATGTTTTTTTGTAGTGGGAGAGATATATTCTATCTTACTTTCAAGAAGCTAAATGGATAGCTTTTGATTGTATGTCAAGACTTGATCAATATTTAGAGAATGGAATAGCAAGTTCAGGGATGCGAGTGGTAATGATCCATTCATTGATATTAATGGACACTCTTTTATCTAAAAATATTTTGGAGCAAATTGATTTTCCATCTTCAAAGTTTCAAACTCTTGTAGCATTGGTTACTCGACTAGTCGATGACATGACAGATTTCGAGGTACTTAAGATTTAGATTATGTTTTATTTAAATTAAACATATTATTTATGTAATATATTATTATAGTGAAGGAAATTATGAACTAATATATCTTCAAAAATTTTGAAGGATGAGAGAGCCCGTGGAGAGCTAGCTTTAAGCATACAATGTTATATGAAATATAACCCCAGTTCTACAACAGCAGATGCTTTAAAGTATATCAAATCTCGTGTTGATAGTTTTCTACAACAGTTGAATAAGGAGTTTCTTAAATCCTTTGATATGCAAACTTGTTTCAAGAACTTATATTTCAATGCTGGCATGAGGGGTATATTTTTCTTTTACAAGGATACTAATGGTATAAGTGTTTCTCATCATGAAGGGATGAAGGATGCCATAATGAAAGTTCTAATGGAACCAATAATACTATAGCTTTAGAATATAGATTAGGAGATTAATTTATGAAGTAACATGCTAAATATTATACTTGAGTGGCATAATAGCTTCAAACTGTTGATTAAGAAATTAGTTTATGAAGTGATATATTGATATCATATTTGAGATCCAATTGTTGGTGCACATTTTGCTATGTAAGCTTATTATTTGTTATTATGAACTTAATGGATTTGGTTTAGGTTATTAAAATACACTCTTTGTCCTAAACAATATTTTTTATATAAGTTATAATTGTAAATTATAATTAGTATTTGAGTCATCTCAAAATATATTATAATTCTCAATACTTAAGTATTAAATTCACATTATTTTTATTATTGATATTCTTATTTTATTTGTTTTCTACTATAAATTTTGGGTACCATGCATTTTATATAAAAAAGTCAATTATTTATTTTACTCTTGTATAATATCTATTTATTTTAAAATGGAGCCATATTTAAATAAGGTTCATGTAGTGGCATTTCCCTATTGATAAGTTGGAAACATATTGGAATTGTAGAAGACCTATTGAAATATACATAATGATTGTTTTGATAAAATGTCTTGAAGAAATATAATATAAATTTAAAAAATTATAGTTTTTTGGTGTAGATCCAAACTACATAAATTTTGGTATAATGTGGAAGCATAATGTAAGCACACAAACTATCTCAAAAAATATATAAATAAACCCAAATTATCTCTTTTTGGAGTTTAGGTAAGTTATAATTGTAAACTCATGGATTTTTAAATTTATTTTATTTCATATTTATACAAAAATAATGAAAATATCCATAAAAGGCCTCACATGATTATGTTATACAAAGATAGTCATTATGATAGAAGCATGCATAGTCAACAATGTACTGAAATATAACTCAACAAGTAACAAGAAATGTACTGAAATATCAAATTTAGGTGAATCAAAAATCAAAACTTTCTCTATCTCTCTAAACATATGGAAATGTTTGATACATACAAAAATACTCTATAATATAAATAAGATAAAAATCTCTTCCATATAACTCCTTCATATATAAATACGCAACTGGTACATGAGTTTAACTAAAGGAATGAACCAGATATAGAAGAAATAGATGGGAATTATGAATAACTTCTCATTGAGATTGATTAAGAGAGAAGAGTTGATCCTTTCCACTTAAAACTTCTATGTATTGAAACTTTGGAGTCCCTGAGGCTCCTCTTCTACTCTTTGTCTTATTGATCTTCCTAAAAATTGATCTTTGAGAGTGATATGGATCTCCTCTCCAACACTCTCACTAATATTCTCAGGAAAATCCACTCTTATAACATTTTAAATTACAACAGAGCCCCTGGATCTTCATCCTAGACACCATCAATATAAAGTATTCAGAGAAGAGAGAGACTCACCAATAAAGACATTGCATTAATACATATAATATACAATGTATGTGTGAAACCAATAAATGTTGAATTAGAATATGACTCTCTAAAAGACTACATCTCATCTTGTACAAGAGATGGATCTAAGCTCCATTACTTTCCAGATGAATAAGAATGGTTCTTATATAGGAAAATTAAGATGTGAGTGAGAGATTATTAATAGTGGAGTGAAATGTGATATTATTTTCCAAGTTTAACCTAACCCTTCTAAAAAATGTGAGGATAACTACCACATTAATTATGCATTTAATAATTATATGCACATAATAATTCACATATTGGTAAGACATCTACCTAAGGTGGACTTACATCAATTGTAAATATGACATACTCTAACACCTAATTTGCTCAAGAAAAATCAACATTTGAGATAGATTGTGTCACCATATTTCAAATCATTAATTATTACTCCCATAATAACGCATACAACAATCAGATAATCAAGGTTTATTATAGGTGTTGATTATACCAATAGTGTGTAGGAACACTCAAAAACTACTTTTCAATTTTAATACATATACATTAGGTTAGAATACATATGTTTCATGGGCCAGTCAATATGGTAAATATAAAAGAGCCATCTATAAACACAAATCAATCGTAAGGTTATACCTAGAAACACATTGGCAAGTCCCTACAAACTTAAGAAATCCTTTAACACTCTTTTGAGGCTTTATGACAAAGGATATCGAAAAGGTTAAGGTCATGTACACAAATGTTTTGAATGATACTCATCAATGGTGGCCAATTTTGGTTAACATGCACCTTAAACCCTAAATCGTAAGCCTTAAACCCTAAATCTATTGATTTAGCCTAAATTAACATTCTTTAGAGTAAAAATTAGGATCACAAGGCTTGATTTAGCCCAAATCACATCACTAATTGCCCCAATTGACTAATTACCTTAATATGTGATGACATTGGGGCTAATTGAGCCAAAAATCACATTATATAGTCATAAATATGTTCAACAAGCTCAAATTATCCCCAATTACTTTTATGGTTCAACCCTATACCCTAAAACATAAATATAATACCCTATACCCTAAGCACTAAACACTAAACCCTGAATCGTAAACGTTATCACATCATCCATCCTTATCCCACAACCAAGGGAAAGTCTCATCCAAATCCTTATCCAAGTCCTAAACCTAATCATCATCATTAGTCTATCCAATTCTATCGTAAGTCCACAATCACATCCTGATCATTCTAGTCTAACCCATCCCCTAATCACTCATCCCATCATTAGATATGACATTGTAACATTGTATGTAGATACTTGTGTGTGTGTGTTACTTGTTTGTTTTATATGTTTTGTTTTCATGCCTTTCATCATGTATATATCTTATTTGTCTTATGCTTTATGCTTATTGAGAAAGGATGTCATGAGGTGATACAAGGCTAGAATAATGCCTATAATTTCCCTCGATGAACCAAAGTTTTCCATTTGCCCATGCACTTTGGCATAATGTCCTCGTGGTCATAGTTATATCATAGGGCATACTTACAAGTGTTAGATTTATCATATTTCTTAGAATATAATGAGCCTTATGAAAGTTATGATGGCTTGATCATCCACACCCTCATCATTCATCTAATCATCTCATCATCCCTTTTTCTAATCACTAATATACTCCTCTTAACCCATCTGACTAACATATAATATTCTAATCTTTATTTCGTAATCTACATCATTATCCTATAATCACTAAAATCACCCTTTAATTCCTAATCCTCCTCCTTCTCATCATCATCTTCTAGTCACAACTACATCGGCTTGAGGTCTTTTCAGACTATGTAGATAACACTTGGTCAAGTTTTAATAGCTCAACCACTATCTCTAGAATCCATACTCATCTCCTAGTCTTTTGTTTTCTAGATCACATCCTTTATTTTATCTTATCCTCTTCATTATATTGATCGATTTACCTTTGAGTTACACCCATCATCAATAGTATCAAATCATCATCTTAATTTATCCCGTAGCTCTCCCTTCCATGCATCATTGTTTGGAATACATCCAAAGCTTGATGCATTATAATCCTATAATTATCATGTTATTATTTATTCCCCCTGAGTATGTGTTGACAACTATGAAACCCATCATCTTAAATCCTTATGCATGTGTCTTTACCAGGGCCATAATCAATTTGTAGCTCACTACTCAGGTCTATCATCTTCTTCATCTTCTATCTCACACTTGGCATCCCATCCCCTCATCTATACATTTAATCCCACCCCTTATTTATTATTTTGAGTGGCCATCCATCTCATTCTTCCCTGCATGTCCCCTTGAGGGAGCATCATATCCCCTAACATCACATCTACTAACATTCATCAATGACATGGTTTTTCTTTGAATGACCATTACTCCCTCCACTTTAATCACTCACAATGCCCTTTAAAAGAGGTTCAAAATGTATGCTTAGAAATTTTCTCACTTATATTATAGTCACTAATATTCCTATTAGTCGACACTAATTCCACTTAATCTAATTTATCCTACTAATTTATTTACTTTTTAGTCATTTGTCTAATGTCCCCTTATTCATATTTTATCATTATATTAACCTTATTCATCTCCACCAAAGAATTAATTTATCCTAAATCCTCATTATCCTAATCTAACCCCACTTACCTATTATTTGGGAATTTTAAATTATTAATGTCCTACCTACTAACCTATGCCTAGGCTCTCCTACACCCCTAGTCCCTAATCACCCACCTAATCCCTATCTAATCCCATATTTAAGCTTAATTAATCCCTAATAAGATTATATAATTTGAGGATTATAGAATCCTCTCTATTATAACCCTTTGTCTCTATAAGCCTCTAAATCTATAGGCTTTTAAGGAATTTTAAATTCCTTGGATAATTCTTATCCATTGATCTCTTTAACCTAACTTCAAATCTCAACCATAGATTCTTCCCTTTTTCTATTTAAACAGATCCTCCATGAAAGGCCAATATAAGCTATCTAACTTCTCCATGTCAATTTAGTTATTGAATCCTTCATAAAAAATCCTTATCAATCCGTCATAATGTCACAAATATGAGTCGAGGTATATCAATCTAATCTCAATCTCTTTTTATTTTGCATTTTGTTTGATCATAGTGTAAGAAATTTAGCTTTAAGATCATAGTGTTGGTTTTGAATTATATCCATCCATTTTTATTTTGGTTTTAATGGCTCTATCACTTTACCCAATAGTTGGATATTTGAGTGTTTAAATTGTGTAATTTAATCCATAGAGCTCAAATTTTAACTACAGTGACACTTTTAGCATATAATAGAGCTAATCAAAAGTAAAATAAACATAAATTATTGGTTACATGTGTAAGGGTCACAATACAACTTACATTACCACAATCACACATTTTTTATTTGAATTAGAGATAAATTAGTAATCACAAACAAATATGCCTAAAATTAGTTACATTTACCTTGGTTGCAATTCGATATGTTGTTTTATGTCTCTTTTGGCCAAGAAGGGACCTAATTGTAAGTAAACTTGGAATAAATTGGTGGTGAGGTGTGCATGGGTTACCAATATGACCTATACTTCTCCATGCATACCACTTTGACATGAATTCAATTTCAATTAGAGTGACCGCCCACACATGTTTTTATTACATGTTGTTCATGTGTTTTCCATTGTTGTTGAATAAGATTTCCATTGAATTGTCACAAATAATATCCATGCATTTTTGTTTTGGAAAAAAATTAAAAATTTGTGAAGGGTGAATGTTTGCTGGGCTGCTCAATTTGTGAAAAAATTGTGAACATTGTGTTTCTTGACACTTTTTATGTTTGTGAAGATTGTGCTACATTAATTTTTTTGTTTTTCTTAACATAATATATGTTTTTGAAGTTTGTAAAGCTCGTACACTTATTATTTTCCAAAATTTGTGAAGTTTGTAAAGATCAATTTTTATTGCTTCTATTGTTTACATGTGTTGTTCATGTTTATTATCTATGGGTGATGATGACAAAATTATGTTTCGCAGTTGACTATGGAGAAAAACAATGGATAAATCACTTTTAGGTGAAATTATTTAAAATTTCATTAAACTTATGATCCATTTATAGACTTAATGATAGATAATAAATAAAATTAATTACATATATAACAAGTAAAATCAATTATAATACATTATCAAACTAAACATCTCTAATGGTTTGCCAAGCTTTACTCCATTAATGTGGTAAATTAATGTCACCCTACATGCCACCAACAAACATCTCTCCCTACCTTTAACAATAGAATAAAGTGATGAAACATTATGTGTATGTGTGTTACCTGTAATTTAATTTTAATGGAAGTCCTAGAGGTTTTCTTAGTGCATGTCACTGTGTGCTTTATATATGTGTCGCATTTCTATTTTCCTACACAATATGGGTTAGGAGACTTAAATTTTATGGTATGTAGATGGAATTCATGTAGGTTTTCATTCACATACGAGTAAAATTTATTTATTTTATATCAAAATTTATATTTTCATTTCCATTCAAGTAAATATTGACTCAGATGTATCAAACCAGAATCTTATTTGAATTCTTGTTGCTATATTCCTATCAATTAATGTTGTCATGTTATTAATTCACATTTTCAAAATTAAAAACATTATTTGCCATATCTATTGTTGATAGATTACTAAAATTTTTATGCTATGTTGCATGTTAATAGAATAATTTTCATTTTTTATATGTTATTATGATATTCTTTGATTTCTTTCATAGTAGGCTCAACATTACTTGATTATTATGTGTGTCCCTTTTCTATTACATGAAAATTTATTGAGCATCTCTATGAGATCATTATGTTGTGTGTGTGACATTTTAGCATGTCCATTACTTATAACACTTGCCCTTATTGGTGTGCAATACTTGCTTATACAACATTTAAACATGTCTATTATATGCATCCCATTGGCCTTATCATATGGAAATATTGCATGTTGTGTTTTGAGTGATTGCTAAGTTTAAATAATGATGAATTTACATCATTGTATGCTTGAAATGTTGATGTCTTGTTTATACTTCCATATGTATGTATTAACATTGAATAATTCCAAACACTGACTCAAATTTATATGGATCAAAAACTACATGTTTTAAATACATAGTCGATCCACTTCCTCATTTTTCTATGTTCTTCCAAATATAAGAAAAAAAGATGAAATAGAAAAGTCATTGCAATCAATAGACTAATAAACACCAGGTGCTATCCCATAGCCAAAAATTGACATGTCTTCTATAAATAAATACAATGAATGTTTTTTTATCTATGGAACATCATATTTTATTTCCTAAAGGTGAAGCTATGATAACAGACCTCACTTAAAAAGAAAAATTAGATGCATGAATATACACTTCATTTGATAGTTTATTATATTAAAATATTTAGTATCCATCAAATAATTATTTATTTTCTACTTTATTTGATGATGCATCATTATACCCAAGGAACAACAGTTGTTTTTGTTAAAAACACCAAGGATAATTTTATAACTGCTATAGTAAAACTTTGACAACATATCCATGCAATACCTAATGATAAACTCGTTAAAGACTCAAATATATTTGCTTCCAATTTGAGGGAAACAATTTAATATTGGACAAAACACTATGTTGGACAAACTAACACGATTGATCAATTAAGATATCCTACATTTTTATTCATGTTTAAGTGTTGTTGAGACCAAAAAACCTAATTTGCATAGTGCAATGCCTTCCAAACGTCCTAAAGATTCACATCAACCTTATTATTGGAAAATGATTTTTTTTAATCTTCAATCCAAATCATCCATCCTTTAAAATAATCTAGAAATGGAATAATAATATGTCTATAGCATTGTGTTTTATCCCATTACAGACTAGATCCAGATGCTTTGTAGAAAATGTTAAGGAAACATAATGCTTATTTGAAAGAGGCCTCATGCTATACAAGCATGAGGAATAAATATTTAAAAAAATTCCTTTCGATTAATTGAGTGGTGTGATCAGGAATGGAAATTCCCCTAATCAAACCTCATTTAGTTCTGCATGTAAACCAATATCTAAACCATTCATCTACAAAAACATGTAATAAACTACTTCATTTCATGTTTTGTTTTTCAAAAATTAGATTGTTCTACTCAACCTTATATAACTAACTATTATTTTGAGGTATTTCACCATTTAATATTCATTCTTAAACATTGTAATACCTATGTATCTCCAATATACTTTCCTTACTAAAATCATATAAAAATGTGACGTCTTAAAAGTATTTTCTCACCCTTATTCGCCTCAATAGCCCCCATAATCCACTTAGCATAAAGAGTAGTTCTTTGTCTATAGATTTCAATAATTTCCATGCATTTATTGCATCAAGTGGAAGAGATTAAATAGCCAAAAAAAACTTTTTGAAATCTATAAGATTAATTAGCATTAACTCTGAGAAAATATCTACATAAATTTTCTAACTTGTCATAGGATGATTTTGATGGAGCCCAAAAATAAAAGTAGTAAACATGAGTGGCATCAATAGACTTGTTATGACCTTGAAATTTTATTGCTAAAAAAGAGATATTAAAATTTAAAAGGATTTTTTTCTCCAATATTTCAATCACATATTACCATATTTTTTTGTGACATATGTCAAAGTCAAAGTGAATACTAATCAACTTGAAATTCTCCACCATTTTGATACATTTCGATTAAAATCCTTTAAAATAATCTATAAATGGAATAATAATATGTCTATAGCATTGTGTTTTATCCCATTAAAGACTAGATCCAGATGCTTTATAGAGAATGTTAAGGAAACATAATGCTTATTTGAAAGAGGCCTCATGCTATACAAGCATGAGAAATAAATACTTTAAAAAATTCCTTTCGATTAAATGAGTGGTGTGATCTAGAATGGAAATTCCCCTAATCAACCCTCTTTTAGTTCTACATGTAAACCAATATCTAAACCATTCATCTACAAAAACATGTAATGTATGGGTCATAATGAAATCTTTTTAGATAGATTATAAAGTACAAAAGATGTTGGAGCTATGTCCATTGATTGTCCAACAAGATAAGTCCTCTTAGAAGAAAGTTTAAATAGAAAACATGAAAACCTTACGAAACCCTAATGCTTTATGGATGGAGAGAATGAAATCCACTCAATACAATCATAATATTTTTCAAAATCAGGTTTGAGGAAGATGGTCCCTTTCTGAGAGGCATGGGCCCATTAAACTTCTTCCTAGATAACAATGATGTTGTCCTGAATATATATATATTTTTATAAATGTAGTTTTATATATTCTAATGATAGCATGCAAGATATGTTAAAGGAAAAGAGCTAAATATTTAGTGATACTTTATACGAGACATTGAAAAGGGTGACTGTCCTTGAACTGGTAAAGAATTATAGATTGCATGCATAAAAAATGAAATTAAATTTGCCTCTTTTATGTTGGCCTCTAAAGATATCTTGTGTAAAGATTCTTTGTAATCCTAAATCAAGTTAGGTCCAAAAAAATACCATGTTGTTTTGTAAAATTCAAAACTAAAACCATCCACTCTTGGCACCTTATCATTAGCCATACATTTACCAATAGTATAAATCTCGTCCAGAAAAAAGAAAGCCTTACAAAGGTTTTGAGTTGAAGGCCTTAATTTGAAAGGAACTACATTTAAATGTTCTTACAAGTATCAAACTATCTGTACCATGTTTTCCTAGGCTTGGGTCACCAATTTATAGTGGACTTGAAAGGTTGAGTAAATAATTGGCTAAGTAAGGAGGAGACTATGTGTAGTTTGGATAGAATTTACTTCCTCTTTTAGCCTATTTAGATTTTATATATTTGAAAACTATTTAGAGGCATGGTTAGTAAGTTTGAGCCAATGCAATTAGGCTCAAATTCGATCACCTATGTTCATGTAGCTTTCCAAAATTTGAAGCTTATGTTTAATATTACATATATATTTTTTATGTCAAGTTAATTTTAACTTTAAAAAATCTAGTGTTATTAAAATTAAAAATTACATCCTTTTTGACATAGGTTACACCTTTAGGGAAACTGCTACATATATTTATAGGCTTTTTCTATTCTTATTTTAAGAAAATAGAACAACAACAATTGTCTTTGTAATAGTAGTGATCACTTCTCTTTATTTACTGAATAGAGGAGAGCTAAAACTACCAAAATGACCACAGGTGTTGGTAATTTTGGGTAGTATATTGGAATATGATTGAAATCGCCACCAATACCTACATACTCTATCTGATGTATCTCAAATTACGGACCACGCCATTATTATAAATTCATTTATGGAGGTTACAAATACCATACTAAAGAGTCTAAGTTATGCTAAAAGGAATGTAATTTTTATTTTTGGTAAAGTGGGGTTATATAAAATGAAAGTGTAAATTGATAAGCGTACCTCACTTAAAATCTAGGATAATTTTTGTGCACAATCTATTAAGTAATAATAATCTCATATTCATTTTAAAAATCTTTCTAAAACATGTTTTTATTGACCAATACTCCCTAAGATTTTATGATTTTTTTCTAGAGGGATAAATAAGATACTTATGAAGACAAGTTCCAATTGTTGCCACTTTTTCTTCTATGGCTTAGAGTATGGTGGTTTTATTTGTTCTTATTCTTAATACAGTTCCTTCAAGTGTAAATATATCAACAACATGCATAAACATAAGCTAAAAGATAGACTCGAGACCTTAATTTCTTATCCCCACCCCAATGACATTACAATGTTGATTCAAGCCACACATCCAATGTGAAGCTTTGATGCAATCAAGTCAACTATCATGATGTTCTCATCCACCCTTGCCAATAGAAAATAACCAATCAAATATGTTACCACCATGCAAGCTACAGACTTATTTGTAGTGGATGTAATTCATGGAAATTAAATAAATGCCCCAAATCTAAGTTTGAGGTATGATATGGGACCTATGGTATATGATATACCCTAAAATACCCTTTCATTACCCCTTGTCATGATGGCCTAGCTCATCTTAAAATACTTCATCACTTTCACGTTCTATATGACTTTGCTCTTCCTCACCAATTTTCCATCACTCAAGCTCACTATGAAAAAAAATGCCTCCTCTTACACAACTCATTGCCACATCGTATGAAGGAACATATGTCCTCATATTTTATCATCACCTCCACTAAAAATAAATGATTATTATTGGATAACACTTCTTGAACAAAAATTATGATGGGGTCAATGACGATGGGTTTCAACTTAGGCACAACTATCAATTTTGTGGCTTATGCTTTACAAAAACCTTGTTTTGCCAAAACATAAAATTACATTTCTTCTAACATAACTTGCATGTTTGGGTCCACTGATGCACATAAACAAAGTATTATATAACAATAATATATATATATATATATATATATATATATATATATATATATGTATATATATATATATATATATATGTATATATATATATATATATATATATATATATATATATATATATATATATTATATATATATATATATATATATGTATGTATATATATATATTGAATATTTTTGTATATATAATATAATGATATTAATATTTAATAACTATATATATTATTATAATATTTTAATATATTTATTATATAGTATAATTATAAATATATAAATATTATATATAATAATATAATAAGAATAGAAATATAAAATAGAATATAATTTATTTAACATATAGTATTATAATATATTAATATAAATATGGTTATATTCTACAATTTTTAATCTATTAAAGTACCATATATCATAGTAGACTCCGAAAATTTTATCCGTTTTAGTATATCATCTTAACCACTTATAACTAAGGTTTCAAGGTCTAACTCATTTTACATTTTACGATATAACTGATTTTATCACAAGATGTCATAAATTGTATTTTTTAAACCTATGACCCAAACTTAACCTTTAGAGTACCAATCGCTGTGCATTAGAGTATCAATACTTGAGTCTTACTTGTCAAGATGTGATTGGTTACTTTTAATCTTATAGAGTAAATGTTGAACAAGTATTAGATACTACATGCACCACTATTGGTGCACTTTAATAGTTATGCACATCAATATGTTCCATCAATAGAATACACAAGGACAAAAAATCTGTTCTACCATTAATAAGTGCACCATTATTGGAACCTTTTTCATATATATATATATATATATTGACTATAAATCTATTTCACTTTAAAATATTGCCGCCATCATGCTTGCCATTTTATATGAACCGTCTCACATTTTATTATTAGATAATAATATAGATGTCACGAATAATAGTAAATAGTCATTGTTGTGGCTTCATCCCTTTGCAACGAACAAACTAAATACGATGGAATTAAAAGTCACATACACAAAATGTATTGTGGAATATCCAGAGATGAAGTAAAAAATAATACCATTTTTTTTTATTAATGGTAAAAGTAAGTTTTTTGGAAATAGAGACCCTACCTTTTACAATATAAACTGCAAACATGATCTTCAAAACCAAATATAACAAATAAATTTGTAGTGAAGCAACTAACGAAATAGTATCCTTTTGTTACGTAGCAATAAGATGCTAACAAATATAATTTGGAGTAGATAATTATAATGTAATGTAGATGGATGAAACATTAAAAACGTCATTTATTTGAAACATAGGTTTGGATGTTTGAAATTAGCAAAAGGTTTGGTCAAGTATTGGTTAAAAAGAAACATGGATTTGGATGTTTGAAATTAAAAAAGGAATTTGAAAGGAGTTAAAACTCTCAGGGAACTTATTACACTTACCTATAAATTTCAAAGCGAAAGATAATGAAGTGAGTTAAATGTTGGTAGATGATATATAATACATTCTTCCTTGAGAACTTATTGCATCCACCGATAAACTTTTTCATTTCACCGAAGTGCGCCATCTTGAACTCAGTTAAATGATGGTAGGTGGAGGTTTTCTTATATATGACGGAGTCTTCCTTGTTTTGAGGAACCCATGTTGGGGAAACTGATTGTTGAGTCGGAGGAGAGCGAGCCATTGCCAAAGGACGCCTCGTGAGAAGAATTTGAGAAGAACAGAACACATTCAGAAGGATAACATCGGTCTGTATATTGTCCGGGTATTGGTATTGCTTGTTGATGAGAAAACTATGTTTTAATTTTCACAAACTGAGTTTCTAACATTGCTACACTGAGATTATCCTTCATGAATCGCATGTTATCTGATTAGACGAAATTTAACATTTTAAAACTCCATACGAACTTTATGATTTTTTTAGTGGTGTGTTATCTCTTTGGAATACGTTTTAACCTGTCTTGGTCTGTGGTTAATCTCCTGTAGACCCGTCATCATATCTTCATTGTAAATCCCTTCAGATGGTAGGCAAATCTGCTCTCACCTTGAATCATAGGAGATTTACATTTCCACTCATATACGCTTTATTCTTATGTCAAATTTAGATCGTTAATGCTATACAATTTGAGTCTATATTGCTAGATGTGCATTAAAATATCCATCCGTTTCAAAAAGCCTGATTTCTGAATACCTAGCGGCAATTGCTGTCCTTTTGGTGGCACCTCATTCAGGCGTAATGTTTAATGACTATGATCCGAAGTATAGTCTTTTCGAAAATAAGTTACCCCCAACCAGTGACGTGGCTGGCACATATTGAATTACGAAGGATAAAAGTAGTAGCTGATACATAATGGACACGAGTTCGTGTTATAGTTGTAGGTTGCATAGCAGCAAGGGCGTACTCTGTCAAGTTCTTGGTCAGTGGTAAGAGTTTGGGGATGAGAGTCAGATATGAACAACTTTAGATATCAAAGAAAAAACAAATATAATATTTTGGAGTGCCAATATCTGGAGGAATGTTTGTGTGATGGCGAAGTATCATTTCATTAGGAATATGTGCGCGCGTGTACGCTTAAGTCATACAAAACTATAACTTGTACATGAATGAAGAGCACTATAACTTGTAGTGAGTAAGAGGGATGGTTATTAATGCGTAAAGGAGTGCACATGAAATAAGGTCAAATAATCCTTGAATTATGTAATATGTCTTCATTCAAATTTTGAAAATTATCGTTGAGAGTTTTAAATTAATCCTTATATTATATTTTGAATAATGAGTAAATGAAGGTTTTCGTGTGTTATTCTTGTACTTTCATTATTAATTGTATACTTTAATTTGGTTATCAATTATCAATTGTATACTTTAATTTGATTATCAATTATCAATTTTTCATGATCAAAATAAAGTAGAACAATGTATGATTAGAAGAGAAATAAAAATACTTTTCTCAACCATTTTTAAGAGAAAATATAATTAGAAGAGAAAGTAGAAAACTTAAAAAAGTTCATTAACAATAGTAATTGTCATTTGGGTGTAATATTTAAAGGCATTTTAAATATATTTTTATGGCCTCGACAAAGATGAAATACATTGGGAAATCTTTTATGAAGGATTGGATGCTTATAATATCCAACTACCACCTATACTATTTGATTATGTAATAATTACCATCTTTACTATTTCGTTATGAAATTTTATAAAATATATAATTAGTTATTTTACATTTGAGTACTTTAAAAGTGTAAATGAAGTTGAATTCAACATATTAAAGAAGGTTTTGTTTGTTGGACAAATGATAAAATCTAAGATAAGCGTGTTAGTATAATTAGTTGGTAAATTTCATATTTGTCAATGATTGGTGAGCTTTGAATTTGAGAATACATTTTTTTGTTTATAATTTGGATCTATAAATAATTTATTGATTAATCATTAATATAATATAATTAAATTGCTTGTTTTCTTATAGTAGTTAGTTATCATGGTTCAAGAGCTCGAAAATACTAACATTTCAATGACATTCAATGTAAGAGCAGACGAAGGTTCCCTGCCCAACACAAATATTCGTCGAAATGGAAACCGTCATCCCAATTTATGGAGTGATGATTTTATACAATCTCTTAAGTCGCCATATGGGGTATGAAATATTAGTAAATATAAAAGTATATAAATCATAAAAAAGACAGCATTATATTTTGTCTTCTTAAATCTAATATAAAAGTTTTTATTGTTATTTGTAAGTAGGCACCCTTGTACTCTGAATGTAGGGAAATCATGATTAAAGAGATTGACGATATATTTTTAAGAGTTGGAGATGAAGCGGGAAAATTTAATCTACTTGATAGGATTTGGTTGGTTGATGTTGTACAATGCTTGGGAATAGATTGATAGTTCCATGAGAGAATCAAAGTAACACCTAATTATGCTTATGATTATGTTTATCTCCTCAAGCTAGAGTGCTACAAATATGTTTAGGCATATGCTTTAAACATTAAATACCTTGGTGCATATAATAACATTTTTTAACATGTTCCATTATCAAAGAATTTTATCATTATTAGGTATTGGAATCAAAATGTTATTGGTGATCTCAACACAATAGCTTTGGGATTTCGAACACTTCGGATGAATAGATATGATGTCTCGATAGGTATTGATTTTTTTTCTAAAATGATCTTTTTAGGAATGATTTTTTTTTGAAATGATTTTTTTAGCAATTTTTTGGAAAATTAACCAAATCTTCCATATGTGAGCAGACGTATTTTAAAAATTTAAAGATGAAGATGGAAATTTCTTTTGCTTTGGATTTGGTAAAGAAGATGCAGAGATATCAAGTATGTTGAATTTATATAGAGCTTCCTACATTAATTTTCTTGGAGAAAATATCCTCGCTGACATTGATGTTTTTATGTCTACATACCTACAAAATGTTGTGAAGGAACATAAGGAGAGAAAAGGGGAAGAAACCCCACTTTTAATGGAGGAAAGTATTTTCCCATGCCTTGGCTTCTTGATTTTTGAATATTATTAGATGTTATTAATTTCTATATTCATGTGCTACTAATAAGAAGATCATACGATCTACAAGTTGAGTATGCTTTGAAATATCCATGGAGATGTAGCGTTCCTAGATGGGAGGCTATGAACTATATTGAAATATTCAAACGACACAATCAAAATGGTTTCCTTTTCAATGGAATTTTAAAGTAAGCTTAAAGTTTGTATCATTATTGGTATTTGAGATTTCTCTTCTAAACAAATATTTAATACAAATTTTGTGTTAAAATTTACTATAATATATAAATTTTTGATGAGAATTAACATAAAACCAAAATTTTATGTTGATAATCCCCTGAAAAATTTCATATTAATAATTTATTTCAGGATGCCCCATGTTTACTACCAAAAGTTGTTGGAGCTAGCAATATTGGATTTTAATATTTTACAATCTCAACACCAGATTGAATTGAAACTAGTATCCACATGAGTATTAACCATAGTAAACATGTATTTATGTTAAATTAAAATTTAGATGAAAATTAAATGAATTTTTTTTATGATATATGGTGGAAAAATTTGAGCATAATTCAATTGGATTTCTTTCATCATTGCCATGTGGAATTTTATTTTTAGTGGGTTTCTGCATTGTATGAGCCTGAGTTCGTAGTAAGTAGAAATGGTTTTACTAAATTGGTTCCCTGTCTATGTCTTCTTGATGACATTTGCGATACGTATGGAACCCTTTATGAGTTGACAGTGTTTACCATAGCATTGATAAGGTAATCAATTATAGATGGTATTATTTATTTATATTGATTCTTTGATTGATTTTATAACTACTTATTTGTTTTGATTCCAGATGGGAGATGTCTGTCATATAAAACCTTCCAAATTATATGAAAACTAGTTTCAAATTTGTATACCAGATACACAAGGAAATTTCTAGTGAAGCTGAGAAGAAACATGGTACCTTTGTTCATAAATACATTCAAGATTGTGTAATCACTCTTATTTTTACTATGCATTATAATTTTATTGAAACCTACTAGTATATAATATTAATAATGTATATTTAATAATTTATTCATGTTTTATTAAAGATAATTTAAATATTATTTTTTCATGAGATATGATTAAATTATCTTAATTTACCATGTATTAGACCAAATTAGTATGAATGATAACAAATGTCAATATATACTTTTATATGTATAAAAATAGTTTAAAATTATGAGTTATTGCATTTATATCATATTTTATCTTTACATAAAGACTTCATATTTACTACATTTTATTTCATAGGAAATATTTATTTATTATCAATTTAGTTATATCAAAATATTTATAGTTAATTTTTATATTATTATTTATCACAGTGTGTAAAACATTTGAGACAAATGCAAGATTATAATATTACATAGATTGCATTCTTATGTGGTACCTATGAGTTTGATATGTTAGTATTTGCATTAATTTTTTAATATTACTATTAACTTTAGCCTATAAACATTATTTTTATGTTTCAATGTTTTTTAAATTTTTTGGTATGTTTTTTTTAGTGGGAGATGTACATTCTATCTTACTTGCAAGAAGCTAAATGGATAGCTTTTGATTGTATGCCAACACTTGATCAATATTTAGAGAATGGAATAACAAGTTAAGGGATGGGGGTCTTAATGAACCATTCATTGATATTAATGGACACTCTTTTATCTGAAAATATTTTGGAGAAAATTGATTTTCCATCATCAAAGTTTTAAACTCTTTTAGCATTGGTTACTCGACTAGTCCTTAACATGACAGATTTTGAGGTACTTAAGATTTAGATTATATTTTAGTTGCATTAAAAATATTATTTATGTAATATATTATTATAGTGAAGGAAATTATTAAGTGATATATCTTCAAAAATTTTGAAGGATGAGAGAGCCCGTGGAGAGCTAGCTTCAAGCATACACTGTTATATGAAAGATAACCCCATTTCTACAATATAAGATGATTTAAGGTATATTACATCTCGTGTTAATTGTTGTCTAAAAGAGTTAAATAGGGAGTTTCTTAAATCCTTTGATATGCTAACTTGTTTCAAGAACTTATATTTCAATGCTGGAATGAGCGGTATATTTTTCTTATTCAAGGATACCGATGGTATAAGTGTTTCTCAGCATGAAGGGATGAAGGATGCCATAATGAAAGTTCTAATGGAACCAATAATACCATAGCTTCAGAATATAGATTAGGAGACTAATTTATCAAGTAACATGCTAAATATTATACTTGAGTGGCATAATAGCTTCAAACTGTTGATTAAGAAATTAGTTTACGAAGTGATATATTGATATCATATTTTAGATCCAATTGTTGGTGCACATTTTCCTATGTAAGATTCTTATTTGTTTTAGATTAAGGTAAAAACAGGTTTTGAAGGGGCCCCGAAACCCTTTACATCAGATAAGATATAAACCTTAAGCACACCCAGGAAACGAAATAACCTTAATGGATTTGGTTTAGATTATTAAAATATAATCTTTTTCCTAAACAATATTTTTTTATATAAGCTATAATTGTAAATTATAATTAGTATTTGAGTCATCTCAAAATATATTATAATTCTCAATATTTAATGTATTAAATTCATAAGATTTTTATTATTGATATTTTTATTTTATTTGTTTTCTACTATAAATTTTGGGTACCATGAATTTTATATAAAAAATTCAATTATTTATTTTACTCTTATATAATATCTATTTGTTTTAAAATGGAGCCATATTTAAATAAGGTTCACGTAGTGGCATTTCCCTACCGATAAGTTGGAAACATATTGGAATTGTAGAAGACCTAGTGAAATATACATAATGATTGTTTTGATAAAATGTCTTGAAGATATTTAATATGAATTTAAAAAATTATATTTTTTTGGTGTAGATCCAAACTACATAAATTTTGGTATAATGCGGAAGCATAATGTAAGCACACAAACTATTTCAAAAAATTTATAAATAAACCCAAATTATCATTTTTTGGAGTTTAAGTTATAATGGTAAACTGATGGATTTATTAAATTGATTTTATTTCATATTTATAAAAAAATAATGAAAATATCCATAAAATGCCTCACATGATTATGTTATACAAAGATAGTCATTATGATATAAGCATGCATAGTCAATAATGTACTGAAATATAACTCAACAAGTAACAAGCAATGTACTAAAATATAAAATTTAGGTGAATCAAAAATCTAAACTTTCTCTGTCTCTCTAAACATATGGAAATGTTTGATACATAAAAAATACTCTATAATAGAAATAAGCTAAAAATCTCTTCCATAGAACTCCTTCATATATAAATATGCAACTGGTACATGAGTTTAATCAAAGGAATGAACCAGATATAGACAAAATAGATGGGACTTACAAATAACTTCTCATTGAGATTGACTAAGAGAGAAGAGTTGATCCTTTCCACTTAAAAATTCTATGTATTGAAGCTTTGGAGTCCCTGAGGCTCCTCCTCTACTCTTTCTTTTATTGATCTTCCTAAAAATTGAGCTTTGAGAGTGATATGGATATCCTATCAAACACTCTCACTAATCTTCTCAAGAAAATCAACTCTAATACCATATCATAAATGACAATAGATCCCATGGATCTTCATCCTAGACACCATCAATATAAAATATTTAGAGAAGAGACAGATTCACCAATAAAGACATTGTATTAATACATATAATATACAATGTATGTGTGAAACCAATAACGGTTGAATTAGAATATGACTCTCTAAAAGACTACATCTCCTCTAGTTCAAGAGATGGATCTAAGCTCCATTATTATCCAGATGAACGCAAATTGTTCTTATATAGGAAAATTAAGATGTGAGTGACAGATTATTATTAGTGGAGTGAAATGTGATTTTATTTTCCAAGTTTAACCTAACCCTTCTCACAAATGTGTGGATAACTGCCACATTAATTGTGCATTTAATAATTATATGCACATAATAAATCACATCTTGGTAACACATCTACCTAAGGTGGACTTACATCAAGTGTAAATATGACACACTCTAACACCTAGTATGCTCAAGAAAAATCAACATTTTAAATAGATTGTGTCACCATATTTCAAATCTTTAATTATTACTCCCATATTAATACATACAAAAATCAGATAACCGAGGTTTATCATAGGTGCCTGATTATATTAATAGTGTATAAGAACAATCAAAAACTACTTTTCAATTTAACACATCTACATTTGGTGAGCATATATATGTTTCATGGGTCAGCCAATATGGTAAATATAAAAGAGCCATCTATAAACACAAATCAATTGTAAGGTTATACCTAGAAACACATTGGCAAGTCCCTACAAACTTAATAAATCCTTTAACACTCTTTTGAGGCTTTATGACAAGGATATCAAAAAATTTAAGGTCATGTACACCAAAGTTTTGAATGATACTCAAAAATGGTGGCTAATTTTGGCTAACATGCACCTTAAACCCTAAATCGTAAGCCTTAAACCCTAAATCGATTGATTTAGCCTAAATTAACATTCTTTAGGTTAAGAATTAAGATCACAAGTCTTGATTCAACCCAAATTACATCACTAATTTCCTCAATTGACTAATTATCTCAATATGTGATGACATTGGGGCTAATTAAGCCCAAAATCACATTATATAGTCACAAATAGGTTCAACAAGCTTAAATTATCCCCAATTACTTTTGTGGCTCAACCATATACCCTAAACCATAAATATAATACCCTATACCCTAAGAACTAAACCCTAAACCCTAAATCATAAACCTTATAACATCATCCATCCTTATCCCACAACTAGGGGAAAGTCTAATCCATATCCTTATCCATGTCCTAAACCTAATCATCATCGTTATTCTATCCAAGTCTATCCTAAGTCCACAATCACATCCTGATCATCCTAGTCCAACCCATCCCCCAATCACTCATCTCATCATTAGACAAGACATTGTGACATTGCAAGTAGATACTTGTGTGTGTGTTACTTGTTTATTTTATTTGTTTTATTTGCATGCCTTTCATCATGTATATATCTTGTTTGTGTTATTATTTATGCTTTATGAACAAGGATGTCATGAGGTCATACATGGATAAAATAATGCTTATAAGTGCCCTTGATGATCTAAAGTTTGCCCTTTACCCATACACTTTGGCATGATGTCCTCTTGGTCATAGTCATATCATAGGGCATACTGCCAAGTGTTAGATTTGTCATATTTCTTAGACTATAAAGAGCTTTATGAAAGTTATGATGGCTTGATCATCCACACCCTCATCATTCATCTAATCATCTCATCATCCCTCTTCTTCATCACTAATATACTCCTCTTAACCCATCTAACTAACATACAATCTTTTAATCTTCATCTCATCATCTACATCATTATCCTATAATCGCTAACATCACCCTGTAATCACTAATCCTCATCATCATCACCATCTTCTAGTTAGAACTACATCAGCTTGAGGTATTTTTAGACTATGTAGAAAACACTTGGCCATGTTTTAATAGCTCAACCACTATCTATATAATCCATATTCATTTCCTAGTCTTTTGGTCTCTAGATCACATCTTTTATTCTCTCTTATCCTTTTAATTATATTGATCGATTTAGATTTGAGCTACACCCATCATCAATATTATCAAATCATCATCTTAGCTTAGCCCATAGCTCTCCCTTACATGCATCCTTGCTTTGGATACATCTAAAGCTTGAGGCATTTTAATCCTATAATTATCATGTTATGATTTATTCCCCTTGAGGATGTGTTGACAATTGTGAAATCCATCATCTTAAATCCTTGTGCATGTGTCTTTACCAGGGGCATCATCAATATGTAGCTCACTACTCAGGTCGATCATATTATTCATCTTCTATCTCACACTTGGCATCCCAGCTCATATACCCATTGAATCCCACCCCTCATTTCTTATTTAGAGTGGCCATCCATCTCATTCTTCCTTGCATGTCCCCTTGAGGGGGAATCATATCCCCTAACATCACATCTACTAACATTCATCGATGACATGGTTTTTATTTGATTGAGAATTACTCCCTCCACTTAAATCAGTCACAATACCCTTACAAAGAGGGTCAAAATGTATGCTTATAAATTTTCTTGCTTATATTATAGTCAGTAATATTCCTATTAGTTGACACTAATTCCACTTGATCTAATTTATTATGGTGTAAGAAATTTAGCTTTAAGATCATAGCGTTGGTTTTAAATTATATCCGTTCTAATGGCTCTATCACTTTACCCAATAGTTGGATATTTGTGTGTTTAAATTGTGTAATTTAATCCATAGAGCTCAAATTTTAACTACAGTGACACTTTTAGCATATAATAGAGCTAATCACATGTAAAATAAACATAAATTATTGGTTAGATGTGTAAGGGTCACAATAAAACTTACATTACCATAATCACAGATTTTTTCCTTGAATTAGAGATAAATGAGTAATCACAAACAAGTGTGCCTAAAATTAGCTACATTTACCTTGGTTGCAACGAGATATGTTGTATTATGTCTCTTTTGGCCAAGAAGGGACCTAATTGCAAGTAAACTTGGCGTAAATGGGTGGTGAGGTGTGCATGGGTTACCAATATGACCTATACTTCCCCATGCATACCACTTTGACATGAATTCAATTTCAATTAGAGTGACCACCCACACATGTTTCTATTACATGTTGTTCATGTGTTTTCCATTGTATTAACAATGTTGTTGAATAGGATTTCCACTTAATTGTCACAAATAATATCCATGCATTTTTATTTTGGAAAAAAATTAAAAATTTGTGAAGGGTGAATGTTTGCTGGGCTACTTAATTTGGGAAAAATTTGTAAACATTGTGTTTCTTGACACTTTTTATGTTTGCGAAGATTGTGCTACACTAATTTTTTTACATTGTGTTTCTTAACATAATATATGTTTTTGAAGTTTGTAAAGCTCGTACAATTATTATTTTTCAAATTTTGTGAAGTTTTTAAAGCTCAATTTTTATTGCTTCTATTGTTTACATGTGATGTTCATGTTTATTATCTATGGGTGATGATGAAAAAATTATGTTTAGTAGTTGACTATGGAGAATAACAATGCATAACTCGCTTTTAGGTGAAATTATTTAAAATTTCATTAAGCTTATGATCCATTTATAGACTTAATGATAGATAATAAATAAAATTAATTACATATATAATAAGTAAAATCAATTATAATACATTATCAAACTAAACATCTCTAATTTCATTACATTTCTTAAATACCGTTCTTTACTTATATAAGAAGTTAAATACATTTCATTTCATTATTTTATGGTAAAACAAAACTTAAACCATCCAAGGTGGAAAAATTGAGCTGTACCCTTCATTCTCTATATTTGAAGATAGGGGAGTCATTGTTGGTCCTTCAATGACTGTGTCCTTAGTGAGATTTTCTATGATGTTAATAGAAAGAGCAGTGATACCACATAAACCAATTAGTGATTAAATGTTTATCATGTCATTCAATATCTGATGTTGTTCAGGTAGAGGGTTGGGTTCCATGCTATAAATCCTTCACCTCTATAATTCTCTTCTGGCCTTCTTGAATACCTTCTCTCATTTCTATTGCTCTCTCTTTTTCTCCTTTTCTTGTCTTTGTTGTATCTTCTGCTACTCCTTCATATGTCTTTTTCTTGCATTTTAAAGTTTTTGATTTTCCCTTATTTCCCTCTCAACTTGCCTAAAGGATTTCCTATCACCAGCCTGTTGTTTCTTCATTGCCTTCAATTCTTCATTTTATTTCTTGTAGGTCTCATGTTCTATAAAAAATTGGTGATGCTTGTCTAATATGAGAATTTATGATTGACATCTCAGCTTGAGTGTAATTTTTACTATTTTTTTTATAATCTAAGTTCCATAGGAAATTTCAAAAATGCCAACATTGGAGTTCAACACTCATTACCATATTCTTGCCTACATTTATTGATTTATATAATCTTCTCATTGGAATATATATTAATGGTGTCATCATCTACACTCCATTATCCATTTAGTGCATATAATGAACTATTTTTGGTGGAATGAAAGGAAGTAGTGGTGACATTGACATAGTGACATCATTTTTAATAATTTCATAATTTAGGCCTAGATTTACTACTCCCGCCCTTAACCAATCAGATGGGATTAATTGCTTAAGCAAACTTAAACTGTCTTAGTTGAAACTAAATGATGCATCTATTTCATTACAATGTAATTTAAATCCCCTTAACTATTAATGCCTATAACATTTGGATAAGTTGTTTCATGTTCAACACTTTATGCATTGGCACCATTTACTGCACTTACTATTTCACCTTCTTCACCTAAAAGAACATTACCTTCCTTCATTTGCTCCATCTTCTCCATTGTAGCTTTAATGTCTTCCTTAGTCAGACCTATCAACCTCATACCATTTTATTAAACACTTACCTCATCCTGTTCCACATGGAATATTTCACTTAGATTCATATCATTATATAGTGCCTCTAGGTCAAGGGGCCATATATGTATCTATAGAAATCTAGATTTCATATTCTTTGTAGTTAGTGCCATCCTCATACTTATGGTACCAAAAGTGGCCAATTATTATCTCTTTATATTGAAACCATGGTACATATTCATCCATGACATTATTTCATTATTGAATTAGGATTTTAATGGACCAAAGACACTTACATCAAGTGGATGTAATTTGTGGCTAGTATATGCGTGTAATGTAAGGAGATATATCCCAAAAGCTCTAGCCTTTGCAATCATTGAAAGTGTGATATGTTTTCATGCCCATAAAAAATGATAAGATGTATATTACTAGGTGAAACTCCTCTATGTAAAAATCTAACAAAATGATGTATCCAATTCATGAGCAGTTCTTTTGTCATCCAAGCATGGGCTTGGGTAGCTATGCATGCGCCTAATTGACATAAAATAATGAAATTCTAAAATTAACTCTGTGATTTTAAGATAAGGAATGTTTAGATTCTTTTCCAAACTTCATTCAAATTTACTAAAATAGTTATCCATTCTCTTCTCTTTGATATTATATTTGGCACATTCCTTACCCCTTTCTTAGCAATGACTCACATGTCACAATTCCTCCCAGCTTGTACACCTGTCTCATCGTCATTCCAAATTTTGTATGGCCCATAATTTAATTTAACATATAATGTTTTCGCGTTCTTATATAAATTTCACATAATGGATGGCATTGGCATGACAACCTTATGTCTACCTAGTCCTTCTACTATTCTCATAAACATATTAGGGTGCCTATTTTTGAATCCTTTCTATCATGATTTATTGAGGAAACCATCATTGAAAGTGTTGGGCATACTTTCACATATGTGGGCCATGTGTGACTTCAAATGTGATATGTTCAACCCATGCCCCATGTCGGTTAAGTCCTTGAACAATTACACTAGATCACTTTCTTATGCTATTGATATAATAATGGGTGGGCCCTTCTTATTAATAGATGTGATTCCTTTCAGCCAATTCAATAAAGTACTTGTTCTGATGCCCCACTTAAGCACTACTTCATTTATGGAGTCATTATTATGGTTCACATTTCCCATTGGACTTTCCATATCTTCCATTGTCCACTCCAACTATAATTACACACATGCATTGGGAGTAACATCTGTAATGGCCTTTTTATCTACATGGTTGGCCGAGGGGTATATCATATGCTTTAAAGTGGGTTGCAAAACTTTATTGACATATTCATCAACATATTTAGAAATTTTGAATCTTATGTTCTTCATAGTTGCACATGACCATTTTTAGATAAATTGCATCATCTTCTTCACATTCCTCACACTTAATAATAACAATCAATAAATTATATAAGTAACTAAAAATATAATGGAAAACATAAGACAAAAAATGATGTGAAAGAATGTTTGGATAATTTAAAGTGTGAATGAATAATACAACTAGAATAAATCACATAAACATATGACAAGCATAGTAATATGAGTTGAGAGAAGGATTTTGTTTCAATACATTTGAATGGACATTTAATGGTATGCTAATGACATTATTAATTTTATTGGTATGTGAATGGAAATCTATGTGGATTATATGCACATACCAATAAAGTTAATTGTTACAAACATTCTTAATTTTTCTATAAAGATAACCATTTACTGGTATGGAGATGGAAACCTACATGGATTTCATTCACATACAAGTAAATGTTAATTATTGTGGACATACTCATCCTCAAACATGGCACATCATTTTATATTAATGACCCATAGTAATTTAAGCCAAAACTAAGATAATGTGTTCATTTAAAAATTAATAGTGGTTATAATTTTAAACCTAATGGTTTAGGTTTGCATCCTCAGGTGAGCCCATTAGATAAGATGAGAGAGGGAACAAAAAGAAAAAAAAATTATTTGACATGAACATATGAAAAACACATCAACATATGGTTTTTCACTACTAGGATAATTGAGATGGACCCCATAAATGAGGAGTCTTTAATGATTTTCACTGTTATGGGGTGAAATTCAATGCTTCATGTAATGAAGTATCTTGAGGGATTCCATAAACATTAGATTATAATTAACTTGTAAAATTTGAATGAATTACACAACAAAATTAATTGACAGGTACATATGAGAATAACATATTTTGGTATGTGCATGAAAACCATTTGGGATTACATCTACAAAATAGTGACTGTTGCATCTTACAACCCATGTCATGCAAGGAAATAGAAATGCAACATATAAATGAATCACATAGTGACATGATTTTTTAAAAAAGTATAGGGATTCCATTAAAATACAAGAAAATTTGGAGTAAGATGTGATTCAAAACATGTGGATGACATGGGTTTAGAATTGGGTAACATTTTATCCCTCCAACAAGCATATTCCAACAAAAGCATTGAAGGCAAAATGATAATAAGAGGCATGAGAAAATAAAAATAACACAACTATGGGTTCAATAATAGGCAACACACCTCTATGTAATCTTTCATCACTCCTTTAACAGACTAGTAAATGTTTAGTTAGATATGAAGGCATGATTAAAAAAATATGAACATAGAAGGCACAATAATAATAGTTTTCATCCCTCCATTCAGCCAATTGAAACTCCTCTATGAAATGTTGCATGGTTGAGAAATTTTGGGTAGGTTCCATGGCCGTTTATGGGGATGAGGTATGTGAAAAAGGTAGGGAGAGATGTTTTTGGTGTAATGTTCTATTGTTCCATTAACATACTATTAAAAATTTACTTAGATGTGAAGGCATGCAAAAAATATATGGAAAAATAAAACACACTAAAAACCCTATGAACCTAAAAGGCACATAATAAAAAATAAGAACATACAAGGCAAAATAACTGTAACAACCATGAAAAAATATAAATAACATGCAATGCTTATTTGTGGAACATAATGTGGCATTAACTTGCCATAGTAATGGAACAAATCCTATCAAGCCATGTGGAAAATGATGGTGGCTTCCATAATAATGACCCACACATCTACCATCCTGACCTCAACCCAACATAAATGTGTTGCTTATATAAATAACGAAGTAGAGTGAATGGAAAACATATGAACAATTAGATGCTTATAATTATGAATTAATAACATGTGAACTTGAATGCAAAAAGCATTTTGGTTTGATAGAAAACATTTAAAATATTACTGGTGTGTCAGTCTATAAACTACAAACTTCTAACTTATAACATGAACCTTTAAATATGTTGGTGCTTGAATGTCGACATGTGCTTACAGTTTAATTCGATTGTGACACTCTTTGAGAATAAAACTCTCTCTACAAATTAGAAAAATGGCATTTTGTAGTTTTTTTTATTTATAGAAGATAATTTGAAGTTTAAAATTTGAATTATCTATGAATGGTGAGGCTTAGGTGTGTATTGTCATTTAATTTTATAGGTGACACCAATAAATGGAGGTTGGTGGAGTCATATGTTGGATCCAAATGTTTGACTTTTAAATTTTATAGGATGTAACTAAAATTAAGCGGATTAGATGTTGTGACTTTTCTCTCATGTTCCTTATAGTTAGAGGTACAAAAATGAAATCAAGGGGCTCAATAAATTTATTGGGGTTGATGTTTTTAAAAAGTTAACACTTTTAAAATACAAGTTAAGGATGCAATTTTTGAAATTTCTACCTTAGTTTGGAATTGATATTTATATCATTGAATAAAGTATTTGTATTGTTGAATATGATATTTGTATTATTGAAAATGATATTCATTTAATTGAATATGATATTTAATTTTAGTGCATATTTATTTTGGGAGGGGACTAATAATTGTATACAAAAGTTCCTATGTTTTATATTAAGTATTCAAAAAATGAATGGTCCAGCATGAAAATGTTTAAGTGATTTTTACATCATCTAAACAACCCATGACACATAACCCAATATATCTTAATATATCATGACCAGAAAAAGGGGTTCGAACTAAAATGATAACCATTGGATCCCCTTCAACTTATGGTCCCCTTCCCCTATTCCATATAGGATTTATAATGGTTTGACCTTAATTCTTGGTGAAATTTATATCATCTCATGATTTTTGTGTTTTTTCCATTTGGAAAACTAAGTTCTAGAGTTTTGAAATAAATTGAAAGCAAAGTATATTCTATGATGACCTGTGCAATTTTTTTGCTTTCTCCTTCCATAGATTATTATGATGTCAGTGTTGATTATAGGTTGAACTGAATTTGGAAGTTGCTGCTATAATTAAATTAGGTCTAATATTTTCTTTTTTTTATTATTTTAGGGAATTCCTAAATTAATAAGTGTTATGATTTAACTATAGTACATGTCATAGGTGGTTCAAAAAATGGAGGACAAACTGATCATGATGATGTAGTTATAAATTGGGTTCTCAAAAGAACCTCAACACTTTACATATTTATAGATTATTGGAATTTAAATTTTAGTTAGAATGGAATTTATAATAAAGTAAAGATAAAATAAGAGATAACACATTAAGAGGAGAGAATAAAAAAACTAGGTATTGGCACACGTGTTAATTATATTTAATTTAGACCAAAGCCTTTAGTAAAACTATGCAATAACCCTAACTAGGTCCTATGTTTTCATATTCACTAAACTAATAACAAGTAAAGAAAAAGCCTAGTCTAGTTCTCACCAAAGATTGTGGCACAAATTGAGGGTAATAAACATTAAAAGTAAACATGCATAGAATACATATACTCACATCAATGTATATGAATTCCTAATACATGGTAGAGAACTGCAAATGCATATTTGTCTACTCTTACAAAGAAAGTGTTATGGACTAAAATTTCACCCTAGTCAAGCAAGGGGATTTTTCAAGGCTTCTTCCTCAAACTTTAGTCCAACATGGGAACATCCCCAGGTTATATGTTACCTATAGTGGGGCTAAACCTTTGAAGTATGCTAGATTACTCTATGATGCTCACCTAAAACTAATGCTAAGCTAATGCTTCATAGGGAAAATGGATATAAATGGGATAAGATATCCTAAGGAAGTTAAGAAAGAGATGCACCAAATTTAAAAGGGAATATCGCATAAGCTTTAACCCATGATAGATATGTAGGAGATAGTACTAGCTTACACAACCTCAAGATCAAGCTAATTACATAAGTATTTCATAGAAGAGGCTAAAAGTAGAACACTAATCTAGACCTACAAGTAGCATTGAAAACCCCCTAAACCAGGTCAGAATGGACGACAATGGATGAAGAATATTCTCCTTCACACAATGCCATCATGCACAACTCACCAAACTAGATCCAAGGCAAGAGATAGGCAAATAAGGTCTCATATTGCATCAAGAGGTAATTTTTACAAATGTTTGACACGGTTGAGCCTAATCAAGATGAGCATACTTTGTAGTATCCCAAAGAGTTTCCAATCTCCCAAAAAGATAAAAAGTATAAAATATGAGAACCTTTTTAAAGGAGAAGTGACCAAGATATATAGGAAAAAGGAGTAAGAGAGAAGGATGTGGGAGCACAACATCATAAGAAGAACACTTTGACCCAAGTCATTAATTGAACCTAAACTACCACGTGTTCTTTAGCCAATGAAAGCCTTGCCACATTTTTGATCAATCAGGGCACTGCTTGTGGCTAGTTGAGTGAGGAGATGTCCAAGGCTCTTAGGATGTATCAAATTCCCCCAACTATAGTTCCCAACACTGTACCTCTTCTTTGATCTTCTATGCATCTTTCCACTTGGCTTCTACATAAGGACAAACCCCTCACATCTATAAACCTGACTGAGCTTTGATTATTTCTTATTTATATAGCTATTTATTGAGAGCATGGCTCAAGATATTCCTTTATTGAGTACATATAAATACCCCTTATTTTGAGAACTAGACTTGGGTTTACTATAGAGGAAAACTAACCTAAGATTATTAGTTTTCCTATAGTCTATATAGATGGCACTTTGATCGATTCTTAGTCCCTTTTACAACAAATTAATACCCTTTTGGCATATATTAAGTATAATAAACCTACTTTACCTCTATAGATCTATACTAGAAATGCTTGGTCCATATACTTTATCCTGGTTCAACTCAGGTTGAGTTTGTGCTTGGTTCCATGTATTTTTTGCTAGCTTAGGTCTATTCATTTGCTTTTCCTGAGTTGAATTACTCCATAGACCTTTGTCAAAAATTTCTTGGCTCAATCCTTTGTTCATTAGCTATCGATATTGACTCAGATTCATGACCCTTTGAATTTCATTTCCTCCATCAGATCTGCTAGGTACAAACAAATGTGAGCCCTCAAATCTATCTTTAAAATGTTAACTTTGTCCCCACTTATGCCATGTGTCGAATGTGCATTTAATTTTCAGATCTAATGTCAATCTATAGCCTTATACACTTATTCCATATGTTAACCTCTCGATCCCTTTGATTGTTTGACCCATCTCAAACCATTGGATCAAGATGTATGATTAAATGTGAACTATTGATCTACTGGGACCCATTGTTTGAAATCTAATAACTAGTTCACGAGTTTAAAATTGATGTCCTCGATCTCATCAAATGACATTCATGTGACCATCATTAATGTTCATGTGATCATTAAATTTAAGATGAAAAATGTTGGTTTTGATTTATCTTAAACTTGAAGATAGTGTGAATGTCTTATGTTGCAAGTCCAACTTTAAAGGCCTATAACTTGAAGCATAAAATTCATGGAGGCACAAAATTTTCAAGAGATGTTCTTGAGGCCAAAAAAAACAAACCCATTTGATCTAATCATCCCAATAGCCTTATAATTATGACTAAAAAATGTTCAAGTTAACTAGTCCATTCATTCCTACATGATGTTCTAATGATGGTCTATTGTAATTGGCTAAGTATGGGAAACTTGGCAAAATTTAACTGAGGAGCCAACATTGAAAAACATAAATTCTATTGTGCTTAGATGCATGGGCTAAAACTTAGTGCATAACAATTAGGGACCAATATGAACAAGACCATATGATTGTTTTCTCCAAAAATTACCACACATGTGAGATATGGCCTTTGGTGGATGACCAAAAACTTGGTGCATCTGTTCCTGGGACTAATGTGAACAGACCCATGTGACCAATTCTTCTTGATTCATCTACATGTGGTAATGATGGTGATAATAATCTGCCTACTCATAATTTCTTCCACTAGACCCAAGTGTCTAGATGAACACAATGACGATGACAAGGATAAATCAGCTCTAGGTTACATAACCTATTAATGCATCTAAAAGACTTATGCACAAGACAAGATCCATATCTCTAAAGAAAGTATGAAATCCTAAGCTTATCCTCAAGTTGAATGGAGGAATAAGTAGATGTACAATATGTCTTGTTACTTCTTCTCTTCTCTTAGAAATGGTGAAATGATTGTGTTTATATAGGTAGATCTAACCCTAAAACCTTTCAAAAGTTTTGATTGACAAGGTCAACCCGATTGACCTAGTATTAAAATTGATAAAAAACTAACTAGATAATGAACTATGTCAGCCATGGCCAACTTAGTTCTTAGTAAGCTTTTATAAATAATAATAATATAGGGTCCATGTGGTTGACATAGTCATGTATACTTATAAAAAAGGTTTTAGGTCAAAGGAAAGGGGTAATGAAGATGGCAAATGACTAGAGGAGGGTGAAAAATAGGAGGCAAAGCTTAGGTGAATGGTTTTTAAAAGACACATGTGTAGATATCAATTATAAAAAGGGATAAAAATCTTATGTAGCACCAATGGTCTGCCTGCCCCTTTCTTGATGCACTCTTTAAGGTGTACACTTAGAGAGATTGAGACTCGATGGGTTCGTATAAGATTAAAAACATCAATAACTGATAAGTTTGAAAATATTTTTTATATAAAATAACCACACAGTTGAATGCATATTTTTGACTTAGAAAAAAAAATTAATCTTGAGCCATGCTAAATACTATGAATTTTAACAAGGTTTTTCTTAAAAATACTACTATGACATCGACTACATTCTTCTCTTTCTAAATATATATATTTTTATTACTTTTAAGGTAGCTATCTTATCTTATTTATAAGTAAGTCTTTTTATAATGTTATATGCCACAACTATACATGTTAATATTTGTTTATATATATTTTTACTCATTGATTCAAATTGAATAAAAATATATGGTTATAAACTAGACCTAATTCTATACACATTCAAAAAAATCTAATTTTTGATATATTTTGAGGTAGTTAGTGGGCACATGGTTAGACATACATTTTTGATCTTATTTAAGAGTATAATAACTTATTAAATTGGTAAATAAAACAATTCATTAATTAATTTAATAAAATATAGGTTACAAACTAGATGATCTTACCTAGCTTTATACCAGGGGATTTAAATAAAAATCAAATGATGATAAAAAAATGGTGGGGCACACAGATAACTATCTAGTGTGATTTTTCTAAAAAATAATACGACGTCTTCAAATTTATAATATTTTCCCTAATTATACTATCATTCATTACCCACACTTCTTAGAGATGAAGTTATACTTAAATTACTCTAGGATTGAGAACCTTAGGTTTCACGAAAGCATAATAAAAATGGACACTTCATGCAGAAAGCTCCTTGTTTTAATAATTTCATTGCTAGTGTGGATATTTCAACATATCATATTTATTCTCTCCCTCATGCTCCATATCACTTTTAAGACAAAAATTCTATGTTCATCAAATAATCCACAAAAATAAAATATAGTAGACCAACATGTCCTTGACCTATTACTATCTCTAAATCCACCATATTTTCCAAACCTTACCATCCTCAATGTAATGGTTAAGATGAGGCTACTAACAAAATTCTAATTAAAATATTAAAAAAGACTATTTGATTAATTCGTAATGATTAGCACATTCATTTATATCCTACACAATGGGATTATTATACTAGCATACATCCTCGAATACATAAAAAAAGATTTTAAGTTAGAATTCCAATTAAATTTTGATGTCGGTAATAACATGGTTGAATATGAAGCTCTAAAATTAGGCATGAAAGCCACCATTGACTTAGACATCACATATTTACATGCCTTGGGTGACTCCCAACTTATATGTGCCTAGGTTAGTGGTGATTATCAATGCAAAATAAAAAATTTAATCACATATCATCAAATTGATACTACACATACCAAGGAATTTGCTTCTTTTAGCATTAACCAATTCCAAGAGATCAAAATTCCATAACTAATTCTCTTTCTTCATCCCATTTTATTTCACCCTCATCAAGTACATAATGAATCCTAATTTCTTATCCAAATCATAAAATAACCTACTTCTATAAAACTAAATGATTTGATATTATATCAAATTATAGTTATCCCTATTTGACAAAGACCATGGTATAAAAACATAATTCAATTTATTGAATATCAAACTTACCCTCCAGACACAGATTCTCATGAAAAGTCTCGAATACATAAAAAAGCTTTTAAGTATGTGTTTTGATAAAACACCCTTTATTACCATAATAAAGAAGAAACCCTACTTCATTGTGTAATGCAATAAGGGATACTTACTCTCTTAGAGCAAGCACATGGGGAATTTGCATTGGTCATTATAGTGGACATGCAACATCCTTCAAATGCTTGCATATGGGTTACTTTTGGCCCGCTCTACAAAAATATGCTATTAATTTTACTTAAAAGTGTAAGCCTTGTCAACTCCATTATGATCTAATCCACTCACCACCAATTGAGATCCAAATAGTGGAGGCTGCTTAGTCATTCTCTCTGTTCGGATTAGACCTTATTGGTAAATTAACTCGATCACAAGATGAACATGTTTTTATTATTACTTCTACCAAATAGTTTACCAAATGGGTAGAAATAATGCCTCTTGTTAATTTCATAGGAACTAATTTTTAAAAATTTATCCATAACTAAATCATCTATCATTTTAAAGTTCCCCATACCATCATCTTTGATAATGGTGGCAATTTAAAAAAAAAATACAAGAAACAAATATGTGCTAAATTTAAAATTTCCACCAAATTTTCCACACCTTACCATCCTCAATGTAATGGTTAAGTTGAGGATAATAAAAAAATTCTAAATAAAATATTATAAATGACAATTTCATTAATTCGTAATGATTGGTACCTTCATTTATATCCTATACCATGGGCTTATTTTACTAGAATACATATTGCGACTAAGGAAAAATCATTCTAACTTGTATATGGTTCAGAATTAGTATTACCATTAGAAGTTGAAGTTCCATCTTTATGAATATCTCTTCATTGTATAATTCTGGATGAATAATTACATGGAGCTTGTCTTCATGCTTTATATTTTCTTTATGAACACCATTTGGCTACTTTACAAGATAAATACTAATACAAGGCTTGTATTTGTAAGCAACATATTAAAAAGGTCAAAGTTTAAACATTTAATGTTGGTGATTTAGTCCTCAAATTAGATTATACACATAATAAAGAATGAAAATATATCCTTCAAGGGATGATATTCATACTTCATTAGATAACCCAAGGTTTGTGGTTAGGAGAAGTTTTTCAGAGTCTTTAAGGTCAAAATTTCTCTTATTTTGACAAACTTAATTTTAGTGTATTGACTTTGATTAAGAGTTTTTCTATTGATAGTTAATTTTCATTATAAGTCCATTTTCCCACTTTTGTATTCCCTCTTGTTCAAATCTTGCAACATCCAAGCTCCTCTTCTTTCCATTGTAGAATAGGGTCCTCCTTCATGAAGGAGAAAGTGGGAGGGTGAAGAAGTTCACCTTTCTTGTAGCTTAGGAGGGCATCCTTCCAACTAGGGACCTTGAAAGCTCTTGAGTTGAGAAGAGAGAGAGAGTATCATAACTCTTATACACCAAGCTCATTGAGCTAAGCTATGGATGCTTGATTCATTTCTTGGACAATTAACCCTTCCTCTACCAGGAGTAGTTCTTGAACTACCTCAAAAAACACCTCCATTTTCATCTTTGTGTCATCCTTGATTGATTTTCATGAGGGGAATGTGTAAGACTTGTCCACTTTCTCTTCTTCCTAAATGGGTGAGGGAGATGGTGGTTTCATAAGAGGGGGTATGAAATAGTTAGGGTCATAAAAGAGGATCCAAGATGGAATATCTTCATGCTCTTGAGTGAGAATGGGTATAGGGGTAGGAGAGGACAAACTGATTGGCTCAAGCTTGACATACTCTTTCTCCCATTGCTCAAACACTTTTTCAATGGATAATATACACCCTTTTATCTCTTGTTTCTCAAAATGTGGGTATTCATCTTCTTCAATGGATGCCCAAACATTCCGTAACTTCTGCAAGAAGATCTTTATCCTGTCCATAACATGAATAGGGAATTTTTGTCCAAGAGTGAGCCCTTCCTTGATGTTCATGATTATTCTTTCTTGGTCCAATATTACCTTTCTGAGTTTTGACAAGGATGGACTTTTACAAGATTGACTAGGGGGCTGATTAGGGTAGGGACTCTTAGAGGTTGAGCTTGATTCTCTTGGAGGGGAAAGGGCACATAAGGCTGGTCCAAATGAGATTGATTCTCTTCATAAGATATTAATATACTATCTACATTTTAGACCATGTTCCTTATCATTGTTATGTCCTCACACTTACAAGGTGACCATTGTTCTCCCTCATAAATTAACCATCTACTCTTGACTAACTAAAGATCACTCCTTTCTTTTTGTAGAACATAGATAGGGATAACTGAAGAAAACTCTAAACCCTTACCAATTTCCCTTATCAACTCAATATAAAATGCTAATGCTTGCTTGACCCCTAACAAGGATGTAGCAGGGTAAGCCTGGTATTGATAAGAAGTAGAGTAATAATTGTAATGCAAAGGAGGCTGATTTTAGTCATATGCAAGGGTATGAGGAGGACAAAGGCCATGATAGGGTTTATAAGATGTTTTAGGTCCAATTGTGGGGAAAAAATAAACATTATTTACTTGATAAGTGTGATGCTAAGGCAAAGGATAAGCATATTGTTCAAAAGATGGTTGATTATACATACTAGATTATGATGATTAGGTACTTGGACTACTGAAACTAGTTGATGGATGCTCAGAGTCACCATTGATGTTTGTATAATGCCTCAAAATGTTGATATATAGAATAACAACATCAAAAATTCTTCCACTTCTTTTGAACTTAGTCCCATTGGACATGCCAAAAATCTTATGAACTAAAATTTCACCGTAGTAGAGCAAAGAGATTATTTAGGCCTTCTTGCTCAAACTTTTGTCCAAAATAAGAACAACCCTAGGTTACAGGTCACCTATAGTGGGGTTGAACCTCCAGATTAGGATGAATTTCTCTTTGATGCTCACCTAAAACTAATGCTAAGGTAATGCTTCATAGGAAAAATGAATAGAAAGAGGATAACGCCTCCTAAGGAAGTTAACTAAGTGATGCACCAAATTTAAAAGGGAAACTCCTATAAGCTTGAACCCATGCTAGATATATAGGAGACAATACTAGCTTACACAACCTCAAGATCAAGCTAATTACATAGCTTTTTCATAGAAGAGGTTCAGAGTAAAACATTAATCTAGACCTACAATCAACATTGAAAACCCACTAAACAAGGTTAGAAAGAAGGATAATGGATGAGGAAAATTCTCCTTCACACAATGAAATCATGCATAATTCACCAAACCAAATTGAAGGCAAGAGATAGATAAAGAAAGCCTCATATTGCATCGAAAGGTAGTTCTTACAAATTCTTGATAGGGTCAAGCCTAATCAAGATGAACATACTTTGTAGTATTCCAAAGAGTTCCCTATCTCCTAGAAAGATAAAAAGTCTTTAATGTGAGAACCTTCTCAAAGGAGAAGAGAACAAGATACATAGGAGAAGGGAGTCAAAGAGAAGAATATGGGAGCATGCCATCAGAAAAAGAACACTTTGTCATAGGTCATTGATTAAACCTAAGATTCCACATTTGCTCCTTAGACAATGAAAGCCTTGTCACCTCTTTGATCAATCAGGGCACTGCTCATGGTTTGTTGAGTGAGGAAATACCCAAGGCTTTGAGGATGCATTGAATGACACTAGCTACAATTCCCAACACTAGACCTCTTCTTTGATCTTCTATGTATCTTTCCACTTAGCTTCTACATAAGGACAAAACCCTCACATATAAAAGCCTAACTAAGCTTTGATTATGTCTACTTTGGGTGGCTATCTATCGAGAGCATGGCTTGGGATGTTCCTTCATTGATTACATATAATTGACCCTTATTTTGAGAACTGGACCTGGGTTTACCATAGAGGAAAACCAATATAAGATTATTGGTTTTCTTGTAGTCCATATAGATGGCACTCTGCTTGATGCTTGGTCCATTTTACATGTTACCACCCTTTTGGCCTATATTAGGTCTAAAAGACCTACTTTACCTCTATGGAGCTTTGTTAGCAATGCTTGGTCTATATGGTTTATCTTGGTTCAACTCAGGTCGACCTTGAGCTCAGTTCCATGTATTTTTGATTAGCTTAGGTCCATTCATTTGCTTTGCCTAAGTCAAATTGCTCCATTAACCTTAGTCAAAAATGTCCCAACTCGATACTTTATTCATTCACTATTGGCAATGACTCAAATCCATGACCCTTTGAATTTCATTCACTTTGTCAGATCTACCAAGTACAAACAAATATAAGCCCTTAGATCTATCTTTGAAATGTCAACTTTATCCTCACTTATCCCAAGTGTCAAATGTGCATTTGATTTCTAGATCCTTTATCAATTTGCAACCTCGTGCACTTATGCCCCATGTACACCTCTCGATCCCTCTAACTATTTGACCCATATCACACTATTAGATCAAGACATATGATCAAATATGAACTTTTGATCTGCTAGGACCCACTAATTAAAATCCAATGGCTAGTTCACGAGCATAAAATTGACATCCTCACTCCCATTAAATTACATTTATATGACTATCAAATGATGTTCCTATGATTGCCATTGATGTTCGAGTGATAGTCAAATTTAAGCTAAAAAGAGTTGGTTTTGCTCGATCTTAAGCTTGATGTTAGCATGAACATCTTATGTTGCAAGTCTAACTTTGAAGGCCTATAACTTGAAGCATAAAAGTCATGGAGGCACCCAATTTTTAGGAGATGTTCTTGAGGCCAAAAGGAATGAACCCATTTGATTTGCTAGTCTTGGGAGCCTTCAAAGTGTGTATACAAAATTCTCAATTTAACTAGTCCATTCATTTCTACATGACACCCTGATGATGGTCTAGTTCATTTGGCTAATTATGGGAAACTTAGCGAAATCTGATTGAGGATCCAACATTGAACATACATAACTTCTACCATGCTCAAATGCATGGCTTGAAACTTAACATGTAACAACTAGGGACCAAGTTAAACAAAACCATATGATAATTTTCTCTTTAAAATATCATACATGTGAGATATGGCCTTATCAATATGGTCACTTGGCTCTATTTGAGCTTCTTAAAAAATGGCTAAGTATGGAAACTTAGCAAATTTTGCCCAAGAGGTCAACTTTGGGTCTTTATATCTTTTGATGCACTTTAATGGATGACTATAAACTTGGTGCACATGTTCTTGGGACTAATGTGAATAGACCCATATGACCAATTCTTCTTGACTCGTCCACACATGGAAATGATGGCACCAATAATCTGCCTACTCTAAATTTCTGCCACTAGACCTAAGTGTTTAGATGAACACAATGAATAACCTAATGAGTATTAGGAGATTTTTAGGTCATTCCAAGCACTCTTGACACCCCATTTAGTCTTTGTAACTCTTGACCTATCCTTATAAATTGACAAATTACACTTTAAGTGAACTTAAAGTATTTTAAAATCTTTTTTGGTAAAAATCAGATCCTTGAACCACTCATTCCATCCATAACTTTTGTTCATATGCTCATCCATTAGCAACCTGGTTGATAATGGGCATAAGCTTGGTTTGTGGGCCAAAAATGGATAATAAGAAGAAAAAAGTTATGAATACTTACCATTGAATATGAACTCACCATAAATTAATCTTTCCTTTGGCCAAGGTTCTTTACAAGAGGTTGTCATGGTATGTAAGGATGATGAGGATAAATTAGATCTAGGATACACAACCTATCAATACATCTAAAAGACTTCTCCATAAGCCAAGATCCATATCTCTAAAGAAAGTATGAAATCCTAAGCTTATCCTCAAGTTGAATGGTGTATAAGTAGATGCATAATCTATCTTCTTCTTCTCTTCTCTTATAAATGGTGAAATGATTATGTTTATATAGGTAGATCTAACCCTAAAACCTTTCGAAAGTTTTGATTAACAAGGTCGACCCTATTGACTTAGTATTAAAATTGATAAAAAAACTAACTAGATAATGAACTATGTCATCCATGGCCAACTTAGTTCTTAGTAAGCTTTTATAAAAAATGATTAAACAGGGTCGATGTGGTTGACATAAGCATGTAAACTTCTAAAAAAGGTTTTAGGTTAAGGAAAGGGATAATGAAGATGGAAAATGACTAGAGAAGGGTGTAAAATAGGAGGCAAAGCTTAGGGTAATAATTTTTAAGAGACACATGTGTAGATATCAAGTATAAAAAAGGGATAACAATGTTATGAAGCACTAATGGTTTTCCCACCCCTTTTTTGATGCACTCTTTAAGGTGTACACTCATAGAGATTGAGACTCGATGGGTTCTTGTAAGATAGAAAACATCAATAATTGATAAAGTTTGAAAATATTATGTGTATAAAAAAACCACATAGTTGAATGCATATTTTTGACTAAAAAATAATAAGTAAACTTTAGCCATGCTAAACACTATGAATTTTAAAAAAGTTTTTCTTAAAAATACTACTACAACATCAACTACACTCTTATCTTTCTAACTATATATATCTTTTTATTTTTATTACTTTTAAGGTAACTATCTTATCTTATTTATAAGTAAGTCTTTATATAATGCTATATGCCACAACTATACATGTTAATATTTATTTATATATATATTTTAATTCATTGATTAAAACTGAAAAAAAAAAATATATGGTTGTAAAGTAGACCTAATTCTATACACATTAAAAACAATCTATTTTTTTAAATATTTTTAGATAGTTAGTGGGTGCATGGTTAGACATACATTTTTGATCTTATTTAAGAGTATACTGACCTATGAAATTAGTAAAAAAAATAATTCATTAATTGATTTATAAAAATATAGGTTGCAAACTAGATGATCTTACCTAGCTTTCTACTAGGGGATTTAAATAAAAATCAAATGATGATAAGAGAATGGTGGGGAACACAAATAACTATCTAGTATGATTTTTCTAAAAAATAATACCACCTCTTTGAATATATGATATTTATCCTAATTATACTATGGTTCATTACCCACACTTCCTAGTGATGAAGTTATACTGAAATTACTCCAGGATTGAGAACCTTAGGTTTCACGAAAGCATCATACAATTGGACACTTCACGCAAAAATCTCCTTGTTTTAATAATTTCATTTCTAGTGTGGATCTTTCAACATAACCTATTTATTCTCTCCCTCATGCTCCATATCATTTTTAATACAGAAATTATATGTTCATCGAATAATCCACAAAAATAAAATAAAGTTGACCAACATGTCCCTGACCTATTACTATCTCTAAAGATCTCACTCTAACATAACATGATAAATTTATCTTATTCTTTGACAACCATCATGAATAATTTGATTATTCATATGAATATATGCCAGGTATTTATCCTAGCACCATCATAAATAATATCATCACTTACACAAATGCCAAACCTGTTAGACAAAAATAAATAAACTTTTCACCTAAAATTTATACCTTGTATCATAAATAAATCATTGAACTTTTGCATGCCAAATTCATCAAAACTCTCAACTACTTGGAATAAATATCAAACATCATTCACGTTAATAAAAATGTCACCATGGTTATTCATATATGCATTGATTTTTGAAATCATAACTTAGCTTGACCAAAAGACAACATTCCCCTACCTTCAATAGATGCTATATTTGATTCCACTGCTGGATATGAAATTTTATCACTTATGGATAGTTTCTCAGGCTATAAATAAATTGACATAGCTCCTGAAGACCAACATACATCAAAATTTAATATAGATTAGGGTACCTATTGTTATGTCAAAATGCCTTTCAGCGTAAAAAATGATAGAACAACCTATCAACATGCAATAACCCACATCTTCTATGATATTATACACAAGATAGTGTAAACCTACATAGATGACCTCATTGCCAAATCTAAATGTTGTACAATTCACTTCACCAATTTATCTATCTTTTTTTATCAACTAATTACATATCAAGTTAGACTTAACAATTACAAATGTGTATTTGGAATAATATCTAGTAAAATTTTTGGGTTGTTAGTCTCTCTTTGAAGCATTGATATCGATCTAGCCAAAATAAATGCCATCACCAACATGCCTATTTCTTGATCCATTCCTGACATACATACTTACCTTTGAAAACCTAGTATAATTTGATGGTTTGTCTTAGAAATGGCTTATCATATATACTTTATCAATTCATTTACTAAAAGGGTAATGCTCTAGAATGGAAAGATTCATGCCAAAAATATTTTGATAGTATGAAGGACTCTTTGATCCATCCTTTTACTATTCAACCACCTTCAAATGATTATCCCTTAATTATATATACCTCCTCTACCCCCACATCAATTGGGGTAATGCTTGCCAAATAATATTATACTGGTAGAGAGTATGCTATCTATTACATTAATCGAGGACTCATGAATTATGAAAAAAATTATACCAAAGTTGAACGTGATTGCCTTGCTATATATTTTATAGCTAAAATGCATTATCATTATATTCTATATCGAACCACTTATGTCAATTTTCATTCTGATCTACTTCATTATTTATTCTCCAAATCATTATTACATGGAGATAGAATTGTCAAACATATGGTCATATTGATGGAATTTGATCTTCACATTATTACATAAAATATGTCAAAGGACAAGACATATCAAGTAAGCATTATAACTAATTCCACCAAATTTTCCAAACCTTACCATCCTCAATGTAATGGTTAAGTTGAGGCTACTAACAAAATTCTAAATAAAATATTAAAAAAGACTATTTGATTAATTCTTGATGATTGGCACATTCATTTATATCCCACACCAAGGGATTATTATACTAGAATACATCCTCAAATACATAAAAAAGCTTTTAAGTTAGCATTCCAATTAAATTTTGATGTTATTAATAACATGGTTGAATATGAAGCTCTAAAATTAGGTATGAAAGCCACCATTGACTTAGATATCACATATTTACATGCCTGGGGTGACTTCCAACTTATCTGTGCCTAGGTTAGTGGTGATTATCAATGCAAAATAAAAAATCTAATCACATATCATCAAATGGATACTACACTTACCAAGGAATTTGCTTCTTTTAGCATTAAACCAATTCCAAGAGATCAAAATTCCAGAACTAATTCTCTTTCTTCATCTCATTTTATTTCACCCTCATCAAGTACATAATGAATCCTAATTTCTTATCCAAATCATAAAATAACCTGCTTCTATAAAACTAAATGATTTTCTATTCTATCACATTATAGTTATCCCTATTTGACAAAGCCCATTGTATAAAAAAATAATTCAATTTATTGAATATCAAACTTACCCTCCAGACACAGATTCTCATGAAAAGACTTGAATACATAAAAAAGCTTTTAAGTATGTGTTTTGATAAAACACCCTTTATTACCATAATAAAGAAGAAACCCTACTTCATTGTGTAATGCAATAAGGGATACTTACTCTCTTAGAGAAAGCACATGGGGGAATGTGGATTGGTCACTATAGTGAACATGCGACATCCTTCAAATGATTACATATGGGTTACTTTTGGCCTACTCTACAAAAATATGATATTAATTTTACTTAAAAGTGTAAGCCTTGTCAACTCCATTATGATCTAATCCACTCACCAACAATGGGATGATATTCATACTTCATTAGATAACCCAAGATTTTTATGGTTAGGAGAAGTTCTTCAGAGTCCTTAAGGTCAAAAGTTCTCTTATTTTGACAAACTTAATTTTAGTGTATTGACTTCGAGAAAGATTTTATCTACCTTGATTTTTACTACATTTCCCCAACCACCCATTTCATTTCTCTCCATTGATAGGTACGTTTCATTCTAACTCTGTTTTCCCACTTCTATATTCCCTCTTCTTCACATCTTATAACATGCTAACATCTCCTTGTTTTTGTTTTATCTATCTTAAGGACAAAACAATATGATTGAGTGACTATGGATTATTTTATTTACACCATTGATTTACATTTTGTAGGTCTTCTAAAATTTTATGTGTGGCAAGGTGGTAGTGGTCTTTAGGTGGTGTGTTTTTATTTTTTATTTTCATTCCCTTTTCAAAATACACGTGAAATACATATAGTATAATTTGTCATTTAAATGTGATCAACCTTATGTAGTTATAATTCCTTGTAAAGGGTATAAAAATGTAATTAATAAATAAAACATTTATATATTAATATTAATGTGTACAATATATGAAATTGTATGATATAATTATATAATAATATAATATAATCACTTGGCACTGCTTCTTTTCTTTTTTCTTTTTTATGTTTTTCAGAAACAAGGAGAAAGAGTGGTTGAATAAATATGAACATGTTGATCATATTTATAAAATTATGAAAATAATTCACTTCATATCCCAAATCCCTGAGATCTATCAATAAATAGTGCTGAAGGAAACTTAAACACAAGCATGGAAAATGTGACGGAAATCATAAGGAGTGAATCCATAATCATAGGCAATGAATCCACATAAGTACATGCATACTTTCTCAAGATATATGGATCAAATAATTCATTGTGCCTACTCACGGTGTTACCATATAAAAGATCAAAATGACAAAATATTTCTAGGTGAGTTGCATCATGATGGTGAGGGGCAATGATAGGATATTTTAGGGGATAGACTCAAAGATGTTAGATGTACCATTATTTCATTGAGAAAATCATGATACACGCGTTGACGGCAATATCTTTTAAGAAGCTGTGCCATTTTTTTCACTAATAGTCATATTAATTGTAAGATGTTTAATGTTAACCTAGAAAGGGACACATAGCACTCAACGGTATTGCTTAGAGTCTTGCATGATCCTACTGTCGTAGTGAAATCCCTATAAAAGCATTAAAGAAGGGAAAGGACCAATTAAATGCCACATGATACCACATCTTAGTTAAATCCGTATCTTCATATTATGCCACCTCCTAGTTTAAAATATTGGATTTAAATAGTTTAAAATTTAAATAGGTTATTCGATTGGGAAATTTATGTCATGGGAAGTTGCACGGGGATGTTTTCGTGGACATTTCAATTTTTGATTATTTTTGGTACAACCCATCATTACGATCAAAGGAACAAATTAATGTATATAAGTTACGAATAAAAAATTTCAAACGAACATATTATTTTATCATTGGCTTAAAATTTTGTGAAGTAAGACATGAATCAAAATTAATATGGGTCACTAATATAAAACGGAAGGACATTAATATAAAATGAAGGGCCATGTTGAAAGATGAATGGCTCATTAATGTGAAATCTAATGCCATTTCCCAAATGGTTGGGCGGGCTTTACTCCATTAATGTGACAAATTAATGCTAACATGTGCACCACCAACAAACATCTCTCCTTACCTTTCTGCATACCTCCTTCCCATAAATGGCCATGGAACTTACCTTAAATTTCTCAACTATGTCATGATTTGTAGAGGAGTTTTCATTGACAGAATAGAGGTATGAAACATTTCATGCAGGTGTGTTGAATGTAACTAGACCCAAAACTGTGTTCTTTTTATTTTCTGGTGGGTGTTATTGTTATTGTGTCTTCTATGTTCATGTTTTATTTGCATGCTTTCACATTTGAGTAAAGGTTTAGTCCTATGTTAATGGAGGGATGAAACTTTATGTGTAGGTGTGTTGCCCATAACTGAACCTTCAATCATGTTCTTTTTATTTTCATGTGGTTGTTATTGTTACTGTGCCTTCTATGTTCATCATTCTTTTTGTGTGCCTTCACATCTGAGTAAATGTTTAGTGGTATGTTAATGAAGTAAATGGATGTTTGAATGGAAATGGATTTGAAATTGGGATGAGAGAATTAAAAATTTCACCATCAAACATCTCTCCCTGCCTTTTCACATACCTTCTCCCCCCAAATAGCCATGGAACCTACCTGAGAGTTCTAGAGCATGCAATGTTTCATAGAAGAATTTCTGTCATTAGAAAGGAGGAATGTTTTTTTTGTTATTGTACTTTGTATGTTCATAGATATTTTTTCATGCCTTCACATGTGAGTAAAAATTTACTTTTATGCTAATGGAGTGATTGAAACATTACACATAGATGTGTTGTATCTAACCAAACCAATAGTTGTGTTCTTTTTTTATTTTCACGTGCTTGATATTGTTATTTTTGCCTTCTATACTCATGACGGTTTTAATTACCTTCACATATAATTCAAAGTGCCATGTTTGAAGACATGTGGCTCATTGTTGTCAAATCCAATACAATTTTCCAAATGGTTTGCCAATAAAATATAATTAAAGGATGTAATTTTTTGGAAATTTTACTTTAGCTTGGAATTGATATTTGTATTGTTGAATATATTATTTATATTGTTGAATATGATACTTGAATTGTTAAATATGATTTTTAATTTGTTTAATATGATGGAAATATTATTTTTAATTTTAGTGCACATCTATTTTAGAAGGGGACCAGTAATTGCAGACAAAAAATTCTATTTTAAATATTAATTATTCAAAAACTGAATGGTTCAACATGAAAATATTTAAGTGACTTTTACAATAGTGAAACAACCCATGGCACATAATCAAATATATATTAATATCTCATTACCAAGATAAGGGATCAAAATTACAATGATAACCATTGGGACCCCTTCAACTAGTAGTCCCCTTCCCCTATTACCTATAGGATTTATAAGGGTTTGACCTTAATTCTTGGTGTAATTTATATCAATCATGATTTTTGTGTTTTTTCCATTTGGAAAACTAAATTATTGAAGGGTTTTAGCCCATAACGGTGAAGAATCCCAAATTTCAAGAGTGCAGAGCAAAATATTTTGGTTAATCAACTTCATATATTAACTAACTTTAAAGATTACATAAATAGACTTTGAGAAGCCTTACTACAACACATAATGCAAATATGGGACTAAAAGCCTAACTAACTAAAAATAAACTACACCCATGTGAGTACTAACATTGATAAGGACTAGAACTTTGATCTGTGATAGGGGAAGGGGACTATTAGTTGAGGTTGTCTAAGCTAGGCCTTCTTGATCAAACTCTAGTACAACATGGGAAAAACCCTAGGTTGTGAGTCACCTATAGTGGGGTTAAACCTCTAGAGTAGGCTGACTTCCTATTTGATGCTCACCTAAAACTAATGCTGAGCTAATGCTTCATAAAAAAAAGGGATAGAAAGGGGATAAGGGATCCTAAGGAAGTTAACTATGTAATGCACCAAATTTAAAGGGGAAGCTCCCATAAGTTTGAACCTAGACTAGATCTATAGAAACTAGTAATATCTTACACAACCTCAAGATCAAGCTAATTTCTTAAGTATTTCATAGAAGAGGTTCAGAGTAAAACACTAATCTAGACCAGCAAGTAGCATTATAAACCTCCTAAATAAGGTCAGAAAGGAGGAAAATGGATGAGGAAGATTCTCCTTCACACAATACCATCATGCACAACTCACCAAACTAGGTCTAAGGCAAGAGATAGGCAAAGAAAGTCTCATATTACATCAAGAGGTAATTATTACAAATGCTTGGTAGGGTCAAGCCTAATGAAGTTGAGCATGCTTTGTAGTATCCCAAAGAGTTCCGTGTCTCTTAAAAACATAAAAAGTCTAAAATATGATAAAATTTTCAAAGGAGAAGAGACCAAGATATATAGGAGAAGGGAGTTAGAGAGAAGGATATGAGAGCATGCCATCATAAAAATAAAACTTTGTCCCAGGTCATTAATTGAACCTGAGCTACTACATTTTTTCCTTAGATAATGAAAGCCTTGTCACCTTTTTGATCAATGAGGAAAATGCTCATGGTTTGTTAAGTGAGGGAATACCCAAGGCTCTAGGGATGCATTGAATGCCCTTAGCTACAATTCCCAACACTAGACCTCTTCTTTGATCTTCTATGCATATTTACACTTGGAAAAAACCCTCATATCTATAAACCTGATTGAGCTTTGATTATTTATACTTTGGGTGGATATCTATCAAGAGCATGGCTCAAGACATTTCTTCATTGATTACATATAGTTTCACCTTATTTTGAGAAATTGACTTGGGTTTACTATAGAGGACAACCAATCTAAGATTATTTGTTTTCCTATAGTCCATGTAGATGGTACTCTGCTCGATGCCTGGTCCATTTTATAATAGTTTACCACCCTTTTATCCTATATTAAGTCTAACAGACCTAATTTACATCTATGAAGATTTGCTAGCAATGCTTGGTCCATATGGTTTATCCTGGTTCAACTCATATCAAGCTTGAGCTCGGTTCTGTGTATTTTTTCCAGCTTGGGCCCATTAATTTGCTTTACTTGAGTAAAATAGATCCATTGACCTTATTAAAACATATCTTAGCTTGGTATTTTGTTCATTAGCTATCAAAAATGACTCAGATCCATGACCCTTTAAATTTTATTCAGTCTGTCAAATCTACCAGGTACAAACAAACACAAGCCCTCATATCTATCTTTGAAATGTCAACTCTATCCCCACTTACCCCACATGTCAAATGTGTGTTTGATTTTAAGATCCATTGTTAGTCTACAACCTCAGGCACTTACACCATGTGTCAACCTCTTGAGCCCTCTAACTATTTGACCCATATCACATTGTTGGATAAGGACATATGATCAAATGTGAACTTTGATCTTCTAGGACTCATTGTTTGAAAGTCAATGGCTAGTTCACGATCTTAAAATTGGCATCCTCACTCCCATCAAATGATGTTTGCATGACTATCAAATGACATTCATGTGATCATCTTTGATGTTCATGTGATCATCAAATTTAAGCTAAAAAGAGTTTGTTTTGCTCAAGCTTAAACTTAATGTTAGCATGAATGTCTTATGTTGTAGGTCCAACTTTGAAGGCCTATAATTTGAAGCATAAAAGTCCTAGAGGAACCAAATTTTTAGTAGATCTTCTTGAGGCCAAAAAGAATGAACCCATTTGATCTACTAGTCTTAGGACCCTTCTAAGTGTGTCTAAAAAATAATCAATTTAACTAATCCATTAATTCTTGCATGGCATCTTGACGATGGTCTTGTTTATTTGGCTAAGTATGGGAAACTTAGTGAAATTTGACGATAGAGCCAACATTGAACATGCATAACTTCTTCCGTGCTTGAATGTATGGCCTAAAACTTAGTGCATAGAAACTAGGGACCAAGTTGAATAAAATCATATGATCATTTTATCTTTAAATTACTGCATGTGTGAGATATGGCATTATCAATATGCTCACTTGGCTCTATTTGAGCTTCTTAAAAAATGGCTAAGTATGGAACCTTAGCAGATTTTGGCCGAGAGGCCAATTGTGGGTCTTTATATCTTTTGATGCACTTGAACGGATGACTATAAACTTGGTAAATATGTTCTTGGGACTAATGTGAATAGACCCATATGACCAATTCTTCTTGACTCGTCTACACATGGAAATGATGGCATCAACAATTTACCTCCTCTAAATTTCTGCCACTAGACCCAAGTGTCTAGATGAACATAATGAAGAACCATCTAAATACCAGGTGCTTTTAAAGTCATTTAAAGCACTCTTGACACCCCATTTAGTCTTTCTAACTCTTTACCTATCCTTTTAAATTGACAAATTATACTTTAAGTGAATTTAAAATATTTCAAAGCTTTGTTGGTAAAAATGAGATCCTTAAACCACTCATTCCATCCAAAACTTTTGTTCATCTGCTCATCCATTAAAATATTGGTCCATAATGGGCATAATCTTGGTATGTGGGCCAAAAATGGCTAATAAGAAGAAGAAAGTTATGAATACTTACCTTTGAATATGAACTCACCAAGCCTTAATCTTTCCTTTAGCCAAGGTTCTTTGCAAGAGGTTGTCGTGGTATGTAAGGATGTCAACGATAAATCAGCTCTAGCCTACACAACCTATCAATGCATCCAAAAGACTTCTCCACAAGACAAGATGCATATCTCTAAAGAAAGTATGCAATCTAAAGCTTATCCTCAAGTTGAATGGTGGATAAGCAGATGCACAATATATCTTACTTCGTCTTCTCTTCTCTTAGAAATGGTGAAGTTATTGTGTTTATATAGGCATATCTAACCATAAAACCTTTCAAAAGTTTGATTGACAAGGTCAACCCAAATGACCTAGTATTAAAATTGAAAAAAAACTAACTAGATAATGAACTATGTCAACCATAGCCAACTTAGTTCTTAGTAATATTTTATAAATAATAATAATATAGGGTCAATGTGGTTGACATAGTCATGTAAACTCTTAAAAAATGTTTTAGGTTAAGGAAAGGGATAATGAGGATGGAAAATGACTAGAGGAGGGTGAAAAATAGGAGGCAAAACTTAGGAGAATGGTTTTTAAGAGACACATGTAGATATCAATCAGAAAAAAGGGATAAATTTTTTTTGAAGCACCAATGGTTTGCCCACCCCTTTCTTGATGCACTCTTTAAGGTGTACACTTAGAGAGATCGAGACTTGATGGGTTCCTATAAGATAGAAAATATCAATAATTGATAAATTTTGAAAATATTATGTGTATACAACAACCACATAGTTGAATGCATATTTTTGACAAAAATAAATAAATAAAACTTTATCCATGCTAAACAGTATGAATTTAACAAAGTTTTTCTTAAAAATACTATTACAACATCAACTACACTCTTCTCTTTCTAAATATATATATTTTTATATTTTTATTACTTTTAAGGTAGCTATCTTATCTTGTTTATAATTAAGTCTTTTTATAATGCTATATGCCACAACTATACATGTTCATCTTTTTTTATATATATTTTAATTCATTGATTCAAAATGAAAAAAAAAATGGTCATAAACAAGACCTAATTTTGTACACATTCAAAAAAATCTAATTTTTGATATATTTTGAAGTAGTTAGTGAGTGCACGATCAAACATACATTTTTGATCTTAATTAAGAGTATACTAACTTATTAAATTAGTAAAAAATTAATTCATTAATTAATTTATAAAAATATAGGTTGCAAACTAGATGATCTTACCTAGCTTTCTTCGAAATAATTTAAATAAAAATCAAGAGATGATAAAAAAATTGTGAGGCACACATATAACTATCTAGTATGATTTCTATAAAAAATAATACGACCTCTTTGAATTTATGATATTTGCCCTAATTATACTATGGTTCATTACCCATACTTCCTAGTGATGAAGTTATACTTAATTTACTCTAGGATTGAGAACCTTAGGTTGCACAAAAGCATCATAAAATTGGACACTTCACACAGAAAGCTCCTTGTTTTAATAATTTCATTGATAGTGTCGATCTTTCAATGTATCCTATTTATTCTCTCCCTAATGCTCCATATAGTTTTTAAGACTAAAATTATATGTTCATCGAATAATCCACAAAAATAAAATATAGTAGACCAACATGTCCCTGACCTATTACTATCTCGAAAGAACTCACTCTAACATATCACGATAACTTTATCTTATTCTTTGACAAGTATCATAAATCATTTACTTAGTCATATGAAGACATGTAGGGTATTAATCCTAGCACCATCGTAAATAATATCATCACTTACACAAATTCCAAACCCGTTGGAAAAATATATGGGTCACTAATATAAAGTGGAAGGACATTAATATAAAATGAATGGCCATGTTGAAAGATGCATGGCACATTAATGTGAAATCCAATGCCATTTCCCAAATGGTTGGGCGGGCTTTACTCCATTAATGTGACAAATTAATGCTAACATGTGCACCACCAAGAAACGTCTCTCCTTACCTTTCTACATACCTCCTTCCCATAAATGGCCATGGAACTTACCTAAAATTTCTCAACTATGTCATGTTTTGTAGAGGATTTTTCATTGACAAAATAGAGGTATGAAACATTTCATGCAGGTGTGTTGAATGTAACTAAACCCAGAACTGTGTTCTTTTTATTTTCTGGTGGGTGTTATTGTTATTGTGTCTTCTATGTTCACGTTTTATTTGCATGCTTTCACATTTGAGTAAAGGTTTAGTCCTATATTAATGGAGGAATGAAACTTTATCTGTAGGTGTGTTACCCATAACTGAACCTTCAATCATGTTCTTTTTATTTTCATGTGGTTGTTATTGTGCCTTCTATGTTCATCATTCTTTTTGTGGGCCTTCACATCCAAGTAAATGTTTAGTGGTATGTTAATGAAGTAAATGCATGTTTGGATGGAAATGGATTTGAAACTGGGATGGGAGAATTAACAATTTCAGCATCAAACATCTCTCCCTACCTTTTCACATACCTCCTCTCCCCAAATAGCCATGGAACCTACTTGAGAGTTCTAGAGCATGCAATGTTTCATGGAAGAATTTCTGTCATTAGAAAGCATGAATGATTTTTTTGTTATTGTAATTTGTATGTTCATGGATTTTTTTATGCCTTCACATGTGAGTAAACATTTACTTGTATGTTAATGGAGTGATTGAAACATTACACATAGATGTGTTGCATCTAACCAAACCAACAGTTGTGTTCTTTTTTTATTTTCACGTGCTTGTTATTGTTATTTTTGCCTTCTATACTCCTGATGGTTTTACCTACCTTCACATGTAATTTAAAGTGCCATATTGGAAGACATGTGGCTCATTATTATCAAATCTAATGCAATTTAATGTCACCCTATATGCCACCAACAAACATCTCTCCCTACCTTTAACATCAGTAGAATAAAGTGATGAGACATTATGTGTATGTGTGTTACCTATAATTTGATTTTAATGAAAGTTCTAGAGATTTTCTCAGTGCATGTCATTGTGTGCTTTATGTATGTGTCGGATTTTTATTTTCCTACATATCATGGGTTAGGAGACTTAAATTTTATGGTATGTAGATGGAATTCCTGTAGGTTTTCATTCACATATGAGTAAGCTTTATTGTTTTATATAAAAATTTATATTTTCATTTCCATTCTAGTTAATATTGACTCAGATGTTTCAAACCAAAATCTTATTTGAATTCTTGTTGCCATATTCCTATCAATTAATCCTGTTATGTTATTAATTCACATTTTCAAAATTACAAACATTAATTTCCATATCTATTGTTGATAGATTACTAAAAAATTTATTCTATGTTCCATGTTAATAGAGTAATTTTCATTTGTTCTATGTTCTTATGATATTATTTGCTTTATTTCATAGTAGGCTCAACATTGCTTGCTTATTATGTGTGTCTCTTTGCTATTACATGAAAATTTATTGAGCATCTCTATGAGATCATTATGTTGTGTGTTTGACATTTGAGCATGTCTATTTCTTATGGCACTTGTCCTTATTGGTGAGCAACATTTTAACATGTCTATTATATGCATTCCATTGGCCTTATAATATGGAAATATTGCATGTTGTGCTTGATTGCTTGCTGAGTTTGAATAATGATGAATTTACATCATTTCATGTTAGACTTGTTGATGTCTTGTTTATAATTCCATATGTATGTATTAACATTAAATAATTCCAAAAAATTGACTAAACTTTAGATGGATAAAAAACTACATGTTTTAAATACAGTGTTGATCCACTTCCTCATTTTTCTATGTTCTCTCAAATATAAGAAAAAAAGATGAAATAGAAAAGTCATTGCAATCAATAGACTGATAAACACCAGGGGCAATCCCATGGCCAAAAATTGACATGTCATCTATAAATAAATATAATGTATGTTGTTTTATCTATGGAACATCGTATTTTCTTTCCTAAAGGTGAAGCTATGATAAGAGACCTCACTTCACACAAAATTAGATACATGAATATGCACTTCATTTGATAGTTTATTATATTAAAATATTTAGTATCCATCCAATATTTATTTATTTTCTACTTTATTTGATGATGTATCATTATACCCAAGGAACAACAGTTGTTTTTGTTAAAAAAAAAGGATAACTTTATAACTGCTATAATAAATCTTTGACAACATATCCATGCAATACATGATGATAAAATTGTTAAAGACTCAAATATATTTGCTTCCAATTTGAGTGAAGCAAGGTAATATTGGACAAAACATTATGTTGAGTAAACTAAAATGATTGATCAATTAGGCTATCCTACATTTTTATTCATGTTTAAGTGTTGTTGAAACTAAATAACCTAATTTGCATAGTGCAATACCTTCCAAACATCCTAAAGATTCACATCGACCTTATTGTTGGAAAATAATTTTTTAAATCTTCAATCCAAATCATACATCCATTTACATATATCATAGATTTACAATATTTCATAAAGCATAAGACTATTGGTATATGTATGTAATAAACTACTTCATTTCATGTTTTATTTTTCAAAAACCAGATTGGTCTATTCAACCTCATATAACTAAATATTATTTTCAGGCATTTCATCATTTAATATTCATTCTTAAACATTGTAATACATATGTGTCTCCAATACACATTCCTAACTGAAATCTTATAAAAATGCAATGTCTTAAAAGGATTTTCTCACCCTTATTCACCTCAATAGCCCCCACAATCCACTTAGCATAAAGAGTAGTTCTTTGTCTATAGATTTCAATAACTTCCATGCATCCATTGCATAAGGTGGAAGAGATCAAATAGCCTAGAAAACCTTTTTGAAATCTATAAGATTAATTAGAATTAACTCTGAGAAAATATCTATGCAAATTTTTTAACTTGTCATAGGATGATTTTGATGGAGCCCCAAAATAGAAGTATAAGACATGAGTGGATTCAATAAATTTGGTATGAACTTGAAATTTTATTGCTAAATAAAGAGATAATAAAATCTAAAAGGACTTTTTTCTCCACTCTTTCAATCACAAATTACCATAATTTTTTGAGAGATATGTCAAAGTCAAAGTGAATACTAAGGAACTTGAACTTCTCCACCATTTTGATCCATTTCCATTGAAATCCTTTAAAGCAATCAGGAAATGGAATAATAATATGTATATATCATTGTTTTTAATCCCATTGTAGACTAGTGTACCTCACTCAAAATGTAGCATAATTTTTGTGCACAATCTGTCAAGTAATATAATCTCATATTCATTTTAATAATCTTTCTAAAAAATGTTTTTACTGACTAATGCTCTCTAAGATTTTACGTTTTGTTTCCAGAGGGATAAATAAGATACTTATGAAGACAAGTTCCAATTTTGGCCACTTTTTATTCTATTGGTTAGAGTATGGTGTTTCTACTTGTTCTTATTCTTAATGTAGTTCCTTCAAGTGTAAATATATCAACAACATGCATAAACATAAGCTAAAAGATAGACTCGAGACCTTAATTTCTTATCCCCACCCCAATGACATTACAATGTTGATTCAAGCCACACATCTGATGTGAAGCTTTGATGCAATCAATTCAACCATCATTATGTCCTAATCCACCATTGACAATAGAAAATAACCAATCAAATATGTTGCCACCATGCAAGTTGCATACCTATTTGTAATGGATGTAATTCATGTAAATCAAATAACTACCCCAAATCTAAGTTTGAGGTATGATATGGGACCTATAGTATATGATATACAATAAAATACCCTTTCATTTTGCCTTGCCATGATTGCCGAACTCACCTTAAAATATTTCATCACTTGCACATTCTATATGACTTTGCTCATCCCCACCAATTTTCCATCACTCAAGCTCACTATGATAAGAAATGTCTCCTCTTACACAACTCATTGCCACATCGTATGAAGGAACATACATCCTCATTTTTCATCATCCTCTCCACTAAAAATGAATGATTATTATTGGATAACACTTCTTGAACAAAAATTCTGATGGGGTCAATGACGATGGGTTTCAACTGAGGTACAACTATCAATTTTGTGGCTTTTGCTTTACAAAAACTTTATTTTACCAAAACATAAAATTACACTTCTTCTAACATAACTTGCATGTTTGGGTCCAATGATATACGTACACAAAGTATTATATAACAATAGTATATATATAGAATATTTTCGTATATTATAATAATAATAATAATAATAATAATAATAATAATAATAATAATAATAATAATAATAATAATAATAATAATAATAATAACAATAATAATAATAATAATAATAATAATAATAATAATAATAATAAACAACTATATATATTAGTATAATATTATAATATATTTACTATATAGTATAATTATAAATATATAAATATTATATATAATAATATAAATATAAAATAGAATATAATTTATTTAACAGATAATATTTTAATATATGAATATAAATATGGTTATATTATAGCATTTTAAATCTATTGAGTCTTACTTGTCAAGATGTGATTGGTTAATTTTAATTTTATAGAGCAAATGTTGAACAAGTATTAGATACTACATGTGCCACTAGTGGTGCACTTTAATATTTATGCACACCAATATGTTCCATCAATAGAATACACAGGGACAGAAAATCTGTTCTACCATTAGTATGTGCACCACTATTGGAACCTTTTTCCTATATATATACATGCATAATTTGACTATAAATCTATTTCACTTTAAAATATTGCTGCCTTCATGCCTTCCATTTTATATGAACTGTCTCGCATTTTATTATTAGATAATAATATAGACGTCAGGAATAATAGTAAATATTCATTGTTGTGGCATCATCCCTTTCAACGAATAAACTAAATACGATGGAATTAAAAGCCACATACACAAAATATACTGTGGAATATTCAGAGATGAAGTAAAAAATAACATCATTTTATTTTTAATAATGGTAAAAGTAAGTTTTTTGGAAATAGAGACCCCACCTTTTACAATATAAACTGCAAACATGGTCTTCAAAACTAGATATAACAAAAATATTTGTAGAGAAGCAACCAACGAAATAATACCCTTTTGTTAAGTAGCAATAAGATGATATCAAATATAGTTTGGAGTAGATAATTATAATGCAATGTAGGAGGATGAAACATTAAGAACGTCATTTATTTGAAACATAGGTTTGAATGTTTGAAATTAGCAAAAGCTTTGGTCAAGTATTAAATGACATTGGTTAAAAAGAAACATGGGTTTGGATGTTTGAAATTAAAAAAGGGAACTTGAAAGGAGTTAAAACTCTGAGGAAACTTATTACACTTAACCAATAAATTTCAAAGCGAAAGATAATGAACTGAGTTAAATGTTGGTGGATGATATATAATACATTCTTCCTTGGAAACTTATTGCATCCACCGATAAACTTTTTCATTTCACCGAAGTTCGCCATCTTGAAAGTGAAAGGTAATAAACTCAGTTAATTGCTGGTAGGTGGAGGTTTTCTTATATATGATGCAGTCTTCCTTGTTTTGAGGAACCCATTTTGGGGAAACTGAATTTTGAGTCGGAGGAGAGCGAGCCATTGCCAAAGGACGTCTCGTGAGAAGAATTTGAGAAGAACAGAACACATTCAGAAGGATAACATCGGTCTGAATATTGTCCGGGTATTGGTATTGCTTGTTTATGTTTTAAGTTTCACAAACTGAGTTTCTAACATTGCTACACTGAGATTATCCTTCATGAATCGCATGTTATCTGATTAGACGAAATTTAACATTTTAAAACTCGATACCAACTTTATGATTTTTTTAGTTGCGTTTGATCTCTTTGGAAAACGTTTTAACGTGTCTTGGTCTGTGGTTAATCCCCTGTAGACCCGTCATCATATCTTCATTGTAAATCCCTTCAGATGGTGGGCAAATCTGCTCTCACCTTGAATAATAGGAGATTTACATTTTCCACTCAGATACGCTTTATTCTTATGTCAAATTTAGATCGTTAATGCTGTACAATTTGACTCTATATTGCTAGATGTGCATTAAAATATCCATCCGTTTCAAAAAGCTTGATTTCTGAATACCTAGCGGCAATTGCTGTCCTTTTGGTGGCACCTCGTTCAGGCGTAATGTTTCACGAAGACAAGATCCATTTCAACTTTTCCGAGTCTGATATGATCCGAAGTATAGTCTTTTCGATTATAAGTTACCCCTAACCAGTGACGTGGCTGGCACATATTGAATTATGAAGGATAAAAATAGTAGCTGATACATAATGGACACGAGTTCGTGTTATAGTTGTAGGTTGCATAGCAGCAAGGGCGTACTCTGTCAAGTTCTTGGTCAGTGGTAAGTTAGAGTTTGGGGACGAGAGTCAGATATGAACAACTTTAGATATCAAAGAAAAAACAAATATAATATTTTGGAGTGCCTGTCTGGAGGAATGTTTGTGTGATGGTGAACTATCATTTCATTAGAAATATGTGTGCGCGTGTACGCTTAAGTCATACAAAACTATAACCTGTACATGAATGAAGAGCACTATAACTTGTAGTGAGTAAGAGGGATGGTTATTAATGCGTAAAGGAGTGCAGATGAAATAACGTCAAATAATCCTTGAATTATGTAATATGGCTTCATTCAAAATTTGAAAATTATCGTTGAGAGTTTTAAATTAATCCCAATATTATATTTTGAATAATGACTGAATGAAGTTTTTCGTGTGCTACTCTTGTACTTTCATTATTAATTGTATATTTAAATTTGATTATCAATTATCAATTGTTCATTATCAAAATAAAGTAGAACACCTTGAAATTACAAAGAGTATGATTAGAAGAGAAATAAAAATACTTTTCTCAACCATTTTTAAGAGAAAATATAATTAGAAGAGAAAGTAGAAAACTTTAAAAAGTTCATTAACAATAGTAATTATCATTTGGGTGTAATATTTAAAGGCATTTTAAATATATTTTCATGGCCTCGACAAAGATGAAATATGTAGGAAAATCCCTTGTGAAGGATTGGATGCTTATAATATCCAACTACCACCTATACTACTTGATCATGGAATAATTGGCATCTTTACTATTTCGTTATGAAATTTTGTGCAATATGTAACTATTTCTTTTACATTTGAGTACTTTAAAAGTGTAAATGACGTTGAATTCAACATATTAAATAAGGTTTTCTTTGTTGGACAAATGATAATATCTAAGACAAGCATGTTAGTATAATTGGTTGGTAAATTTCATATTTGTCAATGATTTGTGAGCTTTGAATTTGCGAATACATTTTTTTGTTTATAATTTTTATTTATAAATAATTTATTGATTAATCATTAATATAATATAATTAAATTGCTTGTTTTCTTATTGTAGTTAGTTATCATGGCTTAAGAGCTCGAAAATACCAACATTTCAATGACATTTAATTTAAGAGAGGATGAAGGTTGCTTGCCCAACACAAATATTTGTCAAAATGGAAACCATCATCCCAATTTGTGGAGTGATGATTTTATACAATCTCTTAAGTTGCCATAAGGGGTATGAAATATTAGTAAATATAAAAGCATATAAATCATAAAAAAGATAGTATTATATTTTGTATTCTTAAAGCTAATATAAATGTTTTAATGGTTATTTGTAAGCAGGCACCCTTGTACTCTGAACGCAGGGAAATCATGATTAAAGAGATTGAAGATATATTTTTAAGAGTTGGAGATGAAGCGGGAAAATTTAATCTACTTGATAGGATTTGGTTGGTTGATGTTGCACAATGCTTGGGAATAGATCGATACTTCCGTGAGAGAATCAAAGTAACACTTGATTATGCTTACGAGTATGTTTATCTCCTCAAGCTAGAGTGTTACAATTACATTTAGGCATGTGATTTAAACATTAAATACCTTGGTGCATATAATAACATTTTTTAACATGTTCCATTGTCAAATAATTTTATCATTATTAGGTATTGGAATCAAAATGTTATTGGTGATCTCAACACAATAGCATTGGGATTTCAGACACTTCAGATGAATAGATATGATGTCTCGACAGGTGTTGTTGATTTTTTTTTTTTTTGAAATGATCTTTTTAGGAATGATTTTTTTTTTTGAAATGATTTTTTAGCAATTTTTTTGTAAATTAACCAAATCTTCCATATGTGAGCAGATGTATTTCAAAACTTCAAAGGTGAAGATGGAAATTTATTTTGCTTTGGATTTGGTAAAGAAGATGCAGAGATATCAAGTATGTTGAATTCATATAGAGCTTCCCAGATTAATTTTGCTGGTGAAAATATCTTGGAAGACATTGAAGTTTTTATGTCTACATACCTTCAAAATGTTGTGAAGGAACATAATGAGAGAAAAGGAGAAGAAAACCCACTCTTAATGGAGGAAAGTATTTTCCCATGCTTTAGCTTCTTGATTGTTGAATATTATTAGGTGTTATTAATTTCTATATTCATGCGCTACTAATAATAAGATCATACCATCTACAGGTTGAGTATGCTTTGAAATATCCATGGAGATGTAGTGTTCCTAGATGGGAGGCAAGGAATTATTTTGAAATATTCAAACGACACAATCAAAATGGTTTTCTTTTCAATGGAATTTTAAAGTAAGCTTAAAGTTTGTATCATTATTGGTATTTGAGATTTCCCTTATAAACAAATATTTAATACAAATTTTGTGTTAAAATTTACTAAAATATATAAATTTTTGATGAGAATTAACATAAAACCAAAATTTAGTGTTGATAATACCCTAAAAAATTTCATATTAATAATTTATTTCAGGATGCCCCATGTTTATTGCCAAAAGTTGTTGGAGCTAGCAATATTGGATTTCAATATTTTACAATCTCAACACCAGATCGAATTGAAACTAGTATCCACGTGAGTATTAACATAGTAAACATGTATCTATGTTGAATTAAATTAAGATGAAAATCAAATGAAAATTTGTTATGATAGATGGTGGAAAAATTTGAACATAATTCAGTTGGATTTCTTCCGTCATTGCCATGTGGAATTTTATTTTTGGTGGGTTTGTGCATTGTATGAGCCCGAGTTCACAGTAAGTAGACATGGTTTGACTAAATTGGTTACCTATCTATGTCTTCTTGATGACATTTATGATACCTATGGAACCCTTGATGAGCTGACTGTGTTTACCACAACATTGATAAGGTAAGCAATTATAGATGGTATTCTTTATTTATATTGATTCTTTGATTGATTTTCTAACTACTTATTTGTTTTGATTCCAGATGGGACATGTCTATCATGGAAAACCTTCCAGATTATATGAAAACTAGTTTCAAATTTGTATACCAGATACACAAGGAAATTTCTAGTGAAGCTGAGATGAAACATGGTCCTTTTGATCATAAATACATTCAAGTTTGTGTAATCACTTATTTTTTTACTATGCATTATAATTTTATTAAAACCTACTTGAATATAATATTAATAATGTATATTTAATAAATTATTCATGTTTTATTAAAGATAATTTAAATATTATTTTTTCATGAGATTATTAAATTATGTTAATTTAACATGTATTAGACCAAATTAGTATGCATGATAAAAAATGTCAATATATACTTTTATATGTATAAAAATAGTTTAAAATTATGATTTATTGCATTTAATCATATTTTATCTTTACATAAAGTCTTCATATCTACTACATTTTATTTCATAGCAAATTTTTATTTATTATCAATTTAGTCATATCAAAATATTTATAGATAACTTTTAATATTATTAGTTATCATAGTGTGTAAAAAACTTGAGACAAGTGTACGATTATAATCTTACATAGATTGCATTCTTATGTGGTACCTGCGAGTTCGATATGTTAGTATTTACATTGATTTTTTAATATTACTATTAACTTTAACCTATAAACATTATTTTTATTTTTCATTATTTTTAAAAAAATTTGCTATGTTTTTTTCGTAGTTGGAGAGATACATTCTATCTTACTTTCAAGAAGCTAAATGGATAGCTTTTGATTGTACGCCAACACTTGATCAATATTTAGAGAATGGAAGAACAAGTTCAGGGATGCGAGTGGTAATGATCCATTCATTGATATTAATGGACACTCTTTTATCTAAAAATATTTTGGTGCATATTGATTTTCCATCATCAAAGTTTCAAACTCTTATAGCATTGGTTACTCGACTAGTTGATGACATGACAGATTTCGAGGTACTTAAGATTTAGATTATGTTTTATTTGCATTAAACATATTATTTATGTAATATATTATTATAGTGAAGGAAATTATGAACTAATATATCTTCAAAAAATTTGAAGGATGAGAGAGCTCGTGGAGAGCTAGCTTCAAGCATACAATGTTATATGAAAGATAATCCCAGTTCTACAACAGAAGATGCTTGAAAGTATATCACATATCGTGTTGAAAATTGCATACAAGAGTTGAATACGGAGTTTCTTAAATCCTCTGATATGCCAACTTGTTGCAAGAACTTATATTTCAATGCTTGCATGAGGGGTATATTTTTATTTTACAAGGATACTGATGGTATAAGTGTTTCTCATCATGAAGGGATGAAGGATGCCATAATGAAAGTTCTAATAGAACCAATAATACCATAGCTTCAGAATATAGATTAGGAGATTAATTTATGAAGTAACATGCTAAATTTATACTTGAGTGGCATAATAGCTTCAAACTGTTGATTAGGAAACTAGTTTATGAAGTGATATATTGATATCATATTTGAGATCCAATTATTGGTGTACATTTTCCTATGTAAGCTTATTATTTGTTATTATGAACTTATGGATTTGGTTTAGGTTATTAAAATATACTCTTTGTCCTAAACAATATTTTTTATATAAGTATTAAGTGTAAATTATAATGAGTATTTGACTCATCTCAAAATATATTAGAATTCTCAATACTTAAGTATTAAATTCACAAGTTTTTTATTATTGATATTTTTATTTTATTTGTTTTCTACTATAAATTTTGGGTACCATGCATTTTATATAAAAAAGTCAATTATTTATTTTACTCTTGTATAATATCTATTTATTTTTAAAATGGAGCCATATTTAAATAAGGCTCATGTAGTAGCATTTCCCTATCGATAAGTTGGAAACATATTGGAATTGTAGAAGACCTATTGAAATATACATAATGATTGCTTTGATAAAATGTCTTGAAGAAATATAATATGAATTTAAAAAATTATAGTTTTTTGGTGTAGATCCAAACTACATAAATATTGGTATAATGTGGAAGCATAATGTAAGCACACAAACTATTTCAAAAAATATATAAATAAACCCAAATTATCACTTTTTGGAGTTTAGGTAAGTTATAATGGTAAACTCATGGATTTTTTAATTGATTTTATTTCATATTTATAAAAAATAATGAAAATATCCATAAAAGGCCTCACAGGATTATGTTATACAAAGATAGTCATTATGATATAAGCTTGCACAGTCAACAATGTACTGAAATATAACTCAACAAGTAACAAGCAATGTACTAAATTATTAAATTTAGGTGAATCAAAAATCAAAACTTTCTCTGTCTCTCTAAACATATGGAAATGTTTGATACATACAAAAATACTCTATAATATAAATAAGCTAAAAATCTCTTCCATAGAAGTCCTTCATAAATAAATATGCAACTGGTACACGATTTTAACTAAAGGAATGAACTAGATATAGAAAAAATAGATGGGACTTATGAATAACTTCTCATTGAGATTGATTAAGAAAGAAGAGTTGATCCTTTCCACTTAAAACTTCTATGTATTGAAGCTTTGGAGTCCCTGAGGCTCCTCCTCTACTCTTTCTCTTATTGATCTTCCTAATAATTGATCTTTGAGAGTAATATGGATCTCCTCTCAAACACTCTCACTGATATTAGCAAGAAAATCCAATCTAATAACATGTTATAAATGACAACGGAGCCCATGGATCTTCATCCAAGACACCATCAATATAAAGTATTCAGAGAAGAGAGAGACTCACCAATAAAGACATTGTATTAATACATATAATATACAATGTATGTGTGAAACCAATAAATGTTGAATTGGAATATGACTCTCTAAAAGACTACATCTCATCTAGTTCAAGAGATGGATCTAAGCTCCGTTACTTTCTAGATGAACACAAATGGTTCTTATATAGGAAAATTAAGATGTGAGTAAGAGATTATTATTAGTGGAGTGAAATGTGATATTATTTTCCAAGTTTAACCTAACCCTTCTCAAAAATGTGAGGATAACTACCACATTAATTATGCATTTAATAATTATTTGCACATAATAATTCACATCTTGGTAAGACATCTACCTAAGGTGGACTTACATCGAGTGTAAATATGACACACTCTAACACCTAATTTTCTCAAGAAAAATCAACATTTTAGATAGGTTGTGTTGCCATATTTCAAATCATTAATTATTACTCCCATAATAATACATACAACAATCAGATAATCAAGGTTTATTATAGGTGCCTGATTATACCAATATTGTGTAGGAACACTCAAAAACTACTTTTCAATTTTAATACATATACATTAGGTTAGAATACATATGTTTCATGGGCCAGTCAATATGGTAAATATAAAAGAGCCATCAATAAACACAAATCAATTGTAAGGTTATACCTAGAAACACATTGGCAAGTCCCTACAAACTTAAGAAATCCTTTAACACTCTTTTGAGGCTTTATGACAAAGGATATCAAAAATGTTAAGGTCATGTACACCAAAGTTTTGAATGATACTCATCAATGGTGGCCAATTTTGGTTAACACGAACCTTAAACCCTAAACTGTTAGCCTTAAACCCTAAATCTATTGATTTAGCGTAAATTAACATTCTTTAGAGTAAAAATTAGAATCACAAGGCTTGATTTAGCCCAAATCACATCACTAATTGCCCCAATTGACTAATTACCTTAATATGTGATGACATTGGGGCTAATTGAGCCCAAAATCACATTATATAGTCATAAATATGTTTAACAAGCTCAAATTATCCCCAATTAATTTTAAGGTTCAACCCTATACCCTAAAACATAAATAGAATACCCTATACCCTAAGCACTAAACACTAAACCCTGAATCATAAACGTTATCACGTCATCCATCCTTATCTCACAACCAAGGGAAAGTCTAATCCAAATCCTTATCCAAGTCCTAGACCTAATAATCATCATTAGTCTATCCAATTCTAGCGTAAGTCCACAATCACATCCTGATCATCCTAGTCCAAACCATCCCTTAATCACTCATCCCATCATTAGATATGACATTGTAACATTGTATGTAGATACTTGTGTGTGTGTTACTTGTTTGTTTTATTTGTTTTGTTTTCATGCCTTTCATCATGTATATATCTTGTTTGTCTTATGCTTTATGCTTTATGAAAAAGGATGTCATGAGGTGATACAAGACTAGAATAATGCTTATAATTTCCCTCGATGAACCAAAGTTTTCCATTTGCTCATGCACTTTGGCATAATGTCCTCGTGGTCATAGTTATATCATAGGGCATACTTCCAAGTGTTAGACTTATCATATTTCTTAGAATATAATGAGCCTTATGAAAGTTATAATGGCTTCATCATCAAAACCCTCATCATTCATCTAATCATCTCATCATCCCTTTTTCTAATCACTAATATACTCCTCTTGACCCATCTGAATAACATACAATATTCTAATATTCATCTCATAATCTACATCATTATCGTATAATCACTAAAATCACCCTTTAATCACTAATACTCATCATCATCATCATCTTCTATTCAGAACTAAATCGGCCTGAGTTCTTTTCAGACTATGTAGATAACACTTGGCCATGTTTTAATAGCTCAACCACTATCTCTATAATCCATACTAATCTCCTAGTTTTTTGTTTTATAGATCACATACATTATTTTCTCTTATCCTCTTCATTATATTGAATGATTTACCTTTGAGCTACACCCATCATCAATATTATCAAATCATCATCTTAGCTTATCCCGTAGCACTCCCTTCCATGCATCATTGTTTGGGATACATCTAAAGCTTGAGGCATTTTAATCATATAATTATCATGTTATTATTTATTCCCCCTGAGGATGTGTTGACAACTATGAAACCCATCATCTTAAATCCTTATGCATGTGTCTTTACCAGGGCCATCATCAATTTATAGCTCACTACTCAGGTCGATCATCTTCTTCATCTTCTATCTCACACTTGGCATCCCATCCCCTCATCTATCCATTTAATCCCACCCCTCATTTGTTATTTTGAGTGGGCATCCATCTCATTCTTCCCTGCATGTCCCCTTGAAGGAGCATCTTATCTCCTAACATCAGATCTACTAACATTCATCTATGACATGGTTTTTCTTTGAATGACCATTACTCTCTCCACTTTAATCACTCACAATGCCCTTTAAAAGAGGTTCAAAATGTATGATTATAAATTTTCTCACTTATATTATAGTCACTAATATTCCTATTAGTTGACACTAATTCCACTTAATCTAATTTATCCTACTAATTTATTTACTTTTTAGTCATTTGTCTAATGTCCCCTTATTCATATTTTATCATTATATTGGCCTTATTCATCCCCACCAAATAATTAATTTATCCTAAATCCTCATTATCCTAATCTAACCCCACTTACCTATTATTTGGGAATTTTAAATTCCTAATGTCCTACCTACTAACCTATGCCTAGGCTCTCCTACACCCCTAGTCCCTAATCACCCACCTAATCCCGATCTAATCCCGTATTTAAGACTAATTAATCCCTAATAAGATTATATAATTTGAGGATTATAGAATCCTCTCTATTATAACCCTTTGTCTCTATAAGCCTCTAAATCTATAGGCTTTTAAGGAATTTTAAATTCCTTGGATAATTCTTATCCATTGATCTCTTTAACCTAACTTCAAATCTCCACCATAGATTCTTCCCTCTTTCTATTTAAATAGATCCTCTACTCCATGAAAGGCCAATATAAGCTATCTAACTTCTCCATGTCAATTTAGTTATTGAATCCTTCATAAAACATCCTTATCATGCCTTCATAATGTCACAAATATGAGAAAAGGTATATCAATCTAATCTCAATCTCTTTTTATTTTGCATTCTGTTCGATCATGGTGTAAGAAATTTATCTTTAAGATCATAGTGTTGGTTTTGAATTATATCCATCCATTTTCATTTTGGTTCTAATGGCTCTATAACTTTACCCAATAGTTGGATATTTGAGTGTTTAAACTATGTAATTTAATCCATAGAGATCAAATTTTAACTACAATGACACTTTTAACATATAATAGGGCTAATCACAAGTAAAATAAACATAAATTATTAGATAGATGTGTAAGGGTCACAATACAACTTACATTACCACAATCACACATTTTTTATTTGAATTAGAGATAAATTAGTAATCACAAACAAATGTGCCTAAAATTACTTACATTTACCTTGGTTGCAATTCGATATGTTGTTTTATGTCTCTTTTGGCCAAGAAGGGACCTAATTGTAAGTAAACTTGGAATAAATTGGTGGTGAGGTGTGCATGGGTTACCAATATGACCTATACTTCCCCATGGATACCACTTTGACATGAATTCAATTTCAATTAGTGTGACCACCCACACATGTTTTTATTACATGTTGTTCATGTGTTTTCCATTGTTGTTGAATACGATTTCCATTGAATTATCACAAATAATATCCATGCATTTTTGTTTTGGAAAACAATTATAAATCTGTGAAGGGTGAATGTTTGTTGGGCTGCTTAATTTGTGAAAAAATTGTGAACATTGTTTTTCTTGACACTTTTTATGTTTGTGAAGATTGTGCTACATTAATTTTTTGACATTGTGTTTCTTAAAATAATATATGTTTTTGAAGTTTGTAAAGCTCTTACAATTATTATTTTCCAAAGTTTGTGAAGTTTGTAAAGATCAATTTTTATTACTTCTATTGTTTACATGTGTTGTTCATGTTTATTATCTATGGGTGATGGTGACAAAATAATGTTTCACAGTTGACTATGGAGAAAAACAATGGATAACTCACTTTTAGGTGAAATTATTTAAAATTTCATTAAGCTTATGATCCATTTACAGACTTAATGATAGATAATAAATATAATTATTTACATATATAACAAGTAAAATCAATTATAATACATTATCAAACTAAACATCTTTAATGGTTTGCTAGGCTTTACTCCATTAATGTAGTAAATTAATGTCACCCTACATGACACTAAAAAACATATCTCCCTACCTTTAACAATAAAGTGATGAAACATTATTTGTAGGTGTGTTACCTGTATTTTAATTTTAATGGAAGTCCTAGAGGTTTTCTTAGTGCATGTCACTGTGTGCTTTATATATGTGTCACATTTCTATTTTCCTACACAATATGGGTAAGGACACTTAAATTTTATGGTATGTAGATGGAATTTGTGTAGGTTTTCATTCACATATGAGTAAAATTTCTTATTTTTATATCAAAATTTATATTTTCATTTCCATTCAAGTAAATATTGACTTAGATGTATCAAACCAAAATCTTATTTGAATTCTTGTTGCTATATTCCTATCAATTAATGTTGTCATGTTATTAATTCACATTTTCAAAATTACAAACATTATTTGCCATATCTATTGTTGATAGATTGCTAAAATTTTTATGCTATGTTCCATGTTAATAGAGTAATTTTCATTTTTTCTATGTTCTTATGATATTCTTTGATTTCTTTCATAGTAGGCTCAACATTACTTGATTATTATGTGTGTCCCTTTTCTATTACATGAAAATTTATTGAGCATCTCTATGAGATCATTATGTTGTGTGTGTGACATTTTAGCATGTCCATTACTTATAACACTTGCCCTTATTGGTGTGCAATACTTGCTTATACAACATTCAAACATGTCTATTATATGATCCCATTGGCCTTATCATATGGAAATATTGCATGTTCTGTTTGAGTGATTGCTATGTTTAAATAATGATGAATTTACATCATTGTATGCTTAAAATGTTGATGTCTTGTTTATACTTCCATAGGTATGCATTAACATTGAATAATTCCAAAAACTGACTCAAATTTATATGGATAAAAAACTACATGTTTTAAATACATAGTCGATCCACTTCCTCATTTTTCTATGTTCTTCCAAATATAAGAAAAAAAGATGAAATAGAAAAGTCATTGCAATCAATAGACTGATCAATACCAAGTGCTATCCCATGGCCAAAAATTGACATGTCTTCTATAAATAAATATAATGAATGTTGTTTTATCTATGGAACATCATATTTTATTTCCTAAAGGTGAAGCTATGATAATAGACCTCACTTAAAAAAAATTTAGATGCATGAATATACACTTCATTTGATAGTTTATTATATTAAAATATTATTATCCATCCAATATTTATTTATTTTCTAATTTATTTGATGATGCATCATTATACCCAAGGAACAACAGTTGTTTTTGTTAAAAACACCAAGGATAATTTTATAACTGCTATAGTAAAACTTTGACAACATATCCATGCAATACCTGATGATAAATTTGTTAAAGACTCAAATATATTTGCTTCCAATTTGAGGGAAACAAGTTAATATTGGAAAAACACTATGTTGAACAAACTAACACGATTGATCAATTAAGATATCCTACATTTTTATTCATGTTTAAGTGTTGTTGAAACCAAATAACCTAATTTGTATAGTGCAATGCCTTCCAAACGTCCTAAAGATTCACATCAACCTTATTGTTGGAAAATGATTTTTTTAAAATCTTCAATCCAAATCATACATCCATTTATATACATCATAGATTTATAATATTTCTTAAAGCATAAGACCACTGGTATATGTATGTAATAAACTACTTCATTTCATGTTTTAATTTTCAAAAACTAGATTGTTCTATTCAGCCTGATATAACTAAGTATTATTTATAGGTATTTCACCATTTAATATTCATTCTTAAACATTGTAATACCTATGTGTCTCCAATATACTTTCCTTACTAAATTCATATGAAAATGTGATGTCTTAAAAGTATTTTCTCACCCTTATTCACCTCAATAGCCCCCATAATCCACTTAGCATAAAGAGTAGTTCTTTGTCTATAGATTTCAATAATTTCCATGCATCTATTGCATCAAGTGGAAGAGATTAAATAGCCCAAAAAACCTTTTTGAAATCTATAAGATTAATTAGCATTAACTTTACGAAAATATCTACATAATTTTTCTAACTTGTCATAGAATGCTTTTGATGGAGCCCCAAAAGAAGAGTATTAGACATGAGTGTCTTCAATAGACTTGGTACGACCTTGAAATTTTATTGCTAAAAAAGAGATATCAAAATTTAAAAGGATTTTTTTCTCCAATATTTCAATCACATATTACCATATTTTTTTGTGACATACGTCAATGTCAAAGTGAATACTAATAAACTTGAACTTCTCCACCATTTTGATACATTTCCATTAAAATCCTTTAAAATAATCTAGAAATGGAATAATAATATATCTATAGCATTGTGTTTTAACCCATTACATACTAGATCCAGATGCTTTATAGAAAATGTTAAGGAAACATAATGCTTATTTGAAAGAGGCCTCATGCTATACAAGCATGAGAAATAAATACTTTAAAAAATTCCTTTCGATTAAATGAGTGGTGTGATTGGGAATGGAAATTCCCCTAATCAACCTTCGTTTAGTTCTGCATGTAAACCAATATCTAAACCTTTCATCTACAAAAACATGTAATGTATGGGTCATAATGAAATATTTTTAGATAGATTATAAAATACAAAAGATGTTGGACCTATGTCCATTGATAGTACAACAAGATAAGTCCTCTTAGAAGAAAGTTTAAATAGAAAACATGAAAACCTTACGAAACCCTAATGCTTTATGGATGGAGAGAATGAAATACACTCAATACAATCATAATATTTTTCAAAATCAAGTTTGAGGAAGATGGTCCCTTTCTGAGAGGCATGGGCCCATTAAACTTCTTCCTAGATAACAATGATGTTGTCTTGAATATAATTTTTTTTGATAAATGTAGTTTTACATATTCTAATGATAGCATGCAAGATATGTTAAAGGAAAAGAGCTAAATATTTAGTGAAACTTTATAGGAGACATTGAAAAGGGTGATTGTCCTTGAACTGGTAAAGAATTATAGATTGCATGCATAAAAAATGAAATTAATTTTGCCTTTTTTATGTTGGCCCCTAAAGATATTTTGTGCAAAGATTCTTTGTAATCCTAAATCAAGTTAGGTCCAAAAAAATACCATGTTGTTTTGTAAAATTCAAAACTAAAACCATCCACTCTTGGTACCTTATCATTAGCCATACATTTACCAATAGTATAAATCTCATCCAAAAAAAAGAAAGCCTTACAAAGGTTTTGAGTTGAAGGCCTTAATTTGAAAGGAACTACATTTAAATGTTCTTACAAGTATCAAACTATCTGTACCATGTTTTCCTAGGCTTGGATCACCAATTTATAGTGGACTTGAAAGGTTGAGTAAATAATTGGCACAGTAAGGAGGAGACTATGTGTAGTTTGGATAGAATTTATTTCCTCGTTTAGCCTATTTAGATTTGATATATTTGAAAATTATTTAGAGGCATGGTTAGTAAGTTTGATCCAATGCAATTAGGCTCAAATTTGATCACCTATGTTCATGTAGCTTTCCAAAATTTGAAGTTTATGTTTAATATTACATATATTTTTTTTATGTCAAGTTAATTTTAACTTTAAGAAATCTAGTGTTATTAAAATTAAAAATTACATCCTTTCTAACATAGCTTGCACCTTTAGGGAAACTACTACATATATTTATAGGCTTTTTCTATTCTTATTTTAAGAAAATATAACAACAACCATTGTCTTTGTAATAGTAGTGATCACTTCTCTTTATTTACTGAATAGAGGAGAGCTAAAACTACCAAAATGACCACATGTGTTGGTAATTTTGGGTAGTTTATTGGACTACGATTCAAATCCCCAACAATACCTACATAGTCTATCTGATGTATCTCAAATTACGGACCACACCATTATTATAAATTCATTTATGGAGGTTATAAATACTATACTAAAGAGTCTAAGTTATGGTAAAAGGCATGTAATTTTTATTTCTGGTAAAGTGGGGTTATATAAAATGAAAGTGTAAATTGATAAACGTACCTCACTTAAAATCTAGAATAATTTTTGTGCACAATCTATTAAGTAATAATAATCTCATATTCATTTTAAAAATATTTCTAAAACGTGTTTTTACTGACCAATACTCCCTAAGATTTTATGATTTTTTTTCTAGAGGGATAAATAAGATACTTATGAAGACAAGTTCCAATTGTTGCCACTTTTTCTTCTAGGGGTTAGAGTATGGTGTTTTTATTTGTTGTTATTCTTATTACAGTTCCTTCAAGTGTAAATATATCAGCAACATGCATAAACATAAAATAAAAGATAGACTTGAGACCTTAATTTCTTATCCCCACCCCAATGACATTACAATGTTGACTCAAGCCACACATCTGATGTGAATCTTTGATGCAATCAAGTCAACTATCATGATGTCCTCATCCACCCTTGAAAATAGAAAATAACCAATCAAATATGTTACCACCATGCAAGCTACAAACTTATTTGTAGTGGATGTAATTCATGTAAATTAAATAAATGCCCCAAATCTAAGTTTGAGGTATGATATGGGACCTATGGTATATGATATACCCTAAAATACCCTTTCATTACCCCTTGTCATGACCGCCTAGCTCACCTTAAAATATTTAATCACTTTCACGTTCTATATGACTTTGCTCTTCCTCACCGATTTTCCATCACTCAAGCTCACTATGAAAAAAAATGCCTCCTCTTACACAACTCATTGCCACATCATATGAAGGAACATATGTCCTCATATTTTATCATCACCTCCACTAAAAATAAATGATTATTATTGGATAATACTTCTTGAACAAAAATTATAATGGGGTCAATGACGATGGGTTTCAAATTAGGTACAACTATCGATTTTGTGGCTTATGCTTTACAAAAACTTTGTTTTGCCAAAACATTAAAATTACATTTCTTCTAACATAGCTTGCATGTTTGGGTCCACTGATGGACGTAAACAAAGTATTATATAACAATAATATATATATATATATATATATATATATATATATATATATATATATATATATATAATATTTTTGTATATATAATATAATTATATTAATATTTAATAACTATATATATTAGTATAATATTATAATATATTTATTATATAGTATAATTATAAATATATAAATATTATATATAATAATATAATAAGAATAGAAATATAAAATAGAATATAATTTATTTAACAGATAATATTATAATATATTAATATAAATATGGTTATATTCTAACATTTTTAATCTATTAAGGTACCATATATCATAGTAGACTCCGAAAATTTTATCCGTTTTAGTATATCATCTTAACCACTTATAACTAAGGTTTCAAGGTCTAACTCATTTTACATTTTACGATATAACTGATTTTATCACAAGATGTCATAAACTCTATTTTTTAAACCTATGACCCAAAGTTAACCTTTGGAGTACCAATAGCTGTGCATTAGAGTATCAATAGTTGAGTCGTACTTGTCAAGATGTGATTGGTTACTTTTAATCTTATAGAGTAAATGTTGAACAAGTATTAGATACTACATGCACCACTATTGGTGCACTTTAATATTTATGCACATCAATATGTTCCATCAATAGAATACACAAGGACAAAAAATCTGTTCTACCATTAATAAGTGCACCGTTATTGGAACCTTTTTCATATATATATATATATATATATACACGCATAATTTGACTATAAATCTGTTTCACTTTAAAATATTGCCACCATCATGCTTGCCATTTTATATGAACCGTCTCACATTTTATTATTAGATAATAATATAGATGTCACGAATAATAGTAAATAGTCGTTGTTGTGGCCTCATCCTTTTGCAATGAACAAACTAAATACGATGGAATTAAAAGTGACATACACAAAATGTATTGTGGAATATCTGGAGATGAAGTAAAATATAATATCATTTTTAAAAAAAAATTAATGGTAAAAATAAGTTTTTTGGAAATAGAGACCTTACCTTTTACAATATAAACTGCAAACATAATCTTCAAAACCAAATATAACAAAAATATTTGTAGAGAAGCAACCAACGAAATAACATCCTTTTGTTACATAGCAATAAGATGCTAACAAATATAATTTGGAGTAGATAATTATAATGCAATGTAGATGGATGAAACATTAAAAACGTCATTTATTTGAAACATAGGTTTGGATGTTTGAAATTAGCAAAAGGTTTGGTCAAGTATTGGTTAAAAAGAAACATGGATTTGGATGTTTGAAATTAAAAAAAGGAATTTGAAAGGAGTTAAAACTCTCAGGGAACTTATTACACTTCCCTATAAATTTCAAAGCGAAAGATAATGAACTGAGTTAAATGTTGGTAGATGATATATAATACATTCTTCCTTGAAAACTTATTGCATCCACCGATAAACTTTTTCATTTCACCGAAGTGCGCCATCTTGAACTCAGTTAAATGATGGTAGGTGGAGGTTTTCTTATATATAACGCAGTCTTCCTTGTTTTGAGGAACCCATGTTGGGGAAACTGATTGTTGAGTCGGAGGAGAGAGAGCCATTGCCAAAGGACGCCTCGTGAGAAGAATTTGAGAAGAACAGAACACATTCAGAAGGATAACATCGGTCTGTATATTGTCCGGGTATTGGTATTGCTTGTTGATGAGAAAACTATGTTTTAATTTTCGCAAACTGAGTTTCTAACATTGCTACACTGAGATTATCCTTCATGAATCGCATGTTATCTGATTAGACGAAATTTAACATTTTAAAACTCCATACCAACTTAACCTGTCTTGGTCTGTGGTTAATCTCCTGTAGACCCGTCATCATATCTTCATTGTAAATCCCTTCAGATGGTAGGCAAATCTGCTCTCACCTTGAATGATAGGAGATTTACATTTTCCACTCATATACGCTTTATTCTTATGTCAAATTTAGATCGTTAATGCTATACAATTTGACTCTATATTGCTAGATGTGCATTAAAATATCCATCCGTTTCAAAAAGCCTGATTTCTGAATACCTAGCGGCAATTGCTGTCCTTTTGGTGGCACCTCATTCAGGCGTAATGTTTAATGACTATGATCCGAAGTATAGTCTTTTCGAATATAAGTTACCCCTAACCAGTGACGTGGCTGGCACATATTGAATTACGAAGGATAAAAGTAGTAGCTGATACATAATGGAGACGAGTTCGTGTTATAGTTGTAGGTTGCATAGCAGCAAGGGCGTACTCTGTCAAGTTCTTGGTCAGTGGTAAGAGTTTGGGGATGAGAGTCAGATATGAATAACTTTAGATATCAAAGAAAAAACAAATATAATATTTTGGAGTGCCAATATCTGGAGGAATGTGTGTGATGGCGAAGTATCATTTCATTAGAAATATGTGCGCGCGTGTACGCTTAAGTCATACAAAACTATAACCTGTACATGAATGAAGAGCACTACAACTTGTAGTGAGTAAGAGGGATGGTTATTAATGCGTAAAGGAGTGCAGATGAAATAAGGTCAAATAATCCTTGAATTATGTAATATGTCTTCATTCAAAATTTGAAAATTATCGTTGAGAGTTTTAAATTAATCGTTATATTATATTTTGAATAATGAGTAAATGAAGGTTTTCGTGTGTTATTCTTGTACTTTCATTATTAATTGTATACTTTAATTTGATTATCAATTATCAATTGTATACTTTAATTTGATTATCAATTATCAATTGTTCATGATCAAAATAAAGTAGAACAATGTATGATTAGAATAGAAATAAAAATACTTTTCTCAACCATTTTTAAGAGAAAATATAATTAGAAGAGAAAGTAGAAAACTTAAAAAAGTTCATTAACAATAGTAATTGTCATTTGGGTGTAATATTTAAAGGCATTTTAAATATATTTTTATGGCCTCGACAAAGATGAAATACATTGGGAATTTTTTAATGAAGGATTGGATGCTTATAATATCCAACTACCACCTATACTATTTGATTATGTAATAATTACCATCTTTACTATTTCGTTATGAAATTTTATAAAATATATAATTATTTATTTTACATTTGAGTACTTTAAAAGTGTAAATGAAGTTGAATTCAACATATTAAAGAAGGTTTTGTTTGTTGGACAAATGATAAAATCTAAGATAAGTGTGTTAGTATAATCGGTTGGTAAATTTCATATTTGTCAATGATTGGTGAGCTTTGAATTTGAGAATACATTTTTTTATTTATAATTTGGATCTATAAATAATTTATTGATTAATCATTAATATAATATAATTAAATTGCTTGTTTTCTTATAGTAGTTAGTTATCATGGTTCAAGAGCTCAAAAATACTAACATTTCAATGACATTCAATGTAAGAGCGGACGAAGGTTCCCTGCTCAACACAAATATTCATCGAAATGGAAACCGTCATCCCAATTTATGGAGTGATGATTTTATACAATCTCTTAAGTCGCCATATGGGGTATGAAATATTAGTAAATATAAAAGTATATAAATCATAAAAAAGATAGCATTATATTTTGTCTTCTTAAATCTAATATAAAAGTTTTTATTGTTATTTGTAAGCAGGAGCCCTTGTACTCTGAATGTAGGGAAATTGTGATTAAAGAGATTGACGATATATTTTTAAGAGTTGGAGATGAAGCGGGAAAATTTAATCTACTTGATAGGATTTGGTTGGTTGATGTTGTACAATGCTTGGGAATAGATCGATAGTTCCATGAGAGAATCAAAGTAACACCTAATTATGCTTATGATTATGTTTATCTCCTCAAGCTAGAGTGTTACAAATATGTTTAGGCATATGCTTTAAACATTAAATACCTTGGTGCATATAATAACATTTTTTAACATGTTCCATTATCAAAGAATTTTATCATTATTAGGTATTGGAATCAAAATGTTATTGGTGATCTCAACACAATAGCTTTGGGATTTCGAACACTTCGGATGAATAGATATGATGTCTCGATAGGTATTGATTTTTTTTTCTAAAATGATCTTTTTAGGAATGATTTTTTTTTGAAATGATTTTTTTAGCAATTTTTTTGTAAATTAACAAAATCTTCCATATGTGAGCAGACGTATTTTAAAAATTTAAAGATGAAGATGGAAATTTCTTTTGCTTTGGATTTGGTAAAGAAGATGCAGAGATATCAAGTATGTTGAATTTATATAGAGCTTCCTACATTAATTTTCTTGGAGAAAATATCCTCGCTGACATTGATGTTTTTATGTCTACATACCTACAAAATGTTGTGAAGGAACATAAGGAGAGAAAAGGGGAAGAAACCCCACTTTTAATGGAGGAAATTTTTTTCCCATGCCTTGGCTTCTTGATTGTTGAATATTATTAGATGTTATTAATTTCTATATTCATGTGCTACCAATAAGAAGATCATACCATCTACAAGTTGAGTATGCTTTGAAATATCCATGGAGATGTAGCGTTCCTAGATGGGAGGCTATGAACTATATTGAAATATTCAAACGACACAATCAAAATGGTTTCCTTTTCAATGGAATTTTAAAGTAAGCTTAAAGTTTGTATCATTATTGGTATTTGAGATTTCTCTTCTAAACAAATATTTAATACAAATTTTGTGTTAAAATTTACTATTATATATAAATTTTTGATGAGAATTAACATAAAACCAAAATTTTATGTTGATAATCCTTTAAAAAATTTCATATTAATAATTTATTTCAGGATGCCCCATGTTTACTACCAAAAGTTGTTGGAGCTAGCAATATTGGATTTTAATATTTTACAATCTCAACACTAGATCGAATTGAAACCAGTATCCACGTGAGTATTAACCATAGTAAACATGTGTCTATGTTAAATTAAAATTTAGATGAAAATTAAATGAATTTTTTTATGATAGATGGTGGAAAAATTTGAGCATAATTCAATTGGATTTCTTTCATCATTGCCATGTGGAATTTTATTTTTAGTGTGTTTCTGCATTGTATGAGCCCGAGTTTGCAGTAATTAGAAATGGTTTTACTAAATTGGTTCCCTGTCTATGTCTTCTTGATGACATTTACGATACCTATGGAACCCTTGATGAGTTGACAGTGTTTACCATAGCATTGATAAGGTAATCAATTATAGATGGTATTATTTATTTATATTGATTCTTTGATTGATTTTATAACTACTTATTTATTTTGATTCCAGATGGGAGATGTCTGTCATAGAAAACCTTCCAAATTATATGAAAACTAGTTTCAAATTTGTATACCAGATACACAAGGAAATTTCTAGTGAAGCTGAGAAGAAACATGGTCCCTTTGTTCATAAATACATTCAAGATTGTGTAATCACTCTTATTTTTACTATGCATTATAATTTTATTGAAACCTACTAGTATATAATATTAACAATGTATATTTAATAATTTATTCATGTTTTATTAAAGATAATTTAAATATTATTTTTTCAAGAGATATGATTAAATTATCTTCATTTACCATGTATTAGACCAAATTAGTATGAATGATAAAAAATGTCAATATATACTTTTTTATGTATAAAAATAGTTTAAAATTATGAGTTATTGCATTTATATCATATTTTATCTTTACATAAAGACTTCATATTTACTACATTTTATTTCATAGGAAATATTCATTTATTATCAATTTAGTTATATCAAAATATTTATAGTTAATTTTTATATTATTAGTTATGAGAGTTTGTAAAACATTTGAGACAAATGCAAGATTATAATATCACATAGATTGCATTCTTATGTGGTACCTATGAGTTTGATATGTTAGTATGTGCATTAATTTTTTAATATTACTATTAACTTTAACCTATAAACATTATTTTTATGTTTCAATGTTTTTAAAATTTTTTGGTATGTTTTTTTTAGTGAGAGAGGTACATTCTATCTTACTTGCAAGAAGCTAAATGGATAGCTTTTGATTGTATGCCAACACTTGATCAATATTTAGAGAATGGAATAACAAGTTCAGGGATGTGGGTGTTAATGATCCATTCATTGATATTAATGGACACTCTTTTATCTAAAAATATTTTGGAGAAAATTGATTTTCCATCATCAAAGTTTTAAACTCTTGTAGCATTGGTTACTCGACTAGTCCATAACATGACAGATTTTGAGGTACTTAAGATTTAGATTATGTTTTAGTTGCATTAAACATATTATTTATGTAATATATTATTATAGTGAAGGAAATTATTAAGTAATATATCTTCAAAAATTTTGAAGGATGAGAGAGCCTGTGGAGAGCTAGCTTCAAGCATACACTGTTATATGAAAGATAACCCCATTTTTACAATAGAAGATGATTTAAAGTATATCACATCTCATGTTAATTGTTGTCTAAAAGGGTTGAATAGGGAGTTTATTAAATCCTCTGATATGCTAACTTGTTTCAAGAACTTATATTTCAATGCTGGCATGAGGGGTATATTTTTCTTTTTCAAGGATACTGATGGTATAAGTGTTTCTCATCATGAAGGGATGAAGGATGCCATAATGAAAGTTCTAATGGAACCAATAATACCATAGCTTCAGAATATAGATTAGGAGATAAATTTATGAAGTAACATGATAAATATTATACTTGAGTGGCATAATAGCTTCAAACTGTTGATTAAGAAATTAGTTTACGAAGTGATATATTGATATCATATTTTAGATCCAATTGTTGGTGCACATTTTCCTATGTAAGCTTCTTATTTGTTATTATGAACTTAATGGATTTGGTTTAGGTTATTAAAATATACTCTTTTTCGTAAACAATATTTTTTTATATAATCTATAATTGTAAATTATAATTAGTATTTGAGTCATCTCAAAATATATTTTAATTCTCAATACTTAATGTATTAAATTCACAAGATTTTTATTATTGATATTTTTATTTTATATGTTTTCTACTATAAATTTTGGGTACCATGAATTTTATATAAAAAAGTCAATTATTTATTTTACTCTTATATAATATCTATTTGTTTTAAAATGAAGCCATATTTAAATAAGGTTCATGTAGTGGCATTTCCCTACCGATAAGTTGGAAACATATTGGAATTGTAGAAGACCTAGTGAAATATACATAATGATTGTTTTGATAAAATGTCTTGAAGATATATAATATGAATTTAAAAAATTATATTTTTTTGGTGTAGATCCAAACTACATAAATTTTGGTATAATGCGGAAGCATAATGTAAGCACACAAACCATTTCAAAAAATATAAAAATAAACCCAAATTATCATTTTTTTGAGTTTAAGTAAGTTATAATAGTAAACTGATGGATTTATTAAATTGATTTTATTTCATATTTATAAAAAAATAATGAAAATATCCATAAAATGCCTCACATGATTATGTTATACAAAGATAGTCATTATGATATAAGCATGCATAGTCAACAATGTACTGAAATATAACTCAACAAGTAACAAGCAATGTATTAAAATATCAAATTTAGGTGAATCAAAAATCAAAACTTTCTCTGTCTCTCTAAACATATGGAAATGTTTGTTACATAAAAAAATACTCTATAATAGAAATAAGCTAAAAATCTCTTCCATAGAACTCCTTCATATATAAATATGCAACTGGTACATGAGTTTAACCAAAGGAATGAACCAGATATAGACAAATAGATGGGACTTACAAAGAACATCTCATTGAGATTGATTAAGAGAGAAGAGTTGATCCTTTCCACTTAAAAATTCTATGTATTGAACCATTGGAGTCCCTGAGGCTCCTCCTCTACTATTTCTTTTATTGATCTTCCTAAAAATTGAGCTTTGAGAGTGATATGGATCTCCTATCAAACACTCTCACTGATCTTCTCAAGAAAATCCACTCTAATACCATATCATAAATGACAATAGATCCCATGGATCTTCATCATAGACACCATCAATATAAAATATTCAGAGAAGAGAGAGATTCACCAATAAAGACATTGTATTAATACATATAATATACAATGTATGTGTGAAACCAATAATGGTTGAATTAGAATATGACTCTCTAAAAGACTACATCTCCTCTAGCTCAAGATATGGATCTAAGCTCCATTATTATCCAGATGAACACAAATTCTTCTTATATAGGAAAATGAAGATGTGAGTGAGAGATTATTATTAGTGTAGTAAAATGTGATTTTATTTTCCAAGTTTAACCTAACCCTTCTCACAAATGTGAGGATAACTACCACATTAATTGTGCATTTAATAATTATATGCACATAATAAATCACATCTTGATAACACATCTACCTAAGGTGGACTTACATCAAGTGTAAATATGACACACTCTAACACCTAGTATGCTCAAGAAAAATCAACATTTTAAATAGATTGTGTCACCATATTTCAAATCATTAATTATTACTCCCATAATAATACATACAAAAATCAGATAATCGAGGTTTATCATAGGTGCCTGATTATACTAGTAGTGTATAAGAACACTCAAAAACTACTTTTCAATTTAATACATCTACATTTGGTGAGCATATATATGTTTCATGGGTCAGCCGATATGGTAAATATAAAAGAGCCATCTATAAACACAAATCAATCGTTAGGTTATACCTAGAAACACATTGGCAAGTCCCTACAAACTTAAGAAATCCTTTAACACTTTTTTGAGGCTTTATGACAAAGGATATCAAAAAATTTAAGGTCATGTACAATAACGTTTTGAATGATACTCAACAATGGTGGCTAATTTTGGCTAACATGCACCTTAAACCCTAAATCGTAAGCCTTAAACCCTAAATCAATCAATTCGGCCTAAATTAACATTCTTTAGATTAAGAATTAGGATCACAAGGCTTGATTTAACCCAAATCACATCACTAATTTCCCCAATTGACTAATTATCTCAATATGTGATGACATTGGGGCTAATTTAGCCTAAAATCACATTATATAGTCACAAATAGGTTCAACAAGCTTAAATTATCCCCAATTACTTTTGTGGCTCAACCCTATACCCTAAATATAATACCCTATACCCTAAGAACTAAACCCTAAACCCTAAATCGTAAACCTTATAACATCATCGATCCTTATCCCACAACTAGGGGAAAGTCTAATCCATATCCTTATCCATGTCCTAAACCTAATCATGATCGTTAGTTTATCCAAGTCTATCCTAAGTCCACAATCACATCCTAATCATCTTAGTCCATCCCATCCCCCAATCACTCATTTCATCATTAGACAAGACATTGTGACATTGCATGTATATACTTGTGTGTGTTACTTGTTTATTTTATTTGTTTTATTTGCATGCCTTTCATCATGTATATATCTTGTTTGTCTTATTCTTTATGATTTATGAACAATGATGCGATGAGGTCATACATGGATAGAATAATGCTTATGAGTGCCCTTGATGATCTAAACTTTGCCATCTACCCATACACTTTGGCATGATGTCCTCTTGGTCATAGTCATATCATAGGGCATACTGCCAAGTGTTAGATTTATCATATTGCTTAGACTATAATGAGCTTTATGAAATTTATGATGGCTTGATCATCCACACCCTCATCATTAATCTAATCATCTCATCATTCCTCTTCTTCATCACTAATATACTCCTCTTAACCCATCTGACTAACACACAATCTTCTAATCTTCATCTCATCATCTACATCATTATCCTATAATCACTAACATCACCCTGTAATCACTAATCCTCATCATCATCACCATCTTCTAGTAAGAACTACATCATCCTAAGGTCTTTTTAGACTATGTAGAGAACACTTGGCCATGTTTTAATAGCTGAAGCACTATCTATATAATCCATACTCATCTCCTAGTCTTTTAGTCTCTAGATCACATCTTTTATTCTCTCTTATGCTTTTAATAATATTGATCGATTTAGCTTTGAGCTACACCCATCATCAATATTATCAAATCATCATCTTAGCTTAGCCCATAGCTCTCCCTTACATGCATCCTTGCTTGGGATACATCTAAAGCTTGAGGCCTTTTAATCCTATAATTATCATGTTATGATTTATTCCCCTTGAGGATGTGTTGACAATTGTGAAATCCATCATCTTAAATCCTTGTGCATGTGTCTTTACCAGGGGCATCATCAATTTGTAGCTCACTACTTTGGTCTATCATATTATTCATCTTCTATCTCACACTTGGCATCCCATCCCCTCATATACCCATTGAATCCCACCCCTCATTTCTTATTTTGAGTGGCCATCCATCTCATTCTTCCCTGCATGTCTCCTTGAGGGGGCATCATATCCCCTAACATCACATCTACTAACATTCATCCATGACATGGTTTTTATTTGAATGACCATTACTCCCTCTACTTAAATCACTCACAAATCCCTTTCAAAGAGGGTCAAAATGTATGCTTATAAATTTTCTTGCTTATATTATAGTCAGTAATATTCCTATTAGTCGACACTAATTCCACTTAATCTAATTTATCCTACTAGTTTATCTACTTTTGAGTCATTTGTCTAATGTCCCCTTCTTCATATTTCATCATTATATTAACCTTATTCATCCCCACTAAATAATTAATTTATCCTAAATCCTCGTTATCCTTATCTAACCCCACTTACCTATTATTTGAGAATTTTAAATTCCTAATGTCCTACCTACTAGCCTATGCCTAGGCTCTCCTAGACCCCTAGTCCCTAATCACCCACCTAATCCCTATCTAATCCTCTATTTAAGACTAATTAATCCATAATAAAATTATATAATTTGAGGATTATATAATCTTCTCTATTATAACCCTTTGTCTCTATAAGCCTCTAAATCTATATGCTTTTAGGGAATTTTAAATTCCTTGGATAATTCTTATCCATTGATCTCTTCAACCTAACTTTAAATCTCCACCATAGATTCTTCCCTCTTTCTATTTAAAGAAATCCTCTACTCCATGAATGTCCCATATAAGCTATCTAACTTCTCCATGTCAATTTAGTCATTGAATCCTTCATCAAACATTCATATCATGCCTTCATAATGTCACAAATATGAGTCAAGGTATATCAATCTAATCTCAATCTCTTTTTATTTTGCATTCTATTTGATCATGGTGTAGGAAATTTAGCTTTAATATCATAGTGTTGGTTTTGAATTTGTCAGGAACCTAGAACAATAAACATACTTCGATGCCTACTTAGTCAGGATCTTGCTCCCTCAATAAGAGCACAAATATGATTACTCTGTATAAGCAACTAATCATAGAATTTAACCAGAAATATAAGTAACTAGAAATATGAAACAACACAGGAATTGAGAGACAATACACAATTGTATTAATAATCACTCAGAAGAATATACAATAAAGAAGATGCCACTTCTTCTTCCACCTCAGAGGCTAGCCACACCTCAAGACCTTCTTTCCTCTCTCTCTTGGTCACAACAATCAACTCCAATACAGAATTGATGTTCACCTCTCCAACCAGTCAGTAACACACTGCCGGTCCGTCAAGTACACAATCGTACTCCAAGTAGATCCCCTGCTCTCTGCTGCTACCTACAAATCACTAGACCTTACTCACCATTGTAGATCTCCTATAAAAAGTCATGCACACATGCTGACCAAGATCATACACATTCGAAGAACCCTGCTGATTCTCCAAACCAGTACCCACCTTTATACTGTGGCAATAGGAGGAACGCACCATTGCTCTCCTCTATCTGAAGGAGCTTATTGCTCTCTTACTCTCTAGCTACAAGTTTACAATACAACCCATGAGTCCATATATAGATCTCATGCTTAGAATAATTAGACTATCATAATTACAATAATTAGACACACAACTCAAGACTAAGACTAGCCTTTGACATGCAAATAAATAGTCCAAAAATAGACTCTCTGGGATCAACATGCAAACTGCCTGTTCTCGCATAGGCTGCCAACGTCGGCTCCTCCATGACCGATGTCGGCTGACTGGTAACCGACGCCGGTTGCTTCTTCTTTGCTATCTGATTGACGTCGGTTGCTCAGACAGACGCTGGTTTCCCTGCAACGCATTCAACAACTCTCTGCAACTCTGCATCCTCCTTAACTTCTCTTGTTTGCATCCTGGTGAAGCTTTTAGTTCCATAACCTAACAATCTCCCACTTGGAGATAAATAGATACACCTGTACTTGTACTTATACACTGTCTAATTATTCCTTGGCTTGTATTCCTCTTCAAGATCAATCTTGAAGACCAACCACCACACAACCTGTGATGCTACACCTGTCATTCAAGTAACCTGCCACATCCAAACCTACATATCCATGTAGTGAAGAACTTGACCTTGCATAACAAGAATCCCTGCTACTGATCCCACTGAACTGCCCTCTAGTACTCCTTCCCTGAATTGGCTGCATACTTTCTAACAACCCCCACTGCTTGGGAAAAACTCAGGCTACGCTAGACCTCATGTGATTTCAAACCCTGTTTCAAGCTAAGCTTGAACTGTCTAGCCCTTGGTGTGCTTTCTGATTCTGCATCCTGCATCATGAACCCCGCCAACACCGTCTTCACATCAGCTCCCACTGGAGATCAAATCTCCATGTCTCTTATGCCAAAGAATTTCACTGCTCCAAATTCTTCATGACATACCTCTGAACTAACTTTACCTTTAGCTCAAGAAATACCTATATGTACAAACCTGCTAGCAAATCACCCACATACAGTAACAAGATAATGTTGCGACCATCATCTACCTAGTAAGATAAACACAATAGTTACACTGACATTGACTGAAGCCATGCTTAGTCATCCACCTGTCAAACCTATACCACTGTCCTATAGCTTCCTCAAGACCATATGCCTTGGCCTTCTATCTCACGTATCCATCCACTCTCTTCTTTAACTTGGGAATCTATTTCATCTCTCAGTGCTTACTTCCAACTGACAACTCTACCAACAAATACCTATTTGGTTCTTCTCCAAGGACTCACACTCCTCATCCATGCCAAGCTCCCACTGTATCTAGATTCTACCTGCATTGCTTCTTCCATCTTCCTAGTTCTTGACTATCAGTAAGTAATATGAGGTTCACTTACCCTTTCTAACCTCGACATGAGTGTTTGAGACTTGTTGACAGCTTGCTGTCTGCCCACCATCTGTACCAGTGACCGATCTCAGCCATCTCCCAGTCTGCTCTCGACTGATGTCAGCTCTCTGTACTGACCCTGACTACCGATGTCATTTCCCTGGCCGATGCCGGTGTCATTTCTGTCGATGTCGGTTCCTTCATGACCGATGTCGGTCTTTATTATGCTGACGTTGGTTACTGTTTGATTGACATCGGTACCTGTGTTCATCTGTGAGTGATAACTTTTTACCCGTGAGCTCTCCATGGATCAAAACCCTATTCAAATCAACATAGCTCTGCTCAGAATAATTTAGTTCCCTCACTTGATCTCTGTTCGTCATCTCCTCCATGCACACCAAGGCTTTCCAGTTCTTTAGCTTGTCAAAGACATCTTACTTCCGCTTCAAAACCTGCATTCTCCTCCTACATATGTGACCAAGCCTACAAAGCCACATCTCTGCAACAGAACGTGAATCAGTAATATAAGTAGATAGATAAAGGATACTTACTTTCTTATCACCATCTAATTCAAGTGTATCCACTGTGAGAGTTACAGTGCATCTCTCATCACCCAAACTTTTTGAAGAAATTAGCCTAATCTCCAAGACTAATACCTGCATGACTTCCTTCAACCACTGTGTGTTATTCGTCTACAATTTCAGCTTCACTTCCCCTTCGTCAATCATCTGATAAGGCTCTCCAACCCCTAAATAAATCTCTCCAAAGTCTCCAAAGACATACCCATGAAAAGATGCTCTATTTCGGGCTGCATGGAAAGAGGCAAAAGAATCTGTAAACAAAGATTCTACTTTATCTAGAGCAACATGTGCAAAGTACCCTGCAACATCTGCTTCTACACGCTGATCTTCTACCGACCAACAATCTCCTTTTCCCTGCTCTTTCTTTCCATCAATCAGACCATTTGTGCTATTCAGTTTCTCCATTCGTAGCTTACTTTCTTCTACCATTGCTATACTCCCACTCAATCTGAAACACCTGTGAGTGACCTGTAATCAAAATCACTACCAGATCTAAACCACCTGTTAATCAACCCAATCGAAAGCTCTGATACCACTTGTCAGGAACCTAGAACAATAAACATGCTCTGATACCTACTTAGTCAGGATCTTGCTCCCTCAATAAGAGCACAAATATGATTACTCTGTATAAGCAACTAATCACAGAATTTAACCAAAAATATAAGTAACTAGAAATATGAAACAATATAGGAATTGAGAGACAATACACAATTGTATTAATAATCACTCAAAAGAATATACAATAAAGAAGATGCCACTTCTTCTTCCACCTTAGAGGCTCACCACACCTCAAGACCTTCTTCCCTCTCTCTCTTGGTCACAACAATCAACTCCAATACAGAATTGATGTTCAACTCTCCAACCAGTCAGTAACATGCTGCCCATCCATCAAGTACACAACTGTACTCCAAGTAGATCCCCTGCTCTCTGCTGCTACCTACAAATCACTAAACCTTACTCACCATTGTAGATCTCCTATAGAAATTCATGCACACATGCTGACCAAGATCATACACATACGAAGAACCCTGCTAATTCTCCAAACCAGTACCCACCTTGGTACTGTGGCACTAGGAGGAACACACCATTGATCTCCTCTATCTAAAGGAGCTTATTGCTCTCTTACTCTCTAGCTACAAGTTTACAATACAGCCCATGAGTCCATATATAGATCTCATGCTTAGAATAATTAGACTATCATAATTACAATAATTAGACACACAACTCAAGACTAAGACTAGCCTTTGACATGCAAACAAACAGTCCAAAAATAGACTCTCCAAGATCAACATGCAAATTGCTTGTTCTCGCACAGGCTGCCGACGTCGACTCCTCCATGACCGATGTCGGTCGACTGGTAACCGACGTTGGTTGCTTCTTCTTTTCTACCTGACCGATGTCGGTTGATCAGACCGATGCTGGTTTCCCTGCAACGCATTCAACAACTCTCTGCAACTCTGCATCCTCCGTAACTTTTCCTGTTTGCATCCTAGTGAAGCTTTTAGCTCCACAACCTAACAGAATTATATCAATCCATTATTATTTTGGTTCTAATGGCTCTATCACTTTACACAGTAGTTGGATATTTGAGTGTTTAAATTGTGTAATTTAATCCATAGAGCTCAAATTTTAACTACAGTGACACATTTAACATATAATAGAACTAATCACAAGTAAAATAAACATAAATTATTGGTTATATGTGTAAGGGTCACAATATAACTTACATTAGCATAATCACACATTTTTTCCTTGAATTAGAGATAAATGAGTAATCACAAACAAATGTGCCTAAAATTAGTTATATTTACCTTGGTTGCAACTAGATATGTTGTATTATGTCTCTTTTGGCCAAGAAGGGACGTAATTGCAAGTAAACTTGGCATAAATGGGTGGTGAGGTGTGCATGGGTTACCAATATGACCTATACTTCACCATGCATACCACTTTGACATGAATTCAATTTCAATTAGAGTGACCAGCCACACATGTTTCTATTACATGTTGTTCATGTGTTTTCCATTGTATTAACAATGTTGTTGAATAGAATTTCCATTGAATTGTCAAAATTAATATCCATGCATTTTTATTTTGGAAAAAAGTTAAAAATTTGTGAAGGGTGAATGTTTGTTGGGCTACTTAATTTGTGAAAAATTTGCAAACATTGTGTTTCTTGACACTTTTTATGTTTGCAAAAATTGTGCTACATTAAATTTTTTACATTGTGTTTCTTAACATAATATATGTTTTTGAAGTTTGTAAAGCTCATACAATTATTATTTTTCAAAGTTTGTGAAGTTTTTAAAGCTCAATTTTTATTGCTTCTATTGTTTACATGTGTTGTTCATGTTTATTATCTATGGGTGATGATGACAAAATTATGTTTAGCAGTTGACTATGGAGAATAACAATGGATAACTCGCTTTTATGTGAAATTATTTAAAATTTCATTAAGCTTATGATCCATTTATAGACTTAATGATAGATAATAAATAAAATTAATTACATATATAATAAGTAAAATCAATTATAAGACATTATCAAACTAAACATCTCTAATTTCATTACAATTCTTAAATACCATTCTTTACTTATATAAGAAGTTAAATACATTTCATTTCATTATTTTATGGTAAAACAAAACTTAAACCATCGAAGGTGGAAAAATTTAGATGTACCCTTCATTCTGTATATTTGAAGATAGGGGAGTCATTGTTGGTCCTTCAATGACTGTGTCCTTAGTGAGATTTTCTATGATGTTAATAGAAACAGGAGTGATACCACAGAAACCAATTAGTGATTAAATGTTTATCATGTCATTCAATATCTGATGTTTTTCTGGTAGAGGGTTGGATTCCATGCTATAACTCCTTCACCTCTATAATTCTCTTCTAGCCTTCTTGAATACCTTCTCTCGTTTCTATTGCTCTCTCTTTTTCTCATTTTCTCGCCTTTGTTGTATCTTCTCTTACTCCTTCATATGTCTTTTTCTTGCATTTTAAAGTTTTTGATTTTCCCTTATTTCCCTCTCAACTTGCCTAAAGGCTTTCCTATCACCAGCCTGTTGTTTCTTCATTGCCTTCAATTCTTCATTTTATTTCTTGCAGGTCTAATGTTCTATAAAAAATTGGTGATGCTTGTCTGATATGAGAATTTATGATTGACATCTCAGCTTGAGTGTAATTTTTACTAATTTTTTATAATCTAAGTTCCATAGGAAATTTCAAAAATGCCAACATTGGAGTTCAACACTCATTACCATATGCTTGCCTACATTTATTGATTTCTATAATCTTCTCATTGGAATATATATTAATGGTTTCATCATCTACACTCCATTATCCATTTAGTGTATAGTAATGAACTATTTTTGGTGGGATGAAAGGAGGTAGTGGTGACATTGACATAGTGACATCATTTTTAATAATTCCATAATTTAGGCCTAGATTTACTACTCCCACCCTTAACTAATCAGATGGGATTAATTGGTTAAGCAAACTGAAACTGTCTTAGTTGAAACTAAATGATGCATCTATTTCATTACAATGTAATTTAAATCCCCTTCATTATTAATGTCTATAACATTTGGACAAGTTGTTTCATGTTCAACACTTCCTGCATTGGCTCCATTTACTGCATTTACTATTTCACCTTCTTCACCTCAGAAAACATTACCTTCCTTCATTTGCTCCATCTTCTCCATTATAGCCTTAATGTCTTCCTTAGTCAGACCTATCAGTCTCATAACATTTTATTAAACACTTAAATCATCCTCTTCCACATGGAACATTTCACTTAGATTCATATCATTAGATAGTGCCTCTAGGTCAAGGGGCCATATACCTATCTATAGAAATCTAGATTTCATATTCTTTGTAGTTAGTGCCATCCTCATACTTATGGTACCCAAAATGGCCAGTTATTATCTCTTTATATTGAAACCATGGTACATATTCATCCATGCCATTATTTCATTATTGAAGTAGGATTTTTATGGACTAAAGACACTTACATTAAGTGGATGTAATTTGTGGCTAGTATATGCATGTAATGTAAGGAGATATATCCCAAAAGCTCTATCCTTTGCAATCATTGAAAGTGTGATATGTTTTCATGCCCATAAAAAATGATAAGATGTATATTACTAGGTGAAAACCTCTATGTAAAAATATAACAAAATGATCTATCCAATTCATGAGCAGTTCTTTTGTCATCCAAGCATGGGCTTGGGAAACCATGCATGCACCTAATTGACATACAATAATGAAATTCTAAAATTAACTCTTTGATTTTAAGAGAAGGAATGTTTATATTATTTTCCAAACTTCATTCAAATTTACTAAAATAGTTATCCATTCTCTTCTCTTTGATATTATATGTGGCACACTCCTTACCCCTTTCTTAGCAATGACTCACATGTCACAATTCCTTCCAGCTTATACCCCTGTCTCATTGTCATTCCAAATTTTGTATGGCCCATAATTTGATTTAACGTATAATGTTTTCACGTTCTTATATAAATTTCACATAATGGATGGCATTGGCATGACAACCTTATCTCTACCTAGTCCTTCTGCTATTCTCATAAACATATTAGGGTGCCTCTTTTTGAATCCTTTCTATCATGATTTATTGAGGAAACCATCATTGAAAGTGTTGGGCATACTTTCACATATGTGGGCCATGTGTGTCTTCAAATGTGATATGTTCAACCCATGCCCCATGTTGGTTAAGTCCTTGCACAATTGCACTATATCACTTTCATATGCTATTGATATAATAATGGGTGGGCCCTTCTTATTAATAGATGTGATTCCTTTTAGCCAATTCAATAAAGTACTTGTTTTGATGCCCCACTTAACCACTACTTCATTTATGGAGTAATTATTATGGTTCACATTTCCCATTGGACTTTCCATATCTTCCATTGTCCACTCCAACTGTAATTACACAAATGCATTGGGAGTAACATTTGCATTGGCCTTTTTATCTACATGGTTGGCCGAGGGGCATATCGTATGCTTTAAAGTGGGTTGCAAAACTTTATTAACATATTCATCAACATATTTAGGAATTTTGAATCTTATGTTCTTCATAGTTGCACATGACCATTTTTAGATAAATTGCATCATCTTCTTCACATTCCTAACACTTAATAATAACAATCAATAAATTATATAAGTAACTAAAAATATAATGGAAAACATAAGACAAAAAATTATGAGAAAGAATGTTTGGATAATTTAAAGTGTGAATGAATAATACAACTAGAATAAATCACATAAACATATGACAAGCATAGTAATATGAGTTGAGAGAATGATTTTGTTTAAATACATTTGAATGGACATTTAATGGTATGTTAATGACATTATTAATTTTATTGGTATGTGAATGGAAACCTATGTGGATTATATGCACATACAAAAAAAGTTAATTGTTACAAACATTCTTAATTTTTCTATAAAGATAACCATTTACTAGTATGCAGATGGAAACCTACATGGATTCCATTCACCTACAAGTAAATGTTAATTATTGTGGACATACTCATCCTCAAACATGGCACATCATTTTATATTAACGACCCATAGTAATTTGAGCCAAAACTAAGATAATGTGTTCATTTAAAAATTATTACTAGTCATAATTTTAAACCTAGTGGTTTAAGTTTGCCTCCTCAGGTGAGCCCATTAGATACGATGAGAGAGGGAACAAAAAGAAAATAAAAATTAATTGACATGAACATATGAAAAACACATCAACATTTGGTTGTTCAATACTAGGATAATTGAAATGGAACCCATAAATGGGGAGTCTTTAATGATTTTCACTGCTATGGGGTGACTTTCAATGCTTCATGTAGTGAAGCATCTTTAGGGCTTCCATAAACATTAGATTATAATTAACTTATAAAATTTGAATGAATTACATAACAAAATTAATTGACAGGTACATATGAGAATAGCATATTTTGGTATGTGCATGGAAACCATTTGGGATTACATCTACACAATAGTGACTGTTGCATCTTACAACCCATGTCATGCAAGGAAATAGAAATGCAACATATAAATGAATCACATAGTGACATGATTTTTAAAAAAAATATAGGGATTCCATAAAAATACAAGAAAATTTGGAGTAGGATGTGATTGAAAACATGTGGATGACATGAGTTTAGAATTGGGTAACATTTTATCCCTCCAACAAGCATATTCCAACAAAGGCATTGAAGGCAAAATGATAATAAGAGGCATGAGAAAATAAAAATAACACAACTATGGGTTCATTAATAGGCAACACACCTCTATGTAATGTTTCATCACTCCTTTAAAATACTAGTAAATGTTTAGTCAGATATGAAGGCATGTTTAAAAAAATATGAACATAGAAGGCACAATAATAATAGTTTTCATCCCTCCATTCATCGAATTGAAACTCCTCTATGAAAAGTTTCATGGTTGAGAAATTTTGGGTAGGTTCCATGGCCAGTTATGGGGATGATGTATGTGAAAAAGCTAGGGAGAGATGTTTTTGGTGTAATGTTCTATTGTTCCATTAACATACTAGTAAACATTTACTTAGATGTGAAGGCATGCAAAAAATATATGGAAAAATAAAACACACTAAAAAACCTATGAACCTAAAAGGCACACAATAAAAAATAAGAACATACAAGGCAAAATAACTCTAACAACCATGAAAAAATATAAATAACATGGAATGCTTATTTGTGGCACATAATGTGGCATTAACTTGCCATAGTAATGGAGAAAATCCTATCAAGCCATGTGGAAAATGGTGGTGGCTTCCATAATAATGACCCACACATCTACCATCCTGACCTCAACCCAACATAAATGTGTTGCTTATATAAATAACAAAGTAGAGTGAATGGAAAACATATGAACAATTAGGTGTTTATAATTATGAATTAATAACATGTGAACTTGAATGCAAAAAGCATTTTGGTTTGATAGAAAACATTTAAAATATTACTGGTATGTCAGTCTATAAACTACAAACTTATAACCTATAACATGATCCTTTAAATATGTTGGTGCTTGAATGTCGACATGTGCTTACAGTTTAATTTGATTGTGACACTCTTTGAGAATAAAACTCTCTCTACAAATTTAAAAAAGGGCATTTATGTAGTTTTTTGATTTATAGAAGATAATTTGAAGTTCAAAATTTGAATTATCTATGAATGGTGAGGCCTAGGTGTGTATTGTCATTTAATTTTATAGGTGACACCAATAAATGGAGGTTGGTGGAGTCATATGTTGGATCCAAATGTTTGACTTTTAAATTTTATAGGATGTAACTAAAATTAAGTGGATTAGATGTTGTGACTTTTCTCTCATGTTCTTTATAGTTAGAGGTACAGAAATGAAACTAAGGGGCTCAATAAATTTATTGGGGTTGATGTTTTTAAAATGTTAACATTTTTAAAATACAAGTTAAGGATGCAATTTTTGAAATTTCTACCTTAGTTTGGAATTGATATTTATATCATTGAATAAAGTATTTGTATTATTGAACATGATATTTGTATTATTGAAAATGATATTCATTTAATTGAATATGATATTTAATTTTTTGAATATGATGTAAATTTAATTTTTAATTTTAGTGCATATTTATTTTGGAAGGGGACTAATAATTGTATACAAAATTTTCTATTTTTAATATTAATTATTCAAAAAATGAATGGTCCAACATGAAAATGTTTAAGTGATTTTTACATCATCTAAACAACCCATGACACATAATCCAATATATCTTAATATATGATGACCAGGAAAAGGCGTCAGAACTAAAATGATAACCATTGGATCCCCTTCAACTTATGGTCCCCTTTCCCTATTCAATATAGGATTTATAAGGGTTTGGCCTTAATTCTTGGTGAAATTTATATCATCTCATGATTTTTGTGTTTTTTCCCTTTGGAAAACTAAGTTCTAGAGTTTTGAAATAAATGGAAGGCAAAGTATATTCTATGATGACCTGTGTAATTTTTTTGCTTTCTCCTTCCATAGATTATTATGATGTCAGTGTTGATTATAGGTGGAACTGAATTTGGAAGTTACTGCTATAATTAAATTAGGTCTAATATTTTCTTTGTTTTATTCTTATTTTGGGGAATTCCTAAATTAATAAGTGTTATGATGTAACTATAGTACATGTCATAGGTGGTTCAAAAAATGGAGGATAAACTGATCATGATGATGTAGTTATAAATAGGGTTCTCAAAAGAACCTCAACACTTTACATATTTATAGATGATTGGAATTTAAATTTTAGTTAGAATGGAATTTATAATAAAGTAGAGATAAAAGAAGATATAACATATTAAGAGGAGAGAATTAAAAAATTAGGTATTGGCACATGTGTTAATTATATTTAATTTAGACCAAAGCCGTCAGTAAAACTATGCTATAACCCTAACTAGGTCCCATGTTTTCATATTCACTAAACTAATAACAAGTAAAGAAAAAGCCTAGTCTAGTTCTCACCAAATATTGTGGCACAAATTGAGGGTAATAAACATTAAAAGTAAACATGCATAGAATACATATACTCACATCAATATATATGAAATCCTAATACATGGAAGAGAAGTGCAAATGCATATCTATCTACTCTTACAAAGAAAGTGTTATGGACTAAAATTTCACCCTAGTCAAGCAAGGGGATTTTTCAAGGCTTCTTCCTCAAACTTTATTCCAACATGGGAACATCCCCAGGTTATATGTTACCTATAGTGGGGCTAAACCTTTGAAGTAGGCTAGATTCCTCTAAGATGCTCACCTAAAACTAATGCTAAGCTAATGTTTCATAGGGAAAATGGATATAAATGGGATAAGACCTCCTAAGGAAGTTAAGCAAGCAATGTACCAAATTTAAAAGGGAATATCCCATAAGCTTTAACCCATGATAGATATGTAGGAGATAGTACTAGCTTACACAACCTCAAGATCAAGCTAATTGCAAAAGTGTTTCATAGAAGAGGTTAAAAGTAGAAAACTAATCTAGACCTACAAGTAGCATTGAAAACCCCCTAAACCAGGTCAGAAAGGAGGAAAATGGATGAAGAATATTCTCCTTCACACAATGCCATCATGCAAAACTCACCAAACTAGATCCAAGGTAAGAGATAGGCAAATAAAGTCTCATATTGCATCAAGAGGTAATTTTTACAAATGTTTGACAGGGTTGAGCCTAATCAAGATGAGCATACTTTGTAGTATCCCAAAGAGTTTCCTATCTCCCAAAAAGATAAAAAGTATAAAATATGAGAACATTTTTAAAGGAGAAGTTACCAAGATATATAGGAAAAAGGAGTCAGAGAGAAGGATTTGTTAGCACAACATCATAAAAAGAACACTTTGACCCAAGTCATTAATTGAACCTGAACTACCGTGTGTTCTTTAGCCAATGAAAGCCTTGCCACCTTTTTGATCAATCAGGGCACTTCTTGTGGCTTGTTGAGTGAGGAGATATCTAAGGCTCTTAGGATGTATTGAATTCCCCTAGCTACAGTTCCCAACACTAGACCTCTTTTTTGATCTTCTATGCATCTTTTGACTTGGCTTCTACATAAGGACAAACCCCTCACATCTATAAACCTAACTGAGCTTTGATTATTTATGATTTAGATAGATTTTTATTGAGATCATGGCTCAAGATATTCCTTCATTGAGTACATATAAATACCCCTTATTTTGAGAACTGGACTTGGGTTTACTATAGAGGAAAACTAATCTAAGATTATTGGTTTTCCTATAGTCTATATAGATGGCACTTTGATTGATGTTTAGTCCCTTTTACAACAAATTAATACCCTTTTGGCCTATATTAAGTCTAATAAACCTACTTTACCTCTATAGATATATACTAGAAATGCTTGGTCCATATAGTTTATCCTAGTTCAACTCGGGTTGTGTTCGTTCTTGGTTCCATGTATTTTCTTCTAGCTCAGGTCTATTCATTTGCTTTTCCTGAGTTGAATTGCTCCATAGACCTTAGTAAAAAATTTCTTGGCTCAATCCTTTGTTCATTAGCTATCGATATTGACTCAGATTCATGACCCTTTGAATTTCATTTTCTCCATCAGATCTGCTAGGTACAAACAGATGTGAGCCCTCAAATCTATCTTTAAAATGTTAACTTTGTCCCCACTTACGCCATGTGTTGGATGTGAATTTTATTTTTGGATCTAATGTCAATCTATAGTCTTATACACTTATTCCATATGTTAACCTCTCAATCATTTTGATTGTTTGATCCATCTCAAACCATTGGATAAAGATGTATGATTAAATGTGAACTGTTGATCTATTGGGACCCATTGTTTGAAATCTAACGACTAGTTCATGAGTTTAAAATTGATGTCCTCACTCTCGTCAAATGACATTCATATGACCATAATTAATGTTCATGTGATCATTAAATTTAAGATGAAAAATGTTGGTTTTGATTTATCTTAAACTTGAAGATAGTGTGAATGTCTTATGTTGCAAGTCCAACTTTAAGGGCCTATAACTTGAAGCATAAAAGTCATGGAGGCACAAAATTTTCAAGAGATGTTCTTGAGGCCAAAGAAAACAAACCCATTTGATCTAATCATCCCAATAGCCTTATAATTATGACTAAAAAATGTTCAAGTTAACTAGTCCATTCATTCCTACATGATGTTCTAACGATGGTCTATTTTAATTGGCTAAGTATGGGAAACTTGGTGAAAGTTAACCGAGGAGCCAACATTGAAAACCATAAATTCTATTGTGCTTAGATGCATGGACTAGAACTTAGTGCATAACAATTAGGGACCAATATGAACAAGACCATATGATTATTTTCTCCAAAAATTACCACACATGTGAGTTATGGCCTTTGGTGGATGACCAAAAACTTGGTGCATCTGTTCTTGGGACTAATGTGAACAAACCCATGTGACCAATTCTTCTTGATTCATCTACACATGGTAATGATGATGATAATAATCTGCCTACTCATAATTTCTTCCACTAGACCTGAGTGTCTAGATGAACACAATGAAGATGACAAGGATAAATCAGCTCTAAGTTACACAACCTATCAATGCATCTAAAAGACTTATGCACAAGACAAGAACCATATCTCTAAGGAAAGTATGAAATCCTAAGTTTATCCTCAAGTTGAATGGTGGATAAGCAGATGTACAATATGTCTTATCACTTCTTCTCTTCTCTTAGAAATGGTGAAATGATTATGTTTATATAGGTAGATCTAACCCTAAAACCTTTCAAAAGTTTTGATTGACAAGGTCAACCCGATTGACCTAATATTAAAATTGATAAAAAACTAACTAGATAATGAACTATGTCAGCCATGGCCAACTTAGTTCTTAGTAAGCTTTTGTAAATAATAATAATAGAAGGTCCATGTGGTTGATATAGTCATGTAAAATTATAAAAAAAGGTTTTAGGTCAAAGGAAAGGGGTAATGAAGATGGCAAATGACTAGAGGAGGGTGGAAAATAAGAGGAAAAGCTTAGGGGAATGGTTTTTAAAAGACACATGTGTAGATATCAACTGGAAAAAGGGATAAAAATCTTATGAAGCACCAGTGGTCTGCCCACCCCTTTCTTGATGAACTCTTGAAGGTGTACACTTAGAGAGATTGAGACTCGATGGGTTCCTATAAGATAGAAAACATCAATAATTGATAAAGTTTGAAAATATTATTTATATACAATAACCACACAATTGAATGCATATTTTTGACTTAAAAAAAAACAAAAACTTCAGCCATACTAAATACTATGAATTTTAACAAGGTTTTTCTTAAAAATACTACTACGACATCGACTACATTCTTCTCTTTCTAAATATATATATTTTTATTACTTTTAAGGTAGATATCTTAGCTTATTTATAATTAAGTCTTTTTATAATCCTATATGCCACAACTATACATGTTAATCTTTGTTTATATATATTTTTATTCATTGATTCAAATTGAATAAAAATATATGGTTATAAATTGGACCTAATTTTATACACATTCAAAAAAATCTAATTTTTGATATATTTTGAGGTAGTTAGTGGGCACATGGTCAGACATACATTTTTGATCTTATTTGAGAGTATACTAACTTATTAAATTGGTAATTAAAATAATTCATTAATTAATTTACTAAAATATAGGTTGCAAACTAGATGATCTTACCTAGCTTTATACCAGGGGATTTAAATAAAAATAAAATGATGATAAAAAAATGGTGGGGCACATAGATAACTATCTAGTATGATTTTTCTAAGAAAATAATACCACCTCTTCAAATTTATGATATTTCCCTAATTATACTATGGTTCATTACCCACACTTCTTAGTGATGAAGTTATACTTAAATTACTCTAGGATTGAGAACCTTAGGTTTCACGAAAGCATAATAAAATTGGACACTTCATGCAGAAAGCTCCTTGTTTTAATAATTTCATTACTAGTGTGGGTATTTAAACATATCTTATTTATTCTCTCCCTCATGCTCCATATAATTTTTAAGACAAAAATTCTATGTTCATCAAATAGTCCACAAAAATAAAATATAGTAGACCAGCATGTCCTTGACGTATTACTATCTTTAAATAACTCACTCTAACATAATATGATAACTTTATCTTATTCTTTGACAAGTATCATGAATAATTTGCTTAGTCATATGAAGATATGTTAGGTATTAATCCTAGCACCATGATAAATAATATCATCACTTACACAAATGCCAAACCTATTAGACAAAAATAAAGAAACTTTCCACCTAAAATTTCTACCTTGTGTCATAAAGAAATCATTAAACTTTTGGATGCCAAATTCATCAAAGCTATCAACTACTTAGAATATCAAACATCATTCCCATTAATAAAAATGTTACCATGGTTATTTATATATGCATTGATTTTAGAAATTATAACTTAGCTTGTCCAAAAGACAACTTTCCCTTACCTTCAATAGATGTTATAGTTGATTCCATTTCCAGATATGAAATTTTATCACTTATGGACAGTTTCTCAGGCTATAACTAAATTCACATAACTCCTGAAGACCAACATAAAACAACATTTAGTATAGAGTAGGGCAGCTATTGTTATGTCAAAATGCCTTTCAACCTAAAAAATGCTAGAACAACCTATCAACATGCAATGACCCACATCTTCCATGATATTATACATAAGATAGTGTAAACCTATGTAGATGATCTCATTTCTAGACATAAACATTGTAAAATACACCTCACCAATCTAGTTATCATTTTTTATCAACTATTTACATATAAACTTAGACTTAACCAATACAAATGTGTATTTGGAGTAACATCTGGTAAAATTCTAGGGTTCTCAGTCTCTCTTCGAGGCATTGATATCTATCTAGCCAAAAAAATGCCATCATAAACATGCCTATTCCTCACTCCATTCCTGACATACATACTTACCTCAGAAAACATGGTACAATTTGATGGTTTGTCCTAGAAATGGCTTACCATATATACCCTGTCAATTCATTTATCAAAAGGGTAATGCTCTAGAATGGAATGATTCATGCAAAAAATCTTTCGATAATATGAAGGAATCTTTGATCCATCCTCTTACTATTCAACCACCTTAAAATGATTAACCCTTAATTATATATACCTCCTCTATGCCCATATCAATTGGGGCAACACTTTCCCAATAATATTATACTAGTAGAGAGTATGCAATCAATTAGATTAATCGAGGACTCATGGATTATGAAAAAAATTACAACAAATTAGAATGTGATTGGCTTGCTATATATTTTATAACTAAAAAACATCATCATTATATGCTATATTGAACCACTTATGTCAATTTTCATTTTGATCTACTTCATTATTTATTCTCCACATCATTATTACATGGAGATAAAATTATCAAACAAATGGTCATATTGATGGAATTCGATCTTTACATTATTACATAAAAATATGTCAAAGGCCAAGTCATATCAAGTTAACATTATAACTAATTCCACCATATTTTCCGCACCTTACCATCCTCAATGTAATGGTTAAGTTGAGGCTACTAACAAAATTCTAATTAAAATATTAAAAAAGACTATTTGATTAATTTGTAATGATTGGCACATTCATTTATATCCTGCACAATGGGATTATTATACTAGCATACATCCTCAAATACATAAAAAAGATTTTAAGTTAGAATTCCAATTAAATTTTGATGTCAGTAATAACATGGTTGAATATGAAGCTCTAAAATTAGGCATGAAAGCCACCATTGACTTAGATATCACATATTTACATGCCTTGGGTGACTCCCAACTTATTTGTGCCTAGGTTAGTGGTGATTATCAATGCAAAATAAAAAAATTAATCACATATCATCAAATGGATACTACACTTACCAAGGAATTTGCTACTTTTAGCATTAACCAATTCCAAGAGATCAAAATTCAATAACTAATTCTCTTTCTTCATCCCATTTTATTTCACCCTCATCAAGTACATAATGATTCCTAATTTCTTATCCAAATCATAAAATAACCCACTTCTATAAAACTAAATGATTTGATATTCTGTCAAATTATAGTTATCCCTATTTGACAAAGCCCATGGTATAAAAACATAATTCAATTTATTGAATATCAAACATACCCTCCAGACACAGATTCTCATGAAAAGACTCGAATACATAAAAAATCTTTTAAGTATGTGTTTTGATAAAACACCCTTTATTACCATAATAAAGAGGAAACCCTACTTTGAAGTGTAATGCAATAAGGGATACTTACTCTCTTAGAGCAATCACATGGGGAATTTGCATTGGTCATTATAGTGGATCTAACCCTAAAACCTTTCAAAAGTTTTGATTGACAAGGTCGACCCGATTGACTTAGTATTAAAATTGAAAAAAACTAACTAGATAATGAACTATGTCATCCATGGACAACTTAGTTCTGAGTAAGCTTTTATAAAAAATAATTAGACAGGGTCGATGTGGTTGACATAAGCATGTAAACTTCTAAAAAAGGTTTTAGGTTAAGGAAAGGGATAATGAAGATGGAAAATGACTAGAGAAGGGTGCAAAATAGGAGGCAAAGCTTAGGGTAATAATTTTTAAGAGGCACATGTGTAGATATCAAGTATAAAAAAGGGATAACAATGTTAATAAAAATGTCACCATGGTTATTCATATATGCATTGATTTTTGAAATCATAACTTAACCTGACCAAAAGACAACATTCCCCTACCTTCAATAGATGCTATATTTGATTCCACTACTGGATATGAAATTTTATCACTTATGGATAGTTTCTTACGCTATAACTAAATGCACATAGCTTCTGAAGACAAACATACATCAACATTTAATATAGAGTAGGGTACCTATTGTTAAGTCAAAATGTATTTCAACGTAAAAAATGATAGAATGACCTATCAACATGAAATAACCCACATCTTCCATGATATTATACACAAGATAGTGTAAACCTATGTAGATGACCTCATTAAAAAATCTAAATGTTGTACAATTCACCTCACCAATTTAGCTATCTTTTTTTATTGATTAATTATATATCAAGTTAGACTTAACAAATACAAATGTGTATTTGGAATAATATCTAGTAAAATTTTAGGGTTGTTAGTCTCTCTTTGAAGCATTGATATCGATCTAGCCAAAATAAATGCCATCATCAACATGCCTATTCCTCGATCCATTCTTGACATACATACTTACCTTTGAAAACATAGTATAATTTGATGGTTTGTCTTAGAAATGGCTTATCATATATACTTTATCAATTCATTCACTAAAAGGGTAATGCTGTACAATGGAAAGATTCATGCCAAAAATGTTTTGATAGTATGAAGGAATCTTTGGTCCATCCTTTTACTATTCAACCACCTTCAAATGATTACCCCTTAATTATATATACCTCCTCTACCCCCATATCAATTGGGGTAATGCTTTCCCAATAATATTATACTGGTAGAGAGTATGTTATCTATTACATTAATCGAGGACTCATGAATTATGAAAAAAATTATACCAAAGTAGAACGTGATTGCCTTGCTATATATTTTATAACTAAAATGCATCATCATTATATTCTATATTGAACCACTTATGTCAATTTTCATTCTGATCTACTTCATTATTTATTCTCCAAATCATTATTACATGGAGACAGAATTGTCAAACATATGGTCATATTGATGGAATTTGATCTTCACATTATTACATAAAATATGTCAAAGGACAAGACATATGAAGTAAGCATTATAAATAATTCCACCAAATTTTCCAAACCTTACCATCCTCAATGTAATGGTTAAATTGAGGCTACTAACAAAATTCTAAATAAAATATTAAAAAAGACTATTTGATTAATTCTTAATGACTGACACATTCATTTATATCCCACACCATGGGCTTATTATACTAGAATACATCCTCAAATACATAAAAATGATTTTAAGTTAGCATTCCATTTAAATTTTGATGTTATTAATAACATGGTTGAATATGAAGCTATAAAATTAGGCATGAAAGCCACCATTGACTTAGATATCACATATTTACATGCCTTGGGTGACTCCCAACTTATCTATGCCTAGGTTAGTGGTGATTATCAATGCAAAATAAAAAATTTAATCACATATCATCAAATGGATACTAAACTTACCAAGGAATTTGCTTCTTTTAGCATTAAACCAATTCCAAGAGATCAAAATTCCATAACTAATGATTCCTAATTTCTTATCCAAATCATAAAATAACCTGCTTCTATAAAACTAAATGATTTGCTATTTTGTCACATTATAGTTATCCCTATTTGACAAAGCCCATGGTATAAAAACATAATTCAATTTATTGAATAACAAAATTACCCTCCAGACATAGATTCACATGAAAAGACTTGAATACATAAAAAAGCTTTTAAGTATGTGTTTTGATAAAACACCATTTATTACCATAATAAAGAAGAAACCCTACTTCATTATGTAATACAATGAGGGATACTTACTCTCTTAGAGCAAGCACATGGCGGAATGTGGATTGGTCACTATAGTGGACATGTGACATCCTTTAAATGATTACATATGGGTTACTTTTGGCCTACTCTACAAAAATGTGCTATTAATTTTACTTAAAAGTGTAAGCGTTGTCAACTCCATTATGGTCTAATCCACTCACCAACAATTGAGTCCCATCTTTAAGAATATTTCTTCATTGTATAATTATGGATGCATAATTACATGGAGCTTGTCTTCATGCTTTAGATTTTATTTATGAACACCATTTGGCTACTTTGCAATATAACTACTAATACAAGGAGTACATTTCTAAACAACATAGTAAAAAGGTCAACGTTTAAACATTTAATGTTGGTGATTTAGTCCTCAAATTAGATTATACACATAATAAAGAATGAAAATATGCCTAAAAATAGTGGGGCCCTTAATTAATCAAAGACATCCTTAGTCCTAATACCTATCGTCTACAAACTAATGAAGGTCATGTCTTCAAATAACCCACTAATGCAAAAATTTTAAAGACATATTTTTCATAAATATCTCCTTATTTTCATTATTCTATATACTATAACTACTATCTCTTCTTATATGATTTTTCCAATGATTTCTCCTTTTCAGCCATTTATTCTATACATAAATCGTAGTCCCGTTCTTTGATCTTTGGGTTTCTATTTATTACTTTCATTTAATTCATAAGCTGCATTGTAATACTATAGATAGGACCCCATTTTCCTCATTAGTATCTTTTATTTCATACATACATATTTAACGCTTTCTTTTGGTCATAAGTTTGTTATTTTACAACATTTTATGTTTACTCTCTTCTTTATTTTGTGAGATAGATCCCATCTCCCATCTATATATAAGGGGAGGGGCAATACCATTTTCATACTTTTCACCTACTTAAGTTTATGTTTTATGAGTTAAAGTGTAAAACCATTGATAGGATTAGGCTGTCCTCATAAAATCTATATATTCCTTCAAACCTTTTTGTTAACTGAGTGTTCTTTTTAGAATGTTAAGAAATGGTTAAAAGTTTGTGATTCCATATTCTCAACCTTGATCTTGTTTATTTTGTGGATAAAACTTGCACAATAAATTATGTTAGAATGTTTCCCTACACTTACATACATTCTTATGATATGGAATCATATTTAATTATCATTGTATCCCTTTCACTTTGTCACATTTTTTGTAATTTGAGGTAATTTAAATTGTTTCATGTTCACTTCCCCTTGTCTTCCTTGCTTCCATTCCACTTTGGAAAAAACAAGGTCGAAGTCAAGATAGAAATTTTATTTAATATTGTTAAAAAGGACTCTTGGGCACCATGCTCTTTAAGTCCTCTTTGATAATAACCAGATTTAAAGTTTTCAAATGATAGTCATTTTTAACACCCATGTTTGGTTCTCTGAATATGTATGGAGGAGGAATATAAAAATATATTAAAAATTTAAAGGAGAAATCATTTGAAACATTAGAAAATGATTAAAAGGCAACATAAAATCCAAAAGTTAACATCAAACAAAAAAACATGATTTATAATACATCTATTCTTAATGAAAACTCAAACTCCATAGTTGGCCTCATAATAGAGTCAAGATCCATTGGGTGTAATAAGTTAGTAGATTGGGATAGAGGACTTTAAAATTATCTACAACACTACCTACTTTCTCATGCAAGTACTGAATCTTGATAGTAGACCGATAGATCTATAAGGGGCTCTAAGGAACGTTGAACGTGTTGTGGGAAGGTAGGTCCATTTCACTTTTCATGCATATAGCGTTCATGGGATGATATTCATACTTCATTATATAACCCAAGATTTTTGTGGTTAGGAGAAGTTCTTCAGAGTCCTTAAGGTCAAAAGTTCTCTTATTTTGACAAACTTAATTTTAGTGTATTGACCTCGATAAAGATTTTATCTACTTTGATTTTTAGTACATTTCCCCAACCACCCATTTCATTTCTCTCCATTGATAGGTACGTTTCATTCTAAATCTGTTTTCCCACTTCTATATTCCCTCTTCTTCACATCTTACAACATGCTAACATCTCCTTGTTTTTGTTTTATCTATCTTTAGGACAAAACAATATGATTGAGTGACTATGGATTATTTTATTTACACCATTGATTTACATTTTGTAGGTCTTCTAAAAGTTTATGTGTGGCAAGGTGGTAGTGGTCTTTAGGTGGTGTGTTTTTATTTTTTTATTTTCATTCCCTTTTCAAAATACACGTGAAATTCATATAGTATAATTTGTCATTTAATTGTGATCAACCTTATGTAGTTATAATTCCTTGTAAAGGGTATAAAAATGTTATTAATGAATAAAACATTTATATATTAATATTAATATCTATAATATATGAAATTGTATGATATAATTATATAATAATCTAATATCATCAGTTGGCGCTACTTCTTTTCTTTTTTCTTTTTTATGTTTTTAAGAAGGAAGGAGAAAGATATTTTGAATAAATATGAACATGTTGATCAGATTTATAAACTTATGAAAATAATTCACCTCATATCCCAAATCCCTGAGATCTATCAATAAATAATGCTGAAGGAAACTTAAACACAAGCATGGAAATTGTGACGGAAATCATAAGGAGTGAATCCATAATCGTAGGCAATGACTCCACATAAGTACATGCCTACATTCTTAGGATGTATGGATCAAATAATTCATTGTGCCTACTCAAGGTGTTACCATACAAAAGATCAAAATGACAAAATATTTCTAGGTGAGTTGCATCATGATGGTGAGGGGCAATGATAAGATATTTTAGGGGATAGACTCAAAGATATTAGAGGTGGTACACATTGAAAGTTTAGTGGCTTGTCAAGGTTTGACGAGGATGTCACGAGAGATTACTTTATTGTAATAGGGTTCCATGTCCAATCTGTAGTTCAAATTAATTCTACACTATTGTTGATTTGGAGATAAGACATTAAAGTGCAAGAGTCTATTTTTTAGCTTCCATTCATCCATGCTACTAATATATTAAAAACTTCAGAAATAACATCCAACTTAAACTCATATGGAAATAACATACATAGACCCATATAATAAAGGGCATGGCTATACAAAACATGAAAATAGTGAAATATTTCATGTTGAGTTTTGAAGTGATGATGAGGGCAACGTCAAGGAATTTCAGGTGATTTTTTACACTAAGGGGCATATAATGATATAATATTATATATTTTATAATAATGCAATTTAATATTAGCATTGATGGACATGTTACCATTTGGAATACAAGAAACTTTATTTGTGGAAACGTACGGATAACATTTGTCTCATATGATTTACACTTACACATGTGACTACCTTAAATTTTAAATTGGCAGTCAATGTAACATTAGTCTAGAATGATACATGTAAGTTATTGAAAATCACAATGGTGACATATTTTATTGGTTATTTTCTATTGTTAAGTGTGAACGAAGACATCATGAGAGTTGTTTTGATTGGAATAAGGGTCCATATCTCATATGCAATTTGAATCAACGATGCAATGTCATTGATGTTGGGATAACACATTGAGGTCCCAAATTATATCTTGTAGCTTCCATTCATTCATTATGCCAATATTAAACACCAATGCTAGCTTCAAGGCAACTTTTGGATTTATATGAACAATTGGGGAGATATTTAATGTCTTGCGTTGGGAAAAGATGTTTCATGGAAGTGTCTTGGTGGTGCCATGTGTGGCCAAACTTTGATCTTGTCCAGGGAAATAAAATCATAACTTAAATACATCTGATAGATTCAGAGATTTAGGAAATGTATTAATTTCATGAGGTTAAACGTTTGTTTTTTATGTCTCAAATAAGGGGACGTTTTTAAGATAAGATAAGGTGTCATTTTTAAAATCAGATTGTTTGACGTTTTGAAGTGTTTGTAACAGTCCATTAATTTGTGCTTGTGTTATTTTTGTGGCGTAATTACCGTGGTCTCCCGTCTTACATAAATTATGGTGGGCAAGCTCTAGCAATGAGGTAAATAATAGGGCCATCACCATTATTTCATTGAGAAAATCATGATACACACGTTGACGGCAATCTCTTTCAAGAAGCTATGCCATTTTTTTTGCTAACAGTCATATTAATTGTAAGATGTTTAATGTTAACTTGGAAAGGGATGCATAGCACTCAATGGTATTGCTTACAGTCTTGCATGATCCTACTGTTGTAGTTAAATCTGTATCAAAGCATTAAAGAAGGGAAAGGACCAGTTAAACGCCACATGATACCACCTCTTAGTTAAATCTGTATCTTCATATTATACCACCTCCTAGTTTAAAATATTGGATTTAAATAGTTTAAAATTTAAATAGGTTGTTCGATTGGGAAATTTACGTTGTGGGAAGTTGCACGGGGATGTTTTCATGGACATTTCAATTTTTGATTATTTTTGGTACAACCCATCAATACAATCAAAGGGACCAATTAATTTATATAAAATTACGAATAAAATTTTTCAAACGAACATATTATTTTATCATTGGATTAAAATTTGGTGAAGTAAGACATGAATCAGAATTAATATGGGTCACTAATATAAAAGAGAAGGACATTAATATAAAATGAAGGGCCATGTTGAAAGATGCATGGCTCATTAATGTGAAATCCAATGCCATTTCCCAAATGGTTGGGTGGGCTTTACTCCATTAATGTGACAAATTAATGTTAACATGTGCACCACAAACAAACGTCTCTCCTTACCTTTCTGCATACCTCCTTCCCATAAATGGCCATGGAACTTACCTAAAATTTCTCAACTATGTCATGCTTTGTAGAGGAGTTTTCATTGATAGAATAGAGGTATGAAGCACTTCATGCAGGTGTGTTGAATGTAACTAAACCCAAAAATGTGTTCTTTTTATTTTCTGGTGGGTGTTATTGTTATTTTGTCTTCTATGTTCATGTTTTATTTGCATGCTTTCACATTTGAGTAAAGGTTTAGTCCTATGTTAATGGAGGGATGAAACTTTATGTGTAGGTGTGTTTCCCATAACTGAACCTTTAATCATGTTCTTTTTATTTTCATGTGGTTGTTATTGTTATTGTGCCTTCTATGTTCATCATTATTTTTGTGTGCCTTCACATCTGAGTAAATGTTTAGTGGTATGTTAATGAAGTAAATGCATGTTTGGATGGAAATGGATTTGAAATTGGGATGAGAGAATTAACAATTTCACCATCAAACATCTCTCCCTGCCTTTTCACATACCTCCTCCCCCCAAATAGCCATGGAACCTACCTGAGAGTTCTAGAGCATGCAATGTTTCATAGAAGAATTCTCGTCATTAGAAAGGAGGAATGATTTTTTTGTTATTGCACTTTGTATGTTCATATATTTTTTTTCATGCCTTTACATGTGAGTAAACATTTACTTGTATGTTAATGGAGTGACTGAAACATTACACATAGATGTGTTGCATCTAACCAAACCAATAGTGACTGAAATATATATTTTTTATTTTCACGTGCTTGTTATTGTTATTTTTTCCTTCTATACTCATGATGGTTTTAACTACCTTTACATAGAATTCAAAGTGCCATGTTGGAAGACATGTGGCTCATTATTGTCAAATGAAATACAATTTTCCAAATGGTTTGCCAATAAAATATAATTAAAGGATGTAATTTTTTGAAAATTTTACTTTAGCTTGGAATTGATATTTGTATTGTTGAATATATTATTTATATTGTTGAATATGACACTTGAATTGTGAAATATGATTTTTAATCTGTTTAATATGATGGAAATATTATTTTTAATTTTAGTGCACATCTATTTTAGAAGGGGACCAGTAATTGTAGACAAAGTTTTCTATTTTTAATATTAATTATTCAAAAAATGAATGGTTCAACATGAAAATATTTAAGTGACTTTTAGAGTAGTGAAACAAGACATGGCACATAATCAAATATATATTAATATCTCATGACCAAGATAAGGGATCAAAACTACAATGATAACCATTGGACCCCTTTCAACTACCGGTCCCCTTCCCCTATTACCTATAGTATTTATAAGGGTTTGACCTTAATTCTTGGAGTAATTGATATCAACTCATGATTTTTGTGTTTTTTCCATTTGAAACACTAAATTATTGATGGGTTTTACCCCATAATGGTGAAGAATCCCAAATTTCGAGAGTGCAGAGCAAAATATTTTGGTTAATCAACTTCATATATTAACTAACTTTAAAGATTACATAAATAGACTTTGAGAAGCCTTACTACAACACATAATGCAAATGTGGGACTAAAATCCTAACTAACTAAAAATGAACTACACCCATGTGAGTACTAACATTGATAAGGACTAGAACTTTGATCTATGATAGGGGAAGGGGAATACTAGTTGAGGTTGTATAAGCTAGGCCTTCTTGATCAAACTCTAGAACAACATGGGAACAACCCCAGGTTGTGAGTCACCTACAGTGGGGTTAAACCTCTAGAGTAGGCTGACTTCCTATTTGATGCTCACCTAAAACTAATGCTAAGCTAATGCTTCATAGGGAAAAGGTATAGAAAGGGGATAAGGGATCCTAAGGAAGTTAACTAAGTAATGCACCAAATTTAGAGGGGAAGCTCCCATAAGTTTGAACCTAGACTAGATCTATAGAAGATAGTAATATCTTACACAACCTCAAGATCAAGATAATTGCATAAGTATTTCATAGAAGAGGTTCAGAGTAAAACACTAATCTAGACCTGCAAATAGCATTGGAAACCCCCTAAATAATGTCAGTAAGGAGGAAAATGGATGAGGATGATTCTCCTTCACACAATACCATCATGCACAACTCACCAAACCAAGTCTAAGGCAAGAGATAGGCAAATAAAGTCTCATATTACATCAAGAGGTAATTATTACAAATGCTTGGTAGGGTCAAGCCTAATGAAGTTGAGCATGCTTTGCAGTATCCCAAAGAATTCCATGTCTCTTAAAAAGTTAAAAAGTCTAAAATCTGATAAAATTTTCAAAGGAGAAGAGACCAATATATATATGAGAAGGGATTCAGAGGGAAGGATATGAGAGCATGCTATCAGAAAAATAAAACTGTCCCAGGTCATTAATTGAACCTGAGCTATGACATTTTTTCCTTAGATAATGAAAGCCTTGTCACCTTTTCGATCAATGAGGAAATTGCTCACAGTTTGTTGAGTGAGGAAATACCCAAGGCTCTAGGGATGCATTGAATGCCCTTAGCTACAATTCCAACACTAGACCTCTTCTTTGATCTTCTATGCATATTTCCACTTGGCTTCTGCATAAGGACAAAACCCTCACATCTATAAACCTGATTGAGCTTTGATTATGTATACTTTTCATGGATATCTATCAAGAGCATGGCTCTAGACATTTCTTCATTGATTACATATAGTTTCACCTTATTTTGAGAACTGGACTTGGGTTTACTATAGAGGACAACCAATCTATGATTATTGGTTTTCTTATAGTCCATGTAGATGGTACTCTACTCGATGCCCGGTCCATTTTATTATAATTTACCACCCTTTTATCCTATATTAAGTCTAACAGACCTAATTTACATCTATGAAGCTTTGCTAGAAATGCTTGGTCCATATGGTTTATCCTAGTTCAACTCAAGTCAAGCTCGAGCTCAGTTTTATGTATTTTTTCCAGCTTGGGTCCATTCATTTGCTTTACTTGAGTCAAACTGATACATTTACCTTATTGAAACATATCTTAGCTTGGTATTTTATTCATTAGCTATCAACAATGACTCAGATCCATGACCCTTTAAATTTTGTTCAGTCTGTCAGATCTACCAGGTACAAACAAACACAAGCCCTCATATCTATCTTTGAAATGTCAACTCTATCCCCACTTACCCCACATGTCAAATGTGTGTTTGATTTTAAGATCCATTGTTAGTCTACAACCTCATGCACTTACACCATGTGTCAACCTTTCGAGCCGTCTAACTATTTGACCTATATCACACTGTTGGATAAGGACATATGATCAAATGTAAACTTTGATCTTCTATGACTCATTGTTTGAAAGTCAATGGCTAGTTCACAATCTTAAAATTGGCATCCTCACTCCCATCAAATGATGTTTACATGACTATCAAATGACATTCATGTGATCATCTTTGATGTTCATGTGATCATCAAATTTAAGCTAAAAAGAGTTTGTTTTTCTCAAGCTTAAAATTAATGTTAGCATAAATGTCTTATGTTTGTAGGTCCAACTTTGAAGGCCTATAATTTGAAGCATAAGAGTCCTAGAGGAACCAAATTTTTAGGAGATGTTCTTGAGGCCAAAAAGAATGAACCCATTTGATCTACTGGTCTTAGGAGCCTTCTAAGTGTGTAAAAAATAATCAATTTAACTAATCCATTAATTCTTGCATGGCATCTTGACGATGGTCTAGTTTATTTGGCTATGTATGGGAAACATAGTAAAATTTAACTATAGAGCCAACATTGAACATGCATAACTTCTACCGTGCTTGGACGTATGGCCTAAAACTTAGTGCATAGAAACTAGGGACCAAGTTGAATAAAATCATATGATAATTTTCTCTTTAAATTACCACATGTGTGAGATATGGCCTTATCAATATGCTCACTTGGCTCTATTCGAGCTTCTTCAAAAATGGCTAAGTATGGAAACTTAGCAGATTTTGCCTGAGAGGCCAATTTTGGGTCTTTATATCTTTTGATGCACTTCAACGGATGACTATAAACTTGGTAAATATGTTCTTGGGACTAATGTGAATAAACCCCCATATGGCCAATTCTTCTTGACTCGTCTACACATGGAAATGATGGAATCCACAATTTACCTACTCTAAATTTCTGCCACTAGACCTAAGTGTCTAGATGAACTTAATGAAGAACCATCTAAATACCAGGTGCTTTTAAAGTCATTTAAAGCACTCTTAACACCCCATTTAGTCTTTGTAACTCTTTACCTATCCCTTTTAAATTGACAAATTACACTTAAATTGAATTTAAAATATTTCAAAGCTTTGTTGGTAAAAATGAGATCTTTAAACCACTCATTCCATCCAAAACTTTTGTTCATCTGCTCATCCATTAAAAACCTTGTCCATAATGGGTATAATCTTGGTATGTGGGCCAAAAATGGCTAAGAAGAAGAATAAATTTAGGAATACTTACCTTTGAATATGAACTCACCGAGCTTTAATCTTTCCTTTTGCCAAGGTTCTTTGCAAGAGGTTGTCGTGGTATGTAAGGATGACAAGGATAAATCAGCTCTAGCCTACACAACCTATCAATGCATCCAAAAGACTTCTCCACAAGACAAGATGCATATCTCTAAAGAAAGTATGCAATCTGAAGCTTATCCTCAAGTTGAATGGTGGATAAGCAGATGCACAATATATCTTACTTTTTCTTCTCTTCTCTTAGAAATGGTGAAATGATTGTGTTTATATAGGCATACCTAACCCTAAAACCTTTCAAAAGTTTTAATTGACAAGGTCGACCCAAATGACCTAGTATTAAAATTGATAAAAAACTAACTAGATAATGAACTATTTCAGCCATAACCAATTTAGTTCTTAGTAATCTTTTATAAATAATAATAATATAGGGTCAATGTGGTTGACATAGTCATGTAAACTCTTAATAAATGTTTTAGGTTAATGAAAGGGATAGTGAGGATGGAAAATGACTAGAGGAGGGTGCAAAATAGGAGGCAAAACTTAGGAGAACGGTTTTTAAGAGACATGTGTAGATATCAATTAGAAAAAAGGGATAACAATTTTGTGAAGCACCAATGGTTTTCCCACCCCTTTCTTGATGCACTCTTTAAGGTGTACACTTAGAGAGATTGAGACTTGATGGGTTCCTATAAGATAGAAAATATCAATAATTGATAAAGTCTGAAAATATTATGTGTATATAATAACCACATAGTTGAATGCATATTTTTTACAAAAATAAATAAATGAAACTTTATCCATGCTAAACACTCTGAATTTAACAAAGTTTTTCTTAAAAATACTACTACAACATCAACTACACTCTTCTCTTTCTAAATATATATATTTTTATATTTTTATTACTTTTAAGGTAGCTATCTTATCTTATTTATAAGTAAGTCTTTTTATAATGCTATATGCCACAACTATACATGTTCATCTTTGTTTATATATATTTTAATTCATTGATTCAAATTGAAAAAAAATTATGGTCATAAACTAGACCTAATTCTATACACATTTAAAAAAATCTAATTTTTGATATATTTTGAAGTAGTTAGTGGGTGCACGGTCAAACATACATTTTTGATATTAATTAAGTGTATACTGACTTATTAAATTAATAAAAAAAATTATTCATTAATTAATTTATAAAAATATAGGTTGCAAACTAGATGATCTTACCTAGCTTTCTACCAAAAAATTTAAATAAAAATCAAGTGATGATAAAAAAATGGTGAGGCACACATATAACTATCTAGTATGATTTTTATAAAAAATAATACCACCTCTTTGAATTTATGATATTTTCCCTAATTATACTATGGTTCAATACCCATACTTCCTAGTGATGAAGTTATACTCAATTTACTCTAGGATTGAAAACCTTAGGGGGAAATGAGTAAGGCCCCTAGGTGGTTGTGTTTGTGAAGTGGATGGTCTAGATTGGTTGGGTGTTGAAGGGGTAGAATTTTTTAAAAAGCATCATAAAATTGGACACTTCACACGGAAAGCTCCTTGTTTTAATAATTTCATTTTAATAATCTTTCTAAAACATGTTTTTACTAACTAATGCTCTCTGAGATTTTATATTTTTTTTCTAGAGGGATAAATAAGATACTTATGAAGACAAGTTCCAATTTTGGCCACTTTTTATTCTATAGGTTAGAGTATGGTGTTTCTATTTGTTCTTATTCTTAATGTAGTTCCTTCAAGTGTAAATATATCAACAACATCCATAAACATAAGCTAAAAGATAGACTCAAGACCTTAATTTCTTATCCCCACCCCAATGACACAACAATGTTGATTCAAGCAACACATCTAATGTGAACCTTTGATGCAATCAAGTCAACCATCATTATGTCCTAATCCACCATTGACAATAGAAAATAACCAATCAAATATGTTGCCACCATGCAAGTTGCAGACCTATTTGTAATGGATGTAATTCATGTAAATCAAATAATTGCCCCAAATCTAAGTTTGAGGTATGATATGGGACCTATAGTATATGATATACCATAAAATACCTTTTCATTTTGCCTTGCCATGATCACCTAACTCACCTTAAAATATTTCATCACTTGCACATTCTATATGACTTTGCTCTTCCCCACCAATTTTCCATCACTCAAGCTCACTATGAAAATAAATGTCTCCTCTTACACAAATCATTGCCACATCATATGAAGGAACATACATCCTCATTTTTCATCATCCCCTCCACTAAAAATGAATGATTATTATTAGATAACACTTCTTGAACAAAAATTCTGATGGGGTCAATGACGATGGGTTTCGACTTAGGTACAACTATTGATTTTGTGGATTTTGCTTTACAAAAACTTTATTTTACCAAAACATAAAATTACACTTCTTCTAACATAACTTGCATGTTTGGGTCCAATGATATACGTACACAATGTATTATATAACAATAGTATATATATAGAATATTTTCGTATATATAATATTATAATAATAATAATAATAATAATAATAATAATAATAATAATAATAATAATAATAATAATAATAATAATAATAATAATAATTAACAACTATATATATTAGTATAATATTATAATATATGTATTATATATTATAATTATAAATATATAAATATTATATATAATAATATAAATATAAAATAGAATATAATTTATTTAACAGATAATATTATAATATATGAATATTAATATGGTTATTTTCTAGCATTTTAAATCTATTAAGGTATCATATATCATAGTAGACTACAAATTTTTTATCCGTTTTAGTATATCATCTTAACCACTTATAACTAAGGTTTCAAGGTCTAACTCATTATACATTTTATGATATAACTGATTTTATCACAAGAGGTCATAAACTGTATTTTTTAAACCTATGACCCAAACTTAATCTTTGGAGTACCAATCGTTGTGCATTAGAGTATCAATACTTGAGTCTTACTTGTCAAGATGTGATTGGTTAATTTTAATTTTATAGAGTAAATGTTGAACAAGTATTAGATACTACATCCACCACTAGTGGTGCACTTTAATATTTATGCACACCAATATGTTCCATCAATAGAATACACAAGGACAGAAAATCTGTTCTACCATTAGTAGGTGCACCACTATTGGAACCTTTTTCCTATATATATACACGCATAATTTGACTATAAATCTATTTCACTTTAAAATATTGCTGCCTTCATGCCTTCCATTTTAAATGAACCGTCTCGCATTTTATTATTAGATATTAATATAGACGTCACGAATAATAGTAAATATTCATTGTTGTGGCCTCATCCCTTTCAATGAATAAACTAAATACAATGGAATTAAAAGCCACATACACAAAATATATTGTGGAATATTCGGAGATGAAGTAAAAAGTAACATCATTTTGTTTTTATTAATGGTAAAAATAAGTTTTTTGGAAATAGAGACCCTACCTTTTACAATATAAACTGCAAACATGGTCTTGAAAACCAGATATAACAAAAATATTTGTAGAGAAGCAACCAATGAAATAATACCCTTTTGTTAAGTAGCAATAAGATGATATCAAATATAGTTTGGAGTAGATAATTATAATGCAATGTGGGAGGATGAAACATTAAAAACGTCATTTATTTGAAACATAGGTTTGAATGTTTGAAATTAGCAAAAGCTTTGGTCAAGTATTAAATGACATTGGTTAAAAAGAAACATGGGTTTGGATGTTTGAAATTAAAAAAAGGAACTTGAAAGGAGTTAAAACTCTGAGGAAACTTATTACACTTAACCAATAAATTTCAAAGCGAAAGATAATGAACTGAGCTAAATGTTGGTGGATGATATATAATACATTCTTCCTTGGAAACTTATTGCATCCACCGATAAACTTTTATATGATGCAGTCTTCCTTGTTTTGAGGAACCCATGTTGGGGAAACTGAATTTTGAGTCGGAGGAGAGCGAGCCATTGCCAAAGGACGCCTCGTGAGAAGAATTTGAGAAGAACAGAACACATTCAGAAGGATAACATCGGTCTGAATATTGTCCGGGTATTGGTATTGCTTGTTTATGAGAAAACTATGTTTTAAGTTTCACAAACTGAGTTTCTAACATTGCTACACTGAGATTATCCTTCATGAATCGCATGTTATCTGATTAGACGAAATTTAACATTTTAAAACTCCATACCAACTTTATGATTTTTTTAGTGGCGTTTTATCTCTTTGGAATACGTTTTAACGTGTCTTGGTCTGTGGTTAATCCCCTGTAGACCCGTCATCATATCTTCATTGTAAATCCCTTCAGATGGTAGGCAAATCTGCTGTCACCTTGAATGATAGGAGATTTACATTTTCCACTCATAGACGCTTTATTCTTATGTCAAATTTAGATCGTTAATGCTGTACAATTTGACTCTATATTGCTAGATGTGCATTAAAATATCCATCCGTTTCAAAAAGCTTGATTTCTGAATACCTAGCGGCAATTGCTGTCCTTTTGGTGGCACCTCTTTCAGGCGTAATGTTTCACGAAGACAAGATCCATTTCAACTTTTCCGAGTCTGATATGATCCGAAGTATAGTCTTTTCGATTATAAGTTACCCCTAACCAGTGACGTGGCTGGCACATATTGAATTATGATGGATAAAAATAGTAGCTGATACATAATGGACACGAGTTCGTGTTATAGTTGTAGGTTGCATAGCAGCAAGGGCGTACTCTGTCAAGTTCTTGGTCAGTGGTAAGTTAGAGTTTGGGGACGAGAGTCAGATATGAACAACTTTAGATATCAAAGAAAAAACAAATATAATATTTTGGAGTGCCAATGTCTGGAGGAATGTTTGTGTGATGGTGAGCTATCATTTCATTAGAAATATGTGTGTGCGTGTACGCTTAAGTCATACAAAACTATAACCTGTACATGAATGAAGAGCACTATAACTTGTAGTGAGTAAGAGGGATGGTTATTAATGCGTAAAGGAGTGCAGATGAAATAAGGTCAAATAATCCTTGAATTATGTATGATGGGTTCATTCAAAATTTGAAAATTATCGTTGAGAGTTTTAAATTAATTCCAATATTATATTTTGAATAATGAGTGAATGAAGGTTTTCATGTGCTACTCTTGTACTTTCATTATTAATTGTATATTTTAATTTGATTATCAATTATCAATTGGTCATTATCAAAATAAAGTAGAACACCCTGAAATTACAAAGAGTATGATTAGAAGAGAAATAAAAATACTTTTCTCAACCATTTTCAAGAGAAAATATAATTAGAAGAGAAAGTAGAAAACTTTAAAAAGTTCATTAACAATGGTAATTATTATTTGGGTGTAATATTTAAAGGCATTTTAAATATATTTTCATGGCCTCGACAAAGATGAAATACGTAGGAAAATCCCTTGTGAAGGATTGGATGCTTATAATATCCAACTACCACCTATACTACTTGATTATGGAATAATTGGCATCTTTACTTTTTCGTTATGATATTTTGTGCAATATGTAACTATTTATTTTACATTTGAGTACTTTAAAAGTGTAAATGATGTTGAATTCAACATATTAAAGAAGGTTTTATTTGTTGGACAAATGATAATATCTAAGACAAGCATGTTAGTATAATTGGTTGGTAAATTTCATATTTGTCAATGATTGGTGAGCTTTGAATTTGAGAATACACTTTTTTGTTTATAATTTGGATTTATAAATAATTTATTGATTAATCATTAATATAATATAATTAAATTGATTGTTTTCTTATTGTAGTTAGTTATCATGGCTCAAGAGCTCGAAAATACCAACATTTCAATGACATTTAATTTAAGAGAGGATGAAGGTTGCCTGCCCAACACAAATATTCGTTGAAACAGAAACCATCATCCCAATTTGTGGAGTGATGATTTTATACAATCTCTTAAGTCGCCATATGGGGTATGAAATATTAGTAAATATAAAAGTTTATAAATCATAAAAAAGATAGTATTATATTTTGTATTCTTAAAGCTAATATAAAATTTTTTATTGTTATTTGTAAGCAGGCACCCTTGTACTCTGAACGTAGGGAAATCATGATTAAAGAGATTGATGATATATTTTTAAGAGTTGGAGATGAAGCGGAAAAATTTAATCTACTTGATTGGATTTGGTTGGTTGATGTTGCACAATACTTGGGAACAGATCGATACTTCCATGAGAGAATCAAAGTAACACTTGATTATGCTTACGAGTATGTTTATCTCCTTAAGCTAGAGTGTTACAATTACATTTAGGCATGTGATTTAAACATTAAATACCTTGGTGCATATAATAACATTTTTTAACATGTTCCATTGTCAAATCATTTTATCATTATTAGGCATTTGAATCAAAATGTTATTGGTGATCTCAACACAATAGCATTGGGATTTCAGACACTTCGGATGAATAGATATGATGTCTCGACAGGTGTTGATTTTTTTTCTGAAATGATCTTTTTAGGAATGATTTTTTTTTGAAATGATTTTTTAGCAATTTTTTAATAAATTAACCAAATATTCCATATTTGAGCAGACGTATTTCAAAACTTCAAAGATGAAGATGGAAATTTATTTTTCTTTGGATTTGGTAAAGAAGATGCAGAGATATCAAGTATGTTGAATTTATATAGAGCTTCCCAGATTAATTTTCTTGGCAAAAATATCTTGGAAGACATTGAAGTTTTTACGTCTACATACCTTCAAAATGTTGTGAAGGAACATAATGAGAGAAAAGGAGAAGAAAACCCACTCTTAATGGAGGAAAGCATTTTCCCATGCCTTAGCTTCTTGGTTGTTGAATATTATTAGGTGTTATTAACTTATATATTCATGTGATACTAATAATAAGATCATACCATCTACAGGTTGAGTATGCTTTGAAATATCTCATTGAGATTGATTAAGAGAGAAGAGTTGATCCTCTCCACTTAAAACTTCTATGTATTGAAGCTTTGGAGTCCCTGAGGCTCCTCCTCTACTCTTTGTCTTATTGATCTTTCTAAAAATTGATCTTTGAGAGTGATATGGATCTCCTATCAAACACTCTTGATGATATTCTCAAGAAAATCCACTTTAATAACATGTTATAAATGACAATAGAGCCCATGGGTCTTCATCCTAGACACCATCAATATAAAGTATTCAGAGAAGAGAGAGACTCACCAATAAAGTCATTGTATTAATACATATAATATACAATGTATGTGTGAAACCAATAAATGTTGAATTAGAATATGACTCTCTAAAAGACTACATCTCATCTAGTTCAAGAGATGGATATAAGCTCCATTACTTTCGAGATGAACACAAATGGTTCTTATATAGGAAAAGTAAGATGTGAGTGAGAGATTATTATTAGTGGAGTGAAATATGATATTATTTTCCAAGTTTAACCTAACCCTTATAAAAAATGTGAGGATAACTACCACATTAATTATGCATTTAATAATTATATGCACATAATAATTCACATCTTGGTAAGACATCTACCTAAAGTGGACTTACATCAAGTGTAAATATGACACACTCTAACACCTAATTTGCTCAAGAAAAATCAACATTTTAGATAGATTGTGTCACCATATTTCAAATCATTAATTATTACTCCCATAATAATACATACAACAATCAGATAATCAAGGTTTATTATAGGTGCCTGATTATACCAGTAGTGTGTAGGAACACTCAAAAACTACTTTTCAATTTTAATACATATACATTAGGTTAGAATACATATGTTTCATGGGCCAGTCAATATGGTAAATATAAAAGAGCCATTTATAAACACAAATCAATCGTAAGGTTATACCTAAAAACACATTGGTAAGTCCCTACAAACTTAAGAAATCCTTTAACACTCTTTTGAGGCTTTATGACAAAGGGTATCAAAAATGTTAAGGTCATGTACACCAAAGTTTTGAATGATACTCATTAATGGTCACCAATTTTGGTTAACATGCACCTTAAACCCTAAATCGTAAGCCTTAAACCCTAAATCTATTGATTTATCCTAAATTAACATTATTTAGAGTAAAAATTAGGATCACAATGCTTGATTTAGCCCAAATCACATCACTAAAATCCCCAATTGACTAATTACCTAAATATGTGATGATATTGGGGCTAATCGAGCCTAAAATCACATTATATAGTTATAAATATGTTCAACAAGCTCAAATTATCTTGGTTCAACCCTATACCCTAAAACATAAATATAATATACTATAGCCTAAGCACTAAACACTAAACCCTGAATCGTAAATGTTATCACGTCATCCATCCTTATCCCACAACCAAGAGAAAGTCTAATCCAAATCCTTATCCAAGTCTTAAACCTAATCATCATTGTTAGTCTATCCAAGTCTATCTTAAGTCCACAATCACATCCTGATCATCCTAGTCCAACCCATCCACTAAGCACTCATCCCATTATTAGATATGACATTGTAACATTGTATGTAGATACTTGTGTGTGTGTCACTTGTTTGTTTTATTTGTTTTGTTTTCATGCCTTTCATCATGTATATATCTTGTTTGTCTTATGCTTTATTCTTTATTAAAAAGGATGTCATGAGGTCATACAAGGCTAGAGTAATGATTATAATTTCCCTCGATGAACCAAAGTTTTCCATTTGCCCATGCACTTTGGCATAATGTCCTCGTGGTCATAGTTATATCATAGGGCATACTTCCAAGTGTTAGATTTATCATATTTCTTAAAATATAATGATCCTTACGAAATTTATGATGGCTTGATCATGCACACCCTCATCATTCATCTAATCGTCTCATCATCCCTTTTTGTAATCACTAATATACTCCTCTTGACCCATCTAACTAACATACAATATTTTAATCTTCATCTCATAATCTACATAATTATCCTATAATCACTAAAATCACCATTTAATCACTAATCCTCATCATCATCATCATCATCATCATCATCATCATCATCATCATCATCATCTTCTAGTCAGAACTACATTGGCCTAAGGTCTTTTCAGACTATGTAGATAACACTTGGCCATGTTTTAATAGCTCAACCACTATCTCTATAATCCATACTCATCTCCTAGTCTTTTGTTTTCTAGATCACATCCTTTATTTTCTCTTATCCTCTTCATTATATTGATCGATTTACCTTTAAGCTACACCCATCATCAATATTATCAAATCATCATCTTAGCTTATCCCGTAGCTCTCCCTTCCATGCATCATTGTTTGGGATACATCTAAAGCTTGAGGCATTTTAATCCTATAATTATCATGTTATTATTTATTCCCCCTGAGGATGTCTTGACAATTGTGAAACCCATCATCTTAAGTCCTTATGCATGTGTCTTTACCAGGGCAATCATCAATTTGTAGCTCACTACTCAGGTCGATCATCTTCTTCATCTGCTATCTCACACTTGGCATCCCATCCCCTCATCTATCCATTTAATCCCACCCCTCATTTCTTATTTTGAGTGGCCATCCATCTCATTCTTCCCTGCATGTCCCCTTGAGGGAGCATCATATCCCCTAACATCACATCTACTAACATTCATCCATGACATGGTTTTTCTTTGAATGACCATTACTTCCTCCACTTTAATCACTCACAATGCCCTTTAAAAGAGGTGAAAAATGTATGCTTATAAATTTTCTCACTTATATTATAGTCACTAATATTCCTATTAGTCAACACTAATTCTACTTAATCTAATTTATCCTACTAATTTATTTACTTTTTAGTCATTTTTCTAATGTCCCCTTATTCATATTTTATCATTATATTAACCTTATTCATCCCCACCAAATAATTAATTTATCCTAAATCCTCATTCTCCTAATCTAACCCCACTTACCTTTTATTTGGGAATTTTAAATTCATAATGTCCTACCTACTAACCTATGCCTAGGCTCTCCTACACCTCTAGTCCCTAATCACCCACCTAATCCCTATCTAATCCCATATTTAAGCCTAATTAATCCCTAATAAGATTATATAATTTGAGGACTATAGAATCCTCTCGATTATAACCCTTTGTCTCTATAATCCTCTAAATCTATAGGCTTTTAAGGAATTTTAAATTCCTTGGATAATTCTTATCCATTGATCTCTTTAACCTAACTTCAAATTTCCACCATAGATTCTTCCCTCTTTCTATTTAAACAGATCCTCTACTAAATGAAAGGCCAATATAAGCTATCTAACTTCTCCATGTCAATTTAGTTATTGAATACTTCATAAAACATCCTTATCATGCCTTCATAATGTCACAAATATGAGTCAAGGTATATCAATCTAATCTCAATCTCTTTTTGTTTTGCATTCTGTTTGATCATGGTGTAAGAAATTTAGCTTTAAGATCATAGTGTTGGTTTTGAATTATATCCATCCATTTTTATTTTGGTTCTAATGGCTCTATCAGTTTACCTAATAGTTAGATATTTGAGTGTTTAAATTGTGTAATTTAATCCATAGAGCTCAAATTATAACTATAGTGACACTTTTAGCATATAATAGAGCTAATCACAAGTAAAATAAACATAAATTATTGGTTAGATGTGTAAGGCCCATAATACAACTTACATTGCCACAATCACACATTTTTTATTTGAATTAGAGATAGATTAGTAATCACCAACAAATGTGCCTAAAATTAGTTACATTTAGCTTGGTTGCAATTGAATATGTTGTTTTATGTCTCTTTTGGCCAAGAAGGGACCTAATTGTAAGTAAACTTGGAATAAATTGGTGGTGAGGTGTGCATGGGTTACCAATATGACATATACTTCCCCATGCATACCACTTTGACATGAATTCAATTTCAATTAGAGTGACCACCCACACATGTTTTTATTACATGTTGTTCATGTGTTTTCCATTGTTGTTGAATAGGATTTCCATTGAATTGTCACAAATAATATCCATGCATTTTTGTTTTGGAAAAAAGATAAAAGTCTGTCAAGGGTGACTATTTGTTGTGCTGCTTAATTTGTGAACATTGTGTTTCCTGACACTTTTTATGTTTGTGAAGATTGTGGTACATTAATTTTTTTACATTGTGTTTCTTAACATAATATGTTTTTGAAGTTTGTAAAGCTCGTACAATTATTATTTTCCAAAGTTTGTGAAGTTTGTAAAGATCAATTTTTATTGCTTCTATTGTTTACATGTGTTGTTCATGCTTATTATCTATGGGTGATGATGACAAAATTATGTTTCACAGTTGACTATGGAGAAAAAAAATGGATAACTCACTTTTAGGTGAAATTATTTATAATTTCATTAATCTTATGATCCATTTATAGACTTAATGAAAGATAATAAATACAATTAATTACATATATAAGAAGTAAAATCAATTATAATACATTATCAAACTAAACATCTCTAATGGTTTTCCAGGCTTTACTCCATTAATGTGGTAAATTAATGTCACCTTACATGCCACCAACAAACATCTCTGCCTATCTTTAACAATAGAATAAAGTGATGAAACATTATGTGTAGGTGTGTTACCTGTAATTTAATTTTAATGGAAGTCCTAGAGGTTTTCTTAGTGCATGTCACTATGTGCTTTATATATGTGTCGCATTTGTATTTTCCTACACAATATGGGTTAGGAGACTTAAATTTTATGGTATGTAGATGGAATTCATGTAGGTTTTCATTCACATATGAGTAAAATTTATTGTTTTTAAATCAAAATTTATATTTTCACTTCCATTCAAGTAAATATTGACTCAGATGTATCAAACCAGAATCTTATTTGAATTCTTGTTGCTATATTCCTGTCAATTAATGTTGTCATGTTATTAATTCACATTTTCAAAATTACAAACATTATTTGCGATATCTATTGTTGATAGATTACTAAATTTTTAATGCTATGTTCCATGTTAATAGAGTAATTTTCATTTTTTCTATGTTCTTATGATATTCTTTGATTTCTTTCATAGTAGGCTCAACATTACTTGATTATTATGTATGTCCCTTTTCTATTACATGAAAATTTATTGAGCATCTCTATGAGATCATTATGTTGTGTGTGTGACATTTTAGCATGTCCGTTACTTATAACACTTGCCCTCATTAGTGTGCAATACTTGCTTATACAACATTTAAACATGTCTATTATATGCATCCCATTGGCCTTATCATATGGAAATATTGCATGTTGTGTTTGAGTGATTGGTTAGTTTAAATAATGATGAATTTACATCATTGTATGCTTGAAATGTTGATGTCTTTTTTATACTTCCATATGTATGTATTAACATTGAATAATTCCAAAAATTGACTCAAATTTATATGGATCAAAAACCACATGATTTAAATACATAGTCGATCCACTTCCTCATTTTTCTATGTTCTTCCAAATATAAGAAAAAAAGATGAAATAGAAAAGTCATTGCAATCAATAGACTGATAAACCCCAGGTGATATCCCATTGCCAAAAATTGACATGTCTTCTATAAATAAATATAATTAATGTTGTTTTATCTATGGAACATCATATTTTATTTTCTAAAGGTGAAGCTATGATAATAGACCACACTTAAAAAAAAATTAGATGCATGAATTTAGACTTCTTTTGACAGTTTATTATATTAAAATATTTAGTATCCATCCAATATTTATTTATTTTCTACTTTATTTGATGATGCATCATTATACCCAAGGAACAACAGTTGTTTTTATTAAAAACACCAAGGATAATTTTATAACTGCTATAGTAAAACATTGACAACATATCCATGCAATACCTGATGATAAACATGTTAAAGACTCAAATATATTTGCTTCCAATTTGAGGGAAACAAGTTAATATTGGACAAAACACTATATTAAACAAACTAACATGATTGATCATTTAAGATATCCTACATTTTTATTCATGTTTAAGTGTTGTTGAAACCAAATAACCTAATTTGCATAGTGCAATGCCTTCGAAACGTCCTAAAGATTCACATCAACCTTATTTTTAGAAAATGATTTTTTTAAATCTTCAATCCAAATCATAAATCCATTTATATACATCATATATTTATAATATTTCATAAAGCATAAGACCACCGGTATATGTATGTAATAAACTACTTCATTTCATGTTTTGTTTTTCAAAAACTAGATTGTTCTATTCAACCTTATATAACTAAGTAATATTTTTAGGTATTTCACCATTTAATATTCATTCTTAAACATTGTAATACCTATGTGTCTCCAATATAATTTCCTTACCAAAATCCTATAAAAATGTGATGTCTTAAAATTATTTTCTCACCCTTATTCGCCTCAATAGCCCCCATAATCCACTTAGCATAAAGAGTAGTTCTTTGTCTATAGATTTCAATAATTTCCATGCATCTATTGAATCAAGTGGAAGAGATCAAATAGCCCAAAAAACCATTTTGAAATCTATAAGATTAATTAGCATTAACTCTAAGAAAATATCTACATAATTTTTCTAACTTGTCATAGGATGCTTTGATGGAGCCCCAAAAGAAGAGTAGTAGACATGAGTGGCTTCAATAGACTTGGTATGACTTTGAAATTTTATTACTAAAAAAGAGATATTAAAATTTAAAAGGATTTTTTTTTCCAATATTTCAATCACATATTACCATATTTTTTTGTGACATATGTCAAAGTAAAAGTGAATACTTATCAATTTGAACTTCTCCACCATTTTGATACATTTCCATTAAAATCCTTTAAAATAATCTAGAAATGGAATAATAATATGTCTATAGCATTGTGTTTTATCCCATTACAGACTAGATCCAGATGCTTTGTAGAAAATGTTAAGGAAACATAATGCTTATTTGAAAGAGGCCTCATGCTATACAAGCATGAGGAATAAATATTTAAAAAAATTCCTTTCGATTAATTGAGTGGTGTGATCAGGAATGGAAATTCCCCTAATCAAACCCCATTTAGTTCTGCATGTAAACCAATATCTAAACCATTCATCTACAAAAATATGTAATAAACTACTTCATTTCATGTTTTGTTTTTCAAAAACTAGATTGTTCTATTCAACCTTATATAACTAAGTATTATTTTTAGGTATTTCACCATTTAATATTCATTCTTAAACATTGTAATACCTATGTGTCTCCAATATACTTTCCTTAACAAAATCCTATAAAAATGTGATGTCTTAAAAGTATTTTCTCACCATTATTCGCCTCAATAGCCCCCATAATCCACTTAGCATAAAGAGTAGTTCTTTGTCTATAGATTTCAATAATTTCCATGCATCTATTAAATCAAGTGGAAAAGATCAAATAGCCCAAAAAACCTTTTTGGAATCTATAAGATTAATTAGCATTAACTTTGAGAAAATATCTACATAAATTTTCTAACTTGTCATAGGATGCTTTTGATGGAGCCCCAAAAGAATAGTAGTAGACATGAGTGGCTTCAATAGACTTGGTATGACTTTGAAATTTTATTGCTAAAAAAGAGATATTAAAATTTAAAAGGATTTTTTTCTCCAATATTTCAATCACATATTACCATATTTTTTTGTGACATATGTCAAATTAAAAGTGAATACTTATCAACTTGAACTTCTCCACCATTTTGATACATTTCCATTAAAATCCTTTAAAATAATCTAGAAATGGAATAATAATATGTCTATAGCATTGTGTTTTATCCCATTACAGACTAGATCCAGATGCTTTGTAGAAAATGTTAAGGAAACATAATGCTTATTTGAAAGAGGCCTCATGCTATACAAGCATGAGGAATAAATATTTAAGAAAATTCCTTTCGATTAATTGAGTGGTGTGATCAGGAATGGAAATTCCCCTAATCAAACCTCATTTAGTTCTGCATGTAAACCAATATCTAAACCATTCATCTACAAAAACATTTAATGTATGGGTCATAATGAAAGCTTTTTAGATAGATTATAAAATACAAAAGATGTTGGACCTATGTCCATTGATTGTCCAACAAGATAAGTCCTCTTAGAAGAAAGTTTAAATAGAAAACACAAAAACCTTACGAAACCCTAATGCTTTATGGATGGAGAGAATGAAATCCACTCAATACAATCATAATATTTTTCAAAATCAAGTTTGAGGAAGATGGTCCCTTTCTGAGAGGCATGGGCCCATTAAACTTCTTCCTAGATAACAATGATGTTGTCCTGAATATAATTTTTTTTGATAAATGTAGTTTTATATATTCTAATGATAGCATGTAAGATATTTTAAAGGAAAAGAGCTAAATATTTAGTGATACTTTATAGGAGACATTGAAAAGGGTGATTGTCCTCGAACTGGTAAAGAATTATAGATTGCATGCATAAAAAATGAAATTAATTTTGACTTTTTGATGTTGGCCTCTAAAGATATTTTTTGTAAAGATTCTTTGTAATCCTAAATCAAGTTAGGTCCAAAAAAATACCATGTTGTTTTGTAAAATTCAAAACTAAAACCATCCACTCTTGGCACCTTATCATTAGCCATACATTTACCAATAGTATAAATCTCATCCAGAAAAAAGAATGCCTTACAAAGGTTTTGAGTTGAAGGCCTTAATTTGAAAGGCACTACATTTAAATGTTCTTATAAGTATCAAAATATCTGTACCATGTTTTCCTAGGCTTGGATCATCAATTTATAGTGGACTTGAAAGGTTGAGTAAATAATTGGCACAATAAGGAGGAGACTATGTGTAGTTTGGATAGAATTTATTTCCTCTTTTAGCCTATTTAGATTTGATATATTTGAAAACTATTTAGAGGCATAGTTAGTAAGTTTGAACCAATGCAATTAGGCTCAAATTCGATCACCTATGTTCATGTAGCCCTCCAAAATTTGAAGTTTATGTTTAATATTACATATACATTTTTTATGTCAAGTTAATTTTAACTTTAAAAAATCTAGTGTTATTAAAATTAAAAATTACATCCTTTCTGACATAGCTTGCACCTTTAGGGAAACTGCTACATATATTTATAGGCTTTTTCTGTTCTTATTTTAAGAAAATATAACAACAACCATTGTCTTTGTAATAGTAGTGATCACTTCTCTTTATTTAATGAATAGAGGAGAGCTAAAACTACCAAAATGACCACAGGTGTTGGTAATTTTGGGTAGTCTATTGGACTACGATTCAAATCCCCACCAATACCTATATACTCTATCTAATGTATCTCAAATTAAGGACCACACCATTATTATAAATTCATTTATGGAGGTTACAAATACCATACTAAAGAGTCTAAGTTATGCTAAAAGGTATGTAATTTTTATTTTTGGTAAAGTGGGGTTATATAAAATGAAAGTGTAAATTGATAAGCATACCTCACTTAAAATCTAGTATAATTTTTGTGCACAATCTATTAAGTAATAATAATCTCATATTCATTTTAAAAATCTTTCTAAAACATGTTTTTACTAACCAATACTCCCTAAGATTTTATGATTTTTTTTCTAGAGGGATAAATAAGATACTTATAAAGACAAGTCCCAATTGTTGCCACTTTTTCTTCTAGGGTTTAGAGTATGGTGTTTTTGTTTGTTCTTATTCTTAATACAGTTCCTTCAAGTGTAAATATATCAGCAAAATTTATAAACATAAGCTAAAAGATAGACTCAAGACCTTAATTTCTTATCCCCACCCCAATGACATTACAATATTGATTCAAGCCACACATCTGATGTGAAGCTTTGATGCAATCAAGTCAACTATCATGATGTCCTCATCCACCCTTGACAATAGAAAATAACCAATCAAATATGTTACTACCATACAAGCTACAAACTTATTTGTAGTGGATGTAATTCATGTAAATTAAATAAATGCCCCAAATCTAAGTTTGAGGTATGATATGGGACCTATGGTATATGATATACCCTAAAATACCCTTTCATTACCCCTTGTCATGACCGCCTAGCTCACCTTAAAATATTTCATCACTTTCACGTTCTATATGACTTTGCTCTTCCTCACCAATTTTCCATCACTCAAGCTCACTATGAAAAAAAATGCCTCCTCTTACACAACTCATTGCCACATCGTATGAAGGAACATATGTCCGCATATTTTATCATCACCTCCACTAAAAGTAAATGATCGTTAATGCTGTACAATTTGACTGTATATTGCTAGATGTGCATTAAAATATCCATCCATTTTAAAAAGCCAGATTTCTGAATACCTAGCGGCAATTGCTGTCCTTTTGGTGGCAACTCATTGAGGCGTAATGTTTAATGACTATGATCCAAAGTATAGTCTTTTCGAATATAATTTACCCCTAACCAGTGAGGTGGCTGGCACATATTGAGTTACAAAGGATAAAAGTAGTAGCTGATACATAATGGACACGAGTTCGTGTTATAGTTGTAGGTTGCATAGCAGCAAGTGCATACTCTGTCAAGTTCTTGGTCAGTGGTAAGAGTTTGGGGATGAGAGTCAGATATGAACAACTTTAGATATCAAAGAAAAAACAAATATAATATTTTGGAGTGCCAATGTCTAAGGAATGTTTGTGTGATGGCGAAGTATCATTTCATTAGAAATATGTGCACGCGTGTACGCTTAAGTCATACAAAACTATAACCTGTACATGAATGAAGAGCACTATAACTTGTAGTGAGTAAGAGGGATGGTTATTAATATGTAAATGAGTGCAGATGAAATAAGGTCAAATAATCCTTGAATCATGTAATATGTCTTCATTCAAATTTTGAAAATTATCGTTGAGAGTTTTAAATTAATCCCTATATTATATTTTGAATAATGAGTAAATGAAGGTTTTCGTGTGCTATTCTTGTAAGAATACTTTCATTATTAATTGTATACGTTAATTTGATTATCAATTATCAATTGTATATTTTAATTTGATTATCAATTATCAATTGTTCATGATCAAAATAAAGTAGAACAATGTATGATTAGAAGAGAAATAAAAATACTTTTCTCAACCATTTTCAAGAGAAAAAATAATTAGAAGAGAAAGTAGAAAACTTAAAAAAGTTCATTAACAATAGTAATTGTCATTTGGGTGTAATATTTAAAGGCATTTTAAATATATTTTTATGGCCTTGACAAAGATGAAATACACTGGGAAATCTTTTATGAAAGATTGGATGCTTATAATATCCAACTACCACCTATACTATTTGATTATGTAATAATTACCATCTTTACTATTTCGTTATGAAATTTTATAAAATATATAATTATTTATTTTACATTTGAGTACTTTAAAAGTGTAAATGAAGTTGAATTCAACATATTAAAGAAGGTTTTGTTTGTTGGACAAATGATAAAATCTAAGATAAGTGTGTTAGTATAATTGGTTGGTAAATTTCATATTTGTCAATGATTGGTGAGCTTTGAATTTGAGAATACATTTTTTTGTTTATAATTTGGATCTATAAATAATTTATTGATTAGTCATTAATATAATATAATTAAATTGCTTGTTTTCTTATTGTAGTTAGTTGTCATGGCTCAAGAGCTCAAAAATACCAACATTTCAATGACATTTAATTTAAGAGAGGATGAAGGTTGCCTGCCCAACACAAATATTCATCAAAATGGAAACCATCATCCCAATTTGTGGAGTGATGATTTTATACAATCTCTTAAGTCGCCATATGGGGTATGAAATATTAGTAAATATAAAAGTATATAAATCATAAAAAAGATAGTATTATATTTTGTATTCGTAAAGCTAATATAAAAGTTTTTATTGTTAGTTGTAAGCAGGCACACTTGTACTCTGAACGTAGGGAAATCATGATTAAAGAGATTGACGATATATTTTTAAGAGTTGGAGATGAAGCGGGAAAATTTAATCTACTTGATAGGATTTGGTTGGTTGATGTTGCACAATGCTTGGGAATAGATCGATACTTCCATGAGAGAATCAAATTAACACTTGATTATGCTTACGAGTATGTTTATCTCCTCAAGATAGAGTGTTGAAATTACATTTAGGCATGTGATTTAAACATTAAATACCTTGGTGCGTATAATAACATTTTTTAACATGTTCCATTGTCAAATAATTTTATCATTATTAGGTATTGGAATCAAAATGTTATTGGTGATCTCAACACAACAGCATTGGGATTTCGGACACTTCGGATGAATAGATATGATGTCTCGACAGGTGTTGATTTTTTTCTTTTCTTAAATGATCTTTTTAGGAATGATTTTTTTTGAAATGAATTTTTTAGCAATTTTTTTGTAAATTAACCAAATCTTCCATATGTGAGCAGACGTATTTCAAAACTTCAAAGATGAAGATGGAAATTTATTTTGCTTTGGATTTGGTAAAGAAGATGTAGAGATATCAAGTATGTTGAATTCTTCCCAGATTAATTTTCCTAGCGAAAATATCTTGGAAGACATTGAAGTTTTTACGTCTACATACCTTCAAAATGTTGTGAAGGAACATAATGAGAGAAAAGGAGAAGAAAAGCCACTCTTAATGGAGGAAAGTATTTTCCCATGCCTTAGTTTTCTTGATTGTTGAATATTATTAGGTGTTATTAATTTCTATATTCATGTGCTACTAATAATAAGATCATACCATCTACAGGTTGAGTATGCTTTGAAATATCCATGGAGATGTAGTGTTCCTAGATGGGAGGCTAGGAACTATATTGAAATATTCAAATGACACAATCAAAATGGTTTTCTTTTCAATGGAATTTTAAAGTAAGCTTAAAGTTTGTATCATTATTGGTATTTGAGATTTCCCTTATAAACAAATATTTAATACAAATTTTGTGTTAAAATTTACTAAAATATATAAATTTTTGATGAGAATTAACATAAAACCAAAATTTAGTGTTGATAATACCCAAAAAAAATTCATATTAATAATTAATTTCAGGATGCCCCATGTTTATTGCCAAAAGTTGTTGGAGCTAACAATATTGGATTTCAATATTTTACAATCTCAACACCAGATGAAAATTAAGATGAAAATTTATTATGATAGATGGTGGAAAAATTTGAGCATAATTCAGTTAGATTTCTTCCATCATCGCCATGTGGAATTTTATTTTTGGTGGGTTTGTGCAATGTATGAGCCAGAGTTCGCAGTAAGTAGACATTGTTTTACTAAACTGGTTACTTGTCTATGTCTTCTTGATGACATTTACGATACCTATGGAACCCTTGATGAGCTGACTGTGTTTACCACAACATTGATAAGGTAATCAATTATAGAAGGTATTCTTTATTTATATTGATTCTTTGATTGATTTTCTAACTACTTATTTTTTTAATTCCAGATGGGACATGTCTATCATGGAAAACCTTCCAGATTATAGGAAAACTAGTTTCAAATTTGTATACCAGATACACAAGGAAATTTCTAGTGAAGCTGAGAAGAAACATCGTCCCTTTGTTCATAAATACATTCAAGATTGTGTAATCACTCTTATTTTTACTATGCATTATAATTTTATTAAAACCTACTAGTACATAATATTAATAATGTATATTTAATAAATTATTCATGTTTTATTAAAGATAATTTAAATATTATTTTTTCATGAGATATTATTAAATTATGTTAATTTAAAATGTATTAGACCAAATTAGTATGCATGATAAAAAATGTCAATATATACTTTTATATGTATAAAAATAGTTTAAAATTATGATTTATTGCATTTAATCATATTTTATCTTTACATAAAGACTTCATATTTACTACATTTTATTTCATAGGAAATTTTTATTTATTATCAATTTAGTTATATCAAAATATTTATAGTTAACTTTTAATATTATTAGTTATCATAGTGTGTAAAAAATTGAGACAAGTGTATGATTATAATCTTACATAGATTGCTTTCTTATGTGGTACCTACGAGTTCGATATGTTAGTATTTGCATTGATTTTTTAATATTACTATTAACTTTAGCCTATAAACATTATTTTTATTTTTTCTTATTTTAAAAAAATTTTGGTATGTTTTTTTTGTAGTGGGAGAGATACATTCTATCTTACTTTCAAGAAGCTAAATGGATAGTTTTTGATTGTACGCCAACACTTGATCAATATTTAGAGAATGGAATCACAAGTTTAGGGATGCGAGTGGTAATGATCCATTCATTGATATTAATGGACACTCTTTTATCTAAAAAGATTTTGGAGTGAATTGATTTTCCATCATCAAAGTTTCAAACTCTTATAGCATTGGTTACTCGACTAGTCGATGACATGACATATTTTGAGGTACTTAAGATTTAGATTATGTTTTATTTGAATTAAACATATTATTTATGTAATATATTATTATAGTGAAGGAAAATTATTAACTAATATATCTTCAAAAATTTTGAAGGATGAGAGAGCCCGTGGAGAGCTAGCTTCAAGCATACAATGTTATATGAAAGATAACCCCAGTTCTACAACAGAAGATGCTTTAAAGTATATCACATCTCATGTTGATAGTTGTCTACAAGAGTTGAATAAGGAGTTTCTTAAATCCTCTGATATGCCAACTTGTTGCAAGAACTTATATTTCAATGCTGTCATGAGGGGTATATTTTTATTTTACAATGATAATCATGGCATAAGTGTTTCTCATCATGAAGGGATGAAGGATGCCATAATGAAAGTTCTAATGGAACCAATAGTACCATAGGTTCAGAATATAGATTAGGAGATTAATTTATGAAGTAACATGCTAAATATTATACTTGAATGGCATAATAGCTTCAAACTATTGATTAGGAAATTAGTTTATGAAGTGATATATTGATATCATATTTGAGATCCAATTGTTGGTGCACATTTTCCTATGTAAGCTTATTATTTGTTATTATGAATTTAATGGATTTGGTTTAGGTTATTAAAATATACTCTTTATCCTAAACAATATTTTTTATATAAGTTATAATTTTAAATTATAATGAGTATTTGAGTCATCTCAAAATATATTAGAATTCTCAATACTTAAGTATTAAATTCACAAGATTTTTATTATTGATATTTTTATTTTATTTGTTTTCTACTATAAATTTTGGGTACCATGCATTTTATATAAAAAAGTCAATTATTTATTTTACTCTTTTATAATATCTATTTATTTTTAAAAGGAGCCATATTTAAATAAGGTTCATGTAGTGGCATTTCCCTATCGATAATTTGGAAACATATTGGAATTGTAGAAGACCTATTGAAATATACATAATGATTGTTTTGATAAAATGTCTTGAAGAAATATAATATGAATTTAAAAAATTAAAGTTTTTGGGTGTAGATCCAAACTACATAAATGTTGGTATAATGTGGAAGCATAATGTAAGCACTCAAACTATTTCAAAAAATATATTAATAAAACCCAAATTATCACTTTTTGGAGTTTAGATAAGTTATAATGGTAAACTCATGGATTTTTAAATTGATTTTATTTCGTATTTATACAAAAATAATGAAAATATCCATAAAAGGCCTCACACGATTATGTTATACAAAGATAGTCATTATGATATAAGCATGCACAGTCAACAATGTACTGAAATATAACTCAAGAAGTAAACAAATAATGTACTAAAATATCAAATTTAGGTGAATCAAAAATCAAAACTTTCTCTGTCTCTCTAAACATATGGAAATGTTTGATACATACAAAAATACTCTATAATATAAATAAGCTAAAAATCTCTTCCATAGAGCTCCATATATAAATATGCAACTGGTACATGAGTTTAACTAAAGGAATGAACCAGATATAGAAAAAATAAATGGGACTTATGAATAACTTCTCATTGAGATTGATTAAGAGAGAAGAGTTGATCCTTTCAACTTAAAACTTCTATGTATTGAAGCTTTGGAGTCCCTGAGGCTCCTCCTCTACTCTTTCTCTTATTGATCTTCCTAAAAATTGATCTTTGAGAGTGATATGGATCTCCTATAAAACACTCTCACTGATATTCTCAAGAAAATCCACTCTAATAACATGTTATAAATGACAACAAACCCCATGGATCTTCATCCTAGACACCATCAATTTTAAGTATTCAGAGAAGAGAGAGACTCACCAATAAAGACATTGTATTAATACATATAATATACAATGTATGTGTGAAACCAATAAATGTTTGTTTTATTTGTTTTGTTTTCATGCCTTTCATCATGTATATATCTTGTTTGTCTTATGATTTATGCTTTATGAGAAAGGATGTCATGAGGTCATACAAGGCTAAAATAATGCTTATAATTTCCCTCAATGAACCAAAGTTTTCCATTTGCCCATGCACTTTGGCATAATGTCCTCGTGGTCATAGTTATATCATAGGGCATACTTCCAAGTGTTAGATTTATCATATTTCTTAGAATATAATGAGCCTTATGAAAGTTATGATGGCTTGATCATCCACACCCTCATCATTCATCTAATTGTCTCATCATCCTTTTTTCTCATCACTAATATACTCCTCTTGACCCATCCGACTAACATACAATATTCTAATCTTCATCTCATAATCTACATCATTATCCTATAATAACTAAAATCACCCTTTAATCACTAATCCTCATCATCACCATCATCTTCTAGTCAGAACTACATCGGCATGAGGTCTTTTTAGACTATGTAGATAACACTTTGCCATGTTTTAATAGCTCAACCACTATCTCTATAATCCATACTCATCTCCTAGTATTTTGTTTTCTATATCACATCCTTTATTTTCTCTTATCCTCTTAATTATATTGATTGATTTACCTTTGAGCTACACCCATCATCAATATTATCAAATCATCTTAGCTTATCCCATAGCTCTCCCTTCCATGCATCATTGTTTGGTATACATATAAAGCTTGAGGCATTTTAATCCTATAATTATCATGTTATTATTTATTCCCCTTGAGGATGTGTTGACAACTATGAAACCCGTCATCTTAAATCCTTATGGATGTGTCTTTACCAAGGCCATCATCAATTTGTAGCTCACTACTCAGGTCGATCATCTTCTTCATCTTCTATCTCACACTTGGCATACCATCCCCTCATCTATCCATTTAATCCCACCCCTCATTTCTTATTTTGAGTGGCCACCCATCACATTCTTCCCTGCATGTCCCCTTATGGGAGCATCATATCCCCTAACATCACATCTACTAACATTCATCCATGACATGGTTTTTCTTTGAATGACCATTACTCCATCCACTTTAATCACTCACAATGCCCTTTAAAAGAGGTTCAAAATGTATGCTTATAAATTTTCTCACTTATATTATAGTCATTAATATTCCTATTAGTCGACACAAATTCCACTTAATCTAATTTATCCTACTAATTTATTTAATTTTTAGTCATTTGTCTAATGTCCCCTTATTCATATTTTATCATTATATTAACCTTATTCATCCCCACCAAATAATTAATTTTTTCTAAATCCTCATGATCCTAATCTAACCCCACTTACCTATTATTTGGGAATTTTAAATTCCTAATGTCTTACCTACTAACCTATGCCTAGGCTCTCCTACACCCCTAGTCCCTAATCCCCCACCTAATCCCTATCTAATCCCATATTTAAGCCTAATTAATCCCTAATAAGATTATATAATTTGAGGATTATAGAATCCTCTCTATTATAACCCTTTGTCTCTATAAGCCTCTAAATCTATAGGCTTTTAAGGAATTTTAAATTCCTTGGATAATTCTTATCCATTGATCTCTTTAACCTAACTTCAAATCTCCACCATACATTCTTCCCTCTTTCTATTTAAATAGATCCTCTACTCCATGAAATGCCAATATAAGCTATCTAACTTCTCCATGTCAATTTAGTTATTGAATCCTTCATAAAACATCCTTATCATGCCTTCATAATGTCACAAATATGAGTCAAGGTATATCAATCTAATCTCAATCTCTTTTTATTTAGAATTCTATTTGATCATGGTGTAAGAAATTTAGATTTAAGATCATAGTGTTGGTTTTGAATTATGTCCATCCATTTTTATTTTGGTTCTAATGGCTCTATCACTTTACCCAATAGTTGGATATTTGAGTGTTTAAATTGTGTAATTTAATGCATAGAGCTCAAATTTTAACTACAGTGACACTTTTAGCATATAATAGAGATAATCACAAGTAAAATAAACATAAATTATTGGTTAGATGTGTAAGGGTCACAATACAACTTACATTACCACAATCGCACATTTTTTATTTGAATTAGAGATAAATTAGTAATCACAAACAAATGTGCCTAAAATTAGTTACATTTACATTGGTTGCAATTGGATATGTTGTTTTATGTCTCTTTTGGCCAAGAAGGGACCTAATTGTAAGTAAACTTGGAATAAATTGGTGGTGAGGTGTGCATGGGTTACCAATATGACCTATACTTCCCCATGCATACCACTTTGACATGAATTCAATTTCAATTAGAGTGACCACCCACACATGTTTTTATTACATGTTGTTCATGTGTTTTCCATTATTGTTGATTAATATTTCCATTGAATTGTCACAAATAATATCCATGCATTTTTTTTTGGAAAAAAGTTAAAAATTTGTGAAGGGTGAATGTTTTCTGGGCTGCTTAATTTGTGAACATTGTGTTTCTTGACTTTTTATGTTTGTGAAGATTGTGCTACATTATTTTTTTTACATTGTGTTTCTTAACATAATATATGTTTTTGAAGTTTGTAAAGCTCGTATAATTATTATTTTCCAAAGTTTGTGAAGTTTGTAAAGATCAATTTTTATTGCTTCTATTGTTTATGTGTTGTTTATGTTTATTATCTATGGGTGATGATGACAAAATTATGTTTCACATTTGACTATGGAGAAAAACAATGGATAACTTGCTTTTAGGTGAAATTATTTAAAATTTCATTAAGCTTATGATCCATTTATAGACTTAATGATAGATTATAATTAAAATTAATGACATATATATCAAGTAAAATCAATTATAATACATTATCAAACTAAACATCTCTAATTTCATTACATTTCTTAATACCATTCTTTACTTATATAAGAAGTTAAATACATTTCATTTCATTATTTTATGGTAAAACAAAACTTAAACCATCTAAAGTTTAAAAATTGAGCTGTACCCTTCATTCTCTATCTTTGAAGATAGGGGAGTCATTGTTGGTCCTTCAAGGACCGTGTCCTTAGTGAGATTTTCTATGATGTTAATAGAAAGAGGAGTGATACCACATAAACCAATTAGTGTTTAAATGTTTATCATGCCATTCAATATCTGATGTTGTTCTAGTATAGGGTTGGATCCCATGCTATAACTCCTTCACATCTATAATTCTCTTCTGGGCTTCTTGAATAACTTCTCTCTTTTCTATTGCTCTCTCTTTTTCTCCTTTTCTTGCCTTGGTTGTATCTTCTCCTACTCCTTCATATGTATTTTTTTTTTCATTTTAAAGTTTTTGATTTTCCCTTATCTCCCTCTCAACTTGCCTGAAGGCTTTCCTATCACTAGCTTTTTGTTTCTTCATTGCCTTCAATTCTTCATTTTATTTCTTACGGGTCTCATGTTCTATAAAAAATTGGTGATGCTGGTCTGATATGAGAATTTATGATTGAAATCTTAGCTTGAGTGTAATTTTTACTAATTTTTCTTATAATCTAAGTTCCATATGAAATTTCAAAAATTCCAACATTGGCGTTCAACACTCATTACCATATGCTTGACTACATTTATTTATTTCTATAATCTTCTCATTGGAATATATATTAATGGTTTCATCATCTACACTCCATTATCCATTTAGTGCATAGTAATGAACTATTTTTGGTGGAATGAAAGGAGGTAGTGGTGACATTGAGATAGTGACATCATTTTTAATAATTTCATAATTTAGACCTAGATTTACTACTCCCTAACTTAACCAATCAGATGGGATTACTTGCTTAAGCAAACTTAAACTATCTTAGTTGAAACTAAATGATGCATCTATTTCATTACAATGTAATTTAAATCCCCTTCACTATTAATGTCTATAACATTTCAATGAGTTGTTTCATGTTCAACACTTTCTGCATTGGCACCATTTACTACATTTACTATTTCACCTTCTTCACCTCAGAAAATATTACCTTCCTTCATTTGCTCCATCTTCTCCATTGTAGCTTTAATGTCTTCCTTAGTCAGACCTATCAACCTCATAAAATTTTATGCAACACTTACCTCATCCTCTTCCACATGGAACATTGCACTTATATTCATATCATTAGATAGTGCCTCTGGGTCAAGGGGACGTATACCTATCTATCAAAATCTAGATTTGATATTCTTTGTAGTTAGTGCCATCCTCATATTTATGGTACCCAAAGTGGCCAGTTATTCTCTCTTTATATTGAAACCATGGTACATATTCATCCATGCCATTCTTTCATGATTGAAGTAGGATTTGAATGGACCAAAGACACTTACATCAAGTAGATGTAATTTGTGGCTAGTATATGCATGTAATGTAAGGAGATATATCCCAAAAGCTTTAGCCTTTGGAATCATTGAAAGTGTGATATGTTTTCATGCCCTTAAAAAATGATAAGATGTATATTACTTGGTGAAAATCCTCTATGTAAAAATATAACAAAATGATGTATCCAATTCATGACCAGTTCTTTTGTCATCCAAGCATGGGCTTGGGCAGCCATGCATGCACCTAATTGACACACAATAATGAAATTCTAAAATTACCTCTTTGATTTTAAGAGAAGGAATGTTTAGATTCTTTCCCAAACTTCATTCACATTTACTAAAATAGTTATCCATTCTCTTCTCTTTGATATTATATGTGGTACACTCCTTACCCCTTTCTTAGCAATGACTCACATGTCATAATTCCTTCCAACTTGCACCCTTGTCTCATTGTAATTCCAAATTTTGTATGGCCCATAATTTAATTTAGCATATAATGTTTTCAAGTTCTTATATAAATTTCTCATAATGGATGGCCCTTGCATGATAACCTTATCTCTACCTAGTCCTCTGTTGTTCTCATAAACAATTTAGGGTGCCTATTTTTGAATCCTTTCTATCATGATTTATTGAGGAAACCATCATTAAAAGTGTTGGGCATACTTTCACATATGTGGGCCATCTGTGACTTCAAATGTGATATGTTCAACCCGTGCCCCATGTCGGTTAAGTCCTTAAACAATTGCACTATATCACTTTCTTATGCTATTGATAGAATAATGGGTTTGCCCTTCTTATTAATAGATGTGATTCATTTTATCAAATTAAATAAAGTACTTGTTTTGATGCCCTACTTAACCACTACTTCATTTATGGAGTAATTATTATGGTTCACATTTCCCATTGGACTTTCCATATCTTCCATTGTCCAGTCCAACTGTAATTACACACATGCATTGGCAGTAACATATGTGTTGGCCTTTTTATCTACATGGTTGGCCGAGGGGTATATCGTATGCTTTAAAGTGGGTTGCAAAACTCTATTAACATATTCATCAACATATTTAGGAATTTTGAATCTTATTTTCTTCATATTTGCACATTACCATTGTCAGATTAATTGCATCATCTTCTTCACATTCCTCACACTTAATAATAAAAATCAAGAAATTGTATAAGTAACTAAAAATATAATGGAAAACATAAGACAAAAAACTAAGGGAAAGAATGTTTGGATAATTTAAAGTGTGAATGAATAATACAACTAGGATAAATCACATAAACATATGACAAGCATAGTAATATGAGTTGAGAGAAGGATTTTATTTAAATACATTTGAATGGACATTTAATGGTATGTTAATGACATTATTAATTTTATTGGCATGTGAATGGAAACCTATGTGGATTATATGCACATAACAATAATGTTAATTGTTACAAACATTCTTAATTTTGCTATAAAGATAACCATTTACTGCTATGCGGATGGAAACCTATGTGGATTCCATTCACATACAAGTAAATGTTAATTTTTGTGGACATTCTCATCCTCAAACATGGCACATCATTTTATATTAATGACTCATAGTAATTTAAGCCAAAACTAAGATAATGTGTTCATTTAAAAATTATTAGTGGTCATAATTTTAAACCTAGGGGTTTAATTTTGCCTCCTTAGGTGAGCCCATTAGATAAGATCAGAGAGGGAACAAAAAGAAACAAAAAATTTATTTGACATGAACATATGAAAAACACATCAACATATGGTTGTTCACTACTAGGATAATTGAAATGGACCTCATAAATGGGGAGTCTTTAATGATTTTCACTACTATGGGGTGACTTTCAATGATTCATGTAGTGAAGCATCTTTAGGGCTTCCATAAACATTAGATTATAATTAACTTATAAAATTTGAATGAATTACACAACAAAATTAATTGACAGGTACATATGAGAATAACATATTTTGGTATGTGCATGAATACCATTTGGGATTACATCTACACAATAGTGAATGTTGCATCTTATAACTCATGTCATGTAAGGATATATAAATGCAACATATAAATGATTCACTTAGTGACATGATTTTTAAAAAAATATAAGGATTCCATTAAAATACAAGAAAATTTGGAGTAAGATGTGAATGAAAACATGTGGATGATGTGGGTTTTTAATTGGGTAACATTTCATCCCTCCAACAAGCATATTCCAATAAAGGCATTGAAGGCAAAATGATAATAAGCGGCATGAGAAAATAAAAATAACACAACTGGGGGTTCATTAACAGGCAACACACCTCTATGTAATGTTTCATCACTCCTTTAACATACTAGTAAATGTTTAGTTAGATATGAAGGAATGATTAAAAAATTATTAACATAGATGGCATAATAATAATAGTTTTCATCCCTCCATTCAGCCGATTGAAACTCCTCTATGAAATGTTGCATGGTTGAGAAATTTTGGGTAGGTTTCATGGTCGTTTATGGGGATGAGGTATGTGAAAAAGGTAGGGAGAGATGTTTTTGGTGTAATGTTCTATTGTTAAATTAACATACTAGTAAACATTTCTTTATATGTGAAGGCATGCAAAAAATATATGGAAAAATAAAACACACTAAAAAACCTATGAACATAAAAGGCACACAATAAAAAATAAGAACATACAAGGAAACATAACTATAACAACCATGTGAAAATATAAGTAACATGGAATGCTTATTTGTGGCACATAATGTGGCATTAACTTGCCTTAGTAATGGAGAAAATCTTATCAAGCCATGTAGAAAATGGTGGTGGCTTCCATAATAATGACCCACACATCTACCATCCTGACCTCAACCCAACATAAATGTGTTGCTTATATAAATAACAAAGTAGAGTGAATGGAAAACATATGAACAATTAGGTGTTTATAATTATGAATTAATAACATGTGAACTTGAATGCAAAAAGAATTTTAGTTTGATAGAAAACATTTAAAATATTATTGGTGTGTCAGTCTATAAACTACAAACTTCTAACCTATAATATGATCCTTTAAATATGTTGGTGATTGAATGTTGACATGTGCTTATAGTTTAATTTGATTGTGACACTCTTTGAGAGTAAAACTCTTTCTAAAAATTAAAAAAATGGCATTTCTATAGTTTTTAATTTATAGAATATAATTTTAAATTTTAAATTTGAATTATCTATGAATGGTGAGGCTTAGGTGTGTATTGTCATTTAATTTTATAGGTGACACCAATAAATGGAGGTTGGTCAAGTCATATGTTGGATCCAAATGTTTGACTTTTAAATTTTATAGGATGTAACTAAAATTAAGTAGATTAGATGTTGTGACTTTTCTCTCATTTTCCATGTAGTCAGAGGTACAAAAATGAAATTAAGGGGCTCAATAAATTTATTAGGGTTGATGTTTTTAAAATGTTAAACACTTTTAAAATACAAGTTAAGGATGCAATTTTTGAAATTTCTTCCTTAGTTTGGAATTGATATTTATATCATTGAATAAAGTATTTGTATTGTTGAATATGATATTTGTATTATTGAAAATGATATTCATTTAATTGAATATGATATTTAATTTGTTGAATATGATGTAAATTTAATTTTTAATTTTAGTGCATATATTTTTTGGAAGGGGACTAATAATTGTATACAAAAGTTCCTATTTTTAATATTAATTATTCAAAAAATGAATGGTCCAACATGAAAATGTTTAAGTGATTTTTACATCATCTAAACAACCCATGACACATAATCCAATATATATTAATATATCATGACTAGGAAAAGGGGTCACAACTAAAATGATAACCATTGGATCCCCTTGAACTAATGGTCCCCTTCCCCTTTTCCATATAGGATTTATAAGGGGTTGACCTTAATTCTTGGTGCAATTTATATCATCTCATGATTTTTTTGTTTTTTCCATTTGGAAAACTAAGTTCTAAAGTTTTGAAATAAATGGAAGGTAAAGTATATTATATGATGACCTGTGGAATTTTTATGCTTTCTCCTTCCATAGATTATTATGATGTCAGTGTTGATTATGGGTGGAACTGAATTTGGAGGTTATTGCTATAATTATATCAGGTCTAATATTTTCTTTGTTTTATTATTATTTTAGGGCATTCCTAAATTAATAAGTGTTATGATGTAGCTATAGTACATGTCATAGGTGATTCAAAAATGGAGGACAAACTGATCATGATGATGTAGTTATAAATAGGGTTCTCAAAAGAACCTCAACACTTTACATATTTATAGATGATTGGAATTTATGTTTTAGTTAGAATGGAATTTATAATAAAGTAGAGATAAAAGAAGAGATAACTATGATTATTTCTGCTTTATATAACTATCTATTGAGAGCATGGATCAATATATTCCTTCATTGAGTACATATAACTACCCCTTATTTTGAGAAGTGGACTTAGGTTTACTATAGAGGAAAACTAATCTAAGATTATTGGTTTTCCTATAGTCTATATAGATGGCACTTTGCTTGATGCTTAGTCCCTTTTACAACAAATTAATACCCTTTTGGCCTATATTAGGTCTAATAAACCTACTTTACCTATATAGATCTATACTAGAAATGCTTGGTCCATATAGTTTATCTTGGTTCAACTCGGGTTGAGTTCATGCTTGGTTCCATGTTTTTCTGCTAGCTCAGGTCTATTCATTTGCTTTTCTTGAGTTGAATTTCTCCATAGACCTTAGTAAAAAATTTCCTGGCTCAGTCCTTTATTCATTAGCTATTGATATTGACTTGGATCCATGACCCTTTGAATTTCATTTTCTCCATCAGATCTGCTAGGTACAAATAAATGTGAGCCCTCGAATCTATCTATAAATGTAATCTTTGTCCCCACTTACGCCATGTGTTAGATGTGCATTTGATTTTAGGATCCAATGTCAATCTATACCCTTATACACTTATTCCATATGTTAACTTCTCGATCCCTCTAATTGTTTGACCCATCTCAAACCATTGGATCAAGATGTATGATTAAATGTGAACTATTGATCTACTGGGACCCACTATTTGAAGTATAACGACTAGTTCACGAGTTTAACATTGATGTCCTCGCTCTCATCAAATGACATTCATGTGACCATAATTAATGTTCATGTGATCATTAAATTTAAGATGAAAAATGCTTTTTTTGATTGATCTTAAACTTGAAGATAGCGTGAACGTCTTATGTTGCAAGTCCAACTTTAAAGGCCTATAAATTGAAGCGTAAAAGTCATGGAGGCACAAAATTTTTAAGAGATGTTCTTGAGGCCAAAAAAAAACAAACCCATTTGATCTGATCATCCCATTCGCCTTATAATTATGAGTAAAAAAATGGTCAAGTTAACTAGTCCATTCATTCCTACATGATGTTCTAACGATGGCCTATATTAATTGGCTAAGTATGGGAAACATATCAAAATTTAACTGAGGAGCCAACATTGAAAAAAATAACTTCTACTGTGCTTAGATGCATGGACTAAAACTTAATGCATAACAATTAGGGACCAATATGAATAAGACAATATGATTGTTTTCTCCAAAAATTACCACACATGTCAGATATGGCCTTTGGTGGATGACTAAAAACTTGGTGCATATGTTCTTGGGACTAATGTGAACATACCCATGTGACCAATTCTTCTTGACTCATCTACACATGGTAATGATGGTGATAATAATCTGCCTACTCATAATTTCTTCCACTAAACCCAAGTGTCTAGATGAACACAATGAAGATGACAAAGATGAATTATCTCTAGGTTACACAACCTATCAATGCATCTAAAATACTTATGCACAAGACAAGATCCATATCTCTAAACAAAGTATGAAATCCTAAGCTTATCCTCAAGTTGAATGGTGGATAAGTAGATGCACAATATGTCTTATTACTTCTTCTCTTCTCTTAGAGATGGTGAAATGATTGTGTTTATATAGGTAGATCTAACCCTAAAACTTTTCAAAAAATTTGATTGATAAGGTCAACCCGATTGACCTAGTATTAAAATTGATAAAAAAACTAACTAGATAATGAACTATGTCAGCCATGGCCAACTTAGTTCTTAGTAAGATTTTATAAATAATAATAATAATACAGGGTCCATGTGGTTTACATAGTCATGTAAACTTCTAAAAAAGGTTTTAGGTCAAAGGAAAGGGGTAATGAAGATGGAAAATGACTAGAGGAGGGTGTAAAATAGGAGGAAAAGCTTAGGGGAATGGTTTTTAAAAGACACATGTGAAGATATCAACTGGAAAAAGGGATAAAAATCTTATGAAGCACCAATGGTCTGCCCACCCCTTTCTTTATGCACTCATTAAGGTATACACTTAGAGAGATTGAGACTCGATGGGTTCCTATAAGATAGAAAACATCAATAATTGATAAAGTTTGAAAATATTATTTATATAAAATAACCACATAGTAGAATGCATATTTTTTACTAAACAAAAAAACTTAATTTTCAGCCATGTTAAAATACTATGAATTTTAACAATGTTTTTCTTAAAAATACTACTACAACATCGACTACACTCTTCTCTTTCTAAATATATATAATTTTATTAGTTTTAAGGTAGCTATCTTATCTTATTTATAAGTAAGTCTTTTTATAATTCTATATGCCACAACTATAGATGTTAATCTTTGTTTATATATATTTTTATTCATTGATTTAAATTGAATAAAAATATATGGTTATAAAATAGACCTAATTCTATACACATTCAAAAAAATCTAATTTTTGATATATTTTGAGGTAGTTAGTGGGCACATGGTCAGACATACATTTTTGATCTTATTTAAGAGTATATTGACTTATTAAATTGGTAAGTAAAACAATTCATTAATTAATTTATAAAAATATAGGTTGCAAACTAGATGATCTTACCTAGCTTTATACCAGGGATTTAAATAAAAATCAAATGATGATAAAAAAATGGTGGGGCACACAGATAACTATCTAGTATGATTTTTTTTGAAAATAATACCACCTCTTCAATTTTATGATATTTTCCCTAATTATACTATGGCTCATTACCCACACTTCCTAGTGATGAAGTTATACTTAAATTACTCCAGGACTGAGAACCTTAGGTTTCACGAAAGCATCATAATATTGGACACTTCATGTAGAAAGCTCCTTGTTTTAATAATTTCATTGGTAGTGTGGATATTTCAACATATCATATTTATTCTCTCCCTCATGCTCCATATCATTTTTAAGACAAAAATTCTATGTTCATCAAATAATCCACAAAAATAAAATATAGTAGACCATCACGTCCTTCACCTATTACTGTCTCTAAAAAACTCACTCTAACATAACATGATAACTTTATCTTATTCTTTGACAAGTATCATGAATAATTTGCTTAGTCATATGAAGATATGTTAGGTATTAATCCTAGCATCATTGTAAATAATATCATCACTTACATAAATGCCAAACCTATTAGATGAAAACAAAGAAAATTTCCATGTAAAATTTCTACCTTGTGTCATAAAGAAATCATTGAACTTTTGGATGCCAAATTCATCAAACCTATCAACTACTTAGAATATCAAACATCGTTCCCATTAATAAAAATGTCACCATGGTTATTTATATATGCATTGATTTTTGAAATCATAACTTAACTTGTCCAAAAGACAACTTTCCCATACCTTCAATAGATGCTATAGTTGATTCCATTACCAGATATGAAATTTTATCACTTATGGACAGTTTCTCAGGCTATAACTAAATTCACATGGCTCCTGACGACCAACATAAAACAACATTTAGTATAGAGTAGGGCACTTATTGTTATGTCAAAATGCCTTTCAGCCTAGAAAATGCTAAAACAACCTATCAACATGCAATGACCCACATCTTCCATGATATTATAAATAATATAGTGTAAACCTATGTAGATGATCTCATTGCCAGACCTAAATGTTGTACAATACACCTCACCAATCTAGCTATCATTTTTTATCAACTATTTACATATAAACTTAGACTTAACCAATACAAATGTGTATTTGGAGTAACATCTAGTAAACTTCTAGGGTTCTTCAAGGCATTGATAGCTATCTAGCCAACAAAAATGCCATCATAAACGTGCTTATTCCTCACTCCATTCCTGACATACATACCTCAGAAAACTTGGTATAATTTTATGGTTTTTTCTAGAAATGGCTTACCGTATATACCCTATCAATTCATTTATCAAAAGGGTAATGCTCTAGAATGGAATGATTCATGAAAAAAATCTTTCAATAATATAAAGTAATCTTTGATCCATCCTCTTACTATTCAACCACCTTCAAATGATTTACCCGTTAATTATATATACCTTGTCTATGCCCATATCAATTGGGGTAACACTTTCCCAATAATATTATACTGGTAGAGAGTATGCTATCAATTACATTAATCGAGGACTCATGGATTATGAAAAAAATTACAACAAAGTAGAATGTGATTGCCTTGCTATATATTTTATAACTAAAAAATATCATCATTATATGCTATATTGAACCACTTATGTCAATTTTCATTCTGATCTACTTCATTATTTCTTCTCCAAATTATTATTACATGGAGATAGAATTATCAAACATATGGTCATATTGATGGAATTCAATCTTCACATTATTACATAAAAATATGTCAAAGGCCAAGTCATATCGAGTTAGCATTATAACTAATTGGACCATATTTTCCACACCTTACGATCCTCAATGTAATGGTTAAGTTGAGGCTACTAACAAAATTCTAATTAAAATATTAAAAAAGATTATTTGATTAATTCGTAATGATTGGCACATTCATTTATATCCTACACAATGGGATTATTATACTAGCATACATCTTCGAATACATAAAAAAGCTTTTTAAGTTAGCATTCCAATTAAATTTTGATGTCAGTAATAACATGGTTGACTATGAAGCTCTAAAATTAGGCATGAAAGGCACCATTGACTTAGATATCACATATTTACATGCCTTGGGTGACTCCCAACTTATCTGTGCCTAGGTTAGTGGTGATTATCCATGCAAAATAAAAAAATTAATCACATATCATCAAATGGATACTACACTTACTAGGGAATTTTCTTCTTTTAGCATTAAACCAATTCCAAGAGATCAAAATTCCACAACTAATTCTCTTTCTTCATCTCATTTTATTTCACCCTCATCAAGTACATAATGATTCCCAATTTATTATCCAAATCATAAAATAAATTGCTTCTATAAAACTACATGATTTGATATTCTATCACATTAAAGTTATTCCTATTTGACAAAGCCCATGGTATAAAAACATAATTCAATTTATTGAATATAAAACTTACCCTCTAGACATAGATTCTCATGAAAAGACTCGAATACATAAAAAAGCTTTTAAGTATGTGTTTTGGTAAAACAACCTTTATTACCATAATAAAGAAGAAACCCTACTTCGTTGTGTAATGCAATAAGGGATACTTACTCCCTTAGAGCAAGCACATGGGGAATTTGCATTGGTCATTATAGTGGACATGCGACATCCTTCAAATGCTTGCATATGGGTTACTTTTGGCCTACTCTACAAAAATATGCTATTAATTTTACTTAAAAGGGTAAGCCTTGTCAACTCCATTATGATATAATCCACTCACCACCAATTGAGCTCGAAATAGTGGAGGCTCTTTAGTCATTCTCTATGTTCAGATTAGACCTTATTGGTACATTGAATCAATCACAAGATGAACATGTTTTTATTATTACTTCTACAAAAATATGCTATTAATTTTACTTAAAAGTGTAAGCCTTGTCAACTCCATTATGATCTAATCCACTCACCAACAATTGAGTCCCATCTTTATGAATATTTCTTCATTGTATAATTATGGATGCATAATTACATGGAGCTTGTCTTCATGCTTTATATTTTATTTATGAACACCATTTGGCTACTTTGCAATATAACTACTAATACAAGGATTACATTTCTAAACAACATAGTAAAAAGGTCAAAGTTTAAACATTTAATTTTGGTGATTTAGTCCTCAAATTAGATTATACACATAATAAAGAATGAAAATATGCCTAAAAATGATGGGGCCCTTACTTAATCAAAGGCATCCTTAGTCGTAGTACATATCATCTACAAACTAATGAAGGTCATGTCTTCAAATAACCCACTAATGCAAAAATTTTAAAGACATATTTTTATTAAATATCTTCTTACTTTCATTATTCTATATAATGTAACTACTATCACTTCTTATATGATTTTTCCAATGATCTCTCCTTTTCGACGATTTATTCTATACATAAATCTTAGTCCCCTTCTTCGATCTTTGGGTTTCTATTTATTACTTTCATTTAATTCATAAGTTGCATTGTAATACTGTAGATAGGACCCAATTTTCCTCATTAATATATTTTATTTCATACATCTATTTTTAACGCTTTTTTTGGGTCATAAGTTTGTTATTTTACAACATTTTATGTTTACTCTCTTCTTTCTTTTGTGAGATAGATCCCATCTCCCATCTATATATAGGGGGAGGGGAAATACCATTTTAATACTTTTCACCTACTTAAGTTTATGTTTTATGATTTAAAGTGTAAAACCATTGATAGGACTAGGCTGTCCTCATAAAATCTATATATTCCTTCAAACCTTTTTGTTAACTGAGTGTTCTTTTTAGAATGTTAAGAAATGGTTAAAAGTTTGTGATTCCATATTCTCAACCTCGATCTTGTTTATTTTGTGGATAAAACTTGCACAATAAATTATGTTAGACTATTTCCCTACACTTACATACATTCTTATGATATGGAATCATATTTAATTATCATTGTATCCCTTTCACTTTGTCACATTTTTTATAATTTGAGGTAATTTAAATTGTTTCATGTTCACTTCCCCTTGTCTCCCTTACTTCCATTCCACTTTGGACAAAACAAGGTCAAAGTCAAGATAGAAATTTTATTTAATATGGTTAAAAAGGACTCTTAGGCACCAAGCTCTTTAAGTTGTCTTTCATAATAACCAGATTTAAAGTTTTCAAATGATAGTCATTTTTAACACCCATGTTTGGTTCTCTGAATATGTATGGAGGACGAATATAAAAATCCATTAAAAATTTAAAAGAGAAATCATTTGAAACAAAATAAAATGATTAAAAGGCAACATAAAATCCAAAAGTTAACATCAAATAAAAAAACATGATTTATAGTACATCTATTCTTAATGAAAACTCAAACTCCATAGTTGGCCTCATAATAGAGTCAAGATCCATTGGGGTGTAGTAAGTTAATAGATTGGGATAGAGGACTTTAAAATTATCTACAACTCTACCTACTTTCTCTTGTAAGTACTCAATTTTGACAGTAGACTGATAGATCTATAAGGGGCTCTAAGGAACGTGGAACGTGTTGTGGGAAGGTAGGTCCATTTCACTTTTCATGAATATAGTCTTCATGGGATGATATTCATACTTCATTAGATAACCCAATATTTTTGTGGTTAGGAGAAGTTCTTCAGAGTCCTTAAGGTCAAAAGTTCTCTTATTTTGACAAACTCAATTTTAGTGTATTGACTTCGATAAAGATTTTATCTACCTTGATTTTTACTACATTTCCCCAACCACCCATTTCATTTCTCTCCATTTATAGGTACGTTTCATTCTAAATCTATTTTACCACTTCTATATTCCCTCTTCTCCACATCTTACAACATGCTAACATCACCTTGTTTTTGTTTTATCTATCTTAAGGACAAAACAATATGATTGAGTGAGTATGGATTATTTTATTTACACCATTGATTTACATTTTGTAGGTCTTCTAAAATTTTATGTGTGGCAAGGTGGTAGTGGTCTTTAGGTGGTGTGTTTTTATTTTTTATTTTCATTCCCTTTTCAAAATACACGTGAAATACATATAGTATAATTTGTCATTTAATTGTGATGAATCTTATGTAGTTATAATTCCTTGTAAAGGGTATAAAAATGAAATTAATGAATAAAACATTTATATATTAATATTAATATGTAAAATATATGAAACTGTATGATATAATTACATAATAATATAATATAATCACTTGGCGTTGCTTCTTTTCTTTTTTCTTTTTTATGTTTTTAAGAAGCAAGGAGAAAGAGTGGTTGAATAAATATGAACATGTTGATCAGATTTATAAAATTATGAAAATAATTCACCTCATATCCCAAATCCCTGAGATCTATCAATAAACAATGATGAAGGAAACTTAAACACAAGCATGGAAAATGTGACAAAAATCATAAGGAGTGAATCCATAATCGTAGGCAATGACTCCACAGTTGTACATGCCTACTTTCTCAAGATATATGGATCAAATAATTCATTATGCCTACTCACGGTGTTACCATACAAAATATCAAAATGACAAAATATTTCTAGGTGAGTTGCATCATGATGGTGAGGGGCAATGATAGGATATTTTAGGGGATAGACTCAAAGATGTTAGAGGTTGTACACATGCAAAGTTTAGTGGCTTGTCAATGTTTGATGAGGACATCATGAGAGATGATTTGATTGTAATAGGGGTCCATGTCCAATGTGTAGTTCAAATTAATGCTACACTATTGTTGATTTGGAGATAAGACATTAAAGTGCAAGAGTCTATCTTTTAGCTTCCATTCATCCATGATACTAATATATTAAAACCTTCAAAAATAACATCCAACTTAAAATCATATGGAAATAACATACATAGACCCCTAGAGTAAAGGGCATGGCTATACAAAACATGAAAATAGTGAAACATTTCATGCTGAGTTTTGTAGTGATGATGAAGGCAACGCCAAGGAATTTTAGGTGATTTTTTAGACTAAGGGGCATATAATGATATAATATTATATATTTTATAATAATGCAATATAATATTAGCATTGATGGACATGTTACCATTTGGAATACAAGAAACTTTATTTGTGGAAAGGTATGAATAACATTTGTCTCATATGATTTACACTTACACATGTGACTACCTTAAATTTTAAATTCATAGTCAATGTAACACTACTCTAGAATGATACATGTAAGTTATTTCAAATCACAATGGCGACATCTTTGATTGGTTATTTTCTATTGTTAAGGGTGAACGAAGACATCATGAGAGTTGTTTTGATTGGAATAAGGGTCCATATCTCATATGCAATTTGAATCAATGATGCAATGTCATTGATGTTGGGATAACACATTGAGGTCCCAAATTATATCTTTTAGCTTCCATTCATTCATGATGCCAATATTTAACACCAACGCTAGCTTCAAGGCAACTTTTGGATTTATATGAACAACCAAGGAGATATTTAATGTCTTGCATTGGGAAAAGACGTTTCATGGAAGTGTCTTGGTGGTGCCATGTGTGGCTGCACGTCGATCTTGTCCAAGGCAATAAAATCATAACTTAAATACATTTGATAAATTCAAAGATTTAGGTAATGTATTAATTTTGTGATGTTAAATGTTTGTTTTTTCAGTCTCAAACAAGGGGACGTTTTTAAGATCAGATAAGGTGTCATTTTTAAAATTAGATTGTGTGACATTTTGAAGTGTTTGTAACAGTCCATTAATTTGTGCTTGTGTTAATTCTGTGGCGTAATTACCGTGGTCTCCCGTCTTACATAAATTATGGTGGGCAAGCTCTGGCAATGAGGTAAACAATAGGGCCATCAGCATTATTTCATTGAGAAAATCATGATACACACGTTGATGACAATCTCTTTAAAGAAGTTGTGCCATTTTTTTTGCTAAGAGTCGTATTAATTGTAAGATGTTTAATGTTAACCTGAAAAGGGCCACATAGCACTCAACGATATTGCTTAGAGTCTTGCATGATCCTACTATCGTAGTTAAATATGTATCAAAGCATTAAATAAGGGAAAGGACTAGTTAAACGCCATGTGATACCACCTCTTAGTTAAATCTATATCTTCATATTATACCACCTAGTTTAAAATATTGGATTTAAATAGTTTAAAATTTAAATAGGTTGTCCGATTGGGAAATTTACATCGTGGGAAGTTGCATGAGGATGTTTTTGTGGAAATTTAAATTCTTGATTATTTTTGGTACAACCCATCATTACGATCAAAGGGACCAATTAATTTATATAAAATTATGAATAATTTTTTTCAAATGAACATATTATTTTATCATTGGCTTAAAGTTTTGTGAAGTAAGACATGAATCGAAATTAATATGGGTCACTAATATAAAATAGAAGGACATTAATATAAAATGAAGGGCCATGTTGAAAGATGCATGGCTCATTAATGTGAAATCCAATGCCATTTCCCAAATGGTTTGGTGGGCTTTAGTCCATTGATGTGACAAATTAATGCTAACATGTGCACCACCAACAAACGTCTCTCCTTACCTTTCTGCATACCTCCTTCCCATAAATGGCCATGGAACTTACCTAAAATTTGTCAACTATGTCATGCTTTGTAGAGGAGTTTTCTTTGACAGAATAGAGGTATGAAACATTTCATGCAGGTGTGTTGAATGTAACTAAACCCAAAATTGTGTTCTTTTTATTTTCTGGTGGGTGTTATTGTTATTGTGTTTTCTATGTTCATGTTTTATTTGCATGCTTTCACATTTGAGTAAAGGTTTGAGTAATGGAGGGATGAAACTTTATGTGTAGGTGTGTCGCCTGTAACTGAACCTTCAATCATGTTCTTTTTATTTTCATGTGGTTGTTATTGTTATTGTGCCTTCTATGTTCATCATTCTTTTTGTGTGCCTTCACATCTGAGTAAATGTTTAGTGGTATGTTAATGAAGTAAATGCATGTTTGGATGGAAATGGATTTGAAATTGGGACGAGAGAATTAACAATTTCACCATCAAACATCTCTCCCTGCCTTTTCATATACCTCCTCCCCCCAAATAGCCATGGAACCTACTTGAGAGTTCTAGAGCATGCAATGTTTCATAGAAGCATTTCCGTCATTAGAAAGGAGGAATGATTTTTTTGTTATTGTACTTTGTATGTTCATAGATTTTTTTGCATACCTTCACATGTGAGTAAACATTTACTTGTATGTTAATGGAGTGATTGAAACATTACACATAGATGTGTTGCATCTAACCAAACCAATAGTTGTGTTCTTTTTTTATTTTCACATGATTGTTATTGTTATTTTTTCCTTCTATACTCATGATGGTTTTAACTACCTTCACATATAATTCAAAGTGCCATGTTGGAAGACATGTGGCTCATTCTTGTCAAATCCAATACAATTTTCCAAATGGTTTGCCAATAAAATATAATTAAAGGATGTAATTTTTTGAAAATTTTACTTTAGCTTGGAATTGATATTTGTATTATTAAATATATTATTTATATTATTGAATATGATACTTGAATTGTTAAATATGATACTTAATTTGTTTAATATGATGTAAATATTATTTTTAATTTTAGTGCACATCTATTTTAGAAGGGGACCAATAATTGTAGACAAAAAATTCTATTTTTAGTATTAATTATTCAAAAAATGAATGGTTCAACATGAAAATATTTAAGTGACTTTTACAATAGTGAAACAACCCATGGCACATTATCAAATATATATTAATATCTCATGACCAAGATAAGGGATCAAAACTACAATGATAACCTTTGGACCCCCTTCAACTACTGGTCCCCTTCCGCTATTACCTATAGGATTTATAAGGGTTTGACCTTATATCTTGGTGTAATTTATATCGACTCATGATTTTTGTGTTTTTTCCATTTGGAAAACTAAATTATTGATGGGTTTTACCCCATAATGGTGAAGAAGCCCAAATTTCAAGAGTGCAGAGCAAAATATTTTGGTTAATCCACTTCATATACTAACTAACTTTAAAGATTACATGAATAGACTTTGAGAAGCCTTACTACAACACATAATGAAAATGTGGGACTAAAAGTCTAACTAACTAAAAATAAACTACACCCATGTGAGTACTAACATTGATAAGGACTAGAACTTTGATCTATGATAGGGGAAGGGGACTACTAGTTGAGGTTGTCTAAGCTAGGTCTTCTTGATCAAACTCTAGTACAACATGGGAACAACCCCAGGTTGTGAGTCACCTATAGTGGGGTTAAACCTCTAGAGTAGGCTGACTTCCTATTTGATGCTCACCTATAACTAATGCTAAGCTAATGCTTCATAGGGAAAAGGGATAGAAAGGGGATAAGGGTTCCTAAGGAAGTTAACTAAGCAATGCACCAAATTTAAAGGGGAAGCTCCCATAAGTTTGAACCTAGACTAGATCTATAGAAGAGAGTAATATCTTACACAACCTCAAGATCAAGCTAATTGCATAAGTGTTTCACAAAAGAGGTTCAGAGTAAAACACTAATCTAGACTTGCAAGTAGCATTGAAAAACCCCTAAATAAGGTCAAAAAGGAGGATAATGGATGGGGAAGATTCTCCTTCACACAATACCATCATGCATAACTCACCAAACCAGGTCTAAGGCAAGAGGTAGTCAAAGAAAGTCTCATATTACATCAGGAGGTAATTATTACAAATGCTTGGTAGGGTCAAGCCTAATGAAGCTAAGCATGCTTTGAAGTATCCCAAAGGGTTCCATGTCTCTTAGAAATATAAAAAGTCTAAAATATGATAAAATTTTCAATGGAGAAGAGACCAAGATATATAGGAGAAGGGAGTCAGAGAGAAGGATATGAGAGCATGCCATTAGAAAAATAAAACTTTGTCGTAAGTCATTAATTGAACCTGAGCTACCACACTTTTTCCTTAGATAATGAAAGCCTTGTCACCTTTTTTATCAATGAGGAAACTGCTCATAGTTTGTTTAGTGAGGAAATACCCAAGGTTATAGGGATGCATTGAATGCTCTTAGCTATAATTCCCAACACTAGACCTCTTCTTTGATCTTCTATGCATATTTCCACTTGGCTTCTGCATAAGGACAAAACCCTCACATCTATAAACCTGATTGAGATTTGATTATGTATACTTTGGGTGGATATCTATCAAGAGCATGGCTCAAGACATTTATTCATTGATTATATATAGTTTCACCTTATTTTGAGAACTGGACTTGGGTTTACTATAGAGGACAACCAATCTAAGATTATTGGTTTTCCTATAGTCCATGTAGATGGTACTCTGCTCAATGCCTAGTCTATTTTATAATAATTTACCATCCTTTTATCCTATATTAAGTCTAACAGACGTAATTTACATCTATGAAGCTTTGCTAGCAATGCTTGGTCCATATGGTTTATCCTGGTTCAACTCAGGTCAAGCTCAAGCTCGGTTTCATTTATTTTTTCTAGCTTGGGTCCATTCATTTGCTTTACTTGAGTCAAACGGATCCATTGACCTTATAAAAACATATCTTAGCCTGGTATTTTGTTCATTAGCTATCAACAATGACTCAGATCGATGACCCTTTGAATTTCATTCACTCTGTCAGATCTACTAGGTACAAACAAACATAAGCCCTCATATCTATCTTTGAAATGTCAACTCTATCCCCACTTACCCCACATGTCAAATGTGTGTTTGATTTTAAGATCCATTGTTATTCTACAACCTCATGCACTTACACCATGTGTCAACCTCTCGAGCCCTCTAACTATTTGACCCATATCACACTGTTGGATAAGGACATATGATCAAATGTGAACTTTGATCTTCTAAGACTCATTATTTGAAAGTCAATGGCTAGTTCACGATCTTAAAATTGGCATCCTCACTCCCATCAAATGATGTTTGTATGACTATCAAATGACATTCATGTGATCATCTTTGACGTTCATTTGATCATCGAATTTAAGCTAAAAAGAGTTTGTTTTACTCAAGCTTAAACTTAAAGTTAGCATGAATGTCTTATGTTGTAGGTCCAGTTTTGAAGGCCTATAATTTAAAGCATAAAAGTCTTAGAGGAACCAAATTTTTAGGAGATGTTCTTGAGGCCAAAAAGAATGAACCCATTTGATCTACTAGTCTTAGGAGCCTTCTAATTGTGTCTAAAGAATAATCAATTTAACTAATCCATTCATTCTTACATAGCATCTTGATGATGGTCTATTTTATTTGGCTAAGTATGGGAAACTTAGTAAAATTTGACTATAGAGCCAACATTGAATATGCATAACTTCTACCATGCTTGGACATATGGCCTAAAACATAGTGCATAGAAACTAGGGACTAGGTTGAATAAAATCATATGATCTTTTTCTCTTTAAATTACCGCATGTGTGAGATCTGGCCTAATCAATATGCTCACTTGGCTCTATTTGAGCTTCTTAAAATATGGCTAAGTATGGAAACTTAGCAAATTTTGCCTGAGAGGCCAACTTTGGGTCTTTATATCTTTTGATTCACTTCAATGGATGACTATAAACTTGGTACATATGTTCTTGGGACTAATGTGATTACACCCATAGGACCAATTCTTCTTGACTCGTCTACACATGAAAATGATGTCATCAACAATTTACCTACTCTAAATTTTTGCCACTAGACCTAAGTGTCTAGATGAACATAATGAAGAATCATCTGAATAGCAGGTGATTTTAAAGTCATTTAAAGCACTCTTGACACTCCATTTAGTCTTTGTAACTCTTTACCTATCCTTTTAAATTGACAAGTTACACTTTAAGTGAATTTAAAATATTTCAAATCTTAGTTGGTAAAAATGATATCCTTAAACCACTCATTCCATCCAAAACTTTTGTTCATCTACTCATCCATTAAAAACCTGGTCCATAATGGGCATAATCTTTGTATGTGGGCCAAAAATGGCTAATAAGAAGAAGAAAGTTAGGAATACTTACCTTTGAATATGAACTCACCGAGCCTTAATCTTTCCCTTGGCCAAGGTTCTTTGCAAGAGGTTGTCATGGTATGTAAGGATGAAAAGGATAAATTAGCTGTAGCCTACACAACCTATCAATGCATCCAAGAGACTTCTCCACAAGACAAGATGCATATCTCTAAAGAAAGTATGCAATCTAAAGCTTATTCTCAAGTTGAATGGTGGATAAGCAGATGCACAATATATCTCACTTCTTCTTTTCTTCTCTTATAAATGGTGAAATGATTGTGTTTATATAGTCATATCTAACCCTAAAAGCTTTCAAAAGTTTTGATTGACAAGGTTGACCTAAATGACCTAGTATTAAAATTGATAAAAAACTAACTAGATAATGAACTATGTCAGCCATGGCCATCTTAGTTCTTAGTAATCTTTTATAAATAATAATAATAATATAGGGTCAATGTAGTTTACATAGTCATGTAAACATTTAAAAAAGGTTTTAGGTTAAGGAAAGGGATAATGAGGATGGAAAATGACTAGAGGAGGGTGCAAAATAGGATGTAAAACATAGGGGAATGGTTTTTAAGAGACACGTGTAGATATCAATTAGAAAAAAGGGATAGCAATTTTGTGAAGCACCAATGGTTTGCTCACCCCTTTCTTGATGCACTCCTTAAGGTGTACACATAGCGAGATTAAGACTTGATGGGTTCCTATAAGATAGAAAATATCAATAATTGATAAAGTTTGAAAATATTATGTGTATACAACCACATAGTTTAAAGCATATTTTTGACAAAAATAAATAAATTAAACTTTATTCATGTAGGTTTTCATTCACATATCTGTAAACTTTATCATTTTTATATAAAAATTTATATTTTTATTTCCATTCTAGTAAATATTAACTCAGATGTTTCAAATCAAAATCTTATTTGAATTCTTGTTGCCATATTCCTCCTAATTAATGCTGTTATGTTATTAATTCACATTTTCAAAATTACACACATTAATTGCCATATCTATTGTTGATAGATTACTAAATTGTTTATGCTATGTTCCATGTTAATAGAGTAATTTTCATTTGTTCTATGTTCTTATGATATTCTTTGCTTTATTTCATACTAGGCTCAACATTACGTGCTTATTATGTGTGTCTCTTTGCTATTACATGAAAATTTATTGAGCATCTCTATGAGATCATTATGTTGTGTGTGTGACATTTGAGCATGTCTATTGCTTATGGCACTTGTCCTTATTGTTGTGCAACATTTAAACATGTCTATTATATGCATCCCATTGGCATTATCATATGGAAATATTGCATGTTGTGCTTGAGTGCTTGCTGAGTTTGAATAATGATGCTATTACATCATTTAATGTTAGACTTGTTGATGTCTTGTTTATAATTCCATATGTTTGTATTAACATTGAATAATTCCAAAAAATTGACTGAACTTTAGATGGATAAAAAACTACATGTTTTAAATACATAGTTGATCCACTTCCTCATTTTTCTATGTTCTCCCAAATATAAGAAAAAAAGGATGAAATAGAAAAGTCATTGCAATCAATAGACTGATAAACACCAGGGGCTATCCCATGGCCAAAAATTGACATGTCACCTATAAATAAATATAATGAATGTTGTTTTATCTATGGAACATCCTATTTTATTTCCTTAAGGTGAAGCTATGATAAGAGACCTCACTTCAAAAAAAATTAGATGCATGAATATGCACTTCATTTGACAGTTTATTATAATAAAATATTTAGTATCCATCCAATATTTATTTATTTTCTACTTTATTTGATGATGTATCATTATACCCAAGGAAAAATAGTTGTTTTTGTTAAAAAAAAGGATAATTTTATAACTGCTATAGTAAATCTTTGACAACATATCCATGCAATACATGATGATAAAATTGTTAAAGACTCAAATATATTTGCTTCCAATTTGAGTGAAGCAAGGTAATATTGGAAAAAACATTATGTTGAGTAAACTAACATGATTGATCAATTAGGCTATCCTACATTTTTATTCATCTTTAAGTGTTGTTGAAACTAAATAACCTAATTTGCATAGTGCAATGCCTTCCAAACATCCTAAAGATTCACATCAACCTTATTGTTGGAAAATGAATTTTTTAATCTTCAATCCAAATCATACATCCATTTATATATATCATAGATTTACAGTATTTCATAAAGCATAAGACTATCAGTATATGTATGTAATAAACTACTTCATTTCATGTTTTATTTTTCAAAAACCAGATTGTTCTATTCAACCTCATATAACTAAATATTATTTTTAGGTATTTCATCATTTAATATTCATTCTTAAACATTTTAATACCTATGTGTCTCCAATACACTTTCCTAACTGAAATCTTATAAAAATGTGATGTCTTAAAAGGTTTTTCTCACCCTTATTCACCTCAATAGCCCCCACAATCCATTTAGCATAAAGAGTACTTCTTTGTCTATAGATTTCAATAATTTCCATGCATCCATTGCATCAAGTGGAATAGATAAAATAGCCCAAAAAACCTTTTTGAAATCTATAAGATTAATTAGTATTAACTCTGAGAAAATATCTATGCAAATTTTCTAACTTGTCATAGGATGATTTTGATGGAGCCGCAAAATAAAAGTAGTAGACATGAGTGGCTTTAATAAATTTGGTACGACCTTGAAATTTTATTGCTAAATAAAGAGATATTAAAATCTAAAAGGATTTTTTTCTCCACTTTTTCAATCACAAATTACCATAATTTTTTGAGAGATATGTCAAAGTCAAAGTGAATACTAAGGAACTTGAACTTCTCCACCATTTTGATCCATTTCCATTGAAATCCTTTAAACCAATCAGGGAATGGAATTATATATATATATATATATATATATATATATATATATATATATATATATATATATATATATATATATAGCATTGTTTTTTATCCCATTGTAGACTAGATCTAAATGCTTTGTATAAAATGTTAAGGAAACATAATGCTTCTTTGAAAGAGGCCTCATGCTATACAAGCATGAGGAATAATTCCTTTAAAAAATTCCCTTTGATTAAATGAATGGTGTGATCAGGATTAGAAATTCCCCTAATCAACCTTCCCTTAGTTCTGAATGCAAACCAATATCTAAACCATTCATCTAAAAGAACATGTAATATATGGGTGATAATGAAATATTTTTAGATAGAGTAAAAAATACAAAAAGATGTTAGACCTATGTCCATTGATTATCCAACAAGGCAAGTCCGTTTAGAAGAAAGTTTAAATAGAAAACATAAAAACCTTACCAAACATTAATGCTTTATGGATGGAGAGAATGAAATCCACTCTATACAATCATAATATTTTTCAAAATCAACTTTGAAGAAGATGGTCCCTTGCCAAGAGGCGTGGGCCCATTAATCTTCTTCCTAGATAACAATGATGTTGTCCTGAATATAACAATTTTTTATAAATGTAGTTTTATATATTATAATGATTGCATGTAAGATATGTTAAAGGAAAAGAGATAAAGATTTAGGGATACTTTTATAAGACTGGTAAAGAATTATAGATTTCATGCATAAAAATGAAATTAATTATGCCTTTTTTTTAGGGTGGCCTCTAAAGATATTTTGTGTAAAGATTATTTGTAATCCTAAATCAAGTTAGGTCTAAAAAAATACCATGTTGTTTTGTAAAATTCAAGACTAAAACCATCCACTCTTGGCACCTTATCATTAGCCCTACATTTACCAATAGCATAAATCTCATCTAGGAAAAAGAAAGCCTTACAAAGGTTTTGAGTTGAAGGTCTTAATTTGAAAGGAACTACATATAAATGTTCTTACAAGTATCAAACTCTCTCTACCACGTTTTCCTAGACTTGGATCACCAATTTATAGTGGACTTGAAAGGTTGAGTAAATAACTGACATAGTAAGGAGGAGACTATGTGTAGTTTGGATAGAATTTATTTCCTCTTTTAGACTATTTAGCTTTGATATATTTGAAAATTATTTAGAGGCATGGTTAGTAAGTTTGAGCCAATGCAATTAGGCTCAAATTTGATCACTTATTTTCGTGTAACTTTCCAAAATTTTATGTTTATGTTTAATATTACATCTATTTTTTTATGCCAAGTTAATTTTAACTTTAAAAAATCTAGTGTTATTAAAACTAAAAATTACATCCTTTCTGACATAGCTTGCACCTTTAGGGAAACTCCTATATATATTTATAGGCTTTTTCTATTTTTATTTTAAGAAAATATAACAAAAACCATTGCCTTTGTAATATTAGTGATCACTTCTCTTTATTTAGTGAATAGAGGAGAGCTAAAACTACCAATATGACCACAGGTGATGGCAATTTTGGGTAGTCTATTGGACTATGATTTAAATCCCCACCAATACCTACATATTCTCTCTGATGTATCTCAAATTAGGGACCAAACCATTATTATAGCTTCATTTGTGGAGGTTACAACTACCATAGTAAAGAGTCTACGTTACACTAAAAGGTATGCAATTTTTATATTTGGCAAAGTGGGGTTATATAAAATGAAAGTGTAAATTGACAAGCATACCTCACTCAAAATGTTCATTGTTGTGGCCTCGTCCCTTTCAACGAATAAAGTAAATACGATGGAATTAAAAGCCACATACACAAAATATATTGTGGAATATTCGGAGATGAAGTAAAAAATAACATCATTTTGTTTTTGTTAATGGTAAAAGTAAGTTTTTTGGAAATAGAGACCCTACCTTTTAAAATATAAACTGCAAACATGGTCTTCAAAACCATATATAACAAAAATATTTGTAGAGAAGCAACCAACAAAATAATACCCTTTTGTTAAGTAGCAATAAGATGATATCAAATATAGTTTGAATTAGATAATTATAATGCAATGTAGGAGGATGAAACATTAAAAACGTCATTTATTTGAAACATAGGTTTGAATGTTTGAAATTAGCAAAAGCTTTGGTCAAGTATTAAATGACATTGGTTAAAACGAAACATGGGTTTGGATGTTTGAAATTAAAAAAAGGAACTTGAAAGGAGTTAAAACTCTGAGGAAACTTATTACACTCAACCAATAAATTTCAAAGCGAAAGATAATGAAATGAGTTAAATGTTGGTAGGTGGAGGTTTTCTTATAAACTTATTGCATCCACCGATAAACTTTTTCATTTCACCGAAGTGCGCCATCTTGAAAGCGAAAGGTAATGAACTCAGTTAAATGCTGGTAGGTGGAGGTTTTCTTATATATGATGCAGTCTTCCTTGTTTTGAAGAACCCATGTTGGGGAAACTGAATTTTGAGTCGGAGGAGAGCGAGCCATTGCCAAAGGACGCCTCGTGAGAAGAATTTGAGAAGAACAGAACACATTCAGAAGGATAACATCGGTCTGAATATTGTCCGGGTATTGGTATTGCTTGTTTATGAGAAAACTATGTTTTAAGTTTCACAAACTGAGTTTCTAACATTGCTACACTGAGATTATCCTTCATGAATCGCATGTTATCTGATTAGACGAAATTTAACATTTTAAAACTCCATACCAACTTTATGATTTTTTTAGTGGCGTTTTATATCTTTGGAATACGTTTTAACGTGTCTTGGTCTGTGGTTAATCCCCTGTAGAGCCGTCATCATATCTTCATTGTAAATCCCTTCAGATGGTAGGCAAATCTGCTCTCACCTTGAATGATAGGAGATTTACATTTTCCACTCATATACGCTTTATTCTTATGTCAAATTTAGATCGTTAATGCTGTACAATTTGACTCTATATTGCTAGATGGGCATTAAAATATCCATCCGTTTCAAAAAGCTTGATTTCTGAATACCTAGCGGCAATTGCTGTCCTTTTGGTGGCACCTCGTTCAGGCGTAATGTTTCACGAAGACAAGATCCATTTCAACTTTTCCGAGTCTGATATGATCCGAAGTATAGTATTTTCGATTATAAGGTACCCCTAACCAGTGACGTGGCTGGCACATATTGAATTATGAAGGATAAAAATAGTAGCTGATACATAATGGACACGAGTTCGTGTTATAGTTGTAGGTTGCATAGCAGCAAGGGCGTACTCTGTCAAGTTCTTGGTCAGTGGTAAGTTAGAGTTTGGGGACGAGAGTCAGATATGAACAACTTTAGATATCAAAGAAAAAACAAATATAATATTTTGGAGTGCCTGTCTGGAGGAATGTTTGTGTGATGGTGAACTATCATTTCATTAGAAATATGTGTGTGCGTGTACGCTTAAGTCATACAAAACTATAACCTGTACATGAATGAAGAGCACTATAACTTGTAGTGAGTAAGAGGGATGGTTATTAATGCGTAAAGGAGTGCAGATGAAATAAGGTCAAATAATCCTTGAATTATGTAATATTGCTTCATTCAAAATTTGAAAATTATCCTTGAGAGTTTTAAATTAATCCCAATATTATATTTTGAATAATGAGTGAATGAAGGTTTTCGTGTGCTACTCTTGTACTTTCATTATTAATTGTATATTTTAATTTGATTATCAATTATCAATTGTTCATTATCAAAATAAAGTAGAACACCCTGAAATTACAAAGAGTATGATTAGAAGAGAAATAAAAATACTTTTCTCAACCATTTTCAAGAGAAAATATAATTAGAAGAGAGAGTAGAAAACTTTAAAAAGTTCATTAACAATAGTAATTATCATTTGGGTGTAATATTTAAAGGCATTTTAAATATATTTTCATGGCCTCAACAAAGATGAAATATGTAGGAAAATCCCTTGTGAAGGATTGGATGCTTATAATATCCAACTACCACCTATACTACTTGGTTATAGAAAAATTGGCATCTTTACTATTTTGTAATGAAATTTTCTGCAATATGTACCTATTTCTTTTATATTTGAGTACTTTAAAAGTGTAAATGATGTTGAATTCAACATATTAAAGAAGAGTTTTGTTTGTTGGACAACTGATAATATCTAAGACAAGCATGTTAGTATAATTGGTTGGTAAATTTCATATTTGTCAATGATTGGCGAGCTTTGAATTTGAGAATACATTTTTTTGTTTATAATTTGGATTTATAAAAAATTTATTGATTAATCATTAATATAATATAATTGAATTGCTTGTTTTCTTATTGTAGTTAGTTATCATGGCTCAAGAGCTCGAAAATACCAACATTTCAATGGCATTTAATTTAAGAGAGGATGAAGGTTGTCTGCCCAACACAAATATTCGTCGTAATGGAAATTATCATCCCAATTTGTGGAGTGATGATTTTATACAATCTCTTAAGTCGCCATATGGGGTATGAAATATTAGTAAATATAAAAGTATATAAATCATAAAAAAGATAGTACTATATTTTGTATTCTTAAAGCAAATATAAAAGTTTTTATTTCTATTTGTAAGCAGGCACCATTGTACTCTGAACGTAGGGAAATCATGATTAAAGAGATTGACGATATATTTTTAAGAGTTGGAGATGAAGCGGGAAAATTTAATCTACTTGATAGGATTTGGTTGGTTGATGTTGCACAATGCTTGGGAATAGATTGATACTTCCGTGAGAGAATCAAAGTAACACTTGATTATGCTTATGAGTATGTTTATCTCCTCAAGCTAGAGTGTTACAATTACATTTAGGCATGTGATTTAAACATTAAATACCTTGGTGCATATAATAACATTTTTTAACATGTTTTATTGTTAAATAATTTTGTCATTATTAGGTATTGGAATCAAAATGTTATTGGTGATCTCAACACAATAACATTGGGATTTCAGATGCTTCAGATGAATATATATGATGTCTCGACAGGTGTTGATTTTTTTTCTTCTAAAATGATCTTTTTAGGAATGATTTTTTTTTGAAATGATTTTTTTAGCAATTTTTTTCTAAATTAACCAAATCTTCCATATGTGAGCAGACGTATTTCAAAACTTCAAAGATGAAGATGGAGATTTATTTTGCTTTGGATATGGTAAAGAAGATGCAGAGATATCAAGTATGTTTAATTTATATAGAGCTTCCCAGATTAATTTTCTTGGCAAAAATATCTTGGAAGACATTGAAGTTTTTACGTCTACATACCTTCAAAATGTTGTGAAGGAACATAATGAGAGAAAAGGAGAAGAAAACCCACTCTTAATGGAGGAAAGTATTTTCCCATGCCTTAGCTTCTTGATTGTTGAATATTATTAGGTGTTATTAATTTCTATATTCATGTGTTACTAATAATAAGATCATACCATCTACAAGTTGAGTATGCTTTGAAATATCCATGGAGATGTAGTGTTCCTAGATGGGAGGCTAGGAACTATATTGAAATATTCAAATGACACAATCAAAATCATTTTCTTTTCAATGGAATTTTAAAGTAAGCTTAAAGTTTGTATCATTATTGGTATTTGAGATTTCCCTTATAAACAAATATTTAATACAAATTTTGTGTTAAAATTTACTAAAATATATAATATTTTTGGTGAGAATTAACATAAAACCAAAATTTAGTGTTGATAATACCCTAAAAAATTTCATATTAATAATTTATTTCAGGATGGCCCATGTTTATTGCCAAAAGTTGTTGGAGCTAGCAATATTGGATTTCAATATTCTACAATCACAACACCAGATCAAATTGAAACTAGTATCCACGTGAGTATTAACCATAGTAAACATGTATCTATGTTGAATTAAAATTAAGATGAAAATTAAATGAGAATTTGTTATGATAGATGGTGGAAAAAATTGAGCATAATTCAGTTGGGTTTCTTCCGTCATCGCCATGTGGAATTTTATTTTTGGTGGTTTTGTGCATTGTATGAGCCCGAGTTCACAGTAAGTAGACATGGTTTTACTAAATTGGTTACCTGTCTATGTCTTCTTGATGACATTTACGATACCTATGGAACCCTTGATGAGCTGACTGTGTTTACCGCAACATTGATAAGGTAATCAATTATAGATGGTATTCTTTATTTAGATTGATTCTTTGATTGATTTTCTAACTAATTTTTTGTTTTGATTCCAATGGGACATGTCTGTCATGGAAAACCTTCCAGATTATATGAAAACTAGTTTCAAATTTGTATACCAGATACACAAGGAAATTTCTAGTGAAGCTGAGAAGAAACATGGTCCCTTTGTTCATAAATACATTCAAGATTATGTAATCACTCTTATTTTTACTATGCATTATAATTTTATTAAAACCTACTAGTATATAATATTAATAATGTATATTTAATAAATTATACATGTTTTATTTAAGATAATTTAAATATTATTTTTTCATGAGATATTATTAAATTATGTTAATTTAACATGCATTAGACCAAATTAGTATGCATGATAATAAAATGTCAATATATACTTTTATATCTATAAAAATAGTTTAAAATTATGATTTATTACATTTAATCCTATTTTATCTTTACATAAAGACTTCATATTTACTACATTTTATTTCATAGGAAATTTTTATTTATTATCAATTTACTTATATCAAAATATTTATAGTTAACTTTTAATATTATTAGTTATCATAGTGTGTAAAAAACTTGAGACAAGTGTACGATTATAATCTTGCATAGATTGCATTCTTATGTGGTAACTACGAGTTTGATATTTTAGTATTTGCATTGATTTTTTAATATTACTATTAACTTTAACCTATAAACATTATTTTTATTTTTCATTGTTTTTAAAACTTTTTGGTATATTTTTTTGTAGTGGGAGAGATACATTCTATCTTACTTTCAAGAAGCTAAATGGATAGCTTTTGATTGTATGCCAACATTTGATCAATATTTAGAGAATGGAATAACAAGTTTAGGGATGCGAGTGGTAATGATCTATTCATTGATATTAATGGACACTCTTTTATCTAAAAATATTTTGGAGCAAAGTGATTTTCCATCATCAAAGTTTCAAACTCTTGTAGCATTGGTTACTCAACTAGTCGACGACATGACAGATTTCGAGGTACTTAAGATTTAGATTACGTTTTATTTGAATTAAACATATTATTTATGTAATGCATTATTATAGTGAAGGAAATTATGAACTAATATATCTTCAAAAATTTTGAAGGATGAGAGAGCCCGTGGAGAGCTAGCTTCAAGCATACAATGTTATATGAAAGATAACCCTAGTTCTACAACAGAAGATGCTTTAAAGTATATCACATCTCGTGTTGATAGTTGTCTACAAGAGTTGAATAAGGAGTTTCTTAAATCCTCTGATATGCCAACTTGTTGCAAGAACTTATATTTCAATGTTGACATGAGGGGTATATTTTTATTTTACAAGGATACTGATGGTATAAGTGTTTCTCATCATGAAGGGATGAAGGATCCCAGAATGAAAGTTCTAATGGAACCAATAATACCATAGCTTTAGAATATAGATTAGGAGATTAATTCATGAAGTAACATGCTAAATATTATACTTGAGTGGCATAATAGCTTCAAACTATTGATTAGGAAATTAGTTTATGAAGTGATATATTGATATCATATTTGAGATCCAATTGTTGGTGCACATTTTCTTATGTAAGCTCATTATTTTTTATTATGAACTTAATGGACTTGGTTTAGGTTATTAAAATATACTCTTTGTCCTAAACAATATTTTTTATATAAGTTATAATTGTAAATTATAATGAGTTTTTGAGTCATCTCAAAATATATTAGAATTCTCAATACTTAAGTATTAAATTCACAAGATTTTTATTATTGATATTTTTATTTTATTTGTTTTCTACTATAAATTTTGGGTACCATGCATTTTATATAAAAAAGTCAATTATTTATTTTACTCTTGTATAATATCTATTTATTTTAAAATGGAGCCATATTTAAATAAGGTTCATGTAGTGGCATTTCCCTGTCGATAAGTTGGAAACCTATTGGAATTATAGAAGACCTATTGAAATATACGTAATGATTGTTTTGATAAAATGTCTTGAATAAATATAATATGAATTTAAAAAATTACAATTTTTTGGTGTAGATCCAAACTACATAGATTTTGGTATAATGTGGAAGCATAATGTAAGCACACAAACTATTTCAAAAAATATATAAATAAACCCAAATTATCCCTTTTTGGAGTTTAGGTAAGTTATAATGGTAAACTCATGGATTTTTAAATTGATTTTATTTCATATTTATACAAAAATAATGAAAATATCCATAATAGGCCTCACACGATTATGTTATACAAAGATAGTCATTATGATATAAGCATGCATAGTCAACAATGTACTGAAATATAACTCAACAAGCAACAAGTAATGTACTGAAATATCAAATTTAGGTGATTCAAAAATCAAAACTTTCTCTGTCTCTCTAAGCATATTGACATGTTTGATACATAAAAAAATACTCTATAATATAAATAAGCTAAAAATCTCTTCCATAGAACTCTTTCATATATAAATATGCAACTGGTACATGAGTTTAACTAAAGGAATGAAACAGATATAGAAAAAATAGATGGGACTTATGAATAACTTCTCATTGAGATTGATTAAGAGAAAAGAGTTGATCCTTTCCACTTAAAACTTCTATGTATTGAAGCTTTGGAGTCCCTGAGGCTCCTCCTCTACTCTTTCTCTTATTGATCTTCCTAAAAATTGATCTTTGAGAGTGATACGGATCTCCTCTCAAACTCTCTCGCTGATATTCTCAAGAAAATCCACTCTAATAACATGTTATAAATGACAACAGAGCCCATGGATCTTCATCCTAGACACCATCAATATAAAGTATTCAGAGAAGAGAGAGACTCACCAATAAAGACATTGCATTAAAACATATAATATACAATGTATGTGTGAAACCAATAAATGTTGAATTAGAATATGACTCTCTAAAAGACTACATCTCATCTAGTTCAAGAGATGGATCTAAGCTCTGTTACTTTCCAGATGAACACAAATGGTTCTTATATAGGAAAATTAAGATGTGAGTGACAGATTATTATTAGTGGAGTTAAATGTGATATTATTTTCCAAGTTTAACCTAACCCTTCTAAAAAATGTGAGGATAACTACCACATTAATTGTGCATTTAATAATTATATGCACATAATAATTCACATCTTGGTAAGACATGTACCTAAGGTGGACTTACATCAAGTGTAAATATGACACACTCTAACACCTAATTTGCTCAAGAAAAATCAATATTTTAGATAGATTGTGTCACCATATTTTAAATCATCAATTATTACTCCCATAATAATACATACAACAATCAGATAATCAAGGTTTATTATAAGTGCCTGATTATACCAATAGTGTGTAGGAACACTCAAAAACTACTTTTCAATTTTAATACATATACATTAGGTTAGAATACATATGTTTCATGGGCCAGTCAATATGGTAAATATAAAAGAGCCATCTATAAACACAAAGCAATCGTAAGGTTATACCTAGAAACACATTGGCAAGTCCCTACAAACTTAAGAAATCCTTTAACACTCTTTTGAGGCTTTATGACAAAGGATATCAAAAAGGTTAAGGTCATGTACACCAAAGTTTTGAATGATACTCATCAATGGTGGAAAATTTTGGTTAACATGCACCTTAAACCCTAAATCCTAAGCCTTAAACCCTAAATCGATTGATTTAGCCTAAATTAACATTCTTTAGAGTAAAAACTAGGATCACAAGGCTTGATTTAGCCCAAATCACATCACTAATTTCCCCAATTGACTAATTAGCTTAATATGTGATGACATTGGAGCTAATTGAGCCCAAAATCACATTATATGGTCATAAATATGTTCAACAAGCTCAAATTATCCCCAATTACCTTTATGGTTCAACCCTATACACTAAAACATAAATATAATACCCTATACCCTAAGAACTAAACACTAAACCCTGAATCGTAAACATTATCACGTCATCCATCCTTATCCCACAACCAAGGGAAACTCTAATCCAAATCCTTATCCAAGTCCTAAACCTAATCATCATCGTTAGTCTATCCAAGTCTATCGTAAGTCCACAATCACATCCTAATCATCCTAGTCCAACCCATCCCCTAATCACTCATCCCATCATTAGATATGACATTGTAACATTGTATGTAGATAATTGTGTGTGTGTGTTACTTGTTTGTTTTATTTGTTTTGTTTTCATGCCTTTCATCATGTATATATCTTGTTTGTCTTATGCTTTATGCTTAATGAAAAAGGATGTCATGAGGTCATACAAGGCTAGAATAATGCTTATAATTTCCCTCGATGAACCAAATTTTGCCATTTGACCATGCACTTTGGCATAATGTCCTCCTGGTCATAATTATATCATAGGGCATACTTCCAAGTGTTAGATTTATCATATTTCTTAGAATATAATGAGCCTTATGAAAGTTATGATGGCTTGATCATCCACACCCTCATCATTCATCTAATTATCTCATCATCCCTTTTTCTCATCACTAATATACTCCTCTTGACCCATCTGACTAACATACAATATTCTAATTTTCATCTCATAATCTACATCATTATCCTATAATCACTAAAATCACCCTTTAATCACTAATCCTCATCATCATCGTCATCATCATCTTCTAGTCAGAACTACATCAACTTGAGGTCTTTTCAGACTATGTAGATAACACTTGGCCATGTTTTAATAGCTCAACTACTAACTCTATAATCCATACTCATCTCCTAGTCTTTTGTTTTCTAGATCACATCCTTTATTTTCTCTTATCCTCTTCATTATATTGATCGATTTACCTTTGAGCTACACCCATCATCAATATTATCAAATCATCATCTTATCTTATCCCGTAGCTCTTCCTTCCATGCATAATTATTTGGGATACATCTAAAGCTTGAGGCATTTTAATACTATAATTATCATGTTATTATTTATTCCCCCTGAGGATGTGTTGACAACTGTGAAACCCATCATCTTAAATCCTTTTGCATGTGTCTTTACCAGGGCCATCATCAATTTGTAGCTCACTACTTAGGTCGATCATCATCTTCATCTTCTATGTCACACTTGACATCCCATCCACTCATCTATCCATTTAATCCCACCCCTTGTTTCTTATTTTGAGTGGCCATCCATCTCATTCTTCCCTACATGTCCCCTTGAGGGAGCATCATATCCCCTAACATCACATCTACTAACATTCATCCATGACATGGTTTTTTTTTGAATGACCATTACTCCCTCCACTTTAATCACTCACAATGCCCTTTAAAAGAGGTTCAAAATGTATGCTTATAAATTTTCTCACTTATGCTTATGTATGTGTGAAACCAATAATGGTTGAATTAGAATATGACTCTCTAAAAGACTACATCTCCTCTAGCTCAAGAGATGGATCTAAGCTCCATTATTATCCAGATGAACACAAATTGTTCTTATATAGGAAAATTAAGATGTGAGTGAGAGATTATTATTAGTGGAGCGAAATGTGATTTTATTTTCCAAGTTTAACCTAACCCTTCTCACAAATGTTAGGATAACTACCACATTAATTGTGCATTTAATAATTATATGCACATAATAAATCACATCTTGGTAATGCATCTACCTAAGGTGGACTTACATTAAGTGTAAATATGACACACTCTAACAGCTAGTATGCTCAAGAAAAATCAACATTTTAAATAGATTGTGTCACCATATTTCAAATCAATAATTATTACTCCCATATTATTACATACAAAAATTAGATAATCGAGGTTTATCAGAGGTGCCTGATTATACTAATAGTGTGTAAGAACACTCAAAAACTACATTTGGTGAGCATAGATATGTTTCATGGGTCAGCCAATATGGTAAATATTAAAGAGCCATCTATAAACACAAATCAATCAGAAGGTTACACCTAGAAACACATTGGCAAGTCCCTACAAACTTAAGAAATCCTTTAACACTCTTTTCAGGCTTTATGACAAAGGATATCAAAAAATTTAAGGTCATGTACACCAAAGTTTTGAATGATACTCAACAATGGTGGCTAATTTTGGCTAACATGCACCTTAAACCCTAAATCAATCAATTTAGCCTAAATTAACATTCTTTAGATTAATAATTAGGATCACAAGGCTTGATTTAACCCAAATCACATTACTAATTTCAACAATTGACTAATTATCTCAATATGTGATGACATTGGGGCGAATTGAGCCCAAAATCACATTATATAGTCACAAATTGGTTCAACAAGCTTAAATTATCCCCAATTACTTTTGTGGCTCAACCCTATACCCTAAACCATAAATATAATACCCTATACCCTAAGCACTAAACCCTGAACCCTAAATCGTAAACCTTATAACATCATCCATCCTTATCCCACAACCAGGGGAAAGTCTAATCCATATCATTATCCAAGTCCTAAACCTAATCATCATCGTTAGTCCATCCAAGTCTATCCTAAGTTCACAATCACATCCTGAACATCCTAGTCCAACCCATCCCCCAATCACTCATCTCATCATTAGACAAGACATTGTGACATTGCATGTAGATACTTGTGTGTGTGTTACTTGTTTATTTTATTTTTTTTATTTGCATGCCTTTCATCATGTATATATCTTGTTTGTCTTATTCTTTATGCTTTATGAACAAGGATGCCATGAGGTCATACATGGATAGAATAATGCTTATAAGTGCCCTCGATGATCTAAAGTTTGCCATTTACCCATACACTTTCGCATGATGTCATCTGGGTCATAGTCATATCATAGGGCATACTACCATGTGCTAGATTTATCATATTGCTTAGATTATAATGAGATTTATGAAAGTTATGATGGCTTGATAATCCACACCCTCATCATTCATCTAATCATCTCATCATCCCTCTTCTTCATCACTAATATACTCCTCTTGACCCATCTGACTAACATATAATCTTCTAATCTTCATGTCATCTTCTACATCATTATCCTATAATAACTAACATCAGCCTCTAATCACTAATCCTCATCATCATCACCATCTTTTAGTCAGAACTACATCATCCTGAGGTCTTTTTAGACTATGTAGAGAACACTTGGCCATGTTTTAATAGCTCAACCACTATCTATATAATCCATACTCATCTCTTAGTCTTTTGGTCTCTAGATCACGTCTTTTATTCTCTCTTATCCTTTTCATTATATTGATCGATTTAGCTTTGAGCTACACCCATCATCAATATTATCAAATCATCATCTTAGCTTAGCCCATAGCTCTCCCTTACATGCATCCTTGCTTGGGATACATCTAAAGCTTGAGGTCTTTTAATCCTAAAATTATCATGTTATGATTTATCCCCCTTGAGGATGTGTTGACAACTATGAAACCCATCATCTTAAATCCTTGTGCATGTGTCTTTACCAGGGGCATTATCAATTTGTAGCTCACTACTCAGGGCAATCATATTATTCATCTTCTATCTCACACTTTGCATCCAATCCCCTCATATACCCATTGAATGCCACCCCTCATTTGTTATTTAGAGTGGCCATCCATCTCATTCTTCCCTGCATGTCCCCTTGAGGGGGCATCATGTCCCCTTGAGGGGGCATCATATCCCCTAACATCACATCTACTAACATTCATCCATGACATGGTTTTTATTTGAATGACCATAACTCCCTCCACTTAAATCACTCACAATACCCTTTCAAAGAGGGTCAAAATGTATGCTTATAAATTTTCTCGCTTATATTATAGTCAGTAATATTCCTATTAGTCGACACTAATTCCACTTAATCTAATTTATCCTACTAGTTTATCTACTTTTCAGTCATTTGTCTAATGTCCCCTTCTTCATATTTCATCATTATATTAACATTATTCATCCCCACTAAATAATTAATTTATCCTAAATCCTCATTATCCTAATCTAACCCCACTTACCTATTATTTGGGAATTTTAAATGCCTAATGTCCTACCTACTAGCCTATGCCTAGGCTCTCCTAGACCCCTAGTCCCTAATCACCCACCTAATCCCTATCTAATCCCCTATTTAAGCCTAATTAATCCCTAATAAGATTATATAATTTCAGGATTATAGAATCCTCTCTATTATAACCCTTTGTCTCTATAAGCCTCTAAATCTATAGGCTTTATAGGAATTTTAAATTCCTTGGATAATTCTTATCCATTGATCTCTTCAACCTAACTTCAAATCTCCACCATAGATTCTTCCCTCTTTCTATTTAAAGAGATCCTCTCCTCCATGAAAGGCCAATATAAGCTATCTAACTTCTCCATGTCAATTTATTCATTGAATCCTTCATCAAATATCCTTATCATGCCTTCATAATGTCACAAATATGAGTCAAGGTATATCAATCTAATCTCAATCTCTTTTTATTTTGCATTTTGTTTGATCATTGTGTGGGAAATTTAGCTTTAATATCATAGTGTTGGTTTTGAATTATATCCATCCATTATTATTTTGGTTATAATGGCTCTATCACTTTACCCAGTAGTTGGATATTTGAGTGTTTAAATTGTGTAATTTAATCCATAGAGCTCAAATTTTAACTACAATGACACTTGTAGCATATAATAGAGCTAATCACAATTAAAATAAACATAAATTATTGGTTAGATGTGTAATGGTCACAATACAACTTACATTACCATAATCACACATTTTTTCCTTGAATTAGAGATAAATGAGTAATCACAAACAAATGTGCCTAGAATTAGTTACATTTACCTTGGTTGCAACTAGATATGTTGTATTATGTCTCTTTTGGCCAAGAAGGGACCTAATTGCAAGTAAAGTTGGCATAAATGGGTGGTGAGGTGTGCATGGGTTACCAATATGACCTATACTTCCCCATGCATACCACTTTGACATGAATTCAATTTAAATTAGAGTGACCAGCCACACATGTTTCTATTACATGTTGTTCATGTGTTTTCCATTGTATTAACAATGTTGTTGAATAGGATTTCCATTGAATTGTCACAAATAATATCCATGCATTTTTATTTTGGAAAAAAGTTAAAAATTTGTGAAGGGTGAATGTTTCCTGGGCTGCTTAATTTGTGAAAAATTTGCAAACATTGTGTTTCTTGACACGTTTTATGTTTGCGAAGATTGTGCTACATTAATTTTTTTACATTGTGTTTCTTAACATAATATATGTTTTTGAAGTTTGTAAAGCTCTTACAATTATTATTTTTCAAAGTTTGTGAAGTTTTTAAAGCTCAATTTTTATTGCTTCTATTGTTTACATGTGTTCTTCATGTTTATTATCTATGGGTGATGATGACAAAATTATGTTTAGCAGTTGACTATGGAGAATAATAATGGATAACTCACTTTTAGGTGAAATTATTTAAAATTTCATTAAGCTTATGATCCATTTATAGACTTAATGATAGATAATAAATAAAATTAATTACGTATATAATAAGTAAAATCAATTATAATACATTATCAAACTAAACATCTCTAATTTCATTACATTTATTAAATACCATTCTTTACTTATATAAGAAGTTAAATACATTTCGTTTCATTATTTTATGATAAAACAAAACTTAAACCATCCAAGGTGGAAAAATTGCGCTGTATGCTTCATTCTCTATATTTGAAGATAGGGGAGTCATTGTTGGTCCTTCAATGACTGTGTCCTTATTGAGATTTTCTATGATGTTAATAGAAGGAGGAGTGATACCACATAAACTAATTAGTGATTAAATTTTTATCATGTCATTCAATATATGATGTTGTTCTGGTAGAGGGTTGGATTCCATGCTATAACTCCTTCACCTATATAATTCTCTTTTTGCCTTCTTGAATACCTTCTCTCATTTCTATTGCTCTCTCTTTTTCTGCTTTTCTTGCCTTTGTTGTATCTTCTCCTACTCCTTCATATGTCTTTTTCTTGCATTTTAATGTTTTTTATTTTCCCTTATTTCCCTCTCAACTTGCCTAAAGGCTTTCCTATCACCAGCCTATTGTTTCTTCATGGCCTTCAATTCTTCATTTTATTTCTTGCAGGTCTCATGTTTTATAAAAAATTGGTGATGCTTGTCTGATATGAGAATTTATGATTGACATCTCAGCTTGAGTGTAATTTTTACTAATTTTTTTATAATCTAAGTTCCATAGGAAATTTCAAAAATGCCAACATTGGAGTTCAACACTCATTACCATATGCTTGCCTACATTTATTGATTTCTATAATCTTCTCATTGGAATATATATTAATAGTTTCATCATCTACACTCCATTATCCATTTAGTGCATAGTAATGAACTATTTTTTGGTGGAATGAAAGGAGGTAGTGGTGACATTGACATAGTGACATCATTTTTAATAATTTCATAATTTAGGCCTAGATTTACTACTCCCACTCTTAACCAATCAGATGGGATTAATTGCTTAAGCAAACTTAAACTGTCTTAGTTGAAACTAAATGATGCAACTATTTCATTACAATGTAATTTACATCCCCTTCACTATTAATGTCTATAACATTTGGATAAGTTGTTTCATGTTCAACACTTTCTGCATTGGCACCATTTACTACATTTACTATTTCACCTTCTTCACCTCAGAAATCATTACCTTCCTTCATTTGCTCCATCTTCTCCTTTGTAGCTTTAATGCCTTCCTTAGTCAGACCTATCAACCTCATAAAATTTTATTAAATACTTACCTCATCCTCTTCCGCATGGAACATTTCACTTAGATTCATATCATTAGATAGTGCCTTTGGGTCGAGGGGCCATATACCTATCTATATAAATCTAGATTTCATATTCTTTGTAGTTAGTGCCATCCTCATACTTATGGTACCCAAAGTGGCCAATTATTATCTCTTTATATTGAAACCATGGTACATATTCATCCATGCCATTATTTCATTATTGAAGTAGGATTTTAATGGACCAAAGACACTTACATCAAGTGGATGTAATTTGTGGCTAGTATATGCGTGTAATGTAAGGAGATATATCCCAAAAGCTCTAGCCTTTGCAATCATTGAAAGTGTGATATGTTCTCATACCCATAAAAAATGATAAGATGTATATTACTAGGTGAAACTCCTCTATGTAAAAATCTAACAAAATGATGTATCCACCTCATGAGCAGTTCTTTTGTCATCCAAGAATGGGCTTGGGTAGTCATGCATGCACCTAATTGACATACAATAATGAAATTATAAAATTAACTCTTTGATTTTGAGAGAAGGAATGTTTAGTTTCTTTTCAAAAATTCATTCAAGTTTACTAAAATAGTTATCCATTCTCTTCTCTTTGATATTATATGTGGCACACTACTTACCCCTTTCTTAGCAATGACTCACATGTCACAATTCCTTCCAGCTTGTACCCCTGTCTCATCATCATTCCAAATTTTGTATGGCCCATAATTTAATTTAAAATATAATGTTTTCACATTATTATATTAATATCACATAATGGATGGCATTGGCATGACAACCTTATCTCTACCTAGTCCTTCTGTTGTTCTCATAAACATATTAGGGTGCCTATTTTTAAATTTTTTCTATCATGATTTATCGAGGAAACCATCATTGAAAGTGTTGGGCATACTTTCAAATATGTGGGCCATCTGTGACTTCAAATGTGATATGTTCAACCCATGCCCCATGTCGGTTAAGTCCTTGCACAATTGCACTATATCACTTTCTTATGTTATTGATATAATAATGGGTGGGCCCTTCTTATTAATAGATGTGATCCCTTTTAGCCAATTCAATAAAGTACTTGTTTTGATGCCCCACTTAACCACTACTTAATTTATGGAGTAATTATTATGGTTCACATTTCCCATTGGACTTTCCATATCTTCCAATGTCCACTCCAACTGTAATTACACACATGCATTGGGAGTAACATCTGTATTGGCCCTTTTATCTACATGGTTGGCCTAGGGGTATATCATATGCTTTAAAGTGGGTTGAAAAACTTCATTAACATATTCATCAACATATTTAGGAATTTTGAATCTTATGTTCTTCATAGTTGCACATGACCATTTTTAGATAAATTGCATCATCTTCTTCACATTCCTCACACTTAATAATAACAATAAATAAATTATATAAGTAACTAAAAATATAATGGAAAACATAAGAAAAAAATGATGTGAAAGAATGTTTGGATAATTTAAAGTGTGAATGAATAATACAACTAGAATAAATCACATAAACATAGACAAGCATAGTAATATGAGTTGAGAGAAGGATTTTATTTAAATACATTTGAATGGACATTTAATGGTATTTTAATGACTTTATTAATTTTATTGGTATGCGAATGGAAACCTATGTGGATTATATGCACATACCAATAAAGTTAATTGTTACAAACATTTTTAATTTTTGTATAAAGATAACCATTTACTAGTATGCAGATGGAAACCTACATGGATTCCATTCACATACAAGTAAATGTTAATTATTGTGGACATACTCATCATAAAACATGGCACATCATTTTATATTAATGACCCATAGTAATTTAAGCCAAAACTAAGATAATGTGTTCATTTAAAAATTATTAGTGGTCATAATTTTAAACCTACTAGTTTAGGTTTGCCTCCTCAGGTGAGCCCATTAGATAAGATGAGAGAGGGAACAAAAAGAAAAAAAAATTATTTGAAATGAGCATATGAAAAACACATCAACATATGGTTGTTCACTACTAGGATAATTGAAATGGACCCCATAAATGTGGAGTCTTTAATGATTTTCACTGCTATGGGGTGACTTTCAATGCTTCATGTAGTGAAGCATCTTTAGGGCTCCCATAAACATTAGATTATAATTAACTTATAAAATTTTAATTAATTACACAACAAAATTAATTGACAGGTACATATGAGAATAACATATTTTGGTATGTGCATGAAAACCATTTGGGATTACATCTACACAATAGTGGCTATTGCATCTTACAACCCATGTCATGCAAGGAAATAGAAATGCAACATATAAATGAATCACATAGTGACATGATTTTTCAAAAAAATATAGGGATTCCATTAAAATACAAGAAATTTTGGAGTAAGATGTGATTGAAAACATGTGGATGACATGGGTTTAGAATTGGGTAACATTTTATCCCTCCAACAAGCATATTCCAACAAAGGCATTGAAGGCAAAATGATAATAAGAGGCATGAGAAAATAAAAATAACACAACTATGGGTTCATTAATAGGAAACACACCTCTATGTAATGTTTCATCACTCCTTTAACATACTAGTAAATGTTTAGTTAGATATGAAGGCATGATTAAAAAATTATGAACATAGAAGGCACAATAATAATAGTTTTCATCCCTTCATTCAGCCAATTGAAACTCCTCTATGAAAGGTTGCATGGGTGAGAAATTTTGTGTAGGTTCCATGGCCGTTTATGGGGATGAGGTATGTGAAAAAAGTAGGGAGAGATATTTTTGGTGTAATGTTCTATTATTCCATTAATATACTAGTAAACATTTACTTAGATGTGAAGGCATGCAAAAAATATATGGAAATAAAACACACTAAAAAACCTATGAACCTAAAAGGCACACAATAAAAAAAAAGAACATACAAGGCAAAATAACTGTAACAACCATGAAAAAATATAAATAACATGGAATGCTTATTTGTGGCACATAATGTGGCATTAACTTGCCATAGTAATGGAGAAAATCCTATCAAGCCATGTGGAAAATGGTGGTGGCTTCCATAATAATGATCCACACATCTACCATCCTGACCTCAACCCAACATAAATGTGTCGCTTATATAAATAAGAGTGAATGGAAAATATATGAACAATTAGGTGTTTATAATTATGAATTAATAACATGTGAACTTGAATGAAAAAAGCATTTTGGTTTGATAGAAAACATTTAAAATATTACTGGTGTGTCAGTCTATAAACTACAAACTTCTAACCTATAACATGATCCTTTAAATATGTTGGTGCTTGAATGTCAACATGTGCTTATAGTTTAATTTGATTGTGACACTCTTTGAGAATAAAACTCTCTACAAATTAGAAAAATGGCATTTTTGTAGTTTTTTAATTTATAGAAGATAATTTGAAGTTCAAAATTTGAATTATCTATGAATGGTGAGGCTTAGGTGTGTATTGTCATTTAATTTTATAGGTGACACCAATAAATGGAGGTTGGTGAAGTCATATGTTGGATCCAAAAATTTGACTTATAAATTTTATAGGATGTAACTAAAATTAAGTGGATTAGATGTTGTGACTTTTATCTCATGTTCCTTATAGTTAGAGGTACAAAAATGAAATTAAGGGGCCCAATAAATTTATTGGGGTTGATGTTTTCAAAATGTTAACACTTTTAAAATACATGTTAAGGATGCAATTTTTGAAATTTCTACCTTAGTTTGGAATTGATATTTATATCATTGAATAAAGTATTTGTATTGCTGAATATGATATTTGTATTATTGAAAATGATATTCATTTAATTGAATAGGATATTTAATTTTTTGAATATGATGTAAATTTAATTTTTAATTTTAGTGCATATTTATTTTAGAAGGGGACTAATAATTGTATACAAGAGTTCCTATTTTTAATATTAATTATTCAAAAAATGAATGGTCCAACATGAAAATGTTTAAGCGATTTTTACATCATCTAAACAACCCATGACACATAATCCAATATATCTTAATATATCATGACCAGGAAAAGGGGTCAGAACTAAAATGATAACCATTGGAGCCCCTTCAACTTACGGTCCCCTTCCCCTATTCCATATAGGATTTATAAGGGTTTGACCTTAATTCTTGGTGCAATTTATATCATCTCATGATTTTTGTGTTTTTTCCTTTTGGAAAACTAAGTTCTAGAGTTTTGAAATAAATGGAAGGCAAAGTATATTCTATGATGACCTGTGCAATTTTTTTTCTTTCTCCTTCCATAGATTATTATGATGTTAGTGTTGATTATAGGTGGAACTGAATTTTTAAGTTGCTTCTATAATTAAATCAAGTCTAATATTTTCTTTGTTTTATTATTATTTTAGGGAATTCCTAAATTAATAAGTGTTATGATGTAACTATAGTACATGTCATAGGTGGTTCAAAAAATGGAGGACAAACTGATCATGATGATGTAGTTATAAATAGGGTTCTCAAAAGAACCTCAACACTTTACAAATTTATAGATGATTGGAATTTAAATTTTTGTTAGAATGGAATTTATAACAAAGTAGAGATAAAAGAAGAGATAACATATTAAGAGGAGAGAATAAAAAATTAGGTATTGGCACATGTGTTAATTATATTTAATTTAGACCAAAGCCTTTAGTAAAACTATGCAATAACCCTAACTAGGTCTTATGTTTTCATATTCACTAAACTAATAACAAGTAAAGAAAAGGCCTAGTCTAGTTCTCACCAAAGATTGTGGCACAAATTGAGGGTAATAAACATTAAAAGTAAACATGCATAGAATACATATACTCACATCAATGTATATGAAATCCTAATACATGGAAGAGAGCTGCAAATGCATATCTATCTACTCTTACAAAGAAAGTGTTATGGACTAAAATTTCACCCTAGTCAAGCAAGGGGATTTTTCAAGGCTTCTTCCTCAAACATTAGTCTAACATGGGAACATCCCTAGGTTATATGTTACCTATATTGGGGCTAAACCTCTGAAGTAGGCTAGATTCCTCTATGATGCTTACCTAAAACTAATGCTAAGCTAATGCTTCATAGGGAAAATGGATATAAATGGGATAAGATCTCCTAAGGAAGTTAAGAAAGCGATGCATCAAATTTAAAAGGGAATATCCCACAAGCTTTAACCCATGCTAGATATGTAGCAGATAGTACTAGCTTACACAACCTCAAGATCAAGCTAATTGCATAAGTGTTTCATAGAAGAGGTTAAAAGTAGAACACTAATCTAGACCTACAAGTAGCATTGAAAACCCCCTAAACTAGGTTAGAAAGGAGGACAATGGATGAAGAATATTCTCCTTCACACAATGCCATCATGCACAACTCACCAAACTAGATCCAAGGCAAGATATAGGCAAATAAAGTCCCATATTGCATCAAGAGGTAATTTTTACAAATGTTTGACAGGGTCGAGCCTAATCAAGATGAGCATACTTTGTATTATCCCAAAGAGTTTCCTATCTCCCAAAAAGATAAAAATTCTAAAATATGAGAACCTTTTTAAAGGATAAGTGACCAAGATATATAGGAAAAAGGAGTCAGAGAAGGATGTGGGAGCACAACATCATAAAAAGAATACTTTGACCCAAGTCATTAATTGAACCTGAACTACCATGTGTACTTTAGCCAATGAAAGCCTTGCCACATTTTTGATCAATTAGGGCACTGCTTGTGGCTTGTTCAGTGAGGGGATATCCAAGGCTCTTAGGATGTATTAAATTCCCCTAGCTACAGTTCCCAACACTAGACCTCTTCTTTGATCTTCTATGCATCTTTCCACTTGGCTTCTACATAAGGACAAATCCCTCACATTTATAAACCTAATTGAGCTTTGATTATTTATGATTTAGATAGCTATTTATTGAGAGCATGGCTCAAGATATTCCTTCATTGAGTATATATAAATACCCCTTATTTTGAGAAGTGGACTTGGGTTTACTATAGAGGAAAACTAATATAAGATTATTGGTTTTCCTATAGTCTGTATAGATGGCACTTTAATCAATGCTTAGTCCCTTTTACAACAAATTAATACCCTTTTGGCCTATATTAAGTATAATAAACCTACTTTACCTCTATATATTTATACTAGAAATGCTTGGTCCATATAGTTTATCCTCGTTCAACTCAGGTTGAGTTCATGCTTGGTTCCATGTATTTTTTGCTAGCTCAGGTCTATTAATTTGCTTTTCCTCAGTTCAATTGCTCCATAGACCTTAGTCAAAAATTTCTTGGCTCAGTCCTTTGTTCATTAGCTATCGATATTGTCTTGGATTCATGACCCTTTGAATTTGATTTTCTCCATCAGATCTGCTAGGTATAAACAAATGTGAGCCCTTGAATCTATCTTTAAAATGTTAACTTTGTCCCCACTTATGCCATGTGTCGGATGTGCATTTGATTTTTGGATCTAATGTCAATCTACATCCTTATACACTTATTCCATATGTTAACCTCTCAATCCCTTTGATTGTTTGACCCATCTCAAACCATTGGATCAAGATGTATGATTAAATGTGAACTATTGATCTACTGGGACCCATTGTTTGAAATCCAATGACTTGTTCACGAATTTAAAATTCATGTCCTCACTCTCATCAAATGACATTCATGTGACCATCATTAATGTTCATATGATTATTAAATTTAAGATGAAAATTGTTGGTTTTGATTTATCTTAAACTTGAAGATAGTGTGAATGTCTTATGTTGCAAGTCCAACTTTAAAGGCCTATAACTTGAAGCGTAAAAGTCATGGAGGCCCAAAGTTTTCAAGAGATGTTATTGAGGCCAAAAAAAGCAAACCCATTTGATCTCTTCATCCCAATGTTCTTATAATTATGACTAAAAAATGTTCAAGTTAACTAGTCCATTCATTCCTACATGATGTTCTAACGATGGTCTATTTTAATTGGCTAAGTATGGGAAACTTAGCGAAATTTAACTGAGTAGCCAACATTGAAAAAAATAAATTCTATTGTGCTTAGATGTATGGACTAAAACTTAGTGCATAACAATTAGGGACCAATATGAACAAGACCATATGATTGTTTTCTCCAAAAATTACCACATATGTGAGATATGGCCTTTGGTGGATGACCAAAAACTTGGTGCATCTGTTCTTGGGACTAACGTGAACATACCCATGTGACCAATTCTTCTTGATTCATCTACACATGGTAATGATGGTGATAATAATCTGCCTACTCATAATTTCTTCCACTAGACCCAAGTGTCTAGATGAACACAATGAAGATGACAAGGATAAATCAGCTCTAGGTTACACAACCTATCAATGTATCTAAAAGACTTATGCACAAGACAAGATTCATATCTCTAAAGAAAGTATGAAATCCTAAGCTTATCCTCAAGTTGAATGGTGGATAAACAGATGTATAATATGTCTTATTACTTCTTCTCTTCTCTTAGAAATGGTGAAATGATTGTGTTTATATAGGTAGAGCTAACTCTAAAACCTTCCAAAAGTTTTGATTGACAAGGTCAACCCGATTGACCTAGTATTAAAATTGATAAAAAACTAACTAGATAATGAACTATGTCAGCCATGGCCAACTTAGTTCTTAGTAAGCTTTTATAAATAATAATAATATAGGGTCCATGTGGTTGACATAGTCATGTAAACTTATAAAAAAGGTTTTAGGTCAAAGGAAACGGGTAATGAAGATGGAAAATGACTAGAGGAGAGTGAAAAATAGGAGGCAAAGCTTAGGGGAATGGTTTTTAAAAGACACATGTGTAGATATCAACTGAAAAAAGGGATAAAAATCTTATGAAGCACTAATGGTCTGCCCACCCCTCTCTTGATGCACTCTTTAAGGTGTACACTTAGAGGAATTGAGACTTGATGGGTTCTTATAAGATAGACAACATCAATAATTGATAAAGTTTGAAAATATTATTTATATACAATCACCACACAACTGAATGCATATTTTTGACTTAAAAGAAATCTTAAACTTCAGCCATGCTAAATACTATGAATTTTAACAAAGTTTTTCTTAAAAATACTACTACGACATCGACTACATTCTTCTCTTTCTTAATATATATATATATATATATATATATATATATATATATATATATATATATATATATATATATATATATATATATATATTTATATTTATATTTTTATTACTTTTAAGGTAGCTATCTTATCTTATTTATAAGTAAGTCCTTTTTTAATGCTATATGCCACAACTATACATGTTAATCTTTGTTTATATATTTTTTTATTCATTGATTAAAATTGAATAAAAATATATGGTTATAAACTAGACCTAATTCTATACACATTCAAAAAAATCTAATTTTTGATATATTTTGAGGTAGTTAGTGGGCACATGGTCAGACATACATTTTTTATCTTATTTAAGTGTATACAAACTTATTAAATTGGTAAATAAAACAATTCATTAATTAATTTACTAAAATATAGGTTGCAAACTAGATGATCTTACGTAGCTTTATACCAGGGTATTTAAATAAATATCAAATGATGATAAAAAAATGGTGGCGCACATAGATAACTATCTAGTATGATTTTTATAAAAATAATACCACCTCTTCTAATTTATGATATATTTCCTAATTATACTATGGTTCATTACCCACACTTCTTAGTGATGAAGTTATACTTAAACTACTCCAGGATTGAGGACCTTAGGTTTCACGAAAGCATAATAAAATTAGACACTTCATGCAGAAAGCTCCTTGTTTTAATAATTTCATTGCTAGTGTGGATATTTCAACATATCATATTTATTCTGTCCCTCATGCTCGATATCATTTTTAAGAAAAAGATTCTATGTTCATCAAATAATCCACAAAAATAAAATATAGTAGACTAACATGTCCTTGACCTATTACTATCTCTAAATAACTCACTCTAACATAACATGATAACTTTATCTTATTCTTTGACAAGTATCATGAATAATTTGCTTACTCATATGAAGATATGTTAGGTATTAATCCTAGCACCATCGTAAGTAATATCATCACTTACACAAATGCCAAACCTATTAGACAAAAATAAAGAAACTTTCCACCTAAAATTTCTACCTTGTGTCATAAAGAAATCATTGAATTTTTGGATGCAAAATTCATCAAACCTATCAACTACTTATAATATAAAAAATCATTCCCATTAATAAAAATGTCACCATGGTTATTCATATATGCATTGATTTTTGAAATCATAACTTAGCTTGTCCAAAAGACAACATTCCCTTACCTTCAATAGATGCTATAATTGATTCCATTACCAGATATGAAATTTTATCACTTATGGATAGTTTCTCAGGCTATAACTAAATTCACATAACTCCTGAAGACCAATATAAAACAACATTTAGTATAGAGTAGGGCACCTATTGTTATGTCAAAATGCCTTTCAGCCTAAAAATGCTAGAACAACCTATCAACATGCAATGACCCACATCTTCCATGATATTATACATAAGATAGTGTAAACCTATGTAGATGATCTCATTTCCAGACATAAATGTTGTAAAATACACCTCACCAATCTAGCTATCATTTTTTTATCAACTATTTACATATAAACATAGACTTAACCAATACAAATGTGTATTTGGAGTAACATCTGGTAAACTTCTAGGGTTCTTAGTCTCTCTTCAAGGCATTGATATCTATCTAGCCAAAAATATGCCATCATAAACATGCCTATTCCTCACTCCATTCTTGACATACATACTTACCTCAAAAAACTTGGTACAATTTGATGGTTTGTCCTAGAAATAGCTTACCATCTATACCCTATCAATTCATTTATCAAAAGGGTAATGCTCTAGTATGGAATGATTCATGCAAAAATTCTTTTGATAATATTAAGGAATCTTTGATCCATCCTCTTACTATTCAACCACCTTCAAATGATTACCCCTTAATTATATATACCTCCTCTATGCCCATATCAATTGGGGCTACACTTTCCCAATAATATTATACTGATAGGGAGTATGATATCAATTACATTAATCGAGGACTCATGGATTATGAAAAATATTACAACGAAGTAGAATGTGATTGTGTTGCTATATATTTTATAACTAAAAAACATCATTATTATATGCTATATTGAACCACTTATGTCAATTTTCATTTTGAGCTACTTCATTATTTATTCTCCGCATCATTATTACATGGAGATAGAATTATCAAACATATGGTCATATTGATGGAATGCTATCTTCACATTATTACATAAAAATATGTCAAAGACCAAGTCATATCAAGTTAACATTATAACTAATTCCACCATATTTTACACACCTTACCATCCTCAATGTAATGGTTAAGTTGAGGCTACTAAAAAAATTCTAATTAGAATATTAAAATAGACTATTTTATTAATTCATAATTATTGGCACATTCATTTATATCTTTCACAATGGGATTATTATACTAGCATACATCCTCGAATACATAGAAAAGATTTTAAGTTAGAATTCCAATTAAATTTTGATGTCAGTAATAAGATGGTTGAATTTGAAGCTCTAAAATTAGGCATGAAATCCACCATTTACTTAGATATAACATATTTACATGCCTTGGGTGACTCCCAACTTATCTGTGCCTAGGTTAGTGGTGATTATCAATGCAAAATAAAAAATTTAATCACATATCATCAAATGGATACTACACTTACCAAGGAATTTGCTTCTTTTAGCATTAACCAGTTCCAAGAGATCAAAATTCCATAACTAATTCTCTTTATTCATCCCATTTTATTTAACCCTCATCAAGTACATAATGATTGCTAATTTCTTATCCAAATCATAAAATAACCTGCTTCTATAAAACTAAATGATTTGATATTCTATCACATTATAGTTATCCCTATTTGACAAAGCCCATGGTATACAAACATAATTAAATTTATTGAATATCAAACTTACCCTCCAGACACAGATTCTCATGAAAAGACTCGGATACATAAAAAAGCTTTTATGTTTGTGTATTGATAAAACACCCTTTATTACCATAATAAAGAAGAAACCCTACTTCATTGTGTAATGAAATAAGGGATACTTACTCTCTTAGAGCAAGCACATGGGGAATTTTCATTGGTCATGATAGTGGACATGCGACATCCTTCAAATGCTTGCATATGGTTTACTTTTGGCCTACTCTACAAAAATATGCTATTAATTTTACTTAAAAGTGTAAGCCTTGTCAACTCCATTATGTTCTAATCCACTCACCACCAATTGAGCTCCAAACAGTGGAGGCTCCTTAGTCATTCTCTATGTTTGGATTAGACCTTATTGGTAAATTAACTTGATCACAAGATGAACATGTTTTTATTATTACTTCTACCAAATAGTTTACTAAATGGGTAGAAATAATGCCTCTTGTTAATTTCATAGGAACTAATTTTTAAAAAATTATCCATATCTAAATAATCTATCATTTTAAAGTTCCCCATACCATCATCTTTGATAATGGTGGCAATTTTAAAAACAAATACAAGAAACAATTATGTGCTAAATTTAAAATTTCCACACCTTACCATCCTCAATGTAATGGTTAAGTTGAGGCTAATAAAAAAATTATAAATAAAATATTATAAAAGACAATTTGATTAATTCATAATGATTGGTACCTTCATTTATATTCTATACCATGGGCTTATTTTACTAGCATACATACTACCAAAGAGGAAACATCATATTAACTTGTATATGGTTCTAAATTAGTATTTCCATTAGAAGTTGAAGTTCCATCTTTATGAATATCTCTTCATTGTATAATTCTAGATGAATAATTACATGGAGCTTGTCTTCATGCTTTAGATTTTCTTTATGAACTCCATTTGGCTACTTTACAACATAACTACTAATACAAAGCTTGCATTTGTAAGCAACATATTAAAAAGGTCAAAGTTTAAACATTTAATGTTCGTGATTTAGTCCTCAAATTAGATTATACACATAATAAAGAATGAAAATATATCCTTCAGGGGATGATATTCATACTTCATTAGATAACCCAAGATTTGTGGTTAGGAGAAGTTTTTCAGAGTCTTTAAGGTCAAAATTTCTCTTATTTTGACAAACTTAATTTTAGTGTATTGACTTTGATAAAGAGTTTTTCTACCTTGTTTTTTACTGCATTTCCCCACCACTCATTTCATTTCTCCACATTGATAGTTAATTTTCATTATAAGTCCATTTTCCCACTTTTATATTCCCTCTTCTTCACATCTTACAACATGCAAGCTGCTCTTCTTTCCATTTTAGAATAGGGTCCTCCTTCATGAAGGAGAAAGTGGGAGGGTGAAGAAGTTCACCTTTCTTGTAGCTTAGGAGGGTATCCTTCCAACTAGGGACCTTGAAAGCTCTTGAACTAAGAGGAGAGAGAGAGAGAGTATCATAACTCTTATACACCAAGCTCATTGAGCTAAGTTATGGATGCTTGATTCATTTCTTACACAATTAACCCTTCCTCTAGCAGGAGTAGTTCTTGAACTACCTCAAAAATACACCTCCATTTTCATCTTTGTATCCTCCTTGATTGATTTTCATGAGGGGAATGTGTAAGACTTGTCCACTTTCTCTTCTTCCTAAATGGGTAAGGGAGAGGGTTGTTTCATAAGAGGGGGTATGAAATAGTTAGGGTCATAAAAGAGGATCCAAGATGGAATATCTTCATGCTCTTGAGTGAGAATGGGTATAGGGGTAGGAGAGGACAAACTGATTGGCTCAAGCTTGACATAATCTTTCTCCCATTGCTCAAACACTTTTTCAATGGATAATATACACCCTTTTATCTCTTATTTCTCAACATGTGGGTATTCATCTTCTTTAATGGATGCCCAAACATTCCATAACTCCTGCAAGAAGATCTTTATCCTATCCATAACATGAATAGGGAATTATCATCCAAGATTGAGCTCATCCTTGATGTTCATGATTATTATTTCTTGGTCCAATATTACCTTTCTGTGTTTTGACAAGGATGGACTTTTACAAGATTGACTAGGGGGTTGATTAGGGACTCTTAGAGGTTGAGCTTGATTCTCTTGGAGGGGAAAGGGCACATAAGGCTGGTCCAAATGAGATTGATTATCTTTATAAGATAGTAATATACTATCTACATTTTAGACCACGTTCCTTATCATTGTTATGTCCTCACACTTACAAGGTGACCATTGTTCTCCCTCATAAATTAACCATCTACTCTTGACTAACTAAAGAGCACTCCTTTATTTTTGTATAACATAGATAGGGATAACTGAAGAAAACTCTAAACCCTTACCAATTTCCCTTATCAACTCAATATAAACTACTAATGCTTGCTTGACCCCTAACAAGGATGTATCAGGGTAAGCCTGGTATTGATAAGAAGTAGAGTAATAGTTTTAATGCAAAGGAGGCTGATTTTAGTCATATGCAAGGGTAGGAGGAGGACAAAGGTCATGATAGGGTCGATAAGATGTTTTAGGTCGAATTGTGGGGAACACATAAACATTATTTACCTAATAAGTGTGATGCTGAGGCAAAGGATAAGCATATTGTTCAAAAGATGGTTGACTGCACATACTAGATTATGATGATTAGGTACTTGGACTGCTTAAACTAGTTGATAGATGCTCAGATTCACCATTGATGTTTGCATAATGCCTCCAAAGGTTTATATATTGAATAACAACATCAAAAATTCTTCCACTTCTTTTGACCTTAGTCCCATTGGGCATGCCAAAAATCTTATGAACTAGAATTTTACCGTAGCAGAGCAAAGAGATTATTTAGGACTTCTTGCTCAAACTTTAGTCCAAAATCAGAACAACCCTAGGTTATAAGTCACCTATAGTGGGGTTGAGCCTTCAAATTAGGATGAATTTCTCTTTGATGCTCACCTAAAACTAATGCTAACGTAATGCTTCATAGGAAAAATGAATAGAAAGAGGATAAGGCCTCCTAAGGAAGTTAACTAAGTGATGCACCAAATTTAAAAGGGAACCTCCTATAAGCTTGAACCCATGATAGATCTATAGGAGACAATACTATCTTACACAATGTCAAGATCAAGCTAATTACATAACTTTTTCATAGAAGAGGTTCAGAGTAGAACATTAATCTAGACCTACAAGCAACATTGAAAACCCCCTAAACAAGGTTAGAAAGAAGGATAGTGGATGAGGAAGATTCTCCTTCACACAATGAAATCATGCATAATTCACCAAACCAAATTCAAGGCAAGAGATAGATAAAGAAAGCCTCATATTGCATGAAAAGGTAGTTCTTACAAATGCTTGATAGGGTCAAGCCTAATCAAGATGAACATACTTTGTAGTATCCCAAAGAGTTCCCTATCTCCTAGAAAGATAAAAAGTCTAAAATGTGAGAAACTTTTGGAAGGAGAAGAGAACAAGATACATAGGAGAAGGGAGTCAAAGAGAAGAATATGGGAGCATGCCATTAGAAAAAGAACACTTTGTCCTAGGTCATTGATTAAACCTAAGATTCCACATTTGCTTCTTAGATAATGAAAGCCTTGTCACCTTTTTGATCAATCAAGACACTGCTCATGGTTTGTTGAGTGAGGAAATACCCAAGGCTTTGAGGATGCATTGAATGACACTAGCTACAATTCCCAACACTAGACCTCTTCTTTGATCTTCTATGTATCTTTCCACTTAGCTTCTACATAAGGACAAAACCCTCAAATATAAAAGCCTAACTAAGCTTTGATTATGTCTACTTTGGGTGGCTATCTATCGAGAGCATGGCTTGTGATGTTCCTTCATTGATTACATATAGTTGACCCTTATTTTGAGAACTGGACCTAGGTTTACCATAAAGGAAAAGCAATATAAGATTATTGGTTTTCCTGTAGTCCATATAGATGGCGCTCTGCTTGATGCTTGGTCCATTTTACATGTTACCACCCTTTTGGCCTATATTAGGTCTAAAAGACCTACTTTACCTCTATGGAGCTTTGTTAGCAATGCTTGGTCTATATGGTTTATCTTGGTTCAACTCAGGTCAACCTTGAGCTCAATTCCATGTATTTTCCATTAGCTCAGGTCCATTCATTTGCTTTGCCTAAGTCAAATTTCTCCATTAACCTTAGTAAAAAATGTCCCAGCTTGATACTTTATTCATTCAATCTTGGAAATGACTCAAATCCATGACCCTTTGAATTTCATTCACTTTGACAGATTTACCAAGTACAAACAAACATAAGCCCTTAGATCTATCTTTGAAATGTCAACTTTATCCTCACTTATCCCAAGTGTCAAATGTGCATTTGATTTCTAGATCTGTTATCAATCTGCAACCTCATGCACTTATGCCACATGTACATCTCTCGATCCCTCTAACCTTTTGACCCATATCACATTGTTGGAACAAGACATATGATCAAACATGAACTTTTGATCTGCCAGGACCCACTAATTAAAACTTAATGGCTAGTTCACAAGCATAAAATTTACATCCTCACTCCCGTTAAATGACATTTATATGACTATCAAATGATGTTCAAGTGATAGTCAAATTTAAGCTAAAAAGATTTGGTTTTGCTTGAGCTTAAGCTTGATGTTAGCATGAACATCTTATGTTGCAAGTCCAACTTTGAAGGCCTATAACTTGAAGCATAAAAGTCATGGAGGCACCCAATTTTTAGGAGATGTTCTTGAGGCCAAAAGGAACGAACCCATTTGATCTGCTGGTCTTGGGAGCCTTCAATGTGTGTCTACAAAATTCTCAATTTAACTAGTCCATTCATTTCTACATGACACCCTGATGATGGTCTAGTTCATTTGGCTAATTATGGGAAACTTAGCAAAATCTGACTGAGGATCCAACATTGAACATGCATAAATTCTACCATGCTCAGATGCATGGCTTGAAACTTAACATGTAACAACTAGGGACCAAGTTAAACAAAACCATATGATCATTTTCTCTTTAAATTATCATACATGTGAGATATGGACTTATCAATATGGTCACTTGGCTCTATTTGAGCTTCTTTAAAAATTGCTAAGTATGGAAACTTAGCAGATTTTGCCCAAGAGGCCAACTTTGGGTCTTTATATCTTTTGATGCACTTTAATGGATGACTATAAACTTGGTGCACATGTTCTTGGGACTAATGTGAATAGACCCATATGACCAATTCTTCTTGACTCAGCCACACATGGAAATGATGGCATCAATAATCTACCTACTCTAAATTTTTCCCACTAGACCTAAGTGTTTAGATGAAAAAAATGAAGAACCTAATGAATATTAGGAGCTTTTTAGGTCATTCCAAGCACTCTTGACACACCATTTAGTCTTTGTAACTCTTGACCTATCCTTATAAATTGACAAATTACACTTTAAGTGAACTTAAAGTATTTTAAAATCTTTTTTGGTAAAAAATATATCTTTGAACCACTCATTCCATCCATAACATTTGTGCATATGCTCATCCATTAGCAACTTGGTTCATAATGGGCATAAGCTTGGTATGTTGGCCAAAAATGGATAATAAGAAGAACAAAGTTATAAATACTTACCTTTGAATATGAACTCACCAAAAATTAATCTTCCCTTTGGACAAGGTTCTTTACAAGAGGTTTTCATGGTATGTAAGGATGACGAGGATAAATTAGATCTAGGCTACACAACCTATCAGTACATCTAAAAGACTTCTCCATAAGCCAAGATCCATATATCTAAAGAAAGTATGAAATCCTAAGCTTATCCTCAAGTTGAATGGTGTATAAGTAGATGCACTATCTATCTTCTTCTTCTCTTCTCTTATAAATGGTGAAATGATTATGTTTATATAGGTAGATCTAACCCTAAAACCTTTTGAATGTTTTGATTGACAAGGTCGACCCGATTGACTTAGTATTAAAATTGATAAAAAACTAACTAGATAATGAACTATGTCATCCATGGCCAACTTAGTTCTTAGTAAGCTTTTATAAAAAATAATTAAATAGGGTCGATGTGGTTGACATAAGCATGTAAACTTCTAAAAAGGTTTTAGGTTAAGGAAAGGGATAATGAAGATGGAAAATGACTAGAGAAGGGTGCAAAATACGAGGCAAAGCTTAGGGTAATAATTTCTAAGAGAGACATGTGTAGATATCAAGTATAAAAAAGGGATAACAATGTTATGAAGCACCAATGGTTTTCCCACCCCTTTCTTGATGCACTCTTTAAGGTGTAAAGTCATAGAGATTGAGACTCGATGGGTTCTTGTAAGATAGAAAACATCAATAATTGATAAAGTTTGAAAATATTATGTGTATACAAAAACCACATAGTTGAATGCATGTTTTTGACTAAAAAATAATAATTAAACTTTAGCCATGCTAAACACTATGAGTTTTAACAAATTTTTTCTTAAAAATACTACTACAACATCAACTACACTCTTCTCTTTCTAAATATATATATCTTTTTATTTTTATTACTTTTAAGGTAACTATCTTATCTTATTTATAAGTAAGTCTTTATATAATGCTATATGCCACAACTATACATGTTAATCTTTATTTATATTTTGATTCATTGATTCAAACTGAAAAAAATATATGTTTGTAAAGTAGACCTAATTCTTTACACATTAAAAAAAATCTAATTTTTTATATATTTTGAGGTAGTTAGTGGGTGCATGGTTAGAAATACATTTTTGATCTTATTTAAGAGTATACTGACCTAGAAAATTAGTAAAAAAAATAATTCATTAATTAATTTATAAAAATAGAGGTTGAAAACTAGATGATCTTACCTAGATTTCTACTAGGGTATTTAAATAAAAATCAAATGATGATAAAAGAATGGTTGGGAACACAGATAACTATCTAGTATGATTTTTCTAAAAAATAATACCACCTCTTTGAATATATTATATTTGTCCTAATTATACTATGGTTCATTACCCACACTTCCTAGTGATGAAGTTATACTTAAATTACTCCAGGATTGAGAGCCTTAGGTTTCACTAAAGCATCATAAAATTGGACACTTCACGCAAAAATCTCCTTGTTTTAATAATTTTATTGCTAGTGTGGATATTTCAACATAAGCTATTTATTCTCTCCCTCATGCTCCATATCATTTTTAAGACAAAAATTATATGTTCATCGAATAGTCCACAAAAATAAAATAAAGTTGACCAACATGTCCCTGACCTATTACTATCTCTAAAGAACTCACTCTAACATAACATGATAACTTTATCTTATTCTTTGACAACCATCATGAATAATTTGCTTAGTCATATGAAGATGTGCCAGGTATTGATCCTAGCACCATCATAAATAATATCATCACTTACACAAATGCCAAACCTGTTAGACAAAAATAAAGAAAATTTTCACCTAAAATTTATACATTGTATCATAAATAAATCATTGACCTTTTGCATGCCAAATTCATCAAAACTCTCAACTACTTGGAATAAATATCAAACATCATGCACGTTAATAAAAATGTCACCATGGTAATTCATATATGAATTGATTTTTGAAATCATAACTTAGCTTGACCAAAAGACAACATTCCCCTACCATCAATAGAAGTTATAGTTGATTCCACTACTGGATATGAAATTTTATCACTTATGGATAGTTTCTCAGGCTATAACTAAATTCACATAGCTCCTAAAGACCAACATACATCAACATTTAATATAGAGTAGGGTACCTATTGTTATGTCAAAATGCCTTTCAGCGTAAAAAATGATAGAATGACCTATCAACATGCAATAACCCACATCTTCCATGATATTATACACAAGATAGTGTAAACCTACGTAGATGACCTCATTGCCAAATCTAAATGTTGTACAATTCACCTCACCAATTTAGCTATCTTTTTTTATCGATTAATTACATATCAAGTTAGACTTAACAATTAAAAATGTGTATTTGGAATAATATCTAGTAAAATTTTAGGTTTTTTAGTCTCTCTTTGAAGCATTGATATCGATCTAGCCAAAATAAATGCCATCATTAACATGCCTATTCCTCGATCCATTCCTGACATACATACTTACCTTTGAAAACTTAGTATAATTTGATGGTTTGTCTTAGAAATGGCTTATCATATATACTTTATCAATTCATTTACTAAAAGGGTAATGCTCTAGAATGGAAAGATTTGTGCCAAAAATCTTTTGATAGTATGAAGGAATCTTTGATCCATCCTTTTACTATTCAACCACCTTCAAATGATTACCCCTTAATTATATATACCTCCTCTACCCCCATATCAATTGGGGTAATGCTTGCCCAATAATATTATCTTGGTAGAGAGTATGCTATCTATTACATTAATCGAGGACTCATGAAATATGAAAAAAATTATACCAAAGTAGAACGTGATTGCCTTGCTATATATTTTATAGCTAAAATGCATCGTCATTATATTCTATATGGAACTGCTTATGTCAATTTTCATTCTGATTTACTTCATTATTTATTCTCCAAATCATTATTACATGGAGATAGAATTGTCAAACATATGGTCATATTGATGGAATTTGATCTTCACATTATTACATAAAATATGTCAAAGGAAAAGACATATCAAGTAAGCATTATAACTAATTCCACCAAATTTTCCAAACCTTACCATCCTCAATGTAATGTTTAAGTTGAGGCTACTAACTAAATTCTAAATAAAATATTAAAAAAGACTATTTGATTAATTCTTAATGATTGGCACATTCATTTATATCCCACACCATGGGCTTATTATACTAGAATACATCCTCAAATACATAAAAAAGTTTTTAAGTTAGCATTCCACTTAAATTTTGATGTTATTAATAACATGGTTGAATATTAAGCTCTAAAATTAGGCATGAAAGCCACCATTGACTTAGATATCACATATTTACATGCCTTGGGTGACTCCCAACTTATTTGTGCCTAGGTTAGTGGTGATTATTAATGCAAAATAAAAAATTTAATCACATATCATCAAATGGATACTACACTTACCAAGGAATTTGCATCTTTTAGCATTAAACCAATTCCAAGAGATCAAAATTCCATAACTAATTCTCTTTCTTCATCTCATTTTATTTCATCCTCATCAAGTACATAATGATTCCTAATTTCTTATCCAAATCATAAAATAACTTGCTTCTATAAAACTAAATGATTTGCTATTCTGTCACATTATAGTTATCCCTATTTGACAAAGCCCATGGTATAAAAACGTAATTCAATTTATTGAATATGAAACTTACCCTTCAGACACAGATTCTCATGAAAAGACTTGAATACATAAAAAAGCTTTTAAGTATGTGTTTTGATAAAACACCCTTTATTACCATAATAAAGTAGAAACCCTACTTCGTTGTGTAATGCAATAAGGGATACTTACTCTCTTAGAGCAAGCACATGGGGGAATGTGGATTGGTCATTATAGTGGACATGCGACATCCTTCAAATGGTTCATATGGGTTACTTTTGGCCTACTCTACAAAAATATGCTATTAATTTTACTTAAAAGTGTAAGCCTTGTCAACTCCATTATGATCTAATCCACTCACCAACAATTGAGTCCCATCTTTATGAATATTTCTTCATTGTATAATTATGGATGCATAATTACATGGAGCTTGTCTTCATGCTTTAGATTTTATTTATGAACACCATTCGACTACTTTGTAATATAACTACTAATACAAGGATTACATTTCTAAACAACATAGTAGAAAGGTCAAAGTTTAAACATTTAATGTTGGTGATTTAGTCCTCAAATTAGATTATACACACAATAAAGAATTAAAATATGCCTAAAAATGGTGGGGCCCTTACTTAATCAAAGACATCCTTAGTGCTAGTACCTATCGTCTACAAACTAATGAAGGTCATGTCTTCAAATAACCCACTAATGCAAAAAAATTTAAAGACATTTTTCTTAAATATCTCCTTATTTTCATTATTCTATATACTGTAACTACTATCACTTCTTATATGATTTTTCCAATGATCTCTCCTTTTTAGCCATTTATTCTATACATAAATCTTAGTCCCCTTCTTCGATCTTTGGGTTTCTATTTATTACTTTCATTTAATTCATAAGTTGCATTGTAATACTATAGATAGGACCCAATTTTCCTCATTATTTTATTTTATTTCATATATCCATTTTTAACGCTTTTTTTGGTCATAAGTTTGTTATTTTACAACATTTTATGTTTACTCTATTCTTTCTTTTGTGAGATAGATCCCATCTCCCATCTATATATAGGGGGAGGGGTAATACCATTTTCATACTTTTCATCTAGTTAAGTTTATGTTTTATGAGTTAAAGTGTAAAACCATTGATAGGACTAGGCTGTCCTCATAAAATCTATATATTCCTTCAAACCTTTTTGTTAACTGAGTGTTATTTTTAGAATGTTAAGAAATGGTTAAAAGTTTGTGATTCCATATTCTCAACCTCGATCTTGTTTGTTTTGTGGATAAAACCTGCACAATAAATTATGTTAGAATGTTTCCCTACACTTACATACATTCTTATGATTTGGAATCATATTTAATTATCATTGTATCCCTTTCGTTTTGTCACATTTTTTGTAATTTGAGGTAATTTTAATTGTTTCATGTTCACTTCCCCTTGTCTCCCTTAATTCCATTCCACTTTGGACAAAACAAGCTCGAAGTCAAGATATAAATTTTATTTAATATGGTTAAAAAGGACTCTTGGACACCATGGTCTTTAAGTCCTCTTTGATAATAACCAGATTTAAGGTTTTCAAATGGTAGTCATTTTTAACACCCATGTTTGGTTCTCTGAATATGTATGGAGGAGGAATACAAAAATCCATTAAAATTTTAAAAGAGAAATCATTTGAAACATTAGAAAATGATTAAAAGGCAACATAAAATCAAAAAGCTAACATCAAACAAAAAAACATGATTTATAGTACATCTATTCTTAATGAAAACTCAAACTCCATAGTTGGCCTCATAATAGAGTCAAGATCCATTGGGGTGTAGTAAGTTAGTAGATTGGGATAGAGGACTTTGAATTTACCTACAAATCTACCTACTTTCTCATGCAAGTACTCAATCTTGACAGTAGACCGATAGATCTATAAGGGGCTCTAAGGAATGTGGAACGTATTGTGGGAAGGTAGGTCCATTTCACTTTTCATATATATAGCCTTCATGGGATGATATTCATACTTCATTAGATAACCGAAGATTTTTGTGGTTAGGAGAAGTTCTTCAGAGTCCTTAAGGTCAAAAGTTCTCTTATTTTGACAAACTTAATTTTAGTGTATTGACTTCGATAAAGATTTTATCTACCTTGATTTTTACTACATTTCCCCGACCACCCATTTCATTTCTCTCCATTGATAGGTATGTTTCATTCTAAATCTGTTTTCCCATTTCTATATTCCCTCTTCTTCACATCTTACAACATGCTAACATCTCCTTGTTTTTGTTTTATCTATCTTAAGGACAAAACAATATGATTGAGTGAGTATGGATTATTTTATTTACACCATTGATTTACATTTTGTAGGTCTTCTAAAAGTTTATGTGTGGCAAGGTGGTAGTCGTGTTTAGGTGGTGTGTTTTTATTTTTTATTTTCATTCCCTTTTCAAAATACGCGTGAAATACATATAGTATAATTTGTCATTTAATTGTGATCAACCTTATGTAGTTATAATTCCTTGTAAAGGGTATAAAAATGTAATTAATGAATAAAACATTTATATATTAATATTAATATGTACAATATATGGAACTATATGATATAATTATATAATAATATAATATAATTACTTGGTGTTGCTTCTTTTATTTTTTATTTTTTATGTTTTTAAGAAGCAAGGAGAAAGAGTGGTTGAATAATTATGAACATGTTGATCAGATTTATAAAATTATGAAAATAATTCACCTCATATCCCAAATCCCTGAGATCTATCAATAAACAATGCTAAAGGAAACTTAAACACAAGCATGGAAAATGTGACGGAAATCATAAGGAGTGAATCCATAATAATAGGCAATGACTCCACATAAGTACATGCCTACTTTCTCATGATATATAGATCAAATAATTCATTGTGCTTACTCACGGTATTACCATACAAAATATTAAAATGACAAAATATTTTTAGGTGAGTTGCATCATGATGGTGAGGGGCAATGATAGGATATTTTAGGGGATAGAATAAAAGATGTTAGAGGTGGTACACATGCAAAGTTTAGTGGCTTGTCAAGGTTTGATGAGGATGTCATGAGAGATGATTTGATTTTAATAGGGTTCCATGTCCAATGTGTAGTTCAAATTAATGCTACACTATTGTTGATTTGGAGATAAGACATTAAAGTGCAAGAGTCTATCTTTTAGCTTCTATTCATCCATGCTACTAATATATTAAAACCTTCAACAATAACATCCAACTTAAAATCATATGGAAACAACATACATAGACCCCTAGAGTAAAGGGCATGGCTATACAAAACATGAAAATAGTGAAATATTTCATCCTGAGTTTTGTAGTGATGATGAGGGCAACGTCAAGGAATTTCAGGTGATTTTTTACACTAAGGGGCATATAATGATATAATATTATATATTTTATAATAATGCAATTTAATATTAGCATTGATGGACATGTTACCATTTGGAATACAAGAAACTTTATTTGTGGAAACGTACGGATAACATTTGTCTCATATGATTGACACTTACACATGTGACTACCTTAAATTTTAAATTGGTAGTCAATGTAACATTACTCTAGAATGATACATGTAAGTTATTTCAAAGCACAATGGTGACATCTTTGATTGGTTATTTTCTATTGTTAAGGGTGAATGAAGACATCATGAGAGTTGTTTTGATTGGAATAAGGGTACATATCTCATATGCAATTTGAATCAACGATGCAATGTCATTGGTGTTGGGATAACACATTGAGGTCCCAAATTATATTTTGTAGCTTCCATCCATTCATGATGCCAATATTGAACACCAATGCTAGCTTCAAGGCAACTTTTGGATTTATATGAACAACTGGGGAGATATTTAATGTCTTGCCTTAGGAAAAGACGTTTCATGGAAGTGTCTTGTTGGTGCCATGTGTGGTTGTACATTGATCTTGTCCAGGGAAATAAAATCATAACATAAATACATTTGATAGATTCAGAGATTTAGGTAATGTATTAATTCCATGATGTTAAATGTTTGTTTTTTCAGTCTCAAATAAGGGGACATTTTTAAGATCAGATAAGGTGTCGTTTTTAAAATTAGATTGTGTGATGTTTTGAAGTGTTTGTAAAAGTCCATTAATTTGTGCTTGTGTTATTTCTATGGCATAATTATCGTGGTCTCCCATCTTACATAAATTATGGTGGGAAAGCTCTGGCAATGAGGTAAACAATAGGGCCATCACCATTATTTCATTAAGAAAATCATGATACATACGTTGACAACAATCTCTTTCAAGAAGCTGTGCCATTTTTTTTGCTAACAATCATATTAATTGTAAGATGTTTAATGTTAACCTAGAAAGGGAGGCATAGCACTCAATGGTATTGCTTAGAGTCTTGCATGATCATACTGTCATAGTTAAATCCGTATCAAAGCATTCAAGAAGGGAAAGGCCCAGTTAAACGCCACGTGATACCACCTCTTAGTTAAATCCATATCTTCAGATTATACCACCTCCTAGTTTAAAATATTAGATTTAAATAGTTTAAAATTTAAATAGGTTGTTTGATTGGGAAATTTACGTCGTGGGAAGTTGCATGGGCATGTTTTCATGGACATTTCAATTTTTGATTATTTTTGGTACAACCCATCATTAATATCAAAGGAATGAATTAATTTATATAAAATTATGAATAAAAATTTTCAAACAAACATATATTTTATCATTGGCTTAAAATTTTGTGAAGTAAGACATGAATCGAAATTAATATGGGTCACTAATATAAAACGGAAGGACATTAATATAAAATGAAGGGCCATGTTGAAAGATGCATGGCTCATTAATGTGAAATCCAATGCCATTTCCCAAATGGTTGGGCAGGCTTTACTCCATTAATGTGACAAATTAATGCTAACATGTGCACCACCAACAAACGTCTCTCCTTACCTTTCTGCATACCTCCTTCCTATAAATGGCCATGGAACTCACCTAAAATTTCTCAACTATGTCATGCTTTGTAGAGGAGTTTTCATTGATAGAATAGAGGTATGAAACATTTCATGCAGGTGTGTTGAATGTAACTAAACCCAAAACTGTGTTCTTTTTATTTTCTAGTGGGTGTTATTGTTATTGTGTCTTCTATGTTCATGTTTTATTTGCATGCTTTCACATTTGAGTAAAGGTTTAGTCCTATGTTAATGGAGGGATGAAACTTTATGTGTAGGTGTGTTTCCTATAACTAAACCTTCAATCATGTTCTTTTTATTTTCATGTGTTTGTTATTTTTATTGTGCCTTCTATGTTCATCATTCTTTTTGTGTGCCTTCACATCTGAGTAAATGTTTAGTGGTATGTTAATGAAGTAAATGCATGTTTGGATGGAAATGGATTTGAAATTGGGATGAGAGAATTAACAATTTCACTATCAAACATCTCTCCCTGCCTTTTCACATACCTCCTCCCCCCAAATAGCCATGGAACCTATGTGAGAGTTCTAGAACATGCAATGTTTCATAGAAGAATTTCCATCATTAGAAAGGAGGAATGATTTTTTTGTTATTGTACTTTGTATGTTCATAGATTTTTTTTCATGCCTTCACATGTGAGTAAACATTTAATTGTATGTTAATGGAGTGATTAAAACATTACACATAGATGTGTTGCATCTAACCAAACCAATAGTTATGTTCTTTTTTTATTTGCATGTGCTTGTTATTGTTATTTTTACCTTCTATACTCACGAAGGTTTTAACTACCTTCACATATAATTCAAAGTGTGATGTTGGAAGACATGTGGCTCATTATTGTCAAATCCAATACAATTTTCCTAATGGTTTGCCAATAAAATATAATTAAAGGATGTAATTTTTTGAAAATTTTACTTTAGCTTGGAATTGATAATTTGTATTGTTGAATATATTATTTATATTGTTGAATATGATACTTGAATTGTTAAATATGATTTTTAATTTGTTTAATATGATGTAAATATTATTTTTAATTTTAGTGCACATCTATTTTAGAAGGGGACCAGTAATTGTAGACAAAAATTTCTATTTTCAATATTAATTATTCAAAAAATGAATGGTTTAACATGAAAATATTTAAGTGAATTTTACAATAGTTAACTAAGCAATGCACCAAATTTAAAGGGGAAGCTCCCATAAGTTTGAACCTAGAATAGATCTATAGAAGACAATAATATCTTACACAACCTCAAGATCAAGCTTATTGCATAAGTATTTCATATAAGAGGTTCAGAGTAAAACACTAATCTAGACCTGCAAGTAACATTGAAAACTCGGTAAATAAGGTTAGAAAGGAGGAAAATGGATAAGGCAGATTCTCCTTCACATAATACCATCATGCAAAACTCACCAAACCAGGTCTAAGGCAAGTGATAGGCAAAGAAAGTCTCATATTACATCAAGGGTTAATTATTACAAATACTTGGTAGGGTCATGCCTAATGAAGCTGAGCATGCTTTGTAGTATCCCAAAGAGTTTCATGTCTCTTCAAAAGATAAAAATTCTAAAATATGATAAAATTTTTAAAGGAGAAGAGACCAAGATGTATAGGAGAAGGGAGTTAGAGAGAAGGATATGAGAGCATGCCATCAAAAAAATAAAACTTTGTCCCAGGTCATTAATTAAACCTGAGCTACCACATTTTTTCCTTAAATAATGAAAGCCTTGTCACCTTTTTGATCAATGAGGAAACTAATCATGGTTTGTTGAGTGAGGAAAAACCCAAGGCTCTAGGGATGCAATTAATGCCCTTAGCTACAATTCCCAACACTAAACCTCTTCTTTGATCTTCTATGCATATTTCCACTTGGCTTCTGCATAAGGACAAAACCCTCACATCTATAAACCTGATTGAGCTTTCATTATGTATACTTTGGGTGGATATCTTTCAAGAGCATGGCTCAAGATGTTTCTTCATTGATTACATATAGTTTCACCTTATTTTGAGAACTAGACTTGGGTTTACTATAGAGGACAACCAATCTAAGATTATTGGTTTTCCTATAGTCCATGTAGATGGTAATTTGATTGATGCCTGGTTCGTTTTATAATAATTTACCACCCTTTTATCCTATATTAAGTCTAACAGACCTGATTTACATCTATGAAGCTTTGCTACCAATGCTTGGTCCATATGGTTTATCCTTGTTCAACTCAAGTTAAGATCAAGCTTGGTTCCATGTATTTTTTTCTAGCTTGGGTCCATTCATTTGCTTTACTTGAGTTAAACTGATCCATTGACCGTATTAAAACATATCTTAGCTTGTTATTTTTTTTATTAGCTATCAACAATGACTCAGACGCATGACCCTTTAAATTTCATTCAGTCTATTAGATCTACCAGGTACAAACAAACACAAGCCCTCATATTTATCTTTGAAATGTCAACTCTATCCCCACTTACCCCACATGTCAAATGTGTGTTTGATTTTAAGATCCATTGTTAGTCTACAACCTCATGAACTTACACCGTGTGTCAACCTCTTGAGCCCTCTAACTATTTGACCCATATCACACTTTTGGATAAGGACATATGATCTAATATGAGCTTTGATCTTCTAGGACTCATTGTTTGAAATTCAATGGCTAGTTCACGATCTTAAAATTGGCATCCTCACTCCCATCAAATGATGTTTGCATGACTATCAAATGAAATTCATGTGATCATCTTTGATGTTCATGTGATCATCAAATTTAAGCTAAAAAGAGTTTATTTTGCTCAAGCTTAAACTTAATGTTAGCATGAATGTCTTATGTTGTAGGTCCAACTTTGAAGGCCTATAATTTGAAGCATAAAAGTCTTAGAGGAACCAAATTTTTAGGAGATGTTCTTGAGGCCAAAAGGAATGAACCCATTTGATCTACTGGTCTTAAGAGCCTTCGAAGTGTGTCTAAAAAATAATCAATTTAACTAATCCATTCAATCTTGCATGGCATCTTGATGATGGTCTAGTTTATTTGGCTATGTATGGGAAACTTAGTAAAATTTGACTATAGAGCCAACATTGAATATGCATAACTTCTACCGTGCTTGGACATATGGCCTAAAACATAGTGCATAAAAACTAGGGACCAAGTTGAATATAATCATATGATCATTTTCTCTTCAAATTACCACATGTGTGAGATATGGCCTTATCAATATGCTCACTTGGCTCTATTTGAGCTTCTTAAAAAATGGCTAAGTATGGAAACTTAGCAGATTTTGCCTAAGAGGCCAATTTTGGGTCTTTATATCTTTTGATGCACTTTAACGGATGACTATAAACTTGGCAAATATGTTCTTGGGACTAATGTGAATAGATCCATATGACCAATTCTTCTTGACTTGTCTACACATGGAAATTATGGCATCAACAATTTACCTACTCTAAATTTCTGCCACTAGACCTAAGTGTCTAGAAGAACATAATGAAGAACCCATTTAGTCTTTGTAACTCTTTACCTATCCTTTTAAATTGACAAATTACACTTTAAGTGAATTTAAAATATTTCAAAGCTTTGTTGGTAAAAATGAGATACTTAAACCACTCATTCCATCTAAATTTTTTGTTCATCTGCTCATCCATTAAAAACCTAGTCCATAATGGGCATAATCTTGGTATGTGGGCCAAAAATGGCTAATAAGAAGAAGAAAGTTAGGAATACTTACCTTTGAATATGAAATCACCAAGCCTTAATCTTTCCTTTGGCCAAGGTTCTTTGCAAGAGGTTGTCATGGTATGTAAGGATGACAAGGATAAATTAGCTCTAACCTACACAACCTATCGATGCATCCAAAAGACTTCTCCACAAGACAAGATGAATATCTCTAAATAAAGTATGCAATCTAAAGCTTATCCTCAAGTTGAATGGTGGATAAGCAGATGCACAATATATCTTACTTCTTCTTCTCTTCTCTTAGAAATGGTGAAATGATTGTGTTTATATAGGCATATCTAACCCTAAAACCTTTCAAAAGTTTTGATTGACAAGGTCGACCCAAATGACCTAGTATTAAAATTGATAAAAAACTAACTAGATAATGAACTATGTCAGCCATAGCCAACTTAGTTCTTAGTAATATTTTATAAATAATAATAATATAGGGTCAATGTGGTTGACATAGTCATGTAAACTCTTAAAAAATGCTTTAGGTTAAGGAAAGGGATAGTGAGGATTGAAAATGACTAGAGGAGGGTGCAAAATAGGAGGCAAAACATAGGAGAATTGTTTTTAAGAGACACGTGTAGATATCAATTAGAAAAAAGGGATAAATTTTTTGTGAAGCACCAATGGTTTGCCCACCCCTTTCTTGATGCACTCTTTAAGGTGTACACTTAGAGAGATTGAGACTTGATGGGTTCCTATAAGATAGAAAATATCAATAATTGATAAATTTTGAAAATATTATGTGTATACAAAAACAACATAGTTGAATGCATATTTTTGACAAAAATAAATAAATTAAACTTTATCCATGCTAAACACTATGAATTTAACAAAGTTTTTCTTAAAAATACTACTACAACATCGACTACACTCTTCTCTTTCTAAATATATATATATTTATATTTTTATTACTTTTAAGGTAGCTATCTTATCTTATTTATAAGTAAGTCTTTTTATAATGCTATATGCCACAACTATACATGTTCATCTTTGTTTATATATATTTTAATTCATTGATTCAAATTGAAAAATAAATACAGTCATAAACTAGACCTAATTCTATACACATTCAAAAAAGTCTAATTTTTGATATATTTTGAACTAGTTAGGGGGTGCACGGTCAAACATACATTTTTGATCTTAATTAAGAGTATACTAGCTTATTAAATTAGTAAAAAAAATAATTCATTAATTAATTTATAAAAATATAGGTTGCAAACTAGATGATCTTACCTAGCTTTCTACCAAATAATTTAAATAAAAATCAAGTGATGATAAAAAAATGGTGAGGCACACATATAACTATCTAGTATGATTTTTATAGAAAATAATACCACCTCTTTGAATTTATGATATTTTCCCTAATTATACTATGGTTCATTACCCATACTTCCTAGTGATGAAGTTATACTTAATTTACTCTAGGATTGAGAACCTTAGGTTTCACAAAAGCATCATAAAATTGGACACTTCACATGGAAAGATCCTTGTTTTAATAATTTCATTACTAGTGTGGATATTTCGACATATCCTATTTATTCTCTCCCTAATGCACCATATAATTTTTAAGACAAAAATTCTATGTTCATCTAATAATCCACAAAAATAAAATATAGTAGACCAACATGTCCCTGACCTATTACTATCTCTAAAGAACTCACTCTAACATAGCATGATAACTTTATCTTATTCTTTGACAAGTATCATAAATCATTTACTTAGTCATATGAAGACATGTCAGGTATTGATCCTAGCACCATCGTAAATAATATCATGACTTAAACAAATTCCAAACTTGTTGGAAAAAAATAGAGAAACTTTCCACCTAAAATTTCTACCTTGTGTCATAAAGAAATCATTGAACGTTTGGATGCAAAATTCTTCAAACCTGTCAACTACTTAGAATAAATATCAAACATCATTCCCATTAATAAAAATGTCACCATGGTTATTCGTATATGCATTGATTTTCAAAATCATAACTTAGTTTTTAGATTCTCAAATAAGGGGATGTTTTTAAGATCAGATAAGGTGTCATTTTTAAAATCAGATTGTGTGACATTTTGAAGTGTTTTTAACAGTCCATTAATTTTTGCTTGTGTTATTTATGTGGAGATATTACCATGGTCTCCTATCTTACATAAATTATGGTGGGCAAGCTCTAGCAATGACGTAAACAATAGGGCTATCACCATTATTTCATTGAGAAAATCATGATACACATGTTGATGGCAATCTCTTTTAAGAAGCTGTGCCATTTTTTTTGCTAACAGTCATATTAATTGTAAGATGTTTAATGTTAACCTGGAAAGGGATGCATAGCACTCAACAGTATTGCTTAGAGTCTTACATGATCCTACTGTCGTAGTTAAATCCATATCAAAGCATTACAGAAGGGAAAGGACCAGTTAAATGCCACGTGATACCACCTCTTAGTTAAATCTGTATCTTCATCTTATACCACCTCCTAGTTTAAAATATTGGATTTAAATAGTTTAAAATTTAAATAGGTTGTTTGATTGGGAAATTTACGTCGTGGGAAGTTGCACGGGGATGTCTTCGTGCACATTTCAATTTTTGATTATTTTTGGTACAACCCATCATTACGATCAAAGGGACTAATTAATTTATATAAAATTACTAATAAAAATTTTCAAATGAACATATTATTTTATCATTGGCTTAAAATTTTGTGAAGTAAGAGACGAACCAAAATTAATATGGATCACTAATATAAAATGGAAGGACATTAATATAAAATGAAGGGACATGTTGAAAGATGCATGGCTCATTAATGTGAAATCCAATGCCATTTCCCAAATGGTTGGGTGGGCTTTACTCCATTAATGTGACAAATTAATGCTAACATGTACACCACTAATAAACATCTCTCCTTACCTTTCTGCATACCTGCTTCCCATAAATGGCCATGGAACATCCTTGAAATTTCTCAACTATGTCATGTTTTGTAGAGGATTTTTCATTGACAGAATAGAGGTATGAAACATTTCATGCAGGTGTGTTGAATGTAACTAAACCCAAAACTATGTTCTTTTTATTTTTTGGTGGGTGTTATTGTTATTGTGTTTTATATGTTCATGTTTTATTTGCATGCATTCACATTTGAGTAAAGGTTTAGTCCTATGCTAATGGAGGGATGAAACTTTATGTGTAGGTGTGTTTCCCATAACTGAACCTTCAATCATGTTCTTTTTATTTTCATGTGGTTGTTATTGTGCCTTCTATGTTCATCATTCTTTTTGTGGGCCTTCACATCTGAGTAAATGTTTAGTGGTATGTTAATGAAGTAAATGCATGCTTGGATGGAAATGGATTTGAAAATGGGATGGGAGAATTAACAATTTCACCATAAAAAATCTCTCCCTACCTCCTCTCCCCAAATAGCCATGGAACCTACCTGAGTGTTCTAGAGCATGCAATGTTTCGTAGAAGAATTTTCATCATTAGAAAGGAGGAATGATTTTATTGTTATTTTACTTTGTATGTTCATGGATTTTTTTTCATGCCTTCACATGTGAGTAAACATTTACTTGTATGTTAATGGATTGATTGAAACATTACACATAAATGTGCTGCATCTAACCAAACCAACAGTTGTGTTTTATTTTTATTTTCCCCTACTTGTTTTTGTTATTTTTGTGGCTCATTATTGTCAAATCTAATACAATTTTCAAAATGGTTTGCCAAGCTTTGCTGCATTAATGTGGTAAATTAATGTCACCCTATATGCCACCAACAAACATCTCTCCCTACCTTTAACATCAATATAATAAAGTGACGAAACATTATGTGTACGTGTGTTACCTATAATTTGATTTTAATGGAAGTTATAGAGGTTTTCTTAGTGCATGTCATTATGTGCTTTATATATGTGTCGCATTTTCATTTTCCTACATAACATGGGTTAGGAGACTTAAATTTTATGGTATGTAGATGGAACTCATGTAGGTTTTCATTCACATATGAGTAAGCTTTATTGTTTTTATATCAAAATTTATATTTTCATTTCCATTCTAGTAAATATTCACTCAAATGTTTCAAACCAAAGTCTTATTTGAATTCTTGTTGCCATATTCCTATCAATTAATGTTGTTATGTTATTAATTCACATTTTCAAAATTACAAACATTAATTTCCATATCTATTGTTGATAAATTACTAAAAAATTTATGCTATGTTCCATGTTAATACATTAATTTTCATTTGTTCTATGTTCTTATGATATTCTTTGATTTATTTCATAGTAGGCTCAACATTACTTTCTTATTATGTGTGTCTCTTTTCTATTACATGAAAATTTATTGAGCATCTCTATGAGATCATTATGTTGTGTGTGACATTTGAGCATGTCTATTGCTTATGGCCTTGTCCTTATTGGTGTGCAACATTTAAACATGTCTATTATATGCATCCCATTGGCCTTAGCATATTAAAATATTGCATGCTGTGCTGGAGTGCTTGCTGAGTTTGAATAATGATGCATTTACATAATTTCATGTTAGACTTGTTGATGTCTTATTTATAATTCCATATGTATGTATTAACATTGAATAATTCCAAAAAACTGACTGAACTTTAGATGGATAAAAAACTACATGTTTTAAATAGATAGTTGATCCACTTCCTCATTTTTCTATGTTATCCCAAATATAAGAAAAAAAGATGAAATAGAAAAGTCATTGTAATCAATAAAGTGATAAACACCAGGGGCTATCCCATGGCCAAAAATTGACATGTCATCTATAAATAAATATAATGAATGTTCTTTTATCTATGGAACATCCTATTTTATTTCCTAAAGGTGAAGCTATGATAAGAGAACTCACTTTAAAAAAAACTAGATGAATGAATATGCACTTCATTTGACAGTTTACTATATTAAAATATTTAGTATCCATCCAATATTTATTTATTTTCTACTTTATTTGATGATGTATCATTATACCCAAGGAACAACAGTTGTTTTTGTTAAAAAAAAGGATAATTTTATAACTGCTATAGTAAATCTTTGACAACATATCCATGCAATACATGATGATAAAATTGTTAAAGACTCAAATATATTTGCTTCCAATTTGAGTGAAGCAAGGTAATATTGGACAAAACATTATGTTGAGTAAACTAACATGATTGACCAATTAGGCTATCCTACATTTTTATTCATGTTTAAGTGTTGTTGAAACTAAATAACCTAATTTGCATAGTGCAATGCCTTCCAAAGATCCTAAAGATTAAATCAAGTCAACTATAATTATGTCTTAATCCACGGTTGACAATAGAAAATAACCAATCAAATATGTTGCCACCATGCAAGTTGCTGAACTATTTGTAATGGATGTAATTCATGTAAATCAAATAACTGCCCCAAATCTAAGTTTGAGGTATGATATGGAACCTATAGTATATGATATACCCTAAAATACCCTTTCATTTTGCCTTGCCATGATCACCTAACTCACCTTAAAATATTTCATGACTTGCACATTCTATATGACTTTGCTCTTCCCCACCAATTTTCCATCACTCAAGCTCACTATGAAAAGAAATGTCTCCTCTTACACAACTCATTGCCACATCATATGAAGGAACATACGTCCTCATTTTTCATCATCCCCTCCACTAAAAATGAATGATTATTATTGGATAACACTTCTTGAACAAAAATTTTGATGGAGTCAATGACGATGGGTTTCGACTTAGGTACAACTATCGATTTTGTGGATTTTGCTTTACAAAAACTTTATTTTACCAAAACATAAAATTACACTTCTTCTAACATAACTTGCATGTTTGGGTCCAGTGATATACGTACACAAAGTATTATATAACAATAGTATATATATAGAATATTTTCATATATATAATATAATAATAATAATAATAATAATAATAATAATAATAATAATAATAATAATAATAATAATAATAATAATAATAATAATAATAATAATAATTAACAACTATACATATTAGTATAATATTATAATATATTTATTATATAGTATAATTATAAATATATAAATATTATATATAATAATATAAATATAAAATAGAATATAATTTATTTAACAGATAATATTATAATATATGAATATAAATATGGTTATATTCTAGCATTTTAAATCTATTAAGGTATCATATATCATAGTAGACTCCAAAAGTTTTATCCATTTTAGTATATCATCTTAACCACTTATAACTAAGGTTTCAAGGTCTAACTCATTATACATTTTATGATATAACTGATTTTATCAAAAGAAGTCATAAACTGTATTTTTTAAACCTATGACCGAAACTTAATCTTTGGACTACCAATCGCTGTGCATTAGAGTATCAATACTTGAGTCTTACTTGTCAAGATGTGATTGGTTAATTTTAATTTTATAGAGTAAATGTTGAACAAGTATTAGATACTACATGCACCACTAGTGGTGCACTTTAATATTTATGCGCACCAATATGTTCCATCAATAGAATACATAGGGACATAAAATCTGTTCTACCATTAGTAGGTGCACCACTATTGGAACCTTTTTCCCATATATATACACACATAATTTGACTATAAATCTATTTCATGCATAATATTTAGATCGTTAACGCTGTACAATTTGACTCTATATTGCTAGATGTGCATTAAAATTTCCATCCGTTTCAAAAAGCTTGATTTCTGAATACCTAGTGGCAATTGCTGTCCTTTTGGTGGCACCTCGTTCAGGCATGATGTTTCACAAAGACAAGATCTATTTCAACTTTTTCGAGTCTAATATGATCCGAAGTATAGTCTTTTCAATTATAAGTTACCCCTAACCAGTGACATGGCTGGCACATATTGAATTATGAAGGATAAAAATAGTAGCTGATACATAATGGACACGAGTTCGTGTTATAGTTGTAGGTTGCATAGCAGCAAGGGCGTACTCTGTCAAGTTCTTGGTCAGTGGTAAGTTAGAGTTTGGGGATGAGAGTCAAATATGAACAACTTTAGATATCAAAGAAAAAACAAATATAATATTTTGGAGTGCCAATGTCTGGAGGAATGTTTGTGTGATGGTGAACTATCATTTCTTTAGAAATATGTGTGTGCGTGTACGCTTAAGTCATACAAAACTATAACCTGTACATGAATGAAGAGCACTATAACTTGTAGTGAGTAAGAGGGATGGTTATTAATGCGTAAAGGAGTGCAAATGAAATAAGGTCAAATAATCCTTGAATTATGTAATATGGCTTCATTCAAAATTTGAAAATTATGGTTGAGAGTTTTAAATTAACCCCAATATTATATTTTGAATAATGAGTGAATGAAGGTTTTCATGTGCTACTCTTGTACTTTCATTATTAATTGTATATTTAAATTTGATTATCAATTATCAATTGTTCATTATAAAAATAAAGTAGAACACCCTGAAATTACAAAGAGTATGATTAGAAGAGAAATAAAAATAATTTTCTCAACCATTTTCAAGAGAAAATATAATTAGAAGAGAAAGTAGAAAACTTTAAAAAGTTCACTAACAATAGTAATTATCCTTTGGGTGTAATATTTAAAGGCATTTTAAATATATTTTAATGGCCTCGACAAAGATGAAATACGCAAGAAAATCGCTTGTGAAGGATTGGATGCTGATAATATCCAACTACCACCTATACTACTTGATTATGGAATAATTGGCATCTTTACTATTTCGTTATGAAATTTTGTGCAATATGTAACTATTTCTTTTACATTTGAGTACTTTAAAAGTGTAAATGACGTTGAATTCAACATATTAAAGAAGGTTTTGTTTGTTGGACAAATGATAATATCTAAGACAAGCGTGTTAGTATAATTGGTAGGTAAATTTCATATTTGTCAATGATTGGTGAGCTTTGAATTTGAGAATACATTTTTTTCTTTATAATTTGGATTTATAAGTAATTTATTGATTAATCATTAATATAATATAATTAAATTGCTTGTTTTGTTATTGTAGTTAGTTATCATGGCTCAAGAGCTCGAAAATACCAACATTTCAATGGCATTTAATTTAAGAGAGGATGAAGGTTGCTTGACCAACACAAATATTCATCGAAATGGAAACCATCATCCCAATTTGTGGAGTGATGATTTTATACAATCTCTTAAGTCGCCATATGGGGTATGAAATATTAGTAAATATAAAAGTATATAAATCATAAAAAAGATAGTATTATATTTTTTATTCTTAAAGCTAATATAAAAGTTTTTATTGTTATTTGTAAGCAGGCACCCTTGTACTCTGAATGTAGAGAAATCATGATTAAAGAGATTGACAATATATTTTTAAGAGTTCGAGATGAAGTGGGAAAATTTAATCTACTTGATAGGATTTGGTTGGTTGATGTTGTAGAATGCTTGGGAATAGATCGATGCTTCCATGAGAGAATCAAAGTAACACTTGATTATGCTTACGAGTATGTTTATCTCCTCAAGCTAGAGTGTTACAATTACATTTAGGCATGTGATTTAAACATTAAATACATTGGTGCATATAATAACATTTTTTAACATGTTCCATTGTCAAATAATTTTATCATTATTAGGTATTGGAATCAAAATGTTATTGGTGATCTCAACACAATAGCGTTGGGATTTTGGACACTTCGGATGAATAGATATTATGTCTTGATAGGTGTTGATTTTTTTTCTGAAATGATCTTTTTAGGAATGATTTTTTTTTGAAATGATTTTTTTAGCAATTTTTTTGTAAATTAAGCAAATCTTCGATATGTGAGTAGACGCATTTCAAAACTTCAAAGATGAAGATGGAAATTTATTTTTCTTTGGATTTGGTAAAGAAGATGCAGAGATATCAAGTATGTTGAATTTATATAGAGCTTCCCAGAATAATTTTCTTGGCAAAAATATCTTGGAAGACATTGAGGTTTTTACATCTACATACCTTCAAAATGTTGTGAAGGAACATAATGAGAGAAAAGGAGAAGAAAACCCACTCTTAATGGAGGAAAGTATTTTCCCATGCCTTAGCTTCTTGATTGTTGAATATTATTAGGTGTTATTAATTTCTATATTCATGTGATAGAAATAATAAGATCATACCATCTACAGGTTGAGTATGGTTTGTATCATTATTGGTATTTGAGATTTCTGTTATAAACAAATATTTAATACAAATTTTGTGTTAAAATTGACTAAAATATATAAATTTTTGATGAGAATTAACATAAAACCAAAATTTAGTGTTGATAATACCCTTAAAAATTTCATATTAATAATTTATTTTAGGATGCCCCATGTTTATTGCCAAAAGTTGTTGGAGCTAGCAATATTGGATTCCAATATTTTACAATCTCAACACCAGATCGAATTGAAACTAGTATCCATGTCAGTATTAACCATAGTAAACATGTATCTATGTTGAATTAAAATTAAGATGAAGGTTAAATGAAAATTTGTTATGATAGATGGTGGAAAAAATCGACCATAATTCAGTTGGATTTCTTCCGTCATCGCCACGTGGAATTTTATTTTTGGTGGGTTTGTGCATTGTATGAGCCCGAGTTCGTAGTAAGTAGACATGGTTTTACTAAATTGGTTACCTGTCCATGTCTTCTTGATGACATTTACGATACCTATGGAACCCTTGATGAGTTGACTGTGTTTACCACAACATTGATAAGGTAATCAATTATAGATGGTATTCTTTATTTATATTGATTCTTTGATTGATTTTCTAACTACTTATTTTTATATATTATCAATTTAGTTATATCAAAATATTTATAGTTAACTTTTAATATTATTAGTTATCATAGTGTGTAAAAAACTTGAGACAAGTGTATGATTATAATCTTACATAGATTGCATTCTTATGTGGTACCTACGAGTTCGATATGTTTGTATTTGCATTGATTTTTTAATATTACTATTAAATTTAACCTATAAACATCATTTTTATTTTTCATTGTTTTTAATTTTTTTTGGTATGTTTTTTTTGTAGTGGGAGAGATACATTCTATCTTACTTTCAAGAAGCTAAATGGATAGCTTTTGATTGTATGCCAACATTTGATCAATATTTAGAGAATGGAATAACAAGTTTAGGGATGCGAGTGGTAATGATCTATTCATTGATATTAATGGACACTCTTTTATCTGAAAATATTTTGGAGCAAATTGATTTTCCATCATTAAAGTTTCAAACTCTTGTAGCATTGGTTACTCGACTAGTCGATGACATGATAGATTTCAAGGTACTTAAGATTTAGATTATGTTTTATTTGCATTAAACATATTATTTATGTAATATATTATTATAGTGAAGGAAATTATGAACTAATATATCTTCACAAATTTTGAAGGATGAGAGAGCCCGTGGAGAGCTAGCTTCAAGCATACAATGTTATACGAAAGATAACCCTAGTTCTACAACAGAAGATGCTTTAAAGTATATCACATCTCGTGTTGATAGTTGTCTACAAGAGTTGAATAAGGAGTTTCTTAAATCCTCTGATATGCCAACTTGTTGCAAGAACTTATATTTCAATGCTGGCATGAGGGATATATTTTTCTTTTACAAGGATACTGATGGTATAAGTGTTTCTCATCATGAAGGGATGAAGGATGCCATAATGAAAGTTCTAATGGAACCAATAATACCATAGCTTCATAATATATATTAGGAGATTAATTTATGAAGTAACATGCTAAATATTATACTTGAGTGGCATAATAGCTTCAAACTGTAGATTAGGAAATTAGTTTATGAAGTGATAAATTGATATCATATTTGAGATCCAATTGTTGGTGCACATTTTCCTATGTAATCTTATTATTTGTTATTATGAAATTAATGGAGTTGGTTTAGGTTATTAAAATATACTCTTTGTCCTCAAAAATATTTTTTATATAAGTTATAATTGTAAATTATAATGAGTATTTGAGTCATCTCAAAATATATTAGAATTCTCAATACTTAAGTATTAAATTCACAAGATTTTTATTATTGATATATTTTTTTTATTTGTTTTCTACTATAAATTTTGGGTTCCATGCATTTTATATAAAAAAGTCAATTATTTATTTTGCTCTTGTATAATATATATTTATTTTAAAATGGAGCCATATTTAAATAAGGTTCATGTAGTGGCATTTCCCTATCGATAAGTTGGAAACATATCGGAATTGTAGAAGACCTATTTAAATATACATAGTGATTATTTTGATAAAATGTCTTGAAGAAATATAACATGAATTTTAAAAATTATAGTTTTTTGGTGTAGATCCAAACTACATAAATTTTGATATAATGTGGAAGCATAATGTAAGCACACAAACTATTTCAAAAAATATATAAATAAAACCAAATTATCACTTTTTGGAGTTTAGGTAAGTGATAAAGGTAAACTCATGGATTTTTAAATTGATTTTATTTCATATTTATACAAAAATAATGAAAATATCCATAAAAGGCCTCGCACGATTATTTTATACAAAGATAGTCATTATGATATAAGCATGCACAGTCAACAATGTACTAAAATATAACTCAACAAGTAACAAGCAATGTACTAAAATATCAAATTTAGGTGAATCAAAAATCAAAACTTTCTCTATCTCTCTAAACATATGGAAATGTTTGATACAGAAAAATACTCTATAATATAAATAGCCTAAAAATCTCTTCCATAGAACTCCTTCATATATAAATATGCAACTGGTACATGAGTTTAACTAAAGGATTGAACCAGATATAGAAAAAATAGATGGGACTTATGAATAACTTCTCATTGAGATTGACTAAGAGAGAAGAGTTGATCCTTTCCACTTAAAACTTCTATGTATTGAAGCTTTGGAGTCCCTGAGACTCCTCCTCTACTATTTCTCTTATTGATCTTCCTAAAAATTGATCTTTGAGAGTGATATGGATCTCCTCTCAAACACTCTCATTGATATTCTTAAGAAAATACACCCTAATAACATGTTATAAATGACAACAGAGCCCATGGATCTTCATCCTAGACACCATCAATATAAAGTATTCAGAGAAGATAGAGACGCACTAATAAAGACATTGTATGAATACATATAATATATAATGTATGTGTGAAACCAATAAATGTTTAATTAGAATATGACTCTCTAAAAGACTACATCTCATCTAGTTCAAGAGATGGATCTAAGCTCCGTTACTTTCCAGATGAACACAAATGGTTCTTATATAGGAAAATTAAGATGTGAGTGAGAGATTATTATTAGTGGAGTGAAATGTGATATTATTTTCCAAGTTTAACCTAACCCTTCTCAAAAATGTGAGGATAACTACCACATTAATTGTGCATTTAATAATTATATTATATGCACATAATAATTCACATCTTGGTAAGACATCTACCTAAGTTAGACTTACATCAAGTGTAAATATGACACACTCTAACACCTAATTTGGTATAGAAAAATTAACATTTTAGATAAATTGTGTCACCATATTTCAAATAATTAATTATTACTCCCATAATAATATATACTACAATAATATAATCAAGGTTTATCATAAGTGCCTGAGAATACCAATAGTGTGTAGGAACACTCAAAAACTACTTTTCAATTTTAATACATATACATTAGGTCAGAATACACATGTTTCATGGGCTAGTCAACATGGTAAATATAAAAGAGCCATCTATAAATACAAATCAATCATAAGGTTATACCTAGAAACACATTGGCAAGTCCATAAAAGCTTAAGAAATCCTTTAACACTCTTTTGAGGCTTTATGACAAAGGATATCAAAAAGGTTAGGTCATGTACACCAAAGTTTTGAATGATACTCATCAATGGTGGCCAATTTTGGTTAACATGCACCTCAAACCCTAAATCGTAAGCCTTAAACCCTAAATCATTTGATTTAGCCTAAATTAACATTCTTTAGAGTAAAAATTAGGATCACAAGGCTTGATTTAGCCCAAATCACATCACTAATTGCCCCAATTGACTAATTACCTTAATATGTGATGACATTGGTGCTAATTGATCCAAAAATCACATTATATAGTCATAAATATGTTCAACAAGCTCAAATTATCCCTAATTACCTTTATGGTTCAACCCTATACCCTAAAACATAAATATAATACCCTATACCCTAAGCACTAAACACTAAACCCTGAATCGTAAATGTTATCACGTCATCCATCCTTATCCCACAACCAAGGGAAAGTCTAACCCAAATCCTTATCCAAGTCCTAAACCTAATCATCATCGTTATTATATCCAAGTCTATCATAAGTCCGCAACCACATCTTGGTCATCCTAGTCCAACCCATCCCCTAATTACTCATCCCATCATTAGATATGACATTGTAACATTGTATGTAGATACTTGTGTGTGTTACTTGTTTGTTTTAATTGTTTTGTTTTCATGCCTTTCATCATGTATATATCTTGTTTGTCTTATGCTTTATGCTTTATGAAAAAGGATGTCATGAGGTCATACAAGGCTATAATAATGCTTATAATTTCCATCGATGAACCAAAGTTTGCCATTTGCCCATGCACTTTGGCATAATGTCCTCGTGGTCATAGTTATATCATAGGGCATAATTCTAGGTGTTAGATTTATCTTATTTATTAGAATATAATGAGCCTTCTGAAAGTTATGATGGCTTGATCATCCACACCCTTATCATTCATTTAATCATCTCATCATCCCTTTTTGTCATCACTAATATACTCCTCTTGACCCATCTGACTAACATACAATATTATAATCTTCATATCATAATCTACATCATTATCCTCTAATCACTAAAATCACACTATAATCACTAATCCTCATCATCATCATCATCATCATCATCATCATCTTCTTCTAGTTAGAACTACATCGGCCAGAGGTCTTTTCAGACTATGTAGATAACACTTGGCCATGTTTTAATATCTCAAACACTATCTCTATAATCCATACTCATCTCCTAGTCTTTTGTTTTCTAGATCACATCCTTTATTTTCTCTTATACTCTTCATTATATTGATCGATTTACCTTTGAGCTACACCCTTCATCAATATTATCAAATCATCATCTTAGCTTATCCCATAGCTCTCCCTTCCATGCATCATTGTTTGAGATACATCTAAAGCTTGAGGCATTTTAATCCTATAGTTATCACATTATTATTTATTCACCCTAAGGATGTGTTGACAACTGTGAAACCCATCATCTTAAATCCTTATGCATGTGTCTTTACTAAGGCCATCATCAATTTGTAGCTCACTACTCATGTCGATCATCTTCTTCCTCTTCTATCTCACACTTGACATCCCATCCCCTCATCTATCCATTTAATCCCACCCCTCATTTTTTATTTTGAGTGGCCATCCATCTCATTCTTCCCTGCATGTCCCCTTGAGCGAACATCATATCCCCTAACATCACATCTACTAACATTCATCCATGACATGGTTTTTCTTTGAATGATCATTACTCCCTCCACTTTAATCACTCAGAATGCCCTTTAAAAGAGGTTCAAAATGTATTATTATAAATTTTCTCGCTTATATTATAGTCACAAATTTTCCTATTAGTAGACACTAATTCTACTTAATCTAATTTATCCTACTAATTTATTTACTTTTTAGTCATTTGTCTAATGTCCCCTTATTCATATTTTATCATTATATTAACTTTATTCATCCCCACCAAATAATTAATTTATCCTAAATCCTCATGATCCTAATCTAACCCCACTTACCTATTATTTGGGAATTTTAAATTCCTAGTGTCCTACCTACTAACCTATGCCTAGGCTCTCCTACACCCCTAGTCCCTAATCACCCACCTAATCCCTATCTAATCCCATATTTAAGCCTAATTAATCCATAATAAGATTATATAATTTGAGGATTATAGAATCCTCTCTATCATAACCCCTTGTCTCTATAAGCCTCTAAATCTATAGGCTTTTAAGGAATTTTAAATTCCTTGGATAATTCTTATCCATTGATCTCTTTAACCTAACTTCAAATCTCCACCATAGATTCTTCCCTCTTTCTATTTAAATAGATCCTCTACTCCATGAAATGCCAATATAAGCTATCTAACTTCTCCATGTCAATTTAGTTATTGAATCCTTCATAAAACATCCTTATCATGTCTTCATAATGTCACAAATATGAGTCAAGGTATATCAATCTAATCTCAATCTCTTTTTATTTTGCATTCTATTTTATCATGGTGTAAGAAATTTAGCTTTAAGATCATAGTGTTGGTTTTGAAATATATCCATCCATTTTTATTTTGGTTCTAATGGCTCTATCACTTTACCCAATAGTTGGATATTTGAGTTTTTGAATTGTGTAATTTAATCCATAGAGCTCAAATTTTAACTATAGTGACACTTTTAGCATACAATAGAGCTAATCACAAGTAAAATAAACATAAATTATTGGTTAGATGTGTAAGGGTCACAATACAACTTACATTACCATAATCACACATTTTTTATTTGAATTAGAGATAAATTAGTAATCACAAACAAATGTGCCTAAAATTAGTTACATTTACCTTGGTTGCAATTGGATATGTTGTTTTTTGTATCTTTTGGCCAAGAAGGGGCCTAATTGTAAGTAAACTTGGAGTAAATTGGTGGTGAGGTGTGCATGGGTTACCAATATGACCTATACTTCCCCATGCATACAACTTTGACATGAATTCAATTTCAATTAGAGTGACCATCCACACGTGTTTTTATTACATGTTGTTCATGTGTTTTCCATTGTTGTTGAATAGGATTTCCATCGAATTGTCACAAATAATATCCATGCATTTTTTGTTTTGGAAAAAAGTTAAAAATATGTGAAGGGTGAATGTTTGCTGGGCTGCTTAATTTGTGAACATTGTATTTCTTGACACTTTTTATGTTTGTGAAGATTGTGCTACATTAATTTTTTTACATTGTGTTTCTTAACATAATATATGTTTTTGAGGTTTGTAAAGCTCGTACAATTATTAGTTTCCAAAGTTTTTGAAGTTTGTAAAGATCAATTTTTATTGCTTCTATTGTTTACATGTGTTGTTCATTTTTATTATCTATGGGTGATGATGACAAAATTATGTTTCACAGTTGACTATGGAAAAAAATAATGGATAAATAACTTTTAGGTGAAATTATTTAAAATTTCATTAAGCTTATGATCCATTTGTAGACTTAATGATAGATAATAAATAAATTTAATTACATATATAACAAGTAAAATCAATTATAATACATTATCAAACTAAACATCACTAATTTCATTACATTTATTAATACCATTATTTACTTATATAAGAAGTTAAATACATTTGATTTTATTATTTTATGGTAAAACAAAACTGAAACCATCTCAAGTTGAAAAATTGAGTTGTACCCTTCATTCTCTATCTTTGAAGATAGGGGAGTCATTGTTGGTCCTTCAACAACTATGTCCTTAGTGAGATTTTCTATGATGTTAATACAAAGAGGAGTGATACCACATAAACTAATTAGTGATTAAATGTTTATCATGTCATTCAATATCTGATGTTGTTCTGGTAGAGGGTTGGATTCCATGCTATAACTCCTTCACATCTATAATTCTCTTTTGGCCTTCTTGAATAACTTCTCTCTTTTCTATTACTCTCTCTTTTTCTCCTTTTCTTGCCTTTGTTGTATCTTCTCCTACTCCTTCATATGTATTTTTCTTTCATTTTAAAGTTTTTGGTTTTCCCTTATTTCCCTCTAAACTTGCCTAAAGGCTTTCCTATCACTAGCTTTTTGTTGCTTCATTGCCTTCAATTCTTCATTTTATTTCTTGCGGGTCTCATGTTCTATAAAAAATTGGTGATGCTTGTCTGATATGAGAATTTATGATTGACATCTCAGCTTGAGTGTAATTTTTACTAATTTTTTTATAATCTAAGTTCCATAGTAAATTTTAAAAATTCCAACATTGGCGTTCAACACTCATTACCATATGCTTGACTACATTTACTGATTTCTATAATCTTCTCATTGGAATATATATTAATGGTTTCATCATCTACACTCCATTATCCATTTAGTGCATAGTAATGAACTATTTTTGGTGGAATGAAAGGAGGTAGTGGTGACATTGACATAGTGACATAATTTTTAATAATTTCATAATTTAGGCCTAGATTTACTACTCCCTCCCTTAACGAATCAGATGGGATTACTTGCTTAAGCAAAATTAAACTATCTTAGTTGAAACTAAATGATGCATCTATTTCATTACAATGTAATTTAAATCCCCTTCACTATTAATGTCTATAACATTTTGATGAATTTTTTCATGTTCAACACTTTTTGCATTGACACCATTTACTACATTTACTATTTCACCTTCTTCACCTCAGAAAACATTACCTTCCTTCATTTGCTCCATCTTCTCCATTGTAGCTTTAATGTCTTCCTTAGTCAGACCTATCAACCTCATAGCATTTTATGCAACACTTACCTCATCCTCTTCCACATGGAACATTGCACTTAGATTCATATAATTAGATAGTGCCTCTGGGTCAAGGGGACATTTACCTATCTATTGAAATCTAGATTTGATATTCTTTGTAGTTAGTGCCATCCTCATATTTATGGTACCCAAAGTGGCCAGTTATTCTCTCTTTATATTGAAACCATGGTACATATTCATCCATGCCATTATTTCATGATTGAAGTAGGATTTGAATGGACCAAAGACACTTACATCAAGTAGATTTAATTTGTGGCTAGTATATGCATGTAATGTAAGGAGATATATCCCAAAAGCTCTAGCCTTTGCAATAATTGAAAGTGTGATATGTTTTCATGCCCTTAAAAAATGATAAGATGTATATTACTAGGTGAAACTCCTCTATGTAAAAATATAACAAAATGATGTATCCAATTCATGAGCAGTTCTTTTGTTATCCAAGCATGGGCTTGGGCAACCATGCATGCACCTAATTGACACACAATAATGAAATTCTAAAATTACCTCTTTGATTTTAAGAGAAGGAATGTTTAGATTCTTTTCCAAAATACATTCACATTTACTAAAATAGTTATCCATTCTCTTCTCTTTGATAGTATATGTGGCACACTCCTTACACCTTTCTTAGCAATGACTCACATGTCACAATTCCTTCCAGCTTACACCCTTGTCTCATCGTAATTCAAAATTTTGTATGGCCTATAATTTTAATTTAACATATAATGTTTTCAAGTTATTATATAAATTTCACATAATGGAGGGCCTTGGCATGACAACCTTATCTCAACCTAGTGCTTCTGTTGTTCTCATAAACAAATTAGGGTGCCCATTTTTGAATCCTTTCTATCATGATTTATCGAGGAAACCATGATTGAAAGTGTTGGGCATACTTTCACATATGTGGGCCATGTGTGACTTCAAATGTGATATGTTCAACCCATGCCCCATGTTGGTTAAGTCCTTCAACAACTGCACTATATCACTTTCTTATGCTTTTGATAGAATAACAGGTGGGCCCTTCTTATTAATAGATGTGATTCCTTTTAGCCAATTCAATAAAGTACTTGTTTCGATGCCCCACTTAACCACTACTTTATTTATGGAGTAATTATTATGGTTCACATTTCCCATTGGACTTTTTATCTACATGGTTGGCCGAGGGGTATATCATATGCTTTAAAATGGGTTTCAAAACTTTATTAATATATTCATCAACATATTTAGGAATTTTGAATCTTATTTTATTCATATTTGCACATGACCATTTTCAGATAAATTGCATCATCTTCTTCACATTCCTCACACTTAATAATAAAAATCAAGAAATTGTATAAGTAACTAAAAATATAATGGAAAACATAAGACAAAAAACTATGGGAAAGAATGTTTGGATAATTTAATGTGTGAATGAATAATACAACTAGGATAAATCACATAAACATATGACAAGCATAGTAATATGAGTTGAGAAAAGGATTTTATTTAAATACATTTGAATGGACATTTGATGGTATGTTAATGACATTATTAATTTTATTGGTATGTGAATGGAAACCTATGTGGATTATATGCACATAACAATAATGTTAATTGTTACAAACATTCTTAATTTTGCTATAAAGATAACCATTTACTGCTATGCGGATGGAAACCTACGTGGATTCCATTCACATACAAGTAAATGTTAATTGTTGTGGACATACTTATCCTCAAACATGGCACATCATTTTATATTAATGACCCATAGTAATTTAAGCCAAAACTAAGATAATGTGTTCATTTAAAAATTATTAGCGGTCACAATTTTAAACCTAGGGGTTTAAGTTTGCCTCCTTAGGTGAGCCCATTAGATAAGATGAGAGAGGGAACAAAAAGAAACAACAAATTTATTTGACATGAACATATGAAAAACACATCAACATATGGTTGTTCACTACTAGGATTATTGAAATGGACCTCATAAATGGGGAGTCTTTAATGATTTTCACTACTATCGGGTGACTTTCAATGCTTCATGTAGTGAAGCATCTTTAGGGCTTCCATAAACATTAGATTATAATTAACTTATAAAATTTGAATGAATTACACAACAAAATTAATTGACAGTTACATATGAGAATAACATATTTTGGTATGTGCATGAAAACCATTTGGGATTACATCTACACAATACTGAATGTTGCATCTTACAACCCATGTCATGCAAGGAAATATAAATGCAACATATAAATGATTCACATAGTGACATGATTTTTAAAAAAATATAAGGATTCCATTAAAATACAAGAAAAATTGGAGTAATATGTGAATGAAAACATGTGGACGACGTGGGTTTAGAATTGGGTAACATTCATCCCTCCAACAAGCATATTCCAACAAAGGCATTGAAGGCAAAATGATAATAAGTGGCATGAGAAAATAAAAATAACACAACTATGGGTTCATTAACAGGAAACACACCTCTATGTAATGTTTTATCACTCCTTTAACATACTAGTAAATGTTTAGTCAAATATGAAGGCATGATTAAAAAATTATGAACATAGAAGGCATAATAATAATAGTTTTTATCCCTCCATTCAGCCGATTGAAACACCTCTATGAAATGTTGCATGTTTGAGAAATTTTGGGTAGGTTCCATGGCCATTTATGGGGATGAGGTATGTGAAAAAGGTAGGGAGAGATGTTTTTGGTGTAATGTTCTATTGTTACATTAACATACTAGTAAACATTTATTTAGATGTGAAGGCATGCAAAAAATATATGGAAAAATAAAACACAATAAAAAACCTACGAACTTAAAAGGCACACAATAAAAAATAAGAACATACAATGCAAAATAAGTATAACAACCATGCGAATATATAAATAACATGGAATGCTTATTTGTGGCACATAATGTGGCATTAACTTGCCTTAGTAATGGAGAAAATCTTATCAAGCCATGTGGAAAATGGTGGTGGCTTCCATAATAATGACCCACACATCTACCATCCTGACCTCAACCCAACATAAATGTGTTGCTTATATAAATAACAAAGTAGAGTGAATGGAAAACATATGAACAATTAGGTGTTTATAAGTATGAATTAATAACATGTGAACTTGAATGTAAAAAGCATTTTGGTTTGATAGAAAACATTTAAAATATTACTGGTGTGTCAGTCTATAAACTACAAACTTCTAACCTATAATCTGATCCTTTAAATATGTTGGTGATTGAATGTCGACATGTGCTTATAGTTTAATTCGGTTGTGGCACTCTTTTAGAGTAAAACTCTCTCTAAAAATTAAAGAAAATGGCATTTCTATAGTTTTTTGATTTATAGAAGATAATTTGAAATTTAAAATTTGAATTATCTATGAATGGTGAGGCTTAGGTGTGTATTGTCATTTAATTTTATAGGTGACACCAATAAATGGAGGTTGGTGGAGTCATATGTTGGATCTAAATGTTTGACTTTTAAATTTTATAGGATGTAACTAAAATTAAGTAGATTAGATGTTGTGACTTTTCTTTCATGTTCCATATAGTCAGAGGTAGAAAAATGAAATTAAGGGGCTCAATAATTTTATTGGGGTTGATGTTTGTAAAATGTTAACACTTTTAAAATACAAGTTAAGGATGCAATTTTTGAAATTTCTACCTTAGTTCGGAATTGATATTTATATCATTGAATAAAGTATTTGTATTGTTGAATATGATATTTGTATTATTGAAAATGATATTCATTCAATTGAATATGATATTTAATTTGTTGAATATGATGTAAATATAATTTTTAATTTCAATGCATATATTTTTTGGAAGGGAACTAATAATTGTATACAAAAGTTCGTATTTTTAATATTAATTATTCAAAAAATGAGTGGTCCAACATGAAAATGTTTAAGTGATTTTTACATCATCTAAACAACCCATGACATATAATCCAATATATCTTAATATATAATGACCAGGAAAAGGGGTCACAACTGAAATGATAACCATTGGATCCCCTTCAACTAATGGACCCCTTACCCTATTCCATATAGGATTTATAAGGGTTTGACCTTAATTCTTGGTGCAATTTATATCATCTCATGATTTTTTTGTTTTTTCCATTTGGAAAACTATGTTCAAAGAGTTTTGAAATAAATGGAAGGCAAAGTATATTATATGATGACCTGTGGAATTTTTATGCTTTCTCCTTCCATAGATTATTATGATGTCAGTGTTGATAATAGGTGGAACTGAATTTGGAAGTTGTTGCTATAATTAAATCAGGTCTAATATTTTCTTTATTTTATTATTGTTTTAGGGCATTCCTAAATTAATAAGTGTTATGATGTAACTATAGTACATGTCATAGGTGGTTTAAAAAATGGAGGACAAACTAATCATGATGATGTAGTTATAAATAGGGTTCTCAAAAGAACCTCAACACTTTACATATTTATAGATGACTGGAATTTAAATTTTAGTTAGAATGGAATTTATAATGAAGTAGAGATAAAAGATGAGATAACTATGATTATTTCTACTTTATATAACTATTTATTAAGAGCATGGCTCAAGATATTCCTTCATTGAGTACATATAACTACCCCTTTTTTTGAGAACTAGACTTGGGTTTAACATAGAGGAAAACTAATCTAAGATTATTAGCTTTCCTATAGTCTATATCGATGGCACTTTTCTCAATGCTTAGTCCCTTTTACAACAAATTAATACTCTTTTAGTCTATATTAGGTCTAATAAACCTACTTTACCTATACAGATCTATACTAGAAATGCTTGGTCCATATAGTTTATCCTAGTTCAACTCGGGTTGAGTTCATGATTGGTTCCATGTATTTTCTACTAGCTCAGGTCTATTCATTTGCTTTTCTTAAGTTCAATTTCTCCATAGACCTTAGTCAAAAATTTCTTGGCTCAGTCCTTTGTTCATTACCTATTGTTATTGACTTGGATCTATGACCCTTTGAATTTCATTTTCTCCATTAGATCTGCTAGGTACAAATAAATGTGAGCCCTCGAATCTATCTATAAATGTTATCTTTGTCCCCACTTACACCATGTGTCAGATGTGCATTTGATTTTAGGATCCCTCTGATTGTTTGACCCATCTCAAACCATTGGATCAAGATGTGTGATTAAATGTGAAATATTGATCTACTGGGACCCACTATTTGAAATCTAATGACTAGTTCACGTGTTTAACATTGTTTTCCTCACTCTCATCAAATGAAATTCATGTGACCATAATTAATGTTCATGTGATCATTAAATTTAAGAATAAAAATTCTAGTTTTGATTTATCTTAAACTTGAAGATAGCGTGAATGTCTTATGTTACAAGTCCAACTTTAAATGCCTATAAATTGAAGCATACAAGTCATGGAGGCACAAAATTTTTAAGAGATGTTCTTGAGGCCAAAAAAAAACCATTTGATCTGATCATCCCAATAGCCTTATAATTATGAATAAAAAAATCTTCAAGTTAACTAGTCCATTCATTCCTACATGATGTTCTAACGATGGCCTATTTTAATTGGCTAAGTATGGGAAACATAGAAAAATTTAACTGAGGAGCCAACATTGAAAAACATAACTTCTACTGTGCTTAGATGCATGGACTAAAACTTAGTGCATAGCAATTAGGGACCAATATGAATAAGACCATATGATTGTTTTCTCCAAAAATTACCACACATGTGAGATATGGCCTTCGGTGGATGACCAAAAACTTGGTGCATATGTTCTTGGGACTAATGTGAATATACCCATGTGACAAATTCTTCTTAACTCATTTACACATGGTCATGATGGTGATAATAATCTACCTACTCATAGTTTATTCCACTAAACCCAAGTGTCTAGATGAATACAATGAAGATGACAAGGATAAATTAGCTCTAGGTTACACAACCTATCAATGCATCTAAAATACTTATGCACAAGACAAGATCCATATCTCTAAAGAAAGTATGAAATCCTAAGCTTATCCTCAAGTTGAATGGTGGATAAGTAGATGCACAATATGTCTTATTACTTCTTCTCTTCTCTTAGAGATGGTGAAATTATTTTGTTTATATAGGTATATCTAACCCTAAAACCTTTCAAAATTTTTGATTGATAAGGTCAACCCGATTGACCTAGTATTAAAATTGATAAAAAACTAACTAGATAATGAACTATGTCAGCCATGGCCAACTTAGTTCTTAGTAAGCTTTTATAAATAATAATAATATAGGGTCCATGTGGTTGACATAGTCATGTAAGCTTCTAAAAAAGGTTTTAGGTCGAAGGAAAGGGGTAATGAAGATGGAAAATGACTAGAGGAGGGTGCAAAATAGGAGGAAAATCTCAGGGGAATGGTTTTTAAAAGACACATGTGTAGATATCAACTGGAAAAAGGGATAAAAATCTTATGAAGCACCAATGGTCTTCTCACCCCTTTCTTGATGCACTCTTTAAGGTGTACACTTAGAGAGATTGAGACTCAATGGGTTCCTATAAGATAGAAAACATCAATAATTGATAAATTTTGAAAATATTATTTATATAAAATAACCATAGAGTAGAATGTATATTTTTGACTAAACAAAAAAAATTAAACTTTATCCATGTTAAATACTATGAATTTTAACAATGTTTTTCTTAAAAATACTACTACGACATCGACTACACTCTTCTCTTTCTAAATATATATATTTTTATTACTTTTAAGGTAGCTATCTTATCTTATTTATAAGTAAGTCTTTTTATAATTCTATATGCCACAACTATACATGTTAATCTTTGTTTATATATATTTTTATTCATTGATTCAAATTGAATAAAATTATATGGTTATAAACTAGACCTAATTCTATACACATTCAAAAAAATCTAATTTTTGATATATTTTGAGGTAGTCAGTGGGCACATGGTCAGACATACATTTTTGATCTTATTTAAGAGTATATTGACTTATTAAATTGGTAACTAAAACAATTCATTAATTAATTTATAAAAATATATGTTGCAAACTAGATGATCTTACGTAGCTTTATACCAGGGGATTTAAATAAAAATCAAATGATGATAAAAAAATGGTGGGGCACACAGATAACTATCTAGTATGATTTTTTAAAAAAATAATACCACCTCTTCAAATTTATGATATTGTCCCTAATTATACTACGGTTCATTACCCACACTTCCTAGTGATGAAGTTATACTTAAATTACTCGATGGTTGAGAACCTTAGGTTTCATGAAAGCATCATAATATTGGACACTTCATGCAGAAAGATCCTTGTTTTAATAATTTCATTGGTAGTGTGTATATTTCAACATATCATATTTATTCTCTCCCTTATGCTCCATATCATTTTTAAGACAAAAATTCTATGTTCATCAAATAATCCACAAAAATAAAATATAGTAGACCAACATGTCCTTGACCTATTACTATCTCTAAATAACTCACTCTAACATAACATGATAACTTTATCTTATTCTTTGACAAGTATCATGAATAATTTGCTGAGTCATATGAAGATATGTCAGGTATTAATCCTAACACCATCATAAATAATATCATCACTTTCACAAATGCCAAACCTGTTAGACAAAAATAAAGAAAATTTCCACCTAAAATTTCTACCTTGTGTCATAAAGAAATCATTGAACTTTTGGATCCCAAATTCATGAAACCTATCAACTACATAGAATATCAAACATCATTCCCATTAATAAAAATGTCACCATGGTTATTTATATATGCATTGATTTTTGAAATCATAACTTAGCTTGTCCAAAAGACAACTTTCCCTTACCTTCAATAGATGTTATAGTTGATTCCATTAGCAGATATGAAATTTTATCACTTATGGACAATTTTTTAGGCGATAACTAAATTCACATAGCTCCTGAAGACCAACATAAAACAACATTTAGTATAGAGTAGGGCACCTATTGTTATGTCAAAATGCCTTTTAGCATAGAAAATGCTAAAAAAACCTATCAACATGCAATGACCCACATCTTCCATGATATTATACATAATATAGTGTAAACCTATGTAGATGATCTCATTGTCGGACCTAAATGTTGTACAATACACCTCACCAATCTAGCTATCATTTTTTATCAACTAGTTACATATAAACTTAGACTTAACCAATACAAATGTGTATTTGGAGTAACATCTGGTAAAATTATAGGGTTCTTCAAGGCATTGATATCTATCTAGCCAAAAAAAATGCCATCATAAACATGCATATTCCTCACTCCATTCCTAACATACATACTTACCTCAGAAAACTTGTACAATTTGATGGTTTGTCCTAGAAATGGCTTACCGTATGTACCCTATCAATTCATTTATCAAAAGGGTAATGCTCTAGAATGGAATAATTCATGCAAAAAATATTTCAATAATATAAAGGAATCTTCGATCCATCCTCTTACTATTCAACCACCTTCAAATGATTACCCCTTAATTATATATACCTTGTCTACACCCATATCAATTGGGGTAACACTTTCCCAATAATATTATACTAGTAGGGAGTATGCTATCAATTACATTAATTGATGACTCATGGATTATGAATTTTTTTAGAAAAAAGTAGAATCTGATTGCCTTGCTATATATTTTATAACTAAAAACCATCATCATTATATGCTATATTGAACAACTTATGTCAATTTTCATTTTGATCTACTTCATTATTTCTTCTCTAGATCATTATTACATGGAGATAGAACTATCAAACATATGGTCATATTGATGGAATTCAATCTTCACATTATTACATAAAAATATGTCAAAGGCCAAGTCATATCGAGTTAGCATTATAACTAATTGGACCATATTTTCCACACCTTACCATCCTCAATGTAATGGTTAAGTGTTGGCTATGAACAAAATTATAATTAAAATATTAAAAAAGACTATTCAATTAATTCGTAATGATTGGCACATTCATTTATATCCTACACAATGTGATTATTATACTAGCATACATCCTCGAATACATAAAAAAGCTTTTAAGTTAGCATTCCAATTAAATTTTGATGTCAGGAATATCATGGTTGAATATGAGGCTCTAAAATTAGGCACGAAAGCCACCATTGACTTAGATATCACATATTTACATGCCTTGGGTGACTCCCAACTTATCTATGCCTAGGTTAGTGGTGATTGTCACTGTAAAATAAAAAAATTAATCACATATCATCAAATGGATACTACACTTACCAAGGAATTTTCTTCTTTTAACATTAAACAAATTCTGAGAGATCAAAATTCCATAACTAATTCTCTTTCTTCATCTCATTTTATTTCACCCTCATCAAGTACATAATGATTCCCAATTTCTTATCCAAATCATAAAATAACTTGCTTCTATAAAACTACATGATTTGATATTCTGTCACATTATAGTTATCCCTATTTGACAAAGCCCATGGCATAAAAACATAATTCAATTTATTGAATATCAAACTTACACTCCAGACATAGATTCTCATGAAAAGACTCGAATACATAAAAAAGCTTTTAAGTATGTGTTTTGATAAAACACCCTTTATTACCATAATAAAGAAGAAACCCTACTTCGTTGTGTAATGCAATAAGGGATACTTACTCTCTTAGAGAAAGCACATGGGGGAATTTGCATTGGTCACTATAGTGGACATGTGACATCCTTCAAATGCTTTCATATGGGTTACTTTTGGCCTACTTTACAAAAATATGCTATTAATTTTACTTAAAAGTGTAAGCCTTGTCAACTCCATTATGATCTAATCCACTCACCAACAATTGAGTCCCATCTTTATGAATATTTCTTTATTGTATAATTATGGATGCATAATTATATGGAGCTTGTCTTCATGCTTTAGATTTTATTTATGAATACCATTTGGCTACTTTTCAATATAACTACTAATACAAGGATTACATTTCTAAAGAACACAGTAAACAGGTCAAAGTTTAAACATTTAATGTTGGTGATTAGTCCTCAAATTAGATTATACACATAATAAAGAATGAAAATATGCCCAAAAATGGTGGGGCCCTTACTTAATCAAAGACATCATTAGTCTTAGTACCTATCATTTACAAACTAATGAAGGTCATGTCTTCAAATAACCCACTAATGCAAAAATTTTAAAGGCATATTTTTCTTAATTATCTCCTTATTTTCATTATTCTATATACTATAACTACTAGCACTTCTTATATGATTTTTCAAATGATCTCTCCTTTTCAGCCATTTATTTTATACATAAATCTTAGTCCCCTTCTTCGATCTTTGGGTTTCTATTTATTAATTTCATTTAATTCATGAGTTGCAATGTAATACTGTAGATAGGACCCAATTTTTCTCATTACTATCTTTTATTTCATACATCCATTTTTAACACTTTTGTTTGGTCATAAGTTTGTTATTTTACAACATTTTATGTTTACTCTCTTCTTTCTTTTGTGAGATAGATCCCATCTCCAATCTATATATAGGGGGAGGGCCAATACCATTTTCATACTTTTCACATACTTAAGTTTATGTTTTATGAGTTAAAGTGTAAAACCATTGATAGGACTAGGCTGTCCTCATAAAATCAAAATATTCCTTCAAACCTTTTTGTTAACTGAGTGTTCTTAATAGAATGATAAGAAATGGTTAAAAGCTTGTGATTCCATATTCTCAACCTCGATCTTGTTTATTTTGTGGATAAAACCTGCACAATAAATTATGTTAGAATGTTTCCCTACACTTACATACATTTTTATGATATGGAATCATATTTAATTATCATTGTATCCATTTCACTTTGTCACATTTTTTGTAATTTTAGGTAATTTAAATTGTTTCATGTTCACTTCCCCTTGTCTCCCTTACTTCCATTCCACTTTGGACAAAACAAGGTCGAAGTCAAGATAGAAATTTTATTTAATATGGTTAAAAAGGACTCTTAGGCACCATGCTCTTTAAGTCCTCTTTCATAATAACCAGATTTAATGTTTTCAAATGATAGTCATTTTTAACACCCATGTTTGGTTCTATGAATATGTATGGAGGAGGAATATAAAAATTCATTAAAAATTTAAAAGAGAAATCATTTTAAACAAAAGAAAATGATTAAAAGGAAACATAAAATCCAAAAGTTAACATCAAATAAAAAAACATGATTTATAGTACATCTATTCTTAATGAAAACTCAAACTCCATAGTTGGCCTCATAATAGAGTCAATATCCATTGAGGTGTAGTAAGTTAACAGATTGGGATAGAGGACTTTAAAATTATCTACAACTCTACCTACTTTCTCATGTAACTACTCAATCTTGACAGTAGATCGATAGATCTATAAGGGGCTGTAAGGAATGTGGAACATGTTGTTGGAAGGTAGGTCCATTTCACTTTTCATGCATATAGCCTTCAAGGGATGATATTCATACTTCATTAGATAACCCAAGATTTTTGTGGTTAGGAGAAGTTCTTCAGAGTCCTTAAGGTCAAATGTTCTCTTATTTTGACAAACTTAATTTTAGTGTATTGACTTCGATAAAGATTTTATCTACCTTGATTTTTACTACATTTCCCCAACCACCCATTTCATTTCTCTCCATTGATATGTACGTTTCATTCTAAATCTATTTTCCCACTTCTATATTCCCTCTTCTTCACATCTTACAACATGCTAACATCACCTTGTTTTTGTTTTATCTATCTTAAGGACAAAACAATATGATTGAGTGAGTATGGATTATTTTATTTACACCATTGATTTACATTTTGTAGGTCTTCTAAAATTTTTTGTGTGGCAAGGTGGTAGTGGTCTTTAGGTGGTGTGTTTTTATTTTTTATTTTCATTCCCTTTTCAAAATACATGTGAAATACATATAGTACAATTTGTAATTTAATTGTGATCAATCTTATGTAGTTATAATTCCTTGGAAAGTGTATAGAAATGAAATTAGTGAATAAAACATTTATATATTAATATTAATATGTACAATACATGAAACTATATGATATAATTATATAATAATATAATATAATCGCTTGGCGCTGCTTCTTTTCTTTTTCTTTTCATGTTTTTAAGAATCAAGGAGAAAGAGTGGTTGAATAAATATGAACATGTTGATCATATTTATAAATTTATGAAAATAATTCACCTTATATCCCAAATCACTGAGATCTGTCAATAAACAATGCTGAAGGAAACGTAAACACAAGCATGGAAAATGTGATAGAAATGATAAGGAGTGAATCCATAGTCATAGGCAATGACTCAACATAAGTACATGCCTACTTTCTCAAGATATATGGATCAAATAATTCATTGTGCCTACCCACGGTGTTACCATACAAAAGATCAAAATGACAAAATATTTCTAGGTGAGTTGCATCATGATGGTGATGGGCAATGATAGGATATTTTAGGGGATAGACTCAAATATGTTAGAGGTGGTACACATGCAAAGTTTAGTGGATTGTCAAGGTTTGATGAGGACTTCAGAGAGATGATTTGATTTTAATAGGGTTCCATGTCCAATGTGTAGTTCAAATTATTGCTACACCATTGTTGATTCGGAGATAAGACATTAAAGTGCAAGAGTCTATCTTTTAGCTTCCATTCATCCATGCTACTAATATATTAGAACCTTCAAAAATAACATCCAACTTAAAATCGTATGGAAATAACATACATAGACCCCTAGAATAAAGGGTGTGGCTATACAAAACATGAAAATAGTGAAATATTTCATGCTGATTTTTGTAGTGGTGATGAGGGCAACGTCAAGGAATTTCAGGTGATTTTTTACACTAAGGGCATATAATGATATAATATTATATATTTTATAATAATGCAATATAATATTAACATTGATGGACATGTTACCATTTGGAATACAAGAAACTTTATTTGTGGAAACATACGGATAACATATGTCTCATATGATTTACACTTACACATGTGACTACCTTAAATTTTAAATTTGCAGTCAATGTAAAATTACTCTAGAATGATACATGTAAGTTATTTCAAAGCACAATGGTGACATATTTGATTAGTTATTTTCAATTGTTAAGGGTGAACGAAGACATCATGAGAGTTGTTTTTATTGGAATAAGGGTCCATATCTCATATGCAATTTGAATCAACAATGCAATGCCATTGATGTTGGGATAACACATTGAGGTCCCAAATTATATCTTGTAGCTTCCATTCATTCATGATGCCAATATTGAACAACAACGCTAGCTTCAAGGCAACTTTTGGATTTATATGAATAATCGGGGAGATATTTAATGTCTTGCATTGGGAAAAGACATTTCATGGAAGTGTCTCAGTGGTGCCATGCATGGCTGTATGTCGATCTTGTGCAGGGAAATAAAATCATAACTTAAATACATTTGATAGATTCAAAGATTTAGGTAATGTATTAATTCCGTGATGTTAAACATTTGTTTTTTCATTCTCAAATAAGGGGACATTTTTAAGAGCCTTAATCTTTCCCTTGGCCAAGGTTATTTGCAAGAGGTTGTCGTGTTATGTAAGGATGACAAGGATAAATCAGCTCTAGCCTACGCAACCTATCAATTCATCCAAAAGACTTCTCCACAGGACAAGATGCATATCTCTAAAGAAAGTATGCAATCTAAAGCTTATCCTCAAGTTGAATGGTGGATAAGAAGATGCACAATATATCTTACTTCTTCTTCTCTTCTCTTAGAAATGGTGAAATTATTGTGTTTATATAGGCATATCTAACCCTAAAACCTTTCTAAAGTTTTGATTGACAAGGTCAGCCTGAATGACCTAGTATTAAAATTGATAAAAAACTAACTAGATAATAAACTATGTCAGCCATAGCCAACTTAGTTCTTAGTAATCTTTTATAAATAATAATAATATAGGGTCAATGTGGTTGACATAGTCAGGTAAACTTTTAAAAAATGTTTTAGGTTAAGGAAAGGGATAATGAGAATGGAAAATGACTAGAGGAGGGTGAAAAATAGGAGGCAAAACTTAGGGGAATGGTTTTTAGGAGACATGTGTAGATATCAATTAGAAAAAAGGGATAACAATTTTGTGAAGCACCAATGGTTTTCCCACCCCTTTCTTGATGCACTCTTTAAGGTGTACGCTTAGAGAGATTGAGACTTGATGGGTTCCTATAAGATAGAAAATATCAATAATTGATAAAGTTTGAAAATATTATGTGTATACAACAACCACATAGTTGAACGCATATTTTTGACAAAAATAAATAAATTAAACTTTATCCATGCTAAACACTATGAATTTTAAGAAAAGTTTTCTCAAAAATACTACTACAACATCGACTACACTCTTCTTTTTCTAAATATATATATTTTTATATTTTTATTACTTTTAAGGTAGCTATCTTATCTTATTTATAGGTAAGTGTTTTTATAATGCTATATGCCACAACTATACATGTTCATCTTTGTTTATATATATTTGAATTCATTGATTCAAATTGAAAAAAAAATATGGTCATAAACTAGACCTAATTCTATACACATTCAAAAAAATCTAATTTTTGATATATTTTGAAGTAGTTAGTGGGTGCACGGTCAAACATACATTTTTTATCTTAATTAAGTATATATTGACTTATAAAATTAGTAAAAAAAATAATTCATTAATTAATTTATAAAAATATAGGTTGCAAACTAGATGATCTTACCTAGCTTTCTACCAAATAATTTGAATAAAAATCAAGTGATGATAAAAAAATGGTGAGGCACACATATAACTATCTAGTATGATTTTTATAAAAATTAATAAAGATCAGATAAGGTGTCGTTTTTAAAATCAGATTGTGTGACGTTTTGAAGTGTTTGTAACAGTTCATTAATTTGTGCTTGTTTAATGTTAGCCTAGAAAGGGACGCATAGCACTCAACGGTATTGCTTAGAGTCTTGCATGATCCTACTGTCGTAGTTAAATCCGTATCAAAGCATTAAAGAAGGGAAAGGACGAGTTAAACGCCATGTGATACCACCTCTTAGTTAAATCCATATCTTCATATTATACCACCACCTAGTTTAAAATATTGGATTTAAATAGTTTATATATTTTAAAATTTAAATATGTTGTTCGATTGGGAAATTTACGTCGTGGGAAGTTGCACGGGAATGTTTTCGTGGACATTTCAATTTTTGATTATTTTTGGTACAACCCATCATTACGATCAAAGGGACTAATTAATTTATATAAAATTACTAATATTTTTTTTTCAAACAACCATATTATTTTATCATTGGCTTAAAATTTTGTGAAGTAAGACATGAACCGAAATTAATATGGGTCATTAATATAAACCAGAAGGACATTAATATAAAATGAAGGGCCATGTTGAAAGATACATGGCTCATTAATGTGAAATCCAATGCCATTTCCCAAATGGTTGGGTGGGCCTTAATCCATTAATGTGACAAACTAATGCTAACATGTGCACCACCAATAAACGTTTCTCCTTCCCATCAATGGCCATGGAACTTACCTGAAATTTCTCAACTATTTCATGTTTTGTAGAGGATTTTTCATTGATAGAATAGAGGTATGAAACATTTCATGCAGGTGTGTTGAATGTAACTAAACCCAAAACTATGTTCTTTTGATTTTTTGGTGGGTGTTATTGTTATTGTGTCTTCTATGTTCAAGTTTTATTTGCATGCTTTCACATTTGAGTAAAGGTTTAGTACTATGTTAATGGAGGGATGAAAATTTATGTGTAGGTATGTTGCCCATAATTGAACCTTCAATCATGTTCTTTTTATTTTCATGTGGTTGTTATTGTGCCTTCTATGTTCATCATTATTTTTGTGGGCCTTCACACCTGAGTAAATGTTTAGTGGTATGTTAATGAAGTAAATGCATGTTTGGATGGAAATGGATTTGAAATTGGGATGGGAGAATTAACAATTTCACCATCAAACATTTCTCCCTACCTTTTCACATACCTCCTCTCCCCAAATAGCTATGGAACCTACCTGAGAGTTCTAGAGCATGCAATGTTTCATAGAAGAATTTCCGTCATTAGAAAGGAGGAATGATTTTTTTGTTATTGTACTTTGTATGTTCACGGATGTTTTTGCATGCCTTCACATGTGAGTAAACATTTACTTGTATGTTAATGGAATGATTGAAACATTACACATAGATGTGTTGCATCTAACCAAACCAACAGTTGTGTTCTTTTTTTATTTTCACATGTGTGTTATTGTTATTTTTGCCTTCTATACTCATGATGGTTTTACCTGCCTTCACATATAATTCAAAGTGCCATGTTGGAAGACATGTGGCTCATTATTGTCAAATCTAATACAATTTTCCAAATGGTTTGCCAAGCTTTGCTCCATTAATGTGGTAAATTAATGTTATCCTATATGCCACCAACAAACATCTCTCCCTACCTTTAACATCAGTAGAATAAAGTGATGAAACATTATGTGTAGGTGTGTTACCTGTAATTTGATTTTAATGGAAGTTCTAGAGGTTTTCTCAGTGCATGTCATTGTGTGCTTTATATATGTGTCTCATTTTTATTTTCCTACATCACATGGGTTAGGAAACTTAAATTTTATGGTATGTAGATGGAATTAATGTAGGTTTTCATTCACATATGAGTAAACTTTATTTTTTTATATCAAAATTTATATTTTCATTTCCATTCTAGTAAATATTGACTTAGATGTTTCAAACCAAAATCTTATTTGAATTCTTGTTGCCATATTCCTATCAATTAATGATGTTATGTTATTAATTCACATTTTCAAAATTACAAACATTAATTGCCATATCTATTATTGATAGATTACTAAAAATTTTATGCTATGTTCCATGTTAATAGAGTAATTTTCATTTGTTCTATGTTCTTATGATATTCTTTGCTTTATTTCATAGTAGGCTCAACATTACTTGCTTATTATGTGTGTCTCTTTGCTATTACATGAAAATTTATTGAGCATCTCTATGAGATCATATGTTGTGTGTGTGACATTTGAGCATGTCTATTGCTTATACTTGTCTTTATTGGTGTGCAACATTTAAACATGTCTATTATATGCATCCCATTGGCCTTAACATATGGAAATATTGCATGTTGTGCTTGAGTTCTTGCTGAGTTTGAATAATGATGCATTATACATCATTTCATGTTAGACTTGTTGATGTCTTGTTTATAATTCCGTATGTATGTATTAACATTGAATAATTCCAAAAAACTGACTGAGCTTTAGATGGATAGAAAACTACATGTTTTAAATACATAGTTGATCCACTTCCTCATTTGTCTATGTTCTCTGAAATATAAGAAAAAAAGATGAAATAAAAAAGTCATTGCAATCAATAGACTGATAAACACTAGGGGCTATCTCATGGCCAAAAATTGACATGTCATCTATAAATAAATATAATGAATGTTGTTATATCTATGGAACATCCTATTTTATTTCATAAAGGTGAAGCTATGATAAGAGACCTCACTTTAAAAAAAATTAGATGCATGAATATGCACTTCATTTGATAGTTTATTATATCAAAATATTTAGTATTCGTCCAATATTTATTTATTTTCTACTTTATTTCATGATGTATCATTAAACCCAAGGAACAATAGTTGTTTTTGTTAAAAAAAAAAGGACAATTTTATAACTACTATAGTAAATCTTTGACAACATATCCATGCAATACATGATGATAAAATTGTTAAAGACTCAAATATATTTTCTTCCAATTTGAGTGAAGCAAGGTAATATTGGACAAAACATTATGTTGAGTAAACTAACATGATTGATCAATTAGGCTATCCTACATTTTTATTCATGTTTAAGTGTTGTTGAAACTAAATAACATAATTTGCATAGTGCAATGCCTTCCAAACATCCTAGACATTCACATCAACCTTATTGTTGGAAAATGATTTTTTAAATCTTCAATCCAAATCATACATCCATTTATATATATCATAGATTTACAATATTTCATAAAGCATACGACTATTGGTATATGTATGTAATAAACTACTTCATTTCATGTTTTATTTTTCAAAAACCAGATTGTTCTATTCAACCTCATATAACTAAATATTATTTTTAGGTATCTCATAATTTAATATTCATTCTCAAACATTGTAATAGCTATGTGTCTCCAATACACTTTGCTAACTGAAATCTTATAAAAATGCGAGTCCTAAAAGGATTTTCTCACACTTATTCGCCTCAATAGCCCCCACAATCCACATAGCATAAAGAGTATTTCTTTGTCTATAGATTTCAATAATTTCCATGCATCCATTGCATCAAGTGGAAGAGATCAAATAGCCCAGAAAAGCTTTTTGAAATCTATAAGATTAATTAGTATTAACTCTAAGAAAATATGTATGCAAATTTTCTAACTTGTCGTAGGATGATTTTGATGGAGCCCCAAAATAAAAGTAGTAGACATGAGTGGCTTCAATAAATTTGGTATGACCTTGAAATTTTATTGCTAAATAAATAGATATAAAATCAAAAAGGATTTTTTCTCCACTCTTTCAATCACAAATTACCATAATTTTTTGAGAGATATGTCAAAGTCAAAGTGAATACTAAGGAACTTTAACTTCTCCACCATTTTGATCCATTTCCATTGAAATCCTTTAAAGCTATCAGGAAACGGAATAATAATATTTATATAGAATTGTTTTTTATCCCATTGTAGACTAGATCTAAATGCTTTGTAGAAAATGTTAAGGAAACATAATGCTTCTTTGAAAGAGGCCTCATGCTGTACAAGCATGAGGAATAAATCCTTAAAGAAATTCCCTTTGATTAAATGAGTGGTGTGATCAGGAATGGAAATTCCCCTAATCAACCTTCACTTAGTTCTGAATGCAAACCAATATCTAAACCATTCATCTAAAATAACATGTAATGTATGGGTGATAATGAAATATTTTTAGATAGAGTAAAAAATATAGAAATAAGTTAGACCTATGTCCATTGATTATCTAACAAGGCAAGTCTGTTTAGAAGAAAGTTTAAATAGAAAACATAAAAACCTTACCAAACCCTAATGCTTTATGGATGGAGAGAATGAAATCCACTCTATAAAATCATAATATTTTCCAAAATAAACTTTGAAGAAGATGGTCCCTTGCCAAGAGGCGTGGGCCCATTAATCTTCTTCCTAGTTAACAATGATGTTGTCCTAAATATAACAATTTTTGATAAATGTAGTTTTATATATTCTAATGATTGCATGTAAGATATGTTAAATGAAAAGAGATAAAAATTTAGTGATACTTTTATAAGAGACATTGAAAAGGGTGATTTTCCTTAAACTGGTAAAGAATTATAGATCTCATGCATAAAAATGAAATTAATTTTGCCTTTTTTTTATGGTGGCCTCTAAAGATATTTTGTGTAAAGATTATTTGTAATCCTAAATCAAGTTAGGTCTAAAAAAATACTATGTTGTTTTTTAAAATTTAAAACTAAAACCATCCACTCTTGGGACCTTATCATTAGCCCTACATTTACCAATAGCATAAATCTCATCCAGGAAAAAGAAAGCCTTACAAAGGTTTTGAGTTGAAGGTCTTAATTTGAAAGGAACTACTTATAAATGTTCTTACAAGTATCAAACTCTTTCTACCATGTTTTCCTAGACTTGGATCACCAATTTATAGTGGACTTGAAAGGTTGAGTAAATAACTGACACAGTAAGGAGGAGAATATCTGTAGTTTGGATAGAATTTTATTTCCTCTTTTAGACTATTTAGCTTTGATATATTTGAAAATTATTTAGAGGCATGGTTAGTAAGTTTGAGCCAATGCAATTAGGCTCAAATTTGATCACCTATGTTCGTGTAACTTTCCAAAATTTTAAGTTTATGTTTAATATTACATCGATTTTTTATGCCCAGTTAATTTTAACTTTAAAAAATATAGTGTTATTAAAATTAAAAATTACGTCCTTTCTGACATAGCTTGCACCTTTAGGGAAACTCCTACATATATTTATAGACTTTTTCTATTTTTATTTTAAGACAATATGACAAAAACCATTGCCTTTGTAATATTAGTGATCACTTCTCTTTATTTAGTGAATAGAGGAGAGCTAAAAGTACCAATATGACCACATGTGATGGTAATTTTGGGTAGTCTATTATACTACGATTTAAATCCCCACCAATACCTACATATTCTCTCTGATGTATCTTAAATTAGGGACCCCACCATTATTATAGCTTCATTTGTGGAGGTTAAAACTACCATAGTAAAGAGTCTAAGTTATGCTAAAAGGTATGTAATTTTTATATTTGGCAAAGTGGGGTTATATAAAATGAAAGTGTAAGTTGACAAGCGTGCCTCACTCAAAATGTAGGATAATTTATGTGCACAATCTGTCAAGTAATAATAATCTCATATTCATTTTAATAATCTTTCTAAAACATGTTTTTACTAAATAATGCTCTCTGAGATTTTATGTTTTTTTCCAGAGGGATAAATAAGATACTTATGAAGACACGTTCCAATTGTGGCAAATTTTTAGTTAGAGTATGGTGTTTCTATTTGTTCTTATTCTAAATGTAGTTCCTTCAAGTGTAAATATATCAACAACATGCATAAACGTAAGCTAACAGATAGACTCGAGACCTTAATTTCTTATCCCCACCCCTATGACATTACAATGTTGATTCAATCCACACATCTGATGTGAAGCTTTGATGAAATCAAGTCAACTATAATTATGTCCTAATCCACCATTGACAATAGAAAATAACCAATCAAATATGTTGCCACCATGCAAGTTGCTGAACTATTTGTAATGGATGTAATTCATGTAAATCAAATAACTGCCCCAAATCTAAGTTTGAGGTATGATATGGAACCTATAGTATATGATATACCCTAAAATACCCTTTCATTTTGCCTTGCCATGATCACCTAACTCACCTTAAAATACTTCATCACTTGCACATTCTATATGACTTTGCTCTTCCCCACCAATATTCCATCACTCAAGCTCACTATGAAAAGAAATGTCTCCTCTTACACAACTTATTGCCACATCGTATGAAGGAACATATGTCCTCATTTTTCATCATCCCCTCCACTAAAAATGAATGATTATTATTGGATAACACTTCTTGAACAAAAATTTTGATGGGGTTAATGACGATGGGTTTTGACTTAGGTACGACTATCAATTTTGTGGCTTTTGCTTTACAAAAACTTTATTTTACCAAAACATAAAATTACACTTCTTCTAACATAACTTGCATGATTGGGTCCAATGATATACGTACACAAAGTATTATATAACAATATTATATATATAGAATATTTTCGTATATATAATAAAATAATAATAATAATAATAATAATAATAATAATAATAATAATAATAATAATAATAATAATAATAATAAACTATATATATTAGTATAATATTATAATATATTTATTATATAGTATAATTATAAATATATAAATATTATTTATAATAATATAATAATAAAATAGAATATAATTTATTTAACAGATAATATTATAATATATGAATATAAATATGGTTATATTCTAGCATTTTAAATCTATTAAGGTATCATATATCATAGTAGACTCCAAAATTTTTATCCGTTTTAGTATATCATCTTAACCACTTATAACTAAGGTCTCAAGGTCTAACTCATTATACATTTTACGATATAACTGATTTTATCACAAGAGGTCATAAACTGTATTTTTTAAACCTATGACCCAAACTTAATCTTTGGTGTACCAATCGCTGTGCATTAGAGTATCAATACTTGAGTCTTACTTGTCAAGATGCGATTGGTTAATTTTAATTTTATAGAGTAAATGTTGAACAAGTATTAGATACTACATGCACCACTAGTGGTGCACTTTAATATTTATGCACACCAATATGTTCCATCAATAGAATACACAGGGACAAAAAATCTGTTCTACCATTAGTAGCTGCACCACTATTGGAACCTTTTTCCTATATATATACATGCATAATTTGACTATAAATCTATTTCACTTTAAAATATTGCTGCCTTCATGCCTTCCATTTTATATGAACCGTCTCGCATTTTATTATTAGATAATAATATAGACGTCACGGATAATAGTAAATAGTCATTGTTGTGGCCTCATCCCTTTCAACGAATAAACTAAATACAATGGAATTAAAAGCCACATACAGAAAATATATTGTGGAATATTCGGAGATGAAGTAAAAAATAACATCATTTTGTTTTTATTAATGGTAAAAGTAAGTTTTTTGGAAATAGAGACCCTACCTTTGACAATATAAACTACAAACATGGTCTTCAAAACCAGATATAACAAAAATATTTGTAGAGAAGCAACCATCGAAATAATACCCTTTTGTTAAGTAGCAATAAGATGATATCAAATATAGTTTGGAGTAGATAATTATAATGCAATGTAGGAAGATGAAACATTAAAAACGTCATTTATTTGAAACATAGGTTTGAATGTTTGAAATTAGCAAAAGCTTTGGTCAAGTATTAAATGACATTGGTTAAAAAGAAACATGGGTTTGGATGTTTGAAATTAAAAAATGGAACTTGAAAGGAGTTAAAACTCTGAGGAAACTTATTACACTTAACCAATAAATTTCAAAGCGAAAGATAATGAACTGAGTTAAATGTTGGTGGATGATATATAATACATTCTTCCTTGGAAACTTATTGCATCCACCGATAAACTTTTTCATTTCACCGAAGTGCGCCATCTTGAAAGCGAAAGGTAATGAACTCAGTTAAGTCTTCCTTGTTTTGAGGAACCCATGTTGGGGAAACTGAATTTTGAGTCGGAGGAGAGCGAGCCATTGCCAAAGGACGCCTTGTGAGAAGAATTTGAGAAGAACAGAACACATTCAGAAGGATAACATCGGTCTGAATATTGTCCGGGTATTGGTATTGCTTGTTTATGAGAAAAGTATGTTTTAAGTTTCACAAACTGAGTTCTAACATTGCTACACTGAGATTATCCTTCATGAATCGCATGTTATCTGATTAGACGAAATTTAACATTTTAAAACTCCATACCAACTTTATGATTTTTTTAGTGGCGTTTTATCTCTTTGGAATACGTTTTAACGTGTCTTGGTCTGTGGTTAATCCCCTGTAGACCCGTCATCATATCTTCATTGTAAATCCCTTCAGATGGTAGGCAAATCTGCTCTCACCTTGAATGATAGGAGATTTACATTTTCCACTCATATACGCTTTATTCTTATGTCAAATTTAGATCGTTAATGCTGTACAATTTGACTCTATATTGCTAGATGTGCATTAAAATATCCATCCGTTTCAAAAAGCGTGATTTCTGAATACCTAGCGGCAATTGCTGTCCTTTTGGTGGCACCTCGTTCAGGCGTAATGTTTCACGAAGACAAGATCCATTTCAACTTTTCCGAGTCTGATAGGATCCGAAGTATAGTCTTTTCGATTATAAGTTACCCCTAACCAGTGACGTGGCTGGCACATATTGAATTATGAAGGATAAAAATAGTAGCTGATACATAATGGACACGAGTTCGTGTTATAGTTGTAGGTTGCATAGCAGCAAGGTGTACTCTGTCAAGTTCTTGGTCAGTGGTAAGTTAGAGTTTGGGGACGAGAGTTAGATATGAACGACTTTAGATATCAAAGAAAAAACAAATATAATATTTTGGAGTGCCAACGTCTGGAGGAATGTTTGTGTGATGGTGAACTATCATTTCATTAGAAATATGTGTGTGCGTGTACGCTTAAGTCATACAAAACTATAACCTCTACATGAATGAAGAGCACTATAACTTGTAGTGAGTAAGAGGGATGGTTATTAATGCGTAAAGGAGTGCAGATGAAATAAGGTCAAATAATCCTTGAATTATGTAATATGGCTTCATTCAAAATTTGAAAATTATCGTTGAGAGTTTTAAATTAATCCCAATATTATATTTTGAATAATGAGTGATTGAAGGTTTTCATGTGCTACTCTTGTACTTTCATTATTAATTGTATATTTTAATTTGATTATCAATTATCAATTGTTCATTATCAAAATAAAGTAGAACACCCTGAAATTACAAAGAGTATGATTAGAAGAGAAATAAAAATACTTTTCTCAACCATTTTCAAGAGAAAATATAATTAGAAGAGAAAGTAGAAAACTTTAAAAAGTTCATTAACAATAGTAATTATCCTTTGGGTGTAATATTTAAAGGCATTTTAATATATTTTCATGGCCTCGACAAAGATGAAATACGCAAGAAAATCCCTTGTGAAGGATTGGATGCTTATAATATCCAACTACCACCTATACTACTTGATTATGGAATAATTGGCATCTTTACTATTTTATTATGAAATTTTGTGCAATATGTAATTATTTCTTTTACATTTGAGTACTTTAAAAGTGTAAATGATGTCGAATTCAACATATTAAAGAAGGTTTTGTTTGTTGGACAAATGATTGGTGAGCGTGTTAGTATAATTGGTTGGTAAATTTCATATTTGTCAATGATTGGTGAGCTTTGAATTTGAGAATACATTTTTTTCTTTATAATTTAGATTTATAAATAATTTATTGATTAATCATTAACATAATATAATTAAATTGCTTGTTTTCTTATTGTAGTTAGTTATCATGGCTCAAGAGCTCAAAAATACCAACATTTCAATGACATTTAATTTAAGAGAGGATGAAGGTTGCTTGCCCAACACAAATATTCATCGAAATGGAAACCATCATCCCAATTTGTGGAGTGATGATTTTATACAATCTCTTAAGTCGCCATATGGGGTATGAAATATTAGTAAAGATAAAAGTATATAAAGCATAAAAAAGATAGTATTATATTTTTAATTGTTAAAGCTAATATAAAAGTTTTTATTGTTATTTGTAAGCAGGCACCCTTGTACTCTGAACATAGGGAAATCATAATTAAAGAGATTGACGATATATTTTTAAGAGTTTGAGATGAAGCGGGAAAATTTAATCTACTTGATAGGATTTGGTTGGTTGATGTTGCAGAATGCTTGGGAATAGATCGGTACTTCCGTGAGAGAATCAAAGTAACACTTGATTATGCTTATGAGTATGTTTATCTCCTCAAGCTAGAGTGTTACAATTACATTTAGGCATGTGATTTAAACATTAAATACCTTGGTGCATATAATAACATTTTTTAACATGTTCCATTGTCAAATAATTTTATCATTATTAGGTATTGGAATCAAAATGTTATTGGTGATCTCAACACAATAGCATTGGGATTTCGGACACTTCGGATGAATAGATATTATGTCTTGATAGGTGTTGATTTTTTTTTCTAAAATGGTCTTTTTAGGAATGACTTTTTTAGCAATTTTTTTTATAAATTAACCAAATCTTCCATATGTGAGCAGACGTATTTCAAAACTTCAAAGATGAAGATGGAAATTTATTTTGCTTTGGATTTGGTAAAGAAGATGCAGAGATATCAAGTATGTTGAATTTATATAGAGCTTCCCAGATTAATTTTCCTGGCAAAAATATCTTGGAAGACATTGAAGTTTTTACATCTACATACCTTCAAAATGTTGTGAAGGAACTTAATGAGAGAAAAGGAGAAGAAAACCCACTCTTAATGGAGGAAAGTATTTTCCCATGCCTTAGCTTCTTGATTGTTGAATATTATTAGGTGTTATTAATTTATATATTCATGTGCTACAAATAATAAGATCATACCATCTACAAGTTGAGTATGCTTTGAAATATCCATGGAGATGTAGTGTTCCTAGATGGGAGGCTAGGAACTATATTGAAATATTCAAACGACACAATCAAAATGGTTTTCTTTTCAATGGAATTTTAACTTAAGATTAAGGTTTGTATCATTATTGGTATTTGAGATTTCCCTTATAAAAAAATATTTAATACAAATTTTGTGTTAAAATTGACTAAAATATATAAATTTTTGATGAGAATTAACATAAAACCAAAATTTAGTGTTGATAATACCCTTAAAAATTTCATATTAATAATTTATTTTAGGATGCCCCATGTTTATTGCCAAAAGTTGTTGGAGCTAGCAATATTGGACTTCAATATTTTACAATCTCAACACCAGATTGAATTGAAACTAGTATCCACGTGAGTATTAACCATAGTAAACATGTATCTATGTTGAATTAAAATTAAGATGAAAGTTAAATGAAAATTTGTTATGATAGATGGTGGAAAAAATCGAGCATAATTCAGTGGGATTTCTTCCGTCATCACCACGTGGAATTTTATTTTTGGTGGGTTTGTGCATTGTATGAGCCCGAGTTCGCAGTAAGTAGACATGGTTTTACTAAATTGGTTACCTGTCTATGTCTTCTTGATGACATTTACGATACCTATGGAACCCTTGATGAGCTGACTGTGTTTACCACAACATTGATAAGGTAATCAATTATATATGGTATTCTTTATTTATATTGATTCTTTGATTGATTTTCTAACTACTTATTTATTTTGATTCCATGAAAACTAGTTTCAAAATTGTATACCAGATACACAAGGAAATTTCTAGTGAAGCTAAGAAGAAACATAGTCCCTTTGTTCATAAATACATTCAAGATTTTGTAATCACTCTTATTTTTACTATGCATTAGAATTTTATTAAAACCTACTAGTATATAATATTAATAATGTATATTTAATAAATTATTTATGTTTTATTAAAGATAATTTAAATATTATTTTTTCATGAGATATTATTAAATTATGTTAATTTAACATGTATTAGACCAAATTAGTATGCATGATAAAAAATGTCAATATATACTTTTATATGTATAAAAATAGTTTAAAATTATGATTTATTACATTTAATCACATTTTATCTTTACATAAAGACTTCATATTTACTACATTTTATTTCATAGGAAATTTTTATTTATTATCAATTTAGTTATATCAAAATATTTATAGTTAACTTTTAATATTATTAGTTATCATAGTGTGTAAAAATCTTGAGACAAGTGTATGATTATAATATTACATAGATTGCATTCTTATGTGGTACCTACAAGTTCGATATGTTAGTATTTGCATTGATTTTTTAATATTACTATTAACTTTAACCTATAAACATTATATTTATTTTTCATTGTTTTTGAATTTTTTTGGTATGTTTTTTTTGTAGTGAGAGAGATACATTCTATCTTACTGTCAAGAAGCTAAATGGATAGCTTTTGATTATACACCAACACTTGATCAATATTTAGAGAATGGAATAACAAGTTCAGGGATGCGACTGGTAATGATCCATTCATTGATATTAATGGACACTCTTTTATCTGAAAAGATTTTTGAGCAAATTGATTTTCCATCATCAAAGTTTCAAACTATTGTAGCATTGGTTACTCGACTAATCGATGACATGACAAATTTTGAGGTACTTAAGACATAGATTATGTTTTATTTGCATTAAACATATTATTTATGTAATATATTATTATAGTGAAGGAAATTATGAACTAATATATCTTCAAAATTTTTGAAAGATGAGAGAGCCCGTGGAGAGCTAGCTTTAAGCATACAATGTTATATGAAAGATAACCCCAGTTATACAACAGAAGATGCTTAAAAGTATATCAAATCTTGTGTTGATAGTTGTCTACAAGAGTTGAATAAGGATTTTCTTAAATCCTCTGATATGCCAACTTGTTGCAAGAACTTATATTTTAATGCTGGCATGAGGGGTATACTTTTCTTTTACAAGGATACTGATGGTATGCCATAATGAAAGTTCTAATGGAACCAATAATACCATTGCTTTAGAATATAGATCAGGAGATTAATTTATGAAGTAACATGCTAAATATTATACTTGAGTGGCATAATAGCTTCAAACTATTGATTAGGAAATTAGTTTATGAAGTGATAAATTGATATAATATTTGAGATCCAATTGTTGGTGCACATTTTCCTATGTAAGCTTATTATTTGATATTGTGAACTTAATGGATTTGGTTTAGGTTATTAAAATATACTGTTTGTCCTAAACAATATTTATTATATAAGTTGTAATTGTAAATTATAATGAGTATTTGAGTTATCTCAAAATATATTAGAATTATCAATACTTAAGTATTAAATTCACAAGATTTTTATTATTGATATTTTTATTTTAGTTGTTTTCTACTATAAATTTTGGGTACCATGCATTTTATATAAAAAAGTCAATGATTTATTTTACTCTTGTATAATATCTATTTATTTTAAAATGGATCCATATTTAAATAAGGTTCATGTAGTGGCATTTCCCTATCGATAAGTTGGAAACATATTGGAATTATAGAAGACCTATTGAAATATACATAATGATTGTTTTGATAAAATGTCTTGAATAAATATAATATGAATTTAAAAAATTACAGTTTTTTGGTGTAGATCCAAACTACATAAATTTTGGTATAATGTGGAAGCATAATGTAAGCACACAAACTATTTCAAAAAATATATAAATAAACCCAAATTATCACTTTTTGGAGTTTAGATAAGTTATAATGGTAAACTCATGGATTTTAAAATTGATTTTATTTCATATTTATACAAAAATAATGAAACTATCCATAAAAGGCCTCACACGATTATGTTATACAAAGATAGTCATTATGATATAAGCTTGCATAGTCAACAATGTACTAAAATATAACTCAACAAGTAACAAGCAATGTACTAAAATATCAAATTTAGGTGAATCAAAAATCAAAACTTTCTCTGTCTCTCTAAACATATGGAAATGTTTGATACATAAAAAAATACTCTATAATATAAATAAGCTAGATATAGAAAAAATAGATGAGACTTATGAATAACTTCTCATTGAGATTGATTAAAAGAGAAGAGTTGATCCTTTACACTTAAAACTTCTATGTATTGAAGCTTTGGAGCCCCTGAGGCTCCTCCTCTACTCTTTCTCTTATTAATCTTCCTAAAAATTGATCTTTGAGAGTGATATGGATCTCCTCTCAAACTCTCTCACTGATATTCTCAAGAAAATCCACTCTAATAACATGTTATAAATGACAATAGAGCCCATGGATCTTCATCCTAGACACCATCAATATAAAGTATTCAGAGAAGAGAGAGACTCACCAATAAAGACATTGTATTAATACATATAATATACAATGTATGTGTGAAACCAATAAATGTCGAATTAGAATATGACTCTCTTAAAGACTACATCTCATCTAGTTTAAGTGATGGATCTAAGCTTCGTTACTTTCGAGATGAACACAAATGGTTCTTATATAGGAAAATTAAGATGTGAGTGAGAGATTATTATTAGTGAAGTGAAATTTGATATTATTTTCCAAGTTTAACCTAACCCTTCTCAAAAATGTGAGGATAACTACCACATTAATTGTGCATTTAATAATTATATGCACATAATAATTCACATCTTGGTAAGACAACTACCTAAGGTGGACTTACATCAAGTGTAAATATGACACACTCTAACACCTAATTTGCTCAAGAAAAATCAACATTTTAGATAGATTGTGTCACCATATTTCAAATCATTAATTATTTACTCGCATAATAATACATACAATAATTAGATAATCAAGGTTTATTATAAGTGCCTGATTATACCAATAGTGTGTAGGAACACTCAAAAACTACTTTGCAATTTTAATACATATACATTAGGTCAGAATACATATGTTTCATGGGCCAATCAATATGGTAAATATAAAAGAGCCATCTATAAGCACAAATCAATCATAAGGTTATACCTAGAAACACATTGGCAAGTCCCTACAAACTTAAGAAATCCTTTAACACTCTTTTGAGGCTTTATGGCAAAGGATATCAAAAATGTTAGGTCATGTACACCAAATTTTTGAATGATACTCATCAATGGTGGCCAATTTTGGTTAACATGCACCTTAAACCCTAAATCATAAGCCTTAAACCCTAAATCGATTGATTTAGCCTAAATTAACATTATTTAGAATAAAAATTAGGATCACAAGGCTTGATTTAGCCCAAATCACATCACTAATTGCCTGAATTGACTAATTACCTTAATATGTGATGACATTTGGGCTAATTGAGCCCAAAATCACATTATATAGTCATAAATATGTTCAACAAGCTCAAATTATCCCCAATTAACTTTATGGTTCAACCCTATACCCAAAAACATAAATATAATTCCCTACACCCTAAGCACTAAACACTAAACCCGGAGTCATAAACGTTATCACGTCATCCATCCTTATCCCATAACCAAGGGAAAGTCTAATCCAAATCCTTATCCAAGTCCTAAACCTAATCATCATCATTAGTCTATCCAAGTCTATTGTAAGTGCACAATCACATCCTGATCATCTTAGTCCAACCCATCCCCTAATCACTCATCCCATCATTAGATATGACAGTGTAACATTGCATGTAGATACTTGTGTGTGTGTTACTTGTTTGTTTTATTTGTTTTGTTTTCATGACTTTCATCATGTATATCTATTGTTTGTCTTATGCTTTATTCTTTATGAAAAAGGATGTCATGAGGTCATACAAGGCTAGAGTAATGCTTATAATTTCCCTTGATGAACCAAAGTTTGCCATTTGCCCATGCACTTTGGCATAATGTCCTCGTGGTCATAGTTATGTCATAGCGTGTACTTCCAAGTGTTAGATTTATCTTATTTATTAGAATATAATGAGCCTTATGAAATTTATGATGGCTTGATCATCCACACCCTCATCATTCATCCCTTTTTCTAAACACTAATATACTCCTCTTGACCCATCTGATTAACATACAATATTCTAATCTTCATCTCATAATCTACATCATTATCCTATAATCACTAAAATCACCCTTTAATCACTAATCCTCATCATCATCATCATCATCATCATTATCATCATCATCATCATCATCATCATCATCATCATCATCATCATCATCATCATCATCATCATCATCATCATCATCATCATCATCATCATCAGCATCATCATCTAGTCATAACTACATCAGCTTGAGGTCTTTTCAGACCATGTAGATACCACTTGGACATGTTTTAATAGCTCAACCACTATCTCTATAATCCATACTCATCTCCTAGTCTTTTGTTTTCTAGATCACATCCTTTATTTTCTCTTATCCTCTTCATTATATTGATCGATTTACCTTTGAGCTACACCCATCATCAATATTATCAAATCATCATCTAAGCTTATCTCGTAGCTCTCCCTTCCATGCATAATTTTTTAGGATACATATAAAGCTTGAGGCATTTTAATCCTATAATTGTCATGTTATTATTTATTTACCTTGAGGATGTGTTGACAACTATGAAACCCATCATCTTAAATCCTTATGCATGTGTCTTTACTGGGGCCATCATCAATTTGTAGCTCACTACTCAGGTCGATCATCTTCTCCATCTTCTATCTCACACATGGCATCCCATCCCCTCATCTATCCATTTAATCCCACCCATCATTTCTTATTTTGAGTGGCCATCCATCTCATTCTTCCCTACATGTCCCCTTGAGGGAGCATCATATCCCCTAACATCACATCTACTAATATTCATCCATGACATGGTTTTTCTTTGAATGATCATTACTCCCTCCACTTTAATCACTCACAATTCCCTTTAAAAGAGGTTCAAAATGTATGCTTATAAATTTTCTCACTTCTAATATAGTCACTAATATTCCTATTAGTCGACACTAATTCCACTTAATCTAATTTATCCTACTAATTTATTTACTTTTTAGTCATTTGTCTAATGTCCCCTTATTCATATTTTATCATTATATTAACCTTATTCATCCCCACCAAATAATTAATTTATCCTAAATACTCATTATCCTAATCTAACCCCACTTACCCATTATTTGGGAATTTTAAATTCCTAATGTCCTACCTACTAACCTATGCCTAGGCTCTCCTACACAAAAGTAATATTAGTTTATTGAATTCGATAAAGATTTTATCTACCTTGATTTTCACTACATTTCCCCAACCACCCATTTCATTTATCTCCATTGATATGTACGTTTCATTCTAAATCTGTTTTCCCACTTGTATATTCCCTCTTCTTCACATCTTACAACATGCTAACATCGCCTTTTTTTTAAATCTATCTTAAGGACAAAACAATATGATTGAGTGACTATGGATTATTTTATTTACACCATTGATTTACATTTTGTAGGTCTTCTAAAAGTTTTTGTGTGGCAAGGTGGTAGTGGTCTTTAGGTGGTGTGTTTTTATTTTTTATTTTCATTCCTTTTTCAAAATACACGTGAAATACATATAGTACAATTTGTAATTTAATTGTAATTTAAGAAGCAAGGAGAAAGAGTGGTTGAATAAATATGAACATGTTGATCAGATTTATAAAATTATGAAAATAATTCACCTTATATCCCAAATCCCTGAGATCTATCATTAAACAATGCTGAAGGAAACTTAAACACAAGCATGGAAAATGTGACAAAAATCATAAGGAGTGAATCCATAATCATAGGCAATGACTCCACATAAGTACATGCCTAATTTATCATTATATATGGATCAAATAATTCATTGTGGCTACTCATGGTGTTACCACACAAAAGATCAAAATGACAAAATATTTCTAGGTGAGTTGCATCATGATGGTGAGGGGCAATGATAGGATATTTTAGGGGATAGACTCAAAAATGTTAGAGGTGGTAGACATGAAAAGTTTAATGGCTTTTCAAGGTTTGAAGAGGATGTCATGAGAGATGATTTGATTCTAATAGGGTTCCATGTCCAATGTGTAGTTCAAATTAATGCTACACTATTGTAGATTTGGAGATAAGACATTAAAGTGCAAGAGTCTATCTTTTAGTTTCCATTCATCCATGATAATAATATATTAAAGACTTCAACAATAACATCCAACTTAAAATCATATGGAAATAACATACATAGACCCCTAGAATAGAGGGCATGCCTATACAAAACATGAAAATAGTGAAATATTTCATGCTGAGTTTTGTAGTGATGATGAGGGCAACGTCAAGGAATTTCAAGTGATTTTTTACACTAAGGGGAATATAATGATATAATATTATATATTTTATAATAATGCATTATAATATTAGTATTGATGGACATGTTACCATTTGGAATACAAGAAACTTTATTTGTGGAAATGTACGGATAACATTTGTCTCATATGATTTACACTTACACATGTGACTACCTTAAATTTTAAATTGGCAGTCAATGTAACATTACTCTATAATGATACATGTAAGTTATTTCAAAGCACAATGTGACATAATTGATTTTTTATTTTCTATTGCTAAGGGTAAACGAAGACATCATGAGAGTTGTTTTGATTGGGATAAGGGTCCATATCTCATATGCAATTTGAATCAACGATGCAATGTCATTGATGTTGGGATAACACATTGAGGTCCCAAATTATATCTTATAGCTTCCATTCATTCCTGATGCCAATATTGAACACCAACGCTAGCTTCAAGGAAACATTTGGATTTATATGAACAATTGGGGAGATATTTAATGTCTTGCATTGGGAAAAGACGTTTCATAAAAGCGTCTCGGTGGTGCCATGTGTGGCCTTACAATGATCTTGTCCAGGGCAATAAAATCATAACATAAATATGTTTGATAGATTTAGAGATTTAGGTGATGTATTAATTGCATGATGTTAAATGTTTATTTTTTTAGTCTCAAATAAGGGGACGTTTTTAAGATTAGATAAGGTGTCATTTTCAAAATTAGATTGTGTGACGTTTTGAAGTGTTTGTTACAGTCCATTAATTTGTGCTTGTGTTAATTCTGTCATAATTACCGCGGTCTCCTGTCTTACATAAATTATGGTGGGCAAGCTCTGGAAATGAGGTAAACAATAGGGCCATCACCATTATTTCATTGAGAAAATCATGATACACATGTTGACGGCAATCTCTTTCAAGAAGCTGTGCCGTTTTTTCACCAACAGTCATATTAATTGTAAGATGTTTAATGTTAACCTGGAATGGGACGCATAGCACTCAATGATATTTCTTAGAGTCTTACATGATCCTACTATCGTAGTTAAATCCGTATCAAAGCATTAAAGAAGGGAGAGGACCAGTTAAATGCCATGTGATACCACCTCTTAGTTAAATCTGTTTATTCATAATATACCACCTCCTAGTTTAAAATATTTGATTTAAATAGTTTAAAATTTAAATAGGTTGTTTGATTGGGAAATTTACATTGTGGAAAGTTGCATGGGGATGTTTTCTTGGACATTTCAATTTTTCATTATTTTTGGTACAACCCATCATTACGATCAAAGGGACCAATTAATTTATATAAAGTTATGAATAAAATTTTTCAAATGAACATATTATTTTAGCATTGGCTTAAAATTTTGTGAAGTAAGACATGAATCGAAATTAACATGGGTCACTAATATAAAACAAAAGGACATTAATATAAAATGAAGGGCCATGTTGAAAGATGAATGGGTCATTAATGTGAAATCCAATGCCATTTCACAAATGGTTGGGTGGGCTTTACTCCATTAATGTGACAAATTAATGCTAACATGTGCACCACCAAAAAACGTCTCTCTTTACCTTTCTGCATACCTCCTTCCCATAAATGGCCATGGAACTTACCTAAAATTTCTCAACTATGTCATGCTTTGTATAGGATTTTTCATTGATAGAATAGAGGTTCGAAACATTTCATGTAGGTGTGTTGAATGTAACTAAACCCAAAACTGTGTTCTTTTTATTTTCTAGTGGGTGTTATTGTTATTGTGTCTTCTATGTTCATGTTTTATTTGCATGCTTTCACATTTGAGTAAAGGTTTAGTCCTATGTTAATGGAGGGATGAAACTTTATGTGTAGGTGTGTTGCCCATAACTGAACCTTCAATCATGTTCTTTTTATTTTAATGTGGTTGTTATTGTTATTGTGCCTTCTATGTTCATCATTCTTTTTGTGTGCCTTCACATCTAAGTAAATGTTTAGTGGTATGTTAATGAAGTAAATGCATGTTTGGATGGAAATGGATTTGAAATTGGGATGAGAGAATTAACAATTTCACCATCAATCATCTCTTCCAACCTTTTCACATACCTCCTCCCCCCCAAATAGAGATGGAACCTACCTGAGAGTTCTAAAGCATGCAATGTTTCATATAAGAATTTCTGTCATTAGAAAGGAGGAATGATTTTTTTGTTATTGTAATTTGTATGTTCATAGGTATTTTTGCATGCCTTCACATGTGAGTAAACATTTACTTGTATGTTAATGGAGTGATTGAAACATTACACATAGATGTGTTGCATATAACCAAACCAACAATTGTGTTCTTTTTTTATTTTCACGTGCTTGTTATTGTTATTTTTGCCTTCTATACTCATGATGGTTTTATCTACCTTCACATATAATTCAAAGTGCCATGCTGGAAGACATGTGGCTCATTATTGTCAAATCCAATACAATTTTCCAAATGGTTTGCCAATAAATTATAATTAAAGGATGTAATTTTTTGAAAATTTTACTTTAGCTTGGAATTGATATTTGTATTGTTGAATATATTATTTATATTGTTGAACATGATACTGAAATTGTTAAATATGATATTTAATTTGTTTAATATGATGTAAATATTATTTTTAATTTTAGTGCACATCTATTTTAGAAGGGGACCGGTAATTGTAGACAAAAATTTCTATTTTTAATATTAATTATTCAAAAAATGAATGGTTCAACATGAAAATATTTAAGTGACTTTTACAATAGTGAAACAACCCATGGCACATAATCAAATATATATTAATATCTCATGACCAAGATAAGGGATCAAAACTACAATGATAACCATTGGACCCCCTTCAACTACTGGTCCCCTTCCCCTATTACCTATAGGATTTATAAGGGTTTGACCTTAATTCTTGGTGTAATTTATATCAACTCATGATTTTTGTGTTTTTTCCATTTGGAAAACTAAATTATTGATGAGTTTTACCCCATAATGATGAAGAAGCCCAAATTTGGAGAGTGCAGTGCAAAATATTTTGGTTAATCAACTTCATATACTAACTTTAAAGATTACATAAATAGACTTTGAGAAGCCTTACTAAAACACATGATGCAAATGTGGGACTAAAAGCCTAACTAACTAAAAATAAACTACACCCATGTGAGTACTAACATTGATAAGGACTAGAACTTTGATCTATGAAAGGGGAAGGGGACTACTAGTTGAGGTTGTCTAAGCTAGACCTTCTTGATCAAACTCTAGTACAACATGGGAGCAACCCCAGGTTGTGAGTCACTTATAGTGGGGTTAAACCTCCAGAGTAGGCTGACTTCCTATTTGATGCTCACCTAAAACTAATGCTAAGCTAATGCTTCATAGGGAAAATGGATAGAAAGGGGATAAGGGCTCCTAAGGAAGTTAACTAAGTAATGCACCAAAGTTAAAGGGGAAGCTCCCATAAGTTTGAACCTAGACTAGATCTATAAAAGATATTAATATCTTACATAACCTCAAGTTCAAGCTAATTGCATTAGTATTTCATAGAAGAGGTTCAGAGTAAAACACTAATCTAGCCCTGCAAGTAGCATTGAAAACCCCCTAAACAAGGTCAAAAATGAGGAAAATGGATGAAGAAGATTATCCTTCACACAATACCATCATGCACAACTCACCAAACTAGGTCTAAGCCAAGAGATAGGCAAAGAAAGTCTCATATTACATCAAGAGATAATTATTACAAATGCTTGGTAGGGTCAAGCATAATGAAGCTGAGCGTGCTTTACAGTATCCCAAAGAGTTCCATGTCTCTTAGAAAGATAAAAAGTCTAAAATCTGATAAAAATTTCAAAGGAGAAGAGACCAAGATATATAGGAGAAGGGAGTCAGGGAGAAGGATATGAGAGCATGCCATCAGAAAAATAAAACTTTTTCCTAGGTCATTAATTGAACCTAAGCTACCACATTTTTTCCTTAGATAATGAAAGCCTTGTCACCTTTTTGATCAATGAGGAAACTGCTCATGGTTTGTTGAGTGAGGAAATACCCAAGGCTCTAGGGATGCATTGAATGCCCTTAGCTACAATTCCCAACACTAGACCTCTTCTTTGATCTTCTATGCATATTTCCACTTGGCTTCTGCATAAGGACAAAACCCTCACATCTATAAACCTGATTGAGCTTTGATTATGTATACTTTGGGTGGATATATATCAAGATAATGGCTCAAGATGTTTCTTCATTTATTACATATAGTTTCACCTTATTTGTAGAACTCGACTTGGGTTTACTATAGAGGACAACCAATCTAAGATTATTGGTTTTCCTATAGTCCATGTAGATGGTACTCTGCTCAATGCCTGGTCTATTTTATAATAATTTACCACCCATTTATCCCATATTAAGCCTAACAGACCTAATTTACATCTATGAAGCTTTGATAACAATGCTTGGTCCATATGGTTTATCCTATTTCAACTCAGGTCAAGCTCGAGCTCGGTTCCCTGTATTTTTTCCAACTTAGGTCCATTCATTTGCTTTACTTGATTCAAACTGATCTATTGACCTTATTAAAACATATCTTAGCTTGGTATTTTGTTCATTAACTATCAACAATGACTCAGATCCATGACCCTTTAAATTTCGTTCACTCTATTAGATCTACCATGTACAAACAAACACAAGCCCTCATATCTATCTTTGAAATGTCAACTTTATCCCCACTTACCCCACATGTCAAATGTGTGTTTGATTTTAAGATCCATTGTTAGTCTACAACCTCATGCACTTATACCATGTGTCAACCTCTCGAGCCCTCTTACTATTTGACCCATATCACACTATTGGATAAGGACATATGATCAAATGTGAACTTTGATCTTCTAGGACTCATTGTTTGAAAGTCAATGGCTAGTTCATGATCTTAAAATTGGCATCCTCACTCCCATCAAATGATGTTTGCATGACTATCAAATGACATTCATGTGATCATCTTTGAGGTTCATGTGATCATCAAATTTAAGCTAAAAGGAGTTTGTTTTGCTCAAGCTTAAACTTAATGTTAGTATGAATGTCTTATGTTGTAGGTCCAGCTTTGAAGGCCTATACTTTAAAGCATAAAAGTCCTAGAGGAACCAAATGTTTAGGAGATGTTATTAAGGCCAAAAAGAATGAACCCATTTGATCTACTAGTCTTAAGAGCCTTCTAAGTGTGTCTAAAAAATAATCAATTTAACTAATCCATTCATTCTTGCATGGCATCTTGACGATGGTCTAGTTTATTTGGCTAAGAATGGGAAACATAGTAAAATTTGACTAGAGAGCCAACATTAAATATGCATAACTTCTACCGTGCTTGGATGTATTGCCTAAAACTTAGTGCATAGAAACTAGGGACCAAGTTGAATAAAATCATATGATCATTTTCTCTTTAAATTACTGCATGTGTGAGATACGGCCTTATCAATATGCTCACTTGGCTCTATTTGACCTTCTTAAAAAATGGCTAGGTATGGAAACTTAGCAAATTTTGCCCAAGAGGCCAACTTTGGGTCTTTATATCTTTTGATGCACTTCAACGGATGACTATAAACTTGGTACATATGTTCTTGGGACTAATGTGAATAGACCCATATGACCAATTCTTCTTGACTCGTCTACACATGGAAATGATGGAATCAACAATTTACCTACTCTAAATTTTTGCCACTAGACCTAAGTGTCTAGATGAACATAATGAAGAACCATCTAAATACCAGGTGCTTTTAAGGTCATTTAAAGCACTCTTGACACCCCATTTAGTCTTTTTAACTCTTTACATATCCTTTTAAATTGACAAATTACACTTTAAGTGAATTTAAAATATTTCAAAGATTTGTTGGTAAAAATGAGATCCTTAAACCACTCATTCCATCCAAAACTTTTGTTCATCTTCTCATCCATTAAAAACCTGGTCCATAATGGGCATAATCTTGGTATGTGGGCCAAAAATGGCTAATAAGAAGAAGAAAGTTAGGAATACTTACCTTTTAATATGAACTCACCGAGCCTTAATCTTTCCCTTGGCCAAGGTTCTTTGCAAGAGGTTGTAGTGGTATGTAAGGATGACAAGGATAAATTAGCTCTAGCCTACACAACCTATCAATGCATCCAAAAGACTTCTCCACAAGGCAAGATGCATATCTCTAAAAAAAAGTATGCAATCTAAAGCTTATCCTCAAGTTGAATGGTGGATAAGTAGATGCACAATATATCTTACTTCTTCTTCTCTTCTCTTAGAAATGGTGAAACGATTGTGTTTATATAGGCATATCTAACCCTAAAACCTTTCAAAAGTTTTGATTGACAAAGTCGACCCGAATGACCTAGTATTAAACTTGATAAAAAACTAACTAGATAATGAACTATGTCAGCCATAGCCAACTTAGTTCTTAGTAGTCTTTTATAAATAATAATAATATAGGGTCAATGTGGTTGACATAGTCATGCAAACTTTTAAAAAAACTTTTAGGTTAAGGAAAGGGATAATGAGGATGGAAAATGACTAGAGGAGGGTGCAAAATAGGAGGCAAAACTTAGGGGAATGGTTTTTAAGAGACACGTGTAGATATCAATTAGAAAAAAGGGATAACAATTTTGTGAAGCACCAATCGTTTGCCCACCCCTTTCTTGATGCACTCTTTAAAGTGTACACTTAGAGAGATTGAGACTTGATGGGTTCCTATAAGATAGAAAATATCAATAATTGATAAAGTTTGAAAATATTATGTGTATACAACAACCACATAGTTGAAAGCATATTTTTGACAAAAATAAATAAATTAAACTTTATCCATGCTAAACACTACGAATTTTAACAAATTTTTTCTTAAAAATACTACTACAACATCGACTACACTCTTCTCTTTCTAAATATATATATTTTTATATTTTTACTACTTTTAAGGTAGCTATCTTATCTTACTTATAAGTAAGTCTTTTTATAATGCTATATGCCACAACTATACATGTTCATCTTTGTTTATATATATTTTAATTCATTGATTCAAATTGAAAAAAAAGTATGGTCATAAACTAGACCTAATTCTATACACATTCAAAAAAATCTAATTTTTGATATATTTTGAAGTAGTTAGTGGGTGCACGGTCAAATATACATTTTTGATCTTAATTAAGAGTATACTGACTTATTAAATTAGTAAAAAAACTAATTCATTAATTAATTTATAAAAATATAGGTTGCAAACTAGATGATCTTACCTAGCTTTCTACCAGATAATTTAAATAAAAATCAAGTGATGATAAAAAAATGGTGAGGCACACATATAACTATCTAGTATGATTTTTATAAAAAATAATACCAGCTCTTTGAATTTATGATATTTGCCCTAATTATACTATGGTTCATTACCCATACTTCCTAGTGATAAAGTTATACTTAATTTACTCTAGGATTGAGAACCTTAAGTTTCACAAAAGCATCATAAAATTGGACACTTCACACAGAAAGCTCCTTGTTTTAATAATTTCATTGCTAGTGTGGATCGTTCAACATATCCTATTTATTTTCTCCCTAATGCTCCATATAATTTTTAAGACAAAAATTCTATGTTCATCGAATAATCCACAAAGATAAAATATAGTAAACCAACATGTCCCTGACCTATTACTATCTCTAAAGAACTCAGTTTAACATAGCATGATAACTTTATCTTATTCTTTGACAAGTATCATAAATCATTTACTTAGTCATATGAAGACATGTCAGGTATTGATCCTAGCACCATCGTAAATAATATCATCACTTAGACAAATTCCAAACCTGTTGGAAAAAAATAAAGAAACTTCCCACCTAAAATTTCTACCTTGTGTCATAAAGAAATCATTGAACGTTTGGATGCCAAATTCTTCAAACCTGTCAACTACTTGGAATAAATATCAAACATCATTCCCATTAATAAAAATGTCACCATGGTTATTCGTAGATGCATTGATTTTTGAAATCATAACTAAGTTTTTAGATTCTCAAATAAGGAGACGTTTTTAAGATCAGATAAGGTGTCGTTTTTAAAATCAGATTGTGTGACGTTTTGAAGTGTTTGTAACAGTCCATTAATTTGTGCTTGTGTTATTTCTGTGGCGATATTACCGTGGTCTCCCGTCTTACATAAATTATGGTGGGCAAGCTATGAGGTAAACAATAGGGCCCTCACAATTATTTCATTGAGAAAATCATGATACACACGTTGACGGCAATCTCTTTCAAGAAGCTGTGCCATTTTTTTCGCTAACAGTCGTATTAATTGTATGATGTTTAATGTTAACCTGGAAAGGGACGCATAGCACTCAACGGTATTGCTTAGAGTCTTGCATGATCCTACTGTCGTAGTTAAATCCGTATCAAAGCATTAAAGAAGGGAAAGGACCAGTTAAACGCCATGTGATACCACCTCTTAGATAAATCCGTATCTTCATATTATACCACCTCCTAGTTTAAAATATTGGATTTAAATAGTTTAAAATTTAAATAGGTTGTTCGATTGGGAAATTTACGTCGTGGGAAGTTGCACGGGGATGTTTTCGTGGACATTTCAATTTTTTATTATTTTTGGTACAAACCATCATTACGATCAAAGGGACTAATTAATTTATATAAAATTACTAATAAAAATTTTCAAACGAACATATTATTTTATCATTGGCTTAAAATTTTGTGAAGTAATACACGAACCGAAATTAATATGGGTCACTAATATAAAACGGAAGGACATTAATATAAAATGAAGGTCCATGTTTAAAGATGCATGGGTCATTAATGTGAAATCCAATGCCATTTCCCAAATGGTTGGGCAGGGTTTACTCCATTAATGTGACAAATTAATGCTAACATGTGCACCACCAATAAACGTCTCTCCTTACCTTTCTACATACCTCCTTCCAATAAGTGGCCATGGAACTTACCTAAAATTTCTCAACTATGTCATGTTTTGTAGAGGATTTTTCATTGACAAAATAGAGGTATGAAACATTTCATGCAGGTGTGTTGAATGTAACTAAACCCAAAACTGTGTTCTTTTTATTTTCTACTGGGTGTTATTGTTATTGTGTCTTCTATGTTCATGTTTTATTTGCATGCTTTAACATTTGAGTAAAGGTTTAGTCCTATGTTAATGGAGGGATGAAAATTTGTGTAGGTATGTTGCCCATAACTGAACCTTCAATCATGTTCTTTTTATTTTCATGTTGTTGTTATTGTGCCTTCTATGTTCATCATTCTTTTTGTGAGCCTTCACATCTGAGTAAATGTTTAGTGGTATGTTAATGAAGTAAATGCATGTTTGGATGGAAATGGATTTGAAATTGGGATGGGAGAATTAACAGTTTCACCATCAAACATCTCTCCCTACCTTTTCACATACCTCCTCTCCCCAAATAGCCATGGAACCTACCTGAGAGTTCTAGAGCATGCAATGTTTCATAGAAGAATTTCTGTCATTAGAAAGGAGGAATGATTTTTTTGTTATTGTACTTTGTATGTTCATGGATTTTTTTGCATTCCTTCACATGTGAGTAAACATTTACTTGTATGTTAATGGAGTGGTTGAAAAATTACACATAGATGTGTTGCATCTAACCAAACCAACAATTGTGTTCTTTTTTTATTTTCACGTGCTTGTTATTGTGTCATGTCCCCTTCTTAGTTGACATGTTCTGAGTTCATGGTTAGCCTATTATGCGACTCTCGTAGGCTGATAGGATGGTTAGAGGGTCTTGATGGAGATTGGCTTGGCTTCATTTAGTAGAATTTTTCTAGTTGGTTTTCGTTTGGTCTCGATCAGATATATATTGAGGGAGATATTAATATTTGATTGATTTAATCAAATATTAATTATTTAGTCTATTTTTAATTATGAAACCCTAATTCTAATTTAAGAAACCCTAATTAGGGCAAGCACATCTTTTTTAGGGTATAAGGGTTTCTCATGGAGGCCATTATTGATTATGAATGATTATTGATTTTGATATTGAAGAATTTTTCTGTGAAGACTGAGCCAAGGGTTCCAGGATTCCATTTGCATTGGACAACGTCCACTCTTCAGTGTGTGTGATTCAGAGGTTGTGAGATATCAACCGATCTATTGCCAAATTGAGAGATAACTTCATACATAAGTTATCACAGAGATTTATAGGGTTGAGAGATAACTTCACACAGAAGTTATCATAGATATTCTAGGTATTTATTTCTTTATGTCTTGCTTCAATAATTTATACAGATAGATATTTCTAGATTAGGGATCTAGAATACAGGCTGCAGCATAGTATTTAGCTTTCATACAAAATCCGTACCAATATGCATAATTTTGTTTTATTCTGCTACGAACTGGATAGAGCCATAGGGGATACAGGAACCGACATCGGCACCCCAGTGACCGACATCGGCCGACTGAGGACCGACGTCGGTAGAGAAGCTGACCATCAGTGATCGATGTCGGCAATATATCGACCGACGATGGTGACTGTGTGTCAACACAACAACCCGAGATGGACAAAACTAGATTTTATTCCCAGATTTGCAAGAGCTCAGGTTTTCAAGGTGGTATTTTCATATAATTTTATATGCATAAGAGAGGACTGTAATTATAATCATCTGAACAAGTGATAAGATCTTTGATTTTCTATTTAGAGATTATATTGTGGTTGATTTATTTATTTGAAGATATTTTGCAAAAATTGCAATTTGTTCTTATTTCATACAAAATTTTAAAATAATCAGAAAAGCAATTCAGAGCTTTTGTCTATATATATTCCCTATATGAAGGGGATATTACAGTGGTATTAGAGCTTTTGATGGAAAAAGGAGCCCCTAAGAAAGGGACATCACAGTCGTATCAGAGCTTAATCTTGCCATCCTGAGGGTTGGACAATCTTATACAGCCACAAGAGTTGGGACCACACAGGGACAACACACACAATAGAGCCTTGCTTGAAGGTACCCAAGTGTTAGAACAGCAATGAATCACCATGAGTGATAGGCGTGACCTATTCCAGAACTGCTGATAGACTTACACGTCCTATGTTTGTTCAAGAAGAACTAGAGGTTCCAGCAGAGGAGGCGGCAGGAGATTCTGTATTTGTAGATGCTCTCATGGCTGCAAATGATGAGTGGGAGTTATTATCACCTGAGGTCAGGGAGATGATGTCCTTTGACCATTTTGTTAATCTGAGGAGAGAGAACTATAGATCAGTCAGACAGGACAGGAGGCCTAGAGGTCAACTCAGTGAGCTAAAGAAGGCTACTGGCAATCTTTCTTTGACTACTTTTGATAGTACTGGCAAGATGACAGTGCAAGCTTGGGTTCATAAGCTGGACACATTCTTAGTATTGAGTCCAATGACAGAGGTAGATGCCATCAAATATGCCACTTTGCACTTGGATGGAGTAGCACATGATTGGTGGTACCATGGTATGGTAACACTTCAGCATAACCAGGTGACCAAGTACCAGGACTTCATGAATAGGTTGATTGAGAGGTTTGATAAGAAAGATCTTGAAGTTTACTTTTGAGATCTGGCACAGTTGAAACAAACAAGCAACTTGGAGTCCTTCATTAGTGAGTTTTAGCGATTGGCAGTCATTATGCCAAACATTTCAGAGCGTAGATTGGTAGTTCTGTTCATGGAGGGATTGACAGAGCCATTGAGAGGTTGGATCAAAGCCTTTGATCCTCATTCATTACAGGAAGCTATGAAGAAGGCATGAAGTATGGAGATGGTAGCCCCATCTAGTAAATATAACTCCAGAGGTACTTCTTCATCCAAGGATCATAAGTGCTCCAACAGAGATAGAGAGACCAGATTTTAACATAGATAAATAAGGTGTTAAGAATGATTCAAAGGCCAATCCAGGAGCACCACCTTTGGATCGTGAAGCACTTAATGATCTACGTAGGAAGAAGCTTTGCTTCTACTGCAAAGGTCCCTATGATGCCAATCACGATTGTCCTTTGAGGCCTAAGGGCAAGGCCAATCGTGTGATTTGGGCTTATTATGAGGATTCAAATTCAGAGGATTCTGAATAGTAGAATAGTTCTAAGGGGATAGAAGCAGAAGCTTCAGAGCCTAAGGTAGAGGTAGAGTTAGAGCTTCACATATAGGAGGCATGCCTATCTAGCATTCAGTCAGATGAGTCATTCAGACTTTATGGAGTTTTGGCAGGGCAGAAGGTCATCACCCTTCTTGATACAAGAGCCACACATAATTTCATAGATGCTGGATTTGTGGAGAAGCGTGGACTCACTACCAAAGATTTTGAGGGCATCAGAGTTAAGGTAGCTGATGGTCACACTCTTAGGTGTGAGCGTATGATTAGAGACCTCCCATTGCGCTTGAACAACTATGAGTTCAAGGCTGATTATTATATGGTGAACATGGGGGATATAGACTTTGTCTTGGGTATGAAGTGGCTTCATTCATTTAAGGAAGTTACTCTTCATCTCAAGGACATGGAGGTTTGCTTTTATGTTGATGGGAAGACACATATTCTTAAGGCAATACAGGGCAGCAGCTTCAGATATATGTTTTTTCATCGAATGGAGATGCTCATACGACATGACATGATAGAGTGCGATGACGAGTGCACATTGGCACCAACACAGGAGAGATATGAGGATGAGCTTGATCTTGAGGTGAGTTTAGTTTAGGAGTTATCACATGTGGTAGGGACTCAGCTTTCTGTTATAGTCGGGTCACAGGTTGTTGATGATATGACTATTTCTAGCCTTCACAATCCAGATTTAGATATTATTCAGGTAAGGAGTTTACTTGAGTTACCTGCTGATTTTCATTTATGGATTGGATGTTGGGGTGCTTATCTTAGTACTAGAGATGATGTGATGCCATTAGATAAGATTTGTGATGGACATGGCATGGAGTTCATGTTGATTGACAGTGGTGGAGATCATGACTACATTTGGGATCTAGGTGGATTGATTGATTTGTCATTCAGCGATTGCTTGAGGGCAAGCAATTTTAGGAGGGGCAGATTGTCATGTCCCCTTTTTAGTTGACATGTTTCGAGTTCATGGCTAGCCTATTATGCGACCCTCGTAGGCTGATAGGATGGTTAGAGGGTCTTGATGGAGATTGGCTTGGCTTCGTTTAGCAAAATTTTTCCAGTTGGTTTTCGTTTGGTCTCGATCAGATATATATTGAGGGAGATATTAATATTTGATTGATTTAATCAAATATTAATTATTTAGTCTATTTTTAATTATGAAACCCTAATTCTAATTTAAGAAACCCTAATTAGGGCAAGCATATCTTTTTGAGGGTATAAGGGTTTCTCATGGAGGCCATTTTTGATTATGAATGATTATTGATTTTGATATTGAAGAATTCTTTTGTGAAGACTGAGCCAAAGGTTCCAGGATTCCATTTGCATTGGAGAACGTCCACTCTTCAGTGTGTGTGATTCAGAGGTTGTGAGATATCAACTGATCTATTGCCAAATTGAGAGATAGCTTCATACAAAAGTTATCAAAGAGATTTACATGGTTGAGAGATAACTTCACATAGAAGTTATCACAGATATTCCAGGTATTTATTTCTTTATGTTTTGCTTCAATAATTTATATAGATAGAGATTTCCAAATCAGGGATCCAGAATACAGGCCGCAGCATAGTATTTGGCTTCTGTATGAAATTTGTACCAATTTGCACAATTATGTTCTGTTCTGCCACGAGCCAGACAGAGCCATAGGGGATACAGGAACCGACATTGGCCGATTGAGGACCGATGTCGGTAGAGAATCTGACCGTCAGCGATTGACGTCGGTAGTATATCGATCGACAACGGTGACTGTGTGTCAACACAGCAACCCAAGACGGACAAAAACCAGATTTTATTCCCAGATTTGCAAGAGCCCAGGTTTTCAAGGTGGTATTTTCATATTATTTTATATGCATAAGAGAGGACTATAATTGTAATCATCTAAACAAGTGATAAGATCTTTGATTTGCTATTGAGAGATTATATTGTGGTTGATTTATTTATTTGAAGATATTTTGTAAAAATCGCAATTCGTTCTTATTTCATACAAAATTTCAGAAGCATTTCAAAGCTTTTGTCTATATATATTCCCTATTTGAAGGGGATATTACAGTGGTATCAGATCTTTTGATGGAAAAAGGAGCCCCTAAGAAAGGGACATCACATATTGTTATTTTTACCTTCTATACTCGTGATGGTTTTACCTACCTTCACATATAATTCAAAGTGCCATGTTGGAAGACATGTGGCTCATTATTGTCAAATCTAATACAATTCTCCAAATGGTTTTCCAAGCTTTGCTCCATTAATGTGGTAAATTAATGTCACCCTATATGCCACCAACAACCATATCTCCCTACCTTTAACATCATTAGAATAAAGTGATGAAACATTATGTGTAGGTGTGTTACCTGTAATTTGATTTTAATGTAAGTTCTAGAGGTTTTCTTAGTGCATGTCATTGTGTGCTTTATATATGTGTTGCATTTTTATTTTCCTACATCACATGGGTTAGGAGACTTAAATTTTATGGTATGTAGATGTAATTCATGTAGGTTTTCATTCACATATGAGTAAACTTTATTGTTTTTATATCAAAATTTATATTTTCATTTCCATTCTAGTAAATATTGACTTAGATCTTTCAAACCAAAATCTTTTTTGAATCCTTGTTGCCATATTCCCATAAATTAATGTTATTATGTTATTAATTCACATTTTCAAAATTGCAAACATTAATTGACATATCTATTGTTGATAGATTACTAAATTTTTTATGCTATGTTCCATGTTAATAGAGTAATTTTCATTTGTTCTATGTTTTTATGATATTCTTTGCTTTATTTTCATAGTAGGCTCAAAATTATTTGCTTATTATGTGTATCTCTTTGCTATTACATGAAAATTTATTGAGCATCTCTATGAGATCATTATGTTGTGTGTGTGACATTTGAGCATGTCTATTGCTTATGGCACTTGTCCTTATTGGTGTGAAACATTTAAACATGTCTATTATATGCGTCCCATTGGGCTTATCATATGGAAATATTGCATGCTGTGCTTGAGTGCTTGCTAAGTTTGAATAATGATGCTATTACATCATTTCATGTTAGACTTGTTGATGTCTTGTTTATAATTCCACATGTATGTATTAACATTGAATAATTCCAAAAAACTGACTAAACTTTAGATGTATAGAAAACTACATGTTTTAAATACATAGTTGATCCACTTCCTCATTTTTCTATGTTCTCCCAAATATAAGAAAAAAGATGAATTAGAAAAGTCATTGCAATCAATAGACTGATAAACACCAGGGGCTATCCCATGGCCAAAAATTCACATGTCATCGATAAATAAATATAATGAATGTTGTTTTATCTATGGAACATCTTATTTTATTTCCTAAAGGTGAAGCTATGATAAGAGACCTCACTTCAAAAAAAAATAGATGCATGAATATGCACTTCATTTGACAGTTTATTATATTAAAATATTTAGTATCCATCCAATAATTATTTATTTTCTACTTTATTTGATGATGTGTCATTATACCCAAGGAACAACAGTTGTTTTTGTTGGAAAAAGAAAGGATAATTTTATATCTGCTATAGCAAATCTTTGACAACATATCCATGCAATACATGATGATAAAATTGTTAAAGACTCAAATATATTTGATTCCAGTTTGAGTGAAGCAAGGTAATATTGGACAAAAAATTATGTTGAGTAAACTAACATGATTGATCAATTAGGATATCCTACATTTTTATTCATGTTTAAGTGTTGTTGAAACTAAATAACGTAATTTGCATAGTGCAATGCCTTCCAAACATCCTAAAGATTGACATCAACCTTATTGTTGGAAAATGATTTTTTTAATCTTCAATCCAAATCATACATCCATTTATATATATCATAGATTTACAATATTTCATAAAGAATAAGACTATTGGTATATGTATGTAATAAACTACTTCATTTCATGTTTTATTTTTCAAAAACCAGATTGTTCTATTCAACCTCATATAACTAAATATTATTTTTAGGTATTTCATCATTTAATATTCATTCTTAAACATTATAATACCTATGTGTCTCCAATACACTTTCCTAACTGAAATCTTATAAAAATGTGATGTCTTAAAATGATTTTCTCACCCTTATTCACCTCAATAGCCCACACAATCCACTTATCATAAAGAGTAATTCTTTGTCTATAGATTTCAATAATTTCCATGCATCCATTGCATCAAGTGGAAGAGATCAAATAGCCTAGAAAACCTTTTTAAATTATATAAGATTAATTAGTATTAACTCTGAGAAAATATCTATGCAAATTTTCTAACTTGTCATAGGATGATTTTGATGGAGCCCCAAAATAAAAGTAGTAGACATGAGTGGCTTCAATAAATTTGGTACGACCTTGAAATTTTATTGCTAAATAAAGAGATATTAAAATCTAAAAGGATTTTTTTCTCCACTCTTTCAATCACAAATTACCATAATTTTTTGAGAGATATGTCAAAGCCAAAGTGAATACTAAGGTACTTGAACTTCTGCTCCATTTTGATCCATTTCCATTGAAATCCTTTAAAGCAATTAGGAAATGGAATAATAATATGTATATATCATTGGTTTTTATCCCATTGTAGACTAGATCTAAATGCTTTGTATAAAATGTTAAGGAAACATAATGCTTCTTTGAAAGAGGCCTCATGCTATACAAGCATGAGGAATAAATCCTTTAAAAAATTCCCTTTGATTAAATGAGTGGTGTGATCAGGAATGGAAATTCCCCTAATCAACCTTCAGTTAATTCTAAATGCAAACCAATATCTAAACCATTCATCTAAAAGAACATGTAATGTATGGGTGATAATGAAATATTTTTAGATAGAGTAAAAAATACAAAAAGATGTTAGACCCATGTCCATTGATTATCCAACAAGGCAAGTCTGTTTAGAAGAAAGTTTAAATAGAAAACATAAAAACCTTACCAAACCCTAATGCTTTATGCATGGAGAGAATGAAATCCACTCTATACAATCATAATATTTTTCAAAATCAACATTGAATAAGATGGTCCCTTTCCAAGAGGCGTGGGCCCATTAATCTTCTTCCTAGATAACAATGATGTTGTCCTGAATATAATTTTTTTTATAAATGTAGTTTTATATATTATAATGATTGCATGTAAGATATTTTAAAGGAAAAGAGATACAGATTTAGAGATACTTTTATAAGAGACATTGAAAAGGGTGATTGTCCTTAAACTGGTAAAGAATTATAGATCTCATGCATAAAAATGAAATTAATTTTGCCTTTTTTTTATGGTGGCCTCTAAAGATATTTTGTGTAAAGATTATTTTTAATCCTAAATCAAGTTAGGTCTAAAAAAATACAATGTTGTTTTGTAAAATTCAAAACTAAAACCATCCACTCTTGGCACCTTATCATTAGCCCTACATTTACCAATAGCATAAATCTCATCCAAGAAAAAGAAAGCCTTACAAAGGTTTTGAGTTGAAGGTTTTAATTTTAAAGGAACTACATATAAATGTTCTTACAGGCATCAAACTCTCTCTACCATGTTTTCCTAGACATGGATCACCAATTTATAGTGGACTTGAAAGGTTGAGTAAATAACTGACACAGTAAGGAGAAGACTATGTGTAGTTTGGATAGAATTTATTTCCTCTTTTAGACTATTTAGCTTTGATATATTTGAAAATTATTTAGAGGCATGGTTAATAAGTTTGAACCAATGCAATTAGGCTCAAATTTGATCACCTATGTTCCTCTAACTTTCCAAAATTTTAAGTTTATGTTTAATATTACATCTATTTTTTTATGCCAAGTTAATTTTAAGTTTAAAAAAATCTAGTGTTATTAAAATTAAAAATTACATCCTTTCTGACATAGCTTGCACCTTTAGGGAAACTCCTAAATATATTTATAGGCTTTTTCTATTTTTATTTTAAGAAAATATAACAAAAACCATTGCCTTTGTAATATTAGTGATCACTTCTCTTTATTTAGTGAATAGAGGAGACCTAAAACTACCAATATGACCACAGGCAATGGTAATTTTGGGTAGTCTATTGGACTACGATTTAAATCTCCACCAATACCTACATATTCTCTCTAATGTATCTCCAATTAGGGACCATACCGTTATTATAGCTTCATTTGTGGAGGTTACAACTACCATAGTAAAGAGTCTAAGTTATGCTAAAAGGTATGTAATTTTTATATTTGGCAAAGTGGGATTATATAAAATGAAAGTGTAAATTGATAGGCGTACCTCACTCAAAATGTAGGATAATTTCTGTCCACAATCTATCAAGTAATAATAATTTCATATTCATTTTAATAATCTTTCTAAAACCTATTTTGACTAAATAATGCTCTCTGAGATTTTATGTTTTTTTTCCAAGGGGATAAATAAGATACTTATGAAGACAAGTTCCAATTGTTGCCACTTTTTATTCTATTGGTTAGAGTATGGTGTTCCTATTTGTTCTTATTCTTAATGTAGTTCCTTCAAGTGTAAATATATCAATAATATGCATAAACATAAGCTAAAAGATAGACTCGAGACCTTAATTTCTTATCCCCACCCTAATGACATTACAATGTTGATTCAAGCCACACATCTAATGTGAAGCTTTGATGCAATCAAGTCAAACATCATTATGTCCTAATCCACCATTGACAATAGAACATAACAAATCAAATATGTTGCCACCATGCAAGTTGTAGACCTATTTTTAATGGATGTAATTCATGTAAATCAAATAACTACCCCAAATCTAAGTTTGAGGTATGCTATGGGACCCATAGTATATGCTATACCCTAAAATACCCTTCCATTTTGCCTTGCCATGATCACCTAACTCACCTTAAAATATTTCATCACTTGCACATTCTATATGACTTTGCTCTTCCCCACCAATTTTCCATCACTCAAGCTCACTATGAAAAGAAATGTCTCCTCTTACACAACTCATTGCCACATCATATGAAGGAACATACGTCCTCATTTTTCATCATCCCCTCCACTAAAAATGAATGATTATTATTAGATAACACTTCTTGAACAAAAATTCTGATGGGGTCAATGACGATGGGTTTTGACTTAGGTACAACTATCGGTTTTGTGGCTTTTGCTTTACAAAAACTTTATTTTACCAAAACATAAAGCTACACTTCTTCTAACATAACTTGCATGTTTGGGTCCAATGATATACGTACACAAAATATTATATAACAATAGTGTATATATAGAATATTTTCGTATATATAATATTATTATTATAATAATAATAATAACAATAATAATAATAATAATAATAATAATAATAATAATAATAATAATAATAATAATAATAATAATAATAATAATAATAATAATAACAACAACAACAATAATAATAATAATAATAATAATAATAATAATAATAATAATAATAATAATAATTAACAACTATATATATTAGTATAATATTAATATATATTTATTATATAGTATAATTATAAATATATAAATATTATATATAATAATATAATAATAATATAAATATAAAATAGAATATAATATAATTTATTTAACAGATAATATTATAATATATGAATATAAATATTGTTATATTCTAGCATTTTAAATCTATTAAGGTATCATATATCATAGTAGACTCTAAAATTTTTATCCGTTTTAGTATATCATCTTAACCACTTATAACTAAGGTTTCAAGGTCTAACTCATTATACATTTTACGATATAACTGATTTTATCACAAGAGGTCATAAACTGTATTTTTTAAACCTATGACCCAAACTTAATCTTTGGAGTACCAATCGTTGTGCATTAGAGTATCAATACTTGAGTCTTACTTGTCAAGATGTGATTGGTTAATTTTAATTTTATAGAGTAAATGTTGAACAAGTATTAGATACTACATGCACCACTAGTGGTGCACTTTAATATTTATGAACACCAATATGTTCCATCAAAAGAATACACAGAGACAAAAAATCTGTTCTACCATTAGTAGGTGCACCACTATTGGAACCTTTTTTCTATATATATACACGCATAATTTGACTATAAATCTATTTCACTTTAAAAATATTGCTGCCTTCATGCCTTCCATTTTATATGAACCGTCTCGCATTTTATTATTAGATAATAATATAGACATCACGAATAATAGTAAATAGTCATTGTTGTGGCCTCATCCCTTTCAACGAATAAACTAAATACGATGGAATTAAAAGCCACATACACAAAACATATTGTGGAATATTCGGAGATGCAGTAAAAAATAACATCATTTTGTTTTTATTAATGGTAAAAGTAAGTTTTTTGGAAATAGAGACCCTACCTTTTACAATATAAACTGCAAACATGGTCTTCAAAACCAGATATAACAAAAATATTTGTAGAGAAGCAACCAACGAAATAATACCCTTTTGTTAACTAGCAATAAGATGATATCAAATATAGTTTGGAGTAGATAATTATAATGCAATGTAGGAGGATGAAACATTAACTACGTCATTTATTTGAAACAAAGGTTTGAATGTTTGAAATTAGCAAAAGCTTTGGTCAAGTATTAAATGACATTGGTTAAAAAGAAACATTGGTTTGGATGTTTGAAATTAAAAAAAGGAACTTGAAAGGAGTTAAAACTCTGAGGAAACTTATTACACTTAACCAATAAATTTCAAAGCGAAAGATAATGAACTGAGTTAAATGTTGGTGGATGATATATAATACATTCTTCCTTGGAAACTTTTTCATATAAGGTAATGAACTCAGTTAAATGCTGGTAGGTGGAGGTTTTCTTATATATGATGCAGTCTTCCTTGATTTGAGGAACCCATGTTGGGGAAACTGAATTTTGAGTCGGAGGAGAGCGAGCCATTGCCAAAGGACGCCTCGTGAGAAGAATTTGAGAAGAACAGAACACGTGCAGAAGGATAACATCGGTCTGAATATTGTCCGGGTATTGGTATTGCTTGTTTATGAGAAAAGTATGTTTTAAGTTTCACAAACTGAGTTTCTAACATTGCTACACTGAGATTATCCTTCATGAATCGCATGTTATCTTATTAGACGAAATTTAACATTTTAAAACTCTATACCAAGTTTATGATTTTTTTAGTGGCGTTTTATCTCTTTGGAATACGTTTTAACGTGTCTTGGTCTGTGGTTAATCCCCTGTAGACCCGTCATCATATCTTCATTGTAAATCCCTTCAGATGGTAGGCAAATCTGCTCTCACCTTGAATGATAGGAGATTTACATTTTCCACTCATATACGCTTTATTCTTATGTCAAATTTAGATCGTTAATGCTGTACAATTTGACTCTATATTGCTAGATGTGCATTAAAATATCCATCCGTTTCAAAAAGCTTGATTTCTGAATACCTAGCGGCAATTGCTGTCCTTTTGGTGGCACCTCGTTCAGGCGTAATGTTTCACGAAGACAAGATCCATTTCAACTTTTCCGAGTCTGATATGATCCGAAGTATAGTCTTTTCGATTATAAGTTACCCCTAACCAGTGACGTGGCTGGCACATATTGAATTATGAAGGATAAAAATAGTAGCTGACACATACTGGGCACGAGTTCGTGTTATAGTTGTAGGTTGCATAGCAGCAAGGGCGTACTCAGTAGTAAGTTAGTTTGGGGATGAGAGTCAGATATGAACAACTTTAGATATCAAAGAAAAAACAAATATAATATTTTGGAGTGCCAATGTGAGGAATGTTTGTGTGATGGTGAACTATCATTTCATTAGAAATATGTGTACGCTTAAGTCATACAAAACTATAACCTGTACATGAATGAAGAGCACTATAACTTGTAGTGAGTAAGGGGGGTGATTATTAATGCGTAAAGGAGTGCAGATGAAATAAGGTCAAATAATCCTTGAATTATGTAATATGTCTTCATTCAAAATTTGAAAATTATTGTTGAGAGTTTTAAATTAATCCCAATATTATATTTTGAATAATGAGTGAATGAAGGTTTTTGTGTGCTACTCTTGTACTTTCATTATTAATTGTATATTTTAATTTGATTATCAAATATCAGTTGTTCATTATCAAAATAAAGTAGAACACCCTGAAATTACAAAGAGTATGATTAGAAGAGAAATAAAAATACTTTTCTCAACCATTTTCAAGAGAAAATATAATTAAAAGAGAAAGTAGAAAACTTTAAAAAGTTCATTAACAATAGTAATTATCATTTGGGTGTAATATTTAAAGGCATTTTAAATATATTATCATGGCCTCGACAAAGATGAAATATGCAAGAAAATCCCTTGTGAAGGATTGGATGCTTATAATATCCAACTACCACCTATACTACTTGATTATCGAATAATTGGCATCTTTACTATTTCGTTATGAAATTTTGTGCAATATGTAACTATTTCTTTTATATTTTAGTACTTTAAAAGTGTAAATGATGTTGAATTCAACATATTAAAGAAGGTTTTGTTTGTTGGACAAATGATAATATCCAAGACAAGCGTGTTAGTATAATTGGTTGGTAAATTTCATATTTGTCAATGATTGGTGAGCTTTGAATTTGAGAATACATTTTTTTGTTTATAATTTGGGTTTATAAATAATTTATTGATTAATCATTAATATAATATAATTAAATTACTTGTTTTCTTATTGTAGTTAGTTATCATGGCTCAAGAGCTCGAAAATACCAACATTTCAATGACATTTAATTTAAGAGAGGATGAAGGTTGCCTGCCCAACACAAATATTCATCGAAATGGAAACCATCATCCCAATTTGTGGAGTGATGATTTTATACAATCTCTTAAGTCACCATATGGGGTATGAAATATTAGTAAATATAAAAGTATATAAATCATAAAAAAGATAGTATTATATTTTGTATTCTTAAAGCTAATATAAAAGTTTTTATTGTTATTTGTAAGCAGGCACCCTTGTACTCTAAAAGTAAGGAAATCATGATTAAAGAGATTGATGATATATTTTTAAGAGTTGGAGATGAAGCGGGAAAATTTAATCTACTTGATATGATTTGGTTGGTTGATGTTGCACAATGCTTGGGAATAGATCGATACTTCCATGAGAGAATCAAAGTAACACTTGATTATGCTTACGAGTATGTTTATCTCCTCAATCTAGAGTGTTACAATTACATTTAGGCATGTGATTTAAACATTAAATACCTTGGTGCATATAATAACATTTTTTAACATGTTCCATTGTCAAATAATTTTATCATTATTAGGTATTGGAATCAAAATGTTATTGGTGATCTCAACACAATAGCATTGGGATTTTGGACATATGTCGGTAGACGTATTTTAAAACTTTAAAGATGAAGATGGAAATTTATTATGCTTTGGATTTGGTAAAGAAGATGCAAAGATATCAAGTATGTTGAATTTATAGAGCTTCCCATATTAATTTTCCTGGCGAAAATATCTTAGAAGACATTGAATTTTTTACATCTACATACCTTCAAAATGTTGTGAAGGAACATAATGAGAGAAAAGGAGAAGAAAACCCACTCTTAATGGAGGAAATTATTTTCCCATGCCTTAGTTTCTTGATTGTTGAATATTATTAGGTGTTATTAATTTCTATATTCATGTGCTACTAATAATAAGATCATACCATCTACAGGATGAGTATGCTTTGAAATATGCATGGAGATGTAGTGTTCCTAGATGGGAGGCTAAGAACTATATTGAAATATTCAAACGACACAATCAAAATGGTTTTCTTTTCAATGGAATTTTAAAGTAAGCTTAAAGTTTGTATCATTATTGGTATTTGAGATTTCCCATATAAACAAATATTTAATAAGAATTTTGTGTTAAAATTTACTAAAATATATAATTTTTTTGATGAGAATTAATATAAAACCAAAATTTAGTGTTGATAATACCCTAAAAAATTTCATATTAATAATTTATTTCAGGATGCCCCATGTTTATTGCCAAAAGTTGTTGGAGCTAGCAATATTGGATTTCAATATTTTACAATCTCAACACTAGATCGAATTGAAACTAGTATCCACGTGAGTATTAACCATAGTAAAAATGTATCCATGTTGAATTAAAATAAAGATGAGAATTAAATGAAAATTTGTTATGATAGACGGTGGAAAAATTTAAGCATAATTCAGTTGGATTTCTTTCGTCATCGCCATGTAGAATTTTATTTTTGGTGGGTTTGTGCATTGTATGAGCCTGAGTTCATAGTAAGTAGACATGGTTTTACTAAATTGGTTACCTTTCTATGTCTTCTTGATGACATTTATGATACCTATGGAACCCTTGATGAGCTGACTGTCTTTACCATAACATTGATAAGGTAATCAATTATAGATGGTATTCTTTGTTTATATTGATTCTTTGATTGATTTTCTAACTAGTTATTTGTTTTGATTCTAGATGGGACATGTCTATCATGGAAGACCTTCCAAATTATATGAAAACTAGTTTCAAATTTGTATACCAGATACACAAGGAAATTTCTAGTGAAGCTGGGAAGAAACATGGTCCCTTTGTTCATAAATACATTCAAGATTGTGTAATCACTCTTATTTTTACTATGCATTACAATTTTATTAAAACCTACTAGTATATAATATTAATAATGTATATTTAATAAATTATTCATGTTTTATTAAAGATAATTTAAATATTATTTTTTCATGAGATATTATTAAATTATGTTAATTTAACATGTATTAGACCAAATTAGTATGCATGATAAAAAATGTCAATATATACTTTTATATGTATAAAAATAGTTTAGAATTAAGATTTATTGCATTTAATCATATTTTATCTTTACATAAAGACTTCATATTTACTACATTTTATTTCATAGGAAATTTTTATTTATTATCAATTTAGTTATATCAGAATATTTATAGTTAACTTTTAATATTATTAGTTATCATAGTGTGTAAAATACTTGAGACAAGTGTACGATTATAATCTTACATAGATTGCATTCTTATGTGGTACCTACAAGTTCGATATGTTAGTATTTGCATTGATTTTTTAATATTACTATTAACTTTAACCTATAAACATTATTTTTATTTTTCATTGTTTTTAAAAAAATTTGGCATGTTTTTTTTATAGTGGGAGAGATACATTCTATCTTACTTTCAAGAAGGTAAATGGATAGCTTTTGATTGTACGCCAATACTTGATCAATATTTAGAGAATGGAATAACAAGTTCAGGGATGCGAGTGGTAATGATCCATTCATTGAAATTAATGGACACTCTTTTATCTGAAAAGATTTTGGAGTAAATTGGTTTTCCATCATCAAAGTTTCAAACTCTTGTAGCATTGGTTACTCGACTAGTCGATGACATGACAAATTTTGATGTACTTAAGATTTAGATTATGTTTTACTTGCATTAAACATATTATTTATGTAATATATTATTATAGTGAAGGAAAGTGTGAACTAATATATCTTCAAAAAATTTGAAGAATGAGAGAGCCCGTGGAGAGCTAGCTTCAAGCATACAATGTTATATGAAAGATAACCCCAGTTCTACAACAGAAGATGCTTTAAAGTATATCACATCTCGTGTTGATAGTTGTCTACAAGAGTTAAATAAGGAGCTTCTTAAATCTTCTGATATGCAAACTTGTTGCAAGAACTTATATTTCAATGCTGGCATGAGGGGTATATTTTTCTTTTACAAGGATACTGATGGTATAAGTGTTTCTCATCATGAAGGGATGAAGGATGCCATAATGAAAGTTCTAATGGAACCAATAATACCATAGCTTCAGAATATAGATTAGGAGATTAATTTATGAAATAACATGCTAAATATTATACTTGAGTGGCATAATAGATTCAAACTTTTGATTACGAAATTAGTTTATGAAGTGATATATTGATATCATATTTGAGATCTAACTATTGGTGCACGTTTTCGTATGTAAAATTATTATTTGTTATTATGAACTTAATGGATTTGGTTTAGGTTTAAGTTATAATTGTAAATTATAATGAGTATTTGAGTCATCTCAAAATATATTAGAATTCTCAATACTTAAGTATTAAAATGCACAAGATTTTTATTATTGATATATTTATTTTATTTGTTTTCTACTATAAATTTTGGGTACCATGTATTTTATATAAAAAAGTCAATTATTTATTTTACTCTTGTATAATATCTATTTATTTTAAAATGGAGCCATATTTAAATAAGGTTCATTTAGTGGCATTTCCCTATCGATAAGTTGGAAACATATTGGAATTATAGAAGACCTATTGAAATATACATAATGATTGTTCTGATAAAATGTCTTGAAGAAATATAATATGAATTTAAAAAATTACATTCTTTTGGTGTAGATCAAAACTACATAAATTTTGGTATAATGTGGAAGCATAATGTAAGCACACAAACTATTTCAAAAAATATATAAATAAACCCAAATTATCACATTTTGGAGTTTAGGTAAGTTATAATGGTAAACTCATGTATTTTTAAATTGATTTTATCTCATATTTATATAAAAATAATGAAGATATCCATAAAAGGCCTCACACGATTATGTTATACAAATACAAAGATAGTCATTATGATATAAGCATGCACAGTCAACAATGTACTAAAATATAACTCAACAAGTAACAAGCAATGTACTGAAATATCAAATTTAGGTGAATCAAAAATCAAAAATTTCTCTATCTCTATAAACATATGGAAATGTTTGATACATAAAAAAATACTTTATAATATAAATAAGCTAGAAATCTCTTCCATAGAACTCCTTCATATATAAATATGCAACTGGTACATGAGTTTAACTAAAGGAATGAACCAGATATAGAAAAACTAGATGGGACTTATGAATAACTTCTCATTGAGATTGATTAAGAGAGAAGAGTTGATCCTTTCCACTTAAAACTTCTATGTATTTAAGCTTTGGAGTCCCTGAGGCTCCTCCTCTACCCTTTCTCTTATTGATCTTCCTAAAAATTGATCTTTGAGAGTGATATGGATCTCCTCTCAAAAACTCTCACTGATATTCTCAAGAAAATCCACTCTAATAACATGTTATAAATGACAACAGAGCCCATGGATCTTCATCCTAGACATAATCAATATAAAGTATTCAAAGAAGAGAGAGGCTCACCAATAAAGACATTGTATTATTACATATAATAAACAATGTATGTGTGAAACCAATAAATTTTGAATTAGAATATGACTCTCTAAAAGACTACATCTCATCTAGTTCAAGAGATGGATCTAAGCTCCATTACTTTCCAGATGAACACAAATGGTTCTTATATAGGAAAATTAAGATGTGAGTGAGAGATTATTATTAGTGGAGTGAAATGTGATATTATTTTCTAGGTTTAACCTAACCCTTCTCAAAAATGTGAGGATAACTACCACATTAATTGTGCATTTAATAATTATATGCACATAATAATTCACATCTTGGTAAGATATCTACCTAAGGTGGAATTACATCAAGTGTAAATATGACACACTCTAACACCTAATTTTCTCAAGAAAAATAAACATTTTAGATAGATTGTGTCACCATATTTCAAATCATTAATTATTACTCCCATAATAATACATACAACAATCAAATAATCAAGGTTTATTATAGGTGCCTGATTATACCAATAGTGTGTAGGAACACTCAAAAACTACTTTTCAATTTTAATACATATACATTCGGTCAGAATACATATGTTTCATGGGCCAGTCAATATGGTAAATATAAAAGAGCCATCTATAAACACAAATCAATCATACGGTTATACCTAGAAACATATTGGCAAGTCCCTACAAACTTAAGAAATCCTTTAACACTATTTTGAGGCTTTATGACAAAGGATATCAAAAAGGTTAAGGTCATGTACACCAAAGTTTTGAATGATACTCATCAATGGTGGCCAATTTTGGTTAACATGCACCTTAAACCCTAAATCGTAAGCCTTAAACCCTAAATCAATTGATTTAGCCTAAATTAAAATTCTTTATAGTAAAAATTAGGATCACAAGGCTTGATTTAGCCCAAATCACATCACTAATTGCCCCAATTGACTAATTACCTTAATATGTGATGACCTTGGGGCTAATTGAGCCCAAAATCACACTATATAGTCATAAATATGTTCAAAAAGCTCAAATTATCCCAAATTACCTTTATGGTTCAACCCTATACCCTAAAACATAAATATAATACCCTATACCCTAAGCACTAAACACTAAACCCTGAATCGTAAATGTTATCACGCCATCCATCCTTATCCCATAACCAAGGGAAAGTCTAATCCAAATCCTTATCCAATTCCTAAACCTAATCATCATCATGAGTCTATCCAAGTCTATCGTAAGTCCACAATCACATCCTGATCATCCTAGTCCAACCCATCCCCTAATCACTCATCCCATCATTAGATATGACAGTGTAACATTGCATGTAGATACTTGTGTGTGTGTTACTTGTTTGTTTTATTTGTTTTGTTTTCATGACTTTCATCATGTATATCTATTGTTTATCTTATGCTTTATGCTTTATGAAAAAGGATGTCATGAGGTCATACAAGGCTAGAATAATGCTTATAATTTCCCTCGATGAACCAAAGTTTGCCATTTGCCCATGCACTTTGGCATGATGTCCTCGTGGTCATAGTTATGTCATAGGGCATACTTCCAACTGTTAGATTTATCTTATTTCTAAGAATATAATGAGCCTTATGAAATTTATGATGGCTTGATCATCCACACCCTCATCATTCATCTAATCATCTCATCATCCCTTTTTCTAATCACTAATATACTCCTCTTGACCCATCTGACTAACATACAATATTCTAATCTTCATCTCATAATCTACATCATTATCCTATAATCACTAAAATCACCTTTTAATCACTAATCCTCATCATCATCATCTTCATCTTCTAGTTAGAACTACATCAGCCTAAGGTCTTTTTAGACTATGTAGATAACAATTGACCATGTTTTAATAGCTCAACCACTATCTCTATACGCCATACTCATCTCCTAGTCTATTTTTTTCTAGATCACATCCTTTATTTTCTCTTATCCTCTTCATTATATTGATTGAATTACCTTTGAGCTACAACCATCATCAATATTATCAAATCATCATCTTAGCTTATCCTGTAGCTCTCCCTTCCATACATCATTGTTTGGGATACATTTAAAGCTTGAGGCATTTTAATCCTATAATTGTCATTTTATTATTTATTCCCCCTAAGGATGTGTTGACAACTATGAAACCCATCATCTTATATCCTTATGCATGTGTCTTTACCAGGGCCATCATCAATTTGTAGCTCACTACTCAGGTCGATCATCTTCTTCATCTTCTATCTCACACTTGGCATCCCATCCCCTCATCTATCCATTTAATCCCACCCCTCATTTCTTATTTTGAGTGACCATCCATCGCATTCTTCCCTACATGTCCCCTTGAGGGAGCATCATATCCCCTAACATCACATCTACTAACATTCATCCATGACATGGTTTTTCTTTGAATGACCATTACTCCCTCTACTTTAATCACTCACAATGCCCTTTAAAATAGGTTCAAAATGTATGCTTATAAATTTTCTCACTTATATTATAGTCACTAATATTCCTATTCGTCAACACTAATTCCACTTAATCTAATTTATACTACTAATTTATTTACCTTTTAGTCATTTGTCTAATGTCCCTTTATTCATATTTTATCATTATATTAACCTTATTAATCCCCACAAAATAATTAATTTATCCTAAATCCTCATTATCCTAATCTAACCCCACTTAACTATTATTTGGGAATTTTAAATTCCTAATGTCCTACCTACTAACCTATGCCTAGGCTCTCCTACACCCCTAGTCCCTAATCACCCACCTAATCCCTATCTAATCCCATATTTAAGCCTAATTAATTCCTAATAATATTATATGATTTGAGGATTATATAATCCGCTCTATTATAGCCCTTTGTCTCTATAAGCCTCTAAATCTATAGGCTTTTAACGAATTTTAAATTCCTTGGATAATTCTTATCTATTGATCTCTTTAACCTAACTTCAAATCTCCACCATAGATTCTTCCCTCTTTCTATTTAAACAGATCCTCTACTGCATGAAAGTCCAATATAAACTATCTAACTTCTCCATGTCAATTTAGTTATTGAATCCTTCATAAAACATCCTTATCATGCCTTCATAATGTCACAAATATGAGTCAAGGTATATCAATCTAATCTCAATCTCTTTTTATTTTCCATTTTGTTTGATCATGGTGTAAGAAATTTAGCTTTAAGATCATAGTGTTGGTTTTGAATTATATCCATCCATTTTTATTTTGGTTCTAATGGCTCTATCACTTTACCCAATAGTTGGATATTTGAGTGTTCAAATTTGGTAATTTAATCCATAGAGCTCAAATTTTAACTACAGTGACACTTATAGCATATAATAGAGCTAATCACAAGTAAAATAAACATAAATTATTGGTTAGATGTGTAAGGGTCACAATACAACTTACATTACCACAATCACACATTTTTATTTGAATTAGAGATAAATTAGTAATCACAAACAAATGTGCCTAAAATTAGTTACATTTGCCTTGGTTGCATTTGGATATGTTGTTTTATTTATCTTTTGGCCAAGAAGGGACCTACTTGTAAGTAAAATTGGAATAAATTGGTGGTGAGGTGTGCATGGGTTACCAATATGACCTATACTTCCCCATGCATACCACTTTGACATGAATTCAATTTCAATTTGAGTGACCACCCACACATGTTTTTATTACATGTTGTTCATGTGTTTTCCATTGTTTTTGAATAGGATTTCCATTGAATTTTCACAAATAATATCCATGCATTTTTGTTTTGGGAAAAAGTTAAAAATCTGTGAAGGGTGAATGTTTTCTGGGCTACTTAATTTGTGAAAAATTTGTGAACATTGTGTTTCTTGACACATTTTGTGTTTGAGAAGATTGTGCTACATTAATTTTTTTGCATTGTGTTTCTTAACATAATATATGTTTTTGAAGTTTGTAAATCTCGTACAATTATTATTTTCCAAAGTTTGTGAAGTTTGTAAAGATCAATTTTTATTGCTTCTATTGTTTACATGTGTTGTTCATGTTTATTATCTATGGGTGATGATGACAAAATTATGTTTAATAGTTGAATATGGAGAAAAACAATGGATAACTCTCTTTTAGGTGAAATTATTTAAAATTTCATTAAGCTTATGATCCATTTATAGACTTAATGATAGATAATAAATAAAACTAATTACATATATAACAAGTAAAATCAATTATAATACATTATCAAACTAAACATCTCTAATTTCATTACATTTCTTAATACCATTCTTTACTTATATAAAAAGTTAAATACATTTCATTTCATTATTTTATGGTAAAACAAAACTTAAACCATCTAAGGTTGAAAAATTGAGCTGTACCCTTCATTCTCTATCTTTGAAGATAGGGGAGTCATTGTTGGTCCTTCAATGACTGTGTCCTTAGTGTGATTTTCTATGATGCTAATATAAAGAGGAGTGATACCAAATAAACCATTTGGTGATTAAATGTTTATCATGTCATTCAATATCTGATGTTGTTCTGGTAGAGGGTTGGATTCAATGCTATAACTCCTTCACATCTATAATTCTCTTCTAGACTTCTTGAATCACTTCTCTCTTTTCTATTGCTCTCTCTTTTTCTCCTTTTCTTGCCTTTGTTGTATCTTCTCCTACTCCTTCATCTGTATTTTTATTCCATTTTAAAGTTTTTTATTTTCCCTTATTTCCCTCTCAACTTGCCTAAAGGCTTTCCTATCACTAGCTTTTTGTTTCTTCATTACCTTCGATTCTTCATTTTATTTCTTGCGGGTCTCATGTTCTATAAAAAATTGTTGATGCTTGTCTGATATGAGAATTTAGGATTGACATCTCAGCTTGAGTGTAATTTTTACTAATTTTTTTTATAATCTAAGTTCCATAGGAAATTTCATAAATGCCAACATTGGCATTCAACACTCATTACCATATGCTTGACTACATTTATTAATTTCTATAATCTTCTCATTGGAATATATATTAATGGTTTCATCATCTACACTCCATTATCCATTTAGTGCATAGTAATGAACTATTTTTGGTGGAATGAAAGGAGGTAGTGGTGACATTGACATAGTGACATCATTTTTAATAATTTCATAATTTAGGCCTAGATTTACTACTCCCTCCCTTAGCCAATTAGATGGGATTACTTGCTTAAGAAAACTTAAACTATCTTAGTTGATACTAAATGATGCATCTATTTCATTATAATGTAATTTAAATCCCCTTCACTATTAATGTCTATAACATTTAGATGAGTTGTTTCATGTCCAACACTTTCTGCATTTGCACCATTTACTACATTTACTATTTCACCTTCTTCACCTCAGAAAACATTACCTTCCTTCATTTGATCCATCTTCTCCATTGTAGCTTTAATGTCTTCCTTAGTCAGACCTATCAACCTCATAACATTTTATGCAACACTTACCTCATCCTCTTCCACATGGAACATTACACTTAGATTCATATCATTAGATAGTGCCTCTGGGTCAAGGGGACACATACCTATCTATCGAAATCTAGATTTGATATTCTTTGTAGTTAGTGCCATCCTCATATTTGTGGTACCCATAGTGGCCAGTTATTCTCTCTTTATACTAAAACCATGGTACATATTCATCCATGCAATTCTTTCATGATTGAAGTAGGATTTGAATGGACCAAAGACACTTACATCAAATAGATGTAATTTGCGTCTAATATATGCATGTAATATGTTTTCATGCCCTTAAAAAAATGATAAGATGTATATTACTAGGTGAAACTCTTTATGTAAAAATATAACAAAATGATGTATCCAATTCATGAGCAATTGTTTTGTCATCCAAGCATGGGCTTGGGCAGCCATGCATGCACCTAATTGACACACAATAATAAATTCTAAAATTACCTCTTTGATTTTAAGAGAAGGAAGGTTTAGATTATTTTTCAAAATTCATTCACATTTACTAAAATAGCTATCCATTCTCTTCTCTTTGATATTATATGTGGCACACTCCTTACCCCTTTCTTAGCAATGAGTCACATGTCACAATTCCTTCTAGCTTACACCCTTGTCTCATCGTAATTCCAAATTTTGTATGGCCCATAATTTTAATTTAACATATAATGTTTTCAAGTTCTTATATAAATTTCACATAATGGAGGGCCTTGGCATGATAACCTTATCTTGACCTAGTGCTTCTATTGTTCTCATAAACAAATTAGGGTGCCTATTTTTGAATCCTTTCTATTATGATTTATCGAGGAAACCATCGTTGAAAGTGTTGGGCATACTTTCACATATGTGGGCCATGTGTGAATTCAAATATGATATGTTCAACCCATGCCCCATGTCAGTTAATTCCTTGCACAACTATAGTATATCACTTTCTTATGCTATTGATAGAATAATGGCTGGGCCCTTCTTATTACTAGATGTGATTCATTTTAGCCAATTCAATAAAGTACTTGTTTTTATGCCCCACTTAACCACTACTTCATTTATGGAGTAATTATTATGGCTCACATTTCCCAGTGGACTTTCCATATCTTCCATTGTCCACTCCAACTGTAATTACACACATGCATTGGTAGTAACATCTGTATTGGCCTTTTTATCTACATGGTTGGCCGAGGGGTATATTGTGTGCTTTAAAGTGGGTTGCAAAACTTTATTAACATATTCATCAACATATCTAGGAATTTTGAATCTTATTTTCTTCATAGTTGCACATGACCATTTTCAAATAAATTGCATCATCTTCTTCACATTCCTCACACTTAATAATAAAAATCAAGCAATTGTATAATTAACTAAAAATATAATGGAAACCATAAGACAAAAAACTATGGGAAAGAATGTTTGGATAATTTAAAGTGTGAATGAATAATACAACTAGGATAAATCACATAAACATATGACAAGCATAGTAATATGAGTTGAGATAAGGATTTTATTTAAATAGATTTGAATGGAAATTTAATGGTATGTTAATGACATTATTAATTTTATTGGTATGTGAATGGAAACCTATGTGGATTATATGCACATAACAATAATTTTAATTGTTACAAACATTCTCAATTTTGCTATAAAGATAACCATTTACTGCTATGTGGATGGAAACCTACGTGGATTCCATTCACATACAAGTAAATGTTAATTGTTGACGACATACTCATCCTCAAACATGGCACGTCATTTTACATTAATGACCCATAGTAATTTAAGCCAAAACTAAGATAATGTGTTCATTTAAAAATTATTAGTGGTCATAATTTTAAACCTAGGGGTTTAAGTTTGCCTCCTCAGGTGAGCCCATTAGATAAGATGAGAGAGGGAACAAAAAGAAACAACAAATTTATTTTTACATGAACATATGAAAAATACATCAACATATGTTTGTCCACTACTAGGATAATTGAAATGGACCTCATAAATTGGGAGTCTTTAATGATTTTCACTACTATGGGGTGACTTTCAATGCTTCATGTAGTGAAGCATCTTTAGGGCTTCCATAAACATTAGATTATAATTAACCTATAAAATTTGAAGGAATTACACAACAAAATTAATTGATAGGTACATATGAGAATAACATATTTTTGTATGTGCATGAAAACCAATTGGGATTACATCTACACAATAGTGAATGTTGGATCTTATAACCCATGTCATGAAAGGAAATATAAATGCAAAATATAAATGATTCACATAGTGACATGATTTTTAAAAAAATATAAGGATTCCATTAAAATACAAGAAAATTTGGAGTAAGATGTGAATGCAAACATGTGGATGACGTGGGTTTATAATTGGGTAACATTTCATCCCTCCAACAAGCATATTCCAACAAAGGCATTGAAGGCAAAATGATAATAAGCCACATGATAAAATAAATATAACACAACTGTGGGTTCATTAACAGGCAACACACCTCTATGTAATGTTTCATCACTCCTTTAACATACTAGTTAATGTTTAGTCAAATATGAAGGCATGATTAAAAAATTATGAACATAGAAGGCACAATAATAATAGTTTTCATTCCTCCATTCAGCCGATTGAAACTCCTCTATGAGATGTTGCATGGTTGAGAAATTTTGGGTAGGTTCCATGGCCATTTATGGGGATGAGGTATGTGAAAAAGGTAGGGAGAGATGTTTTTGGTGTAATGTTCTATTGTTACATTAACATACTAGTAAACATATCTTTAGATGTGAAGGCATGCGAAAAATATATGGAAAAATAAAACACACTAAAAAGCCTATGAACTTAAAAGGCAAACAATAAAAAATAAGAACATACAAGGCAAAATAACTGTAACAACCATGAGAAAATATAAATAACATGGAATGCTTATTTGTGGCACATAATGTGGCATTAACTTGCCTTAGTAATGGATAAAATTTTATCAAGCCATGTGGAAAATGGTGGTGGCTTCCATAATAATGACCCACACATCTACCATCCTGACCTCAACTGAACATAAATGTGTTGTTTATATAAATAACAAAGTAGAGTGAATGGAAAACATATGAACAATTAGGTGTTTATAATTATGAATTAATAACATGTGAACTTGAATGCATAAAGCATTTTGGTTTGATAGAAAACATTTAAAATATTACTAGTGTGTCAGTCTATAAACTACAAACTTCTAACCTATAATGTGATCCTTTAAATATGTTGGTGATTGAATGTCGACATGTGCTTATAGTTTAATTCGATTGTGACACTCTTTGAGAGTAAAACTCTCTCTAAAAATTAAAAAAAATGGCATTTCTATAGTTTTTTGATTTATAGAAGATAATTTGAAATTTAAAATTTGAATTATCTATCAATGGTGAGGCTTAGGTGTGTATTATCATTTAATTTTATAGGTGACACCAATAAATGGAGGTTGGTGGAGTCATATGTTGGATCCAAATTTTTGACTTTTAAATTGTATAGGATGTAACTAAAATTAAGTAGATTAGATGTTATGACTTTTCTCTCATGTTCCATAGAGTCAGAGGTACAAAAATTAAATTAAGGGGCTCAATAAATTTATTGGGGTTGATGTTTTTAAAATGTTAACACTTTTAAAATACAAGGTAAGGATGCAATTTTTGAAATTTCTGCCTTAGTTTGGAATTGATATTTATATCATTGAATAAAGTATTTGTATTGTTGAATATGATATTTGTATTATTGAAAATGCTATTCATTGAATTGAACATGATATTTAATTTATTGAATATGATGTAAATTTAATTTTTAATTTCAGTGCATAAATTTTTTGGAAGGGTACTAATAATTGTATACAAAAGTTCCTATTTTTAATATTAATTATTTAAAAAATGAATGGTCCAACATGAAAATGTTTAAGTGATTTTTACGTCATCTAAACAACCCATGACACATAATCCAATATATCTTAATATATCATGACCATGAAAAGGGGTCATAACTAAAATGATAACCATTGGATCCCCTTCAACTAATGGTCCCCTTCCCCTATTCCATATAGGATTTATAAGGGTTTGACCTTAATTCTTGGTGCAATTTATATCATCTCATGATTTTTTGTTTTTTCCATTTGGAAAACTAAGTTATAGAGTTTTGAAATAAATGGCAGGCAAAGTATATTATATGATGACCTGGGGAATTTTTATGCTTTCTCCTTCCATAGATTATTATGCTGTCAGTGTTGATTATAGGTGGAACTAAATTTGGAAGTTGTTGCTATAATTAAATCAGGTCTAATATTTTCTTTGTTTTATTATTATTTTAGGGCATTCCTAAATTAATAAGTGTTATGATGTAGCTATAATACATGTCATAGGTGGTTCAAAAAATGGAGGACAAACTGATCATGATGATGTAGTTATAAATAGGGTTCTCAAAAGAACCTCAACACTTTAAATATTTATAGATGATTGGAATTTAAATTTTAGTTAGAATGGAATTTATAATAAAGTAGAGATAAAGGAAGAGATAACTATGATTATTTATGTTTTATATAACTATCTATAGAGAGCATGGCTCAAGATATTCCTTCATTGACTACATATAACTACCCCTTATTTTGAGAACTAGACTTGGGTTTACCATAGAGGAAAAGTAATCTAAGATTATTGGTTTTCCTATAGTCTATATAGATGGTACTTTGCTCGATGATTAGTCCCTTTTACAACAAATTAATACGCTTTTGGCCTATATTAGGTCTAATAAACCTACTTTACCTATATATATCTATACTAGAAATGCTTGGTCCATATAGTTTATCCTTGTTCAACTCGAATTGAGTTCGTGCTTGGTTGCATGTATTTTTTGCTAGCTCAGGTCTATTCATTTGCTTTTCCTGAGTTAGATTTCTCCATAGACCTTAGTCAAAAATTTCCTGGCTCAGTCCTTTGTTCATTAGCTATCGATATTGACTTGGATCCGTGACCCTTTGAATTTCATTTTCTCCATCAGATCTGCTAGGTACAAATAAATGTGAGCCCTCAAATTTATCTATAAATGCTATCTTTGTCCCCACTTATGCCATGTGTCAGATGTGTATTTGATTTTAGGATCCAATGTCAATATATAACCTTATACACTTATTCCATATGTTAACTTCTTGATCCCTCTGATTTTTTGATCCATCGCAAACCATTGGATCAAGATGTTTGATTAAATGTGAACTAGTGATCTACTGGGACCGACTATTCAAAATCTAACGACTAGTTCATGAGTTTAACATTGATGTCCTCGCTCTCATCAAATGACATTCATGTGACCATCATTAATGTTCATGTGATCATTAAATTTAAGATGAAAAATGCTAGTTTTGATTGATCTTAAACTTGAAGATAGCGTGAATGTCTTATGTTGCAAGTCCAACTTTAAAGGCCTATAAATTGAAGCATAAAAGTCATGGAGGCACAAAATTTTTAATACATGTTCTCGAGACCAAAAAAAACAAACCCATGTGAAACATAGCAAAATTTAACTGAGGAGCCAACATTGAAAAACATAACTTCTACTGTGCCTTAGATGCAAGGACTAAAACATAGTGCATAACAATTAGGGACCAATATGAATAAGACCATATGATTGTTTTCTCCAAAAATTACCACACATGTGAGATATGGCCTTTGATAGATGACCAAAAACTTGGTGCATCTACTCTTGGGACTAATTTGAACATACCCATGTGACCAATTCTTCTTGACTCATCTACACATGGTAATGATGGTGATAATAATCTGCCTACTCATAATTTCTTCCACTAAACCCAAGTGTCTATATGAACACAATGAAGATGAAAAGGATAAATTAGCTCTAGGTTACACAACCTATCAATTTATCTAAAAGACTTATGCACAAGACAAGATCCATATCTCTAAAGAAAGTATGAAATCCTAAGCTTATCCTCAAGTTGAATGGTGGATAAGTAGATGCACAATATGTCTTATTACTTCTTCTCTTCTCTTAGAGATGGTGAAATGATTGTGTTTATATAGGTAGATATAACCCTAAAACCTTTCAAAAATTTTGATTGATAAGGTCGATCTGATTGACCTAGTATTAAAATTGATAAAAAGCTAACTAGATAATGAACTATGTCAGCGATGGCCAACTTAGTTCTTAGTAAGCTTCTATAAATAATAATAATAATAATAATAATAATAATAATAATAATAATAATAATAATAATAATAATAATAATAATAATAATAATAATAATAATAATAATAATAATAATAATAATACAAGGCCATGTGGTTGACATAGTCATGTAAACTTCTAGAAAAGGTTTTAGGTCAAAGGAAATGGGTAATGAAGATGGAAAATGACTAGAGGAGGGTGAAAAATAGGAGGAAAAGATTAGGGGAATGGTTTTTAAAAGACACATGTGTAGATATCAACTGGAAAAATGGATAAAAATCTTATGAAGCACCAATGGTCTTCCCACCCCTTTCCTTATGCACTCTTTAAGGTGTACACTTAGAGAGATTGAGACTCGATGGGTTCCTATAAGATAGAAAACATCAATAATTGGTAAAGTTTGAAAATATTATTTATATAGAATAACCACACAGTAGAATGCATATTTTTGACTGAAGAAAAAAACTTAAACTTTAGCCATGTTAAATACTATGAATTTTAACAATGTTTTTCTTAAAAATACTACTATGACATCGACTACACTCTTCTCTTTCTATATATATATATATATATATATATATATATATATATATATATATATATATATATATATAACTTTTAAGGTAGCTATCTTATCTTATTTATAAGTAAGTCTTTTTATAATTCTATGTGCCACAACTATACATGTTAATCTTTGTTTATATATATTTTTATTCATTCATTCAAATTGAATAAAAATATATGGTTATAAACTAGAACTAATTCTATACACATTCAAAAAAATCTAATTTTTGATATATTTTGAGGTAGTTAGTGGGCACATGGTCAGACATACATTTTTAATCTTATTTAAGAGTATACTGGCTTATTAAATTGGTAAATAAAACAATTCATTAATTAATTTATAAAAATATAGGTTACAAACTAGATGATCTTACCTATCTTTATACCAGGGGATTTAATTAAAAATCAAATGATGATAAAAAAATGGTGGGGCACACAGATAACTATCTAGTATGATTTTTTTTTAAAATAATAGCACCTCTTCAAATTTATGATATTTTCCCTAATTTTACTATGGTTCATTACCCACACTTTCTAGTGATGAAGTTATACTTAAATTACTCTAGGATTGAGAACCTTAGGTTTCACGAAAGCATCATAATATTAGACACTTCATGCAGAAAGCTCCTTGTTTTAATAATTTCATTGGTAATGTGGATATTTAAACATATCATATTTATTCTCTCCCTCATGCTCCATATCATTTTTAAGACAAAAATTCTATGTTCATCAAATAATCCACAAAAATAAAATATAGTAGACCAACATGTCCTTGACCTATTACTATCTCTAAATAACTCACTCTAACATAACATGATAACTTTATCTTATTCCTTCACAAGTATCATGAATAATTTGCTTAGTCATATGAAGATATGTCAGGTATTAATCCTAGCACCATCGTAAATAATATCATCACTTACACAAATGCCAAACTTATTAGACAAAAATAAAGAAAATCTCCACCTAAAATTTCTACCTTGTGTCATAAAGAAATCATTAAACTTTTGGGTGCCAAATTCATCAAACCTATCAACTACTTACAATATCAAACATCGTTCCCATTAATAAAAATGTCACCATGGTTAATTATATATGCATTGATTTTTGAAATCATAAGTTAGCTTGTCCAAAAGACAACTTTCCCTTACCTTCAATAGATGCTATAGTTGATTCCATTACCAGATATAAAATTTAATCACTTATGGACATTTTCTCAGGCTATAACTAAATTCACATAGCTACTAAACACCAACATAAAGCAATATTTAGTATAGAGTAGGGCACCTATTGTTATGTCAAAATGCCTTTCAGGGTAGAAAATGCTAGATCAATCTATCAACATGCAATGACCCACATCTTCCATGATATTATACATAAGATAGTGTAAACCTATGTAGATGATCTCATTGCTAGACCTAAATGTTGTACAATACACCTCACAAATCTAGCTATCATTTTTTATCAACTAGTTACATATAATCATAGACTTAACTAATACAAATGTGTATTTGGAGTAACATCCTGTAATCTTATAGGGTTCTTCAAGGCATTGATATCTATCTAGCCAAGAAAATTGCCATCATAAACATGCCTATTCCTCACTCCATTCCTGACATACATACTTACCTTAGAAAACTTGGTACAATTTGATGGTTTGTCCTAGAAATGGCTTACCGTATATACCCTATCATTTCATTTATCAAAACGGTAATGCTCTAGAATGGAATTATTCATGCAAAAAATATTTCAATAATATAAAGGAATCTTTGATCCATCCTCTTACTATTCAACCACCTTCAAATGATTACCCCTTAATAATATATACCTCATCTATGCCCATATCAATTGGGGTAACACTTTCCCAATAATATTATACTGGTAGAGAGTATTCTATCAATTACATTAATCGAGGACTCATGGATTATGAAAAATATTACAACAAAGTAGAATGTGATTGCCTTGCTATATATTTTATAACTAAAAACCATCATCATTATATGCTATATTGAACCACTTATGTCAATTTTCATTCTGATCTACATCATTATTTCTTCTCTAGATCATTATTACATGGAGATAGAATTATTAAACATATGGTCATATTGATGGAATTCAATCTTCACATTATTACATAAAAATATGTCAAAGGCCAAGTCGTATCGAGTTAGCATTATAACTAATTGGAGCATATTTTCCACACCTTACCATCCTCAATGTAATGTTTAAGTTGAGGCTTATAACAAAATTCTAATTAAAATATTAAAAAGACTATTTGATTAATTCGTAATGATTGACACATTCATTTATATCCTACACAATGGGATTATTATACTAGCATACATCCTCAAATACATAAAAAAGCTTTTAAGTTAGCATTCCAATTAAATTTCGATGTCATTAATAACATGGTTGAATATGAAGCTCTAAAATTAGGCATGAAATCCACCATTGACTTAGATATCACATATGTACATGCCTTGGGTGACTCCCAACTTATCTGTGCCTAGGTTAGTGGTGATTATCAATGCAAAATAAAAAAATTAATCACATATCATCAAATGGATACTACACTTAGCAAGGAATTTTCTTCTTTTAGCATTAAACCAATTCATAGAGATCAAAATTCCATAACTAATTCTCTTTCTTCATCACATTTTATTTCACCCTCATCAAGTACATAATAATTCCCAATTTTTTATCCAAATCATAAAATAACTTGCTTCTATAAAACTACATGATTTGATATTTTGTCACATTAAAGTTATCCCTATTTGACAAAGCCCATGGTATAATAACATAATTAAATTTATTGAATATCAAACTTACCCTCCAGACATAGATTCTCGTGAAAAGACTCGAATACATAAAATAGCTTTTAAGTATGTGTTTTGATAAAACACCCTTTATTACCATAATAAAGAAGAAACCCTACTTCGTTGTGTAATGCAATAAGGGATACTTACTCTCTTAGAGAAAGCACATGGGGGAATTTGCATTGGTCACTATAGTGGACATGTGACATCCTTCAAATGCTTGCATATGGGTTACTTTTGGCCTAATTTACAAAAATATGCTATTAATTTTACTTAAAAGTGTAAGCCTTGTCAACTCCATTATGATCTAATCCACTCACCAACAATTGAGTCCCATCTTTATGAATATTTCTTGATTGTATAATTATGGATGCATAATTACATGGAGCTTGTCTTCATGCTTTAGATTTTATTTATGAACACCATTTGGCTACATTGCAATATAACTACTAATACAAGGATTACATTTCTAATAAACATAGTAAAAAGGTCAAAGTTTAAACATTTAATGTTGGTGATTTAGTCCTAAAATTAGATTATACATATAATAAAGAATGAAAATATGCCCAAAAATGGTGGGGCCCTTACTTAATCAAAGACATCATTAGTCTTAGTACCTATCATTTACAAACTAATGAAGGTTATGTCTTCAAATAACCCACTAATGCAAAAAATTTAAAGACATATTTTTCTTAAATATCTCCTTATTTTCATTATTCTATATACTGTAATTACTAGCACTTCTTATATGATTTTTCAAATGATCTCTCCTTTTCAACCATTTATTCTATACATAAATCTTAGTCCCCTTCTTCGATCTTTGGGTTTCTATTTATTAATTTCATTCAATTCATGAGTTGCATTGTAATACTATAGATAGGACCCAATTTTCCTCATTAATATCTTTTATTTCATACATCCATTTTTAACACTTTTTTTTGGTCATAAGTTTGGTATTTTACAACATTTTATGTTTACTCTCTTCTTTCTTTTGTGAGATAGATTCCATCTCCCATCTATATATAGGGGGAGGGGTAATACCATTTTCATAATTTTCACCTACTTAAGTTTATGTTTTATGAGTTAAAGTGTAAAACCATTGATACGACTAGGCTGTCCTCATAAAATCTATATATTCCTTCAAACCTTTTTGTTAACTGAGTGTTCTTTTTAGAATGTTAAGAAATGGTTAAAAGTTTGTGATTCCATATTCTGAACCTCGATCTTGCTTATTTTGTGGATAAAACTTGCACAATAAATTATGTTAGAATGTTTCCCTACACTTACATACATTCTTATGATATGGAATCATATATAATTATCATTGTATCCCTTTCACTTTGTCACATTTTTTGTAATTTTAGGTAATTTAAATTGTTTCATGTTCACTTCCCCTTGTCTCCCTTACTTCCATTCCACTTTGGACAAAACAAGGTCGAAGTCAAGATAGAAATTTTATTTAATATCGTTAAAAAGGACTTTTAGGCACCATGCTCTTTAAGTCCTCTTTCATAATAACCAGATTTAAAGTTTTCAAATGATAGTCATTTTTAACACCCATGTTTGGTTCTCTAAATATGTATGAAGGAGGAATATAAAAATCCATTAAAAATTTAAAAGAGAAATCATTTGAAACAAAAGAAAATGATTAAAAGGCAACATAAAATCTAAAAGTTAGCATCAAACAAAAAAACATGATTTATAGTACATCTATTCTTAATGAAAACTCAAACTCCATAGTTGGCCTTATAATAGAGTCAAGATCCATTAGGGTGTAGTAAGTTAGTAGATTGGGATAGAGGAATTTAAAATTATCTACAACTCTACCTACTTTCTCATGCAAGTACTCAATCTTGACAGTAGACTGATAGATCTATAAGGGGCTCTAAGGAATGTGGAACATGTTGTGGGAAGGTAGGTCCATTTCACTTTTCATGCATATAGCCTTCATGAGATGATATTCATACTTAATTAGATAACCCAAGATTTTTGTGGTTAGGAGAAGTTCTTCAGAGTCCTTAAGGTCAAAAGTTCTCTTATTTTGACAAACTTAATTTGAGTGTATTGACTTTGATAAAGATTTTATCTACCTTGATTTTTACTACATTTCCCCAACCACCCATTTCATTTCTCTGCATTGATAGGTATGTTTTATTCTAAATCTATTTTCCCACTTCTATATTCCCTCTTCTTTACATCTTAGAACATTCTAACATCACCTTGTTTTTGTTTTATCTATCTTAAGGACAAAACAATATGATTGAGTGACTATGGATTATTTTATTTACACCATTGATTTACATTTTTTAGGTCTTCTAAAAGGTTATGTGTGGCAAGGTGGTAGTGGTCTTTAGGTGGTGTGTTCTTATTTTTTATTTTCATTCCCTTTTCAAAATACACGTGAAATACATATAGTACAATTTGTCATTTATTTGTGATAAATATTATGTAGTTATAATTCCTTGTAAAGGGTATGAAAATGTAATTAATGATTAAAATATTTATATATTAATATTAATATGTACAATATATGAAACTGTATGATATAATTATATACTAATATAATATAATCACTTGGTGCTGCTTCTTTTCTTTTTTTGTTTTTTATGTTTTTAAGAATCAAGGATAAAGAGTGGTTGAATAAATATGAACATGTTGATCAGATCTATAAAATTATGAAAATAATTCACCTCATATCCCAAATCCCTGAGATCTATCAATAAACAATGCTAAAGGAAACTTAAACACAAGCATGGAAAATGTGACAGAAATCATAAGGAGTGAATCCATAATCGTATGCAATGACTCCACATAAGTACATGCCTAATTTATCAGGATATATGGATCAAATAATTCATTGTGCCTACTCACGATGTTAGCATGCAAAAGATCAAAATGAGAAAATATTTCTAGGTGAGTTGCATCATGATGGTGAGGGGCAATGATAGGATATTTTAGGGGATAGACTCAAAGATGTTAGAGGTGGTACACATGCAAAGTTTAGTGGCTTGTCAAGGTTTGAGGAGGACATCATGAGAGATGATTTGATTGTAATAGGGTTCCATGTCCAATGTGTAGTTCAAATTAATGCTACACTATTGTTGATTTGGAGATAAGACATTAAAGTGCAAGAGTCTATCTTTTAGCTTCCATTCATCCATGCTACTAATATATTAAAACCTTCAACAATAACATCCATCTTAAAATCATATGGAAATAACATAAATAGACCCCTAGAATAAACGGCATGGCTATACAAAACATGAAAATAGTGAAATATTTCATGCTAAGTTTTGTAGTGATGATGAGGGCAACATCAAGGAATTTCAAGTGCTTTTTAACACTAAGGGGAATATAATGACATAATATTGTATATTTTATAATAATGCAATATAATATAAGCATTTATGGACATGTTGCCATTTGGAATATAAGAAATTTTATTTGTGGAAACGTATGGATAACATTTGTCTCATATGATTTACACTTACACATGTGACTACCTTAAATTTTAAATTGGTAGTCAATGTAACATTACTCTAGAATGATACATGTAAGTTATTTCAAAGAACAATGGTGACATCTTTTATTGGTTATTTTCTATTGTTAAGGGTGAATGAAGACATCAAGAAAGTTGTTTTGATTGGAATAAGGGTCCATATCTCATATGAAATTTGAATCAACGATGCAATGTCATTGATGTTGGGATAACACATTGAGGTCCCAAATTATATTTTGTAGCTTCCATTCATTCATGATGCCAATATTGAACACCAATGCTAGCTTCAAGGCAACTTTTGGATTTATACAAACAATCAGGGAGATATTTAATGTCTTGCGTTGAGAAAAGATGTTTCATAGAAGTGTCTAGGTGGTGCCATGTGTGGCTGTACATTGATCTTGTCCAGGGCAATAAAATCATAACTTAAGTACATTTGATAGATTCAAATATTTAGGTAATGTATTAATTTCATGATGTTAAACGTTTGTGTTTTCAATCTCAAATAAGGGGACATTTTTAAGATCAGATAAGGTGTCATTTTAAAATTCAGATTGTGTGACATTTTGAAGTGTTTGTAACATTCCATTAATTTGTGCTTGTGTTATTTCTGTGGCATAATTACCATGGGCAAGCTTTAGCAATGAGGTAAACAATAGGGCCATCAAAATTATTTTGTTGAGAAAATCATGATACACACATTGACGGCAATCTCTTTCAAGAAGCTGTGCCATTTTTTTGACTAACAGTCATATTAATTGTAAGATGTTTAATGTTAACCTAGAAAGGGATGCATAGTACTCAACGGTATCTCTTAGAGTCTTGCATGATCATACTATCGTAGTTAAATCTGTATCAAAGCATTAAAGAAGAGAAAGGACCAGTTAAATGCCATGTGATGCCACCTCTTAGTTAAATTCGTATCTTCATATTATACCACCTCCTAGTTTAAAATATTGGATTTAAATAGTTTAAAATTTAAATAGGTTGTTCGATTGGGAAATTTACGTCGTGGGAAGTTGTACGGGGATGTTTTCATGGACATTTAAATTTTTGATTATTTTTGGTACAACCCATCATTACGATCAAAGGAACCAATTAATTTATATAAAATTATGAATAAATTTTTTCAAATGAACATATTATTTTATCATTGGCTTAAAATTTTGTGAAGTAAGACATGAATCGAAATTAATATGGGTCACGAATATAAAACGGAAGGACATTAATATAAAATGAAGGGCCATGTTGAAAGATGCATGGCTCATTAATGTGAAATCCAATGCCATTTCCCAAATGGTTGGGTGGGATTTACTCCATTAATGTGACAAATTAATGCTAACATGTGCACCACCAACAAACATCTCTCCTTACCTTTCTGCATACCTCCTTCCCATAAATGGCCATGGAACTTACCTAAAATTTCTCAACTATGCCATGCTTTGTAGAGGAGTTTTCATTGACAGAATAGAGGTATGAAACATTTTATGTAGGTGTATTGAATGTAACTAAACCCAAAACTGTGTTCTTTTTATTTTCTAGTGGGTGTTATTGTTATTATGTCTTCTATGTTCATGTTTTATTTTCATGCTTTCACATTTGAGAAAACTTTTGTCCTATGTTAATGGAGGGATGAAACTTTATGTGTAGGTGTGTTGCCCATAACTGAACCTTCAATAAGGTTCTTTTTATTTTCATGTGGTTGTTATTGTTATTGTGCCTTCTATGTTCATCATTCTTTTTGTGTGCCTTCACATCTGAGTAAATGTTTAGTGGTATGTTAATGAAGTAAATGCATGTTTAGATGGAATGGATTTGAAATTGGGATGAGAGAATTAACAATTTCACCATCAAACATATCTCCCTGCCTTTTCACATACGTCCTCCACCCAAATAGCCATGGAACCTACCTGAGAGTTCTAGAGCATGCAATGTTTCATATAAGAATTTCTGTCATTAGAAAGGAGGAATGATTTTTTTGTTATTGTACATTGTATGTTCATAGATTTTTTTGCATGCCTTCACATGTGAGTAAACATTTACTTGTATGTTAATGGAGTGATTGAAACATTACACATAGATGTGTTGCATCTAACCAAACCAACAGTTGCGTTCTTTTTTTATTTTCATGTGCTTGTTATTGTTATTTTTTCCTTCTATACTCATGATGGTTTTAACTTACTTCACATATAATTCAAAGTGCCATTTTGGAAGACATGTGGCTCATTATTGTCAAATCCAATACAATTTTCCAAATGGTTTGCTAATAAAATATAATTAAAGGATGCAATTTTTTGACAATTTTACTTTAGCTTGGAATTGATATTTGTATTGTTGAATATATTATTTTTATTGCTGAATATGATACTTGAATTGTTAAATATCATATTTAATTTGTTTAATATGATGTAAATATTATTTTTAATTTTAGTGCACATCTATTTAAGAAGGGGACCAGTAATTGTAGACAAAAATTTCTATTTTTAATATTAATTATTCAAAAAATTAATGGTTCAACATGAAAGTATTTAAGTGACTTTTACAATAGTGAAACAACCCATGGCACATAATCAAATATATATTAATATCTCATGACCAAGATAAGGGATCAAAACTACAATAATAACCGTTGGACCCCCTTCAACTACTGGTCCCCTTCCCCTATTACCTATAGGATTTATAAGGGTTTGACCTTAATTCTTGGTGTAATTTATATCAACTCATGATTTTTGTGTTTTTTCCATTTGGAAAACCAAATTATTGATGGGTTTTAACCCATAATGGTGAAGAACCCCAAATTTCAAGAGTGCAATGCAAAATATTTTGGTTAATCAACTTCATATAATGACTAACTTTAAAGATTACATAAATAGACTTTGAGAAGCTTTACTACACCACATAATGCAAATGTGGGACTAAAAGCCTAACTAACTAATCTAGACTTGTAAGTAGCATTGAAAACCCCCTAAATAAGGTAAAAAGGGAGGAAAATGGATGAGGAAGTTTCTCCTTCACACAATACCATCATGCACAACTCACCAAACCAGGTCTAAGGCAAGAGATAGGCAAAGAAAGTCTCATATTACATCAAGAGGTAATTATTACAAATGCTTGGTAGGGTCAAACATAATGAAGTTGAGCCTGCTTTACAGTATCCCACAGAGTTCCATGTCTCTTAGAAAGATAAAAAGTCTAAAATCTGATAAAATTTTCAAAGAAGAAGAGACCAAGATATATAGGAGAAGGGAGTCAGAGAGAAGGATATGAGAGCAGGCCATCAGAAAAATAAAACTTTGTCTCTAGTCATTAATCGAACCTAAGCTACCACATTTTTTCCTTAGATAATGAAAGCCTTGTCACCTTTTTGATCAATGAGGAAACTGCTCATGGTTTTTTGAGTGAGGAAATACCCAAGGCTCTAGGGATACATTGAATGCCCTTAGCTACAATTCCCAACACTAGACCTCTTCTTTGATCTTCTATGCATATTTCCACTTGGCTTCTTAATAAGGACAAAACCCTCACATCTATAAACCTGATTGAGCTTTGACTATGTATACTCTGGGTGGATATCTATCAAGATCATGGATCAAGATGTTTCTTCATTGATTACATATAGTTTCACCTTATTTTTAGAACTGGACTTGGGTTTACTATAGAGGACAACCAATCTAAGATTATTGGTTTTCCTATAGTCCATGTAGATGGTACTTTGCTCAATCCGTAGTCCATTTCATAATAGTTTACCACCCTTTTATCCTATATTAAGTCTAACAGACCTAATTTACATCTATGAAGCTTTGCTAGCAATGCTTGGTCCATATGGTTTATCCTGGTTCAACTCAGGTCAAGCTCGAGCTCGGTTCCATGTATTTTTTCTAGCTTGGGTCCATTCATTTGCTTTACTTGAGTCAAACTGATCCATTAACCTTATTAAAACATATCTTAGCTTGGTATTTTGTTGATTAGCTATCAACAACGACTCAGATCCATGGCCCTTTGAATGTCATTCACTCTATCAGATATCCTAGGTACAAACAAACACAAGCCCTCATATCTATCTTTGAAATGTCAACTCTATCCCCACTTACCCCACATGTCAAATGTGTGTTTGATTTTAAGATCCATTGTTAGTCTACAACCTCATGTACTTACACCATGTGTCAACCTCTCGAGCCCTCTAACTATTTGACACATATCACACTGTTGGATAAGGACATATGATCAAATGTGAACTTTGATCTTCTAGGAATCATTGTTTGAAAGTCAATGGCTAGTTCACGATCTTAAAATTGGCATCATCACTCCCATCAAATGATGTTTGCATGACTATCAAATGGCATTCATGTGATCATCTTTGACGTTCATGTGATCATCAAATTCAATCTAAAAGGAGTTTGTTTTTCTCAAGCTTAAACTTAATTTAGCATGAATGTCTTATGTTGTAGGTCCAGCTTTGAAGGCCTATAATTTGAAGCATAAAGGTCCTAGAGGAACCAAATTTTTAGGAGATGTTCTTGAGGCCAAAAAGAATGAACCCACTTGATCTACTGGTCTTAGGAGCCTTCTATGTGTGTCTAAAAAATAATCAATTTAACTAATCCATTCATTCTTGCATGGCATCTTGACGATGGTCTAGTTTATTTGGCTAAGTATGGGAAACTTAGTAAAATCTGACTATAGAGCCAACATTGAATATGCATAACTTCTACCGTGCTTGGACGTATGGCCTAAAACTTAGTGCATAAAAACTAGAGACCAAGTTGAGTAAAATCATATGGTCATTTTCTATTTAAATTACCACATGTGTGAGATATGGCCTTATAAATATGCTCGCTTGGATCTATTTGAGCTAGTTCAAAAATGGCTAAGTATGGAAACTTAGCAAATTTTTCCCGAGAGGCCAACTTTGGGTCTTTATATCTTTTGATGCACTTCAACGGATGACTATAAAATTGGTACATATGTTCTTGGGACTAATTTGAATAGACCCATATGACCAATTCTTCTTGACTCATCTACACATGAAAATGATGGCATCAACAATTTACCTACTCTAAATTTTTGCCACTAGACCTAACTGTCTAGATGAACATAATGAAGAACCATCTGAATACCAAGTGCTTTTAAATTCATTTAAAGCACTCTTGACACCCCATTTAGTCTTTGTAACTCTTTACCTATCCTTTTAAATTGACAAATTACACTTTAAGTGAATTTAAAATATTTCAAAGCTTTGTTGGTAAAAATGAGATCCTTGAACCACTCATTCCATCCAAAACATTTCTTCATCTACTCATCCATTAAAAACATGGTCCAGAATGGGCATAATCTTGGTATGTGGGCCAAAAATGGCTTATAAGAAGAAGAAAGTTAGGAATACTTACCTTCGAATATGAACTCACTGAGCCTTAATCTTTCCCTTGGCCAAGGTTATTTGCAAGAGGTTGTCGTGGTATGTAAGGATGACAAGGATTAATCAGCTCTAGCCTACACAACCTATCAATGCATCCAAAAGACTTATCCACAAGACAAGATGCATATCTCTAAAGAAAGTATGCAATCTAAATCTTATCCTCAAGTTGAATGGTGGATAAGCAGATGCACAATATATCTTACTTCTTCTTCTCTTCTCTTAGAAATTATGAAATTATTGGGTTTATATAGGCATATCTAACCCTAAAACCTTTCAAAACTTTTGATTGACAATGTCAGCCCGAATGACCTAGTATTAAAATTGATAAAAAACTAACTAGATAATGAACTATGTTAGCCATAGCCATCTTAGTTCTTAGTAATCTTTTATAAATAATAATAATATAGGGTCAATGTGGTTGACATAGTCATGTAAACTTTTAAAAAAGGTTTTAGGTTAAGGAAAGGGATAATGAGGATGGAAAATGACTAGAGGAGGGTGCAAAATAGGAGGCAAAACTTTGGGGAATGGTTTTTAAGAGACATGTGTAGATATCAATTATAAAAAAGGGATAATAATTTTGTGAAGCACCAATGGTTTGCCCACCCCTTTGTTGATGCACTCTTTAAGGTGTACACTTAGAGAGATTGAGACTTGATGGGTTCCTATAAGATAGAAAATATCAATAATTGATAAAGTTTGAAAATATTATGTGTATACAACAACCACATAGTTGAATGCATATTTTCGACAAAAATAAATAAATTAAATTTATCAATGCTAAACACTATGAATTTTAACAATGTTTTTCTTAAAAATACTACTACAACATCGACTACACGCTTCTCTTTCTAAATATGTATATTTTTATATTTTTATTACTTTTAAGGTAGCTATCTTATCTTATTTATAAGTAAGTCTTTTTATAATGTTATATGCCACAACTATACATGTTCATCTTTGTTTATATATATTTTAATTCATGGATTCATATTGAAAAAAAAAATATGGTCATAAACTAGACCTAATTCTATACACATTCAAAAAAATCTAATTTTTGATACATTTTGAAGTAGTTAGTGGGTGCACGGTCAAACATACATTTTTGATCTTAATTAAGAGTATACTGACTTATTAAGATAGGAAAAAAAAATAATTCATTAATTAATTTATAAAAATATAGGTTGCAAACTAGATGATCTTACCTAGCTTTCTACCAAATAATTTAAATAAAAATCAAGTGATGATAAAAAAATGGTGAGGCACACATATAACTATCTAATATTATTTTTATAAAAAATAATACCACCTCTTTGAATTTATGATATATGCCCTAATTATACTATGGTTCATTACCCATACTTCCTAGTTATACCTAAGGATTGAGAACCTTAGGTTTCACAAAAGCATCATAAAATTGGACACTTCACACGGAAAGCTCCTTGTTTTAATAATTTCATTGCTACTGTAGATCTTTCAGCATTTCCTATCTATTCTCTCCCTAACGCTCCATATAGTTTTTAAGACAAAAATTATATGTTCATTGAATAATCCACAAAAAAAAAAATATAGTAAACCAACATGTCCCTGACCTATTACTATCTCTAAAGAACTCAGTCTAACATAGCATGATAACTTTATCTTATTCTTTGACAAGTATCATAAATCATTTACTTAGTCATATGAAGACATGTCAGGTATTGATCCTAGCACCATCGTAAATAATATCATCACTTACACAAGTTCCAAACCTGTTGGAAAAAAATAAACTTTCCACCTAAAATTTCTACCTTGTGTCATAAAGAAATCATTATACGTTTGGATGCCAAATTCTTCAAACCTGTCAACTACTTGGAATAAATATCAAACATCATTCCCATTAATAAAAATGTCACCATGGTTATTCGTAGATGCATTGATTTTTGAAATCATAACTAAGTTTTTAGATTCTCAAATATGGGGACGTTTTTTAGATCAGATAAGGTGTTGTTTTTAAAATTAGATTATGTGATGTTTTGAAGTGTTTGTAACAATCCATTAATTTATGCTTGTGTTATTTCTGTGGCGATATTACCGTGGTCTCCTGTCTTACATAAATTATGGTGGGCAAGCTTTGGCAATGAGGTAAACAATAGGGTCATTACCATTATTTCATTGAGAAAATCATGATACACATGTTGACGGCAATCTCTTTCAAGAAGCTGTGCCATTTTTTTCACTAACGGTCATATTAATTGTAAGATGTTTAATGTTAACCTGGAAAGGGATGCATAGCACTCAACGGTATTGGTTAGAGTCTTGCATGATCCTAAAGTCTTAGTTAAATCCATATCAAAGCATTAAAGAAGGGAAAGGACTAGTTAAATGCCATGTGATACCACCTCTTAGTTAAATCTGTATCTTCATATTATACCACATCCTAGTTTAAAATATTGGATTTAAATAGTTTAAAATTTAAATAGGTTGTTCGATTGGGAAATTTACGTCGTGGGAAGTTGCACGGGGATGTTTTCGTGGACATTTCAATTTTTGATTATTTTTGGTACAACCCATCATTACGATCAAAGGTACTAATTAATTTATATAAAATTACTAATAAAAATTTTCAAACGAACATATTATTTTATCATTGGCTTAAAATTTTGTGATGTAAGACATGAACATATATTAATATGGGTCACTAATATAAAACGGAAGGACATTAATATAAAATGAAGGGCCATGTTGAAAGATGGCTCATTAATGTGAAATCCAATGCCATTTCCCAAATGGTTGGGCGGGCTTTACTCCATTAATGTGACAAATTAATGCTAACATGTGCACCACCAATAAACGTCTCTCCTTACCTTTCTTCATACCTCCTTCCCATAAATGGCCATGGAACTTACCTAAAATTTCTCAACTATGTCATGTTTTGTACAGGATTTTTCATTGACAGAATAGAGGTATGAAACATTTCATGTAGGTGTGTTGAATGTAACTAAACCCAAAATTGTGTTCTTTTTATTTTTTGGTGGGTGTTATTGTTATTGTGTCTTCTATTTTCATGTTTTATTTGCATGCTTTCACATTTGAGTAAAGGTTTAGTCCTATGTTAATGAAGGGATGAAACTTTATGTGTAGGTGTGTTGCGCATAACTAAACCTTCAATCATGTTCTTTTTATTTTCATGTGGTTGTTATTGTGCCTTCTATGTTCATCATTCTTTTTGTGGGCCTTCACATCTGAGTAAATGTTTAGTGGTATGTTAATGAAGTAAATGCATGTTGGGATGGAAATGGATTTGAAATCGGGATGGGAGAATTAACAATTTCACTATCAAACATCTCTCCCTACCTTTTCACATACCTCCTCTCCCCAAATAGCCATGGAACCTACATGAGAGTTCTTGAGCATGCAATGTTTCATAGAAGAATTTCCATCATTAGAAAGGAGGAATGATTATTTTGTTATGGTACTTTGTATGTTCATGGACTTTTTTGCATGCCTTCACATGTGAGTAAACATTTACTTGTATGTTAATGGAGTGATTGAAATATTACACATAGATGTGTTGCATCTAACCAAACCAACAGTTGTGTTCTTTTTTTATTTTCATGTGCTTGTTATTGTTAATTTTGCCTTCTATACTCATGATGGTTTTACCTGCCTTCACATATAATTCAAAGTGCCATGTTGGAAGACATGTGGCTCATTATTGTCAAATCTAATACAATTTTCCAAATGGTTTGCCAAGCTTTGCTCCATTAATGTGGTAAATTAATGTCACCCTATATGCCACCAACAAACATCTCTCCCTACCTTTAACATCAGTAGAATAAAGTGATGAACATTATGTGTAGGTGTGTTACTTGTAATTTGATTTTAATGGAAGTTCTAGAGGTTTTCTCAGTGCATGTCATTGTGTGCTTTATATATGTGTTGCATTTTTATTTTCCTACATAACATGGGTTAGGAGACTTAAATTTTATGGTATGTAGATGGAATTCATGTAGGTTTTCATTCACATATGAGTAAACTTTATTGTTTTTATATCAAAATTTATATTTTTATTTCCATTCTAGTAAATATTGACTCAGATGTTTCAAACCAAAATCTTATTTGAAATCTTGTTGCCATATTCCTATCAATTAATGATGTTATGTTATTAATTCACATTTTCAAAATTACAAACATTAATTGCCATAGCTATTGTTGATAGATTTCTAAAAATTTTATGCTATGTTCCATGTTAATAGAGTAATTTTCATTTGTTCTATGTTCTTATGATATTCTTTGCTTTATTTCATAGTAGGCTCAACATTACTTGATTATTATGTGCGTGTCTTTGCTATTACATGAAAATTTATTCAGCATGTCTATGAGATCATTATGTCGTGTGTGTGACATTTGAGCATGTCTATTGCTTATGGCACTTGTCCTTATTGGTGTGCAACATTCAAACATGTCTATTATATGCGTCCCATTGGCCTTATCATATGGAAATAGTGCATGTTGTGCTTGAGTGCTTGCTGAGTTTGAATAATGATGCATTTACATCATTTCATGTTATACTTGTTGATGTCTTGTTTATAATTCCATTTGTATGTATTAACACTGAATAATTCCAAAAAACTGACTGAACTTTAGATGGATAAAAAACTACATGTTTTAAATACATAGTTGATCCACTTCCTCATTTTTCTATGTTCTCACAAATATAAGAAAAAAAGGATGAAATAGAAAAGTCATTGCAATCAATAGACTGATAAACACCAGGGGCTATCCCATGGCCAAAAATTGACATGTCATCTATAAATAAATATAATGAATGTTGTTTTATCTATGGAACATCCTATTTTATTTCCTAAAGGTGAAGCTATGATAAGAGACCTCACTGAATTAGACGAAATTTAACATTTTAAAACTCCATACCAACTTTATGATTTTTTTAGTGGCGATTTATCTCTTTGGAATACGTTTTAACGTGTCTTGGTCTGTGGTTAATCCCCTGTAGACCCGTCATCATATCTTCATTGTAAATCCCTTCAGATGGTAGACAAATCTGCTCTCACCTTGAATGATAGGAGATTTACATTTTCCACTCATATACGCTTTATTCTTATGTCAAATTTAGATCGTTAATGCTGTACAATTTGACTCTAGATGTGCATTAAAATATCCATCCGTTTCAAAAAGCTTGATTTCTGAGTACCTAGCGGCAATTGCTGTCCTTTTGGTGGCACCTCGTTCAGGCGTAATGTTTCACGAAGACAAGATCCATTTCAACTTTTCCGAGTCTGATATGATCCGAAGTATAGTCTTTTCGATTATAAGTTACCCCTAACCAGTGACGTGGCTGGCACATATTGAATTATGAAGGATACAAATAGTAGCTGATACATAATGGACACGAGTTCGTGTTTTAGTTGTAGGTTGCATAGCAGCAAGGGCGTACTCTGTCAAGTTCTTGGTCAGTGGTAAGTTAGAGTTTCGGGACGAGAGTCAGATATGAACAACTTTAGATATCAAAGAAAAAACAAATATAATATTTTGGAGTGCCAATGTCTGGAGGAATGTTTGTGTGATGGTGAACTATCATTTCATTAAAGAAGGTTTTGTTTCTTGGACAAATGATAATATCTAAGACAAGCGTGTTAGTATAATTGGTTGGTAAATTTCATATTTGTCAATGATTGGTGAGCTTTGAATTTGAGAATACATTTTTTTGCTTATAATTTGGATTTATAAATAATTTATTGATTAATCATTAATATAATATAATTAAATTGCTTGTTTTCTTATTGTAGTTAGTTATCATGGCTCAAGAGCTCGAAAATACCAACATTTCAATGACATTTAATTTACGAGAGGATGAAGGTTGCCTACCCAACACAAATATTCATCGAAATGGAAACCATCATCCCAATTTGTGGAGTGATGATTTTATACAATCTCTTAAGTCACCATATGGGATATGAAATATTAGTAAATATAAAAGTATATAAATCATAAAAAATATAGTATTATATTTTGTATTCTTAATGCTAATATAAAAGTTTTTATTGTTATTTGTAAGCAGGCACCCTTGTACTTTGAATGTAGGGAAATCACGATTAAAGAGATTGATGATATATTTTTAAGAGTTGGAGATGAAGCGGGAAAATTTAATCTACTTGATAGGATTTGGTTGGTTGATGTTGCACAATGCTTGGGAATAGATCGATACTTCCGTGAGAGAATCAAAGTAACACTTGATTATGCTTACAAGTATGTTTATCTCCTCAAGCTAGAGTGTTACAATTACATTTAGGCATGTGATTTAAACATTAAATACCTTGGTGCATATAATAACATTTTTTAACATGTTCCATTGTCAAATAATTTTATTATTATTAGGTATTGGAATCAAAATGTTATTGGTGATCTCAACACAATAGCATTGGGATTTTGGACACTTCCGATGAATAGATATGATGTCTCGATAGGTGTTGATTTTTTTTTTTTGAAATGATCTTTTTAGGAATGATTTTTTTGAAATGATTTTTTTAGCAATTTTTTTGTAAATTAACCAAATCTTCCATATGTGAGCAGACGTATTTCAAAACTTCAAAGATGAAGACGAAAATTTATTTTGCTTAGGATTTGGTAAAGAAGATGCAGAGATATCAAATATGTTGAATTTATATAGAGCTTTCAAAATAAATTTTCCTGGTGAAAATATCTTGGAAGACATTGAAGATTTTACGTCTACATAACTTCAAAATGTTGTGAAGGAACATAATGAGAGAAAAGGAGAAGAAACCCCACTCTTAATGGAGGAAAGTATTTTCCCATGCCTTAGCTTCTTGATTGTTGAATATTATTAGGTGTTATTAATTTCTATATTCATGTGCTACTAATAATAAGATCATACCATCTACAGGTTGAGTATGCTTTGAAATATCCATGGAGATGTAGTGTTCCAAGATGGGAGGCTAGGAACTATATTGAAACATTCAAACTACACAATCAAAATAGTTTTCTTTTCAATGGAATTTTAAAGTAAGCTTAATGTTTGTGTCATTATTAATATTTGAGATTTCCCTTATAAACAAATATTTAATACAAATTTTGTGTTAAAATTTACTAAACTATATCCATTTTTTATTAGAATTAACATAAAACCAAAATTTAGAGTTGATAATCCCCTAAAAAAATTTATATTAATAATTTATTTCAGGATGCCCTATGTTTATTGCCAAAAGTTGTTGGAGCTAGCAATATTGGATTTCAATATTTTAAAATCTCAACACCAAATCGAATTCAAACTAGTATCCACATGAGTATTAACCATAGTAAACATGTATCTATGTTGAATTAAAATTAAGATGAAAATTAAATTAAAATTTGTTATGATAGATGGTGGGAAAATTTGAGCATAATTCAGTTGGATTTCTTCCATCATCGCCACGTGGAATTTTATTTTTGGTGGGTTTGTGCATTGTATGAGCCCGAGTTCGCTGTAACTAGACATGGTTTTACTAAATTGGTTACCTGTCTATGTCTTCTTGATGACATTTACGATACCTATGGAACCCTTGATGAGCTGACTGTGTTTACCATAGCATTGATAAGGTAATCAATTATAGATGGTATTCTTTATTTATATTGATTCTTTGATTGATTTTCTAACTACTTATTTGTTTTGATTCCAGATGGGACATGTCTATCATGGAAAACCTTTGAGATTATATGAAAACTAGTTTCAAATTTGTATACCAGATACACAAGGAAATTTCTTGTGAAGCTGAGAAGAAACATGGTCCCTTTGTTCATAAATACATTCAAGATTGTGTGATCACTCTTATTTTTACTATGCATTATAATTTTATTAAAACTTACTAGTATATAATATTATTAATGTATATTTAATAAATTATTCATGTTTTATTAAAGATAATTTAAATATTATTTTTTCATGAGATATTATTAAATTATGTTAATTTAACATTTATTAAACCAAATTAGTATGCATGATAAAAAATGTCAATATATACTTTTATATGTATAAAAATAGTTTAAAATTATGATTTATTGCATTTAATCATATTTTTATTACAGAAAAACTTCATATTTACTACATTTTATTTCATAGGAAATTTTTATTTATTATCAGTTTAGTTATATCAAAATATTTATAGTTAACTTTTAATATTATTATTTATCATAGTGTGTAAAAAACATGAGACAAGTGTACGATTATAATCTTACATAGATTACATTCTTATATGGTAACTACGAGTTTGATATGTTAGTATTTGCATTGATTTTTTAATATTACTATTAACTTTAACCTATATAAATTATTTTTGTTTTTCATTGTTTTTAAAAAAATTTGGTATGTTTTTTTTGTAGTGGGAGAGATACATTCTATCTTACTTTCAAGAAGCTAAATGGATAACTTTTAATTGTACGCCAACACTTGATCAACATTTAGAGAATGGAATAACAAGTTTAGGGATGCGAGTGGTAATGATCCATTCATTGATATTAATGGACACTCTTTTACCTGAAAATATTTTGGAGCAAATTAATTTTCCATCATCAAAGTTTCAAACTCTTGTAGCATTGGTTACTCGACTAGTCGATGACATGACAGATTTTGAGGTACTTAAGATTTAGATTATGTTTTATTTGAATTAAACATATTATTTATGTAATATATTATTATAGTGAATGAAATTATGAACTAATATATCTTTAAAAATTTTGAAGGATGAGAGAGCCCGTGGAGAGCTAGCTTCAAGCATACAATGTTATATGAAAGATAACCCTAGTTCTACAATAGAAGATGCTTTAAAGTATATCACATCTCGTGTTGATAGTTGTCTAAAAGATTTGAATAAGGAGATTATTAAATCTTCTGATATGTAAACTTGTTGCAAGAACTTATATTTCAATGCTGGCATGAGGGGTATATTTTCTTTTACAAGGATACTGATGGTATAAGTGTTTCTCATCATGAAGGGATGAAGTATGCCATAATGAAAGTTATAATGGAACCAATAATACCATATCTTCAGAATATAGATTAGGAGATTAATTCATGTAGTAACATGCTAAATATTATACTTGAGTGGCATAATAGCTTCAAACTGCTGATTAGGAAATTAGTTTATGAAGTGATATATTGATATCATATTTGAGATCCAATTGTTGGTGCACATTTTACTATGTAAGCTTATTATTAGTTATTTGGAACTTAATGTATTTTGTTTAGGTTATTAAAATATAATCTTTGTCCTAAACAACAATTTTTATATCAGTTATAATTGTAAATTATAGTGAGTATTTGAGTCATCTCAAAATATATTAGAATTCTCAATACTTAAGTATTAAATTCACAATATTTTTATTATTGATATTTTTATTTTATTTGTTTTCTACTATAAATTTTGGGTACCATGCATTTTATATAAAAAAGTCAATTATTTATTTTTATTTTAAAATGGAGCCATATTTAAATAAGGTTCATGTAGTGGCATTTCCCTATCGATAAGTTGGAAACATATTGAAATTGTAGAAGGCCTATTGAAATATACATAATGATTGTTTTGATAAAATGTCTTGAAGAAATATAATATGAATTTAAACAATTACAGTTTTTTGGTGTAGATCCAAACTAGATAAATTTTTTTTATAATGTGGAAGCATAATGTAAGCACACAAACTATTTCAAAAAATATATAAATAAACCCAAATTATCACTTTTTGGAGTTTAGTTAAGTTATAATGGTAAAATCATGGATTTTTAAATTGATTTTATTTCATATTTATAAAAAAATAATGAAAATATCCATTAAAGGCCTCACACGATTATGTTATACAAAGATAGTCATTATGATATAAACATGCACAGTCAATAATGTACTGAAATATAACTCAACAAGTAACAAGAAATGTACTGAAATATCAAATTTAGGTGAATCAAAAATAAAAACTTTCTCTGTCTCTCTAAACATATGGAAATGTTTGATACATACAAAAATACTCTATAATATAAATAAGCTAAAAATCTCTTCCATATAACTCCATATATAAATATGCAACTGGAACATGAGTTTAACTAAAGGAATGAACCAGATATAGAAAAAATAGATGGGACTTATGAATAAATTCTCATTGAGATTGATTAAGAGAGAAGATTTGATCCTTTCCACTTAAAAATTCTATGTATTGAAGCTTTGGAGTCCATGAGACTCCTCCTCTACTCTTTCTCTTATTGATCTTCCTAAAAATTGATCTTTGAGAGTGATATGGATCTCCTCTCAAACACTCTCACTGATATTCTCAAGAAAATCCACTCTAATAACATGTTATAAATGACAACAGAGCCCATGGATCTTCATCCTAGACACCATCAATATAAAGTATTCAGACAAGAGAGAGACTCACCAATAAAGACATTGTATTAATACATATAATATACAATGTATGTGTGAAACCAATAAATGTTGAATTAGAATATGAATCTCTAAAAGACTACATCTCATCTAGTTCAAGAGATGGATCTAAGCTCCATTACTTTCCAGATGAACACAACTGGTTCTTATATAGGAAAATTAAGATGTGAGTGAGAGATTATTATTAGTGGAGTGAAATGTGAGATTATTTTCCAAGTTTAACCTAACCCTTCTCAAAAATATGAGGATAACTACCACATTAATTGTGCATTTAATAAGTATATGCACATAATAATTCATATCTTGGTAAGACATCTACCTAAGGTGGACTTACATAAAGTGTAAATATGACACACTCTAACACCTAATTTGCTCAAGAAAAATCAACATTTTGGATAGATTGTGTCACCATATTTCAAATCATTAATTATTACTCGCATAATAATACATAAAACAATTAGATAATCAATGTTTATTATAGATGCCTGATTATACCGATAGTGTGTAGGAACACTCAAAAACTACTTTTCAATTTTAATACATATACATTAGGTCAGAATACATATGTTTCATGGGCCAGTCAATAAAATATAAAAGAGCCATCTATAAACAAAATCAATCATAAGGTTATACCTAGAAACACATTGGCAAGTCCGTACAAACTTAATAAATCCTTTAATACTCTTTTGACGCTTTATGACAAAGGATATCAAAAAGGCTAAGGTCATGTACACCAAAGTTTTGAATGATACTCATCAATGGTGGCCAATTTTGGTTAACATGCACTTTAAACCCTAAATCATAAGCCTTAAACCCTAAATTGATTTATTTAGACTAAATTAACATTCTTTAGAGTAAAAATTAGGATCAAAAGGCTTGATTTAGCACAAGTCACATCACTAATTGCCCCAATTGACTAATTACCTTAATATGTGATGACATTGGGGATAATTGAGCCCAAAATCACATTATATAGTCATAAATATGCTCAAAAAGTTCAAATTATCCCCAATTAACTTTATGGTTCAACCCTATACCCTAAAACATATATATATATATATATATATATATATATATATATATATATATATATATATATATATATATATATATATTACACTATACCCTTAGCACTAAACACTAAACCTTGAATTGTAAACCTTATCACGTCATCCATCCTTATCCCACAACCAAGGAAAAGTCTAATCCAAATCCTTATCCAAGTCCTAAACCTAATCATCATTGTTAGTCTATCCAAGTCTATCGTAAGTCCACAATCACAACTTCATCATCTTAGTCCAACCCATCCCCTAATCACTCATCCCATCGTTAGATATGACATTGTAACATTGTATGTAGATACTTGAGTGTGTGTTACTTGTTTGTTTTATTTGTTTTATTTTCATGCCTTTCATCATGTATATATCTTGTTTGTCTTTTGATTTATGCTTTATGAAAAAGGATGTCATGAGGTCATACAAGGCTAGAATAATGCTTATAATTTCCCTCGATGAAGCAAAGTTTGCCATTTGCCCATGCACTTTGGCATAGTGTCCTCGTGGTCATAGTTATATCATAGGGCATACTTCCAAGTGCTAGATTTATCATATTTCTTAGAATATAATGATCCTTATGGAAGTTATGATGGCTCGAACATCCACAACCTCATCATTCATCTAATCATCTCATCATCCCTTTTTCTCATCACTAATATACTCCTCTTGACCCATGTGACTAACATACAATATTCTAATCTTCATCTCATAATCTACATCATTATCCTATAATCACTAAAATCACCCTTTAATCACTAATCCTCATCATCACCATCATCTTATAGTCAGAACTTCATCGGCCTGAGGTCTTTTTAGACTATGTAGATAACACTTGGCCATGTTTTAATAGCTCAACCACTATCTCTATAATCCATACTCATCTCCTAGTCTTTTGTTTTCTAGATCACATCCTTTATTTTCTCTTATCCTCTTCATTATATTGATCGATTTACCTTTGAGCTATACCCATAATCAATATTATCAAATCATCATCTTAGCTTATCCCATAGCTCTCCCTTATATGCATCATTGTTTGGGATACATCTAAATCTTGAGGCATTTTAATCCTATAATTATCATGTTATTATTTATTCTCCTTGAGGATGTGTTGACAACTGTGAAACCCATCATCTTAAATCCTTATGCATGTGTCTTTACCAAGGCCATAATCAATTTGTAGTTCACTACTCAGGTCGATCATCTTCTTCATCTTCTATCTCACACTTGGCATCCCATCCCCTCATCTATCCATTTAATCCCACCCCTCATTTATTATTTTGAGTGACCATCCATCTCATTCTTCCCTGCATGTCCCCTTACATCATATCCCCTAACATCACATCTACTAACATTCATCCATGACATGGTTTTCCTTTGAATGACCATTACTCCCTCCACTTCAATCACTCAAAATGCCCTTTAAAAGAGGTTAAAAATGTATGCTTATAAATTTTCTCACTTATATTATAGTCACTAATATTCCTATTAGTCGACACTAATTCCACTTAATCTAATTTAGCCTACTAATTTATTTACTTTTTAGTCATTTGTCTAATGTCCCCTTATTCATATTTTATCATTATATTAACCTTATTCATCCCCACCAAATAACTAATTTATCCTAAATCCTCATTATCCTAATCTAACCATACCTATTATTTGGGAGTTTTAAATTCCTAATGTCCTACCTACTAACCTATGCCTATGCTCTCCTATACCCCTAGTCCCTAATCACCCACCTATTCCCTATCTAATCCCATATTTAAGCCTAATTAATCCCTAATAATATTATATAATTTGAGGATTATAGAATCCTCTCTAATATAACCCTTTGTCTCTATAAGCCTCTAAATCTATAGGCTTTTATGAATTTTTAAATTCCTTGGATAATTCTTATCCATTGATCTCTTTAACCTAACTTCAAATCTCCACCATAGATTCTTCCCTCTTTCTATTTAAATAGATCCTCTACTCCATGAAATGCCAATATAAGCTATCTAACTTTTCCATGTCAATTTAGTTATTGAATCCTTCATAAAACATCCTTATCATGCCTTCATAATGTCACAAATATGAGTCAAGGTATATCAATCTAATCTCAATCTCTTTTTATTTTGCATTATGTTTGATCATGGTGTAAGAAATTTAGTTTTAAGATCATATTGTTGGTTTTGAATCATATTCACCCATTTTTATTTTTGTTCTAATGGCTCTATCACTTTACCCAATAGTTGGATATTTGAGTGTTTAATTTGTGTAATTTAATCCATAGAGGTGAAATTTTAACTACAGTGACACTTTTAGCATATAATAAAGCTAATCACAAGTAAAATAAACTTAAATTATTGGTTAGATGTGTAAGGGTCACAATACAACTTACATTACCACAATCACACATTTTTTGTTTAATTTAGAGATAAATTAGTAATCACAAACAAATATGCCTATAAATTAGTTACATTTACCTTGGTTGCAATTGGATATGTTGTTTTATGTCTCTTTTGGACAAGAAGGGACCTAACTGTAAGTAAACTTGGAATAAATTGGTGGTGAGGTGTGCATGGGTTACCAATATGACCTATACTTCCCCATGCATACCACTTTGACATGAATTCAATTTCAATTAGAGTGACCACCCACACATGTTTTTATTACATGTTTTTCATGTGTTTTCCATTGTTGGTGAATAGGATTTCCATTGAATTGTCACAAATAATATCCAAGCATTTTTGTTTTGGAAAAATGTTAAAAATCTGTGAAGGGTGAATGTTTGTTGGGCTGCTTAATTTGTGAAAAAATTGTGAACATTGTGTTTTTTGACAATTTTTATGTTTTTGAAGATTGTGCTACATTAATTTTTTTACATTGTGTTTCTTAACATAATATATGTTTTTGAAGTTTGTAAAGCTTGTAAAATTATTATTTTGCAAAGTTTGTGAAGTTTGTAAAGATCAATTTTTATTTCTTCTATTGTTTACATGTGTTGTTCATGTTTTTTATCTATGGGTGATGATGACAAAGTTATGTTTCACAGTTGGATAACTCACTTTTAGGTGACATTATTTAAAATTTAATTAAGCTTATGATCATTTATAAACTTAATAATAGATAATAAATAAAATTAATTACATATATAACAAGCAAAATCAATTATAATACATTATCAAACTAAACATCTCTAATTTCATTACATTTCTTAATTCCATTCTTTACTTATATAAGAAGTTAAATACATTTCATTTCATTATTTTATGGTAAAACAAAACTTAAACCTTCTAAGGTTGAAAAATTGAGCTGTACCCTTTATTCTCTATATTTGAAGATAGGGGAGTCATTGTTGGTCCTTCAACGACTATGTCCTTACTGTGATTTTCTATGATGTGAATAGAAAGAGGAGTGATACCACATAAACCAATTAGTGATTAAATGTTTATCATGTCATTCAATATCTGATGTTGTTCTAGTAGAGGGTTGGATTCCATGCTATAACTCATTCACATCTATAATTCTCTCCTAGCCTTCTTGAATAACTTCTCTCTTTTCTATTGCTCTCTCTTTTTATCCTTTTCTTCCCTTTGTTGTATCTTCTCCTACTCCTTCATATGTCTTTTTCTTGCATTTTAAAGTTTTTGATTTTCCCTTATTTCCCTCTCAACTTGCATAAAGGCTTTCCTATCACTAGCTTTTTGTTTCTTCATGGCCTTCAATTCTTCGTTTTATTTCTTACGGGTCTCATGTTCTATAAAAAAATTGGTGATGCTTGTATGATATGAGAATTTATGATTGACATCTCAGCTTGAGTGTAATTTTTACTAATATTTTTTATAATCTAAGTTCCATAGGAAATTTCAAAAATTCCAACACTGGCGTTCAACACTCATTACCATATGCTTGACTACATTTATTGATTTCTATAATCTTCTCATTGGAATATATATTAATGGTTTCATCATCTACACTCCATTATCCATTTAGTGCATAGTAATGAACTATTTTTGGTGGAATGAATGGAGGTAGTGGTGACATTGACATAGTGACATCATTTTTAATAATTTCATAATTTAGGCCTAGATTTACTACTCCCTCCCTTAACCAATCAGATGAGATTACTTGCTTAAGCAAACTTAAACTATCTTAGTTGAAACTAAATGATGCATCTATTTCATTACAATGTAATTTAAATCCCCTTAACTATTAATGTCTATAACATTTGGATGAGTTGTTTCATGTTCAAAACTTTCTGCATTGGCACCATTTACTACATTTACTATTTCACCTTCTTCACCTCAGAAAACATTACCTTCCTTCATTTGCTCCATCTTCTCCATTGTAGCTTTAATGTCTTCCTTAGTCAGACCTATGAACCTCATAAAATTTTATGCAACACTTACCTCATCCTCTTCCACATCAAACATCGCACTTAGATTCATATCATTAGATAATGCCTCTGGGTCAAGGGGACATATACCTATCTATCAAAATCTAGATTTGATATTCTTTGTAGTTAGTGCCATCCTCATACTTATGGTACCCAAAGTGGCTAGTTATTATCTCTTTATATTGAAACCATGGTATATATTCATCCATGCAATTCTTTCATGATTGAAGTATGATTTGAATGGACCAAAGATACTTACATCAAGTAGATGTCATTTGTGGCTAGTATATGCATGTAATGTAAGGAGATATATCCCAAAAGCTCTAGCCTTTGAAATCATTGAAAGTGTGATATGTTTTCATGCACTTAAAAAATGATAATATGTATATTAATGGGTGAAACTCCTCTATGTAAAAATATAACAAAATGATGTATCCAATTCATGATCAGTTCTTTTGTCATCCAAGCATGGGCTTGGGCAGTCATGCATGCACCTAATTGACACACAATAATGAAATTCTAAAATTACCTTTTTGATATTAAGAGAAGGAATGTTTAGATTCTTTTCCAAAATTCATTCACATTTACTAAAATAGTTATCCATTCTCTTCTCTTTGATAGTATATGTGGCACACTCCTTACCCCATTCTTAACAATGAGTCACATGTCACAATTCCTTACAGCTTGCACCCTTGTCTCATCATAATTCCAAACTTTTTATGGCCCATAATTTAATTTAACATATAATGCTTTCAAGTTCTTATATAAATTTCATATAATGGAGGGCCTTGGCATGACAACCTTATCTCCACCTAGTGCTTCTATTGTTCTCATAAACAAATTAGGGTGCCTATTTTTGAATCCTTTCTATCATGATTTATTGAGGAAACCATCATTGAAAGTGTTGGGAATACTTCCACATATGTGGGCCATGTGTGACTTCAAATGTGATATGTTCAACCCATGCCCCATGTCGGTTAAGTCCTTGCACAACTGCACTATATCACTTTCTTATGCTATTGATAGAATAATGGGTGGGCCCTTCTTATTAATAGATGTGATTCCTTTTAGCCAATTCAATAAAGTGCTTATTTTGATTCCCGACTTAACCACTACTTCATTTATGGAGTAATTATTTATCGTTCACATTTCCCATTGGAATTTCCATATCTTCCATTGTCCACTCCAACTGTAATTACACACATGCATTGGCAGTAAAATATGTATTGCTCTTTTTATCTACATGGTTGGCCGAGGGGTATATCCTATGCTTTAAATTGGGTTGCAAAACTTTATTAACATATTCATCAACATATTTAGGAATTTTGAATCTTATTTTCTTCATAGTTGCACATGACCATTTTTAGATAAATTGCATCATCTTCTTCATATTCCTCACACTTAATAATAAAAATCAAGAAATTGTATATGTAACTAAAAAATAATGGAAAACATAAGACAAAAAACTATGGGAAAGAATGTTTGGATAATTTAAAGTGTGAATGAATAATACAACTAGGATAAATCACATAAACATATGACAAGCATAGTAACATGAGTTGAGAGAAGGATTTTATTTAAATACATTTGAATGGAAATTTAATGGTATGTTAATGACATTATTAATTTTATTGGTATGTGAATGGAAACCTATTTGGACTATATGCACATAACAATAATGTTAATTGTTACAAACATTTTTAATTTTGCTATAAAGATAACGATTTACTACTATCCGAGTGGAAACCTACGTGGATTCCATTCACATACATGTAAATGTTAATTGTTGTGGACATACTCATCCTCAAACATGGCACATCATTTTATATTAATGACCCAAAGTAATTTAAGCCAAAACTAAGATAATGTGTTCATTTAAAAATTATTAGTGGTCATAATTTTAAACCTAGGGGTTTAAGTTTGCCTCATCAGGTGAGCCCATTAGATAAGATGAGAGAGGGAACAAAAAGAAACAAAAAATTTATTTGATGTGAACATATGAAAAACACATCAGCATATGGTTGTTCACTACTAGGATAATTGAAATGGACCTCATAAATGGGGAGTCTTTAATGATTTTCATTACTATGGGGTGACATTCAATGCTTCATGTAGTGAAGCATCTTTAGGGCTTCCATAAACATTAGATTATAATTAACTTATAGAATTTGAATTAATTACACAACAAAATTAATTGACAGGTACATATGAGAATAACATATTTTGTTATGTGCATGAAAACCATTTGGGATTACATCTACACAATAGTGAATGTTGCATCATAAAACCCATGTCATGCAAGGAAATATAAATGCAACATATAAATGACTCACATAGTGACATGATTTTAAAAAATATATAAGGATTCCATTAAAATACAAGAAAATTTGGAGTAAGATGTGAATGAAAAAATGTGGATGACGTGGGTTTAGAATTGGGTAACATTTCATCCCTCCAACAAACATATTCCAACAAAGGCATTAAAGGCAAAATGATAATAAGAGGCATGAGAAAATAAAAATAACACAACTATGGGTTCATTAATAGGCAACACACCTCTATGTAATGTTTCATCACTCCTTTAACATACTAGTACATGTTTAGTCAGATATGAAGGCATGATTAAAAAATTATGAACATAGAAGGCACAATAATAATAGTTTTCATCCCTCCATTCAGCTGATTGAAACTCCTTTATGAAATGTTGCATGGTTGAGAAATTTTGGGTAGGTTCCATGGCTGTTTATGGGGATGAGGTATGTGAAAAAGGTAGGGAGAGATGTTTTTGGTGTAATGTTCTATTGTTACATTAACATACTAGTAAACATTTCTTTAGATGTCAAGGCATGAAAAAAATATATGGAAAAATAAAACACACTAAAAAACCTACAAACTTAAAAGGCACACAATAAAAATAAGAACATACAAGGCAAAATAACTATAATAACCATGCGAAAATATAAATAACATGGAATGCTTATTTGTGGCACATAATGTGGCATTAACTTGCCCTAGTAATGGATAAAATCTTATCAAGCCATGTGGAAAATGATGGTGGCTTCCATAATAATGATGCACACATCTACCATCCTAACCTCAACCCAACATAAATGTGTCACTTATATAAATAACAAAGTAGAGTGAATGGAAAACATATGAACAATTAGGTGTTTATAATTATGAGTTAATAACATGTGAACTTGAATGAAAAATGCATTTTGGTTTGATATAAAACATTTAAAATATTACTGGTGTGTCAGTCTATAAACTACAAACTTCTAACTATAATGTGATCCTTTAAATATGTTGGTGATTGAATGTCAACATGTGCTTATAGTTTAATTCAATTGTGACACTCTTTGAGAGTAAAACTCTGTCTAAATATTAAAAAAATGGCATTTCTATAGTTTTTTGATTTATAGAAGATAATTTGAAAATTAAAATTTGAATTATCTATGAATGGTGAGGCTTAGGTGTGTATTGTCATTTAATTTTATAGGTGACACCAATAAATGGAGGTTGGTGGAGTCATATGTTGGATCCAAATGTTTGACTTTTAAATTTTATAGGATGTAACTAAAATTAAGTATATTAGATGTTGTGACTTTTCTCTCATGTTCCATATAGTTAGAGGTACAAAAATGAAATTAAGGGGCTTAATAAATTTATTGGGGTTGATGTTTTTAAAATGTTAACACTTTTAAAATACAAGTTAAGGATGCAATTTTTTAAATTTCTACCTTAGTTTGGAATTGATATTTATATCATTGAATAAAATATTTGTATTGTTGAATATGATATTTGTATTATTGATAATGATATTCATTTAATTGAATATCATATTTAATTTGTTGAATATGATGTAAATTTAATTTTTGATTTTAGTGAATATATTTTTTGGAAGGGGACTAATAATTGTATACAAAATTTCCTATTTTTAATATTAATTATTCAAAAAATGAATGGTCAAACATGAAAATGTTTAAGTGATTTTTACATCATCTAAACAACCCATGACACATAATCCAATATATATTAATATATCATGACCAGGAAAAGGGGTCACAACTGAAATGATAACCATTGGATCTCCTTCAACTAATGGTCCCCTTCCCCTATTCCATATAGGATTTATAAGGGTTTGACCTTAATTCTTGGTGCAATTTATATCATCTCGTGATTTTTTTGTTTTTTCCATTTGGAAAACTAAGTACTAGAGTATTGAAGTAAATGGAAGGCAAAGTATATTATATGATGATCTGTAGAATTTTTATGCTTTCTCCTTCCATAGATTATTATGATGTCAGTGTTGATTATAGGTGGAACTGAATTTAGAAGTTGTTGCTATAATTAAATCAAGTCAAATATTTTCTTTGTTTTATTATTATTTTAGGGCATTCCTAAATTAATAAGTGTTATGATGTAACTATAGTACATGTCATAGGTGGTTCAAAAAATGGAGGACAAATTGATCATGATGATGTAGTTATAAATAGGGTTCTCAAAAGAACCTCAACACTTTACATATTTATGGATGATTAGAATTTAAATTTTAGTTAGAATGAAATTTATAATAAAGTAGAGATAAAAGAAGAGATAACTATGATTATTTCTGCTTTATATAACTATCTATTGAGATCATGACTCAAGATATTCCTTCATTGAGTACATATAACTACCCCTTATTTTGAGAACTGGACTTGGGTTTACCATAGAGGAAAACTAATCTAAGATTATTGGTTTTCCTATAGTTTATATAGATGGCACTTTGCTCGATGCTTAGTCCCTTTTACAATAAATTAATACCCTTTTAGCCTATATTAGGTCTAATAAACCTACTTTACCTATATAGATCTATACTAGAAATGCTTGGTCCATATTGTTTATCCTGGTTCAACTTGGGTTGAGTTCATGCTTCGTTCCATGTATTTTATACTAGCTTAGGTCTATTCATTTGCTTTTCCTAAGTTGAATTTCTCCATAGACCTTAGTCAAAAATTTCCTAGCTCAGTCCTTTGTTCATTAGCTATTGATATTGACTTGGATCCATGACCCTTTGATTTCATTTTCTCCATCAGATCTGCTAGGTACAAATAAATGTGAGCTCTCATATCTATCTATAAATGTTATCTTTGTCCCCACTTATGCCATGTGTGAGATGTGCATTTGATTTTAGGATCCAATGTCAATCTATAGCCTTATACACTTATTCCATATGTTAACATCTCGATCCCTATAATTTTTTGACCCATCTCAAACCATTGGATCAAGATGTATGATTAAATGTGAACTATTGATCTACTGGGACCCACTATTTGAAATCTAATGACTAGTTCATGAGTTTAACATTGATGTCCTCGCTCTCATCAAATGACATTCATGTGACCATCATTAATGTTCATGTGATCATTAAATTTAAGATGAAAAATGCTCGTTTTGATTGATCTTAAACTTGAAGTTAGCCTGAATGTCTTATGTTTCAAGTCCAAATTTAAAGGCCTATAAATTGAAGCGTAAAAGTCATGGAGGAACAAAATTTTTAAGAGATGTTCTTGAGGCCAAAAGAAAAAACCCATTTGATCTAATCATCCCAATAGCCTTATAATTATGACTAAAAAAATGTTCAAGTTGACTAGTCCATTCATTCCTACATGATGTCCTAACGATGGCCTATTTTAATTGGCTAAGTATGGGAAACATAGAAAAATTTAACTGAGGAGCCAACACTAAAAAACATAACTTCTACTGTGCTTAGATGCATGGACTAAAACTTAGTGCATAACAATTAGGGACCAATATGAATAAGACCATATGACTTTTTGCTCCAAAAATTACCACACATGTGAGATATGGCCTTCGGTGGATGACCAAAAACTTGGTGCATCTATTCTTGGGACTAATGTGAACATACCCATGTGACAAATTCTTTTTGACTCATCTACACATGGTAATGATGGTGATAATAATCTGCCTACTCATAATTTCTTCCACTAAACCCAAGTGTCTAGAAGAACACAATGAAGATGACAAGGATAAATTAGCTCTAGGTTACAGAACCTATCAATGCATCTAAAAGACTTATGCACAAGACAAGATCCATATCTCTAAAGAAAGTATGAAATCCTAAGCTTATCCTCAAGTTGAATGGTGGATAAGTAGATGCACAATATGTCTTATTACTTCTTCTCTTCTCTTAGAGATGGTGAAATGATTGTGTTTATATAGGTATATCTAACCCTAAAACATTTCAAAAATTTTGATTGACAAGGTCAACCCGATTGACCTAGTATTAAAATTGATAAAAAAACTAACTAGATAATAAACGATGTCATCCAGGGCCAACTTAGTTCTTAGTAAGATTTTATAAATAATAATAATATAGGGTCCATGTGGTTGACATAGTCATGTAAACATTTAAAAAAGGTTTTAGGTCAAAGGAAAGGGGTAATGAAGATGGAAAATGACTAGAGGAGGGTGCGAAATAGGTGGAAAAGCTTAGGGGAATGGTTTTTAAAAGACACATCTGTAGATATCAACTAGAAAAAGGGATAAAAATATTATGAAGCACCAATGGTCTGCCCACCCCTTTCTTGATGATCTCTTTAAGGTGTACAGTAAGAGAGATTGAGACTCGACGGGTTCCTATAAGATAAAAAACATCAATAATTGATAAAGTTTGAAAATATTATCTATATACAATAACCACATAGTAGAATGCATATTTTTGACTAAACAAAAAAACATAAACTTTAGCCATGTTAAATACTATGAACTTTAACAATGTTTTTCTTAAAAATACTACTACGACATCAACTATACTCTTCTCTTTATAAATATATATATTTTTATTACTTTTAAGGTAGCTATCTTATATTATTTATAAGTAAGTCTTTTTATAATTCTATATGCCACAAATATACATGTTAATCTTTGTTTATATATATTTTTATTCATTTATTCAAATTGAATAAAAATATATGGTTATAAACTAGACCTAATTCTATACACATTCAAAAAATCTAATTTTTGATATATTTTGATGGAGTTAGTGGGCACATGGTTAGACATACATTTTTTTATCTTATTTAAGAGTATACTGACTTATTAAATTGGGAAATAAAATAATTCATTAATTAATTTATAAAAATATAGGTTGCAAACTAGATGATCTTACCTAGCTTTATACTAGGGGATTTAAATAAAAATCAAATGATGATAAAAAAATGGTGGGGCACACAGATAACTATCTAGTATGATTTTTAAAAAAAATAATACCACCTCTTCAAATTTATAATATTTTCCCTAATTATACTATGGTTCATTACTCACTATTCCTAGTGATGAAGTTATACTTAAAATACTCCATGATTGAGAACCTTAGGTTTCACGAAAGCATCATAATATTGGACACTTCATGCAGAAATCTCCTTGTTTTAATAATTTTATTGCTAGTGTGGATATTTCAACATATAATATTTATTCTCTCCCTCATGCTCCATATCATTTTTAAGACAAAAGTTCTATGTTCATCAAATAATCCACAAAAATAAAATATAGTAGACAAGCATGTCCTTGACCTATTACTATCTCTAAATAACTCACTCTAACATAACATGATAACTTTATCTTACTCTTTGACAAGTATCATGAATAATTTACTTAGTCATATGAAGATATGTTAGGTATTAATCCTAGCACTATCGTAAATAATATCATCACTTACACAAATGCCAAACCTGTTAGACAAAAATAAAGAAAATTTCCACCTAAATTTTTTACCTTGTGTCATAAAGAAATCATTGAACTTTAGGATCCCAAATTCATCAAACCTATCAAGTACTTAGAATATCAAACATCATTCCCATTAATAAAAAAGTCACCATGGTTATTTATATATGCATTGATTTTTGAAATCATAACTTACCCTGTCCAAAAGACAACTTTCCCTTACCTTCAATAGATGCTATAGTTGATTCCATTACCAGATATGAAATTTTATCACTTATAAATAGTTTATCAGGCTATAACTAAATTCACATAGCTCCTGAAGACCAACATAAAACAACATTTATTATAGAGTAGGGCACCTATTGTTATGTCAAAATGCCTTTTAGCCTAGAAAATGCTAGAACAACCTATCAACATGCAATGACCCACATCTTCCATGATATTATACATAAGATAGTGTAAACCTATGTAGATGATCTCATTGCTAGACCTAAATGTTGTACAATACACCTCACCAATCTAGCTATCATTTTTTATCAACTAGTTACATGTAAACTTAGACTTAACCAATACAAATGTGTATTTGGAGTAAAATCTGGTAAAATTCTAGGTTTCTTCAAGGCATTGGTATCTATCTATCCAACAAAAATTCCATCATAAACATGCCTATTCCTCACTCAATTCCTAACATACATACATACCTCAAAAAACTTGGTACAATTTGATGGTTTATCCTAGAAATGGCTTACCGTATATACCCTATCAATTCATTTATCAAAAGGGTAATGCTCTAGAATGGAATGATTCATGCAAAAAAACTTTCAATAATATAAATTAATCTTTGATCCATCCTCTTACTATTCAACCACCTTCAAATGATTACCCCTTAATTATATATATCTCCTCTATGCCCATATCAATTGGGGTAGCACTTTCCCAATAATATTATACTGGTAGAGAGTATGCTATCAATTACATTAATCGAGGACTCATGGATTATGAAAAAAACTACAACAAATTAGAATGTGATTGCATTGCTATATCTTTTATAACTAAAAAACATCATCATTATATGCTATATTGAACCACTTATGTCAATTTTCATTCTGATCTACTTCATTATTTCTTCTCCAGATCATTATTACATGGAGATAGAATTATCAAACATTTGGTCATATTGATGGAATTCGATCTTCACATTATTACATAAAAATATGTCAAATGCCAAGTCATATCGAGTTAGCATTATAAATAATTGGACCATATTTTCCACACCCTACCATCCTCAATGTAATGGTTAAGTTGAGGCTACTAACAAAATTATAATTAAAATATTAAAAAAGACTATTCAATTAATTTGTAATGATTGGCACATTCATTTATATCCTACACAATGGGATTATTATACTAGCATACATCCTCAAATACATAAAAAAGCTTTTCAGTTAGCATTCCAATTAAATTTTGATTTCAGTAATAACATGGTTGAATATGAAGCTCTAAAATCAGGCATGAAAGCCACCATTAACTTAGATATCATATATTTACATGCCTTGGGTGACTCCCAACTTATCTATCCCAAGGTTAGTGGTGATTATCAATGCAAAATAAAAAAATTAATCACATATCATCAAATGGATACTACCCTTACCAAGGAATTTTCTTCTTTTAGCATTAAACCAATTCCAAGAGATCAAAATTCCATAACTAATTCTCTCTCTTCATCTCATTTTATTTCACCCTCATCAAGTACATAATGATTCCCAATTTCTTATCCAAATCATAAAATAACCTGCTTCTATAAAACTACATGATATGATATTCTATCACATTAAAGTTATCCCTAGTTGACAAAGCCCATGGTATAAAAACATAATTAAATTTATAGAATATCAAACTTACCCTCCAGACATAGATTCTCATGAAAAGACTCGTCTACATAAAAAATCTTTGAAGTATGTGTTTTGATAAAACACCCTTTATTACCATAATAAAGAAGAAACCCTACTTTGTTGTGTAATGCAATAAGGGATACTTACTCTCTTAGAGCAAGCACATGGGGGAATTTGCATTGGTTACTATAGTGGACATGCGACATCCTTCAAATGCTTGCATATGGGTTACTTTAGGCTTACTTTACAAAAATATGCTATTAATTTTACTTAAAAGTGTAAGCCTTGTCAACTCTATTATGATCTTATCCACTCACCAACAATTGAGTCCCATATTTATGAATATTTCTTCATTGTATAATTATGTTTGCATAATTACATGGAGCTTGTCTTCATGCTTTAGATTTTATTTATGAACACCATTTGTCTACTTTGCAATATAACTACTAATACAAGGATTACATTTCTAAAAAATATAGTAAAAAGGTCAAAGTTTAAACGTTAAACGTTGGTGATTTAGTCCTCAACTTAGATTATACACATAATTAAGATTGAAAATATGCCCAATAATGGTGGGGCCCTTACTTAATCAAAGACATCATTAGTCCTAGTACCTATCATTTACAAACTAATGAAGGTCATGTCTTCAAATAACCCACTAATGCAAAAATTCTAAAGACATATTTTTCTATCTCCTTATTTTCATTACTCTATATACTGTAACTACTAGCACTTCTTATATGATTTTTTGAATGATCTCTCCTTTTTAGCCATTTATTCTATACATAAATCTTAGTCCCCTTCTTCAATCTTTGGGTTTCTATTTATTAATTTCATTTAATTCATTAGTTGCATTGTAATACTATAGAGAGGACCCAATTTTCCTCATCAATATCTTTTATTTCATACATCCATTTTTAATGCTTTTTTTTGTCGTAAGTTTGTTATTTTACAACATTTTATGTTTACTCTCTTCTTTATTTTGTGAGATATATCCCATATTCCATCTATAAATAGGGGGAGGGGCAATACCATTTTCATAGTTTTCACCTACTTAAGTTTATGTTTTATGAGTTACAGTGTAAGACCATTGATAGGACTAGGCTATCCTCATAAAATCTATATATTCCTTCAAACCTTTTTGTTAACTAAGTGTTCTTTTTAGAATGTTAAGAGATGGTTAAAAGTTTGTGATTCCATATTCTCAACCTCGATCTTTTTTATTTTGTGGATATAACTTGCACAATAAATTATGTTAGAATATTTCCCTACACTTCCATACATTCTTACGATATGGAATCATATTTAATTATCACTGTATCCCTTTCATTTTTTCACATTTTTTGTAATTTGAGGTAATTTAAATTGTTTCATGTTTACTTCCCCTTGTCTCCCTTCCATTACACTTTGGATAAAACAAGGTTGAAGTCAAGATAGAAATTTTATTTAATATGATTAAAAAGGACTCTTGGGCACCATGCTCTTTAAGTCCTCTTTCATAATAACCAGATTTAATGTTTTCAAATGATAGTCATTTTTAACACCCATGTTTGGTTCTCTGAATATGTATGGAGGAGGAATATAAAAATCCATTAAAAATTTAAAAGAGAAATCATTTGAAACAAAAGAAAATGATTAAAAGGCAACATAAAATCCAAAAGTTAACATCAAACAAAAAAAATGATTTATAGTACATCTCTTATTCTTAACGAAAACTCAAACTTCCATATTTGGCCTCATATTAGAGTTAAGATCCATTGGGTTGTAGTAAGTTAGTAGATTGGGATAGAGGACTTTAAAATTGTCTACAACTCTACCTATTTTCTCATGCAAGTACTCAATCTTGACAGTAGACCGATAGATCTATAAGGGGATTTAAGGAATGTGGAACGTGTTGTGGGAAGGTAGGTCCATTTAACTTTTCATGCATATAGCCTTCATGGGATGATATTCATACTTCATTAGATAACCCAAGATTTTTGTGGTTAGGAGAAGTTCTTCAAAGTCCTTAAGGTCAAAAGTTCTCTTATTTTGACAAACTTAATTTTAGTGTATTGACTTCGATAAAGAGTTTATCTACCTTGATTTTTACTACATTTCCCCAACCACCCATTTCATTTCTCTCCATTGATAGGTACGTTTCATTCTAAATCTATTTTCCTACTTCTATATTCCCTCTTATTCACATCTTACAGCATGCTAACATCGCCTTGTTTTTGTTTTATGAGAGTAAGGTTAAGGAATTTTAGGTGATGTTTTACACTAAGGGGCATATAATGATATAATATTATATATTATATAATAATGGAATATAATTTTATCATTGATGGACATGTTACCATTTGGAATACAAGAAACTTTATTTGTGGAAATGTACGGATAACATTTGTCTCATATGATTTACACTTACACATGTGACTACCTTAAATTCTAAATTGGCATAATTCAGTTGGATTTCTTCTGTCATCGCCACGTGGAATTTTATTTTTGGTGGGTTTCTGCATTGTATGAGCCTAAGTTCATAGTAAGTAGACATGGTTTTACTAAATTGGTTACCTATCTATGTCATCTTGATGACATTTATGATACCTATGGAACCCTTGATGAGCTGACAATGTTTACCACAACATTGATAAGTTAATCAATTATAGATGGTATTCTTTATTTATATTGATTCTGTGATTGATTTTATAACTACTTATTTTTTTTAATTCCAGATGGGACATGCCTGTCATGGAAAACCTTCCAGATTATATGAAAACTAGTTTCAAATTTGTATACCAGATACACAAGGAAATTTCTAGTGAAGCTGAGAAGAAACATGGTCCCTTTGTTCATAAATACATTAAAGATTGTGTAATCACTCTTATTTTTACCATGCATTATAATTTTATTAAAACCTACTAGTATATAATATTAATAATGTATATTTAATAAATTATTCACGTTTTATTAAAGATAATTTAAATATTATTTTTTCATGAGATATTATTAAATTATGTTAATTTGGCATGTATTAGACCAAATTAGTATGCATGATTAAAAAAGTCAATATATACTTTTATGTGTATAAAAATAGTTTAAAATCATAAGTTATTGCATTTAATCATATTTTATCTTTACATAAAGACTTCATATTTACTACATTTTATTCCATAAGAAATTTTTATTTATTATCATTTAGTTATATCAAAATATTTATAGTTAACTTTTAATATTATTATTTATCATAGTGTGTAGAACACTTGAGACAAGTGTAAGATTATAATCTTACATAGATTGCATTCTTATGTGGTACCTATGAGTTCGATACGTTAGTATTTGCATTGATTTTTTAATATTACAATTAACTTTTACCTATAAACAATATTTTAATTTTTCATTGTTTTTAAAATTTTTTGGTATGTTTTTTTTGTAGTGGGAGAGGTACATTCTACCTTACTTTCAAGAAGCTAAATGGATAGCTTTTGATTGTATGCCAATACTTGATCAATATTTAGAGTATGGAATAACAAGTTCAGGGATTCAAGTGTTAATGATCCATTCATTGATATTAATGGACACTCTTTCATCTAAAAATATTTTGGAGCAAATTGATTTTCCATCATCAAAGTTTCAAACTCTTGTAGCATTGGTTACTCGACTAGTTGATGACATGACAGATTTGGAGGTACTTAAGATTTAGATTAAGTTTTATTTGCATTAAACATATTATTTATGTAATATATTATTATAGTGAAGGAAATTATGAACTAATATATCTTCAAAAATTTTGAAGGATGAGAGAGCCCATGGAGAGCTAGCTTCAAGCATACAATGTTATATGAAAGATAACCCCAGTTCTACAACAAAAGATGCTTTAAATTTTATCACATCTCATGTTGATAGTTGTCTACAAGAGTTGAATAGGGAGTTTCTTAAATCCTCTGACATGCCAACTTGTTGCAAGAACTTATATTTCAATGCTGGCATGAGGGATATATTTTTCTTTTTCAAGGATACTAATGGTGTAAGTGTTTCTCATCATGAAGGGATAAATGATGCCATAATGAAAGTTCTAATGGAACCAATAATACTATAGCTTTAGAATATAGATTAGGAGATTAATTTCTGAATTAACATGCTAAATATTATACTTGAGTGGCATAATAACTTCAAACTGTTGATTAGGAAATTAGTTTATGAAGTGATATATTGATCTCATATTTGAGATCTAATTGTTGGTGCACATTTTCCTATGTAAGCTTATTATTTATTATTAAAATATACTCTTTGTCCTAAAGAATATTTTTTTATACAAGTTATAATTGTAAATTATAATGAGTATTTGAGTCATCTCAAAATATATTAGAATTCTCAATACTTAATGTATTAAATTCACAAGATTTTTATTATTGATATTTTTATTTTATATGTTTTCTACTATAAATTTTTGGTACCATGCATTTTATATAAAAAAGTCAATTATTTATTTTACTCTTGTATAATATCTATTTATTTTAAAATGGAGCCATATACAAATAATGTTAATGTGGTGGCATTTCCCTATCAATAAATTGGAAACATATTGGAATTGTAGAAGACCTATTGAAATATACATAATCACATCCTGATCATCCTATTCCAACCCATCCCCCAATCTCTCATCCCATCATTAGATATGACATTGTGACATTGCATGTAGATACTTATGTGTGTGTTACTTGTTTGTTTTATTTGTTTTATTTTTGTGCATTTCATCATGTATATATCTTGTTTTTGTTATGCTTTATTCTTTATGAACAAGGATGTCATGAGGTCATGCAAGACTAGAGTAATGCTTATAATTTCCCTTGATGATCTAAAGTTTTCCATTTGCCCATGCACTTTGGCATAATGTCCTCTTGGTCATAGTTATATAATAGGGCATACTTCCAAGTGTTAGATTTATCATATTTCTTAGAATATAATGAGCCTTATAAAATTTATGATGGCTTGATCATATACACCCTCATCATTCATCTAATCGTCTCATCATCCCTTTTCCTTATCTCTAATATACTCCTCTTGACCCATCTGACTAACATACAATCTTCTAATCTTCATCTCATAATCTACATCAATATTATTATAATCACTAAAATCACCCTTTAATCAATAATCCTCATCATCATCATCATCATCTTCTAGTCAGAACTACATCAGCCTGAGGTCTTTTCAGACTATGTAGATAACACTTGGCCATGTTTTAATAGCTCAACCACTATCTCTATAATCCATACTCATCTCCTAGTCTTTTGTTTTCTAGATCACATCCTTTATTTTATCTTATCCTCTTCATTATATTGATCGATTTACCTTTGAGATACACCCATCATCAATACTATCAAATCATCATCTTAGCTTAGCCTGTAGCTCTCCCTTACATGCATCATTATGTGGGATACATCTAAAGCTTTAGGCCTTTTAATCCTATAATTATCATGTAATTATTTATTCCCCCTGAGGATGTGTTGACAACTATGAAACCCACATCATAAATCCTTATGCCTGTGTCTTTACCAGGGGCATCATCAATTTATAGCTCATTGCTCAGGTCGATCATCCTCTTCATCTTCTATCTGACAGTCGACATCCCATCCCCTCATCTATCCATTTAATCCCACCCCTAATTTCTTATTTTGAGTGGCCATCCATCTCATTCTTACCTGTATGTCCCCTTGAGGGAGCATCATATCCCCTAACATCACATCTACTAACATTCATCCATGACATGGTTTTTCTTTGAATGACCATTACTCCCTCCACTTCAATCACTCACAATGCCCTTTAAAAGAGGTTCAAAATGTATGCTTATAAATTTTCTCACTTATATTATAGTCGCGAATATCCCTATTAGTTGACACTAATTCCACTTAATCTAATTTATCCTACGAATTTATTTACTTTTTAGTCATTTGTCTAATGTCCCCTTATTCATATTTTATCATTATATTAACCTTATTTATCCCCACCAAATAATTAATTTATCCTAAATCCTCATTATCCTAATCTAACCCCACTTACCTATTATTTGGGAATTTTAAATTCCTAATGTCTTACATACTAGCCTATGCCTAGGCTCTCGTACATCCCTAGTCCCTAATCACCCACCTAATCCCTATCTAATCCCCTATTTAAGCCTAATTAATCCATAATAAGATTATATAATTTGAGGATTATAGAATCCTCTCTATTATAACCCTTTTTCTCTATAAACCGTTAAATCTATATGCTTTTAAGGAATTTTAATTTCCTTGGATAATTATTATCCATTGATCTTTTCAACGTAACTTCAAATCTCCACCATAGATTCTTCCCTCTTTCTATTTAAATAGATCCTCTACTCCATGAAAGGACAATATAAGCTATCTAACTTCTCCATGTCAATTTAGTTATAGAATCCTTCATAATGTCACAAATATGAGTCAAGGTATATCAGTCTAATCTCAATCTCTTTTTATTTTGAATTTTGTTTGATCATGGTGTAAGAAATTTATCTTTAAGATCATAGTGTTGGTTTTGAATTATATCCATCCATTTTTATTTTGGTTCTAATGGCTCTATCACTTTACCCAGTAGTTGGATATTTGAGTGTTTAAATTGTGTAATTTAATCCATAGAGCTCAAATTTTAACTACAGTGACACTTTTAGCATATAATAGAGCTAATCACAAGTAAAATAAACATAAATTATTGGTTAGATGTGTAAGGGTAACAATAAAAATTACGTTACCATAATCACACATTTTTCCTTGAATTAGAGATAAATGAGTAATCACAAACAAATTTACCTAAAATTAGTTACATTTACCTTGGTTGCAACTGGATATGTTATTTTATGTCTCTTTTAGCCAAGAAGGGATCTAATTTCAAGTAAACTTGGAATAAATTGGTGGTGAGGTGTGCATGGGTTACCAATATGACCTATACTTCCCCATGCATACCACTTTGACATGAATTCAATTTCAATTAGAGTAACCACCCACACATGTTTCTATTACATGTTGTTCATGTGTTTTCCATTGAATTGTCACAAATAATATCCAAGCATTTTTTTTTTGGAAAAAAGTTAAAAATTTGTGAAGGGAGAATGTTTGTTGGGCTGCTTAATTTGAGAAAAAAATGCAAACATTGTGTTTTTTGACACTTTTTATGTTTGGGAAGATTGTGCTTCATTAATTTTTTTACATTGTGTTTCTCAACATAATATATGATTTTGATGTTTTTAAAGCTCATACAATTATTATTTTTCAAAGTTTGTGAAGTTTTTAAAGCTCAATTTTTATTGCTTCTATTGTTTACATGTGCTGTTCATGTTTATTATCTAGGGGTGGTGATGACAAAATTATCTTTAGTAGTTGACTATGGAGAACAAAAATGGATAACTCGCTTTTAGATGAAATTATTTAAAATTTCATTAAGCTTATGATCCATTTATAGACTTAATGATAGATAATAAATAAAATTAATTATATATAATAAGTAAAATCAATTATAATACAATATCAAACTAAACATCTCTAATTTCATTACATTTATTAATACCATTCTTTACTTATATAAGAAGTTAAATACATTTCATTTCATTATTTTATGGTAAAACAAAACTTAAACCATCCAAGGTGGAAAAATTGAGCTATACCCTTCATTCTCTATATTTGAAGATAGGGGAGTCATTGTTGGTCCTTCAACGACTGTGTCCTTAGTGAGATTTTCTATGATGTGAATAGAAAGAGGAGTGATACCACATAAACCAATTAGTGATTAAATGTTTATCATGTCATTCAATATCTGATGTTGTTCTGGTAGAGGGTTGGATTCCAGGCTATAAATCCTTCACCTCTATAATTATCTTTTGGACTTCTTGAATACCTTCTCTCATTTCTATTGCATTCTCTTTTTCTCCTTTTCTTGCCTTTGTTGTATCTTCTCCGAGTCCTTCATATGTCTTTTTCTTACATTTTAAAGTTTTTGATTTTCCCTTATTTCCCTCTCAACTTGCCTAAAGGTTTTCCTATCACTAGCCTATTGTTTCTTCATTGCCTTCAATTCTTCATTTTATTTCTTTCGGGTCTCATGTTCTATAAAAAAATGGTGATGCTTGTCTAATATGAGAATTTATGATTGACATCTCAGCTTGAGTGTAATTTTTACTAATTTTTTTATAATCTAAGTTCCATATGAAATTTCAAAAATGCCAACATTGGAGTTCAACACTTATTACCATATGCTTGCCTACATCTATTGATTTCTATAATCTTCTCATTATAATATATATTAATGGTTTCATCATCTACACTCCATTATCCATTTAGTGCATAGTAATGAACTATTTTTGGTGGAATGAAATGAGGTAGTGGTGACATTGACATAGTGACATCATTTTTAATAATTTCATAATTTAGGCCTAGATTTTTTACTCGCGCCCTGAACCAATCAGATGGGATTAATTGCTTAACCAAACTTAAACTGTCTTAGTTGAAACTAAATGATGCATCTATTTAATTACAATGTAATTTAAATCCCCTTCACTATTAATGTCTATAACATTTGGATAAGTTGTTTCATGTTCAACACTTTCTGCATTGGCACCATTTATTGCATTTACTATTTCACCTTCTTCACCTCAGAAAACATTACCTTCCTTCATTTTCTCCATCTCCATTGTAGCTTTAATGTCTTCTTTAGTTAGACCTATCAACCTCATAACATTTTTTTAAACACTTACCTCATCCTCTTCAGCATGGAACATTTCACTTAGATTCATATCATTAGATAGCGCCTCTAGTCAAGGGGCCATATACCTATCTATAGAAATCTAGATTTCATATTCTTTGTAGTTAGTGCCATCCTCATACTTATGGTACCCAAAGTGGCCAATTATTATCTCTTTATATTGAAACCATGGTACATATTCATCCATGCCATTATTTCATTATTGAAGTAGGATTTGAATGGACCAAAGACACTTACATCAAGTGGATGTAATTTGTGGCTAGTATATGCATGTAATGTAAGGAGATATATCCCAAAGGCTCTAGCCTTTGCAATCACTGAAAGTGTGATATGTTTTCATGCCCATAAAAAATGATAAGATGTATAATACTAGGTGAATATCCTCTATGTAAGAATCTAACAAAATGATGTATCCAATTCATAAGCAGTTCTTTTGTCATCCAAGCATGGGCTTGGGTAGCCATGCATGCACCTAATTGACATACAATAATGAAATTATAAAATTAACTCTTTGATTTTAAGAGAAGGAATGTTTTGATTCTTTTCTAAATTTCATTCAGATTTACTAAAATAGTTATCCATTCTCTTCTTTTTGATATTATATGTGGCACACTCCTTACGCCTTTCTTAGCAATGACTCACATGTCACAATTCCTTCCATCTTGTACCCGTATCTCACCATAATTCCAAATTTTTTATGGCCCATAATTTAATTTAACATATAGTGTTTTCAAGTTCTTATATAAATTTCACATAATGGATGGCCTTGGCATGACAACCTTATCTCTACCTACTCCTTCTGTTGTTCTCATAAACATATTAGGGTGCATATTATTGAATCCTTTCTGTCATGATTTATCAAGGAAACCATCATTGAAAGTGTTGGACATACTTTCACATATGTGGGCCATGTGTGAATTCAAATGTGATATGTTCAACCCATGCCCCATGTCGGTTAAGTCCTTGCACAACTGCACTATATCACTTTCTTATGCTATTGATATAATAATGGGTGGGCCCTTCTTATTAATAGATGTGATTCCTTTTAGAAAATTCAATAAAGTACTTGTTTTGATGCCCCACGTAACCACTTCTTCATTTATGGAGTAATTATTATGGTTCACATTTCCCATTGGACTTTCCATATCTTCCATTGTCCACTCCAACTGTAATTACACACATGCATTGGTAGTAACATCCTTATTGGTCTTTTTATCTACATGGTTGGCCAAGGGTTATATTGTATGCTTTAAAATGGGTTGCAAAACTTTATTAACATATCCATCAACATATTTATGAATTTTGAATCTTATGTTCTTCATAGTTGCACATGACCATTTTTAGATAAATTTCATCATCTTCTTCACATTCCTCACACTTAATAATAACAATCAATAAACTATATAAGTAACTAAAAATATAAAGGAAAACATAAGACAAAAAATGATGGGAAAGAATATTTGGATAATTTAAAGTGTGAATGAATAATACAACTAGAATAAATCACATAAACATATGACAAGCATAGTAATATGAGTTGAGAGAAGGATTTTGTTTAAATACATTTAAATGGACATTTAATGGTATGTTAATGACATTATTAATTTTATTGGTATGTGAATGGAAACCTATGTGGATTATATGGACATACCAATAAAGTTAATTGTTACAAACATTCTTAATTTTGCTATAAAGATAACCATTTACTGGTATGCAAATGGAAACCTACATGGATTCCATTCACATAGAAGTAAATGTTAATTATTGTGGACATACTCATCCACAAATATGGAACATCATTTTATATTAATGACCCATAGTAATTTAAGCCAAAACTAAGATAATGGGTTCATTTAAAAATTATTAGTGGTCATAATTTTAAACCTAGTGGTTTAAGTTTGCCTCGTCAAGTGAGCTGATTAGATAAGATTGGAGAGGGAACAAAAAGAAATAAAAATTATTTGACATGAACATATGAAAAACACATCAACATATGGTTGTTCACTACTAGGATAATTGAAATGGACCCCATAAATGGAGAGTCTTTAATGATTTTCACTGCTATGGGGTGACTTTCAATGCTTCATGTAGTGAAGCATCTTTAGGGCTTCCATAAACATTAGATTATAATTAACTTATAAAATTTGAATTAATTACACAACAAAATTAATTGATAGGTACATATGATAATAACATATTTTGGTATGTGCATGAAAACCATTTGGGATTACATCTACACAATAGTGAATGTTGCATCTTACAACCCATGTCATGCAAGGAAATAGAAATGCAACATATAAATGAATCACATAGTGACATGATTTTTAAAAAAATATAGGGATTCCATTAAAATACAAGAAAATTTTGAGTAAGATGTGATTGAAAACAAGTGGATGGCATGGGTTTAGAATTGGGTAACTTTTTATCCCTCCAACAAGCATATTCCAACAAAGGCATTGAAGGAAAAATGATAATAAGATGCATGAGAAAATAAAAATAACACAACTATGGGTTCATTAATAGGATACACACCTCTATGTAATGTTTCATCACTCCTTTATCATACTAGTAAATGTTTAGTCAGATATGAAGGCATGATTAAAAAATTATGAACATAGAAGGCACAATAATAATAGTTTTCATCCCTCCATTCAGCCAATTGAAACTCCTCTATGAAATGTTGCATGGTTGAGAAATTTTGGGTAGGTTCCATGGCCGTTTATGGGGATGAGGTATGTGAAAAAGGCAGGGAGAGATGTTTTTGGTGTAATGTTCTATTGTTCCATTAACATACTAGTAAACATTTACTTAGATGTGAAGGCATGCAAAAAACATATGGAAAAATAAAACACACTAAAAAACCTACGAACTTAAAAGGCACACAATAAAAAATAAGAACATATAAGGCAAAATAACTGTAACAACCATAAACAAAATAAAAATAACATGGAATGCTTATTTGTGGCACATAATGTGGCATTAAATTTCCATAGTAATGGAGAAAATCCTATCAAGCCATGTGGAAAATGGTGGTGGCTTCCATAATAATGTCCCACACATCTACCATCCTGACCTCAACCCAACATAAATGTGTCGCTTATATAAATAAAAAGTAGAGTGAATGGAAAACATACGAACAATTAGGTGTTTATAATTATTAATTAATAACATGTGAACTTGAATGCAAAAAGCATTTTGGTTTGATAGAAAACATTTAAAATATTACTGGTGTGTCAGTCTATAAAATACAAACTTCTAACCTATAACGTGATCCTTTAAATATGTTGGTGCTTGAATGTCGACATGTGCTTACAGTTTCATTTGATTGTGACACTCTTTGAGAATAAAACTCTCTCTACAAATTAAAAGAATGGCATTTCTATAGGTTTTTAAATTATAGAAGATAATTTGAAGTTTAAAATTTGAATTATCTATGAATGGTGAGGCTTAGGTGTGTATTGTCATTTAATTTTATAGGTGACACCAATAAATGGAGGTTGGTGGAGTCATATGTTGGATCCAGATGTTTGACTTTTAAATTTTATAGGATGTAGCTAAAATTAAGTGGATTAGATGTTCTGACTTTACTCTCATGTTCCTTATAGTTAGAGGTACAAAAATTAAATTAAGGGGCTCAATAAATTTTTTGGGGTTGATGTTTTTAAAATGTTAACACTTTTAAAATACAAGTTAAGGATGTAATTTTTGAAATTTCTACCTTAGTTTGGAATTGATATTTATATCATTGAATAAAGTATTTGTATTGTTGAATATGATATTTGTATTATTGAAAATGATATTCATTTTATTGAATATGATATTTAATTTTTTGAATATGATGTAAATTTAATTTTTAATTTTAGTGCATATTTATTTTGGAAGGGGACTAATAATTGTATACAAAAGTTCCTATTTTTAATATTAATTATTCAAAAAATGAATGGTCCAACATGAAAATGTTTAAGTGCTTTCTACATCATCTAAACAATCCATGACACATAATCCAATATATCTTAATATATCATGACTAGGAAAAGGGGTCAGAACTAAAATTATAACCATTGGATCCCCTTCAACTTATGGTCCCCTTCCCCTATTCCATATAGGATTTATAAGGGTTTGACCTTAATTCTTGGTGCAATTTATATCATCTCATGATTTTTGTGTTTTTTCCATTTGGAAAACTAAGTTCTAGAGTTTTGAAATAAATGGAAGACAAAGTATATTCTATGATGACTTGTGGAAGTTTTTTGCTTTCTCCTTCCATAGATTATTATGATGTTAGTGTTGATTATAGGTGGAACTGAATTTGGAAGTTGTTGTTATAATTAAATCAGGGCTAATATTTTCTTTGTTTTATTATTATTTTAGGGCATTCCTAAATTAATAAGTGTTATGATGTAGCTATAGTACATGTCATAGGTCGTTCAAAAAATGGAGGACAAACTGATCATGATGATGTCGTTATAAATAGGGTTCTCAAAATAACCCAAACACTTTACATATTTATAGATGAATGGAATTTAAATTTTAGTTAGAATGGAATTTATAATAAAGTAGAGATAAAAGAAGAGATGACATATTAAGAGGAGAGAATAAAAAAATTAGGTATTCGCACATGTGTTAATTATATTTAATTTAGACCAAAGCCTTCAGTAAAACTATGCAATAATCCTAAGTAGGTCCTATGTTTTCATATTCACTAAACTACTAACATGTAAAGAAAAATCCTAGTCTAGTTCTCACCAAAGATTGTGGCACAAATTGGGTGTAATAAACATTAAAAGTAAACACGCATAGAATACATATACTCACATCAATGTATATGAAATCCTAATACATGGAAGAGAAGTGTAAATGTATATCTATCTACTCTTATAATGAAAGTGTTATGGACTAAAATTTCACCCTAGTCAAGCAAGGAGATTGTTCAAGGCTTCTTCCTGAAACTTTAGTCCAGCATGGGAACATCCCCAAGTTGTATGTTACCTATAGTGGGGCTAAACCTCTGAAGTAGGCTAGATTCCTCTTTGATGCTCATCTAAAACTAATTCTAAGCTAATGCTTCATAGGGAAAATGGATATAAAGGGGATAAGATCTCCTAAGGAAGCTAAGCAAGTGATGCACCAAATTTAAAAGGGAATATCCCATAAGCTTTAACCCATGCTAGATATGTAGGAGATAGTACTAGCTTAGACAACCTCAAGATCAAGCTAATTGCATAAGTATTTCATAGAAGAGGTTAAAATTAGAACACTAATCTAGACCTACAAGTAGCATTGAAAACCCCCTAAACTAGGTCAAAAAGGAGGACAATGGATGAAGAATATTCTCCTTCACACAATGCCTTAATGCACAACTCACCAAACTAGATCCAAGGCAAGAGATAGGCAAATAAAATCTCATATTGCATCAAGAGGTAATTTTTATAAATGTTTGACAGGGTTGAGCCTAATCAAGATGAGCATACTTTGTAGTATCCCAAAGAGTTTCCTATCTCCCAAAAGGATAAAAAGTCTAATATATGAGAACCCTTTTAAAGGAGAAGTGACCAAGATATATAGGAAAAAGGAGTCAGAGAGAAGGATGTGGGAGCATAACATCATAAAAAGAACACTTTGACCCAAGTAATTAATTGAACCTAAACTACGACGTGTTCTTTAGCCAATGAAAGCCTTGCCACCTTTTTGATCAATCAGGGCACTGCTTATGGCTTGTTGAGTGAGGAGATCTCCAAGGCTCTTAGGATGTATTGAATTCCCCTGGCTACAGTTCCCAACACTAGACCTCTTCTTTAATCTTCTATGCATCTTTCCACTTGGCTTCTACATAAGGACAAACTAAATTATTGATGGGTTTTACTCCATAATGGTGAAGAATCCCAAATCTCGAGAGTGTAGATCAAAATATTTTGGTTAATCAACTTCATATATTAACTAACTTTAAAGATTACATAAATAGAACTTGAGAAGCCTTACTACAACACATAATGCAAATGTGGGACAAAAATCCTAACTAACTAAAAATAAACTACACCCATGTGAGTACTAACATTGATGAGGACTAGAACGCTGATCTATGATAGGGGAAGGGGACTACTAGTTGAGGTTGTCTAAGCTAGGCCTCCTTGATCAAACTCTAGTACAACATGGGAACAATCCCAGGCTATGAGTGACCTATAGTGGGTTTAAACCTCAAGATTTGGCTGAATTCCTATTCGATGGTCACCTAAAACTAATGCTAAGCTAATGCTTCATAGGGAAAAGGGATATAAAGGGCATAAGGGCTCCTAAGGAAGTTAACTAAGAAATGCACCAAATTTAAAAGGGAAGCTCCCATAAGTTTGAACCTAGAAAAGATCTATAGAATATAGTAATATCTTACACAACCTCAAGATCGAGCTAATTAAATAAGTATTTCATAGAAGAGGTTCAGAGTAAAACACTAATCTAGACCTCCAAGTAGCATTTAAAACCCCCTAAATAAGGTTAGAAAGGAGGACAATAGATGAGGAAGATTCTCCTTCACACAATAACAACATGCACAACTCATCAAACTAGGTCTAAGGTAAGATATAGGCAAAGAAAGTCTCATATTACATCAAGAGGTAATTATTACAAATGCTTGGTAGGGTTAAGCCTAATGAAGCTGAGCATGCTTTGTAGTATCCCAAAGAGTTCCATGTCTCTTAAAAAGATAAAAAGTCTAAAATATGATAAAATTTTCAAAGGAGAAGAGACCAAGATATATAAGAGAAGGGAGTTAGAGAGAAGGATATGAAAGCATGCCATCAAAAAAATAAAACTTTGTCCCAGGTCATTAATTAAACCTAAGCTACCACATTTTTTCCTTGGATAATGAAAGCCTTGTCACCTTTTTGATCAATGAGGACACTTTTCATGGTTTTTTGAGTGATGAAATACCTAAGGCTCTAGGGATGTATTGAATTCCATTAGCTACAATTCCAAACACTAGACCTCTTCTTTGATCTTCTATGCATATTTCCACTTAGCTTCTGCATAAGGACAAAACCCTCACATCTATAAACCTAATTGAGCTTTGATTATGTATACTTTGGGTGGCTATCTATCAAGAGCATGGCTCAAGATGCTTCTTCATTGATTACATATAGTTTGACCTTATTTTGAGAACTGGACTTGGGTTTACTATAGAGGATAACCAATCTAAGATTATTGGTTTTCATATATACCATGTAGATGGTACTCTGCTCGATGCCTGGTCCCTTTTATAATAATTTACCACCCTTTTATCCTATATTAAGTCTAACAGACATAATTTACATCTATGAAGCTTTTCTAGCAATGCTTGGTCCATATGGTTTATCTTGGTTCAACTCAGGTCAAGCTCGAGCTCGGTTCCATGTATTTTTTTCCAGCTTGGGTCCATTCATTTTCTTTACTTGAGTCAAACTGATCCATTGACCTTATTAAAACATATCTTAGCTTGGTATTTTTTTCGTTAGCTATCAACAATGACTTAGATCCATGACTCTTTTAATTTCATTCACTCTGTCAGATCTACCAGGTACAAACAAACACAAGCCCTCATATCTATCTTTGAAATGTCAACTCTATCCCCACTTACCCCACATGTCAAATGTGAGTTTGATTTTAAGATCCATTGTTAGTCTACAACCTCATTCACTTACACCATGCGTCAACCTCTCAAGCCCTCTAACTATTTGACCCATATCACCCTATTAGATAAGGACATATGATCAAATGTGAAATTTGATCTTCTAGGACTCATTGTTTTAAGTCCATTGGCTAGTTCATGATCTTATAATTGGCATCCTCACTCCCATCAAATGATGTTTGTATGAATATCAAATGACATTTATGTGATCATCTTTGACATTCATGTGATAATCAAATTTAAGCTAAAAAGAGTTTGTTTTGCTCAAGCTTAAACTTAATGTTAGCATGAATGTCTTATGTTGTAGGTCCAACTTTGAAGGCCTATAATTTGAAGCATAAAAGTCTTGGAGGAACCAAATCTTTAGGAGATGTTCTTGAGGCCAAAAATATTAAACCCATCTAATCTACTAGTCTTAAGATCCTTCTAAGTGTGTCTAAAAAATAATCAATTTAACTAGTCCATTCATTCTTGCATGGCATCTTGATGACGGTCTAGTTTATTTGGCTAACTATTGGAAACTTAGTAAAATTTGACTATAGAGCCAATATTGAACATGCATAACTTCTACCATGCTTGGACGTATGGCCTAAAACTTAGTGCATATAAACTAGGGACCAAGTTGAATAAAATCATATGATCATTTTCTCTTTAAATTACCGCATGTATGAGATATGGCCTTATCAATATGCTCACCTGACTCTATTTGAGCTTCTTTAAAAATGGCTAAGTATGGAAACTTAGTAGATTTTGCTCAAGAGGCCAAATTTGGGTCTTTATATCTTTTGATGCACTTCAATGGATGACTATAAACTTGGTACATATGTTCTTGGGACTAATGTGAATAGACCCATATGACCAATTCTCCTTGACTCTTCTACACATGGAAATGATGGCATCAAAAATCTACCTACTCTAAATTTTTGCCACTAGACCTAAGTGTCTAGATGAACATAATGGAGAACCATTTGAATATCATGAGCTGTTTAAGTCATTTAAATCACTCTTGACACCCCATTTAGTCTCTGTAACTCTTTACCTATCCTTTTAAATTGACAAATTAGACTTTAAGTGAATTTAAAATATTTCAAAGCTTTGTTGGTAAAAATGAGATCCTTAAACCACTCATTCCATCCAAAACTTTTGTTCATTTGCTCATCCATTAAAAACCTGGTCCATAATGGGCATAATCTTGGTATGTGGGCCAAAAATGGCTAATAAGAAGAACAAAGTTAGTAATACTTACCTTCGAATAAAAAATCACTGAGCCTTAATCTTTCCCTTGGCCAAGGTTCTTTGCAAGAGGTTGTCATGGTATGTAAGGATGACAAGGATAAATAAACTCTAGCCTACACAACCTATCAATGCATCCAAGAGACTTCTCCACAAGACAAGATCCATATCTCTAAAGAAAGTATGAAATCCAAAGCTTATCCTCAAGTTGAATGGTAGATAAGCAGATGCACAATATATCTTACTTCTTCTTCTCTTCACTTAGAAATGGTGAAATCATTGTGTTTATATAGGCATATCTAACCCTAAAACCTTTCAAAAGTTTTGATTGACAAGGTTGACCCGAATGACCTAGTATTAAAATTGATAAAAAACTAACTAGATAATGAACTATGTCAGCCATAGCCAACCTAGTTCTTAGTAATATTTTATAAATAATAATAATACATGGTTGATGTGGTTGACATAGTCATGTAAACTTTTAAAAAAGGTTTTAGGTTAAGAAAAGGGACAATGAGGATGGAAAATGACTAGAAGAGGGTGCAAAATACGAGGCAAAACATAGGGGAATGGTTTTTAAGAGACACATGTGTAGATATCAAGTAGAAAAAAGGGATAACAATTTTGTAAAGTGCCAATGGTTTTCCCACCCCTTTCTTGATGCACTCTTTAAGGTGTACACTTAGAGAGATTGAGACTCGATGGGTTCCTATAAGATATAAAACATCAATAATTGATAAATTTTGAAAATATCATGTGTATACAACAACCACATAGTTGAATGCATATTTTTGACAAAAATAAATAAATAAAACTTTATCCATGCCAAACACTATTAATTTTAACAAAGTTTTTCTTATAAATACTACTAAAATATCGATTACACTCTTCTCTTTCTTAATATATATATTTTTATATTTTTATTACTTTTAAGGTAGCTATATTATCTTATTTATAAGTAAGTCTTTTTATAATGATATATGCCACAAATATACAAGTTCATCTTTGTTTATATCTATTTTAATTCATTTATTCAAATTGGAAAAAAAATATGGTCGTAAACTAGACCTAATTCTATACACATTCAAAAAAAATCTAATTTTTGATATATTTTGAGGTAGTTAGTGTGTGCACGGTCAGACATACATTTTTGATCTTAATTAAGAGTATACTGACTTATTAAATTAGTAAAAAAAATAATTCATTAAATAATTTATAAAAATATAGGTTGCAAACTAGATGATCTTACGTAGCTTTCTACCAAGGGATTTAAATAAAAATCAAGTGATGATAAAAAAATGGTGGGGCACACAGATAACTATCTAGTATGATTTTTATAAAAAATAATACCACCTCTTTGAATTTATGATATTTTCCCTAATTATACTATGGTTCATTACCCATACTTCCTAGTGATGAAGTTATACTTAATTTACTCTAGGATTGAGAACCTTAGGTTTCACAAAAGCATCATAAAATTGGACACTTCACACAGAAAGCTCCTTGTTTTAATAATTTCATTGCTAGTGTTAATATTTCAACACATCCTATTTATTCTCTTCCACATGATCCATATAATTTTTAAGACAAAAATTCTATGTTCATTGAATAATCCACAAAAATAAAATATAGTAGACCAACATGTCCCTGACCTATTACTATCTCTAAAGAACTCACTCTAACATAGCATGATAACTTTATCTTATTCTTTGACAAGTATCATATATCATTTACTTATTCATATAATGAAATGTAAGGTATTATCCTATCACCATCTTAAATAATATCATCACTTACACAAATTCCAAACCTATTAGAATAAAATAAAGAAACTTTCCAACTAAAATTTCTACCTTGTGTCATAAAGAAATCATTGAATGTTTGGATTCCAAACTCTTCAAACCTATCAAATACTTGGAATAAATAGCAGACATCATTCCCATTAATAAAAATGTCACCATGGTTATTTGTATATACATTGATTTTTGAAATCATAATTGAGTTTGTCTAAAATACAACTTTCCCTTACCTTCAATAGATGCTATAGTTGATTCCACTACTGGATATGAAATTTTATCACTTATGGATAGTTTCTTAGGGTATAACTAAAGTCACATAACTCCTAAAGACCAACATAAAACAATATTTAGTATAGAGTAGGGCACCTATTATTATGTCAAAATGCCTTTTGGCCTAAAAAAATGCTAGAACAACCTATCAACATGCAATGGCCCACATCTTCCATGATATTATACACAAGATAGCATAAACCTACATAGATGATCTCATTTCCAAATCTAAATGTTGTACAATGCAACTCACCAATTTAGCTATCATTTTTTATCGACTAATTACATATCAAGTTAGACTAAACCAATACAAATGTGTATTTTGAGTAGCATTTGGTAAACTTATAGGGTTCTTAGTCTCTCTTCTAGGCATTGATATCAATCTGGCCAAAATGAATGCCATCATCAACATGCCTATACCTCCCTCCATTCCCGACATACATACTTACCTTGGAAAACTTGATACAATTTGCTGGTTTATCCTAGAAATAGATTACCATATATACTCTATCAATTCATTTATCAAAAGGGTAATGCTCTATAATGGAAATATTCATGAAAAAAATCTTTCAATAATATGAAGGAATCTTTGATCCATCCTCCTACTATTCAACCACCTTCAAACGACTACCCATTAATTATATATACTTCCTCTACCCCCATATCAATTGAGGCAATTATTGACCAATAATATTATACTAGTAGAGAGTATTCTATCTATTACATTAATCGAGGACTCATGGATTATGAAAAAAACTATACCAATGTAGAATGTGATTGCCTTGCTATATATTTTACAGCTAAAAAACATCATCATTATATGTTATATCGAACCACTTATGTCAATTTTCATTATAATCTACTTCATTATTTCTTCTCCAAATCATTATTACATGGAGATAGAATTGTCAAACATATGGTCACATTGATGTAATTCGATATTCGCATTATTACATAAAAATATGTCAAAGGAAATGTCATATCAAGTTAGTAGTATAACTAATTCCACCAAATTTTCCACACCTTACCATCCTCAATGTAATGGTTAAGTTGAGGCTACTAACAAAATTATAAATAAAATATTAAAAAAAAATATTCGATTAATTTGTAATAATCGGCACATTCATTTATATCCCGCACAATGGGCTTATTATACTAGCATACATCCTTGAATACATAAAAGGACTTTTAAGTTAGCATTCCAATTAACTTTTGATGTTAGTAATAACATGGTTGAATATGAAGCTCTAAAATTAGGCATGAAAGCCACCATTGACTTCGATATCACATATTTAGATGCCTTGGGTGACTCATAACTTATTTGTCCCTAGGTTAGTGTTGATTATCAATGCAAAATAAAAAACTTAATCACATATCATCATATGGATACTACAATTACCAAATAATGTAATTTTTTTAGCATTAAAAAAATTTCAAGAGATCAAAATTCCATAACTAATTTCTTTCTTCATCTCATTTTATTTCACCCTCATCAAGTACATAATGATTCCTAATTTCTTATCCAAATCATAAAATAAACTAATTCTATAAAACTAAATGATTTTATATTCTATCACATTAAAGTTTTCCCTATTTGACAAAGCCCATGGTATAAAAACATAATTCAATTTATTGAACATCAAACTTACCCTCTAAACACACATTCTCATGAAAAGACCTGAATACATAAAAAAGCTTTCAAGTATGTGTTTTGATAAAACACCTTTATTACCATAAAACAAAAGAAATGGTACTTTGTTGTGTAATGCAATACGTGGTACTTACTCTCTTAGAGCAAGCACATGAGAGCATTTGCATTGGTCAATATAGTGTACATTTGACATCCTTCAAATTCTTGCATATGGGTTACTTTTGGCCTACTCTACAAAAATATGCTATTAATTTTACTTAAAAGTGTAAGCCTTGTCAACTCCATGATGATTTAATACAATCACCACCAATTGAGCTCCAAATAGTGGAGTCTCCTTGGTCATTATCTATGTTAGGATTAGACCTTATTGGTAAATTACCTCAATCACAAGATGAACATGTATTTATTATTACTTCTACCAAATAGTTTACCAAATGGGTAGAAATAATGCCTTTTGTTAATTTCATAGGAACTATTTTTTCAAAATTTATCCTTAACAAAATAATTTATCATTTTAAAGTTCCCCATACCATCATCTTTGATAATGGTGGAAATTTAAAAAACAAATATAGGAAACAATTATGTGCTAAATTTAAAATTTCCACCATATTTTCCACACCTTACCATCTCAATGTAATGGTTAAGTTGAGGCTAATAAAAAAATTATAAATAAAATATTAAAAAAGACTATTTGATTAATTTTTAATGATTGGTACCTTCATTTATATCCCACACCATGGGCTTATTATACTAGCCTACATACTGCCACTGGGGAAACATCATTCTCACTTGTATATGGTTCTGAATTAGTATTACCATTAGAAGTTGAAGTCCCATCTTTAAGAATATCTCTTCATTGTAAAATTATGGATAAATAATTACATGCATCTTGTCTTCATGCTTTATATTTTCTTTATGAACACCATTTGGCTATTTTGCAACATAACTACTAATACAAGGCTTACATTTCTAAACAACATATTAAAAATGTCAAAGTTTAAACATTTAATGTTGGTGATCTAGTCCTCAAATTAGATTATAAACAAAATAAAGAATGAAAATATGCCCAAAAATGGTGGGGCCCTTTCTTAATCAAAGACATCCTTAGTCTTAGTACTTATCGTCTACCAACTAATGAAGGTCATGTCTTCAAAGAACCTACTATTGCAAAAAATTTAAACACATATTTTTATTAAGTATCTTCCTTATTTTCATTATTCTATATGTTGTAACTACTAATACTTCTTATATGATTTTTCCAATGATCTCTCCTTTTCAGCCATTTATTCTATACACAAATCTTAGTCCCCTTCTTCACTCTTTGGGTTTCTATTTATTACTTTCATTTAATTCATGAGTTGCATTGTAATTCTATAGATAGGACCCAATTTTCCTCATTAATATCTTTTATTTCATACATCCATTTTTAATTATTTTTTTTGGTCATAAGTTTGTTATTTTACAACATTTTATGTTTACTCTCTTCTTTATTTTATGAGATAGATCCCATCTCCCATCTATATATAGGGTGAGGGGCAATGCCATTTTCATACTTTTCACCTACTTAAGTTTATGTTTTATGAGTTACAGTGTAAGAGCATTGATAGAAATACGCTGTCCTTATAACATCTATATATTCCTTCAAACCTTTTTGTTAACTGAGTGTTCTTTTTAGAATGTTAAGAAATGGTTAAAAGTTTGTGATTCCATATTCTCAACCTCGATCTTGTTTATTTTGTGGATAAAAATTGCACAATCAATTATGTTAGCATGTTTTCCTACACTTACATATGTTCTTATGATATGGAATCATATTTAATTATCATTGTATCCCTTTCACTTTGTCACATTTTTTGCAATTTGAGGTAATTTAAATTATTTCATGTTCACTTCCCCTTGTCTCACTTACTTCTATTCCACTTTGGACAAAACAAGGTCAAAGTCAAGATAGAAATTTTATTTAATATGGTTAAAAAGGACTGTTGGGCACCATGCTCTTTAAGTCCTCCTTCATAATAACTAGATTTGATGTTTTCAAATGACAGTCATTTTTAACACCCATGTTTGGTTCTCTGAATATGTATGGAGGAGGAATATAAAAATCCATTAAAAATATAAAAGAGAAATGATTTGAAACAAAAGATAATGAATAAAAGGCAACATAAAATCCAAAAGTTAACATCAAACAAAAAAACATGATTTATAGTACATTTATTCTTAATGAAAACTCAAACTCCATAGTTGGCCTCATAATAGAGTCAAGATCCATTGGGATGTAGTAAGTTAGTAGATTGGGAAAGAGGACTTTAAACTTATCTACAACTCTACCTACTTTCTCATGCTAGTACTCAATCTTGACAGTAGACCGATGGATCTATAAGGGGATCTAAGGAATGTGGAATGTGTTGTGGGAAGGTAGGTCCATTTCACTTTTCATGCATATAGCCTTCATGGGATGATATTCATACTTCATTAGATAACCCAATATTTTTGTGGTTAGGAGAATTTCTTCAGAGTCCTTAAGGTCAAAAGTTCTCTTATTTTGACAAACTTAATTTTAGTGTATTGACTTCGATAAAGATTTTATGTATCTTGATTTTTACTACATTTCCCCAACCACCCATTTCATTTCTCTCCATTGATAGGTATGTTTCATTCTATGTTTGTTTTCCCACTTCTATATTCCCTCTTTTTCACATCTTACAACATGCTAACATCGCCTTGTTTTTGTTTTATCTATCTTAAGGACAAAACAATATGATTGAGTGACTATGGATTATTTTATTTACACCATTGATTTACATTTTGTAGGTCTTCTAAAAGTTTATGTGTGGCAAGGTGGTAGTGATCTTTAGGTGGTGTGTTTTTAAATTTTATTTTCATTCCCTTTTCAAAATACACAAGAAATACATATAGTATAATTTGTCATTTAATTGTGATCAACCTTATGTAGTTATAATTCCTTGTAAAGGGTATAAAAATGTAATTAATGAATAAAACATTTATATATTAATACTAATATGTACAATATATGAAACTGTATGATATAATTATATAGTAATATAATATTATCACTTGGCACTGCTTCTTTTCTTTTTTCTTTTTTATGTTTTTAGGAAGAAAGAAGAAAGAGTGGTTGTATAAATATGAACATGTTGATCAGATTTATAAAATTATGAAAATAATTCACCTCATATCCCAAATCCCTGAAAACTTAAACACAAGCATGGAAAATGTGATGGAAATCATAAGGAGTGAATCCATAATCATAGGAAATGACTCCACATAAGTACTTGCCTACTTTCTTAGGATATATGGATCAAATAATTTATTGTGCCTACTCACGGTGTTACCATACAAAAGATCAAAATGATAAAATATTTCTAGGTGAGTTGCATCATGATGGTGAGGGGAAATGATAGGATATTTTAGGGGATAGACTCAAAGATGTTAGAGGTGGTACACATGAAAAGTTTAGTGGCTTGTCAAGGTTTGACGAGGATGTCATGAGAGATGATTTGATTGTAATAGGGTTCAATGTCCAATGTGTAGTTCAAATTAATGCTACACTATTGTTGATTTGGAGATAAGACATTAAAATTTACTATAATATATAAATTTTTGATGAGAATTAACATAAAACCAAAATTTTATGTTGATATTGCCCTAAAAAATTTCATATTAATAATTTATTTCAAGATGCCCCATGTTTACTGCCAAAATTTGTTGGAGCTAGCAATATTGGATTTTAATATTTTACAATCTCAACACCAGATCGAACTGAAACTAGTATCCACGTGAGTATTAACCATAGTAAACATGTATCTATGTTAAATTAAAATTTAGATGAAAATTAAATGAATTTTTTTATGATAGATGGTGGAAAAATTTGAGCATAATTCAATTGGATTTATTTCATCTTTGCCATGTGGAATTTTATTTTTAGTGGGTTTTTGCATTGTATGAGTTGATAGTGTTTACCATAGCATTGATAAGGTAATCAATTATAGATGGTATTATTTATTTATATTGATTCTTTGATTGATTTTATAACTACTTATTTGTTTTGATTCCAGATGGGAGATGTCTGTCATAGAAAACCTTCCAAATTATATGAAAACTAGTTTCAATTTTGTATACCAGATACGTAAGGAAATTTCTAGTGAAGTTGAGAAGAAACATGGTCCCTTTGTTCATAAATACATTCAAGATTGTGTAATCACTCTTATTTTTACTATGCATTATAATTTTATTGAAACCTACTAGTATATAATATTAATAATGTATATTTAATAATTTATTCATGTTTTATTAAAGATAATTTAAATATTATTTTTTCATGAGATATGACTAAATTATCTTAATTTACCATGTATTAGACCAAATTAGTATGAATGATAAAAATGTCAACATATACTTTTTATGTTTAAAAATAGTTTAAAATTATGAGTTATTGCGTTTCTATCATATTTTATATTTACATAAAGACTTCATATTTACTACATTTTATTTCATAGGAAATATTTATTTATTATAAATTTAGTTATATCAAAATATTTATAGTTAATTTTTATATTATTATTTATCATAGTGTGTAAAACATTTGAGACAAATGCAAGATTATAATATTGCATAGATTGCATTCTTATGTGATACCTATGAGTTTGATATGTTAGTATTTGATTTAATTTTTTAATATTACTATTAACTTTAACCTATAAACATTATTTTTATGTTTCAATGTTTTTGAAAATTTTTGGTATGTTTTTTTTAGTGGGATAGGTACATTCTATCTTACTTGCAAGAAGCTAAATGAATAGCTTTTGATTGTATAGCAACACTTGATCAATATTTAGAGAATTTAATAACAAGTTCAGGGATGGTGGTGTTAATGATCCATTCATTGATATTAATGGACACTCTTTTATCTGAAAAGATTTTGGAGCAAATTGATTTTCCATCATCAAAGTTTTAAACTCTTGTAGCATTGGCTACTCGACTAGTCCATAACATGACAAATTTTGAGGTACTTAATATTTAGATTATGTTTTAGTTGCATTAAACATATTATTTATGTAATATATTATTATAGTGAAGGAAATTATTAAGTAATATATCTTCAAAAATTTTGAAGGATGAGAAAGCCCGTGGAGAGCTAGCTTCAAGCATACACTGTTATATGAAAGACAACCCCATTTCTACAATAGAAGATGATTTAATGTATATCACATCTCGTGTTAATTGTTGTCTAAAAGGGTTGAATAGGGAGTTTCTTAAATCCTTTGATATGCTAACTTGTTTCAAGAACTTATATTTCAATGCTGGCATGAGGGGTATATTTTTATTTTTCAAGGATACTGATGGTATAAGTGTTTCTCATCATGAAGGGATGAAGGATGCCATAATGAAAGTTCTAATGGAACCAATAATACCATAGCTTCAGAATATAGATTAGGAGACTAATTTGTGAAGTAACATGCTAAATATTATACTTGAGTGGCATAATAGCTTCAAAATGTTGATTAAGAAACTAGTTTACGAAGTGATATATTGATATCATATTTGAGATCCAATTGTTGGTGCACATTTTCCTATGTAAGCTTCTTATTTGTTATTATGAACTTAATGGATTTGGTTTAGGTTATTAAAATATACTTTGTTTCCTAAACAATATTTTTTTATATAAGCTATAATTGTAAATTATAATTAGTATTTGAGTCATCTCAAAATATATTATAATTCTCAATACTTAATGTATTAAATTCAAAAGATTTTTATTATTGATATTTTTATTTTATTTGTTTTCTACTATAAATTTTCGGTACCATGAATTTTATATAAAAAATTCAATTATTTATTTTACTCTTATATAATATCTATTTGTTTTAAAATGGATCCATATTTAAATAAGGTTCATGTAGTGGTATTTCCCTACCGATAAGTTGGAAACATATTGGAATTGTAGAAGACCTATTGAAATATACATAATGATTGTTTTGATAAAATGTCTTGAAGATATATAATATGAATTTAAAAAATTATATTTTTTTGGTGTAGATCCAAACCACATAAATTTTGGTATAATGTGGAAGCATAATGTAAGCACACAAACTATTTCAAAAAATATATAAATAAACCCAAATTATCATTTGTTGGAGTTTAAGTAAGTTATAATGGTAAAATGATGGATTTATTAAATTGATTTTATTTCATATTTATAAAAAAATAATGAAAATATCCATAAAATGCCTCACATGATTATGTTATACAAAGATAATCATTATGATATAAGCATGCACAGTCAACAATGTACTGAAATATAACTCAACAAGTAACAAGCAATGTACTAAAATTTCAGATTTAGGTGAATAAAAAATCGAAACTTTCTCTGTCTCTCTAAACATATGGAAATGTTTGATACATAAAAAAATACTCTATATTACAAATAAGCTAAAAATCTCTTCCATAGAACTCCTTCATATATAAATATGCAACTGGTACATGAGTTTAACCATAGGAATGAAACAAATATAGACAAAATAGATGGGTCTTACAAAGAACTTCTCATTGAGATTGATTAAGAGAGAAGAGTTGATCCTTTCCACTTAAAAATTCTATGTATTATAGCTTTGGATTCCCCGAGGCTCCTCCTCTACTCTTTCTTTTATTGATCTTCCAAAAAATTGAGCTTTGAGAGTGATATGGATCTCCTATCAAACACTCTAACTGATCTTCTCAAGAAAATCCACTCTAATACCATATCATAAATGACAATAGATCCCATGGATAATCATCCTAGACACCATGAATATAAAATATTCAGAGAAAGAGATTCACCAATAAAGACATTGTATTAATACATATAATATACAATGTATGTGTGAAACCAATAATGGTTGAATTAGAATATGACTCTCTAAAAGACTACATCTCCTCTAGCTCAAGAGATGGATCTAAGCTCTATTATTATCCAGATAAACACAAATTGTTCTTATATAGGAAAATTAAGATGTGAGTGAGAGATTATTATTAGTGGAGTGAAATGTGATTTCATTTTTCAGGTTTAACCTAACCCTTCTCACAAATGTGAGGATAACTGCCACATTAATTATGCATTTAATAATTATATGCACATAATAAATGACATATGGGTAACACATTTACCTAAGGTGGACTTACATCAGGTGTAAATATGACACACTCTAACACCTAGTATGCTCAAGAAAAATCAACATTTTAAATAGATTGTGTCACCATATTTCAAATCATCAATTATTACTCCCATAATAATACATACAAAAATCAGATAATCGAGGTTTATCATAGGTGCCTGATTATACTAATAGTGTATAAGACCACTCAAAAACTAATTTTGAATTTAATACATCTACATTTGGTGAGCATATATATGTTTCATGGGTCAGTCAATATGGTAAATATAAAAGAACCATCTATAAACACAAATCAATCATATAGTTATACCTAGAAACACATTGGCAAGTCCCTACAAGCTTAAGAAATCCTTTAACACTCTTTTGAGGCTTTATGACAAAGGATATCAAAAAATTTAAGGTCATGTACCCCAAAGTTTTGAATGATACTCAACAATGGTGGCTAATTTTGGCTTACATGCACCTTAAACCCTAAATCGATCGATTTAGCCTAAATTAACATTCTTTAGATTAAGAGTTAGGATCGCAAGGCTTGATTTAACCCAAATCACATCACTAGTTTCCCTAATTGACTAATTATCTCAATATGTGATGACACTGGGGCTAATTGAGCCCAAAATCACATTATATAGTCACAAATAGGTTCAACAAGCGTAAATTATCCCCAATTACCTTTGTGGCTCAACCTTATACCCTAAACCATAAATATAATACCCTATACCCTAAGCACTCAACCCTAAACCCTAAGTCATAAACCTTATAACATCATCCATCCTTATCCCAAAACTAGGGGAAAGTCTAATCCATATCCTTATCCAAGTCCTAAACCTAATCATCATTGTTAGTCTATCCAAGTCTATCCTAAGTCCACAATCACATCCTGATCATCCTAGTCCAACCCATCCCCCAATCACTCATCTCATCATTAGACAAGACATTGTGACATTGCATGTAGATACTTGTGTGTCTGTTACTTGTTTATTTTATTTGTTTTGTTTACATGCCTTTCATCATGTATATATCTTGTTTGTCTTATTATTTAGGCTTTATGAACAAGGATGACATGAGGTCATACATGGATAGAATAATGCTTATAAGTGCCCTCGATGATCTAAAGTTTGCCATTTGCCCATACACTTTTGCATGATGTCCTTTTGGTCATATTCATATCATAGGGCATACTACCAAGTGTTAGATTTATCATATTGCTTAGACTATAATGAGCTTTATGAAAGTTATGATTGCTTGATCATCCACACCCTCATCATTCATCTAATCATCTCATCATCCCTCTTCTTCATCGCTAATATACTCTTCTTAACCCATCTGACTAACATACAATCTTCTAATCTTCAACTCATCATCTACATCATTATCCTATAATCACTAACATCACCCTCTATTCAGTAATCCTCATCATCATCACCATCTTCTAGTCAGAACTACATCAGCCTAAGGTCTTTTTAGACTATGTAGAGAACACTTGGCCATGTTTTAATAGTTCAACCACTATCTATATAATCCATTCTCATCTCCTAGTCTTTTGGTCTCTAGATCACATCTTTTATTCTCTCTTATCTGTTTCATTATATTGATCGATTTAGCTTTGAGCTACACCCATCATCAATATTATCAAATCATCATCTTAGCTTAGCTCATAGCTCTCCCTTACATGCATCCTTGCTTGGGATACAGCTAAAGCTTGAGGCCTTTTAATCCTATAATTATCATGTTGTGATTTATTCCCCTTGAGGATCTGTTGACAACTATGAAATCCATCATCTTAAATCCTCGTGCACGTGTCTTTACCAGGGGCATCATCAATTTGTATCTCACTACTCATGTCGATCATATTATTCATCTTCTATCTCACACTTGGAATCCCATCCCCTCATATACCCATTGAATCCAAACCCTCATTTCTTATTTAGAGTGGCCATCCATCTCATTCTTCCCTGCATGTCCCCTTGTATCCCCTAACATCACATCTACTAACATTCATCCATGACATGGCTTTTATTTGAATAACCATTACTCCCTCCACTTAAATCACTCACAATACCCTTTCAAAGAGGGTCCAAATGTATGCTTATAAATTTTCTCGCTTATATTATAGTCAGTAATATTCTTATTAGTTGACACTAATTCCACTTAATCTAATTTATCCTACTAGTTTATCTACTTTTTAGTCATTTGTCTACTGTCCCCTTCTTCACATTTCATCATTATATTAACCTTATTCATCCCCACTAAATAATTAATTTATCCTAAATCCTCATTATCCTAATCTAACCGCACTTACCTATTATTTGGGAATTTTAAATTCCTAATGTCCTACCTACAAGCCTATGCCTAGGCTCTCCTACACCCCTAGTCCCTAATCACCCACCTAATCCCTATCTAATCGCCTATTTTAGATTAATTAATCCCTAATAAGATTATATAATTTGAGGATTATAGAATCCTCTCTATCATAATCCTTTGTCTCTATAAGCCTCTAAATCTATAGGCTTTTAAAGAATTTTAAATTCCTTGGATAATTCTTATCCATTGATCTCTTCAACCTAACTTCAAATCTCCACCATAGATAGTTCCCTCTTTCTATTTAAAGAGATCATCTCCTCCATGAAAGGCCAATATAATCTATCTAACTTCTCCATATCAATTTAGTCACTGAATCCTTCATCCAAAATCCTTATCATACCTTCATAATGTCACAAATATGAGTCAAGGTATATCAATCTAATCTCAATCTCTTTTTGTTTTGCTTTTTGTTTGATCACGGTGTAAGAAATTTAGCTTTAAGATCATAGTGTTGGTTTTGAATTATATCCATCCATTGTTATTTCGGTTCTAATGGCTCTATCGCTTTACCCAGTAGTTGGATATTTGAGTGTTTAAATTATGAAATTTAATACATAAAGCTCAAATTTTAACAACAGTGACATTTTAGGCATATAATAGAGCTAATCACAAGTAAAATAAACATAAATTATTGGTTAGATGTGTAAGGGTCACAATAAAACTTACATTACCATAATCACACATTTTTTCCTTGAATTAGAGATAAATGAGTAATCACAAACAAATGTGCCTAAAATTAGTTACATTTACCTTGGTTGTAACTAGATATGTTGTATTATATCTCTTTTGGCCAAGAAGGGACGTAATTGCAAGTAAACTTGGCATAAATGGGTGGTGAGGTGTGCATGGGTTACCAATATGAACTATACTTCCCCATGCATACCACTTTGACATGAATTCAATTTCAATTAGAGTGACCACCCACACATGTTTCTATTACATGTTGTTCATGTGTTTTCCATTGTATTACAAATGTTGTTGAATAGGATTTCCATTGAATTGTCACAAATAATATCCATGCATTTTTATTTTGGAAAAAAGTTAAAAATTTGTGAAGGGCGAATGTTTGTTGGGCTGCTTAATTTGTGAAAAAATTGCAAACATTGTGTTTCTTGACACTTTTTATGTTTGCGAAGATTGTGCTACATTAATTTTTTTACATTGTGTTTCTTAACATAATATATGTTTTTGAAGTTTGTAAAGCTTGTACAATTATTATTTTTCAATGTTTGTGAAGTTTTTAAACCTCAATTTTTATTGCTTCTATTGTTTACATGTGTTGTTCATGTTTATTATCTATGGGTGATGATGATAAAATTATGTTTAGCAGTTGACTATGGAGAACAACAATGGATAACTCGATTTTAGGTGAAATTAATTGAAATTTCATTAAGCTTATGATCCATTTATAGACTTAACGATAGATAATAAATAAAATTACTTTCATATATAATAAGTAAAATCAATTATAATACATTATCAAACTAAACATCTCTAATTTAATTACATTTATTAATAGCATTCTTTACTTATATAAGAAGTTAAATACATTTCATTTCATTATTTTATGTTAAAACAAAACTTAAACCATCCAAGGTGGAAAAATTGAGCTGTACCCTTCATTCTCTATATTCGAAGATAGGGGAGTCATTGTTGGTCCTTCAATGACTATGTCCTTAGTGAGATTTTCTATGATGTTAATAGAAAGAGGAGTGATACCACATAAACCAATTAGTGATTAAATGTTTATCATGTCATTCAATATCTAATGTTGTTCTGGTAGAGGGTTGAATTCCATGCTATAACTCCTTCACCTCTATAATTCTCTTCTGGCCTTCTTGAATAGCTTCTCTCATTTCTATTGCTCTCTCTTTTTCTCCTTTTTTTGCCTTTGTTGTATCTTCTCCTACTCCTTCATATGTCTTTTTCTTGCATTTTAAAGTTTTTAATTTTCCCTTATTTCCCTCTCAACTTGCCTAAAGGCTTTCTTATCACCAACATGTTGTTTCTACATTGCCTTCAATTCTTCATTTTATTTCTTGCGGGTCTCATGTTCTATAAAAAAATTGGTGATGCTTGTCTGATATGAGAATTTATGATTGACATCTTAGCTTGAGTGTAATTTTTACTATTTTTTTTATAATCTAACTTCGATAGGAAATTCAAAAATGCCAACATTGGTGTTTAACGCTCATTACCATATGCTTGCCTGCATTTATTGATTTCTATAATCTTCTCATTGGAATATATATTAATAGTTTCATCATCTATACTCCATTATCCATTTAGTACATAGTAATGAACTATTTTTGGTGGAATGAAAGGAGGTAGTGGTGACATTGACATAGTGACATCATTTTTAATAATTTCATAATTTAGGCCTAGATTTACTACTCCTGCCCTAAACCAATCAGATGGGATTAATTTCTTAAGTAAACTTAAACTATCTTAGTTGAAACTAAATGATGAATCTATTTCATTACATTGTAATTTAAATCCCCTTCACTATTAATGTCTATAACATTTGGATAATTTGTTTCATGTTCAACACTTTCTGCATTGGCAACATTTACTGCATTTACTATTTCACCTTCTTCACCTTAGAAAACATTACCTTCCTTCATTTTCTTCATCTTATCCATTGTAGCTTTAATGTCTTCCTTAGTTAGACCTATCAACCTCATAACCTTTTATTAAAGACTTACCTCATCCTCCTCCACATGAAACATTTCACTTAGATTCATATCATTAGATAGTGCCTCTAGGTCAAGGGGCCATATACCTATCTATAGAAATCTAGATTTCGTACTCTTTGTAGTTAGTGCCATCCTCATACTTATGGTACCCAAAGTGGCCAATTATTATCTCTTTATATTGAAACCATGGTACATATTCATCCATGCCATTATTTCATTATTGAAGTAGGATTTTAATGGACCAAAGACACTTACATCAAGTGGATGTAATTTGTGGCTAGTATGTGCGTGTAATATAAGGAGATATATCCCAAAAGCTCTAGCCTTTGCAATCATTGAAAGTGTGATATGTTTTCATGCCCATAAAAAATGATAAGATGTATATTACTAGGTGAAACTCCTCTATGTAAAAATCTAACAAAATGATTTATCCAATTCATGAGCAGTTCTTTTGTCATCCAAGCATGGGCTTGGGCAGCCATGCATGCACCTAATTGACATACAATAATGAAATTCTAAAATTAACTCTTTGATTTTAAGAGAAGGAATGTTTAGATTATTTTTCAAACTTCATTCATATTTACTAAAATAGTTATCCATTCTCTTCTCTTTGATATTATATCTGGCACACTCCTTACCCCTTTCTTAGAAATGACTCACATGTCACAATTCCTTCTAGCTTGTACCCTTGTCTCATCATAATTCCAAATTTTGTATGGCTCATAATTTAATTTAACATATAATGTTTTCAAGTTCTTATATATATTTCACATAATGGATGGCCTTGGCATGACAACCTTATCTCTACCTAGTCCTTTTGTTGTTCTCATAAACATATCAAGGTGCCTATTTTTGAATCCTTTCTATCATGATTTATCAAGTAGACCATCATTGAAAGTGTTGGGCATACTTTCACATATGTGGGCCAAGTGTGACTTCAAATGTGATATGTTCAACCCATGCCCCATGTCGATTAAGTCCTTGCGCAACTACAATATATCACTTTCTTATGCTATTGATATAATAATGGGTGGGCCCTTCTTATTAATAGATGTGATTCCTTTTATCTAATTCAATAAATTAATTTTTTTGATGCCCCACATAACCACTACTTCATTTATGGAGTAATTATTATGGTTCACATTTCGCATTGGACTTTCCATATCTTCCATTGTCCACTCCAACTGTAATTACACACATGCATTGGTAGTAACATTTGTATTGGCCTTTTTATCTACATGGTTGGCTGAGGGGTATATCGTATTCTTTAAAGTGGGTTGTAAAATGTTATTAACATATTCATCAACATATTTAGGAATTTTGAATCTTATGTTCTTCATAGTTGCACATGACCATTTTTAGATAAATTGCATCATCTTCTTCACATTCCTCACACCTAGTAATTACAATCAATAAATTATATAAGTAACCAAAAATATAATGGAAAACATAAGACAAAAAATGATCGAAAATAATGTTTTGATAATTTAAAGTGTGAATGAATAATACAACTAGAATAAATCACATAAACATATGACAAGCATAGTAATATGAGTTGAGAGAAGGATTTTGTTTAAGTACATCTGAATGAACATTTAATGGTATGTTAATTACATTATTAATTTTATTGGTATGTGAATGGAAACCTATGTGTATTATATGCACATACCAATAAAGTTAATTGTTACAAACATTCTTAATTTTGCTATAAAGATAACCATTTACTGGAATGCAGATGGAAACCTACATGGATTCCATTCCAACAAAGGCATTGAAGGCAAAATTATAATAAGAGGCATGATAAAAAAAATAACACAACTATGGGTTCATTAACAGGCAACACACCTCTATGTAATGTTTCATCACTCCTTTAACATACTAGTAAATGTTTAGTCAGATATGAAGGCATGATTAAAAAATTATGAACATAGAAGGCACAATAATAATAGTTTTCATCCCTACATTCAGCCAATTGAAACTCCTCTATGAAATCTTGCATGGTTGAGAAATTTTGTGTAGGTTCCATGGCCGTTTATGGGGACGAGGTATGTGAAAAAGGTAGGGAGAGATGTTTTTGGTGTAATTTTCTATTATTCCATTAACATACTAGTAAACATTTACTTAGATGTGAAGGCATGCAAAAAGTATATGGCAAAATAAAACACACTAAAAAACCTATGAACCTAAAAGGCACACAATAAAAAATAAGAACATACAAGGCAAAATAACTGTAACAACCATGAACAAATATAAATAACATGGAATGCTTATTTGTGGCACATAATGTGGCATTAACTTGCCATATTAATGGAGAAAATCCTATCAATCCATGTGGAAAATGGTGGCAGCTTCCATAATAATGACCCACACATCTACAATCCTGACATCAACCCAACATAAATGTGTCACTTATATAAATAACAAAGTAGAGTGAATGGAAAACATATGAGCCATTAGGTGTTTATAATTATGAATTAATAACATGTGAACTTGAATGCAAAAAGCATTTTGGTTTGATAGAAAACATTTAAAATATTACTGGTGTGTCAGTCTATAAACTACAAACTTCTAACCTATAACATGATCCTTTAAATATGTTGGTGCTTGAATGTCGACATGTGCTTACTGTTTAATTCGATTGTAACACTCTTTGAGAATAAAACTCTCTCTACAAATTAAAAAATGGCATTTCTATAGTTTTTTAATTTATATAAGATAATTTTATGTTCAAAATTTGAATTATCTATGAATGGTGAGGCTTAGGTGTGTATTGTCATTTAATTTTATAGGTGACACCAATAAATGGAGGTTGGTGGAGTCATATGTTGGATCCAAATGTTTGACTTTTAAATTTCATAGGATGTAAAAAAAATTAAGTGGATTAGATGTTGTGACTTTACTCTCATGTTTTTTATAGTTAGAGGTACAAAAATTAAATTAAAGGGCTCAATAAATTTATTGGGGTTGATGTTTTTAAAATGTTAACACTTCTAAAATACAAGTTAAGGATGCAATTTTTGAAATTTCTACCTTAGTTTGGATTTGATATTTATATCATTGAATAAAATATTTGTATTGTTGAATATGATATTTGTATTATTGAAAATGATATTTATTTAATTGAATAAGATATCTAATTTTTTGAATATGATGTAAATTTAATTTTTAATTATAGTGCATATTTATTTTGGAAGGGGACTAATAATTGTATACAAAAGTTGCTATTTTTAATATTAATTATTCAAAAAATGAATGGCCCAACATGAAAATGTTTAAGTGATTTTTACATCATCTAAACAACCCATGACACATAATCCATTATATATTATTATATCATGACCACGAAAAGGGGTCAGAACTAAAATGATAACCATCAGATCCCCTTCAACTTATGGTCCCCTTCCCCTATTCCATATAGGATTTATAAGGGTTTGACCTTAATTCTTGGTGCAATTTATATCATCTCATGATTTTTGTGTTTTTTCCATTTGGAAAACTAAGTTCTAGAGTTTTGAAATAAATGGAAGGCAAAGTATATTCTATGATGACCTGTGGAATTTTTTTGCTTTCTCCTTCCATAGATTATTATGATGTCAGTGTTGATTATAGGTGGAACTAAATTTTGAAGTTGTTGCTATAATTAAATTAGGTCTAATATTTTCTTTGTTTTATTATTATTTTAGGGCATTCCTAAATTAATAAGTGTTATGATGTAACTGTAGTACATGTCATAGGTGGTTCAAAAAATGGAAGATAAACTGATCATGATGATGTAGTTATAAATAGGGTTCTCAAAAGAACCTCAACACTTTACATATTTATAGATGATTGGAATTTAAATTTTAGTTAGAATGGAATTTATAATAAAAAAGAGATAAAAGAAGAGATAACATATTAAGAGGAGAGAATAAAAAAATTAGGTATTGGCACACGTGTTAATTATATTTAATTTAGACCAAAGCCTTCAGTAAAACTATGCAATAACCCTAACTAGGTCCTATGTTTTCATATTCACTAAACTAATAACGAGTAAAGAAAAAGCCTAGTCTAGTTCTCACCAAAGATTATGGCACAAATTGGGGGTAATAAACATTAAAAGTAAACATGCATAGAATACATATACTCACATCAATGTATATGAAATCCTAATACATGGAAGAGAAGTGCATATGCATATCTATCTACTCTTACAAAGAAAGTGTTATGGAATAAAATTTCACCCTAGTCAAGCAAGGAGATTGTTCAAGGCTTTTTCCTCAAACTTTAGTCCAACATGGGAACGTTCCCAAGTTATATTTTACCTATAGTGGGGCTAAACCTCTGAAGCAGGCTAGATTCCTCTATGATGCTCACCTAAAACTAATGCTAAGCTAATGCTTCATAGGGAAAATGGATATAAAGGGGATAAGATCTCCTAAGGAAGTTAAGCAAGCGATGCACCAAATTTAAAAGGGAATATCCCATAAGCTTTAACCCATCCTAGATATGTAGGAGATAGTACTAGCTTACACAACCTCAAGATCAAGCTAATTGCATAAGTATTTCATAGAAGATGTTAAAATTAGAACACTAATCTAGACCTACAAGTAGCATTGAAAACCCCCTAGACCAAGTCATAAAGGTGGACAATGGATGAATAATATTTTCCTTCACACAATGCCATCATGCACAACTCACCAAACTAGTTCCAAGGCAAGAGATAGGCAAATAAAGTCTCATATTGCATCAAGAGGTAATTTTTAGAAATGTTTGACAGGGTCGAGCCTAATCAAGATGAGCATACTTTGTAGTGTCCCAAAGAGTTTCCTATCTCCCAAAAAGATAAAAAGTCTAAAATATGAGAACCTTTTTAAAGGAGAAATGACCAAGATATATAGTAAAAAGGAGTTAGAGAGAAGGATGTGGGAGCACAACATCATAAAAGGAACACTTTGACTCAAGTCATTAATTGAACCTGAACTACCACATGTTCTTTAGCCAATGAAAGCCTTGCCACCTTTTTGATCAATCAGGACACTACTTGTGGCTTGTTGAGTGAGGATATCTCCAAGGCTCTTAGGATGTATTGAATTCCCCTAGCTACAGTTCCCAACACTAGACCTCTTCTTTGATCTTTTATGCATCTTTCCACTTGGCTTCTACATAAGGACAAACCCCTCACATCTATAAACCTAACTGAGCTTTGATTATTTATGATTTAGATAGTTATTTATTGAGAGCATGGGTCAAGATAGTCCTTCATTGAGTAGATATAAATACCCCTTATTTTGAGAACTGGACTAGGGTTTACTATTGAGGAAAACTAATCTAAGATTATTGGTTTTCCTATAGTCTATATAGATGGCACTTTGATCGATGCTTAGTCCCTTTTACAAAAAAATAATACCCTTTTGGTCTATATTAGGTCTAATAAACCTACTTTACCTCTATATATCTATAATAGAAATTCTTGGTCCATATAGTTTATCCTGGTTTAACTTGGGTTGAGTTCGTGCTTGGTTCCATGTATTTTCTGCTAGCTCAGGTCTATTCATTTGCTTTTCTTGAGTTGAATTGCTCCATAGACCTTAGTCAAAAATTTCTTGGCTCAGTCCTTTATTCATTAGCTATCGATATTGACTCAGATTCATGACCCTTTGAATTTCTTTTTCTCCATCAGATCTACTAGGTACAAACAAATGTGAGCCCTCGAATCTATCTTTAAAATGTTAACTTTGTCCCCACTTACGCCATCTGTCAAATGTGCATTTTATTTTCAAATCTAATGTCAATCTATATCCTTATACACTTATTCCATATGTTGACCTCTCAATACCTTTGATTGTTTAACCCATCTCAAACCATTGGATCAAGATGTATGATTAAATGTGAACTATTGATCTATTGGGACCCATTATTTGAAATCCAATGACTAGTTCACGAGTTTAAAATTGATGTCCTTGATCTCATCAAATGACATTCATGTGACCGTCATTAATGTTCATGTGATCATTAAATTTAAGATGAAAAATGTTGGTTTTGATTTATCTTAAACTTGAAGATAGTGTGAATGTCTTATGTTGCAAGTCCAACTTTAAAGGCCTATAACTTGAAGCGTAAAAGTCATGGAGGCACAAAATTTTAAATAGATGTTCTTAAGGCCAAGAAAAACAAACCCATTTGATCTAATCATCCCAATAGCCTTATAATTATGACTAAAAAATGTTCAAGTTAACTAGTCCATTCATTCCTACATGATGTTCTAACGATGGTCTATTTTAATGTGCTAAGTATGGGAAACTTAGCAAAATTTAATTGAGGAGCCAAGATTGAAAAATATAAATTCTATTGTGCTTAGATGCATGGAATAAAACTTAGTGCATAACAATTAGGGACCATTATGAACAAGACCATATGATTGTTTTCACCAAAAATTACCACATATGTGAGATATGGCCTTTGGTGGATGACCAAAAACTTGGTGCATCTATTCTTGTAACTAATGTGAACAGACCCATGTGACCAATTCTTCTTGATTCATCTACATGTGGTAATGATGGTTATAATAATCTTCCTACTCGTAATTTCTTCAACTAGACTCAAGTGTCTAGATGAATACAATGAAGATGACAAGGATAAATCAGCTCTAGGTTACACAACCTATCAATGCATCTAAAAGACTTATGTACAAGACAAGATCCATATATCTAAAGAAAGTATGAAATCATAAGCTTATCCTCAAGTTGAATGGTGGATAAGCAGATGTACAATATGTCTTATTACTTCTTCTCTTCTCTTAGAAATGGTGAAATGGTTGTGTTTATATAGGTAGATCTAACCCTAAAACCTTTCAAAAGTTTTGATTGATAAGGTCAACCTGATTGACCTAGTATTAAAATTGATAAAAAACTAACTAGATAATGAACTATGTCAGCCATGGCCAAGTTAGTTCTTAGTAAGGTTTTATAAATAATAATAATATAGGGTCTATGTGGTTGACATAGTCATGTAAACTTATAAAAAAGGTTTTAGGTCAAAGGAAAGGGGTAATGAAGATGGCAAATGACTAAAGGAGGGTGCAAAATATGAGGCAAAGCTTAGGGGAATGGTTTTTAAAAGACACATGTGTAGATATCAACTAGAAAAAGGGATAAAAATCTTATGAAGCACCAATGGTTTGCCCACCCCTTTCTTGATGCACTCTTTAAGGCGTATACTTAGAGAGATTGAGACTCGATGGGTTCTTATAAGATAGAAAACATCAATAATTCATAAAGTTTGAAAATATTATTTATATACAATAACCACACAGTTGAATGCATATTTTTGACTTAAAAACAAGCTTAAACTTCAGCCATGCTAAATACTATGAATTTTAACAACGTTTTTCTTAAAAATACTACTACGACATCGACTACATTCTTCTGCTTCTAGATATATATATATTTTTATATTTTTATTACTTTTAAGGTAGCTATCTTATCTTATTTATAAGTAAGTCTTTTTATAATGCTATATACCACAACTATACATGTTAATATTTGTTTATATATATTTTTATTCATTGATTCAAATTGAATAAAAATATATGGTTATAAACTAGACCTAATTCTATACACATTCAAAAAAATCTAATTTTTGATATATTTTGAGGTAGTTAGTGGGCACATGGTCAGACATACATTTTTGATCCTATTTAAGAGTATACTGACTTATTAAATTGGTAAATAAAACAATTAATTAATTAATTTACTAAAATATAGGTTTCAAACTAGATGATCTTACCTAGATTTATAAGAGGGGATTTAAATAAAAATCAAATGATGATAAAAAAATGGTGGGGCACATAGATAACTATCTAGCATGATTTTTCTAAAAAATAATACCACCTCTTCAAATTTATGATATTTTCCCTAATTATACTATGGTTCATTACCCATACTTCTTAGTGATGAAGTTATACTTAAATTACTCCAGGATTGAGAACCTTATGTTTCACGAAAGCATCATAAAATTGGACACTTCATGCAGAAAGCTCCTTGTTTTATTAATTTCATTACTAGTGTGGATATTTCAACATATCATATTTATTCTCTCCCTCATGCTCCATATCATTTTTAAGACAAAAATTATATGTTCATCAAATAATCCACAAAAATAGAATATAGTAGACCAACATGTCCTTGACCTAATACTATCTCTAAATAACTCACTCTAACATAACATGATAACTATAACTTATTCTTTAAGAAGTATCATGAATAATTTGCTTAGTCATATGAAGATATGTTAGGTATTAATCCTAGGACCATCGTAAATAATATCATCACTTACACAAATGCCAAACATACTAGACAAAAATAAAGAAACTTTCAACCTAAAATTTCTACCTTGTGTCATAAAGAAATCATTGAACTTCTGGATGCCAAATTCATCAAACCTATCAACTACTTAGAATATCAAACATAATTTCCATTAATAAAAATGTCACCATGGTTATTTATATATGCATTGATTTTTGAAATCATAACTTAGCTTGTCCAAAAGACAACTTTCCCTTACCTTCAATAGATGCTATAGTTGATTCCAATACCAGATATGAAATTTTATCACTCATGGATAGTTTCTTAGGCTATAACTAAATTCACATAACTCCAGAAGACCAACATAAAACAACATTTAGTATAGAGTAGGGCACCTATTATTATGTCAAAATGCCTTTCAGCCTAAAAAATGCTAGAATAACCTATCAACATGCAATGACCCACATCTTCCATGATATTATACATAAGATAGTGTAAAACTATGTAGATGATCTCATTTCTAGACATAAATGTTGTAAGATACACCTCACCAATCTAGCTATCATTTTTTTTATCAACTATTTACATATAGATTTAGACTTAACCAATACAAATGTGTATTTGGAGTAACATCTGGTAAAATTCTAGGGTTATCAGTCTCTCTTCGAGGCATTGATATCTATCTAGCCAAAAAAATGCCATCATAAACATGCCTATTCCTCGCTACATTCCTGACATACATACTTACCTCAGAAAACTTGGTACAATTTGATGGTTTGTCCTAGAAATGGCTTACCATATATACCCTGTCAATTCATTTATCAAAAGGGTAATGCTCTAGAATGGAATGATTCATGCAAAAAATCTTTCAATAATATAAAGGAATCTCTGATCCATCCTCTTACTATTCAACCACCTTCAAATGATTACCCCTTAATTACATATACCTCCTCTATGCCCATATCAATTCGGGTAACACTATCCCAATAATATTATACTGGTAGAGAGTATGTTATCAATTACATTAATCGAGGACTCATGGATTATGAAAACAATTACATTAAAGTAGAATGTGATTGCCATGGTATATATTTTATAACTAAAAAACATCATCATTATATGCTATATTGAACCACTTATGTCAACTTTCATTCTGATCTACTTCATTATTTATTCTCCACTTCATTATTACATGGAGTTATAATTATCAAACATATGGTCATATTGATGGAATTCGATCTTCACATTATTACATAAAAATATGTCAAAGGCCAAGTCATATCAAGTTAACATTATAACTAATTCCACCATATTTTCCACACCTTACCATCCTCAATGTAATGGTTAAGTTGAGGCTACTAACAAAATTCAAATTAAAATATTAAAAAAGACTATTTGATTAATTCATAATGATTGGCACATTCATTTATATCCTGCACAATGGGATTATTATACTAGCATACATCCTCAAATACATAAAAAGGCTTTTAAGTTAGCATTCCAATTAAATTTTGATGTCAGTAATAACATGGTTGAATATGAAGATCTAAAATTAGGCATGAAAGCCACCATTGACTTAGATATCACATATTTACATGCCTTGGGTGACTCCCAACTTATCTGTGCCTAGGTCAGTGGTGATTATCAATGCAAAATAAAAAATTTAATCACATATCATCAAATGGATACTACAGTTACCAATGAATTTGCTTCTTTTAGCAATAAACCAATTCCAAGAGATCAAAATTCCATAACTAATTCTCTTTTTTCATCCCATTTTATTTCACCCTCATCAAGTACATAATGATTCCTAATTTCTTATCGAAATCATAAAATAACTTGCTTCTATAAAACTAAATGATTTGATATTCTGTCACATTATAGTTATCCCTATTTGACAAAGCCCATGGTATAAAAAAATAATTCAATTTATTGAATATCAAACTTACCCTCCAAACATAGATTGTCATGAAAAAACTTGGATACATTAAAAAGCTTTTAAGTATGTGTTTTGATAAAACACCCTTTATTACCATAATAAAGAAGAAACCCTACTTCATTCTGTAATGCAATAAGGGATACTTAATCTATTGGAGGAAGCACATGGGGAATTTGCATTGGTAACTATAGTGGACATGCGACATCCTTCAAATGCTTGCATATGGGTTACTTTTGGCCTACTCTACAAAAATATGCTATTAATTTTACTTAAAAGTGTAAGCCTTGTCAACTCCATTATGATCTAATCCACTCACCACCAATTGAGCACCAAACAGTGGAGGCTCCTTAGTCATTGTCTATGTTTAGATTAGACCTTATTGGTAATTTAACTCGATCACAAGATGAACATGTTTTTATTATTACTTCTACCAAAAAGTTTACCAAATGGGTAGAGATAATGCCTCTTGTTAATTTCATAGGAACTAATTTTTAAAAATTTATCCATAACTAAATCATATATCATTTTAAAGTTCCCCATACCATCATCTTTTATAATGGTGGCAATTTTAAAAACAAATACAACAAATAATTATGTGCTAAATTTAAAATTTCCACCAAATTTTCCACACCTTACCATCCTCAATGTAATGGTTAAGTTGAGGCTAATAAAAAAAATTCTAAATAAAATATTATAAAAGACAATTTGATTAATTCTTAATGATTGGTACCTTCATTTATATCCTGTACCATGGGCTTATTTTACTAGCATACATACTGCCACTAAGGAAACATCATTCTAAATTTGTATATGGTTCTGAATTAGTATTACCATTAGAAGTTGAAGTTCCATCTTTATGAATATCTCTTCATTGTATAATTTTGGATGAATAATTACATGGAGCTTGTCTTCATGCTTTAGATTTTCTTTATGAACACTATTTGGCTAATTTACAATATAACTACTAATACAAGGCTTGCATTTGTAAGCAACATATTAAAAAGGTCAAAGTTTAAACATTTAATGTTGGTGATTTAGTCCTCAAATTAGATTATACACGTAATAAAGAATGAAAATATATCCTTCAAGGGATGATATTCATACTTCATTAGATAACCCAATATTTGTGGTTAGGAGAAGTTTTTCAGAGCCATTAAGGTAAAAATTTCTCTTATTTTGACAAACATAGTTTTAGTGTATTGACTTTGATAAAGAGTTTTTCTACCTTGTTATTTACTACATTTTCCCACCACTCATTTCATTTCTCCCCATTGATAGTTATTTTTCATTATAAGTCCATTTTCCCACTTTTATATTCCCTCTTGTTCACATCTTACAACATGTAAGCTCCTTTTCTTTCCATTATAGAATAGGGTCCTCCTTCATGAAGGAGAAAGTGGGAGGGTGAAGAAGTTCACCTTTCTTGTAGCTTAGGAAGACATCCTTCCAACTAGGGACCTTGAAAACTCTTGAGCTGAGAAGAGAGAGAGAATATCATAACTCTTATACACCAAGCTCAAGGAGCTAAGCTATGGATGCTTGATTCATTTCTTACACAATTAACCCTTCCTCTACTGGGAGAAGTTCTTGAACTACCTCAAAAAACACCTCCATTTTCATCTTTGTGTCCTCCTTGATTGATTTTCATGAGGGGAATGTGTAAGACTTGTCCACTTTCTCTTCTTCCTAAATGGGTGAGGGAGAGGGTGGTTTCATAAGAGGGGGTATGAAATAGTTAGGGTCATAAAAGAGGATCCAAGATGGAATATCTTCATGCTCTTGAGTGAGAATGGGTATAGGGGTAGGAGAGGACAAACTAATTGGCTCAAGATTGACATACTCTTTCTCCCATTGCTCAAACACTTTTTCAATGGATAATATACACCCTTTTATCTCTTGTTTCTCAACATGTGGGTATTCATCTTCTTCAATGGATGCCCAAACATTCCATAACTCCTGCAAGAAGATCTTTATCCTATCCATAACATGAATAGATAATTCTTGTCCAAGATTGAGCCCCTCCTTGATGTTCATGATTATTCTTTCTCAGTCCAATGTTACCTTTCTGAGTTTTGACAAGGATGGACTTTTACAAGATTGACTAGGGGGTTGATTAGGCACTCTTAGAGGTTGAGCTTGATTCTCTTGGAGGAGAAAGGGCACATAAGGTTGGTCCAAATGAGATTGATTCTATTCATAAGATATTAATATAGTATCTACATTTTGGATCATGTTCCTTATCATTGTTATATCCTCACACTTACAAGGTGACCATTGTTCTCCCTCATAAATTAACCATCTACTCTTGACTAACTAAAGAACACTCCTTTCCTTTTGCAGAACATAGATAGGGATAACTGATGAAAACTCTAAACCCTTACCAATTTCCCCTATCAACTCAATATAAACTGCTGATTCTTGCTTGACCCATAAGAAGGATGTAGCAGGGTAAGCTTGGTATTGATAAGAAGTAGAGTACTAATTTTAATGAAAAGGAGGCTGATTTTAGTCATATGCAAGGGTAGGAGGAGGACAAAGGCCATGATAGGGTTGATAGGATGTTTTAGCTCCAATTGTGGGAAACACATAAACATTATTTACCTAATAAGTGTGATGTTGAGGCAAAGGATAAGCATATTGATCAAAAGATGGTTGATTGTACATACTAGATTATGATGATTAGGTACTTGGACTGCTTAAACTAGTTGATAGATGCTCAGAGTCACCATTGATGTTTGTATAATGCCTCCAAAGGTTGATATATAGAATAACAACATCAAAAATTCTTCCACTTCTTTTGACCTTAGTCCCATCGGGCATGGCAAAAATCTTATGAACTAAAATTTCACCGTAGCAGAGCAAAGAGATTATTAGGCCTTCTTGTTCAAACTTTAGTCCAAAATTAGAACAACCCTAGGTTGCAGGTCACCTATAGTGGGGTTGAACCTCCAGATTAGGATGAATTTCTCTTTGATGCTCACCTAAAACTAATGCTAAGGTAATGCTTCATAGGAAAAATGAATAGAAAGAGGATAAGGCCTCCTAAGGAAGTTAACTAAATGATGCACCAAATTTAAAAGGGAATCTCCTATAAGCTTGAACCCATGCTAGATCTATAGGAGACAATACTAGCTTACACAACCTCAATATCAAGCTAATTACATAACTTTTTCATAGAAGAGGTTTAGAGTAGAATATTAATCTAGACCTAAAAGCAACATTGAAAACCCCCTAAACAAGGTTAGAAAGAAGGATAATGGATTAGGAGGATTTTCCTTCACACAATGAAATCATGCATAATTCACCAAACCAAATTCAAGGCAAGAGATAGATAAAGAAAGCCTCATATTTCATCAAAAGGTAGTTCTTACAAATGCTTGATAGGGTCAAGCCTAATCAAGATGAACATACTTTGTAGTATCCCAAAGAGTTCCCTATCTCCTAGAAAGATAAAATTCTAAAATGTGAGAACCTTTTCAAAGGAGAAGAGAAAAAGATACATAGGAGAAGGGAGTCAAAGATAAGAATATGGGAGCATGCCATTAGAAAAAGAACACTTTGTCTTAGGCCATTGATTAAACCTAAGATTCCGCATTTGCTCCTTAGACAATGAAAGCCTTGTCACCTTTTTGATCAATCAGGACACTGCTCATGGTTTGTTGAGTGAGGAAATACCCAAGGCTTTGAGGATGCATTAAATGACACTAGCTACAATTCCCAACACTAGACCTCTTCTTTGATCTTATATGTATCTTTCCACTTAGCTTCTACATAAGGACAAAACCCTCACATATAAAAGCCTAGCTAGGCTTTGATTATGTTTACTTTGGGTGGCTATCTATCGAGAGCATGGCTTGGGATGTTCCTTCATTTATTACATATAGTTGACCCTTATTTTGAGAACTGGACCTGGGTTTACCATAGAAGAAAACCAATATAAGATTATTGGTTTTCCTGTAGTCCATATAGATGGTGCTCTACTTGATGCTTGGTCCATTTTACATGTTACCACCCTTTTGGCCTATATTGGGTCTAAAAGACCTACTTTACCTCTACGGGGCTTTGTTAGTAATGGTTGGTCCATATGGTTTATCCTGGTTCAACTTAGGTCAACCTTGAGCTCAGTTTCATGTATTTTTCATTAGCTCAGGTCCATTCATTTGCTTTGCCTAAGTCAAGTTGCTCCATTAACCTTAGTAAAAAATGTCCCAGCTCGATACTTTATTCATTCACTATTGGCAATGACTCAAATCCATGACCCTTTGAATTTCATTCACTTTGTCAGATCTACCAAGTACAAACAAACATAAGCCCTTAGATCTATCTTTGAAATGTCAAATTTATCCTCACTTATCCCAAGTGTCAAATGTGCATTTGATTTCTAGATCCGTTATCAATTTGCAACCTCATGCACTTATGCCACATGTAAACCTCTCGATCCCTCTAACTATTTGACCCATATCACACTGTTAGATCAAGACATATGATCAAACATGAACTTTTGATCTGCCAGGACCCACTTATTAAAATCCAATGGCTAGTTCACGAGCATAAAATTGACATCCTCACTCTCATTAAATGGCATTTATATTAATATCAAATGATGTTCATATGATTGCCATTGATGTTTGAGTGATAGTCAAATTTAAGCTAAAAAGAGTTGGTTTTTCTCAAGATTAAGCTTGATGTTAGCATGAACATCTTATGTTGCAAGTCTAACTTTCAAGGCCTATAACTTGAAGCATAAAAGTCATGGAGGCACCCAATTTTTAGGAGATGTTCTTGAGGCCAAAAGGAATGAACCCATTTGATCTGATGGTCTTGGGATCCTTCAAAGTGTGTCTACAAAATTTTCAATTTAACTAATCCATTCATTTCTATATGACACCATGACGATGGTCTACTTCATTTGGCTAATTGTGGGAAACTTAGCGAAATCTGACTGAGGATCCAACATTGAACATGCATAACTTATACCATGCTCAAATTCATGGCTTGAAACTTTACATGTAACAACTAGGGACCAAGCTAAACAAAACCATATGATCATTTTATCTTTAAATTATCATACATGTGAGATATGGCTTTATCAATATGGTCACTTGGCTCTACGCGAGCTTCTTCAAAAATGGCTAAGTATGAAAATTTAGTAGATTTTACCCAAGAGGCCAACTTTGGGTCTTTATATCTTTTCATGCACTTCAATGGATGACTATAAAATTGGTGCACATGTTCTTGGGACTAATGTGAATAGACCCATATGACCAATTCTTCTTGACTCATCCACACATGGAAATGATGGCATCAATAATCTACCTACTCTAAATTTCTGCCACTAGACCTAAGTGTTTAGATGAACACAATGAAGAACCTAATGAATATCAGGAGCTTTTAGGTCATTCCAAGCACTCTTGACACCCCATTTAGTCTTTGTAACTCTTGACCTATCCTTATAAATTGAAAAATTACATTTTAAGTTGAACTTAAAGTGTTTTAAAATCCTTTTTGGTAAAAATTAGATCCTTAAACCACTCATTCCATCCATAACTTTTGTTCATATGCTCATCCATTAGCAACCTGGTTCATAATGGGCATAAGCTTGGTATGTGGGCCAAAAATGGATAATAAGAAGAATAAATTTATGAATACTTACCTTTGAATACGAACTCACCAAAAATTAATCTTTCCTTTGGCCAAGGTTCTTTACAAGAGGTTGTCATGGTATGTAAGGATGATGAGGATAAATAATATCTAGGCTACACAACCTATCAATACATCTAAAAGACTTCTCAATAAGCCAAGATCCATATCTCTAAATAAAGTATGAAATCCTAAGCTTATCCTCATGTTGAATGGTGTATAAGTAGATGCACAATCTATCTTCTTCTTCTCTTCTCTTATAAATGGTGAAATGATTATGTTTATATAGGTAGATTTGACCCTAAAACCTTTTGAAAGATTTGATTGACAAGGTCGACCCGATTGACTTAGTATTAAAATTGATAAAAAACTAACAAGATAATGAACTATGTCATCCATGGCTAACTTAGTTCTTAGTAAGCTTTTATAAAAAATAATTAAACAGGGTCGATGTGGTTGACATAAGCATGTAAACTTCTAAAAAAAGTTTTAGGTTAAGGAAAGGGATAATTAAGATGGAAAATGACTAGAGAAGGGTGAAAAACAGGAGGCAAAGCTTAGGGTAATATTTTTTAAGAGACACATGTGTAGATATCATGTACAAAAAAGGGATAACAATGTTATGAAGCACCAATGGTTTCCCCACCCCTTTCTTGATGCACTCTTTAAGGTGTACACTCATAGAGATTGAGACTCGATGGGTTCTTGTAAGATAGAAAACATCAATAATTGATAAAGTTTGAAAATATTATGTGTATAAAAAAACCACATAGTTGAATGCATATTTTTGAATAAAAAATAATAAGTAAACTTTAGCCATGATAAAAACTATGAATTTTAACAAAGTTTTCCCTAAGAATACTACAACAACATCAACTACACTCTTTTCTTTCTATATATATATATATATATATATATATATATATATCTTTTTATTTTTATTACTTTTAAGGTAACTATTTTATCTTATTTATAAGTAAATCTTTATATAATGCTATATGCCACAACAATACACGTTAATATTTATTTATATATATATTTTGATGCATTGATTCAAACTGAAAAAAATATATGGTTATAAAGTAGACCTAATTCTATACACATTAAAAAATATATAATTTTTCATATTTTTTGAGGTAGTTAGTGGGTGCATGGTTAGACATACATTTTTGATCTTATTTAAGAGTATACTGACCTATGAAATTAGTAAAAAAAATAATTCATTAATTAATTTATAAAAATATAGGTTGCAAACTAGATGATCTTACATAGCTTTCTACTAAGGGATTTAAATAAAAATCAAATGATGATAAAAGAATGGTGGGGAACACAAATAACTATCTAGTATGATTTTTCTAAAAAATAATACCACCTCTTTGAATATATGATATTTGTCCCGATTATACTATGGTTCATTACCCATACTTCCTAGTGATGAAGTTATACTTAAATTACTCCAGGATTGAGACCCTTAAGTTTCACGAAAGCATCACAAAATTGGACACTTCACACAAAAAGATCCTTGTTTTAATAATTTCATTGCTAGTGTGGATCTTTAAACATAACCTATTTATTCTCTCCCTCATGCTCCATATCATTTTTAAGACAAAAATTATATGTTCATTGAATAATCCACAAAAAGAAAATAAAGTTGACCAGCATGTCCCTGACCTATTATTATATCTAAAGAACTCACTCTAACATAACATGATAACTTTATCTTGTTCTTTCACAAGAAACATGAATAATTCACTTAGTCATATGAAGATATGTCAGGTATTGATCCTAGCACCATCATATATAATATCATCACTTACATAAATGCCAAACCTGTTAGACAAAAATAAAGAAACTTTTCACCTAAAATTTATACCTTGTATCATAAATAAATCATTGAAATTTTTGATGCCAAATTCATCAAAACTCTCACCTACTTGGAATAAATATCAAACATCATTCACGTTAATAAAAATGTCACCATGGATATTCATATATGCATTGATTTTTGAAATCATAACTGAGCTTGACCAAAAGACAACATTCCCCTACCTTCAATAAATGTTATAGTTGATTCCACTACTAGATATGAAATTTTATCACTTAAGGATAGTTTCTTAGGCTATAACTAAATTCACATAGCTCCTGAAGACCAACATACATCAACATTTAATATAGAGTAGGGTACCTATTGTTATGTCAAAATGTCTTTTAGAGTAAAAAATGATAGATCGACCTATCAACATGGAATAACCCACATCTTCCATGATATTATACACAAGATAGTGTAAACCTACGTAGATGAACTCATTGCCAAATCTAAATGTTGTACAATTCACCTCACCAATTTAGATATCTTTTTTTATCGATTAATTACATATCAAGTTAGACTTAACAATTACAAATGTGTATTTGGAATAATATCTAGTAAAATTTTAGGGTTATTAGTCTCTCTTTGAAGCATTGATATCGATCTAGCCAGAATAAATGACATCATCAACATGCCTATTCCTCAATCCATTCCTGACATACATACTTACCTTTGAAAACTTAGTATAATTTTATGGTTTGTCTTAGAAATGGCTTATCATATATACTTTATCAATTCATTTACTAAAAGGGTAATGCTCTAGAATGGAAAGATTCATGCCAAAAATATTTTGATAGTATGAAGGAATCTTTGATCCATCCTTTTACTATTCAACCACCTTCAAATGATTACCCCTTAATTATATACACCTCCTCTACCCCATATCAATTGGGGTAATGCTTTCCCAATAATATTATACTAGTAGAGAGTATGGTATCTGTTACATTAATAGAGGACTCATGAATTATGAAAAAAATTATACCAAAGTAGAATGTGATTGCCTTGCTATATATTTTATAGCTAAAATCCATCGTCATTATATTCTATATCGAACCACTTATGTCAATTTTCAATCTGATCTACTTCATTATTTATTCTCCAAATCATTATTACATGGAGATAGAATTGTCAAACATATGGTCATATTGATGGAATTTGATCTTCACATTATTACATAAAATATGTCAAAGGACAAGACATATCAAGTAAGCATTATAACTAATTCCACCAAATTTTCCAAACCTTACAATCCTCAATGTAATGGTTAAGTTGAGGCTACTAAAAAAATTCTAAATAAAATATTAAAAAAGGCAATTTGATTAATTCGTAACGATTGGCACATTCATTTATATCCCACACCATGGGCTTATTATACTAGAGTACATCCTCAAATACATAAAAAAGCTATTAAGTTAGCATTCCAATTAAATTTTGATGTTATTAATAACATGGTTGAATATGAAGCTCTAAAATTAGGCATGAAAGCCACCATTTACTTAGATATCACATATTTACATGCCTTGGGTGACTCCCAACTTATCTGTGCCTAGGTTAGTGGTGATTATCAATGCAAAATAAAAAATTTAATCACATATCATCAAATGGATACTACACTTACCAAGGAATTTGCTTCTTTTAGCATTAAACCAATTCCAAGAGATCAAAATTCCATAACTAATTCTCTTTCTTCATCTCATTTTATTTCACCCTCATCAAGTACATAATGATTCCTAATTTCTTATCCAAATCATAAAATAACTTGCTTCTATAAAACTAAATGATTTGTTATTCTATCACATTATAGTTATCCCAATTTAATAGAGCCCATGGTATACAAACTTAATTGAATTTATTGAATATCAAACTTACCCTCCAAACATAGATTCTCATGAAAAAACTTGAATACATAAAAAAGCTTTAAAGTATGTGTTTTGATAAAACACCCTTTATTACCATAATAAAGAAGAAACCCTACTTCATTGTGTAATGCACTAAGGGATAGTTACTCTCTTAGAGCAAGCACATGGGGGAATTTGGATTGGTCACTATAGTGGACATGCGACATCCTTCAAATGATTACATATGGGTTACTTTTGGCCTACTCTTCAAAAATATGCTATTAATTTTACTTAAAAGTGTAAGCCTTGTCAACTCCATTATGATCTAATCCACTCACCAACAATTGAGTCCCATCTTTATGATTATTTCTTCATTGTATAATTATGGATGCATAATTACATGGAGCTTGTCTTCATGCTTTAGATTTTATTTATGAACACCATTTGGCTACTTTGCAATATAACTACTAATACAAGGATTACATTTCTAAATAACATAGTAAAATGGTCAAAGTTTAAACATTTAATGTTGGTGATTTAGTCCTCAAATTAGATTATACACATAATAAAGAATGAAAATATGCCTAAAAATGGTGGGGCCCTTACTTAATCAAAGACATCCTTAGTCTTAGTACCTATCATCTACAAACTAATGAAGGTCATGTCTTTAATAACCCACTATTGCAAAAATTTTAAAGAAATATTTTTATTAAATATCTCCTTATTTTCATTATTCTATTTACTGTAACTACTATCACTTCTTATATGATTTTTCCAATGATCTCTCATTTTTAGCCATTTATTCTATACATAAATCTTAGTCCCCTTCTTCGATCTTTGGGTTTATATTTATTACTTTCATTTAATTCATGAATTGCATTGCAATACTGTAGATAGGATCCAATTTTTGTCATTAATATCTTTTATTTCATACATCCATTTTTAACACTTTTTTTTGGTCATAAGTTTTTTATTTTACAACATTTTATGTTTACTCTCTTCTTTCTTTTGTGAGATAGATCCCATCTCCCATATACATATATAGGGGGAGGGGCAATACCATTTTCATACTTTTCACCTACTTAGGTTTATGTTTTATGAGTTAAAGTGTAAAACCATTGATAGGACTAGGCTATCCTCATAAAATCAATATATTCCTTCAAACCTTTTTGTTAACTGAGTGTTCTTTTTAGAATGTTAAGAAATGGTTAAAAGTTTGTGATTTCATATTCTCAACCTCGATCTTGTTTATTTTGTGGATAAAACTTCCTCAATAAATTATGTTAGAATGTTTCCCTACACTTACATACATTCTTATGATATGGAATCATATTTAATTATCATTGTATCCCTTTCACTTTGTCACATTTTTTGTAATTTGAGGTAATTTAAATTGTTTCATGTTCACTTCCCCTTGTCTCCCTTACTTCCATTCCACTTTGGACAAAACAAGGTTGAAGTCAAGATAGAAGTTTTATTTAATATGGTTAAAAAGGACTCTTGGGCACCATGCTCTTTAAGTCCTCGTTCATAATAACCAGATTTAAAGTTTTCAAATGATAGTCATTTTTAACACCCATGTTTGGTTCTCTGAATATGTATGGAGGAGGAATATAAAAATCCATTAAAAATTCAAAAGAGAAATCATTTGAAACAAAAGAAAATGATTAAAAGGCAACATAAAATCCAAAAGTTAACATCAAACAAAAAAACATGATTTATAGTACATCTATTCTTAATGAAAACTCAAACTCCATAGTTGGCCTCATAATAGAGTCAAGATCCATTGGGGTGTAGTAAGTTAGTAGATTGGGATAGAGTACTTTTAAATTATCTACAACTCTATCTACTTTCTCATGCAAGTAATCAATCTTGACAGTAGACCGATAGATCTATAAGGGGCTCTAAGGAATGTGGAACGTGTTGTGGGAAGGTAGGTCCATTTCACTTTTCATGCATATAGCCTTCATGGGATGATATTCATACTTCATTAGATAACCCAAGATTTTTGTGGTTAGGAGAAGTTCTTCAGAGTCCTTAATGTCAAAATTTATCTTATTTTGACAAACTTAATTTTAGTGTATTAACTTTGATAAAGATTATATCTACCTTGATTTTTACTACATTTCCCCAACCTACCATTTCATTTCTCTCCATTTATAGGTACGTTTCATTATAAATCTATTTTCCCACATCTATATTCCCTCTTCCTCACATCTTACAACATGCTAACATCACCTTGTTTTTGTTTTATCTATCTTAAGGACAAAACAATATGATTGAGTGACTATGGATTATTTTATTTACACCAATGATTTACATTTTGTAGGTCTTCTAAAAGTTTTTGTGTGGCAAGGTGGTAGTGGTTTTTAGGTGGTGTGTTTTTATTTTTTATTTTCATTCCCTTTTCAAAATACACGTGAAATACATATAGTATAATTTGTCATTTAATTGTTATCAACATTATGTAGTTATAATTCCTTGTAAAGGGTATAAAAATGTAATTAATGAATAAAACATTTATATATTAATATTAATATGTACAATATATGAAACTGTATGATATAATTATATAATAATATCACTTGGCGCTGCTTCTTTTCATTTTTCATTTCTATGTTTATAAGAAGCAAGGAGAAAGAGTGGTTGAATAAATATGAACATGTTGATCAGATTTCTAAAATTATGAAAATAATTCACCTCATATCCAAAATCCCTAAGATCTATCAATAAACAATGCTGAAGGAAACTTAAACACAAGCATTGAAAATATGATGGAAATCATAAGGAGTGAATCCATAATCATAGGCAATGACTCCACATAAGTAAATGCCTACTTTCTCAGGATATATGGATCGAATAATTCATTGTGCCTACTCACGATGTTAGCATACAAAAGATCAAAATGACAAAATATTTCTAGGTGAGTTGCATCATGATGGTGAGGGGCAATGATAGGATATTTTAGGGGATAGAGTCAAAGATGTTAGAGGTGGTACACATGCAAATTTTAGTGTCTTGTCAAGGTTTGACGAGGACGTCATGAGAGATGATTTGATTGTAAAAGGGTTCCATGTCCAATGTGTAGTTCAAATTAATGCTACACTATTGTTGATTTGGAGATAAGACATTAAAGTCCAAGAGTCTATCTTTTAGCTTCCATTCATCCATGCTACTAATATATTAAAACCTTCAACAATAACATCCAACTTAAAATCATATGGAAATAACATACATAGACCCCTAGAATAAAGGGCATGGCCATACAAAACATGAAAATAGTGACATATTTCATGTTGAGTTTTGTAGTGATGATGAGGGCAACGTCAAGGAATTTTAGGTGATTTTTTACACTAAGGGGCATATAATGATATAATATTATATATTTTATAATAATGCAATATAATATTATCATTAATGGACATGTTACCATTTGGAATACAAGAAACTTTATTTGTGGAAATGTATAGATAACATTTGTCTCATATGATTTACACTTACACATGTGACTACCTTAAATTTTAAATTGGCAGTCAATGTAACATTACTCTAGAATGATACATGTAAGTTATTTCAAATCACAATGGTGACATCCTTGATTGGTTATTTTCTATTATTAAGGGTGAAGAAAGACATCATGAGAGTTGTTTTGATTGGAATAAGGGTCCATATCTCATATACGATTTGAATCAACGATCCAATGTCATTGATGTTGGGATAACACATTGAGGTCCCAAATTATATCTTGTAGCTTCCATTCATTCATGATGCCAATATTGAACACCAATGCTAGATTCAAGTCAACTTTTGGATTTATATGAAGAATCGGGGAGATATTTAATGTCTTGCATTGGGAAAAGACGTTTGATGGAAGTGTCTCGGTGGTGCTATGTGTGGCCGTATGTTGATCTTGTCTAGGGAAATAAAATCATAACTTAAATACGCTTGATAGATTCAGAGATTTAGGTAATGTATTAATTCCATGATGTTAAATGTTTGTTTTTTTAGTCTCAAATAAGGGGACGTTTTTAAGATCAGATAAGGTGTCATTTTTAAAATTAGATTGTGTGACATTTTGAAGTGTTTGTAATAGTCCATTAATTTTTGCTTGTGTTATTTATGGGGCATAATTACCATGGTCTCCCGTCTTACATAAATTATGGTGGGCAAGCTCTGGAAATGAGGTAAATAATAGTGCCATCACCATTATTTCATTGAGAAATCATGATACACATGTTGACGGCAATCTCATTCAAGAAGCTCTACCATTTTTTATGCTAACAGTCATATTAATTGTAATATGTTTAATGTTAACATGGAAAGGGATGCATAGCACTCAACGGTATTGCTTAGAGTCTTGCATGATCCTACTATCATAGTTAAATGTGTATCAAAGCATTAAAGAAGTGAAAGCACCGGTTAAATGCCATGTGATACCACCTCTTAGTTAAATCCGTATCTTCATATTATACCACCTCCTAGTTTAAAATATTGGATTTAAAAAGTTTAAAATTTAAATAGGTTGTTTGATTGGGAAATTTACATCGTGGGAAGTTGCACGAGGATGTTTTCATGGACATTTCAATTTTGGATTATTTTTGGTACAACCCATCATTACGATCAAAGGGACCAATTAATTTATATAAAATTACGATTAAAATTTTTCAAACGAACATTTATTTTATCATTGGCTTAAAATTTTGTGAAGTAAGACATGAATCAAAATGAATATGGGTCACTAAAATAAAACAAAAGGAAATTAATATAAAATGAAGGGCCATGTTGAAAGATGCATGGCTCATTAATGAGTAATCCAATGCCATTTCCCAAAAGGTTGGGTGGGCTTTACTCCATTAATGTGACAAATTAATGCTAACATGTGCATCACCAACAAACGTCCCTCCTTACCATTCTGCATACCTCCATCCCATAAATGGCCATGGAACTTACCTGAAATTTCTCAACTATGTCATGCTTTGTAGAGGAGTTTTCAATGATAGCATAGAGGTATGAAACATTTCATGCAGGTGTGTTGAATGTAACTAAACCCAAAACTATGTTTTTTTTAGTTTTTGGTGGGTGTTATTGTTATTGTATCTTATATATTCATGTTTTATTTGCATGCTTTCACATTTGAATAAAGGTTTAGTCCTATGTTAATGGAGGGATGAAACTTTATGTGTAGGTGTGTTTCCCGTAACTAAACCTTCAATCATGTTCTTTTTATTTTCATGTGCTTGTTATTGTTATTGTGCCTTCAATGTTAATCATTCATTTTGTGTGCCTTCACATCTGAGTAAATATTTAGTGGTATGTTAATGAAGTAAATGCATGTTTCGATGGAAATGGATTTGAAATTGGGATGAGAGAACTAAAAATTTCACCATCAAACATCTCTCCCTACCTTTTCACATACCTCCTCCCCCCAAATAGCCATGGAACCTACCTGATAATTCTAGAGCATGCAATGTTTCATAGAAGGATTTCCATCATTAGAAATGAGGAATGATTTTTTTTTTATTGTACTTTGTATGTTCAGAGATGTTTTTGCATGCCTTCACATGTGAGTAAACATTTACTTGTATGTTAATGGAGTGATTGAAACATTACACATAGATGTGTTGTATCTAACCAAACCAATAGTTGTGATCTTTTTTTATTTTCATGTGCTTGTTATTGTTATTTTTGCCTTCTATACTCATGATGGTTTTTACTACCTTCACATATAATTCAAAGTGCCATGTTGGAATACATGTGGCTCATTATTGTCAAATCCAATACAATTTTCCCAATGGTTTGCCAATAAAATATAATTAAAAGATGTAATTTTTTGAAAATTTTACATTAGCTTGGAGTTGATATATGTATTGTTGAATATATTATTTATATTGTTGAATATTATACTTAAATTATTAAATATGATATTTAATTTGTTTAATATGATGTAAGTATTGATTTTAATTTTAGTGCACATCTATTTTAGAAGGGGACCAATAATTGTAGACAAAAATTTCTATTTTTAATATCAATTATTCAAAAAATGAATGGTTCAACATGAAAATATTTAAGTGACTTTTACAATAGTGAAACAACCCATGGCACATAATCAAATATATATTAATATGTCATGACGAAGATAAGGGATCAAAACTACAATGATAACCATTGGACCCCCTTCAACTACTGGTCCCCTTCCCCTATTACCTATAGGATTTATAAGGGTTTGACCTTAATTCTTGGTGTAATTTATATCAACTCATGATTTTTGTGTTTTTTCCATTTGGAAAACCAAATTATTGATGGGTTTTAGCCCATAATGGTGAAGAAGCCCAAATTTTGAGAGTGCAAAGCAAAATATTTTGGTTAATCAACTTCATATATTAACTAACTTTAAAGATTACATAAATAGACTTTGAGAAGCCTTACTTAAACACATAATGCAAATGTGGGACTAAAAGCCTAACTAAATAAAAATAAACTACACCCATGTGAGTACTAACATTGATAAGGACTAGAACTTTGATCTATGATAGGGGAAGGGGAATAGTAGTTGAGATTGTCTAAGCTAGGCCTTCTTGATCAAACTTTAGTACAACATGGGAACAATCCCAGGTTGTGAGTCACCTATAGTGGGCTTAAACCTCTAGATTAGGCTGACTTCCTATTTGATGCTCACCTAAAACTAATGCTAAGATAATGCTTCATAGGGAAATGCGATAGAAAGGGGATAAGGGATCTTAAGGAAGTTAACTAAGTAACACACCAAATTTAAAGGGGAAGAACCCATAAGTTTGAACCTAGACTAGATCTATAGAAGATAGTAATATCTTACACAACCTCAAGATCAAGCTAATTGCATAAGTATTTCATAGAAGAGATTCAGAGTAAAACACTAATCTAGACCTGCAAGTAGCATTGAAAACCCCCTAAATATGGTCAAAAAGGAGGAAAATGGATGAGGAAGATTCTCCTTCACACAATACCATCATGCACAACTCACCAAACTAGGTCTAAGGCAAGAGATAGGCAAAGAAAGTCTCATATTACATCAAGAGGTAATTATTACAAATGCTTGGTAGGGTCAAGCCTAATGAAGCTGAGCATGCTTTGCAGTATCCCAAAGAGTTTCATGTCTCTTAAAAAGATAAAAAGTCTAAAATATGATAAAATTTTCAAAGGAGAAGAGACCAAGATATATAGGAGAAGGGAGTCAGAGAGAAGGATATGAAAGCATGCCATCAAAAAAATAAAACTTTGTCCTAGGTCATTAATTGAACCTGAGCTACCACATTTTTTCCTTAGATAATGAAAGCCTTGTCACCTTTTTGATCAATGAGGAAAATGCTCATGTTTTGTTGAGTGAGGAAATACCTAAGGCTCTAGGGATGCATTGAATGCCCTTAGCTACAATTCCCAACACTAGACCTCTTCTTTGATCTTCTATGCATATTTCCACTTGGCTTCTACATAAGGACAAAACCCCCACATCTATAAACCTGATTGAGCTTTGATTATGTATTCTTTTGGTGGATATCTATCAAGAGCATGGCTCAAGATGTTTCTTCATTGATTACATATAGTTTCACCTTATTTTGAGAACTGGACTTGGGTTTACTATAGAGGATAGCCAATCTAAGATTATTAATTTTCCTATAGTCCATGTAGATGGTACTTTGCTCGATGCCTGGTCTATTTTATAATAATTTACCACCCTTTTATCCTATATTAAGTCTAGCAAACCTAATTTACATCTATGAAGCTTTGCTATTAATGTTTGGTCCATATGGTTTATCCTGGTTCAACTCAGGGCAAGCTCGAGCTCGGTTCGATGTATTTTTTCTAGCTTGGGTCCATTCATTTGCTTTACTTGAGTCAAACTGATCCATTGACCTTATTAAAAATATCTTAGCATGGTATTTTTTTCATTAGCTATTAACAATGACTTAGATCCATGACCCTTTGAATTTCATTCACTCTATCAGATCTACCAGGTACAAACAAACACAAGCCCTCATATGTCAACTCTATCCCCACTTACCCCACATGTCAAATGTGTGTTTGATTTTAAGATCCATTGTTAGTCTACAACCTCATGCACTTACACCATGTGTCAACCTCTCGAGCCCTCTAACTATTTGACCCATATCACACTGTTGGATAAGGACATATGATCAAATGTGAATTTTGATCTTATAAGACTCATTGTTTGAAAGTCAATGGGTAGTTCACAATCTTAAATTGGCATCCTCACTCCCATCAAATGATGTTTGCATGACTATCAAATGGCATTCATGTGATCATCTTTGACATTTATGTGATTATCAAATTTAAGCTAAAAAGAGTTTGTTTTGCTCAAGCTTAAACGTAATGTTAGCATGATTGTCTTATGTTGTAGGTCCAACTTTAAAGGCCTATAATTTGAAGCATGAAAGTCCTAGAGGAACCAAATTTTTAGGAGATGTTCTTGAGGCCAAAAAGAATGAAACCATTTGATCTACTGGTCTTAGGAACCTTCTAAGTGTGTCTAAAAAATAATCAATTTAACTAATCCATTCATTCTTGCATGGCATCTTGACGATGGTCTAGTTTATTTGGCTAAGTATGGGAAACTTAGTAAAAGTTGACTATAGAGCCAACATTGAACATGCATGACTTCTACCGTGCTTAGACGTATGGCCTAAAACTTAGTGCATAGAAACTAGGGAACAAGTTGAATAAAATCATATGATCATTTTCTCTTTAAATTACCACAGGTGTGAGATATGGCCTTATCAATATGCTCACTTGGCTCTATTTGAGCTTCCTAAAAAATGGCTAATTATGGAAACTTAGCAGATTTTGCCCGAGAAGCCAACTTTGGGTCTTTATATCTTTTGATGCACTTCAACGGATGACTATAAACTTGGTACATATGTTCTTGGGACTAATGTGAATAGACCCATATGATCAATTCTTCTTGACTCGTCTACACATGGAAATGATGGCATCAACAATTTACCTACTCTAAATTTCTGCCACTAGACCTAAATGTCTAGATGAACATAATGAAGAACCATCTAAATACCAGGTGCTTTTAAAGTCATTTAAAGCACTCTTGACACCCCATTTAGTCTTTGTAACTCTTTACCTATCCTTTTAAATTGACAAATTACACTTTAAGTGAATTTAAAATATTTCAAAGCTTTGTTGGTAAAAATGAGATCCTTAAACCACTTATTCCATCCAAAACTTTTGTTCATCTGCTCATCCATTAAAAACCTGGTCCATAATGGGCATAATCTTGGTATGTGGGCAAAAAATGGCTAATAAGAAGAAAAAAGTTAGGAATACTTACCTTTGAACATGAACTCACTGAGCCTTAATCTTTCCCTTGGCAAAGGTTCTTTACAAGAGGTTGTCGTGGTATGTAAGGATGACAAGGATAAATCATCTCTAGCCTACACAACCTATCAATGCATCCAAAAGACTTCTCCACAAGACAAGATGCATATCTCTAAAGAAAGTATGCAATCTAAAGCTTATGCTCAACTTGAATGGTGGATAAGCAAATGCAAAATATATCTTACTTCTTCTTCTCTTCTCTTAGAAATGGTGAAATGATTATGTTTATATAGGCATATCTAACCCTAAAACCTTTCAAAAGTTTTGATTGACAAGGTCGACTTGAATGACCTAGTATTAAAAAATAACTAGATAATGAACTATGTCAGCCATATCCAACTTAGTTCTTAGTAATCTTTTATAAATAATAATAATATAGGGTCAATGTGGTTGACATAGTCATGTAAACTTTTAAAAAAGGTTTTAGGTTAAGGAAAGGGATAATGAGGATGGAAAATGACTAGAGGAGGGTGCAAAATAGGAGGCAAAACTTACAAGAATGGATTTTAAGAGACACGTGTAGATATTAATTAGAAAAAAGGGATAAAATTTTTGTGAAGGACCAATGGTTCGCCCACCTCTTTCTTGATGCACTCTTTAAGGTGTACACTTAGAGAGATTGAGACTTGATGGGTTCCTATAAGATAGAAAATATCAATAATTGATAAAGTTTGAAAATATTATGTGTATACAAAAACCACATAGTTGAATGCATATTTTTGACAAAAATAAATAAATTAAACTTTATCCATGCTAAACACTATGAATTTTAACAAAGTTTTTCTTAAAAATACTACTACAACATCAACTACACTCTTCTCTTTCTATATATATATATATATATATATATATATATATATATATATATATATATATATATATATATATATATATATATATATATATATATATATATATATATTTATTACTTTTAAGGTAGCTATCTTATCTTATTTATAAGTAAGTCTTTTTATAATGCTATATGGCACAACTATACATTTTCATCTTTGTTTATATATATTTTAATTCATTGATTCAAATTGAAAAAAAATTATGGTCATAAACTAGACCTAATTCTATACACATTCAAAAAAAATCTAATTTTTGATATATTTTGAAGTAGTTAGTGGGTGCACGGTCAAACATACATTTTTGATCTTAATTAAGAGTATACTGACTTATTCAATTAGTAAAAAAAATAATTCATTAACTAATTTATAAAAATATAGGTTGCAATCTAGATGATCTTACCTAGGTTTCTACCAAATAATTTAAATAAAAATCAAGTGATGATAAAAAAATTATGAGGCACACATATAACTATCTTGTATGATTTTTATAAAAAATAATACCACCTCTTTGAATTTATGATATTTTTCCTAATTATACTATGGTTCATTACCCATACTTCTTAGTGATGAAGTTATACTTAATTTACTCTAGGATTGAGAACCATAGGTTTCACAAAAGCATCATAAAATTGGACACTTCACATGAAAAGCTCCTTGTTTTAATAATTTCATTGCTAGTGTGGATCTTTCAACATATCCTATTTATTCTCTCCCTAATTCTCCATATAATTTTTAAGACAAAAATTCTATGTTCATCGAATAATCAACAAAAATAAAATATAGTAGACCAACATGTCCCTGACCTATTACTATCTCTAAAGAACTCACTCTAACATAGCATGATAACTTTATCTTATTCTTTGACAAGTATCATAAATCATTTACTTAGTTATATGAAGACATGTCAGGTATTGATCCTAGCACCATCGTAGATAGTGTCATCACTTACACAAATTCCAAACCTGTTGGAAAAAAATAAAGAAACTTTCCACTTAAAATTTCTACCTTGTGTCATAAATAAATCATTGAACGTTTGGATGCCAAATTCTTCAAACCTGTCAACTACTTGGAATAAATATCAAACGTCATTCCCATTAATAAAAATGCCACCATGGTTATTCGTATATGCATTGATTTTTGAAATCATAACTTATTTTTTAGATTCTCAAATAAGGGGGCATTTTTAAGATTAGATAAGGTGTCATTTTTAAAATTAGATTGTGTGACATTTTGAAGTGTTTGTAACAGTCCATTAATTTGTGCTTGTGTTATTTCTATGGAAACATTACCGTGGTCTTCTATCTTACATAAATTATGGTGGGCAAGCTCTGGCAATGAAGTAAACAATAGGGCCATCACCATTATTTCATTGAGAAAATCATGATACACACGTTGATGGCAATCTCTTTCAAGAAGTTGTGCCATTTTTTTCACTAACAGTCGTATTAATTGTAAGATGTTTAATGTTAACTTGGAAAGGGATGCATAGCACTCAATGGTATTGCTCAGAGTCTTGCATGATCCTACTGTTGTAATTAAATCCATATCAAAGCATTAAAGGGAAAGGACCAGTTAAATGCCATGTGATACCACCTCTTAGTTAAATCCATATCTTCATATTATACCACCTCCTAGTTTAAAATATTGGATTTAAATAGTTTAAAATTTAAATAGGTTGTTCGATTGGGAAATTTACATCATGGGAAGTTGCACAGAGATGTTTTGGTGGACATTTCAATTTTTGATTATTTTTGGTACAACCCATCATTACGATCAAAGGGACTAATTAATTTATATAAAATTAGTAATAAAATTTTTCAAATGAACATATTATTTTATCATTGGCTTAAAATTTTGTGAAGTAAGACACGAACTGAAATTAATATGGGTCACTAATATAAAACGGAAGGACATTAATATAAAATCAAGGGCTATGTTGAAAGATTCATGGCTCATTAATGTGAAAACCAATGCCATTTCCTAAATGGTTGGGCGGGCTTTACTCCATTAATGTGACAAATTAATGATGACATGTGCACCACCAATAAATGTCTCTCCTTACCTTTCTACATACCTCCTTCCCATAAATGGCCATGGAACTTACCTAAAATTTCTCAACTATGTCATGTTTTGTAGAGGATTTTTCATTGATAGAATAGAGGTATGAAACATTTCATGCAGGTGTGTTGAATGTAACTAAACCCAAAACTGTGTTTTTTTTTTTTTTTTCTGGTGGGTGTTATTGTTATTGTGTCTTCTATGTTCATGTTTTATTTGCATGCTTTCACATTTGAGTAAAGGTTTAGTCCTATGTTAATTGAGGGATGAAACTTTATGTGTAGGTGTGTTGCCCATAACTGAACCTTCAGTCATGTTCTTTTTATTTTCATGTGGTTGTTATTGTGCCTTCTATGTTCATCATTATTTTTGTGGGCCTTCACATCTGAGTAAATGTTTAGTGGTATGTTAATGAAGTAAATTCATGTTTGGATGGAAATGGATTTGAAATTGGGATGGAAGAATTAACAATGTCACCATCAAACATCTCTCCCTACCTTTTCACATACCTCCTCTCCCCAAATAGCCATGGAACCTACCTGAGAGTTCTAAAGCATGCAATGTTTCATAGAAGAATTTCCATCATTACAAAGGAGGAATGATTTTTTTGTTATTGTACTTTGTATGTTCATGGATTTTTTTACATGCCTTAACATGTGAGTAAACATTTACTTGTATGTTAATGGAGTGATTGAAACATTACACATAGATGTGTTGCATCTAACCAAACCAACAATTGTGTTCTTTTCTTATTTTCACGTGCTTGTTATTGTTATTTTTGCCTTCTATACTCATGATGGTTTTACTTGCTTTCAGATATAATTCAAAGTGCCATGTTGGAAGACATGTGGCTCATTATTGTCAAATCTAATACAATTTTCCAAATGGTTTGCCAAGCTTTGCTCCATTAATGTGGTAAATTAATGTCACCGTATATGCGACCAACAAACATCTCTCCGTACCTTTAACATCTGTAGAATAAAGTGATGAAACATTATGTGTAGGTGTGTTACCTGTAATTTGATTTTAATGGAAGTTCTAGAGGTTTTCTGAGTGCGTGTCATTGTGTGCTTTATATATGTGTCGCATTTTTATTTTCCTTCATAACATGGGTTAGAAGACTTAAATTTTATGGTATGTAGATGGAATTCATGTAGGTTTTTATTCACATATGAGTAAACTTTATTGTTTTTATATCAAAATTTATATTTTCATTTCCATTCTAGTAAATATTGACTCAGATGTTTGAAACCAAAATCTTATTTGAATTCTTGTTTCCATATTCCGATCAATTAATGTTGTTATGTTATTAATTCACATTTTCAAAATTACAAACATTAATTTCCATATATATTATTGATAGATTACTAAAAAATTTATGCTATGTTCCATGTTAATAGAGTAATTTTCATTTGTTCTATGTTCTTATGATATTCTTTGCTTTATTTCATAGTGAGCTCAACATTACTTGCTTATTATGTGTGTCTCTTTGCTATTACATGATAATTTATTGAGCATCTCTACGAGGTCATTATGTTGTGTGTGTGACATTTGAGCATGTCTATTACTTATGGAGCTTGTCCTTATTGGTGTGCAACATTTAAACATGTCTATTATATGCGTCCCATTGGCCTTATCATATGGAAATACTGACTGAACTTTAGATGGATAAAGAACTACATGTTTTAAATACATAGTTGATCCACTTCCTCATATTTCTATGTTTTCCCAAATATAAGAAAAAAAGATGAAATAGAAAAGTCATTGCAATCAATAGACTGATAAACACTAGGGGCTATCCCATGGCCAAAAATTGACATGTCATCTATAAATAAATATAATGAATATTGTTTTATCTATGGAACATCCTATTTTATTTCCTAAAGGTGAAGTTATGATAAGAGACCTCACTTCAAAAAATATTAGATGAATGAATATGCACTTTATTAGATAGTTTATTATATTAAAATATTTAGTATCCATCAAATATTTATTTGTTTTATACTTTATTTGATGATGTATCATTATACCCAAGGAACAATAGTTGTTTTTGTTAAAAAAAAAAGGATAATTTTATAACTACTATAGTAAATCTTTGACAACATATCCATGCAATACATGATGATAAAATTGTTAAAGACTCAAATATATTTGCTTCCAATTTGAGTGAAGCAAGGTAATATTTGATAAAACATTATGTTGAGTAAACTAACATGATTGATCGATTAGGCTATCCTACATTTTTATTCATGTTTAAGTGTTGTTGAAACTAAATAACATAATTTCCATAGTGCAATGCCTTCCAAACATCCTAAAGATTGACATCAACATTATTGTTGGAAAATGATTTTTTTAATCTTCAATCCAAATCATACATCCATTTATATATATCATAGATTTACAATATTTCATAAAGCATAAGACTATTGGTATATGTATGTAATAAAATACTTCATTTCATGTTTTATTTTTCAGAAACCAGATTGTTCTATTCAACCTCATATAACTAAATATTATTTTTAGGTATTTCATCATTTAATATTCATTCTTAAACATTGTAATACCTATGTGTCTCCAATACACTTTCCTAACTGAAATCTTATAAAAATGTGATGTCTTAAAACGATTTTCTCACCCTTATTTGCCTCAATAGCCCCCACAATCCACTTAGCATAAAGAGTAGTTCTTTGTCTATAGATTTCAATAATTTCCATGCATCCATTGCATCAAGTGGAAGAGATCAAATAGCCCAGAAAACCTTTTTGAAATCTATAAGATTAATTAGTATTAACTCTAAGAAAATATCTATGCAAATTTTCTAACTTGTCATAGGATGATTTTGATGGAGCCCCAAAATAAAAGTAGTAGACATGAGTGGCTTCAATAAATTTGGTACGACCTTGAAATTTTATTGCTAAATAAAGATATATTAAAATCTAAAAGGATTTTTTCTCCACTCTTTCAATCACAAATTACCATAATTTTTTGAGAGATATGTCAAAGTCAAAGTGAATACTAAGTAACTTCAACTTCTCCACCATTTTGATCCATTTCCATTGAAATCCTTTAAAGTAATCTGGAAATGGAATAATAATATGTATATAGCATTGTTTTTTATCCCATTGTAGACTAGATCTAAATGCTTTATAGAAAATATTAAGGAAACATAATGATTCTTTGAAAGAGGCCTCATGTTATACAAGCATGAGGAATAAATCCTTTAAAAAATTCCCTTTGATTAAATGAGTGGTGTGATCAGGAATGGAAATTCCCCTAATCAACCTTCACTTAATTCTGAATGCAAACCAATATCTAAACCATTCATCTAAAATAACATGTAATGTATGGGTGATAATGAAATATTTTTAGATAGAGTAAAAAATACAAAAAGATGTTAGACCTATGTCCATTGATTATCGAACAAGGCAAGTCCATTTAGAAGAAAGTTTAAATAGAAAACATAAAAACTTTACCAAACACTAATGCTTTATGGATGGAGAGAATGAAATCCACTCTATACAATCATAATATTTTTCAAAATCAACTTTGAAGAAGATGGTCCCTTGCCAAGAGGCGTGGGCCCATTAATCTTCTTCCTAGATAACAATGATGTTGTCCTGAATATAACAATTTTTGATAAATGTAGTTTTATATATTCTAATGATTTCTTGTAAGATATGTTGAAGGAAAAGAGATAAAGATTTAGTCATACTTTTAAAAGAGACATTGAAAAGGGTGATTTTCCTTAAACTGGTAAAGAATTATAGATCTCATGCATAAAAATGAAATTAATTTTGCCTTTTTTTTATGGTGGCCTCTAAAGATATTTTGTGTAAAGATTATCTGTAATCCTAAATCAAGTTAGGTCTAAAAAAATACCATGTTGTTTTTTAAAATTCAAAACTAAAACCATCCACTCTTGGCACCTTATCATTAGCCCTACATTTACCAATAGCATAAATCTCATCTAGGAAAATGAATGAATTACAAAAGTTTTGAGTTGAAGGTCTTAATTTGAAATGAACTACATATAAATGTTCTTACAAGTATCAAACTCTCTCTACCATGTTTTCCTAGACTTGGATCACCAATTTATAGTGGACTTAAAACGTTGAGTAAATAACTAACACAATAAGGAGGAGACTATGTGTAGTTTGGATAGAATTTATTTCCTCTTTTAGCCTATTTAGCTTTGATATATTTGAAAATTATTTAGAGGCATGGTTAGTAAGTTTGAGCCAATGAAATTAGGCTCAAATTTGATCACCTATGTTCGTGTAACTTTCCAAAATTTTAATTTTATGTTTAACATTACATCTAATTTTTTATGCCAAGTTACTTTTAACTTTAAAAAATCTAGTGTTATTAAAATTAAAAATTACATCCTTTCTGACATAGCTTGCACCTTTAGGGAAACTCCTACATATATTTATAGGTTTTTTCTATTTTTATTTTAAGAAAATATAACAAAAACCATTACCTTTGTAATATTAGTGATCACTTCTCTTTATTTAGTGAATAGAGGAGAGCTAAAATTACCAATATGACTATAGGTGATGGTAATTTTGGGTAGTCTATAGGACTACGATTTAAATCACCACCAATGCCTACATATTCTCTCTGATGTATCTCAAATTATGGACCACACCATTATTATATCTTCATTTTTGGAGGTTACAACTACCATAGTAAAGAGTCTAAGTTTCGCTAAAAGGTATGTAATTTTTATATTTGGCAAAGTGGGGTTATATAAAATGAAAGTGTAAATTGACAAGCGTACCTCACTCAAAATGAAGGATAATTTTTGTGCACGATCTATCAAGTAATGATAATCTCATATTCATTTTAATAATCTTTCTAAAACATGTTTTTACTGACTAATGCTCTTTGAGATTTTATGTTTTTTTCCAGAGGGATAAATAAGATACTTATGAAGACAAGTTCCAATTGTGGCCACTTTTTATTCTATTGGTTAGAGTATGGTGTTTCTATTTGTTCTTAATCTTAATGTAGTTCCTTCAAGTTTAAATATATCAACAACATGCATAAACATAAGCTAAAAGATAGACTCGAGACCTTAGTTTCTTATCCCCACCCCAATGACATTACAATGTTGATTCAAGCCACACATCTGATGTGAAGCTTTGATGCAATCAAGTCAACCATCATTATGTCCTAATCCACCGTTGACAATAGAAAATAACCTATCAAATATGTTGCCACCATGCAAGTTGCAAACCTATTTGTAATGGATGTAATTCATGTAAATCAAATAACTGCCCCAAATCTATGTTTGAGCTATGATATGGGACCTATAGTATATGATATACCCTAAAATAGCCTTTCATTTCACCTTGCCATGATCACCTAACTCACCTTAAAATATTTCATCACTTGCACATTCTATATGACTTTGCTCTTCCCCACCAATTTTCCATCACTCAAGCTCACTGTGAAAAGAAATGTCTCCTCTTACACAACTCATTGCCACATCGTATGAAGGAACATACATCCTCATTTTTCATCATCCCCTCCACTAAAAATGAATGATTATTATTGGATAACACTTCTTGAACACATTTTTTGATGGGGTCAATGATGATGGGTTCTGACTTAGGTACAACTATCGATTTTGTGGCTTTTGATTTACAAAAACTTTATTTTACCAAAACATAAAATTACACTTCTTCTAACATAACTTGCATGTTTGGGTCCAATGATATACGTACACAAAGTATTATATAACAATAGTATATATATAGAATATTTTCGTATATATAATATAATAATAATAATAATAATAATAATAATAATAATAATAATAATAATAATAATAATAATAATAATAATAATAATAATTAACAACTATATATATTATTATAATATTATAATATATTTATTATATTGTATAATTATGAATATATAAATATTATATAGAATAATATAATAATAATAGAAATATAAAATAGAATATAATTTATTTAACAGATAATATTATAATATATGAATATACATATGGTTATATTCTAGAATTTTAAATCTATTAAGGTATCATATATCATAGTAGACTCCAAAAATTTTATCCGTTTTAGTATATCATCTTAACCACTTATAACTAAGGTTTCATGGTCTAACTCATTATACATTTTACGATATAACTGATTTTATCACAAGAGGTCATAAACTGTATTTTTTAAACCTATGACCCAAACATAGCCTTTGGAGTAGCAATCGCTGTGCATTAGAGTATCAATACTTGAGTCTTACTTGTCAAGATATGATTGATTAATTTTTATTTAATAGAGTAAATGTTGAACAAGTATTAGATACTACATGCACCACTAGTGGTGCACTTTAATATTTATGCACACCAATATGTTCCATCAATAGAATACACAGGGACAGAAAATCTATTCTACCATTAGTAGGTGCACCACTATTGGAACCTTTTTCCTATATCTATACATGTAGAATTTGACTATAAATCTATTTGAATTTAAAATATTGCTGCCTTTATGCCTTCCATTTTATATGAACCGTCTCACATTTTATTATTAGATAATAATATAGACGTCACAAATAATTGTAAATAGTCATTGTTGTGGCCTCATCCCTTTCAACGAATAAACTAAATACGATGGAATTAAAAGCTACATACACAAAATATATTGTGGAATATTCGGAGATGAAGTAAAAAATAACATCATTTTGTTTTTATTAATGGTAAAAGTAAGTTTTTTGGAAATAGAGACCCTACCTTTTACAATAGAAACTGCAAACATGGTCTTCAAAACCAGATATAACCAAAACATTTGTAGAGAAGCAACCAATGAAATAATATCCTTTTGTTAAGTAGCAATAAGATGATATCAAATATAGTTTGGAGTAGATAATTATAATGCTCCCACTTGGAGATAAATAGCTGCAACTTGGACCTGTACCTGTACACCATCTATTTTGTTCCTTAGGCTCTGTATCCCTCTTCAATGTCACTCTTGAAGACCAACCACCACGCAAACCTGTGATGCAATACCTGTCTCTTATGCCACAAGAATTTTGCTGCTCCCAAATTCTCCATGACATACTTCTGAACCAACTCTACCCTTAGCTCAAAAAACTCTCTGTATATGAAACCCTGCAACAAGTAACACAATACAGTAATAGGATAATGTAGCTAATATTATCCAACCTGGTAAAGATAAAATATAATGGTCAAACCTCCATTGTTTTGCAGCATAATCAAGACCATATACCATAGCCTTCTGTCTCATGTATCCATCCACTCTCTTCTCTAAAACGGGAATCCATCCCTCTATCCAGTGCTTCCTTCCAGCTGACAACACTACCAACAAATACCTGTTTGGTTCTCCAAGGACTCACACTCCTCATCCATGCTAAGCTCCCACTGTTTTTGGATTCTACCTGCATTGCTTCTTCCATCTTCCTAGTTCATGACTATCAGTAAGTAATATAAAGAAGGTGAACAACGAATATGAGGTTTACATACCTTTCCTAACCTCCACATGGGTGTTTGAGACTTAGTAATTCACCCAACATCCGTTCCAGTGACCGATCTAGGCCATCTCCTAGTCTGCTTCTGACCGATGTCGATTCCCTGCACTGACCCTGACTACCGACATCATTTTCCTGGCCAACGCCGATGTCCCTCCTACTGACGTCGGTCCTTATGACTGATGTCGGACTTCTCCTGTCCAACCTACCGAACCTGCTGGTCTGCACATGACCGATGTCGGTATCTAGATGACTGACGTCGGTGCCAAGCTACCGACATCGGTGTCTGTGTGTTCCTGTAAGTGATGAAATTTTCATCCGTGAGCTCTTCTTGGATCAAACCTCTATCCATGCTGCCTTGCTCAGACTTATTCAGCCCCTGTGACTGATCTCTATCCTTCATCTCCTCCAAAAACACTAAGGCTTCTTTGTTCCTGTCAAAAGCATCAAATTTCCTCTTTCTGCAATGAACTATATTTATGCTTTCCAAATTTGAACACATACCTTTTGAATCAAAAACTTCCATTCCCTTCCTGTTCTTGTGACCAAGCCTATTAGGCCACATCTCTGAATCTACACCAGAAGTAGAATCAGTAATACAAGTAGACAGATAAAGAGTATCTACTTTCTTACCTCTTGCTAGAACAAGTGCTCCCTTGGTAACCTTCCAAGAATCTACTGTGAGGGTTATTGTGCATCCCTCATCTCCCAACCTTCCTACAGAAATCAGACTTTGCTTCAGAATTGGAACATGCATGACCTCTTTCAACACCCACGTGTTGTCAATCTACAATTTCAGCTGCACTTTCCCTTTGCCAGCTATCTGACAAGGCATACCATCCCCTAAATAAAGAACTCCAAAGGCTCCCTGTTCATACTCGTAGAACAAATCTCTGTTTGGGGATGCATGAAAAGATGAACCAAAATCTAAGATCCATGATCCTACTTGACTATCTGAAGAAAGTATGAGAGCATCCTGCATCATAATATTTGCATCCTTTGCTTCTTCCATACCTGCATGTTGATTTTCTTTATCTCTCAACCAACACTCCTTCTTTGTATGTCCTTTCTTTCCACAAAACCAGCAGGTAATACCTTTGGACTCGGATCTCCTTTCCGACCTTGATTTCCCTTGCTTAACCTTCTCCCTTTGCCTTTCCCTGCTTTCTGCACTTAGAGCATTCCCTGATGATTCACCTGTGCTTCTCCTGCGTATTTCTTCATTCAAGATCACACTCACAACATCATCAACTTTTAAGATTTTAGAAGCAGATGCAGAATTACTTACTGCCATAACCATACCGTCCCAACTTTCAGGCAAAGAGCATAAAATCAAGAGAGCCTTTACCTCATCATCAAAAACAATATTGACTGAAGCTAATTGGTTTACTAAACCATGGAAATCACTGAGATGAGTATGTACCGATCCACCTTCGTACATTTGCAAAGTAAATAGCTACTTCATAAGGTATACCTTGTTAGAAGCCGAGGGCTTTTCGTATAAATTTGCCAAGGACTTTATCAACTCTTCTGTTGTCTTGCACTGTGATAAGCTGGAAATCACAGACGATGCAAGGCTCAACCTTATGGAACCGAGAGCCTTCCGATCAAGAACGTTCCATTCTTCATCCTTCATATCTGTGGGCTTGCATGCAACTCCACCCAACGGTAAGTACAGATCCTTCTGATACAGATAGTCCTCAATCTGCATCCTCCAATGTTGATAATTCTTGCCATTAAACTTCTCCATTCGTAGCCTTCTTTCTTCTGCCATTGCTGAACTTCCACTCAATCAGAAAACCCTGTGAATGACTTGTAATAAAAAACCAATACCCTACTTCCTGCAAACCGTAGCTCTGATACCACTTGTCATGGGATCTGTAGCTCTACCAATTAGAGCACAATTGATTACTTTCTTATATGCAATTAAACACAGAATTATACCAGAATGATAAAGTAGCTAGAAACTTGAGACATCAAATAATTTGAGAGACAATACACACTCTTGTATTAAATACTACTAGATGAAAATACAATAAGGAAGATGCCACTTCTTCCTCCACCTCAAAGGCTTGCCACACCTCAAGACCTTCTTCCCTCTCTCTCTTTCTCAACACAACAACTCTAAAGCTTGAGTTGTTGTCCCTCCTTGAATGCTTCAGCTAATCTCCTTGACCTTACACCTGTAGATCTCCTTGACCTTGCTAGCTTCAATGCTTTTACTTGCCTTAGAATGATTACAATACATGCCTTATGGGTCTATAAATAAGATCCCATGCTTACAAAAATAGAACTCTAACTACTAAAATTAGACACACAGCCTGCGACTTAAATTAGCCCCTTAGCATGCAAACACTCGGTTCAACTAACTAACTGTTCGTGCAACGAACAGTTCTGGACCGCACAGGCGATCGACGCCAGTCCCTGTTTGTCTGGTGCTGCCGACGTCGGCCGACTCCCTGCCGTCGCCGGTCTTCTTCTCCACTGCACTTGACCGATGTCGGTCATACTGCCGACGCTGGTGGCTCTGGTTCTTCAGCATCCTTCCTCTTGTGTCTGCAAACAGTTGAAGCTTTTAGCTCCACACCACAACAATTGTTGTGGCCTCATCCCTTTCAACGAATAAACTAAATACGAAGGAATTAAAAGCTACATACACAAAATATATTGTGGAATATTCGGAGATGAAGTAAAAAATAACATCATTTTGTTTTTATTAATGGTAATAGTTAGTTTTTTGGAAATAGAGACCCTACCTTTTACAATATAAACTGCAAACATGGTCTTCAAAACCAGATATAACAAAAATATTTGTAGAGAAGCAACCAACGAAATAATATCCTTTTGTTAAGTAGCAATAAGATGATATCAAATATAGTTTGGAGTAGATAATTATAATGCAATGTAGGAGGATGAAACATTAAAAACGTCATTTATTTGAAACATAGGTTTGAATGTTTGAAATTAGCAAAAGGTTTGGTCAAGTATTAAATGACATTGGTTAAAAAGAAACATGGGTTTGGATGTTTGAAATTAAAAAAAGTAACTTGAAAGGAGTTAAAACTCTGAGGAAACTTATTAAACTTAACCAATAAATTTCAAAGCGAAAGATAATGAACTGAGTTAAATGTTGGTGGATGATATATAAACTTTTTCATTTCACCGAAGAGCGCCATCTTGAAAGCGAAAGGTAATGAACTCAGTTAAATGCTGGTAGGTTTTCTTATATATGATGCAGTCTTCCTTGTTTTGAGGAACCCATGTTGGGGAAACTGAATTTTGAGTCTAAGGAGAGCGAGCCATTGCCAAAGGATGCCTCGTGAGAAGAATTTGAGAAGAACAGAACACATTCAGAAGGATAACATCGGTCTGAATATTGTCCGGGTATTGGTATTGCTTGTTTATGAGAAAACTATGTTTTAAGTTTCACAAACTGAGTTTCTAACATTGCTACACTGAGATTATCCTTCATGAATCGCATGTTATCTGATTAGACGAAATTTAACATTTTAAAACTCTATACCAACTTCATTGTAAATCCCTTCAGATGGTAGGCAAATCTGCTCTCACCTTGAATGATAGGAGATTTACATTTTCCACTCATATACGCTTTATTTTTATGTCAAATTTAGATCGTTAATGCTGTACAATTTGACTCTATATTGCTAGATGTGCATTAAAATATCCATCCGTTTCAAAAAGCCTGATATCTGAATACCTAGCGGCAATTGCTGTCCTTTTGGTGGCACCTAATTCGGGCGTAATGTTTCACGAAGACAAGATCCATTTCAACTTTTCCGAGTCTGATATGATCCGAAGTATAGTCTTTTCGATTATAAGTTACCCCTAACCAGTGACGTGGCTGGCACATATTGAATTATGAAGGATAAAAAAAATAGCTGATACATAATGGACACGAGTTCGTGTTATAGTTGTAGGTTGCATAGCAGCAAGGGCGTACTCTGTCAAGTTCTTGGTCAGTGGTAAGTTAGAGTTTGGGGATGAGAGTCAGATATGAACAACTTTAGATATCAAAGAAAAAACAAATATAATATTTTGGAGTGCCAATGTCTGGAGGAATGTTTGTGTGATGGTGAACTATCATTTCATTAGAAATGTGTGTGCGTGTACGCTTAAGTCATACAAAACTATAACCTGTACATGAATGAAGAGCACTATAACTTGTAGTGAGTAATAGGTATGTTTATTAATGCGTAAACGAGTGTAGATGAAATAAGGTCAAATAATCCTTGAATTATGTAATATGGCTTCATTCAAAATTTGAAAATTATCGTTGAGAGTTTTAAATTAATCCCATTATTATATTTGGAATTATCGTTGAGAGTTTTAAATTAATCCCAATATTAGGTTGGAATAAAAATATGTCTTCACATTATAGGTGCTTGATTATACCAATATTGTGTAGGAACACTCAAAAACTACTTTTCAATTTAATACATATACATTAGGTGAGCATACATATGTTTCATGGGCCAGTCAATATGGTAAATATAAAAGAGGCATCTATAAACACAAATCAATCGTAAGGTTATACCTAGAAACACATTGGCAAGTCCCTACAAACTTAAGAAATCCTTTAACACTCTTTTGAGGCTTTATGACAAAGGATATCAAAAAAGTTAAGGTCATGTACACCAATGTTTTGAATGATACTCAACAATGGTGGCCAATTTTGGTTAACATGCACCTTAAACCCTAAATCAATTATTAACATTATTTAGAGTCAAAATTAGGATAACAAGGCTTGATTTAGCCCAAATCATATCACTAATTGCCCCAATTGGCTAATTACCTTAATATGTGATGACATTGGAGCTAATTGAGCCCAAAATCACATTATATAGTCACAAATATGTTCAAAAAGCTCAAATTATCCCTAATTACCTTTATAGTTCAACCCTATGCACTAAAACATAAATATAATACCCTATACCCTAAGCAATAAACCGTAAACTCTGAAACGTAAACCTTATCACGTCATCCATCCTTATCCCACAACCAAGGGAAAGTCTAATCCAAATCCTTATCCATGTCCTAAACCTAATCATCATAGTTAGTCTATCCAAGTCTATCCTAAGTCCACAATCACATCCTGATCATCCTAGTCCAATCGATCCCCCAATCACTCATCCCATCATTAGATATGACATTGTGACATTGCATGTAGATACTTGTGTGTGTGTTACTTTTTTATTTTATTTGTTTTTTTTTCATGCATTTCATCATGTATATATCTTGTTTTTCTTATGATTTATGTTTTATGAACAAGGATGTCATGAGGTCATGCAAGGCTAGAATAATGCTTATAATTTCCCTCTATGATCTAAAGTTTGCCATTTGCCCATGCACTTTGGCATAATGTCCTCTTGGTCATAGTTATATCATAGGGCATACTTCCAAGTGTTAGATTTATCATATTTCTTAGAGTATAATGAGCCTTATGAATGTTATGATGGCTTGATCATCCACACCCTCATCATTCATCTAATCGTCTCATCATCCTTTTCCTCATCACTAATATACACCTCTTGACCTATCTGAATAACATACAATATTCTAATATTCATCTCATAATCTATATCAATATTCCTATAATCACTAAAATCACCATTTAATCACTAATCCTCATCATCATCATCATCATCATCATCATCATCATCATCATCATCATCATCATCATCATCATCATCATCATCATCATCATCATCATCATCATCATCATCTTCTAATCAAAACTACATCAGCCTGAGGTCTTTTCAGACTATGTAGATAACACTTGGCCATGTTTCAATAGTTTAACCACTATCTCTATAATCCATACTCATCTCCTAGTCATTTTTTTTCTAGATCACATCCTTTATTTTCTCTTATCCTCTTCATTATATTGATCGATTTACCTTTGAGATACACCCATCATCAATATTATCAAATCATCATCTTAGCTTAGCTTGTAGCTCTCCCTTACATGAATCATTGTGTGGGATACATCTAAAGCTTTAGGCCTTTTAATCCTATAATTATTATGTTATTATTTATTCCCCTGGAGGATGTGTTGACAACTGTGAAACCCATCATCATAAATCCTTATGCATGTGTCTTTACCAAGGGCATCATCAATTTATAGCTCATTGCTCAAGTCGATCATCTTCTTCATCTTCTATCTCACACTTGGAATCCCATCCCCTCATCTATCCATTTAATCCCACCTCTCATTTCCTATTTTGAGTGGCCATCCATCTCATTCTTACCTGTATGTCCCCTTGAGGCAGCATCATATACCCTAACATCACATCCACTAACATTCATCCATGACATGGTTTTTCTTTGAATGACCATTACTCCCTCCACTTCAATCACTCACAATGCCCTTTAAAAGAGGTTCAAAATGTATGCTTATAAATTTTCTCACTTATATTATAGTCACTAATATTCCTATTAGTTGATACTAATTCCACTTAATCTAATTTATCCTACTAATTTATTTACTTTTTAGTCATTTGTCTAATGTCCCCTTATTCATATTTTATCATTATATTAACCTTATTTATCCCCACCAAATAATTAATTTATCCTAAATCCTCATTATCCTAATCTAACTCCACTTACCTATTATCTGGGAATTTTAAATTCCTAATGTCCTACCTACTAGACTGTGCCTAGGCTCTCCTACACCGCTAGTCCCTAATCACCCACCTAATCCCTATCTAATCCCCTATTTAACCCTAATTAATCCATAATAAGATTATATAATTTGAGGATTATAGAATCCTCTCTATTATACCCCTTTGTCTCTATAAGCCTCTAAATCTATAGGCTTTTAAGTAATTTTAAATTCCTTGGATAATTCTTATCCATTGATCTCTTCAACATAACTTCAAATCTCCACCATAGATTCTTCCCTCTTTATATTTAAATAGATCCTCTACTCCATGAAAGGCCAATATAAGCTATCTAACTTCTCCATGTCAATTTAGTCATTGAATCCTTCATAAAATATCCTTATCATGCCTTCATAATGTCACAAATATGAGTCAAGGTATATCAATCTTATCTCAATCTCTTTTTATTTTGCATTCAGTTTGATCATGGTGTAAGAAATTTAGCTTTAAGATCATAGTTTTGGTTTTGAATTATATCCATCCATTTTTATTTTAATTCTAATGGCTCTATCACTTTACCCAGTAGTTGGATATTTGGGTGTTTAAATTATGTAATTTAATCCATAGAGCTCAAATTTTAACCACAGTGACACTTTTAGCATATAATAGAGCTAATCACAAGTAAATTAAACATAAATTATTGGTTAGATGTGTAAGGATCACAATACAACTTACATTACCATTATCACACATTTTTTCCTTTAATTAGAGATAAATGAGTAATCACAAACAAATGTGGCCAAAATTAGTTACATTTACCTTGGTTGCAACTAGATATGTTATTTTATGTCTCTTTTAGCTAAGAAGGGATCTAATTTCAAGTAAACATGGAATAAATGGGTGGTTAGGTGTGCATGGGTTACCAATATGACCTGTACTTCCTCTTGCATACCACTTTGACATGAATTCAATTTCAATTAGAGTGAGCACCCACACATGTTTCTATTGCATGTTGTTCATGTGTTTTCCATTGTATTTACAATGTTGTTGAATAGGATTTCCATTGAATTGTCACAAATAATATCCATCCATTTTTATTTTGGAAAAAAGTTAAAATTTTGTGAAGGGTGAATGTTTGCTGGGCTGCTTAATTTGTGAAGAATTTGTGAACATTGTGTTTCTTGACACTTTTTATGTTTGTTAAGATTATGCTACATTAATTTTTTTACATTGTGTTTCTTAACATAATATATGTTTTTGAAGTTTGTAAAGCTTGTACAATTATTATTTTCCAAAGTTTGTGATGTTTTTAAAGCTCAATTTTTATTGCTTCTATTGTTTACATGTGTTGTTCATGTTTATTATCTATGGATGATGATGACAAAATTATGTTTAGCAGTTGACTATGGAGAACAACAATGGATAAATCGCTTTTAGGTGAAATTATTTAAAATTTCATTAAGATTATGATCCATTCATAGACTTAATGATATATAATAAATAAAATTAATTACATATATAATAAGTAAAATCAATTATAATACATTATCAAACTAAACATCTCTAATTTCATTACACTTCTTAATACCATTCTTTACTTATATAAGAAGTTCAATACATTTCATTGCATTATTTTATGGTAAAACAAAACTTAAACCATCCAAGGTGGAAAAATTGAGCTGTACCCTTCATTCTCTATATTTGAAGATAGGGGAGTCATTGTTGGTCCTTCAAAGACTGTGTCCTTAGTGAGATTTTCTATGATGTTAATAGAAAGAGGAGTGATACGACATAAACCAATTAGTGATTAAATGTTTATCATGTCATTCAATATCTAATGTTGTTCTGGTAGAGGGTTGGATTCCATGCTATAACTCCTTCACATCTATAATTCTCCTCTGGCCTTCTTGAATACCTTCTCTCATTTCTATTGCTCTATCTTTTTCTCCTTTTCTTGCCTTTGTTGTATCTTCTCCTACTCCTTCATATGTATTTTAATTACATTTTAAAGTTTCTGATTTTCCCTTATTTCCCTCTCAACTTGCCTAAAGGCTTTCCTATCACCAGCCTGTTGTTTCTTCATTGCCTTCAATTCTTCATTTTATTTCTTGCGGGTCTCATGTTCTATAAAAAATTGGTGATGCTTGTCTAATATGAGATCTTATGATTGACATCTCAGCTTGAGTGTAATTTTTACTATTTTTTTAATAATCTAAGTTCCATAGGAAATTTCAAAAATGCCAACATTGGAGTTCAACACTCACTACCTTATGCTTGCCTATATTTAATGATTTCTATAATCTTATCATTGGAATATATATTAATGGTTTCATCATCTACACTCCATTATCCATTTAGTGCATAGTAATGACCTATTTTTGGTGGAATGAAAGGAGGTAGTGGTGACATTGACATAGTGACATCATTTTTAATAATTTCATAATTTAGGCTTAGATTTTCTACTGCTACCCTTAACCAATCAGATGGGATTAATTGCTTAAGCAAACTTAAACTGTCTTAGTTGAAACTAAATGATGCATCTATTTCATTACAATGTAATTTAAATCCCATTCACTATTAATGTCTATAACATTTGGATAAGTTGTTTCATGTTCAACACTTTCTGCATTGGCACCATTTACTGCATTTACTATTTCACCTTCTTCACCTTATAAAACATTACCTTCCTTCATTTTCTCCATCTTTTCCATTGTAGATTTAATGTCTTCCTTAGTCAGACCTATCAACCTCATAACATTTTATTAAACACTTACCTCATCCTCTTCCACATGGAACATTTCACTTTGATTCATATCATTAGATAGTGCCTCTGGGTCAAGGGGCAATATACCTATCTATAGAAATCTAGATTTCATATTCTTTGTAGTTAGTGCCATCCTCATAATTATGGTACCCAAAGTGGCCAATTATTATCACTTTATATTGAAACCATGGTACATATTCATCCATGCCATTATTTCATTATTGGAATAGGATTTGAATGGACCAAAGACACTTACATCAAGTGGATGTAATTTGTCTCTAGTATATGCATGTAATGTAAGGAGATATATCCCAAAAGCTCTAGCCTTTGAAATCATTGAAAGTGTGATATGTTTTCATGCCCATAAAAAATGATAAGATGTATAATACTAGGTGAAACTCCTCTATGTAAAAATCTAACAAAATGATGTATCCAATTCATGAGCAGTTCTTTTGTCAACCAAGCATGGGCTTGGGCAGCCATGCATGCACATAATTGACATACAATAATGACATTATAAAATTAACTCTTTGATTTTAAGTGAATGAATGTTTTCATTCATTTCCAAGCTTCATTCAGATTTACTAAAATAGTTATCCATTCTCTTCTCTTAGATATTATATGTGGCACACTCCTTACCGCTTTCTTAGCAATGACTCACATGTCACAATTCCTTCCAGCATGTACCCGTGTCTCATCGTAATTCCAAATTTTTTATGGCCCATAATTTAATTTAACATATAATGTTTTCAAATTCGTATATAAATTTCACATAATGGATGGCCTTGGCATGACAATGTTATCTCTACCTAGTCCTTCTGTTATTCTCATAAACATATTAGGGTGCTTATGCTTGAATCCTTTCTATCATGATTTATCAAGGAAACCATCATTGAAAGTGTTGGGCATACTTTCACATATGTGGTCCATGTGTGACTTCAAACGTGATATGTTCAACCCATGCCCCATGTCAGTTAAGTCCTTGCACAACTGCACTATATCACTTTCTTATGCTATTGATAGAATAATGGGTGGGCCCTTCTTATTAATAGATGTGATTCCTTTTAGCCATTTCAATAAAGTACTTGTTTTGATGCCCCACTTAACCACTACTTCATTTATGGAGTAATTATTATGGTTCACATTTCCCATTGGACTTTCCATATCTTCCATTGTCCACTCCAACTGTAATTACACACATGCATTGGTAGTAACATCTGTATTGGCCTTTTTATCTACATGGTTGGACGACGGGTATAGCGTCTGCTTTAAAGTGGGTTGAAAAACTTGATTAACATATTCATCAACATATTTAGGAATTTTGAATCTTATGTTCTTCATAGTTACACATGACCATTTTTAGATAAATTGCATCATCTTCTTCACATTCCTCACACTTAATAATAAAAATCAATAAATTATATAAGTAACTAAATAAATAATGGGAAGCATAAGACAAGAAATGATGGGAAGGAATGTTTGGATAATTTAAAGTGTGAATGAATAATACAACTAGAATAAATCACATAAACATATGACAAGCATAGTAATATGAGTTGAGAGAAGGATTTTGTTTAAATACATTTGAATGGACATTTAATGGTATGTTAATGACATTATTAATTTTATTAGTATGTGAATGGAAACCTATGTGGATTATATGCACATACCAATAAAGTTAATTGTTACAAACATTCTTAATTTTTCTATAAAGATAACCATTTACTAGTATGTAGATGGAAAGCTACATGGATTCTATTCACATACAAGTAAATGTTAATTATTGTGGACATACTCATCCTCAAACATGGCACATCATTTTATATTAATGACCCATAGTAATTTAAGCCAAAACTAAGATAATGTGTTCATTTAAAAATTATTAGTGGTCATAATTTTAAACCTAGTGGTTTAAGTTTGCCTCCTCAGGTGAGCCCATTAGATAAGATGAGAGAGGGAACAAAAAGAAAAAAAAATTGACATGAACGTATGAAATACACATCAACATATGGTTGTTCACTACTAGGATAATTTAAATTGACCCCATAAATTGGGAGTCTTTAATGATTTTCACTGCTATGGGGTGACTTTCAATGCTTCATGTAGTGAAGCATCTTTAGGGCTTCCATAAACATTAGATTATAATTAACTTATAGAATTTGAATGAATTACACAACAAAATTAATTAACATGTACATATGAGAATAACATATTTTGGTATGTGCACGAAAACCATTTGGGATTACATCTACACAATAGTGAATGTTGCATCCTACAACCCATGTCATGCAAGGAAATAGAAATGCAACATATAATTGAATCACATAGTGACATGATTTTTAAAAAAATATAGGGATTCCATTAAAATACAAGAAAATTTGGAGTAACATGTGATTGAAAACATGTGGATGGCATGGGTTTAGAATTGGGTAACATTTTATCCCTCCAACAAGCATATTCCAACAAAGGCATTGAAGGCAATATGATAATAAGAGGCATGAGAAAATAAAAATAACACAACTATGGGTTCATTAATAGGCAACACACCTCTATGTAATGTTTCATCACTCCTTTGTCATACTAGTAAATGTTTAGTTAGATATGAAGGCATGATTAAAAAATTATGAACATAAAAGGCACAAAAATAATAGTTTTCATCCCTCCATTCAGCCAATTGACACTCCTCTATGAAATGTTGCATGGTTGAGAAATTCTGGGTAGGTTCCATGGCCGTTTATGGGGATGAGGTATGTGAAAAATGTAGGGAGAGATGTTTTTGGTGTAATTTTGTATTGTTCCATTAACATACAAGTAAAAAATTACTTAGATGTGAAGGAATGCAAAAAATATATGGAAAAATAAAACACACTAAAAAAACTACAAACTTAAAAGGCACACAATAAAAAAAAAATAACATTCAAGGCAAAATAATTGTAACAACCATAAAAAAATATAAATAACATGGAATGATTATATGTGGCACATAATGTGGCATTAAATTTCCATAGTAATCGAGAAAATCCTATCAAGCCATGTGGAAAATGGTGGTGGCTTCCATAATAATGACCCACACATCTACCATCCTGACCTCAACCCAACATAAATGTGTCACTTATATAAATAACAAAGTAGAGTGAATGGAAAACATATGAACAATTAGGTGTTTATAATTATGAATTAATAACATGTGAACTTGAATGCAAAAAGCATTTCGGTTTGATAGAAAACATTTAAAATATTACTGGTGTGTCAGTCTATAAACTACAAACTTCTAACCTATAACATGATCCTTTAAATATGTTGGTGCTTGAATGTCGACAAGTGCTTATAGTTTAAGTCGATTGTGACACTCTTTGAGAATAAAACTCTCTCTACAAATTAAAAAAATGGCATTTCTATAGTTTTTTGATTTATAGAAGATAATTTGAAGTTTAAAATTTTAATTATCTATGAATGGTGAGGCTTATGTGTGTATTGTCATTTAATTTTATAGGTGACACCAATAAATGGAGATTGGTGGAGTCATATGTTGGATCCAAATGTTTGACTTTTAAATTTTATAGTATGTAACTAAAATTAAGTGGATTAGATGTTGTGACTTTTCTCTCATGTTCCTTATAGTTAGAGGTACAAAAATGAAATTAAGGGGCTCAATAAATTTATTGGGGTTGATGTTTTTAAAATGTTAACACTTTTAAAATACAAGTCAAGGATGCAATTTTTGAAATTTCTACCTTAGTTTGGAATTGATATTTATATCATTGAATAGAGTATTTGTATTGTTGAATATGATATTTGTATTATTGAAAATGATATTCATTTAATTCAATATGATATTTAATTTTTTGAATATGATGTAAATTTAATTTTTAATTTTAGTTCATATTTATTTTGTAAGGGGACTAATAATTGTATACAAAATTTCCTATTTTTAATATTAATTACTCAAAAAATGAATGGTCCAACATGAAAATGTTTAAGTTATTTTTACATCATCTAAATAACCCATGACACATAATCCAATATATCTTAATACATCATGATTAGGAAAAGGGGTCAGAACTAAAATGATAACCATTGGATCCCCTACAACTTATGGTCCCCTTCCCCTATTCCATATAGGATTTATAAGGGTTTGACCTTAATTCTTGGTGCAATTTATATCATCTCATGATTTTTGTGTTTTTTCCATTTGGAAAACTAAGTTCTAGAGTTTTGAAATAAATGGAAGACAAAGTATATTCTATGATGACTTGTGGAATTTTTTTGCTTTCTCTTTCCATAGATTATTATGATGTCAGTGTCGATTATAGGTGGAACTAAATTTGGAAGTTGCTGCTATAATTAAATCAGGTCTAATATTTTCTTTATTTTATTATTATTTTAGGGCATTCCTAAATTAATAAGTGTTATGATGTAACTATAGTACATGTCATAGGTGGTTCAAAAAATGGAGGGCAAACTAATCATGATGATGTAATTATAAATAGGGTTCTCAAAAGAACCTCAACACTTTACATATTTATAGATGACTAGAATTTAAATTTTAGTTAGAATGGAATTTATAATAAAGTAGAGATAAAAGAAGAGATAACATATTAAGAGGAGAGAATAAACAATTAGGTATTGGCATACATGTTAATTATATTTAATTTAGACCAAACCCTTCACTAAAACTATGCAATAACCCTAACTAGGTCCTATGTTTTCATATTCACTAAACTAATAACAAGTAAAGAAAAAGCCTAGTCTAGTTCTCACCAAAGATTGTGGCAGAAATTGGGGGTAATAAACATTAAAAGTAAACATGCATAGAATACATAGACTCAGATCAATGTATATGAAATCCTAATACATGGTAGAGAAGTGTAAATGCATATCTATCTACTCTTACAAAGAAAGTGTTATGGACTAAAATTTCACCCTAGTCAGGCAAGGAGATTGTTCAAAGCTTCTTCTTCAAACTTTAATCCAACATGGGAACATCCCCAGGTTATATGTTACCTATAGTGGGGCTAAACCTCTGAAGTAGGCTGGATTATTCTATGATGCTCACCTAAAACTAATTCTAAGCTAATGCTTCAGAGGGAAAATGGATATAAAGGGGATAAGGTCTCCTAAGGAAGTTAAGCAAGTGATGCACAAAATTTAAAAGGGAATATCCCATAAGATATAACCGATGCTAGATATGTAGGAGAAAGTACTAGGTTACACAACCTCAAGATCAAGCTAATTGCATAAGTATTTCATAGAAGAGGTTAAAAGTAGATCGCTAATCTAGACCTACAAGTAGAATTGAAAACCCCCTAAACCAGGTCAGAAAGGAGGACAATGGATGAATAATATTCTCCTTCACGCAATTTCATCATGCACAACTCACCAAACTAAATCCAAGGCAAGAGATAGGCAAATAAAGTCTCATATTTCATCAAGAGGTAATTTTTACAAATGTTTGACAAGGTCGAGCCTAATCAAGATGAGCATACTTTGTAGTATCCCAAAGAGTTTCTTATTTCCCAAAAAGATAAAAAGTCTAAAATATGAGAACCTTTTTAAAGGAGAAGTGACCAAGATATATAGGAAAAAAGAGTTAGAGAGAAGGATGTGGGAGCACAACATCATAAAAATAACACTTTGACCCAAGTCATTAATTGAACCTGAACTATCACATGTTCTTTAGCCAATGAAAGCCTTGCCACCTTTTTGATCAATTAGGGCACTACTTGTGGCTTGTTGAGTGAGGAGATCTCCAAGGATCTTAGGATGTATTGAATTCCCCTAGCTAAAGTTCCCAACACTAGACCTCTTCTTTGATCTTCTATGCATCTTTCCACTTGGCTTCTACATACAAACAAACCCTTCACATCTATAAACCTGACTGAGCTTTGATTATTTCTGATTTAGATAGAAATTTATTGAGATCATGGCTCAAGATATTCCTTCATTGAGTACATATAAATACCCCTTATTTTGAGAACTGGACTTGGGTTTACTATAGAGGAAAACTAATCTAAGATTATTAGTTTTCCTATAGTCTATATAGATGGCACTTTGATCGATGCTTAGTCCCTTTTACATAAAATTAATACCCTTTTGGCCTATAGTAGGTCTAATAAACCTACTTTACCTCTATAGATCTATACTAGAAATGTTTGGTCCATATAGTTTATCCTGGTTCAAGTCGGGTTGAGTTCATGCTTGGTTCCATGTATTTTCTACTAGCTCAAGTCTATTCATTTGCTTTTCCTGAGTTGAACTGATCCATAGACCTTAGTCAAAAATTTCTTGGCTCAGTCCTTTGTTCATTAGCTATCAATATTGACTTGGATTCATGACCCTTTGATTTTCATTTTCTCCATCAGATCTTCTAGGTACAAACAAATGTGAGCCATCAAATCTATCTTTAAAATGTTAACTTTGTCCCCACTTACGCCATGTGTCAGATGTGCATTTGATTTTCAGATCTAATGTCAATCTATAGCCTTATACACTTATTATATATGTTAACCTCTCGATCCCTTTGATTGTTTGACCCATCTCAAACCATTGGATCAAGATGTATGATTAAATGTGAACTATTGATCTACTGGGACCCATTGTCTGAAATCCAACAAATAGTTCACAAGTTTAAAATTCAAGTCCTTGCTCTCATCAAATGACATTCATATGACCATCATTAATGTTCATGTGATCATTAAATTTAAGATGAAAAATCTTGGTTTTGATTTATCTTAAACTTGAAGATAGTGTGAATGTCTTATGTTGCAAGTCAAAATTTAAAGGCCTTAACTTGAAGCGTAAAAATCATGGAGGCACAAAATTTTCAAGAGATGTTCTTGAGGCCAAAAGAAACAAACCCATTTGATCTAATCATCCAAATAGCCTTATAATTATGACTAAAAAATGTTCAAGTTAACTAGTCCATCCATTCCTACATGATGTTCTAACGATGGTCTATTTTAATTGGCTAAGTATGGGAAACTTAGCGAAATTTAATTGAGGATCCAACATTGAAAAACGTAAATTCTATTGTGCTTAGATGAATGGACTAAAACTTAGTGCATAACAATTAGGGACCAATATGAACAAGACCATATGATTGTTTTCTCCAAAAATTACCACACATGTGAGATATGGCCTTTGGTGGATGACCAAAAACTTGGTGCATCTGTTCCTGGGACTAATGTGAACAGACCCATGTGACCAATTCTTCTTGATTCATCTACACGTGGTAATGATGGTGATAATAATCTGCCTACTCATAATTTCTTCCACTAGACCCAAGTGTCTAGATGAACACAATGACGATGATAAGGATAAATCATCTGTAGGTTACACAACCTATTAATGCATCTAAAAGAATTATGCACAAGACAAGATCCATATCTCTAAAGAAAGTATGAAATCCTAAGCTTATCCTCAAGTTGAATGGTGGATAAGAAGATGTACAATATGTCTTATTACTTCTTCTCTTCTCTTAGAAATGGTGGAAATATTGTGTTTATATAGGTAGATCTAACCCTAAAACCTTTCAAAAGTTTTGATTGACAAGGTTCACCCGATTGACCTAGTATTAAAATTGATAAAAAACTTACTAGATAATGAACTATGTCAGCCATGGCCAACTTAGTTCTTAGTAATCTTTTATAAATAATAATAATACAGGGTCCATGTGGTTGACATAGTCATGTAAACTCATAAAAAAGGTTTTAGGTCAAAGGAAAGGGGTAATGAAGATGGCAAATGACTAGAGGAGGGTGCAAAATAGGAGGTAAAGCTTAGGGGAATGGTTTTTAAAAGACACATGTGTAGATATCAACTAGAAAACGGGATAAAAATCTTATGAAGCACCAACGGTCTGCCCACCCCTTTATTGATGCACTCTTTAAGGTGTACACTTAGAGAGATTGAGACTCGATGGGTTCCTATAAGATAGAAAACCTCAATAATTGATAAAGTTTGAAAATATTATTTATATACAATAACCACATAGTTGAATGCATATTTTTTACTTTAAAAAAAAACATAAACTTTAGCCATGCTAAATACTAGGAATTTTAACAAAGTTTTCCTTAAAAATACTACTACGACATCGACTACATTCTTCTCTTTCTAAATATATATATTTTTATATTTTTATTACTTTTAAGGTAGCTATCTTATCTTATTTATAAGTAAGTCTTTTTATAATGCTATATGCCACAACTATACATGTTAATCTTTGTTTATATATATTTTATTCATTGATTCAAATTGAATAAAAATATATGGTTATAAACTAGACCTAATTCTATACACATTGAAAAAAATCTAATTTTTTATATATTTTGAGGTAGTTAGTGGGCACATGGTTAGACATACATTTTTGATCTTATTTAAGAGTATACTGACTTATTAAATTGGTAAATAAAATAATTCATTAATTAATTTACTAAAATATAGGTTGCAAACTAGATGATCTTACCTAGCTTTATATCAGGGGATTTGAATAAAAATCAAATGATGATAAAAAATGGTGGGGCACATAGATAACTATCTAGTATGATTTTTCTAAAAAATAATACCACCTCTTCAAATTTATGATATTTCCCCTAATTATACTATGGTTCATTAGCCACACTTCCTAGTGATGAAGTTATATTTAAATTACTCCAGGATTGAGAACCTTAGGTTTCACGAAAGCATCATAAAATTGGACACTTCATGCAAAAAGCTCCTTGTTTTATTAATTTCATTGCTAGTGTGGATATTTCAACATATCATATTTATTCTCTCCCTCATGCTCCATATCATTTTTAAGACAAAAATTCTATGTTCATCAAATAATCCACAAAAATAAAATATAGTAGACCAGCATGTCCCTTACCTATTACTATCTCTAAATAACTCACTCTAACATAACATGATAAATTTATCTTATTCTTTGACAAGTATCATTAATAATTTTCTTAGTCATATGAAGATATGTTAGGTATTAATCCTAACACCATCGTAAATAATATCATCACTTACACAAATGCAAAACCTATTAGACAAAAATAAAGAAACTTTCCACCTAAAATTTCTACCTTATGTCATAAAGAAATCATTGATCTTTTGGATGCCAAATTCATCAAACCTATCAACTACTTAGAATATCAAACATCATTCCCATTAATAAAAATGTCACCATGGTTATTTATATATGCATTTATTTTTGAAATCATAACTTACCCTGTCCAAAAGACAACTTTCCCTTACCTTCAATAGATGCTATAGTTGATTCCATTACTAGATATGAAATTTTATCACTTATGGACAGTTTCTCAGGCTATAACTAAATTCACATAACTCCTGAAGACCAACATAAAACAACATTTAGTATAGAGTAGGGAACCTATTGTTATGTCAAAATGCCTTTCAACCTAAAAAATGCTAGAAAAACCTATCAACATGCAATCACCCACATCTTCCATGATATTATACATATGATAGTGTAAACCTATGTAGATGATCTCATTTCTAGACATAAATGTTGTACAATACACCTCACCAATCTAGCTATCATTTTTTATCAACTATTTATGTATAAACTTAGACTTAGCCAATACAAATGTGTATTTTGAGTAACATCTGGTAAACTTCTAGGGTTCTCAGTCTCTCTTTGAGGCATTGATATCTATCTAGCCAAAAAAATGCCATCATAAACATGCCTATTCTTCACTCCATTCCTGACATACATACTTACCTCAGAAAACTTGGTACAATTTGATGGTTTGTCCTAGAAATGGCTTACCATATATACCCTGTCAATTCATTTATGAAAAGGTTAATGCTCTAGAATAGAATGATTCGTGCAAAAAATATTTCAATAATATGAAGGAATCTTTGATGCATCCTCTTACTATTTAGCCACCTTCAAATGATTAGCCCTTAATTATATATACCTCCTCTATGCCCATATCAATTGGGGCAACACTTTCCCAGTAATATTATACTGGTAGAGAGTGTGTTATCAATTACATTAATCGAGGACTCATGGATTATGAAAAAAATTAGAACAAAGTAGAATGTGATTGCCTTGCTATATATTTTATAACTAAAAAACATCATAATTATATGCTATATTGAACCACTTATGTCAATTTTCATTCTACTCTACTTCATTATTTATTCTCCACATCATTATTACATGGAGATAGAATTATCAAACATATGGTCATATTGATGGAATTCGATCTTCGCATTATTACATAAAAATATGTCAAAGGCCAAGTCATATCAAGTTAACATTATAACTAATTCCACCATATTTTCTGCACCTTACCATCCTCAATGTAATGGTTAAGTTGAGGCTACTAACAAAATTCTAATTAAAATATTAAAAAAGACTATTTGATTAATTTGTAATGATTTGCACATTCATTTATATCCTGCACAATGGGATTATTATACTAGCATACATCCTCGAATACATAAAAAAGATTTTAAGTTAGCATTCCAATTAAATTTTGATGTCAATAATAACATGGTTGAATATGAAGCTCTAAAATTAGGCATGAAAGCCACCATTGACTTAGATATCACATATTTACATGCCTTGGGTGACTCCCAACTTATCTGTGCCTAGGTTAGTGGTGATTATCAATGAAAAATAAAAAATTTAATCACATATCATCAAATGGATACTACACTTACCGAGGTATTTGCTTCTTTTAGCATTAAACCAATTCCAAGAGATCAAAATTCCATAACTAATTCTCTTTCTTCATCCCATTTTATTTCACCCTCATCAAGTACATAATGATTCCTAATTTCTTATCCAAATCATAAAATAACCGGCTTCTATAAAACTAAATGATTTGATATTCTGTCATATTATAGTTATCCCTATTTGACAAATCCCATGGTATAAAAACATAATTCAATTTATTGAATATCAAACATACCCTCTAGACATAGATTCTCATCAAAAGACTCGAATACATAAAAAATCTTTTAAGTATATGTTTTGATAAAACACCCTTTATTACCATAATAAAGAAGAAACCCTACTTCATTGTGTAATGAAATAAGGGATACTTACTCTCTTAGAGCAAGCACATGGGGAATTTACATTGGTCACTATAGTGGACATGTGACATCCTTCAAATGCTTGCATATGGGTTACTTTTGGCCTACTCTACAAAAATATGGTATTAATTTTACTTAAAAGTGTAAGCCTTGTCAACTCCATTATGATCTATCCCACTCACCAACAATTGAGCTCCAAATAGTGGAGGCTCCTTAGTCATTCTCTATGTTTGGATTATACCTTATTGGTAAATTAACTCGATCACAAGATGAACATGTTTTTATTATTACTTCTACCAAACAGTTTACCAAATGGGTAGAAATAGTGCCTCTTGTTAATTTCATAGGAACAAATTTTTAAAAATTTATTCATAACTAAATCATCTATCATTTTGAAGTTCCCCATACCATCATCTTTGATAATGGTGTAAATTTTAAAAACAAATACAAGAAACAATTATGTGCTAGATTTAAGATTTCCACCAAAATTTTCACACCTTACCATCCTCAATGTAATGGTTAAGTTGAGGCTAATAAAAAAATTCTAAATAAAATATTATAAAATGCAATTTGATTAATTCATAATGATTGGTACCTTCATTTATATCCTATACCATGGGCTTATTTTACTAGCATACATACTGTCACTGAGGAAACATCATTCTAACTTGTATATGGTTTTGAATTAGTATTAGCATTAGAAGTTGAAGTTCCATCTTTATGAATATCTCTTCATTGTATAATTTTGGATGAATAATTACATGGATCTTGTCTTCATGCTTTAGATTTCCCTTATGAACACCATTTGGCTACTTTACAACATAACTACTAATACAAGGTTTGCATTTGTAAGCAACATATTAAAAAGGTCAAAGTTTAAACATTTAATGTTGGTGATTTAGTTCTCAAATTAGATTATACACATAATAAAGAATGAAAATATATCCTTCAAGGGATGATATTCATACTTCATTAGATAACCCAAGATTTGTGGCTAGGAGAAGTTTTTTAGAGTCTTTAAGGTCAAAATTTCTCTTATTTTGACAAACTTAATTTTAGTGTATTGACTTTGATAAAGAGTTTTTCTACCTTGTTTTTTTACTACATTTCCCCACCACTCATTTCATGTCTCCCCATTGATAGTTTTCATTATGAGTCCATTTTCCCACTTTTATATTCCCTCTTCTTCACATCTTACAACATGCAAGCTCCTCTTCTTTCCATTGTAGAATAGGGTCCTCCTTCATGAAGGAGAAAGTGGGAGGGTGAAGAAGTTCACCTTTCTTGTAGCTTAGGAGTTTATCCTTCCAACTAGGTACCTTGAAATATCTTGAGCTGAAAAGAGAGAGAGAGTATCATAACTCTTATACACCAAGCTCATTGAGCTAGGCTATGGATGCTTAATTCATTTCTTGCACAATTAACCCTTCCTCTACCAAGAGTAGTTCTTGAACTACCTCAAAAATCACCTCCATTTTCATATTTGTGTCCTCCTTGATTGATTTTCATGAGGGGAATGTGTAAGACTTGTCCACTTTCTCTTCTTCCTAAATGGGTGAGGGAGAGGGTGGTTTCATAAGAGGGGGTATGAAATAGTTAGGGTCATAAAAGAGGATCCAAGATGGAATATCTTCATGCTCCTGAGTGAGAATGGGTATAGGGGTAGGAGAGGACAAACTGATTGGCTCAAGCTTGACATACTCTTTCTCCCATTGCTCAAACACTTTTTTAATGGATAATATACACCCTTTTATCTCTTGTTTCTCAACATGTGGGTATTCATCTTCTTCAATGGATGCCCAAACATTCCATAACTCCTGCAAGAAGATATTTATCCTATCCATAACATGAATAGGAAATTCTTTTCCAAGATTGAGCCCCTCCTTGATGTTCATATTATTCTTTCTTGGTCCAATATTACCTTTCTATGTTTTGACAAGGATGGATTTTTACAAGATTGACTAGGGGGTTGATTAGGGACTCTTAGAGTTTGAGCTTGATTCTCTTAGAGGGGAAAGGGCACATAAGGCTGGTCCAAATGAGATTGATTCTCTTCATAATATATTAATATACTATCTACATTTTGGACCATGTTCCTTATCTTTGTTATGTCCTCACACTTACAAGGTGACCATTGTTCTCCCTCGTAAATTCACCATCTACTCTTGACTAACTAAAGAGCACTCCTTTCCTTTTGTAGAACATAGATAGGGATAACTGAATACAAATCTAAACCCTTACCAATTTCCCTTATCAACTCAATATAGACTGCTAATGCTTGGTTGACCCCTAATAAGGATGTAGCAGGGTAAGTCTGGTATTGATAAGAAGTAGAGTAATAATTTTAATGCAAAGGAGGCTGATTTTAGTCATATGCAAGGGTAGGAGGAGGGAAAAGGTCATGATAGGGTTGATAGGATGTTTTAGGTCCAATTGTGGGGAACACATAAATATTATTTACCTGATAAGTGTGATGTTGAGGCAAAGGATAAACATATTGATCAAAAGACGGTTGATTGTACATACTAGATTATGATGATTAGGTACATGGACTACTTAAACTAGTTGATAGATGCTCAGAGTCACCATTGATGTTTGTATAATGCCTCCAAAGGTTGATATATAGAATAACAACATCAAAAATTCTTCCACTTCTTTTGATCTTAGTCCCATCGGGCATGCCAAAAATCTTATGAACTAAAATTTCACTGTAGCAGAGCAAAGAGATTATTTATGCCTTCTTGCTCAAACATTAGTCCAAAATCAAAACAACCCTAGGTAGCAAGTCACCTATAGTGGGGTTGAACCTCCAGATTAGGATGAATTTCTCTTTGATGCTCACCTAAAACTAATAGTAAGGTAATGCTTCATAGGAAAAATGAATAGAAAGAGGATAAGGCCTCCTAAGGAAGATAACTAAGTGATGTACCAAACTTAAAAGGGAATATCCTATAATCTTGAACCCATGCTAGATCTATAGGAGACAATACTAGCTTACACAACCTCAAGATCAAGCTAATTACATAACTTTTTCATCGAAGAGCTTCAGAGTAGAACATTAATCTAGACCTACAAGCAACATTGAAAACCCCCTAAACAAGGTTAGAAAGAAGGATAATGGATGAGGAAGATTCTCCTTCACATAATGAAATCATGCATAATTCACCAAACCAAATTCAAGGCAAGAGATAGATAAAGAAAGCCTCATATTTCATCAAAAGGTAGTTCTTACAAATGCTTGATAGGGTCAAGCCTAATCAAGATGAACATACTTTGTAGTATCCCAAAGAGTTCCGTATCTCTTAGAAAGATAAAAAGTCTAAAATGTGAGAAGCTTTTCAAAGGAGAAGAGAACAAGATACATAGGAGAAAGGAGTCAAAGAGAAGAATATGGGAGCATGCCATCAGAAAAAGAACACTTTGTCTTAGGCCATTGATTAAACCTAAGATTCCACATTTTCTCTTTAGACAATGAAAGCCTTGTCACCTTTTTGATCAATTAGGACACTTCTCATGGTTTGTTGATTGAGGAAACACCCAAGGCTTTGAGGATTCATTGAATGACACTAGCTACAATTCCCAACACTAGACCTTTTCTTTGATCTTCTATGTATCTTTCCACTTAGCTTCTACATAAGGACAAAACCCTCACAGATAAAAGCCTAACTAAGCTTTGATTATGTCTACTTTGGGTGGTTGTCTATCGAGAGCATGGCTTGGGATGTTCCTTCATTGATTACATATAGATGACCCTTATTTTGAGAACTGGACCTAGGTTTACATTAGAGGAAAACCAATATAAGATTATTGGTTTTCCTGTAGTCCATATAGATGGCGCTCTGCTTGATGCTTGGTCCATTTTACATGTGACCACCCTTTTGGCCTATATTAGGTCTAAAAGACCTACTTTACCTCAATGGAGATTTGTTAGCAATGCTTGGTCCATATGGTTTATCCTGGCTCAACTCAGGTCGACCTTGAGCTCAGTTCCATGTATTTTCCATTAGCTTAGGTCCATTCATTTACTTTGCCTAAGTCAAATTGCTCCATTAACCTTAGTAAAAAATGTCCCAACTTGATACTTTATTCATTCACTATTGGAAATGACACAAATCCATGACCCTTTGAATTTCATTCACTTTGTTAGATCTACCAAGTACAAACAAACATAAGCCCTTAGATATATCTTTGAAATGTCAACTTTATCCTCACTTATCCCAAGTGTCAAATGTGCATTTGATTTCTAGATCCATTATCAATCTGCAACCTCATGCACTTATGCCACATATACACCTCTCGATCCCTCTAACTATTTGACCCATATCACACTATTAGATCAAGACATATGATCAAACATGAACTTTTGATTTGCTAGGACCCACTAATTGAAATCCAATGGCTAGTTCATGAGCATAAAATTGACATCCTCACCCCCTTTAAATGACATTTATATGACTATCAAATTATGTTCGTATGATTTCCATTGATGTTCGAGTGATAGTCAAATTTAAGCTAAAAAGAGTTGGTTTTGCTCGAGCTTAAGCTTTATGTTAACATGAACATCTTATGTTGTAAGTCTAACTTTGAAGGCCTATAACTTGAAGCATAAAAGTCATGGAGGCACCCAATTTTTAGGAGTTGTTATTGAGGCCAAAAAGAATGAACCCATTTGATTTGCTGGTCTTGGGAGCCTTCAAAGTGTGTCTACAAAATTCTCAATTCAACTAGTCCATTCATTTCTACATAACACCCTGATGATGGTCTAGTTCATTTGGCTAATTATGGGAAACTTAGCAAAATCTGACTGAGGATCCAACATTGGACATGCATAACTTCTACCATGCTCAGATGCATGGCTTGAAACTTAACATGTAACAACTAGGGACCAAGTTAAACAAAACCATATGATCATTTTCTCTTTAAATTATCATACATGTGAGATATGGCCTTATCAATATGGTCACTTGGATCTATTTGAGCTTCTTTGAAAATGGCTAAGTATGGAAACTTAGCAGATTTTGCCCAAGAGGCCAACTTTGGGTCTTTATATCTTTTGATGCACTTCAATGGATGACTATAAACTTGGTACAAATGTTCTTTGGACTAATTTGAATAGACCCATATGACCAATTCTATTTGACTCATCCACACATGGAAATGATGGCATCAATAATCTACCTAGTCTAAATTTTTGCCACTAGAACTAAGTGTTTAGATGAACACAATGAAGAACCTAACAAATATTAGGAGCTTTTTAGGTCATTCCAAGCACTCTTGACACCCCATTTAGTCTTTGTAACTCTTGACCTATCCTTATAAATTGACAAATTATACTTTAAGTGAACTTAAAGTATTTCAAAATCTTTTTTGGTAAAAATCAGATCCTTGAACCACTCATTCCATCCAAAACTTTTGTTCATATGCTCATCCATTAGCAACCTAGTTCATAATAGGCATAAGCTTGGTATGTGGGCCAAAAATGGATAATAAGAAGAATAAAGTTATGAATACTTACCTTTAAATACGAACTCACCAAAAATTAATCTTTCCTTTGGCCATGGTTCTTTACAAGAGGTTTTCATGGTATGTAAGGATGATGAGGATAAATAAGATCTAGGCTACACAACCTATCAACACATCTAAAAGACTTCTCCATAAGCCAAGATCCATATCTCTAAAGAAAGTATGAAATCCTAAGCTTATCCTCAAGTTGAATGGTGTACAAGTAGTTGCACAATCTATCTTCTTCTTCTCTTCTCTTATAAATGGTGAAATGATTATGTTTATATAGGTAGATCTAACCCTAAAACCTTTCAAAAGTTTTTATTGACAAGGTCGAACCGATTGACTTAGTATTAAAATTGATAAAAAAACTAACTAGATAATGAACTATGTTAGCCATGGCCAACTTAGTTCTTAGTAAGCTTTTATAAAAAATAATTAAACAAGGACGATGTGGTTGACATAAGCATGTAAAATTCTAAAAAAGGTTTTAGGTTAAGGAAATGGATAATGAAGATGGAAAATGACTAGAGAAGGGTGCAAAATAGGAGGCAAAGCTTAGGGTAATACTTTTTAAGAGACACATGTGTAGATATCAAGTATAAAAAAGGGATAACAATGTTATGAAGCACCAATGGTTTTCCCACCCCTTTATTGATGCACTCTTTAAGATGTACACTCATAGAGATTGAGACTCGATGGGTTCCTGTAAGATAGAAAACATCAATAATTGATAAAGTTTGAAAATATTATGTGTATAAAAAGACCACATAGTTGAATGCATATGTTTTACTAAAAAATAATACGTAAACTTTAGCCATGCTAAACACTATGAATTTTAACCAAGTTTTTCTTAAAAATACTACTACAACATCAACTACACTCTTCTCTTTCTAATAATATATATCTTTATATTTTTATTACTTTTAAGGTAACTATATTATCTTATTTATAAGTAAGTCTTTATATAATGCTATATGCCACAATTATACATGTTAATCTTTATTTATATATATATTTTGATTCATTGATTCAAACTGGAAAGAAAATATGGTTGTAAAGTAGACCTAATTCTATACACATTAAAAAAAATCTAATTTTTTATATATTTTGAGGTAGTTAGTGGGTGGATGGTTAGACATACATTTTTTATCTTATTTAAGAGTATACTGACCTATGAAATTAGTAGAAAAACTAAATTGTTAATTAATTTATAAAAATATAGGTTGAAAACTAGATGATCTTACCTAGCTTTCTACCAAGGGATTTAAATAAAAATCAAATGATGATAAAAGAATGGTGGGGAACACAGATAACTATCTAGTATGATTTTTCTAAAAAATAATACCACCTCTTTGAATATATGATATTTTTCCTAATTATACTATGGTTCATTACCCACACTTCCTAGTGATGAAGTTATACTTAAATTACTCCAGGATTGAGAACCTTAGGTTTCACGAAAGCATCACAAAATTGGACACTTCACGCAAAAAGCTCCTTGTTTTAATAATTTCATTGCTAGTGTGGATCTTTATACATAACCTATTTATTCTCTCCCTCATGCTCCATATCATTTTTAAGACAAAAATTATATGTTCATCCAATAATCCACAAAAATAAAATAAAGTTGACCAACATGTCCCTGACCTATTACTATCTCTAAAGAACTCACTCTAGCATAACATGATAACTTTATCTTATTCTTTGACAAGCATCATGAATAATTTGCTTATTCATATGAAGATATGCCAGGTATTGATCCTAGCACCATCATAAATAATATCATCACTTACACAAATGGCAAACCTGTTAGACAAAAATAAAGAAACTTTTCACCTAAAATTTATACCTTGTATAGTAAATAAATCATTGAACATTTGGATGCCAAATTCATCAAAATTATCAACTACTTGGAATAAATATCAAACATCATTCACATTAATAAAAATGTCACCATGGTTATTCATATATGCATTGATTTTTGAAATCATAACTTAGCTTGACCAAAAGACAACATTCCCATACCTTCAATAGATGATATAGTTGATTCCACTACTGGATATGAAATTTTATCACTTATGCATAGTTTCTCAGGCTATAACTAAATTCACATAGCTCCTGAAGACCAACATACATCAACATTTAATACAAAGTAGGGTGCCTATTATTATGTCAAAATGCCTTTCAGCATAAAAAATGATAGAACGACCTACCAACATGCAATAACCCACATCTTCCATGATATTATACACAAGATAGTGTAAACCTACGTAGATGAACTCATTGCCAAATCTAAATCTTGTACAATTTACCTCACCAATTTAGCTATCTTTTTTTTATCGATTAATTGCATATCAAGTTAGACTTAACAATTACAAAAGTGTATTTGGAATAATATCTAGTAAAATTTTAGGGTTTTTAGTCTCTTTGAAGCATTGATATTGATCTAGCCAAAATAAATGCCATCATCAACATGCCTATTCCTCGATCCATTCCTGACATACATACTTACCTTTGAAAACTTAGTATAATTTGATGGTTTGTCTTAGAAATGGCTTATCATATATACATTATCAATTCATTTACTAAAAGGGTAATGCTCTAGAATGGAAAGATTTGTGCCAAAAATATTTTGATAGTATGAAGGAATCTTTGATCCATCCTATTACTATGCAACCACCTTAAAATGATTACCCCTTAATTATATATATCTCCTCTACCCCCATATCAATTAGGGTAATGCTTGCCAATAATATTATATTGGTACAGAGTATGCTATCTATTACATTAATCAAGGACTCATGAATTATGAAAAAAATTATACCAAAGTAGAACGTGATTGCCTTGCTATATATTTTATAGCTAAAATGTATCATCATTATATTCTATATCGAACCACTTATGTCAATTTTCATTCTAATCTACTTCATTATTTATTCTCCAAATCATTATTACATGGAGATAGAATTGTCAAACATATTATCATATTGATGAAATTTGATCTTCACATTATTACATAAAATATGTCAAAGGACAAGACATATCAAGTAAGCATTATAAATAATTCCACCAAATTTTCCAAACCTTACCATCCTCAATGTAATGGTTAAGTTGAGGCTACTAACAAAATTCTAAATAAAATATTAAAAAAGACTATTTGATTAATTCATAATGATTGGCACATTCATTTATATCCCACACCATGGGCTTATTATACTAGAATACATCCTCAAATACATAAAAAAGATTTAAATTTAACATTCCAATTAAATTTTGATGTTATTAATAACATGGTTGAATATGAAGCTCTAAAATTAGGCATGAAAGCAACCATTGACTTAGATATCACATATTTACATGCCTTGGGTGACTCCCAACTTATCTGTGCCTAGGTTAGTGGTGATTATCAATGCAAAATAAAAAATTTAATCACATATCATCAAATGGATACTACACTTACCAAGGAATTTACATCTTTTAGCATTAAACCAATTCCAAGAGATCAAAATTCCACAACTAATTCTCTTTCTTCATCTCATTTTATTTCACCCTCATCAAGTACATAATGAGTCCTAATTTCTTATCCAAATCATAAAATACCCTGATTCTATAAAACTAAATGATTTGCTATTCTGTCACATTATAGTTATCCGTATTTGACAAAGCCCATGGTATAAAAACATAAATCAATTTATTAAATATCAAACTTACCCTCCAAAAATAGATTCTCATGAAAAGACTCAGATACATAAAAAATATTTTAACTATTTGTTTTGATAAAACACCCTTTATTACCATAATAAAGAATAAACCCTACTTCCCTATGTAATGCAATAAGGGATACTTACTCTCTTAGAGCAAGCACATGGGGGAATTTACATTGGTCACTATAGTGGACATGCGACATCCTTCAAATGATTACTTATGGGTTACTTTTGGCCTACTCTACAAAAATATGCTATTAATTTTACTTAAAAGTGTAAACCTTGTCAACTCCATTATGATCTAATCCACTCACCAACAATTGAGTCCCATCTTTATGAATATTTCTTTATTGTATAAAAATGGATGCATAATTACATGGAGCTTGTCTTAATGCTTTAGATTTTATTTATGAACACTATTTGGCTACTTTGCAATATACCTACTAATATGAGGATTACATTTATAAACAACGTAGTAAAAAGGTCAAAGTTTAAACATTTAATGTTGGTGATTTAGTTCTAAAATTAGATTATACACATAATAAAAAATGAAAATATACCTGAAAATGGTGGGGCCCTTACCTAATCAAAGACATCCTTAGTCCTAGTACCTATCGTGTACAAACTAATGAAGGTCATGTCTTCGAATAACCCACTAATGCAAAAATTTTAAAGACATATTTTTCTTAAATATCTCCTTATTTTCATTATTCTATATACTGTAACTACTATCACTTCTTATATGATTTTTCCAATGATCTCTCCTTTTCAACCATTTATTCTATACATAAATCTTAGTCCCCTTCTTCGATCTTTGGGTTTATATTTATTAATTTCATTTAATGCATGAGTTGCATTTTTAATACTATAGATAGCACCCAATTTTCCTCATTAATATCTTTTATTTCATAAATCCATTTTTAACCTTTTTTTTTGGGTCATAAGTTTGTTATTTTACAACATTTTATGTTTACTCTCTTCTTTCTTTTGTGAAATAGATCCCATCTCCCATCGATATATAGGGGGAGGGGAAATACCATTTTCATACTTTTCACCTGCTTACGTTTATGTTTTATGAGTTAAAGTGTAAAACCATTGATAGGACTAGGTTGTCCTCATAGAATCTATATATTCCTTCAAACCTTTTTTTTAACTGAGTGTTCTTTTTAGAATGTTAAGAAATGGTTAAAAGTTTGTGATTCCATATTCTCAACCTCGATCTTGATTATTTTGTGGATAAAACATGCACAATAAATTATGTTAGAATGTTTCCCTACACTTACATACATTCTTATGATATGGAATCATATTTAATTATCATTGTATCCCTTTCACTTTGTCACATTTTTTGTAATTTGAGGTAATTTAAATTGTTTCATGTTCACTTCCCCTTGTCTCCCTTACTTCCATTCCACTTTGGACAAAACAAGGTCGAAGTCAAGATAGAAATTTTATTTAATATTGTTAAAAAGGTCTCTTGGGCACCATGCTCTTTAATTCCTCTTTCATAATAACCAGATTTAAAGTTTTCAAATGATAGTCATTTTTAACACCCATGTTTGGTTCTCTGAATATGTATGGAGGAGGAATATAAAAATCCATTCAAAATTTAAAAGAGAAATCATTTGAAATAAAATAAAATGATTAAAAGGCAACATAAAATCCAAAAGTTAACATCAAACAAAAAAACATGATTCATAGTACATCTATTCTTAATGAAAACTCAAACTCCATAGTTGGCCTCATAATAGAGTCAAGATCCAGTGGGGTGTAGTAAGTTAGTAGATTGGGATAGAGGACTTTAAAATTATCTACAACTCTACCTACTTTCTCATGCAAGTACTCAATCTTGACAGTAGACCGATAGATCTATAAGGGGCTCTAAGGAACGTTGAATGTGTTGTGGGAAGGTATGTCCATTTCACTTTTCATGCATATAGCCTTCATGGGATGATATTCATACTTCATTAGATAACCCAAGATTTTTGTGGTTAGGAGAAGTTTTTCAGAGTCCTTAAGGTCAAAATTTCTTTTATTTTGACAAACTTAATTTTAGTGTATTGACTTTCATAAAGATTTTATCTACCTTGATTTTTATTACATTTCCCCAACCACCCATTTCATTTCTCTCCATTGATAGGTACGTTTCATTCTAAATCTATTTTCCCACTTCTATATTCCCTCTTCTTCACATCTTACAATATGCTAACATCACCTTGTTTTTGTTTTATCTATCTTAAGGACAAAAAAATATGATTGAGTGACTATGGATTATTTTATTTACACCATTGATTTACATTTTGTAGGTCTTCTCAAAGTTTATGTGTGGCAAGGTGGTAGTGGTCTTTAGGTAGTGTGTTTTTATTTTTTATTTTCATTCCCTTTTCAAAATACATGTGAAATACATATAGTATAATTTGTCATTTAATTGTGATCAACCTTATGTAGTTATAATTCCTTGTAAAGGGTATAAAAATGTAATTAATGAATAAAACATTTATATATTAATATTAATATGTACAATATATGAAACTGTATGATATAATTATATAATAATATAATATAATCACTTGGCATTGCTTCTTTTCTTTTTTCTTTTTTATGTTTGTAAGAAGCAAGGAGAAAGAGTGGTTGAATAAAAATGAACATGTTGATCAGATTTATAAAATTATGAAAATAATTCACCTCATATCCCAAATCCCTGAGATCTATCAATAAACAATGCTGAAGGAAACTTAAACACAAGCATGGAAAATGTGATGAAAATCATAAGGAGTGAATCCATAATCGTAGGCAATGACTCCAAAAAAGTACATGCCTAATTTCTCAGGATATATGGATCAAATAATTCATTGTGCCTACTCACAGTGTTACCATACAAAATATCAAATTGACAAAATATTTCTAGGTGAGTTGCATCATGATGGTGAGGGGCAATGATAGGATATTTTAGGGAATAGACTCAAAGATGTTAGAGGTGGTACACATGCAAAGTTTAGTGGCTTGTCAAGGTTTGATGAGGACGTCATGAGAGATGATTTGATTGTAATAGGGTTCCATGTCCAATGTGTAGTTAAAATTAATGCTACACTATTGTTGATTTGGAGATAAGACATTAAAGTGCAAGAGTCTATCCTTTAGCTTCCATTCATCCATGCTAATAATATATTAAAACCTTCAACAATAACATCCAACTTAAAATCATATGGAAATAACATACATAGACCCCTAGAATAAAGGGCATGGCTATACAAAACATGAAAATAGTGACATATTCCATGCTGAGTTTTGTAGTGATGATGAGGGCAATGTCAAGGAATTTTAGGTGATTTTTTACACTAAGGGGCATATAATGATATAATATTATATATTTTATAATAATGCAATATAATATTAGCATTAATGGACATGTTACCATTTGGAATACAAGAAACTTTATTTGTGGAAACGTACAGATAACATTTGTCTTATATGATTTACACTTACACATGTGACTACCTTAAATTTTAAATTGGCAGTCAATGTAACATTACTCTAGAATGATACATGTAAGTTATTTCAAAGCACAATGGCGACATCTTTGATTGGTTATTTTCTATTGTTAAGGGTGAATGAAGACATCATGAGAGTTGTTTTGATTGGAATAAGGGTCCATATCTCATATGCAATTTGAATCAACGATCCAATGTCAATGATGTTGGGATAACACATTGAGGTCTCAAATTATATCTTGTAGCTTCCATTCATTCATGATGCCAATATTGAACACCAATGCTAGCTTCAAGGCAACTTTTGGATTTATATGAACAACCAGGGAGATATTTAATGTCTTGCATTGGGAAAAGACGTTTCATGGAAGTGTCTCGGTGGTGCCATGTATGGCCACACATTGATCTTGTCCAGGACAATAAAATCATAACTTAAATACATTTTATAGATTCAGAGATTTAGGTAGTGTATTATTTCTATGATGTTAAATGTTTGTTTTTTTAGTCTCAAATAAGGGGACATTTTTAAGATCAAATAAGGTGTCATTTTTAAAATCAGATTGTGTGACATTTTGAAGTGTTTGTAATAGTCCATTAATTTGTGCTTGTGTTATTTTTGTGGCATAATTACCATGGTCTCCCATCTTACATAAATTATGGTGGTAAAGCTCTAGCAATGAGGTAAACAATAGGGCCATCACCATTATTTCATTGAGAAAATCATGATACACACGTTGACGACAATCTCTTTCAAGAAGCTGTGCCATTTTTCTCAATAATAGTCGTATTAATTGTAACATGTTTAATGTTAACCTAGAAAGGGATGCATAGCACTCAACGGTATTGCTTAGAGTCTTGCATGATCCTACTGTCATAGTTAAATTCGTATCAAAGCATTAAAGAAGGGAAAGGACCAATTAAATGCCATGTGATACCACCTCTTAGTTAAATTTGTATCTTCATATTATACCACCTCCTAGTTTAAAATATTGGATTTAAATATTTTAAAATTTAAATAGGTTGTTCGATTGGGAAATTTATGTCATGGTAAGTTGCACACGGATGTTTTCGTGGAAATTTTAATTTTTGATATTTTTTGTACAACCCATCATTACGATCAAAGGGACCAATTGATTTATATAAAACTATGAATAAAAATTTTCAAACAAACATATTATTTTATCATTGGCTTAAAATTTTCTGAAGTAAGACATGAATCAAAATTAATAGGGGTCACTAATATAAAATGGAAGGACATTAATATAAAATGGAGGGCCATGTTGAAAGATGCATGGCTCATTAATGTGAAATCCAATGCCATTTCCCAAATGGTTGGGTGGTATTTACTCCACTAATGTGACAAATTAATGCTAACATGTGCACCACCAACAAACGTCTCTCCTTACCTTTCTGCATACCTCCTTCCCATAAATGGCCATGGAACTTACCTGAAATTTCTCAACTATGTCATGCTTTGTAGAGTAGTTTTGATTGATAGAATAGAGGTATGAAACATTTCATGCAGGTGTGTTGAATGTAACTAAACCCAAAACTATGGTCTTTTTTATTTTTTGGTGGGTGTTATTGTTATTGTGTCTTCTATGTTCATGTTTTATTTGCATGCTTTCACATTTGAGTAATGGTTTAGTCATATGTTGATGGAGGGATGAAAATTTATGTGTAGGTGTGTTTCATATAATTGAACCTTCAATCATGTTCTTTTTATTTTCATGTGGTTGTTATTGTTATTGTGCCTTCTATGTTCATCATTCTTTTTGTGTGCCTTCACATCTGAGTAAATGTTTAGTGGTATGTTAATGAAGTAAAAGCATTTTTGGATGGAAATGGATTTGAAATTTGGATGAGAGAATTAAAAATTTCACCATCAAACATCTCTCCTTGCCTTTTCACATACCTCCTCCCCCCAAATAGCCATGGAACCTACCTGAGAGTTCTAGAGCATGCAATGTTTCATAGAAGAATTTTCGTCATTAGAAAGGAGGAATGATTTTTTTATTATTGTACTTTGTATGTTCAGAGATTATTTTGCATGCCTTCACATGTGAGTAAACATTTACTTTCATGTTAATGGAATGATTGAAACATTACACATAGATGTGTTGTATCTAACCAAACTAATAGTTGTGTTCTTTTTTTATTTTCGCGTGCTTGTTATTGTTATTTTTGCCTTCTATACTCATGAAGGTTTTAACTACCTTCACATATAATTCAAAGTGCCATGTTGGAAGACATGTGGTTCATTATTGTCAAATCCAATACAATTTTCCAAATGGTTTGCCAATAAAACATAATTAAAGAATGTAATTTTTTGAAAATTTTACTTTAGCTTGGAATTGATATTTGTATTGTTGAATATATTATTTATATTATTGAATATGATACTTGAATTTTTAAATATGATATATAATTTTTTTAATATGATGTAAATATTATTTTTAATTTTAGTGCACATCTGTTTTATAAGGGGACCAGTAATTGTAGACAAAAATTTCTATTTTTAATATTAATTATTCAAAAAATTAATGGTTCAACATGAAAAGATTTAAGTGACTTTTACAATAGTGAAACAACCCATGGCACATAATCAAATATATATTAATATCTCATGACCAAGATAAGGGATCAAAACTACAATGATAACCATTGGACCCCCTTCAACTACTGGTCCCTTTCCCCTATTACCGATAGGATTTATAAGGGTTTGACCTTAATTCTTGGTGTAATTTATATCAACTCATGTTTTTTGTGTTTTTTCCATTTGGAAAACTAAATTATTGATGGGTTTTACCCCATAATGGTGAAGAAGCCCAAATTTCAAGAGTGCAGAGCAAAATATTTTGGTTAATCAACTTCATATATTAGCTAACTTTAAAGATTACATAAATAGACTTTTAGAAGCCTTACTACAACACATAATGCAAATGTGGGAATAAAAGCCTAACTAACTAAAAATAAACTACACCCATGTGAGTACTAACATTGATAAGGACTAGAACTTTGATCTATGATAGGGGAAGGGGACTAATAGTTGAGGTTGTCTACGCTAGGCCTTCTTGATCAAACTCTAGCACAACATGGGAATAGCCCCAGGTTGTGAGTCGCCTATAGTGGGTTTAAACCTCTAGAGGAGGGTGAAATCCTATTTGATGCTCACCTAAAACTAATGCTAAGCTAATGCTTCATAGGGAAAAGGGATAGAAAGGGGATAAGGGCTCCTAAGGAAGTTAACTAAGCAATGCACCAAATTTAAAGGGGAAGCTCCCATAAGTTTGAACCTAGACTAGATCTATAGAAGATAGTAATATCTTACAAAACCTCAAGATCAAGCTAATTGCATAAGTATTTCATAGAAGAGGTTCAAAGTAAAACACTAATCTAGACCTGCAAGTAGCATTGTAAACCCCCTAAATAAGGTCAGAAAGGAGGAAATGGATGAGGAAGATTCTCCTTCACATAATACCATCATGCAAAACTCACCAAACCAGGTTTAAGGCAAGAGATAGGAAAATAAATTTTCATATTACATCAAGAGGTAATTATTACAAATGCTTGGTAGGGTCAAGCCTAATGAAACTGAGCATGCTTTACAGTATCCCAAAGAGTTCCTTGTCTCTTAGAAAGATAAAAAGTCTAAAATTTGATAAAATTTTCAAAGGAAAAGAGACCAAGATATATAGGAGAAGGGAGTCAGAGAGAAGGATATGAGAGCATGCCATCAGAAAAATAAAACTTTGTCCCAGGTCATTAATTGAACCTGAGCTACCACATTTTTCCTTAGATAATGAAAACCTTGTCACCTTTTTGATCAATGAGGAAACTGCTCATGGTTTGTTGAGTGAGGAAATACCCAAGGCTCTAGGGATGCATTGAATGCCCTTAGCTACAATTCCAAACACTAGACCTCTTCTTTGATCTTCTATGCATATTTCCCCTTGGCTTCTGCATAAGGACAAAACCCTCACATCTATAAACCTGATTGAGCTTTGATTATGTATATTTTGGGTGGATATCTATCAAGAGCATGGCTCAAGATGTTTCTTCATTGATTACATATAGTTTCACCTTATTTTGAGAACTAGACTTGGGTTTACTATAGAGGACAACCAATCTAAAATTATTGGTTTTCCTATAGTCCATGTAGATGGTACCCTGCTTGATGCTTAGTCTGTTTTATAATAATTTACCACCCTTTTATCCTATATTAAGTTTAACAGACCTAACTTATATCTATGAAGCTTTGTTAGCAATGCTTGGTCCATATGGTTTATCCTGGTTCAACTCAGGTCAAGCTCAAGCTCGATTCCATTTACTTTTTCCAGCTTGGGTCCATTCATTTCCTTTGCTTAAGTCAAACTGATCCATTGACCTTATTAAAACATATCTTAGCTTGGTATTTTGTTCATTAGATATCAACAATGACTCAGATCCATGACCCTTTAAATTTCATTCACTATGTCAGATCTACCAGGTACAAACAAACACAAGCCCTCATATCTATCTTTGAAATGTCAACTCTATCCCCACTTACCCCACATGTCAAATGTGTGTTTGATTTTAAGATCCATTTTTAGTCTACAACCTCATGCACTTACACCATGTGTCATCCTCTCATGCCCTCTAACTATTTGACCCATATCACACTGTTGGATAAGGACATATGATCAAATGTGAAATTTGATATTCTAGGACTCATTGTTTGAAAGTCAATGGCTAGTTCACGATCTTAAAATTGGCATCCTCACTCCAATCAAATGATGTTTGCATGACTATCAAATGACATTCATGTGATCATCTTTGACGTTCATATGATCATCAAATTTAAGCTAAAAAGAGTTTATTTTGCTCAAGCTTAAACTTAATGTTAGCATGAATGTCTTATGTTGTTGGTCAAACTTTGAAGGCCTATAATTTGAAGCATAAAAGTCCTAGAGGAACCAAATTTTTAGAAGATGTTATTGAGGCCAAAAAGAATGAACCCATTTGATCCACTGGTCTTAGGATCCTTCTAAGTGTGTCTAAAAAATAATCAATTTAACTAATCCATTCATTCTTGCATGGCATCTTGACGATGGTCTAGTTTATTTGGCTAAGTATGGGAAACTTAGTAAAATTTGACTATAGATCCAACATTGAATATCATAACTTCTACCGTGCTTCGACATATGGCCTAAAACTTAGTGCATAGAAACGAGGGACCAAATTGAATAAAATCATATGATCATTTTCTCTTTAAATTACTACATGTGTGACATATGGCCTGATCAATATGCTCACTTGGCTCTATTTGAGCTTCTTAAAAAATGGCTAAGTATGGAAACTTAGTAGATTTTGCTCGAGAGGCCAACTTTGGGTCTTTATATCTTTTGATGCACTTCAACGGATGGCTATAAACATGGTACATATGTTCTTGGGACTAATGTGAATAGACCCATATGATCAATTCTTCTTGACTCATCTACACATGGAAATGATGGCATCAACAATTTACCTACTCTAAATTTATGCCACTAGACTTAAGTGTCTAGATGAACATAATGAAGAACCATCTGAATACCAGGTGCTTTTAAAGTCATTTAAAGCACTCTTGACACCCCATTTAGTCTTTGTAACTCTTTACCTATCCTTTTAAATTGACAAATTACACTTTAAGTGAATTTAAAATATTTCAAAGCTTTGTTGGTAAAAATGGGATCCTTAAACCACTCATTCCATCCAAAATTTTTGTTCATCTGCTCATCCATTTAAAAACCTGGTCCATAATGGGCATAATATTGGTATGTGGGCCAAAAATGGCTAATAAGAAGAAGAAAGTTAGGAATACTTACCTTTGAATATGAACTCATCGAGCCTTAATCTTTCCCTTGGCCAAATTTCTTTGCAAGAGGTTGTCATGGTATGCAAGGATGACAAGGATAAATCAGATCTAGCCTACACAACCTATCAATGCATCCAAAAGACTTCTCCACAAGACAAGATGCATATTTCTAAAGAAAGAATGCAATCTAAAGCTTATCCTCAAGTTGAATGGTGGATAAGCAGATGCACAATATATCTTACTTCTTCTTCCCTTCTCTTAGAAATTGTGAAATGATTGTGTTTATATAGGCATATCTAACCCTAAAGCCTTTCAAAAATTTTGATTGACAAGGTCGACCGAAAGACCTAGTATTAAAATTGATAAAAAACTAACTAGGTAATGAACTATGTCAGCCATAGCCAACTAAGTTCTTAGTAATCTTTCATAAATAATAATAATATAGGGTCAATGTGGATGACATAGTCATGTAAACTTTAAAAAAGCTTTTAGGTTGAGGAAAGGGATAATGAGGATGGAAAATGACTAGAGGAGGGTGCAAAATAGGAGGCAAAACTTAGGGGAATGGTTTTTAAGAGACACATGTAGATATCAATTAGAAAAAAGGGATAACAATTTTGTGAAGCACCAATGGTTTTCCCACCCCTTTCTTGATGCACTCTTTAAGGTGTACACTTAGAGAGATTGAAACTTGATGGGTTCCTATAAGATAGAAAATATCAATAATTGATAAAGTTTGAAAATATTATGTGTATACAACAACCACATAGTTGAATGGATAGTTTTGACAAAAATAAATAAATTAAAGTTTATCCATGCTAAACACTATTAATTTTAACAACGTTTTTCTTAAAAATACTACTACAACGTTGACTACACTCTTCTCTTTCTAAATGTATATATTTTTATATTTTTATTACTTTTAAGGTAGCTATCTTATCTTATTTATAAGTCTTTTTATAATGCTATATGCCACAACTATACATGTTCATCTTTGTTTATATATATTTTAATTCATTGATTCAAATTGAAAAACAAATATGGTCATAAACTAGACCTAATTCTATACACATTCAAAAAAATCTAATTTTTGATATATTTTGAAGTAGTTAGTGGGTGCACGGTCAAAGATACATTTTTTAATCTTAATTAAGAGTATAATGACTTATTAAATTAGTAAAAAATATAATTCATTATTTAATTTATAAAAATATAGGTTGCAAACTAGATGATCTTACCTAGCTTTCTACCAAATAATTTAAATAAAAATCAAGTGATGATAAAAAAATGGTGAGGCACACATATAACTATCTAGTATGATTTTTATAAAAAAATAATACCACCTCTTTGAATTTATGATATTTGCCCTAATTATACTATGGTTCATTATCCATACTTCCTAGTGATGAAGTTATACTTAATTTACTCTAGGATTGAGAACCTTAGGTTTCTTAAAAGCATCATAAAATTAGACACTTCACACGGAAAGCTCCTTGTTTTAATAATTTCATTGCTAGTGTAAATCTTTCAACATATCCTATTTATTTTCTCCCTAATGCTCGATATAATTTTTAAGACAAAAATTCAATGTTCATCGAATAATCCACAAAAATAAAATATAATAGATCAACATGTCCCTGACCTGTTACTATCTCTAAAGAACTCACTCTAACATAGCATGATAACTTTATCTTATTATTTGACAAGTATCATAAATCATTTACTTAGTCATATGAAGACATGTCAGGTATTGATCCTAGCACCATCGTAAATAATATCATCACTTACACAAATTCCAAACCTGTTGGAAAAAAACAAAGAAACTTTCCACCTAAAATTTCTACCTTGTGTCATAAAGAAATCATTGAACGTTTGGATGCCAAATTCTTCAAACCTGTCAACTACTTGGAATAAATATCAAACATCATTCCCATTAATAAAAATGTCACCATGGTTATTCGTATATGCACTGATTTTTGAATTCATAACTTAGTTTTTAGATTCTCAAATAAGGGGATGTTTTTAAGATCAGATAAAGTGTCGTTTTTAAAATCAGATTGTGTGACGTTTTGAAGTGTTTGTAACAGTCCATTAATTTGTGCTTGTGTTATTTCTGTGGCGATAATACCGTGGGCTCCCGTCTTACATAAATTATAGTGGGCACGCTCTGGCAATGAGGTAAACAATAGGGCCATCACCATTATTTCATTGAGAAAACCATGATACACACGTTGACGGCAATCTCTTTCAAGAAGCTGTGCCATTTTTTTCACTAACAGTCGTATTAATTGTAAGATGTTTAATATTAACCTGGAAAGGGATGCATAGCACTCAACGGTATTGCTTAGAGTCTTGCATGATCCTACTGTCGTAGTTAAATCCGTATCAAAGCATTAAAGAAGGGAAAGGACCAGTTAAACGCCATGTGATACCACCTCTTAGTTAAATCCGTATCTTCATATTATACCATCTCTTAGTTTAAAATATTGGATTTAAATAGTTTAAATATTTTAAAATTTAAATAGGCTGTTCGATTGGGAAATTTACGTCGTGGGAAGTTGCACGGGGATGTTTTCATGGACATTTCAATTTTTGATTATTTTTGGTACAATCCATCATTACGATTAAAGGGACTAATTAATTTATATAAAATTACTAATAAAAATTTTCAAACGAACATATTATTTTATCATTGGCTTAAAATTTTGTAAAGTAAGACATGAACCGAAATTATTATGGGTCACTAATATAAAATGGAAGGACATTAATATAAAATGAAGGGCCATGTTGAAAGATGCATGGCTCATTAATGTGAAATCCAATGCCATTTCCCAAATGGTTGGGCGGGCTTTACTCCATTAATGTGACAAATTAATGCTAACATGTGCACCACCAATAAACATCTCTCCTTACCTTTCTACATACCTCCTTCCCATAAATGGCCATGGAACTTACCTGAAAATTTTCAACTATGTAATGTTTTGTAGAGTATTTTTCATTGATAGAATAGAGGTATGAAACATTTCATGTAGGTGTGTTGAATGTAACTAAACCCAAAATTGTGTTCTTTTTATTTTCTGGTGGGTGTTATTGTTATTGTGTCTTCTATGTTCATGTTTTATTTGCATGCTTTCACACTTGAGTAAAGGTTTAGTCCTATGTTAATGGAGGGATGAAACTTTATGTGTAGGTGCGTTGCCCATAACTGAACCTTCGATCATGTTCTTTTTATTTTCATGTGGTTGTTATTGTGCCTTCTATGTTCATCATTCTTTTTGTGGGCCTTCACATCTGAGTAAATGTTTAGTGGTATGTTAATGAAGTAAATGCATGTTTGGATGGAAATGGATTTGAAATTGCGATGGGAGAATTAACAATTTCAACATCAAACATCTCTCCCTACCTTTTCACATACCTCCTCTCCCCAAATAGCCATGGAACCTACCTGAGAGTTCTAGAGCATGCAATGTTGCATAGAAGAATTTCCGTCATTAGAAAGGAGGAATGATTTTTTTGTTATTGTACTTTGTATGTTCATGGATTTTTTTGCATGCCTTCACATATGAGAAAACATTTACTTGTGTGTTAATGGAATGATTGAAACATTACACATAGATGTGTTGCATCTAACCAAACTAACAACAGTGTTCTTTTTTTATTTTCACGTGCTTGTTATTGTTATTTTTGCCTTCTATACTCATGATGGTTTTACCTGCCTTCACATATAATTCAAAGTGCCATGTTGGAAGACATGTGGCTCATTATCGTCAAATCTAATACAATTTTCCAAATGGTTTGCCAAGCTTTTCTCCATTAATGTGGTAAATTAATGTCACCCTATATGCCACCAACAAACATCTCTCCCTACCTTTAACATCAGTAGAATAAAGTGATGAAACATTATGTGTAGGTGTGTTACCTGTAATTTGATTTTAATGTAAGTTCTAGAGGATTTCTTAGTGCATGTCATTGTGTGCTTTATATATGTGTCACATTTTTATTTTCCTACATAACATGGGCTAGGAGACTTAAATTTTATGGTATGTATATGGTATTCATGTAGGTTTTCATTCACATATGAGTAAACTTTATTTTTTTATATCAAAATTTATATTTTCATTTCCATTCTAGTAAATATTGACTCGGATGTTTTAAACCAAAATCTTATTTGAATTATTGTTGCCATATTCCTATCAATTAATGTTGTTATGTTATTAATTCACATTTTCAAAATTACAAACATTAATTGACATATCTATTGTTGATAGATTACTAAAAAATTTATGCTATGTTCCATGTTAATAGAATAATTTTCATTTGTTCTATGTTCTTATGATATTCTTTGCTTTATTTCATAGTAGGCTCAACATTACTTGCTTATTATGTGTGTCTCTTTGCTATTACATGAAAATTTATTGAGCATCTCTATGAGATCATTATGTTGTGTGTGTGACATTTGAGCATGTCTATTGCTTATGGCACTTGTCCTTATTGGTGTGCAACATTTAAACATGTCTATTATATGCGTCCCATTAGCCTTATCATATTGAAATATTGCATGCTATGCTTGAGTGCTTGCTGAGTTTGAATAATGATGCATTTACATCATTTCATGTTAGAATTGTTGATGTCTTGTTTATAATTCCATATGTATGTATTAACATTGAATAATTCCAAAAAATTGACTGAACTTTAGATGGATAAAAAACTACATGTTTTAAATACATAGTTGATCCACTTCCTGATTTTTCTATGTTCTCCCAAATATAAGAAACAGAGATGAAATTGAAAAGTTATTGCAATCAATAGAGTGATAAACACCAGGGGCTATCCCATGGCCAAAAATTTACATGTCATCTATAAATAAATATAATGAATGTTGTTTTATCTATGGAACATCCTATTTTATTTCCTAATGGTGAAGCTATGATAAGAGACCTCGCTACAAAACAAATTAGATGCATGAATATGCACTTCATTTAACAGTTTATTATATTAAAATATTTAGTATCCATCTAATATTTATTTATTTTCTACTTTATTTGATGATGTATCATTATACCCAAGGAACAACAGTTGTTTTTGTTAAAGAAAAAAGGATAATTTTATAACTACTATAGTAAGTCTTTGACAACATATCCATGCAATACATGATGATAAAATTGTTAAAGACTCAAATATGTTTGCTTCCAATTTGAGTGAAGCAAGGTAAATTGACAAAACATTATGTTGAGTAAACTAACATGATTGATCGATTAGGCTATCCTACATTTTTATTCATGTTTAAGTGTTGTTGAAACTAAATAACATAATTTGCATAGTGCAATGCCTTCCAAACATCCTAAAGATTCACATCAACCTTATTGTTGGAAAATGATTTTTTTAATCTTCAATCCAAATCATACATCCATTTATATATAACATAGATTTATAATATTTCATAAAGCATAAGACTATTGGTATATGTATGTAATAAACTACTTCATTTCATGTTTTATTTTTTAAAAACCAGATTGTTCTATTCAACCTCATATAACTAAAGATTATTTTTAGGTATTTCATCATTTAATATTCATTATTAAACATTCTAATACCTATGTGTCTCCAATACACTTTCCTAACATAAATCTTATAAAAATGTGATGTCTTAAAAGGATTTTCTCATCCTTATTCACTTCAATAGCCCCCACAATCCACTTAGAATAAAGAGTAGTTCTCTATCTATAGATTTCAATAATTTCAATGCATCCATTACATCAAGTGGAAGAGATCAAATAACCCAGAAAACCTTATTGAAATCTATAAGATTAATTAGTATTAACTCTGAGAAAATATCTATGCAAATTTTTTAACTTCTCATAGGATGATTTTGATGGAGCCCCAAAATAAAAGTAGTAGACATGAGTGGCTTCAATAAATTTGGTACGACCTTGAAATTTTATTGCTAAATAAAGAGATATTAAAATCTAAAAGGATTTTTTTCTTCACTCTTTCAATCACAAATTACCATAATTTTTTGAGAGATATGTCAAGGTCAAAGTGAATACTAAGGAACTTGAACTTCTCCACCATTTTGATCCATTTCCATTGAAATCCTTTAAAGCAATCTGGAAATGGAATAATAATATGTATATAGCATTGTTTTTTATCCCATTGTAGACTAGATCTAAATGCTTTGTAGAAAATGTTAAGGAAAGATAATGCTTCTTTGAAAGAGGCCTCATTCTATACAAGCATGAGGAATAAATCCTTTAAAAAAATCCCTTTGATTAAATGAGTGGTGTGATCAGGAATAGAAATTCCCCTAATCAACCTTCACTTAGTTCTGAATGCAAATCAATATCTAAACCATTCATCTAAAAGAACATGTAATTTATGGGTTATAATGAAATATTTTTAGATAGAGCAAAAAGTATGAAAAGATGTTAGACCTATGTCCATTGATTATCCAACAAGGCAAGTCAGTTTAGAGGAAAGTTTAAATAGAAAACAGAAAAACCTTACCAAACCCTAATGCTTTATGGATGGAGAGAATGAAATGCACTCTATACAATCATAATATTTTTCAAAATCAACTTTGAAGAAGATGGTCCCTTGCCAAGAGGCATGGGCCCATTAATCTTCTTCCAAGATAACAATGATGTTGTCCTGAATATAACAATTTTTTATAAATGTAGTTTTATATATTCTAATGATTTCATGTAAGATATATTAAAGGAAAAGAGATAAAGATTTAGTGATACTTTTATAAGAGACATTGAAAAGGGTTATTGTCCTTAAACTAGTAAAGAATTATAGATCTCATGCATAAAAATGAAATTAATTTTGCCTTTTTTTTATGGTGGCCTCTAAAGATATTTTGTGTAAAGACTATTTGTAATCCTAAATCAAGTTAGGTCTAAAAAAATACCATGTTGTTTTATAAAATTCAAAACTAAAACCATCCACTCTTGGCACCTTATCATTAGCCCTACATTTACCAATAGCATACATCTCATCTAGGAAAAAGAAAGCCTTACAAAGGTTTTGAGTTGAAGGTCTTAATTTTAAAGGAAATACATATAAATGTTCTTAAAAGTATCAAACTCTCTCTACCATGTTTTCCTAGGCTTGGATCACCAATTTATAGTGGACTTGAAAGGTTGAGTAAATAACTGACACAGTAAGGAGGAAACTATGTGTAGTTTGGATAGAATTTATTTCCTCTTTTAGCCTATTTAGCTTTGATATATTTGAAAATTATTTAGAGTCATGGTTAGTAAGTTTGAGCCAATGCAATTAGGCTCAGATTTGAACACCTATGTTCATGTAACTTTCCAAAATTTTAAGTTTATGTTTAATATTACATCTATTTTTTATGCCAAGTTAATTTTAACTTTAAAAAATCTAGTGTTATTAAAATTAAAAATTACATCCTTTCTGACATAGCTTGCACCTTTAGGGAAACTCCTACATATATTTATAGGCTTTTTCTATTTTTATTTTAAGAAAATATAACAAAAACCATTGCCTTTGTAATAGTAGTGATCACTTCTCTTTATTTACTGAATAGAGGAGAGTTAAAACTACCAATATGACCATAGGTGATGGTAATTTTGCGTAGTCTATTAGACTACGATTTAAATCCCCTTCAATACCTACATATTCTCTTTAATGTATCTCAAATTAGGGACCACACCATTATTATAGCTTCATTTTTGGAGGTTACAACTACAATAGTAAAGAGTCTAAGTTACGCTAAAAGGTATGCAATTTTTATATTTGGCAAAGTGGGGTTATATAAAATGAAAGTGTAAATTGACAAGCGTACCTCACTCAAAAGGAAGGATAATTTTTGTGCACAATCTTTCAAGTAATAATAATCTCATATTCATTTTTAATAATCTTTCTAAAACATGTTTTTACTGACTAATGCTCTCTGAGTTTTTATGTTTTTTTTTTCCAGAGGGATAAATAAGATACTTATGAAGACAAGTTCCAATTGTGTCCACTTTTTATTCTATTGGTTAGAGTATGGTGTTTTTATTTGTTCTTATTCTTAATGTAGTTCCTTCAAGTGTAAATATATCAACAACATACATAAACATAAGCTAAAAGATAGACTCGAGACCTAAATTTCTTATCCCCACCCCAATGACATTACAATGTTGATTCAAGCCACACATCTGATGTGAAGCTTTGATGCAATCAAGTCAACCATCATTATGTCCTAATCCACCGTTGACAATAGGAAATAACCAATCAAACATGTTGCCACCATGCAAGTTACAGACCTATTTGTAATGGATGTAATTCATGTAAATCAAATAACTGCCCCAAATCTAAGTTTGAGGTATGATATGGGACCTATAGTATATGATATACCCTAAAATACCCTTTCTTTTCACCTTGCCATGATCGCCTAACTCGCCTTAAAATATTTAATCAGTTACACATTCTATATGACTTTTCTCTTCCCCACCAATTTTCCATCACTCAAGCTCACTATGAAAAGAAATGTCTCCTCCTACACAACTCATTGCCACATCGTATGAAGGAACATACGTCCTTATTTTTCATCATCCCCTCCACTAAAAATGAATGATTATTATTGGATAACACTTCTTAAACAAAAATTTTGATGGGGTCAATGACGATGGGTTTTGACTTAGGTACAACTATCGATTTTGTGGCTTTTGCTTTACAAAAACTTTATTTTACCAAAATATAAAATTACGCTTCTTCTAACATTACTTGCATGTTCGGGTCCAATAATATACGTACACAAAGTAATATATATATATATATATATATATATATATATATATATATATATATATGTATGTATGTATGTATATATATATGTATGTATATATATATGTATGTATATATATATATATGTATATATGTATATATATGTATATATATGTATATATGTATATATGTATGTATATATATATGTATGTATATATATATATATGTATATATGTATATATATGTATATATGTATTTATGTATATATGTATATATATATATATATATATATATATATATATATATATATATATATATATATATATATATATGTATGTATGTATGTATGTATGTATATATATATATATATATATATATATATATATATATATATATATATATATATAATATTTTGATATATATAATAAAATAATAATAATAATAATAATAATAATAATAATAATAATAATAAAAAAAAACAACTATATATATTAGTATAATATTATAATATATTTATTATATAGTATAATTATAAATATATAAATATTATATATAATAATATAATAAGAATAGAAATATAAAATAGAATATAATTTATTTAAGAGATAATATTATAATATATGAATATAAAAATGGTTATATTCTAGCATTTTAAATCTATTACGGTATCATATATCATAGTAGATTCCAAAAAATTTATCCATTTTAGTATATCATCTTAATCACTTATAACTAAGGTTTCACGGTCTAACTCATTATACATTTTAGGATATAACTGATTTTAATACAAGAGGTCATAAACTGTATTTTTTAAACCTATGACCCAAACTTAACCTTTGGAGTACCAATCGCGGTGCATTAGAGTATCAATACTTGAGTCTTACTTGTCAAGATGTGATTGGTTAATTTTAATTTTATAGAGTAAATGTTGAACAAGTATTAGATACTACATGCACCACTAGTGGTGCACTTTAATATTTATGCACACCAATATGTTCCATCAATAGAATAGACAAGGACAAAAAATCTATTCTCCCATTAGTAGGTGCACCACTATTGGAACCTTTTTCCTATATATATACACGCATAATTTGACTATAAATCTATTTCACTTTAAAATATTGCTGCCTTCATGCCTTCAATTTTATATGAACCGTCTCGCATTTTATTATTAGATAATAATATAGACGTCACGAATAATAGCAAATAGTCATTGGTGTGGCCTCATCCCTTTCGACGAATAAATTAAATACAATGGAGTTAAAAGCCACATACACAAAATATATTGTGAAATATTCGGAGATGAAGTAAAAAATAAGATCATTTTATTTTTATTAATGGTAAAAGTAAGTTTTTTGGAAATAGAGACCCTACCTTTTACAATATAAACTGCAAACATGGTCTTCAAAACCAGATATAACAAAAATATTTGTAGAGAAGCAACCAACAAAATAATATCTTTTTGTTAAGTAGCAATAAGATGATATCAAATATAGTTTGGAGTAGATAATTATAATGCAATGTAGGAGGATGAAACATTAAAAACGTCATTTATTTGAAACATAGGTTTGAATGTTTGAAATTAGCAAAAGGTTTGGTCAAGTATTAAATGACATTGGTTAAAAAGAACCATGGGTTTGGATGTTTGAAATTAAAAAAAGGAACTTGAAAGGAGTTAAAACTCTGAGGAAACTTATTACACTTAACCAATAAATTTCCAAGCGAAAGATAATGAACTGAGTTAAGTGTTGGTGGATGATATATAATACATTCTTCCTTGGAAACTTATTGCATCCACTTTATTTTTTCATTTCACCGAAGTGCGCCATCTTGAAAGCGAAAGGTAATGAACTCAGTTAAATATGATGCAGTCGTCCTTGTTTTGAGTCGGAGGAGAGCGAGCCATTGCCAAAGGACGCCTCGTGAGAAGAATTTGAGAAGAACAGAACACATTCAGAAGGATAACATCGGTCTGAATATTGTCCGGGTATTGGTATTGCTTGTTTATGAGAAAACTATGTTTTAATTTTCACAAACTGAGTTTCTAACATTGCTACACTGAGATTATCCTTCATGAATCGCATGTTATCTGATTAGACGAAATTTAACGTTTTAAAACTCCATACCAACCTTATGATTTTTTTAGTGGCGTTTTATCTCTTTGGAATACGTTTTAACGTGTCTTGGTCTGTGGTTAATCCCCTGTAGACCCGTCATCATATCTTCATTGTAAATCCCTTCAGATGGTAGGTAAATCCCTTCAGATTTACCTTTTCCACTCATATACGCTTTATTCTTATGTCAAATTTAGATCTTTAATGCTGTACAATTTGACTCTATATTGCTAGATGTGCATTAAAATATCCATCCGTTTCAAAAAGCTTGATTTCTGAATACGTAGCGGCAATTGCTGTCCTTTTGGTGGCACCTCATTCAGGCGTAATGTTTCACGAAGACAAGATCCATTTCAACTTTTCCGAGTCTGATATGATCCGAAGTATAGTCTTTTCGATTATAAGTTACCCCTAACCAGTGACGTGGCTGGCACATATTGAATTATGAAGGATAAAAATAGTAGCTGATACATAATGGACACGAGTTCGTGTTATAGTTGTAGGTTGCATAGCAGCAAGGGCGTACTCTGTCAAGTTCTTGGTCAGTGGTAAGTTAGAGTTTGGGGATGAGAGTCAGATATGAACAAGTTTAGATATCAAAGAAAAAACAAATATAATATTTTGGAGTGCCAATGTCTGGAGGAATGTTTGTGTGATGGTAAACTATCATTTCATTAGAAATATGTGCGTGCGTGTACGCTTAAATCATACAAAACTATAACCTGTACATGAATGAAGAGCACTATAACTTGTAGTGAGTAACAGGGATGGTTATTAAAGCTTAAAGGAGTGCAGATGAAACAAGGTCAAATAATCCTTGAATTATGAAATATGGCTTCATTCAAAATTTGAAAATTATCGTTGAGAGTTTTAAATTAATCCCAATAATATATTTTGAATAATGAGTGAATGAAGGTTTTTGTGTGCTATTCTTATACTTTCATTATTAATTGTATATTTTAATTTGATTATCAATTATCAATTGTTCATTATCAAAATAAAGTAGAACACCCTGAAATTACAAAGAGTATGATTAGAAGAGAAATAAAGATACTTTTCTCAACCATTTTCAAGAGAAAATATAATTAGAAGAGAAAGTAGAAAACTTTAAAAAGTTCATTAACAATAGTAATTATCATTTGGGTGTAATATTTAAAGGCATTTTGAATATATTTTCATAGCCTCGACAAAGATGAAATACGCAGGAAAATCCCTTGTGAAGGATTGGATGCTTATAATATCCAACTACCACCTATACTACTTGATTATGGAATAATTGGCATCTTTACTATTTCGTTATGAAAATTTGTGCAATATGTAACTATTTCTTTTACATTTGAGTACATTAAAAGTGTAAATGACGTTGAATTCAACATATTAAAGAAGGTTTTGTTTGTTGGACAAATGATAATATCTAAGACAAGTGTGTTAGTATAATTGGTTGGTAAATTTCATATTTGTCAATGATTGGTGAGCTTTGAATTTGAGAATACATTTTTTTGTTTATAATTTGGATTTATAAATAATTTATTGATTAATCATTTATATAATATAATCAAATTGCTTGTTTTCTTATTGTAGTTAGTTATCATGGCTCAAGAGCTTGAAAATACCAACATTTCAATGACATTTAATTTAAGAGAGGATGAAGGTTGCTTGCCCAACACAAATATTCGTCGAAATGGAAACCATCATCCGAATTTGTGGAGTGATGATTTTATACAATCTCTTAAGTCGCCATATGGGGTATGAAATATTAGTAAATATAAAAGTATATAAATCATAAAAAAGACAGTATTATATTTTGTATTCTTAAAGCTAATATAAAAGTTTTTATTGTTATTTGTAAGCAGGCACCCTTGTACTTTGAATGTAGGGAAATCATGATTAAAGAGATTGATGATATATTTTTAAGAGTTGGAGATGAAGCAGGAAAATTTAATGTACTTGATAGGATTTGGTTGGTTGATGTTGCACAATGCTTGGGAATAGATCGATACTTCCATGAGAGAATCAAAGTAACACTTGATTATGCTTACGAGTATGTTTATCTCCTCAAGCTAGAGTGTTACAATTACATTTATACATGTGATTTAAATATTAAATACCTTGGTGCATATAATAACATTTTTTAACATGTTCCATTGTCAAATAATTTTGTCATTATTAGGTATTGGAATCAAAATGTTATTGGTGATCTCAACACATTAGCATTGGGATTTCAGACACTTCAGATGAATAGATATGATGTCTTGACAGGTGTTGATTTTTTTCTGAAATGATCTATGTAGGAATGATTTTTTTTTTGAAATGATTTTTTTAGCAATTTTTTTGTAAATTAACCAAATCTTCCATATGTGAGCAGACGTATTTCAAAACTTCAAAGATGAAGATGGAAATTTATTTTGCTTTGGATTTGGTAAAGAAGATGTAGAGATATCAATTATGTTGAATTTATATAGAGGTTCCCAAATTAATTTTCCTGGTAAAAATATCTTGGAAGACATTGAAGTTTTTACGTCTATATGCCTTCAAAATGTTGTGAAGGAACATAATGAGAGAAAAGGAGAAGAAACCCCACTCTTAATGGAGGAAAGTATTTTTCCATGCCTTAGCTTCTTGATTGTTGAATATTATTAGGTGTTATTAATTTCTATATTCATGTGCTACTAATAATAAGATCATACCATCTACAGGTTGAGTATGCTTTGAAATATCCATGGAGATGTAGTGTTCCTAGATGGGAGGCTAGGAACTATATTGAAATATTCAAACGACACAATCAAAATGGTTTTCTTTTCAATGGAATTTTAAAGTAAGCTTAAAGTTTGTATCATTATTGGTATTTGAGATTTCCCTTATAAATAAATATTTAATACAAATTTTGTGTTAAAATTTACTAAAATATATAAATTTTTGATGAGAATTAACATAAAACCAAAATTTAGTGTTGATAATCCCCTAAAAATTTTCGTATTAATAATTTATTTCAGGATGCCCCATGTTTATTGCCAAAAGTTGTTGGAGGTAGCAATATTGGATTTCAATATTTTACAATCTCAATAGCAAATCGAATTGAAACTAGTATCCACGTGAGTATTAACCATAGTAAACATGTATCTATGTTGAATTAAAATTAAGATGAAAATTTGTTATGATAGATGGTGGAAAAATTTGAGCACAATTCAGTTGGATTTCTTCCGTCATCACCACATGGAATTCTATTTTTGGTGGGTTTGTGCATTGTATGAGTTCGAGTTCACAGTAGGTAGACATGGTTTTACTAAATTGGTTACTTGTCTATGTCTTCTTGATGACATTTATGATACCTATGGAACCCTTGATGCGCTGAATGTGCTTACCACAACATTGATAAGGTAATCAATTATAGATGGTATTCTTTATTTATATTGATTATTTGATTGATTTTCAAACTACTTATTTGTTTTGATTCTAGATGGGACATGTCTATCATGGAAAACCTTCCAGATTATATGAAAACTAGTTTCAAATTTGTATACCAGATACATAAGGAAATTTCTAGTGAAGCTGAGAAGAAACATGGTGCCTTTGTTCATAAATACATTCAAGATTGTGTAATCACTCTTAATTTTATTATGCATTATAATTTTATTAAAACCTACTAGTATATAATATTAATAATGTATATTTAATAAATTATTCATGTTTTATTAAAGATAATTTAAATATTATTTTTTCACGAGATATTATTAAATTATGTTAATTTAACATGTATTAGACCAAATTAGTGTGCATGATAAAAAATGTCAACATATACTTTTACATGTATAAAAATAGTTTAAAATTATGATTTATTGCATTTAATCATATTTTATCTTTACATAAAGACTTCATATTTACTACATTTTATTTCATAGCAAATTTTTATTTATTATCAATTTAGTTATATCAAAATATTTATAGTTAATTTTTAATATTATTATTTATCATAGTGTGTAAAAAACTTGAGACAATTGTATGATTATAATCGTACATAGATGGCATTCTTATGTGGTACCTACGAGTTTGATATGTTAGTATTTGCATTGATTTTTTAATATTACTTTTAACTTTAACCTATAAACATTATTTTTATTTCTCATTGCTTTTAAAAAAATTTGGTATGTTTTTTTCGTAGTGGGAAAGATACATTCTATCTTACTTTCAAGAAGCTAAATGGATAGCTTTTGATTGTACACCAACACTTGATCAATATTTAGAGAATGGAATAACAAGTTTAGGGATGTGAGTGGTAATGATCCATTCATTGATATTAATGGACACTCTTTTATCTGAAAAGATTTTGGAGCAAATTGATTTTCCATCATCAAAGTTTCAAAATCTTGTAGCATTGGTTACTCGACTAGTCGATGACATGATAGATTTCGAGGTACTTAAGATTTAGATTATGTTTTATTGGAATTAAACATATTATTTATGTAATATATTATTATAGTGAAGGAAATTATAAACTAATATATCTTCAAAAAGTTTGAAGGATGAGAGAGCCTGTGGAGAGCTAGCTTCAAGCATACAATGTTATATGAAAGATAACCCCAGTTCTACAACAGAATATGCTTTAAAGTATATCACATCTTTTGTTGATAATTGTCTACAAGAGTTGAATAAGGATTTTCTTAAATCCTCTTATATGGAAAATTGTTGCAAGAACTTATATTTCAATGCTGGCATGAGTGGTATATTTTTGTTTTACAAGGATACTGATGGTATAAGTGTTTCTCCTCATGAAGGGATGAAGGATGCCATAATAAAAGTTTTAATGGAACGAATAATACCGTAGCTTCAGAATATAGATTAGGAGATTAATTTATGAAGTAACATGCTGAATATTATACTTGAGTGGCATAATAGCTTCAAACTGTTGATTAGGAAATTAGTTTATGAAGTGATATATTGATATCATATTTGAGATCCAATTGTTGGTGCACATTTTTCTATGTAAGCTTATTATTTGTTATTATGAACTTAATGGATTTGGTTTAGGTTATTAAAATATACTCATTGTCCTAAACAATATTTTTTATATAAGTTATAATTGTAAATTATAATGAGTATTTGAGTCATCTAAAAATATATTAGAATTCTCAATACTTAAGTATTAAATTCACAAGATTTTTATTATTGATATTTTTATTTTATTTATTTTCTACTATAAATTTTGGGTACCATTCATTTTATATAAAACAATCAATTATTTATTTTACTCTTGTATAATATCTATTTATTTTAAAATGGAGCCATATTTAAATAAGGTTCATGTAGTGGCATTTCCCTATCGATAAGTTGGAAAAATATTAGAATTGTAGAAGACCTATTGAAATATATATAATGATTGTTTTGAAAAAAAAATCTTGAAGAAATATAATATGAATTTAAACGATTACAGTTTTTTGGTGTAGATCTAAACTACATAAATTTTGGTATAATGTGGAAGCATAATGTAAGCACACAAACTATTTCAAAAAATATATAAATAAACTGAAATTATCACTTTTTGGAGTTTAGGTAAGTTATAATGGTAAACTCATGGATTTTTAAATTGATTTTATTTCATATTTATACAAAAATAATGAAAATATCCATAAAAGGCCTCACACGATTATGTTATACAAAGATAGTCATTATGATATAAGCATGCACAGTCAACAATGTACTGAAATATAACTCAACAAGTAACAAGCAATGTACTAAAATATCAAATTTAGGTGAATCAAAATCAAAACGTTCTCTGTCTCTGTAAACATATGGAAATGTTTGATACATAAAAAAATACTCTATAATATAAATAATCTAAAAATCTCTTCCATAGAACTCCTTCATATATAAATATGCAACTGGTACATGAGTTTAACTAAAGGAATGAACCTGATATAGAAAAAATAGATGGGACTTATGAGTAACTTCTCATTGAGATTGAATAAGGGAGAAGAGTTGATCCTTTCCACGTAAAACTTCTATGTATTGAAGTTTTGGAGTCCTTGAGGCTCCTCCTCTACTCTTTCTCTTATTGATCTTCCTAAAAATTGATCTTTGAGAGTGATATGGATCTCTTCTCAAACACTCGTGTTTATATTCTCAAGAAAATCCACTCTAATAACATGTTATAAATGACAATAGAGCCCATGGATCTTCATCCTAGACACCATCAATATAAAGTGTTCAGAGAAGAGAAAGATTCACCAATAAATACATTGTAATAATACATATAATATACAATGTATGTGTGAAACGAATAAATGTTGAATTAGAATATGAATCTCTAAAAGACTACATCTCATCTAGTTCAAGAGATGGATCTAAGTTCCATTACTTTCCAGATGAACAAAAATGGTTCTCATATAGGAAAATTAAGATGTGAGTGAGAGATTATTATTAGTGGAGTGAAATGTGATATTATTTTCCATGTTTAACCTAACCCTTCTCAAAAATTTGAGGATAACTACAACATTAATTGTGCATTTAATAATTATATGCACATAATAATTCACATCTTGGTAAGACATCTACCTAAGGTGGACTTACATCAAGTGTATATATGACACACTCTAACACCTAATTTTCTCAAGAAAAATCAACATTTTAGATAGATTGTGTCACCATATTTCAAATAATTAAATATTACTCCCATAATAATACATACAATAAATAGATAATCAAGGTTTATTATAGGTGCATGATTATACCAATAGTGTGTAGGAACACTCAAAAACATATTTTCAATTTTAATACATATACATTAGATCAGAATACATATGTTTCATGCGCTTCTCAATATGCTAAATATAAAAGAGCCATCTATAAACACAAATCAATCATAAGGTTATACCTAGAAACACATTGGCAAGTCCCTACAAACTTAAGAAATCCTTTAACACTCTTTTGAGGCTTTATGACAAAGGATATCAAAAAGGTTAAGGTTATGTACACCAATGTTTTGAATGATACTCATTAATAGTGGCCAATTTTGGTTAACATGCACCTTAAATCCTAAATCCTATGCCTTAAACCCTAAATCGATTGATTTAGCCAAACTTAACATTATTTAGAGTAAAAATTAGGATCACAAGGCTTTATTTAGCCCGAATCACATCACTAATTGCCCCAATTGACTAATTACCTTAATATGTGATGACATTGGGGCTAATTGAGCCCAAAATCACATTATGTAATCATAAATATGTTAAACAAGCTCAAATTCTCACCAATTACCTTTATTGTTCAACCCTATACCATAAAACATAAATATAATACCCTATACCCTAAGCACTAAACATTAAACCTAAATCATAAACCTTATCATGTCATCCATCCTTATCCCACAACCCAGGGAAAGTCTAATCTAAATCCTTATCCAAGTAATAAACCTAATCATCATCATTAGTCTATCCAAGTCTATCGTAAGTCCACAATCACATCCTGATCATCCTAGTCCAACCCATCCCCTAATCACTCATCCCATCATTAGAGATGACATTGTAACATTGTATGTAGATACTTGTGTGTGTGTTACTTGTTTGTTTTATTTGTTTTGTTTTCATGCCTTTCATCATGTATATATCTTGTTTGTCTTATACTTTATGCTTTATGAAAAAGGATGTCATGAGGTCATACAAGGCTAAAATAATGCTTATAATTTCCCTCAATGAACCAAAGTTTGCCATTTGCCCATGCACTTCGGCAAGAATGTCCTCATGGTCATAGTTATATCATAGGGCATACTTCCAAGTGTTATATTTATCATATTTCTTTGAATATAATGAGCCTTATTAAAGTTATGATGGCTTCACCATCCACACCCTCATCATTCATCTAATCGTCTCATTATCCCTTTTTCTCATCTCTAATATACTCCTCTTGACCCATCTGACTAACATACAATATTCTAATATTCATCTCATAATCTACATCATTATCCTATAATCACTAAAATCACCCATTAATCACTAATCCTCATCATCATCATCATCTTCTAGTTAAAGCTACATTAGCCTAAGGTCTTTTCAGACTATGTAGATAATAATTGGCCATGCTTTAATAGCTCAACCACTATCTCTATAATCCATACTCATCTCGTAGTCATTTTTTTTCTAGATCACATCATTTATTTTCTCTTATCCTCTTCATTATATTGATCGATTTACCTTTGAGCTACACCCATCATCAATATTATCAAATCATCATCTTAGCTTACCCTGTAGCTCTCCCTTACATCATTGTTTGGCATTCATCTAAAGCTTGAGGCATTTTAACCCTATAATTATCATGTTATTATTTATTCCTCCTAAGGATGTGTTGACAAATGTGAAACCCATCATCTTAAATCCTTATGCATGTGTCTTTACTAGGGCCATCATCAATTTGTAGCTCACTACTCAGGTCGATCATCTTCTTCATCCTCTATCTCACACTTGGCATCCCATCCCCTCATCTATCCATTTAATCCCACCCCTCATTTATTATTTTGAGTGGCCATCCATCTCATTCTTCCCTACATGCCCCCTTGAGGGATCATTATATCCCCTAACATCACATCTACTAACATTCATCCATGACATGGTTTTTCTTTGAATGACCATTACTCCCTCCACTTCAATCACTCACAATGCCATTTAAAAGAGGTTTAAAATATATTATTATAAATTTTCTCACTTATATTAAATTCATTAGATAATACTTATGCATTGATCTCTTCAATGTAACTTCAAATCTCCACCATAGATTCTTCCCTCTTTCTATTTAAATAGATCCTCTACTCCATGAAAGGCCAATATAAGCTATCTAACTTCTCCATGTCAATTTAGTTATTGAATCCTTCATAAAACATCCTTATCATGCCTTCATAATGCCACAAATATGAGTCAAGGTATATCAATCTAATCTCAATCTCTTTTTATTTTACATTCTATTTGATCATGGTTTAAGAAATTTAGCTTTAAGATCATAGTGTTGGTTTTGAATTATATCCATCCATTTTTATATTGGTTCTAATGGCTATATCACTTTACCCAATAGTTGGATATTTTAGTGTTTAAATTGTGTAATTTAATCCATAGAGCTCAAATTTTAACTACAGTGACAGTTTTAGCATATAATAGAGCTAATCACAAGTAAAATAAATATAAATTATTGGTTAGATGTGCAAGGGTAACAATTTTATTTGAATTAGAGATAAATTAGTAATCACAAACAAATGTGCCTAAAATTAGTTACATTTACCTTGGTTGCAATTGGATATGTTGTTTTATGTCTCTTTTGGCCAAGAAGGGACCTCATTGTAAGTAAACTTGGAATAAATTGGTGGTGAGGTGTGTATGAGTTACCAATATGACCTATACTTCCCCATGCATACCACTTTGACATGAATTCAATTTCAATTAGAGTGACCACCCACACATGTTTTTATTACATTTTGTTCATGTGTTTTCCATTATTGTTGAATAGGATTTCCATTGAATTGTCACAAATAATATCCATGCATTTTTGTTTTGGAAAAAATTTAAAAATCTGTGATGAATGAATGTTTGTTGGGCTGCTTAATTTGTGAACATTATGTTTCTTGACACTTTTTATGTTTGTGAAGATTGTGCTATATTAATTTTTTTACATTGTGTTTCTTAGCATAATATATGTTTTTGAAGTTTGTAAAGCTCGTACAATTATTATTTTTCAAAGTTTGTGAAGTTTGTAAAGATCAATTTTTATTGCTTCTATTGTTTACATGTGTTGTTCATGTTTATTATCTATGGGTGATGATGACAAAATTATGTTTCACAGTTGACTATGGAGAAAAACAATGGATAACTCAATTTTAGGTGAAATTATTTAAAATTTCATTAAGCTTATGATCCATTTATAGACTTAATGATAGATAATAAATAAAATTAATTACATATATAATAAGTAAAATCAATTATAATACATTATCAAACTAAACATCTCTAATTTCATTACATTTCTTAATACCATTCTTTTTTGATATAAGAAGTTAAATACATTTCATTCCATTATTTTATGGTAAAACAAAACTTAAACCATCTAAGGTTGAAAAATTGAGTTGTACCCTTCATTGTCTATATTTGAAGATAGGGGAGTCATTGTTGGTCCTTCAACGACTGTGTCCTTAGTGAGATTTTTTATGATGTTAATAGAAAGAGGAGTGATACCACATAAACCAATTAGTGATTAAATGTTTATCATGTCATTCAATATCTGATGTTGTTCTAGTAGAGGGTTGGATTCCATGCTATAACTCATTCACATCTATAATTCTCTTCTGGCCTTCTTGAATAAGTTCTCTCTTTTCTATTGCTCTCTCTTTTTCTTCTTTCCTTGCCTTTTTTGTATCTTCTCCTACTCCTTCATATGCCTTTTTCTTGCATTTTAAATTTTTTGATTTTCCATTATTTCCCTCTCAACTTGCCTAAAGGCTTTCCTATCACTAGCTTTTTATTTCTTCATTGCCTTCAATTCTTCATTTTATTTCTTATGGGTCTCATGTTCTATAAAAAATTGGTGATGCTTGTCTGATATGAGAATTTATAATTGACATCTCAGCTTGAGTGTAATTTTTACTAATTTTCTTATAATCTAAGTTCCATAAGAAATTTCAAAAATGCCAACATTGGCGTTCAACACTCATTACCATATGCTTGACTACATTTATTGATTTCTATAATCTTCTCATTGGAATATATATTAATGGTTTCATCATCTACACTCCATTATCCATTTAGTGCATAGTAATGAACTATTTTTGGTGGAATAAAAGGAGGTAGTGGTGACATTGACATAGTGGCATCAATTTTAATAATTTCATAAATGAGGCATAGATTTACTACTCCCTCCCTTAACCAATCAGATGGGATTACTTGCTTAAGCAAACATAAACTATCTTAATTTAAACTAAATGATGCATCTATTTCATTACAATGTAATTTAAATCCCCTTCACTATTAATGTCTATAACATTTTGATGAGTTGTTTCATGTTCAACACTTTCTACATTGGCACCATTTACTACATCTACTATTTCACCTTCTTCACCTTAGAAAACATTACCTTCCTTAATTTGCTCTATTTTCTCCTTAATGTTTCCTTAGTCAGAGCTATCAACCTCAAAAAATTTTATGCAACACTTACCTCATCCTCTTCCACATGGAACATTTCACTTAGATTCATAACATTAGATAGTGCCTCTGGGTCAAGGGGACATATACCTATGTATCGAAATCTAGATTTGATATTCTTTGTAGTTAGTGCCATCCTCATACTTATGGTACCCAAAGTCGCTAGTTATTCTCTCTTTATATTGAAACCATTGTACATATGCATCCATTCCATTCTTTCATGATTCAAGTACGATTTGAATGGACCAAAGACACATTAAGTAGATGTAATTTGTGGCTAGTATATGCATGTAATGTAAGGAGATATATCCCAAAATATCTAGCCTTTGCAATCATTAAAAGTCTGATATGTTTTCATGCCCTTAAAAAATGATAAAATGTATATTAATAGGGGAAACTCCTCTATGTAAAAATATAACAAAATGATGTCTCCAATTCATGAGCATTTCTTTTGTCATCCAAGCATGGGCTTGGGTTGCCATGCATGCACCTAATTGACACACAATAATGAAATTATAAAATAACCTCTTTGATTTTAAGAGAAGGAATGTTTAGATTCTTTTCCAAAATTCATTCACATCTACTAAAATAGTTATCCATTCTCTTCTCTTTGATACTATATGTGCCACACTCCTTACCCCTTTCTTACCAATGACTCACATGTCACAATTCATTCTAGCTTACACCCTTGTCTCATTGTAATTCCAAATTTTGTATGGCCCATAGTTTAATTTAGCATGTAATGTTTTCAAGTTCTTTTATAAATTTCACATAATGGAGGGCCTTGGCATGACAACCTTATCTCCACCTAGTGCTTCTGTTGTTCTCATAAACTAATTAGGGTGCCTATTTTTGAATCCCTTCTATCATGATTTATCGAGGAAACCATCATTGAAAGTGTTGGGAATACTTTCACATATGTGGGCCATGTATGACATGAAATGTGATATGTTCAACCCATGTTCAATGTCGGTTATGTCCCTACACAACTGCACTATATCAGTTTCTTATGCTATTGATAGAATAATGGGTGGGCCCTTCCTATTAATATATGTGATTCCTTTTAGCCAATTCAATAAAGTACTTGTTTTGATGCCCCACTTAACCACTACTTCATTTATGGAGTAATTATTATGGTTCACATTTCCCATTGGACTTTCCATATCTTCCATTGTCCACTACAACTATAATTACACACATGCATTGGCAGTAACATCTGTATTGGCCTTTTTATCAACATGGTTGGCCGAGGGGTATATCGTATGCTTTAAAGTGGGTTGAAAAACTTTATTAACATATTCATCAACATATTTAGGAATTTTGAATCTTATTTTCTTCATAGTTGCACATGACCATTTTCAGATAAATTACATCATCTTCTTCACATTCCTCACACTTAATAATTAAAATCAAGAAATTGTATAAGTAACTAAAAATATAATGGAAAACATAAGACAACAATATATGGGGAAGAATGTTTGGATAATTTAATGTGTGAATGAATAATACAACTAGGATAAATCACATAAACATATGACAAGCATAGTAATATGAGTTGAGAGAAGGATTTTATTTAAATACATTTGAGTGGAAATTTAATGGTATGTTAATGACATTATTAATTTTATTGGTACGTGAATGGAAACCTATGTGGATTATATGCACATAACAATAATGTTAATTGTTACAAACATTCTTAATTTTGCTATAAAGATAACCATTTACTACTATGTAAATGGAAACCTACGTGGATTCCATTCACATACAAGTAAATGTTAATTGTTGTGGACATACTCATCCTCGAACATGGAAAATAATTTTATATTAATGACCCATAGTAATTTAAGCCAAAACTAAGATAATGTGTTCATTTGAAAATTATTAGTGGTCATAATTTTAAACCTAGGGGTTTAAGTTTGCCTCCTCAGGTGAGCCCATTAGATAAGAAGAGAGAGGGAACAAAAAGAAACAACAAATTTATTTGACATGAACATATGAAAAACACATCAACATATGGTTGTTCACTACTAGGATAATTGAAGTGGACCTCATAAATGGGGAGTCTTTAATGATTTTCACTACTATGGGGTGACTTTCAATGCTTCATGTAGTGAAGCATCTTTAGGGCTTCCATAAACATTAGATTATAATTAACTTATAAAATTTGAATGAATTACAGAATAAAATTAATTGACAGGTACATATGAGAAAAACATATTTTGGTATGTGCATGAAAACCATTTGGGTTTACATCTACACAATAGTGAATGTTACATCGTACAACCCATGTCATGCAAGGAAATATAAATGCAACATATAAATGATTCAGATAGTGACATGATTTTAAAAAAAACATAAGGATTACATTAAAATACAAGAAAATTTGGAGTAAGATGTGAATGAAAACATGTAGATGACATGGGTTTAGAATTGGGTAACATTTCATCCCTCCAACAAGCATATTACAACAAAGGCATTGAAGGTAAAATGATAATAAGAGGCATGAGAAAATAAAAATAACACAACTATGGGTTCATTAACATGGAACACACCTCTATGTAATGTTTCATCACTCCTTTAACATACTAGTAAATGTTTAGTCAAATATGAAGGCATGATTAAAAAATTATGAACATAGAAAGCGCAATATTAATAGTTTTCATCCCTCTATTCAGTCGATTGAAACTCCTCTATGAAATGTTGTATGGTTGAGAAATTTTGGGTAGGTTCCATGTCCGTTTATGGGGATGAGGTATGTGAAAAAGGTAGGGAGAGATGTTTTTGGTGTAATGTTCTATTGTTACATTAACATACTAGTAAACATTTATTTAGATGTGAAGGCATGCAAAAAATATTTGGAAAAATAAAACACACTAAAAAACCTAAGAGCTTAAAAGGCACACAGTAAAAAGTAAGAACATACAAGGCAAAATAATTGTAACAACCATTCGAAAATATAAATAACATGGAATGCTTATTTGTGGCACATAATATGGCATTAACATGCCTTAGTAATGGAGAAAATCTTATCAATCCATGTGGAAAATGGTGGTGGCTTCCATAATAATGACCCACACATCTACCATCCTCACCTCAACCCAACATAAATGTGTCACTTATATAAATAACAAAGTAGAGTGAATGGAAAACAAATGAACAATTAGGTGTTTATAATTATGAATTAATAACATCTGAAATTGAATGCAAAAAGAATTTTGGTTTGATAGAAAACATTTAAAATATTATTGGTGTGTCAGTCTATAAACTACAAACTTCTAACCTATAATGTGATCCTTTAAATATGTTTGTGATTGAATGTCGACATGTGCTTATAGTTTAATTCGATTTTGACAGTCTTTGAGTGTAAAAATCTCTCTAAAAATTAAAAAAATGGCATTTCTATAGTTTTTTGATTTATAGAAGATAATTTGAAATTTAAAATTTGAATTATCTATGAATGGTGAGGTTTAAGTGTGTATTGTTATTTAATTTTATGGGTGACACCAATAAATGGAGGCTGGTGGAGTCATATGTTGGATCCAAATGTTTGACTTTTAAATTTTATATGATGTAACTAAAATTAAGTAGATTAGATGTTGTGACTTTTCTCTCATGTTCCATATAGTCAGAGGTATATAAATGAAAGTAAGGGGCTCAATAAATTTATTGGGGTTGATGTTTTTAAAATGTTAACACTTTTAAAATACAAGTTAAGGATGCAATTTTTGAAATTTCTACCTTAGTTTGGAATTGATATTTATATCATTAAAAAAAGTATTTGTATTGTTGAATTTGATATTTGTAATATTGAAAATGATATTCATTTAATTAAATATGATATTTAATTTTTTGAATATGATGTAAATTTAGTTTTTAATTTCAGTGCATATATTTTTTGGAAGGGGACTAATAATTGTATATAAAAGTTCCTATTTTTATATTAATTATTCACAAAATGAATTGTCCAACATGAAAATATTTAAGTGATTCTTACATCATCTAAACAACCCATGACACATAATCCAATATATCTTAATATATCATGACCAAGAAAAGGGATCACAACTGAAATGATAACCATTGGATCCCCTTCAACTAATGGTCCCCTTCCACTATTCCATATAGGATTTATAAGGGTTTGACCTTAATTCTTGGTGCTATTTATATCATCTCATGATTTTTTTTGTTTATTCCATTTGGAAAACTAAGTTCTAGAGTTTTGAAATAAATGGAAGGCAAAGTATATTATATGATGACCTGTGGAATTTTTATGCTTTCTCCTTCCATAGATTATTATGATGTCAGTGTTGATTATAGGTGGAACTAAATTTGGAAGTTGTTTCTATAATTAAATCAGGTCTAATATATTCTTTGTTTTATTATTATTTTAGGGCATTTCTAAATTAATAAGTGTTATGATGTAACTATAGTACATGTCATAGGTGGTTCAAAAAATGGAGGACAAACTGATCATGATGATGTGGTTATAAATAGGGTTCTCAAAAGAACCTCAACACTTTACATATTTATAGATGATTGGAATTTAAATTTTAGTTAGAATGGAATTTATAATAAAGTAGAGATAAAAGAAGAGATAACTATGATTATTTCTGCTTTATATAACTATCTATTGAGAGCATGGCTCAAAATATTCCTTCATTGAGTACATATAACTACACCTTATTTTGAGAACTAGAATTGGGTTTACCATAGAGGAAAACTAATCTAAGATTATTGATTTTTCTATAGTCTATATAGATGGCACTTTTCTCGATGTTGAGTCCCTTTTACAACAAATTAATACCCTTTTGGCCTATATTAGGTCTAATAAACCTACTTTACCTATATAGATCTATACTAGAAATGCTTGGTCCATATAGTTTATCCTGGTTCAACTCGGGTTGAGTTCATGCTTGGTTCCATGTATTTTCTGCTAGCTCAAGTCTATTCATTTCTTTTTCTTGAGTTGAATTTCTCCATAGACCTTAGTCAAAATTTTCCTAGCTAAGTCCTTTGTTCATTAGCTATCGATATTGACTTGGATCCATGACCTTTTGAATTTCACTTTTTCCATCAGATCTGCTAGGTACAAATAAATTTGAGCCCTCGAATCTATCTATAAATGTTATCTTTGTCCCCACTTACGCCATGTGTCAGATGTGCATTTGAGTTTAGGATCCAATGTCAATCTATAGCCTTATACACTTATTCCATATGTTAACATCTCGACCCCTCTGATTGTTTGACCCATCTCAAACCATTGGATCAAGATGTATGATTAAATGTGAACTATTGATCTATTGACACCCACTATTTGCAATCTAACGAGCTGTTCATGAGTTTAACATTGATGTCCTCTCTCTCATCAAATGACATTCATGTGACCATCATTAATGTTCATGTGATCATTAAATTTAAGATGAAAAATGCTAGTTTTGATTGATCTTAAACTTGAACATAACATGAATGTCTTATGTTGCAAGTCCAAATTTAAAGGCCTATATAATGAAGTGTAAAAGTCATAGAGGCATAAAATGTTTAAGAGATGTTATTGAGGCCAAAAAAAAACAAACCCATTTGATCTGATCATCCCAATAGCCTTATAATTATGACTAAAAAAATGTTCAAGTTAACTAGTCCATTCATTTCTACATGATGTCCTAACGATGGCCTATTTTAATTGGCTAAGTATGGGAAACATAGCAAAATCTAACTGAGGAGCCAACATTGAAAAACATAACTTCTATTGTGCTTAGATGCATGGACTAAAACTTAGTGCATAACAATTAGGGACCAATATGAATAAGACCATATGATTGTTTTCTCCAAAAATTACCACACATGTGAGTTATGGCCTTCAGTGGATGACCAAAAATGTGGCGCATCTGTTCTTGTGACTAATGTGAACATACCCATGTGACCAATTCTTCTTGACTCATGTACACATGGTAATGGTGGTGACAATAATCTGCCTGCTCATAATTTCTTCCACTAAACCCAAGTGTCTAGATGAACACAATGAAGATGATAAGGATAAGTTATCTCTAGGTTACACAACCTATCAATGCATCTAAAAGACTTATGCACAAGACAAGATCCATATCTCTAAAGAAAGTATGAAATCCTAAGCTTATCCTCAAGTTGAATGGTGGATAAGTAGATGCACAATATGTCTTATTACTTCTTCTCTTCTCTTAGAGATGGTGAAATGATTGTGTTTATATAGGTAGATCTAACACTAAAACCTTTCAAAGGTTTTGATTAACAAGGTCAACCCGATTGAACTAGTATTAAAATTCATTAAAAACTAACTAGATAATGAACTATGTCAGCCATGGCCAACTTAGTTCTTAGTAAGATTTTATAAATAATAATAATACAGGGTCCATGTGGTTGACATAGTCATGTCAACTTCTAAAAAAGGTTTTAGGTCAAAGGAAAGGGGTAATGAAGATGGAAAATGACTAGAGGAGGGTGAAAAATAGGAGGAAAAGCTTAGGGGAATGGTTTTTAAAAGACACATGTGTAGATATCAACTAGAAAAAGGGATAAAAATCTTATGAAGCACCAATTATCTACCTACCCCTTTCTTGATGCACTCTTTAAGGTGTACACTTAGAGAGATTGAGACTCGATGGGTTCCTATAAGATAGAAAACATCAATAATTGATAAAGTTTGAAAGTATTATTTATATACAATAACCACACAGTAGAATGCATATTTTTGACTAAAAAAAAAAACTTAAACTTCAGCCATGCTAAATACTATGAATTTTAACAATGTTTTTATTAAAAATACTACTACGACATCGACTACACTCTTCTCTTTCTAAATATATATATTTTTATTACCTTTAAGGTAGCTATCTTATCTTATTTATAAGTAAGTCCTTTTATAATTCTATATGCCACAACTATACATGTTAATCTTTGTTTATATATATTTTTATTCATTGATTCAAATTGAATAAAAATATATGGTTATAAACTAGACGTAATTATATACACATTCCAAAAAATCTAATTTTTGATATATTTAGAGGTAGTAAGTGGGCACATGGTCAGACATACATTTTTGATCTTATTTAAGAGTATACTGACTTATTAAATTGGAAAATAAAATAATTCATTAATTAATTTATAAAAATATAGGTTGCAAATTAGATGATCTTACCTAGCTTTATACCAGGGGATTTAAATAAAAATCAAATGATGATAAAAAAATGGTGGGGCACACAGATAACTATCTAGTATTATTTTTTTTAAAAATAATACCACCTCTTCAAATTTATGATATTTTCCCTAATTATACTATGGTTCATTACCCACACTTCCTAGTGGCGAAGTTATACTTAAATTATTCTAGGATTGAGAACCTTAGGCTTCATGAAAGCATCATAATATTGGAAACTTCATGCAGAAACCTCCTTGGTTTAATAATTTCATTGCTAGTGTGGATATTTCAACATATCATATTTATTCTCTCCCTCATGATCCATATAATTTTTAAGACAAAAATTCTATGTTCATCAAATAATCCACAAAAATAAAATATAGTAGACCAACATGTCCTTAAGCTATTACTATCTCTAAATAACTCACTCTAACATAACATGATAACTTCATCTTATTCTTTGACAAGTATCGTGAATAATTTGCTTAGTCATATGAAGATATGTTAGGTATTAATCCTAGCACCATCATAAATAATATCATCACTTACACAAATGCCAAACCTGTTAGACAAAAATAAAGAAAATTTCCACCTAAAATATATACCTTGTTCCATAAAGAAATCATTGAACTTTTGGGTGCCAAATTCATCAAACCTATCAACTACTTATAATATCAAACATCATTCTCATTAATAAAAAAATCACCATGGTTATTTATATATGCATTGATTTTTGAAATCATAACTTAGCTTGTCCAAAAGACAACTTTCCCTTACCTTCAATAGATGCTATAGTTGATTCCATTACCAGATATGAAATTTGATCACTTATGGACAGTTTCTTAGGCTATAACTAAATTCACATAGCTCCTAAAGACCAACATAAAACAAAATTTAGTAAAGAGTAGGGCACCTATTGTTATGTCAAAATGCCTTTCAGCCTAGAAAATGCTAGAACAACCTATCAACATGCAATGACCCACATATTCATTGATATTATACATAAGATAGTGTAAACCTATGTAGATGATCTCATTGCCAGACTTAAATGTTGTACAATACACCTCACCAATATAGCTATCATTTTTTATCAACTAGTTACATATAAACTTAGACTTAACCAATACAAATGTGTATTTAGAGTAACATCTGGTAAACTTCTAGGGTTCTTCAAGGCATTGATATCTATCTAGCCAAAAAAATGCCATCATAAACATGCCTATTCCTCACTCCATTCTTGACATACATACTTACCTCATAAAACTTGGTACAATTTGATGGTTTGTCCTAGAAATGGCTTATCGTATATACCCTATCAATTCATTTATCAAAAAGGGTAATGCTATAGAATGGAATGATTCATGCAAAAAATATTTCAATAATATAAAGGAATCTTTGATCCATCCTCTTACTATTCAACCACCTTCAAATGATTACCCCTTAATTATGTATACCTCCTATACGCCCATATCAATTAGGGTAACACTTTCCCAATAATATTATACTGGTAGAGATTATGCTATCAATTACATTAATCGAGGACTCATGGATTATGAAAAAAATTACAACAAAGTAGAATGTGATTCCCTTGCTATATATTTTATAACTAAAAAACATCATCATTATATGCTATATTGAACCACTTATGTCAATTTTCATTCTGATCTACTTCATTATTTCTTCTCCAGTTCATTATTACATGAAGATAGAATTATCAAACATATGGTCATATTGATGGAATTCGATATTCACATTATTACATAAAAATATGTCAAAGGCCAAGTCATATCGAGTTAGCATTATAACTAATGGACCATATTTTCCACACCTTACCATCCTCAATGTAATGGTTAAGTTGAGGCTACTAAAAAAATTCTAATTAAAATATTAAAAAAGACTATTCGATTAATTTGTAATGATTGGCATATTCATTTATATCCTGCACAATGGGAATATTATACTATCATACATCCTCGAATACATAAAAAAGATTTTAAATTAGCATTCCAATTAAATTTTGATGTCAGTAATAACATGGTTGAATATGAAGATCTAAAATTAGGCATGAAAGCCACCATTGACTTAGATATCACATATTTACATCCCTTGGGTGATTCCCAACTTATCTATGCCTAGGTTAGTGGTGATTATCAATGCAAAATAAAAAAATTAATCACATATCATCAAATGGATACTACACTTACCAAGGAATTTTCTTCTTTTAGCATTAAACCAATTCCAAGAGATCAAAATTCCATAACTAATTCTCTTTCTTCATCTCATTTTATTTCACCCTCATCAAGTACATAATGATTCCCAATTTCTTATCCAAATCATAAAATAACCTGCTTCTATAAAACTACATGATTTGATATTCTGTCACATTAAAGTTATCCCTATTTGACAAAGCCCATGGTATAAAAACATAATTCAATTTATTAAATATCAAACTTACCCTCTAGACATAGATTCTCATGAAAAGACTCGAATACATAAAAAAGCTTTTAATTATGTGTTTTGATAAAACACCCTTTATTACCATAATAAAGAATAAACCCTACTTTGTTGTGTAATGCAAGAAGGGATACTTACTCTCTTAGAGCAAGCACATGGGGGAATTTGCATTGGTCACTATAGTGGACATGTGACATCCTTCAAATGCTTGCATATGGGTTACTTTTGGCATAATTTACAAAAATATGCTATTAATTTTAATTAAAAGTGTAAGCCTTGTCAAGTCCATTATGATCTAATCCACTCACCAACAATTCAGTCCCATCTTTATGAATATTTCTTCATTGTATAATTATGGATGTATAATTACATGGAGCTTGTCTTCATGCTTTAGATTTTATTTATGAACACCATTTGGCTACTTTGCAATATAACTAATAATACAAGGATTACATTTCTAAACAACATAGTAAAAAGGTCAAAGTTTAAACATTTAATGTTGGTGATTTAGTCCTCAAATTAGATTATACACATAATAAAGAATGAAAATATGCCCAAAAATAGTATGGCCCTTACTTAATCAAATACATCATTAGTCCTAGTACCTATAATTTAAAAACTAATGAAGGTCATGTCTTCAAAGTACCCACTAATGCAAAAATTTTAAAGACATATTTTTCTTAATTATCTCCTTATTTTCATTATTCTATATACTATAACTACTATCACTTCTTATATGATTTTTCGAATGATCTCTCCTTTTTAGCCATTTATTCTATACATAAATCTTAGTCCCCTTCTTCTATCTTTGGGTTTTTATTTATTAGTTTCATTTAATTCATGAGTGCCATTGAAACACTGTAGATAGGACCCAATTTTCCTCATCAATATCTTTTATTTCATACATCCATTTATAATGATTTTTTCTGGTCATAAGTTTGTTATTTTACAACATTTTATGTTTACTCTCTTCTTTATTTTGTGAGATAGATCCCATATCCCATCTATAAATAGGGGGAGGGGAAATACCATTTTCATACTTTTCACCTACTTAAGTTTATGTTTTATGAGTTACAGTGTAAGACCATTGATAGGACTAGGCTATCCTCATAAAATCTATATATTCCTTCAAACCTTTTTGTTAACTGAGTGTTCTTTTTAGAATGTTAAGAGATGGTTAAAAGTTTGTGATTCCATATTCTCAACCTTGATCTTGTTTATTTTGTGGATAAAACTTGCACAATAAATTATGTTAGAATATTTCCCTACACTTACATAAATTCTTGTGATATGGAATCATATTTAATTATTAATGTATCCCTTTCATTTTGTCAGATTTTTTGTAATTTGAGGTAATTTAAATTGTTTCATGTTCACTTCCCCTTGTCTCCCTTCCATTACACTTTGGATAAAACAAGGTCAAAGTCAAGATAGAAATTTTATTTAATATGATTAAAAAGGACTCTTGGGCACCATGCTCTTTAAGTCCTCTTTCATAATAACAAGATTTAATGTTTTAAAATGATAGTTATTTTTAACACCCATGTTTGGTTCTCTGAATATGTATGGAGGAGGAATATAAAAATCCATTGAAATTTTAAAAGAGAAATCATTTGAAACAAAATAAAATGATTAAAAGGCAACGTAAAATCCAAAAGTTAACATAAAAAAAAAACATGATTTATAGTACATCTCCTATTCTTAATGAAATCTCAAACTCCATAGCTGGCCTCATATTAGAGTTAAGATCCATTGGGTTGTAGTAAGTTAGTAGACGGGGATAGAGGACTTTAAAATTATCTACAACTCTTCCTAATTTCTCATGTAAGTACTCAACCTTGACAGTAGACTGATAGATCTATAAGGGGCTCTAAGGAATGTGGAACATGTTGTGGGAAGGTAGGTCCATTTCACTTTTCATGCATATAGCCTTCATGGGATGATATTGATACTTCATTAGATAACCCAAGATTTTTGTGGTTAGGAGAATTTCTTCAGAGTCCTTAAGATCAAATGTTCTCTTATTTTGAAAAACTTAATTTTAGTGTATTGACTTTGATAAAGAGTTTAATTACCTTGATTTTTACTACATTTCCCCAACCACCCATTTCATTTCTCTCCATTGATAGGTACGTTTCATTCTAAATCTATTTTCCTACTTCTATATTCCCTCTTATTCACATCTTACAACATGCTAACAACGCCTTGTTTTTGTTTTATCTATCTTTAGGACAAAACAATATGATTGAGTGACTATGGATTATTTTATTTACACCATTGATTTACATTTTGTAGGTCTTATAAAAGTTTATGTGTGGCAAGGTGGCAGTTGTCTTTAGGTGGTGTGTTTTTATTTTTTATTTTCATTCCCTTTCCAAAGTACATGTGAAATACATATAGTAATTTGTCATTTAATTGTGATCAAACTTATGTAGTTATAATTCCTTGCAAAGGGTATAAAAATTTAATTAATGAATAAAACATTTACATATTAATATTAATATGTACAATATATGAAACTGTATGATATAATTATATATTATATAATAATATAATATAATCACTTGGCGCTGCTTCTTTTCTTTTTTCTTTTTTATGTTTTTTAGAAGCAAGGAGAAAGAGTGGTTGAATAAATATGAAAATGTTGATTAGATTTATAAAATTATTAAAACACTTGACCTCATATCCCAAATCCCTGAGATCTATCAATAAACAATGCTGAAGGAAACTTAAACACAAGCATGGAAAATGTGATAGAAATCATAAGGAGTGATTCCATAATCTTAGGCAATGACTCCACATAAGTACATGCCTAATTTCATAGGATATATGGATCTAATAATTCATTGTGCCTACTCATGGTGTTACCATACAAAAGATCAAAATGACAAAATATTTCTAGGTGAGTTGCATCATGATGGTGAGGGGCAATGATAGGATATTTTAGGGGATGGACTCAAAAACGTTAGAGGTGGTACACATGAAAAGTTTAGTGGCTTGTCAAGGTTTTATGAGGATGTCATGTGAGATCATTTGATTGTAATAGGGTTCCATGTTCAATGTGTAGTTCAAATCAATGCTACACTATTGTTGATTTGGAGATAAGACATTAAAGTGCAAGAGTCTATCTTTTAGCTTCCATTCATCCATGCTACCAATATATTAAAACCTTCAATAATAAAATCCAACTTCAAATCATATGGAAATAACATACATAGACCCCTAGAATAAACGGCATGGCTATACAAAACATGAAAATAGTGAAACATTTCATGCTAAGTTTTGCAGTGATGATGAGAGCAAAGTCAAGGGATTTTAGGTGATTTTTTACACTAAGGGGCATATAATGATGTAATATTATATATTTTATAATAATGGAATATAATATTATCATTGATGGACATGTTACCATTTGGAATACAAGAAACTTTATTTGTGGAAACGTACGGATAACATTTGTCTCATATGATTTACAGTTACACATGTGACTACCTTAAATTCTAAATTGGTAGTCAATGTAACATTACTCTAGAATGATACATGTAAGTAATTTCAAATCACAATGGTGACATATTTGATTGGTTATTTTATATTGTTAAGGGTGGACGAGGACATCATGAGAGTTTTTTTGATTGGAATAAGGGTCCATATCTCATATGCAATTTGAATAAATGATGCAATGTCATTGATGTTGGGACAACACATTGAAGTCCCAAATTATATATTGTAGCTTCCATTTATTCATGATGCCAATATTGAACACCAACGCTAGCTTCAAGGCAATTTTACATTTATATGAACAATCAGGGAGATATTTTATGTCATGCATTGGGAAAAGATGTTTCATGGAAGTGTCTTGGTGGTGCCATGTGTGGCCATACGTCGATATTGTCCATGACAATAAAATTGTAACTTAAATACGTTTTATAGATTCAGAGATTTAGGTAATGTATTAATTCTATGATGTTAAATGTTGGTTTTTTCAGTCTCAAATAAGGGGACATTTTTAAGATTAGATAAGGTGACATTTTTAAAATCAGATTGTGTGACATTGTGAAGTGTTTATAACAGTCCATTAATTTGTGATTGTGTTATTTCTATGGTGATATTACCATGGTGTCCCATCTTAGATAAATTATTGTACGCAATCTCTGGCAATGAGGTAAACAATACGGCCATCACCATTATTTCATTGAGAAAATCATGATACACACGTTGATGGCAATCTCTTTAAGGAAGCTATGACATATATTTTTTTTTTGACAGTCATATTAATTGTAATATGTTTAATGTTAACCTAGAAAGGGACTCATAGGACTCAATGGTATTGTGTAGAGTCTTTCATGATCCTACTATCATAGTTAAATCCATATCAAAGCATTAAAGAAGGGAAAGGACCAGTTAAACACCATGTGATACCACCTCATAGTTATATCCGTATCATCATATTATACAGCCTCCTAGTTTAAAATATTGGATTTAAATAGTTTAAATATTTTAAAATTTAAATAGGTTGTTCGATTGGTAAATGTATGTTGTGGGAAGTTGCACGGGGATGTTTTCATGGACATTTCAATTTTTGAATATTTTTGGTACAACCCATCATTACGATCAAAGGGATTAATTAATTTATATTAAATTACCAAAAAAAAAATTTCAAATGAACATATTACATCATTTCATGTTAAACTTGTTGATGTCTTGTTTATAATTCCATATGTATGTATTAACATTGAATAATTGCAAAAAACTAACTAAACTTTAGATGGATAAAAAAATACATGTTTTAAATACGTAGTTGATCCACTTCCTCATTTTTCTATGTTCTCCCAAATATAAGAAAAAAAGATGAAATAGAAGAGGAATTGCAATCAATAGACTGATAAACACCAGGGGCTATCCGATGGCCAAAAATTGACATGTCATCTATAAATAGATATAATGAATGTTGTCTTATCTATGGAACATCCTATTTTATTTCCTAAAGGTGAAGCTATGATAAGAGACCTCACTTAAAAAAAAATTAGATGCATGAATATGCACTTCATTTGGTAGTTTATTATATTACAATATTTAGTATCCATCTAATATTTATTTATTTTCTACTTTATTTGATGATGCATCATTATACCCAAGGAACAACAATTTTTTTTGTTAAAAAAAAAAATGATAATTTTATAACTGCTATAGTAAATCTTTGACAACATATCAATGCAATACATGATGATAAAATTGTTAAAGACTCAATTCCAATTTGAGTCAAGCAAGGTAATATTGGAAAAAAACATTATGTTGAGTAAACTAACATGATTGATCAATTAGGCTATCCTACATTTTTATTCATGTTTAAGTGTTGTTGAAACTAAATAACCTAATTTGCATAGTGCAATGCCATCCAAACATCCTAAAGATTCACATCATCCTTATTGTTGGAAAATGATTTTTTTTAAAAATCTTCAATCGAAATCATACATCCATTTATATATATCATAGATTTACAATATTTCATAAAGCATAAGACTATTGGTATATGTATGTAATAAACTACTTCATTTCATGTTTATTTTTCAAAAACCAGATTGTTCTATTCAACCTCATATAACTAAATACTATTTTTAGGTATTTCATAATTTAATATTCATTGTTAAACATTTCAATACCTATGTGTCTCCAATACACTTTCCTAACTAAAATCTTATTAAAATGTGATGTCTTAAAAGAATTTTCTCACCCTTATTTGCCTCAATAGCCCCCACAATCCACTTATCATAAAGAGTAGTTCTTTTTCTATAGATTTCAATAATTTCCATGCATCCATTGCATCAAGTGGAAGAGATCAAATAGCCTAGAAAACCTTTTTGAAATCTATAAGATTAATTAGTATTAACTCTGATAAAATATCTACACAAATTTTCTAACTTGTCATAGGATGCTTTTGATGGAGTCCAAAAATAAAAGTAGTAGACATGAGTGGCTTCAATAAATATGGTATGACCTTGAAATTTTATTGTTAAATAAAGAGATAATAAAATCTAAAAGGATTTTTTTCTCCACTCTTTCAATCACAAATTACCATAATTTTTTGAGAGATATGTCAAAGTCAAAGTGAATACAAATGAACTTGAACTTCTCCACCATTTTGATCCATTTCCATTGAAATAATTTAAAGCAATGTAGAAATGGAATAATAATAATATGTATATAGTATTGTGTTTTATCCCATTGTAGACTAGATCTAAATGCTTTGAAGAAAATGTTAAGGAAACATAATGCTTATTTGAAAGAGGCCTCATGCTATACAAGCATGAGGAATAAATCCTTTCAAAAATTCCCTTTGATTAAATGAGTGGTGTGATCGAGAATGGAAATTCCCCTAATCAACCTTCACTCAGTTCTGAATGCAAACCAATATCTAAACCATTCATATAAAATAACATGTAATGTATGGGTGATAATGAAATATTTTTAGAGAGAGTAAAAAATACAAAAGATGTTAGACCTATGTCCATTGATTATCCAACAAGGCAAGTCCTTTTAGATGAAATTTTAAATAGAAAACATAAAAACCTTACCAAACCCTAATGCTTTATGGATGGAGAGAATGGAATCCTCTCTATACAATCATAATATTTTTCAAAATCAACTTTGAAGAAGATGGTCCATTGCCATGAGGCGTGGGCCCATTAAACTTCTTCCTAGATAACAATGATGATGTCCAAAATATAACAACTTTTGATAAATGTAGTTTTATATATTCTAATGATTATATATAAGATATGTTAAAGGAAAAGAGATAAAGCTTTAGTGATACTTTTATAGGAGACATTAAAAAGGGTGATTGCCCTTTAACTGGTAAAGAATTATAGATCTCATGCATAAAAATGAAATTAATTTTGCCTTTTTTTATGGTGGCCTCTAAATATATTTTGTGTAAAGATTATTTGTAATCATTAATAAAGTTATGTCCAAAAAATTACGATTTTGTTTTGTAAAACTCAAAACTAAAACCATCCACTCTTGGCACCTTATCACTAGCCCTACATTTACCAATAGCATAAATCTCATCTAGGAAAAAGAAAGCCTTACAAAGGTTTTGAGTTGAAGGTCTTAATTTGAAAGGAACTACATATAAATGTTCTTACAAGTATCAAACTCTCTCTACCATGTTTTCCTAGGCTTGGATCATAAATTTATAGTGGACTTGAAAGGTTGAGTAAATAACTAACACAATAAGGAGGAGACTATGTGTAGTTTGGATAGAATTTATTTCTTCTTTTAGCCTATTTAGCTTTGATATATTTGAAAATTATCTAGAGGCATGGTTAGTAAGTTTGAGCCAATGCAATTAGGCTCAAATTTGATCACCTATGTTCATGTAACTTTCTAAAATTTTAAGTTTATGTTTAATATTACATCTATTTTTTTTATGCCAAGTTAATTTCAAGTTTAAAAAATCTAGTGTTATTAAAATTAAAAATTACATCCTTTCTGACATAGCTTGCACCTTTAGGGAAACTCCTACATATATTTATAGGCTTTTTCTATTTTTATTTTAAGAAAATATAACAAAAACCATTGCCTTTCTAATATTAGTGATCACTTCTCTTTATTTAGTGAATAGAGGAGAGCTAAAACTACCAATATGACCACAGGTAATGTTGATTTTGGGTAGTCTATTGGACTATGATTTAAATCCCCTCCAATACCTACATATTCTCTCTGATGTATCTCAAATTAGGGACCACACCATTATTAAAGATTCATTTGTGGAGGTTACAACTACCATAGTAAAGAGTCTAAGTTACGCTAAAAGGTATGTAATTTTTATATTTAGCAAAGTGGGTTATATGAAATGAAAGTGTAAATTGACAAGCGTACCTCACTCAAAATGCAGGATAATTTTTGTGCACAATCTATCAAGTAATAATAATCTCATATTCATTTTAATAATCTTTCTAAAACATGTTTTTACTAACTAATGCTCTCTGAGATTTTATGTTTTTTTTCTAGAGGGATAAATAAGATACTTATGAAGACAAGTTCCAATTGTGGCCACTTTTTATTCTAGGGGGTAGAGTATGGTGTTTCTATTTGTTCTTATTCTTAATGTAGTTCCTTCAAGTGTAAATATATCAACAACATGCATAAACATAAGCTAAAAGATAGACTCGAGACCTTAATTTCTTATCCCCACCCCAATGACATTACAATGTTGATTCAAGCCACACATCCGATGTGAAGCTTTGATGCAATCAAGTCAACCATCATTATGTCCTAATCCACCGTTCACAATAGAAAATAGCCAATCAAATATGTTTCCACCATGCAAGTTGCAGACCTATTTGTAATGGATTTAATTCATGTAAATCAAATAACTTCCCCAAATCTAAGTTTGAGGTATGATATGGGACCTATAGTATATGATATACCCTAAAATACCCTTTTATTTCGCCTTGCCATGATTGCCTAACTCACCTTAAAATATTTCATCACTTGCACATTCTATATGGCTTTGCTCTTCCCCACCAATTTTCCATCACTCAAGCTCACTATGAAAATAAATTTCTCCTCTTATAAAACTCATTGCCACATCGTATGAAGGAACATACGTCCTCATTTTTCATCATCCCCTCCATTAAAAATGAATGATTATTATTGGATAACACTTCTTGAACAAAAATTCTGATGGGGTCAATGACGATGGTGTAATATCCCTTCGAATATCAAAACAAAAGTCCAAATTGCTTATCTGAATTTTTGCAAAATATCATCAAATTGATGAATAAATCACAGTATAATTTCTTATTTATTTGCTCATAAGCTTACAATAGAGATCCTCTGTCAAGTATAGAGAAAATTATCAAAAGTAAAGCCTGAATACCCTGAATATTCTGTAAACTGGAAAAGAATTCTGAATCTGGTTCATCTCAGCCTGCCGTGTAAAACACACAGTCGCCGACGCTGGTTATACTGCCATCGTCGGTCGATCTACAGTCGTTACTCCGCCGATGTCGGTAGTATGTCGACCGATGTCAGTCTCTGTAAGTATCTGTTCGCCGATGTCGGTACTTGTACTTTCTATTGATGCGTACGGATTGTTACGGATCTATACGGAATTCATACGGCCGCTGATATAACACACCCTGTATGCCTGATCCTGATCTGTAGAATTATGGGATGATACAAAAGATCTATATCTGGATAATTCTTGAATCAAACCCCAAAATAAAGAAAAATACCTGTAAACCCTTGTGATAGCTTCTGAGTGAAGTTATCTCTCAAATACCTGTAATACTATGATAACTTCTGGATGAAGTTATCTCTCAATTCGGCAATAGATCGGCTGATCTTTCACAACCTCTGAATCACACACAATGAAGAGTTGACGTTCTTCAATGCAATTGGAATCCTGGAACCCTTGGCTCAGTCTTCACAGAAGAATTTCTTAACAAGAATCAATATCAATAATCATGAAATACAAACTCTCTCTCACGAGAGATTCTTATACACCTCCAAAGGTGTGCTTGCTAAAATTAGACTCCCTTAAATTAGACTTCCTTAAATTAGAACTAGGGTCTTAAAATTAGACCAAGTCTTATTTTAGAATTTGCATCCTCAAATTAGACCAAATCATTAATAATTAATAATTAATTAAAATTAGTTCAAATAATTAATATTTGATTAAATCAATCAAATATTAATATCTCCCTTAATTCATGCCCGAAAATGCCCGAACAAATTCCAACCCATCTCTATCAAGACCCTCTATCCATCCTATCAGCCTATGAGGGTCGCATAATAGGCTAATCATCCGCTCGAAAATATGTCAATTAGAAGGGGACATGACAGTCCGCCCCTCTTGAAATTGCTTGCCCTCAAGCAATCTCAACTCTGGATGCTGTAAAATATCTTCGCTTTCCCATGTCGCATCCTCAACTGGCAAATCTTTCCACTTTACCAAATATTCCCTGATAGTCCGTCGACGCAACTGTCTCTCTCTAGATTCCAAGATGGACTCAGGTACTAAGATCAATTTTCCCTCATCATCTAAGGGAGGTAAAACTGTAGAAGGTATCACACGGTGTCCTAACGCCTTTTTGAGGCGTGATACATGAAAGACATTGTGTACCTTACTCTCTGTAGGAAGCTCTAGCTCATAAGCCATCTCTCCAACGCATCTTAGGATCCGGAAAGGACCGTAGTAACGTGGCTTAAGCTTCTCTGCCCCACTCTTCTTAAGAGTAGACTGACGGTAAGGCTGCAACATAAGATAGACCATGTCACCTACCTCAAAAGATCTCTCAGTCCTCCACTGATCTGCATACTGCTTCTGTTGATTCTGCGCCTTAGCAATATTCTCCTTGAGAGTCCTCATAATATCTTGACTCTCCTGCAATAGGTCCCCAGTACTCAGCACTCTACTGTCACTCAATAGCAAATCTAGAAAACTCGGTGCCTCATACCCATATAATGCCATAAAAGGAGACATCTGAATTGTCATGTGGAAAGTTGTATTATAGCAATACTCGCACAGATGAATCCACTTGACCCAAGCTTTTTGCTGCCCTGCAATGTAGTTCCTGAGGTAGCCCTCCACCCATTTGTTCACTATCTCCGTCTGTCCATCAGTCTGCGGGTGGTAGCTGGTGCTAGGTGTAAGCTCGGTCCCACAAAGTCAGAACACCTCCTGCCAGAAGTGACTCAAGAACCGACTATCCCTGTCGCTCACTATGCTCCGAGGTAACCCATGCAGTCGGAATACCTCTCGGAAGAAAACCTCTGCTACCTGTGTAGCTGTATGTGTGGTGGTTATCGGGAAGAAGTGAGCATACTTCGTTAACCGATCCACAACTACATATATGCAATCACGTCCTTGGGCTTTAGGCAAGCCTGTAATGAAATCCATCGACAAACACTCCCACTTCCTGTCAGGAATTGGAAGTGGCTGCAACAATCCTGCTGGGTACGTGTTCTCCTGCTTGTTCTGCTGGCAAACAGGGCACTCACGTACATACTGAAGAACATCTGCTTTGAGGCCTTTCCATGTAAATCTCTCCCTAACCTGTCTGTAAGTCTTAAAATATCTGGGATGTCCTGCAGTAGGTATATCATGAAAAGCTCGCATGATAATGTTCTTCATCAATGATCCTGGGATCAAATAAACCCTGTTCTTGTAAATGATCAAGTCATTCACAAGAGTATATCTGGTGTCAACCGTCAATCCCTCAACAATGCTAGACACCCATGTATCCTTGGCATATTCTGCCACAATCATATGTCGCCAATCCTCAGTAATGTGGACCATGGTACTCAAATACGGCCTGCGTGAAAGAGCATCGGCCACAACATTCTGGGTGCCCTTAATGAAAGAGATGTCAAAATCATATGCTTGTATTTTACTCACCCACTTCTGCTGATGATCATTGAGGTCTCGCTGCCCCAAGAAATGTCTCAAACTGTTGTGGTCCGTTTTGATACAAAATTTGCTACCCACGAGATATTGCCTAAATTTTGCTAAGGCATGCATGATAGCGAGCATCTCCTTATCATATATGCTATATAGTCTCTCTGGTCCCCTGAGCTTGTGGCTCTCATATACTATGGGGTGCTTGTCCTGCATAAGTACCGCTCCGATGCCCTCGCCTGAAGCATCACACTGAAGCTCAAACGGCTTCAAAAAATCAGGTAGTGCCAGAACTGGACACGTAGTCATCAACCCCTTAAACCTTTCGAAACACTCTTGTGCTTCAGGTGTCCAACAAAAAGCCCCCTTCTTAGTCAAATCTGTCATAGGAGCTGCATGTCGTGAATAACCATTCATGAACCTCCGATAGAATCCACACAAACCTAGAAATCCCCTTAGCTGTGTTAGGTTTGCCGGAATAGGCCAATCTATGATAGCGCGGATCTTCTCAGGATCCATCCGCACTCCCCCCGCACTGATAATATGACCCAAATATAACAATTCAGTCATCCCCAAATCACATTTGGACTCCTTGGCGTACAAGGATTCCCTCTCCAAGATGCTGAGTACAGTCTCCAGATGAGCCAAATGCTCCTGCCAAGTCCTACTGTATATCAGAATGTAATCAAAGAAGACAAGTACGAACCTCCTTAGGAGTGAATGGAAGACTCTATTCATGGTGGACTGAAATGTTGCTGGTGCATTAGTGAGCCCGAATGGCATCACTATAAACTCATAGTGTCCACAATGGCAACGAAAGGCTGTCTTCTCCACGTCCTGCTCGCGAAACCTGATCTGATGATACCCTGACCTTAAGTCTATCTTTGTGAAGTAATGTGAACCATGAAGCTCATCAATAAGCTCGTCAATACGAGGAATAGGATACCTGTTCTTAATGGTTCTCTTATTTAGGGCTCTGTAGTCAATGCACATGCGTAGGGTGCCATCCTTCTTCTTTACTAGAACAACTGAAGAAGCAAACGGTGATTTGCTAGGCCAAATGTGACCCATAGCCAGTAACTCCTTAATTGTTTTCTCGATCTCATCCTTCAAACGCCTAGGATGCCTATATGGAGTAATCATAATGGGCTTAGTGCCCTCCTCAAGCTCAATGATGTGCTCAATGCCCCTGTCTGGAGGTCTCCCTGGTGGAATGTCACTAAATACTTTATCATGCTTGACTCTCAACTGTTGAATGTCAGGATGATACTCACTCTTTTGTTGTCCCTCCTGTATTGGTGCCAATGTACACTCGGTAGCCCACTCTACCATGTCATGTCGCATGAGCCTCTCCATCCGATGTAAAGAAATAGTCTTGATGTTGCCGTCCCGTATTGCTTTGAGAATGTGAGACTTCCCATCTACATCAAAACGGATCTCCATATCCCTAAGATTAAGAGTGACTATTTCAAGGGAATGAAGCCACTTCATGCCCAAAACCAAGTCTATATCTCCCATGTTGACCACATAATAATCTGCCTTGAACTCATAGTTGTTCAAGCGTAATGGGAGCTCCCTGATCATCCGCTCACATCTGAGGGTGTAACCGTCAGCTACCTTAACTCTAATGCCATCAAACTCTTCTGTGGTGAGTCCACGCTTCTCCACAAATCTAGTATCAATAAAATTATGTGTGGCGCCCATGTCAAGAAGGGTAATGACCCTCTGTCCTGCCAAAACTCCCCAGAGTCTGAATGATCCCTCGTGCTGGATGCTAGATAGATGTGCTTCCTGAATCTAGAGCTCTGACTCTGCCTCTACCCTAGGCTCTAAAGTTTCAGCTTCTGGCTCCTCGGAACAATCGTGATGTTCAGAATCTTCTGATTCCTCATCCTCATAATAGGCCCACATTACCCGATTTGCTTTGCCCTTAGGTCTCAAAGGACAATCATGATTATCATCATATGGACCTTTACAGTAAAAACAAAGCTTCTTCCTTCGTAGATCATTAAGAGCCTCTCTATCCAAAGGTGGTGCTGCTGGATTGGCCCTTGAATCATTCTTAACACCTGATTTATCTATGTTGAAGCCTGGTCTTTCTCTATTCCTGTTGGAGCCCTTACTGTCCCTGGATGAATAAGTACCTCTGGAGTTAGATCTACTAGATGGGGCTGACATCTCCATACTACGTGCCTTCTTCATAGCTTCCTGTAAGGAAGGAGGATCAAAGCCTTTGACCCAACTTCTCAGTGGTTCTGTCAATCCCTCCACGAAGAGTACTACTAGTCTCCTCTCTGAAATGTCAGGAACCATGACTGATAACTTCTGGAAGTCACCAATGTATGACTCTAGACTACCGCTTTGGCACAACTGTGCCAACTCTCAGAAATAGGACTCTGGATCCCTCCTGTCAAAACACTCCACCAGCCTGTCCACAAACTCTTGATAAGTAGTGATTCAATCATGATGGAGTGTCACCATCCCATGGTGCCACCACTCGTGAGCTACTCCCTCGAGATGTAGTTTCGCATATCTGATAGCATCTTCCTCACCCATCGGTCGCAATGTGAGAAATGTATCCAGCTTACTAACCTAGGCCTGTGCTGTCACCTTACCACTACCGTCAAATGTTGCTAGTGTGAGCCTACTAGTAGCATGCTTCAGATCATTGTTCTGGGGTCTTGGTCTCCCATTCTGTCGACCTCGATAATGTTCTTTCCTTTGTGTGAGGAATCGGTCAAAAGTAATCATCTCCCTGACCATAGGTGGTAATGACTCCCACTCTTCAGTTGCTGCCCTAAGTGTGTCCGTAAATGCCTCCTCATGCTCCTCACTTGCTATCACCTCCTCTGCTTCCTGTCTCACAAAGATAGGCCTAGTAGGCCTATTCGCTGTACGAGAAACAGTCCCATGACCTCTCTGTGATCCTGCAACACTTTTGACATCTTCACGGTGTGGGGAATGTCTCCTCGGAGAACCCAATCTTGGCAGTGCTGCTGCCAACTGCTGTAATACCTGGTTATTCTGCCTTTGCCCTTCTCGTAGTTCTCTAAGAGTAAGTAAAACCTCTGGATCATCTTGATCTCTCGGATGGTGAGGAATACGGGCCCTGCCAATATCATCACCCATGTCTTCCGACAGTTGTTCTAAAACTTGAGTACCTTCAAGCAAAGCTCTACTGCGCGTGAAATACCCGTGTGGTCCCAACCCTTGTGGCTGCATAAGATCTGTCAAACCCTCAGGATGGCAGGATTTAGCTCTGATACCACTGTAATATCCGTTCGAATATCAAAACAAAAGTCCAAATTGCTTATCTAAATTTCTGCAAAATATCATCAAATTGATGAATAAATCACAGTATAATTTCTTATTTATTTGCTCATAAGCTTACAATAGAGATCCTCTATCAAGTATACAGAAAATTATCGAAAGTAAGGCCTGAATACCCTAAATATTCCATAAATTGGAAAAGAATTTTGAATCTGGTTCATCTCGGCCTGCCGTGAAAAACACACAGTCGCCGACGCCGGTTATACTGCCGTTGTCGGTCGATCTACAGTCGTTACTCCGCCGATGTCGGTAGTATGTCGACCGATGTCGGTCTTTGTAAGTATCTGTTCGCCGATGTCGGTACCTGTACTTTCTGTTGATGCGTACGGATTGTTACGGATCTGTACGGAATTCGTACGGCCGCTGATATAACACACCCTGTATGCCTGATCCTAATCTGTAGAATTATGGGATGATACAAAAGATCTATATCTGGATAATTCTTAAATCAAACCCCAAAATAAAGAAAAATACCTGTAAACCCTTGTGATAGCTTCTGAGTGAAGTTATCTCTCAAATACCTGTAATACTATGATAACTTCTGGATGAAGTTATCTCTCAATTCGGCAATAGATCGGCTGATCTTTCACAACCTCTGAATCACACACAATGAAGAGTTGACGTTCTTCAATGCAATTGGAATCCTGGAACCCTTGGCTCAGTCTTCACAGAAGAATTTCTTAACAAGAATCAATATCAATAATCATGAAATACAAACTCTCTCTCATGAGAGATTCTTATACACCTCCAAAGGTGTGCTTGCTAAAATTAGACTCCCTTAAATTAGACTTCCTTAAATTAGAACTAGGGTCTTAAAATTAGACCAAGTCTTAATTTAGAATTTGCATCCTCAAATTAGACCAAATCATTAATAATTAATAATTAATTAATAATTAATAATTAATTAATAATTAATAATTAATTAATAATTAATAATTAATTAAAATTAGTTCAAATAATTAATATTTGATTAAATCAATCAAATATTAATATCTCCCTTAATTCATGCCCGAAAATGCCCAAACGAATTCCAACCCATCTCTATCAAGACCCTCTATCCATCCTATCAGCCTACGAGGGTCGCATAATAGGCTAATCATCCGCTCGAAAATATGTCAATTAGAAGGGGACATGACAGATGGGTTTCGACTTAGGTACAACTATCAATTTTGTGGTTTTTTCTTTACAAAAAATTTGTTTTACCAAAACATAAAATTACACTTCTTCTAACATAACTTGCATGTTTGGGTCCAATGATGCACGTACACAAAGTATTATATAACAATAGTATATATATAGAATATTTTCGTATATATTATAATAATAATAATAATAATAATAATAATAATAATAATAATAATAATAATAATAATAATAATAATAATAATAATAATAATTAGCAACTATATATATTAGTATAATATTATAACATATTTATTATATAGTATAATTATAAATATATAAATATTATATATAATAATATAATAAGAATAGAAATATAAAATAGAATATAATTTATTTAACAGATAATATTATAATATATGAATATAAATATGGTTATATTCTAGCATTTTTAATCTATTAACGTATCATATATCATAGTAGACTCTAAATTTTTTATCCGTTTTAGTATATCATCTTAACCACTTATAACTAAGGTTTCAAGGTCTAACTCATTATACATTTTATGATATAACCGATTTTATCACAAGAGGTCATAAACTGTATTTTTTAAACCTATGACCCAAACTTAACCTTTGGAGTACCAATCACTGTGCATTAGAGTATCAATACTTGAGTCTTACTTGTCAAGATGTGATTGGTTAATTCTAATTTTATAGAGTAAATGTTGAACAAGTATTAGATACTACATGCACCACTAGTGGTCCACTTTAATATTTATGCACACCAATATGTTCTATCAATAGAATACACAGGGACAAAAACTCTGTTCTACCATTAGTAGGTGAATCACTAGTGGAACCTTTTTCCTATATATATACACGCATAATTTGACTATAAATATATTTCACTTTAAAATATTGCTGCCTTCATGCCTACCATTTTATATGAACCGTCTCGCATTTTATTATTAAGACGTCACGAATAATAGTAAATAGTCATTGTTGTGGCCTCATCTCTTTCAACGAATAAACTAAATACGATGGAATTAAAAGCCACATACACAAAATATATTGTGGAATATTCGAAGGTGAAGTAAAAAATAATATCAATTTGTTTTTATTAATGGTAAAAGTAAGTTTTTTGGAAATAGAGATCCTACCTTTTACAATATAAACTGCAAACATGGTCTTCAAAACCAAATATAACATGGTTTTCTTATATATGATGCAGTCTTCCTTGTTTTGAGGAACCCATGTTGGGGAAACTGAATTTTGAGTCCGAGGAGAGCGAGGCATTGCCAAAGGACGCCTTGTGAGAAGAATTTGAGAAGAACAGAACACATTCAGAAGGATAACATCGGTCTGAATATTGTCCGGGTATTGGTAATTCTTGTTTATGAGAAAACTATGTTTTAATTTTCACAAACTGAGTTTCTAACATTGCTACACTGAGATTATCCTTCATGAATCGCATGTTATCTGATTAGACGAAATTTAACATTTTAAAACTCCATACCAACTTTATGATTTTTTTAGTGGCGTTTTATCTCTTTGGAATACGTTTTTAACGTGTCTTGGTCTGTGGTTAATCCCCTGTAGACCCGTCATCATATCTTCATTGTAAATCCCTTCAGATGGTAGGCAAATCTGCTCTCACCTTGAATGATAGGAGATTTACATTTTCCACTCATATACGCTTTATTCTTATGTCAAATTTAGATCGTTAATGCTGTACAATTTGACTCTATATTGCTAGATGTGCATTAAAATATCCATCCGTTTCAAAAAGCCTGATATCTGAATATCTAGCGGCAATTGCTGTCCTTTTGGTGGCACCTCATTCAGGCGTAATGTTTCACGAAGACAAGATCCATTTCAACTTTTCCGAGTCTGATATGATCCGAAGTATAGTCTTTTCGATTATAAGTTACCCCTAACCAGTGACGTGGCTGGCACATATTGAATTATGAAGGATAAAAATAGTAGCTGATACATAATGGACACGAGTTCGTGTTATAGTTGTAGGTTGCATAGCAGCAAGGGCGTACTCTGTCAAGTTCTTGGTCACTGGTAAGTTAGAGTTTGGGGATGAGAGTCAGATATGAACAATTTTAGATATCAAAGAAAAAACAAATATAATATTTTGGAGTGCCAATGTCTGGAGGAATGTTTGTGTGATGGTGAACTATCATTTCATTAGAAATATGTGTGTGCGTGTACGCTTAAGTCATACAAAACTATAACCTGTACATGAATGAAGAGCACTATAACTTGTAGTGAGTAAGAGGGATGGTTATTAATGCGTAAAGGGGTGCAGATGAAATAAGGTCAAATAATCCTTGAATTATGTAATATGGCTTCATTCAAAATTTGAAAATTATCGTTGAGAGTTTTAAATTAATCCCAATATTATATTTTGAATAATGAGTGAATGAAGGTTTTCATGTGCTACTCTTGTACTTTCATTATTAATTGTATATTTTAATTTGATTATCAATTATTAATTGTTCATTATCAAAATAAAGTAGAACACCCTGAAATTACAAAGAGTATGATTAGAAGAGAAATAAAAATACTTTTCTTAACCATTTTCAAGAGAAAATATAATTAGAAGAGAAAGTTGAAAACATTAAGAAGTTAATTAACAATAGTAATTGTCATTTGGGTGTAATAGTTAAAGGCATTTTAAATATATTTTCATGGCCTCGACAAAGATGAATTATGCAGGACAATCCCTTGTGAAGGATTGGATGCTTATAATATCCAACTACCACCTATACTACTTGATTATGGAATAATTGGCATCTTTACTATTTCGTTATGAAATTTTGTGCAATATGTAACTATTTATTTTACATTTGAGTACTTTAAAAGTGTAAATGAAGTTGAATTCAACATATTAAAGAAGGTTTTGTTTGTTGGACAAATGATAATATCTAAGACCAGCGTGTTAGTATAATTGGTTGGTAAATTTCATATTTGTCAATGATTGGTGAGCTTTGAATTTGAGAATACATTTTTTTGTTTAAAATTTGGATTTATAAATAATTTATTGATTAATCAATAATATAATATAATTAAATTGCTTGTTTTCTTATTGTAGTTAGTTATCATGGCTCAAGAGCTCAAAAATACCAACATTTCAATGACATTTAATTTAAGAGAGGATGAAGGTTGCCTGCCCAACACAAATATTCGTCGAAATGGAAACCATCATCCCAATTTGTGGATTGATGATTTTATACAATTTCTTAAGTTACCATATGGGATATGGAATATTAGTAAATATAAAAGTATATAAATCATAAAAAAGATAGTATTATATTTTGTATTCTTAAAGCTAATATAAAAAAATTTATTGTTATTTGTAAGGAGGCACCCTTGTACTCTGAATGTAGGGAAATCATGATTAAAGACATTGACAATATATTTTTAAGAGTTGGAGATGAAGTGGGAAAATTTACTCTACTTGATAGGATTTGGTTGGTTGATGTTGCACAATGCTTGGGAATAGATCGATACTTCCATGAGAGAATCAAAGTAACACTTGATTATGCTTACGAGTATGTTTATCTCCTCAAGCTAGAGTGTTACAATTACATGTTGGCATGTGATTTAAACATTAAATACCTTGGTGCATATAATAATTTTTTTTAACATGTTCCATTGTCAAATAATTTTATCATTATTAGGTATTGGAATCAAAATGTTATTGGTGATCTCAACACAACAGCTTTGGGATTTCAGACACTTCGGATGAATACATATGATGTCTTGATAGGTGTTGATTTTTCTTTCTGAAATTATCTTTTTCGGAATGATTTTTTTTTTGAAATGTTTTTTTTAGCAATTTTTTTGTAAATTAACCAAATCTTCCATATGTGAGCAGACGTATTTCAAAACTTCAAAAATGAAGATGGAAATTTATTTTGGTTTGGATTTGGTAAAGAAGATGTAGAGATATCAAGTATGTTGAATTTATATAGAGATTCCCAGATTAACTTTCTTGGATAAAATATCTTGGAAGACGTTGAAGTTTTTACGTCTACATACCTTCAAAATGTTGTGAAGGAACATAAGGAGAGAAAAGGAGAAGAAACCCCACTCTTAATGGAGGAAAGTATTTTCCCATGCCTTAGCTTCTTGATTGTTGAATATTACTAGGTGTTATTAATTTCTATATTCATGTGCTACTAACAATAAGATCATACCATCTACAGGGTGAGTATGTTTTGAAATATCCATGGAGATGTAGTGTTCCTAGATGGGAGGCTAGGAACTATATTGAAATATTCAAATGACACAATCAAAATGATTTCCTTTTCAATGGAATTTTAAAGTAAGCTTAAAGTTTGTATCATTATTACTATTTGAGATTTCCCTTATAAACAAATATTTAATACAAATTTTGTGTTAAAATTTACTAAAATATATAAATTTTTGATGAGAATTAACATAAAACAAAAATTTAGTGTTGATAATCCCCTAAAAAATTTCATATTAATAATTTATTTCAGGATGCCCCATGTTTATTGCCAAAAGTTGTTGGAGGTAGCAATATTGGATTTCAATATTTTACAATCTCAACACCAGATTGAATTGAAACTAGTATCCACATGAGTATTAACCATAGTAAACATGTATCTATGTTGAATTAAAATTTAGATGAAAATTAAATGAAAATTTGTTATGATAGATGGTGGAAAATTTTGAGCATAATTCAGTTGGATTTCTTCCTTCATTGCCACATGGAATTTTATTTTTGGTGGGTTTGTGCATTGTATGAGCCTAAGTTCACAGTAAGTAGACATGGTTTTACTAAATTGGTTACCTGTCTATGTCTTCTTGATGACATTTATGATACCTATGGAACCCTTGATGAGCTGACAATGTTTACCACATCATTGATAAGGTAATCAATTATAGATGGTATTCTTTATTTATATTGATTCTCTGATTGATTTTCTATCTACTTATTTGTTTTGATTCTAGATGGGACATGTCTGTCATGGAAAACCTTCCAGATTATATGAAAACTAGTTTCAAATTTGTATACCAAATACACAAGGAAATTTCTAGTGAAGCTGAGAAGAAACATGGTCCCTTTGTTCATAAATACATTCAAGATTGTGTAATCACTCTTATTTTTACTATGCATTATAATTTTATTAAAATCTACTAGTATATAATATTAATAATGTATATTTAATAAATTATTCATGTTTTAATAAAGATAATTTAAATATTATTTTTTCATGAGATATTATTAAATTATGTTAATTTAACATGTATTAGACCAAATTAGTATGCCTGATATAAAAATGTCAATATATACTTTTATATGTATAAAAATAGTTTAAAATTATAAGTTATTGCATTTAATCATATTTTATCTTTACATAAAGACTTCATATTTACCACATTTTATTTCATAAGAAATTTTTATTTATTTTCAATTTAGTTATATCAAAATATTTATTGTTAACTTTTAATATTATTATTTATCATAGTGTGTAAAACACTTGAGACAAGTGTAAGATTATAATCTTACATAGATTGCATTCTTATGTGGTACCTACGAGTTCGATATGTTAGTATTTGCATTGATTTTTTAATATTATTATTAAATTTAACCTATAAACATTATTTATATTTTTCATTGTTTTTAAAAAAAATTGGTATGTTTTTTTTGTAGTGGAAGATGTACATTCTATCTTACTTTCAAGAAGCTAAATGGATAGCTTTTGATTATACACGCCAACACTTGATCAATATTTAGAGAATGGAATAACAAGTTCAAGGATTCTAGTGTTAATGATTCATTCATTTATATTAGTGGACACTCTTTTATCTATAAAGATTTTGGAGCAAATTGATTTTCCATCATCAAAGTTTCAAACTCTTGTAGCATTGGTTACTCGACTAGTCGATGACATGACAGATTTCTAGGTACTTAAGATTTAGATTATGTTTTATTTGCATTAAACATATTATTTATGTAATATATTATTATAGTGAAGGAAATTATGAACTAATATATCTTCAAAAATTTTGAAGGATGAGAGAGCCCATGGAGAGCTAGCTTCAAGCATACAATGTTATATGAAAGATAACCCTACTTCTACAATAGAAGATGCTTTAAAGTATATCACATCTCGTGTTCATAGTTGTCTACAAGATTTTAATATGGAGTTTCTTAAATCCTCTGATATTACAACTTGTTGCAAGAACTTATATTTTTCTTTTTCAAGTATACTGATGGTATAAGTATTTCTCATCATGAAGGGATAAAGGATGCCATAATGAAAGTTCTAATATAACCAATAATACTATAGCTTCAGAATATAGATTAGGAGATTAATTTATGAAATAACATGCTACATATTATACATGAGTGGCATAATAGCTTCAAACTGTTGATTAGGAAATTAGTTTATTAAGTGATATATTGATCTCATATTTGAGATCTAATTGTTGGTGCACATTTTCATATGCAAGCTTATTATTTGTTATTATGAACTTAATGGATTTGGTTTAGGTTATTAAAATATACTCTTTTTCCTAAACAATATTTTTTAATATAAGTTATACTTGTAAATTATAATGAGTATTTGAGTCATCTCAAATTATATTAGAATTCTCAATACTTAAAGTATTAAATTCACAAGATTTTTATTATTGATATATTTATTTTATTTGTTTTCTACTATAAATTTTTGGTACCATGCATTTTATATAAAAAGTCAATTATTTATTTTACTCTTGTATAATATCTATTTATTTTAAAATGGAGCCATATTTAAATAAGGTTAATGTAGTGGCATTTCCCTATCGGTAGGTTGGAAACATATTGGAATTGTAGAAGACCTATTGAAATATACATAATGATTGTTTTGATAAAATGTCTTGAAGAAATATAATATGAATTTAAACAATTACAGTTTTTTGGTGTAGATCCAAAATAGATAAATTTTGGTATAATGTGGAAGCATAATGTAAGCACACAAACTATTTCAAAAAATATATAAATAAACCCAAATTATCATTTTTTGGAGTTTAAGTAAGTTATAAAAATAAACTCATGGATTTTTAAATTTATTTTATTTCATATTTATACAAAAATAATGAAAATATCCATAAAAGGCCTCACATGATTATGTTATACAAAGATAGTCATTATGATATAAGCATGCACAGTCAATAATGTACTAAAATATAACTCAACAAGTAACAAGCAATGTACTGAAATATCAAATTTAGGTGAATCAAAAATCAAAACTTTCTTTGTCTCTCTAAACATATGGAAATGTTTGATACATACAAAAATACTCTATAATATAAATAAGCTAAAAATCTCTTCCATAGGACTCCTTCATATATAAATATGCAACTAGTACATGAGTTTAACTAATGGAATGAATCAGATATAGACAAAATAGATGGGACTTACGAATAACTTCTCATTAAGATTGATTAAGAGAGAAGAGTTGGTCCTTTCCACATAAAACTTCTATGTATTGAAGCTTTGGAGTCCCTGAGGATCCTCCTCTACTCTTTCTCTTATTGATCTTCCTAAAAATTGATCTTTGAGAGTGATATGGATCTCCTCTCAAACACTCTTACTGATCTTCTCAAGAAAATCCACTCTAATAACATACTATAAATGACAACAGAGCCCATGGATCTTCATCCTAGACACAATCAATATAAAGTATTCAAAGAAGAGAGAGACTCACCAATAAAGACATTGTATTACTACATATAATATAAAATGTATGTGTGAAACCAATAAATGTTGAATGAGAATATGAATCTCTAAAAGACAACATCTCATTTAGTTCAAGAGATGGATCTAAGCTCCATTACTTTCCAAATGAACACAAATAGTTCTTATATAGGAAAATTAAGATGTGAGTGAGAGATTATTATTAGTGGAGTGAAATGTGAGATTATTTTCCAAGTTTAACCTAACCCTTATCAAAAATTTGAGGATAAATCCCACATTAATTGTGCATTTAATAATTATATGGACATAATAATTCACATCTTGGTAAGACATCTACCTAAGGTGGACTTACATCAAGTGTAAATATGACACACTCTAACACCTAATTTGCTCAAGAAAAGTCAGCATTTTAGATAGATTGTGTCACAATATTTCAAATAATTCATTATTAATCCCATAATAATACATACAACAATCAGATAATCAAGGTTTATTATAGGTGCTTGATTATACCAATATTGTGTAGGAACACTCAAAAACTACTTTTCCATTTAATACATATACATTAGGTGAGCATACATATGTTTCATGGGCCAGTCAATATGGTAAATATAAAAGAGCCATCTATAAACACAAATCAATCGTAAGGTTATACCTAGAAACACATTGGCAAGTCCCTACAAACTTAAGAAATCCTTTAACACTCTTTTGAGGCTTTATGACAAAGGATATCAAAAAATTTAAGGTCATGTACACCAATGTTTCTAATGATACTCAAAAATTGTGGCCAATTTTGGTTAACATGCACCTTAAACCCTAAATCATAAGCCTTAAACCCTAAATCAATTATTAACATTCTATAGAGTCAAAATTAGGATAACAAGGCTTGATTTAGCCCAAATCACATCACTAATTGCCCCAATTGGCTAATTACCTTAATATGTGATGACATTGGGGCTAATTGAGCCCAAAATCATATTATATAGTCATAAATATGTTTAACAAGCTCAAATTATCCCCAATTACCTTTATGGTTCAACCCTATACCCTAAGCACTAAACACTAAACTTTGAATCGTAAACCTTATCACATCATCCATCCTTATCCCACAACCAAGGGAAGGTCTAATCCAAATCCTTATCCAAGTCCTAAACCTAATCATCATCATTAGTCTATCCAAGTCTATCTTGACTCCACAATCACATCCTGATCATCTTAGTCTAACCCATCCCCCAATCACTCATCCCATCATTAGATATGACATCATGACATTGCATGTAGATAATTGTGTGTGTGTGTGTGTTACTTGTTTATTTTATTTGTTTTGTTTTCATGCATTTCATCATGTATATATCTTATTTTTCTTATGCTTTATGCTTTATGAACAAGGATGTCATGAGGTCATGCAAGGCTAGAATAATGCTTATAATTTCCCTCGATGATCTAAAATTTACTATTTGCCCATGCACTTTGGCATAATGTCCTCTTGGTCATAGTTATATCATAGGGCATACTTCCAAGTGTTATATTTATCATATTTATTAGAATATAATGAGCCTTATGAAAGTTATGATGGCTTGATCATCCACACCCTCATCATTCATCTAATCGTCTCATCATCCCTTTTCCTCATCACTAATATACTCCTCTTGACCCATCTGACTAACATACAATCTTATAATCTTCATCTCATAATCTACATCAATATTATTATATTCAATAAAATCACCCTTTAATCACTAATCCTCATCATCATCATCATTATCATCATCATCATCATCATCATCATCATCATCATCATCATCATCATCATCATCATCATCATCATCATCATGATGTTCTAGTCAGAACTACATCGGCATGAGGTCTTTTCAGACTATGTAGATAACACTTGGCCATGTTTTAATAGCTCAACCACTATCTCTATAGTCCATACTCATCTCCTATTCTTTTGTTTTATAGATCACATCCTTTATTTTCTCTTATCCTCTTCATTATATTGATCGATTTACCTTTGAGATACACCCATCATCAATATTATCAAATCATCATCTTAGCTTAGCCTCTAACTTTCCCTTACATGCATCATTGTGTGGGATACATCTAAAGATTTAGGCCTTTTAATCCTATAATTTTCATGTTATTATTTATTCCCCCTGAGGATGTGTTGACAACTATGAAACCCATCATCATAAATCATTATGCATGTGTCTTTACCAGGGGCATCATCAATTTATAGCTCACTGCTCAGGTCGACCATCTTCTTCATCTTCTATCTCACACTTGGCATCCCATCCCCTCATCTATCCTTTTAATCCCACCCCTCATCCATGACAAGGTTTTTCTTTGAATGACCATTACTCCCTCCACTTCAATCACTGACAATGACCTTTAAAAGAGGTTCAAAATGTATGCTTATAAATTTTCTCACTTATATTATAGTCACTAATATTCCTATTAGCTGACACTAATTCCACTTAATCTAATTTATCCTACTAATTTATTTACTTTTCAGTCATTTGTCTAATGTGCCCTTATTCATATTTTGTCATTATATTAACCTTATTTATCCCCACCAAATAATTAATTTATCCTAAATCCTCATTATCCTAATCTAACCCCACTTATCTATTATTTGGGAATTTTAAATTCCTAATGTCCTACCTACTAGCCTATGCCTAGGCTCTCCTACACCCCTAGTCCCTAATCACCCACCTAATCCCTATCTAATCCCATATTTAAGCCTAATTAACCTATAATAAGATTATATAATTTGAGTATTATATAATCCTCTCTATTATAACCCTTTGTCTCTATAAGCCTCTACATCTATAGGCTTTTAAGAAATTTTAAATTCATTAGATAATACTTATCCATTGATCTCTTCAATGTAACTTCAAATCTCCACCATAGATTCTTCCCTCTTTCTATTTAAATAGATCCTCTACTCCATGAAAGGCCAATATAAGCTATCTAACTTCTCCATGTCAATTTAGTTATTGAATCCTTCATAAAACATCCTTATCATGCTTTCATAATGTCACAAATATGAGTCAAGATATATCAATCTAATCTCAATCTCTTTTTATTTTGCATTCTATCTAATCATGGTGTACAAAATTTAGCTTTAAGATCATAGTGTTGGTTTTGAATTATATCCATACATTTTTATTTTGGTTCTAATGGCTCAATCACTTTACCTAGTAGTAGGATACTTGAGTGTTTAAATTGTGTAATTTAATCCATAGAGCTCAAATTTTATCTACATTGACACTTATAGCATATAATAGAGCTAATCACAAGTAAAATAAACATAAATTATTGGTTAGATGTGTAAGGGTCACAATAAAACTTACATTACCATAATCACACATTATTTCCTTGAATTAGAGATAAATGAGTAATCACAAACAAATGTTCCTAAAATTAGTTACATTTACCTTGGTTGGAATTGGATATGTTATTTTATGTCTCTTTTAGACAAGAAGGGATCGAATTGCAAGTAAACTTGGAATAAATGGGTGGTGAGGTGTGCATGGTTTACCAATATGACCTATACTTCCCCATGCATACCACTTTGACATGAATTCAATTTCAATTAGAGTGACCACCCACACATATTTCTATTACATGTTGTTCATGTGTTTTCCATTGTATTGACACTATTGTTGAATAGGATTTCCATTGAATTGTCACAAATAATATCCATGCATTTTTGTTTTGGAAAAAAGTTAAAAATTTGTGAGGGGTGAATGTTTGTTGGGCTGCTTAATTTGTGAAAAATTTGTAAACATTGTGTTTCTTGACACTTTTTATGTTTGCGAAGATTGTACTACATTAATTTTTTTTACATTGTGTTTCTTAACATAATATATGTTTTTGAAGTTTGTAAAGCTCATACAATTATTATTTTTCAAAGTTTGTGAAGTTTTTAAAGCTCAATTTTTATTCCTTCTATTGTTTACATGTGTTGTTCTTGTTTATTATTTAATGGGTGATGATGACAGAATTATGTTTAGCATTTGACTATGGAGAACAACAATGGATAACTCACTTTTAGGTGAAATTATTTAAAATTTCATTAAACTTATGATCCATTTATAGACTTAATGATAGATAATAAATAAAATTAATTACATGTATAATAAGTAAAATCAATTATAATACATTATCAAACTAAACATCTCTAATTTCATTACATTTATTAATACCATTCTTTACTTATATAAGAAGTTAAATACATTTCAATTCATTATTTTATGGTAAAACAAAACTTAAACCATCTAAGGTGGAAAAATTGAGCTGTACCCTTCATTCTCTATATTTGAAGATACGGGAGTCATTGTTGGTCCTTCAAAGACTATGTCCTTAGTGAGATTTTCTATGATGTTAATAGAGAGAGGAGTGATACCACATAAACCAATTAGTGATTAAATGTTTATCATATCATTCAATATCTAATGTTGTTCTGGTAGAGGGTTGGATTCCATGTTATAACTCCTTCACCTCTATAATTCTCTTCTGGCCTTCTTGAATACCTTCTCTCATTTTTATTGCTCTCTCTTTTTCTCCTTTTCTTGCCTTTGTTGTATCTTCTCCTACTCTTTCATATGTATTTTTATTACATTTTAAAGTTTTTGATTTTCCCTTATTTCCCTCTCAACTTGCCTAAAGGCTTTCCTATCACTAGCCTGTTGTTTCTTCATTGCCTTCAATTCTTCATTTTATTTCTTGTGGGTCTCATGTTCTATAAAAAATTGATGATGCTTGTCTGATATGAGAATTTATGATTGACATCTCAGCTTGAGTGTAGTTTTTACTAATTTTATTATAATCTAAGTTCCATAGGAAATTTCAAAAATGCCAACATTGGAGTTCAACACTTATTACCATATGCTTGCCTACATTTATTGATTTCTATAATCTTCTCATTGGAATATATATTAATGGTTTCATCATATACACTTTATTATCCATTTAGTGCATAGTAATGAACTACTTTTTGTGGAATGAAATGAGGTAGTGGTGACATTGACATAGTGACATCATTTTTAATAATTTCATAATTTAGGCCTAGATTTTCTACTCCCGCCCTTAACCAATCAGATGGGATTAATTGCTTAAGCAAACTTGAACTGTCTTAGTGGAAACTAAATGATGCATCTATTTCATTACAATATAATTTAAATCCCCTTCACTATTAATGTCTATAACATTTGGATAAGTTATTTCATGTTCAACACTTTCTACATTGGCACCATTTACTGCATTTACTATTTCACCTTCTTCACCTCTAAAAACATTACCTTCCTTCATTTGCTCCATTTTATCCATTGTAGATTTAATGTCTTCCTTTGATAGACCTATCAACCTCATAACATTTTATTAAACACTTACCTCATCCTCTTCCACATGGAACATTTCCCTTAGATTCATATCATTAGATAGTGCCTCTGGGTCAAGGGGCCATATACCTATCTATAGAAATCTAGATTTCATATTATTTGTAGTTAGTGCCATCCTCATACTTATGGTACCCAAAGTGGCCAATTATTATCTCTTTATATTGAAACCATGGTACATATTCATCCATGGCATTATTTCATTATTGAAGTAGGATTTGAATGGACCAAAGACACTTACATCAAGTGGATGTAATTTGTGGCTAGTATATGCGTGTAATGTAAGGAGATATATCCCAAAAGCTCTAGCCTTTACAATCATTGAATGTGTGATATGTTTTCATGCCCATAAAAAATGATAAGATGTACAATACTAGGAGAAACTCCTGTATGTAAAAATCTAACAAAATGATGTATCCAATTCATGAGAAGTTCTTTTGTCATCCAAGCATGGGCTTGGGCAGCCATGCATGCACCTAATTGACATACAATAATGAAATTATAAAATTAACTCTTTGATTTTAAGAGAAGGAATGTTTTATTCTTTTCCAAACATCATTCACATTTACTAAAATAGTTATCCAATCTCTTCTCTTTGATATTATATGTGGCACACTCTTTACCCCTTTCTTAGCAATGGCTCACATGTCACAATTCGTTCCATCTTGTACCCGTGTCTCATCATAATTACAAATTTTGTATGGCCCATAATTTAATTTAACATATAATGTTTTCAATTTCTTATATAAATTTCACATAATGGATGGCCTTGGCCTGACAACCTTATCTCTACCTAGTCCTTCTGTTGTTCTCATAAACATATTAGGGTGCCTATTTTTGAATCCTTTCTATCATGATTTATCAAGGAAACCATCATTGAAAGTGTTGGGAATACTTTCACATATGTGGGCCATGTGTGACTTCAAATGTGATATGTTCAACCCATGCCCCATGTCAGTTAAGTCCTTGCACAACTGCAGTATATCACTTTCTTATGCTATTGATATAATAATGGGTGGGCCCTTCTTATTAATAGATGTGATTCCTTTTATCCAATTCAATAAATTACTTGTTTTGATGCCCCACTTAACCACTACTTCATTTATGGAGTAATTATTATGGTTCACATTTCCCATTGGACTTTCCATTGTCCACTCCAACTGTAATTACACACATTCATTGATAGTAACATCTTTATTGACCTTTTTATCTACATGGTTGGCCAAGGGGTATATCATATGATTTAATGTGGGTTGCAAAACTTTATTAACATATTCATCAACATATTTAGGAATTTTGAATCTTATGTTCTTCATAGTTGCACATGACCATTTTTAGATAAATTGCATCATCTTATTCACATTACTCCCACTTAATAATAACAATCAATAGATTATATAAGTAACTAAAAATATAATGGAAAACATAAGACAAACAATGAAGGGAAATAATGTTTGGATTATTTAAAGTGTGAATGAATAATACAACTAGAATAAATCACATAAACATATGACAAGCATAGTAATATGAGTTGAGAGAAGGAATTTGTTTAAATACATTTGAATGGACATTTAATGGTATGTTAATGACGTTATTAATTTTATTGGTATGTGAATGGAAAGCTATGTGGATGATATGCACATACCAATAAAGTTAATTGTTACAAACATTCTTAATTTTGCTATAAAGATAACCATTTATGGTATGAAGATGGAAACCTACACGGATTCCATTCACATACAAGTAAATGTTAATTATTGTGGACATAATCATCCTCAAATGTGGCACATCATTTTATATTAATGACCCATAGTAAGTTAAGACAAAACTAAGATAATGTGTTCATTTAAAAATTATTAGTGGTCACAATTTTAAACCTAGTGGTTTAAGTTTGCCTCCTCAGGTGAGCCCATTATATAAGATGAGAGAGGGAACAAAAAGAAAAAAAAAATATTTGACATGAACATATGAAAAACACATCAACATATGGTTGTTCACTACTAGGATAATTGAAATGGACCCCATAAATGGGGAGTCTTTAATGATTTTCACTGCTATGGGGTGACTTTCAATACTTCATGTAGTGAATCATCTTTAAGGCTTCCATAAACATTAGATTATAATTACCTTATAAAATTTGAATGAATTACACAACAAAATTAATTGACAAGTACATATGAGAATAACATATTTTGGTATGTGCATGAAAACCATTTGGGATTACATCTACACAATAGTGAATGTTGCATCTTACAAACCATGTCATGCAAGGAAATAGAAATGCAACATATAAATGAATCACATAGTGACATGATTTTGAAAAAAATATAGGGATTACATTAAAATACAAGAAAATATGGAGTAAGATGTGATTGAAAAGATGTGGATGGCATGGGTTTAGAATTGGGTAACATTTTATCCCTCTAACAAGCATATTCCAACAAAGGCATTGAAGGAAAAATTATAATAAGAGGCATGAGAAAATAAAAATAACACAACTATGGGTTCGTTAATAGGCAAAACACCTCTATGTAATGTTTCATCACTCCTTTATCATACTAGTAAATGTTTAGTCAGATATCAAGGCATGATTAAAAAATTATGAACATAGAAGGCACAATAATAATAGTTTTCATCCCTTCATTCAGCCAATTGAAACTCCTCTATGAAATGTTGCATGGTTGAGAAATTTTGGGTAGGTTCCATGGCCGTTTATGGGGACGAGGTATGTGAAAAAGGTAGGGAGAAATGTTTTTGGTGTAATGTTCTATTGTTCCATTAACATACTAGTAAAAATTTACTTAGATGTGAAGGCATGTAAAAAATATATGGAAAAATAAAACACACTAAAAAACCTACGAACATAAAAGGCACACAATAAAAAATAAGAACATACAAGGCAAAATAACTATAAAAACCATAAAAAAATATAAATAACATGGAATGCTTATTTGTGGCACATAATGTGGCATTAAATTTCCATAGTAATGGAGAAAATACTATCAAGCCATTTGAAAAATGGTGGTGGCTTCCATAATAATGACCCACACATCTACCATCCTGACGTCAACCCAACATAAATGTGTCGCTTATATAAATAACAAAGTAGAGTGAATGGAAAACATATGAACAATTAGGTGTTTATAATTATGAATTAATAACATGTGAAATTGAATGCAAAAAGCATTTTGGTCTGATAAAAAACATTTAAAATATTACTGGTGTGTTAGTCTATAAACTACAAACTTCTAACCTATAACATGATGCGTTATATATGTTGGTGCTTGAATGTCGACATGTGCTTATAGTTTAATTTGATTGTGACACTCTTTGAGAATAAAAATCTCTCTATAAATTAAAAAGATGGAATTTCTATAGTTTTTTATTTATAGAAGATAATTTGAAGTTTAAAATTTGAATTATCAATCAATGGTGAGGCTTAGGTGTGTATTGTCATTTAAATTTATAGGTGACACCAATAAATGGAGGTTGGTGGAGTCATATGTTGGATCCAAATGTTTAACTTTTAAATTTTATAAGATGTAACTAAAATTAAGTGGACTAGATGTTGTGACTTTTCTCTCATGTTCCTTGTAGTTAGAGGTACAAAAATGAAATTAAGGGGCTCAATAAATTTATTGGGGTTGATGTTTTTAAAATGTTAACACTTTTAAAATACAAGTTAAGGATGCAATTTTTTAAATTTCTACCTTAGTTTGGAATTGATATTTATATCATTGAATAAAGTATTTGTATTGTTGAATATTATATTTGTATTATTGAAAATTATATTCATTTAATTCAATATGATATTTAATTTTTTGAATATGATGTAAATGTAATTTTTAATTTTAGTGCATATTTATTTTGGAAGGGGAGTAATAATTATATATAAAAGTTCCTATTTTTAATATTAACTATTCAAAAAATGAATGGTCCAACATGAAAATGTTTAAGTGATTTTTACATCATCTAAACAACCCATGACACATAATCCAATATATCTTAATATATCATGACTAAGAAAAGGGGTCAGAACTAAAATGATAACCATTGGATCCCCTTCAACTTATGGTCTGCTTCCCCTATTCCATATAGGATTTATAAGGGTTTGACCTTAATTCTTGGTGCAATTTATATCATCTCATGATTTTTGTGTTTTTTCCATTTGGAAAACTAAGTTCTAGAGTTTTGAAATAAATGGAAGACAAAGTATGTTCTATGATGACTTGTGGATTTTTTTTGCTTTCTCCTTCCATATATTTTTATGATGTCAGTGTTGATTATAGGTGGAACTAAATTTGGAAGTTACTACTATAATTAAATCAGGTCTAATATTTTATTTATTTTATTATTATTTTATGGCATTCCTAAATTAATAAGTGTTATGATGTAACTATAGTACATGTCATAGGTGTTTCAAAAAATGGAGGACAAACTAATCATGATGATGTAGTTATAAATAGGGTTCTCAAAAGAACCTCAACACTTTACATATTTGCAGATGATTGGAATTTAAATTTTAGTTAGAATGGAATTTATAATAAAGTAGAGATAAAAGAAGAGATAGCATATTAAGAGGAGAGAATAAAAAGATTAGGTATTGGCACACGTGTTAATTATATTTAATTTAGACCAAAGCCTTCAGTAAAACTATGCAATAACCCTAACTAGGTCCTATGTTTTAATATTCACTAAACTAATAACAAGTAAAGAAAAAGCCTAGTCTAGTTCTCACCTAATACTGTGGCAGAAGTTGGGGGTAATAAACATTAAAAGTAAACATGCATAGAATACATATACTCACATCAATGTATATGAAATCCTAATACATGCAAGAGAAGTGCAAATGCATATCTATCTACTCTTACAAAGAAAGTGTTATGGACTAAAATTTCACCCTAGTCAAGCAAGCAAATTGTTCAAGGCTTCTTCCTCAAACTTTAATCCAACATGGGAACATCCCTAGGTTATATGTTACCTATAGTGGGGCTAAAGCTCTGAAGTAGGCTAGATTCCTCTACGATGCTCACCTAAAACTAATGCTAAGCTAATGCTTCATAGGTAAAATGGATATAAAGGGGATAAGGTCTCCTAAGGAAGCTAAGCAAGCAATGCACCAAATTTAAAATGGAATATCCCATAAGCTTTAACCCATTCTAGATATGTAGGAGATAGTACTAGCTTATACAACCTCAAGATCAAGCTAATTGCATAAGTATTTCATAGAAGAGGTTAAAAGTAGAACACTAATCTAGACCTACAAGTAGCATTGAAAACCCCCTAAACCAGGTCAGAAAGGAGGACAAATGGATGAATAATATTGTCCTTGACACAATGCCATCATGTAAAACTCACAAAACTAGATCCAAGGCAAGATATAGGCAAATAAAGTCTCATGTTGCATCAAGAGGTAATTTTTACAAATGTTTGATAGGGTTGAGCCTAGTCAAGATGAGCATACTTTGTGGTATCCCAAAGAGTTTCCTATCTCCCAAAAAGATAAAAGTGACACTCTTTTAGAATAAAACTCTTTCTATAAATTAAAAAAATGGCATTTCTATAGTTTTTTTATTTATATAAGATAATTTGAAGTTTAAAATTTGAATTATCTATGAATGGTGAGGGTTAGGTGTGTATTGTCATTTAATTTTATAGGTGACACCAATAAATGGAGGTTGGTGGAGTCATATGTTGGATCCAAATGTTTGACTTTTAAATTTTATATGATGTAACTAAAATTAAGTGGATTAGATGTTGTGACTTTTCTCTCATGTTCCTTATAGTTAGAGGTACAAAAATGAAATTAAGGGGCTCAATGAATTTATCACGGCTAATGTTTTAAAAATGTTAACACTTTTAAAATACAAGTTAAGGATGCAATTTTTTAAATTTATACCTTAGTTTGGAATTGATATTTATATCATTGAATAAAGTATTTGTATTGTTGAATATGATATTTGTATTATTAAAAATGATAGTCATTTAATTGAATATGATATTTAATTTTTTGAATATGATGTAAATTTAATTTTTAATTTTAGTGCATATTTGTTTTGGAAGGGGACTAATAATTGTATACAAAATTTCCTATTTTTAATATTAATTATTCAAAAAATGAATGGTCGAAAATGAAAATGTTTAAGTGATTTTTACATCATCTAAACAAGCCATGACACATAATCCAATATATCTTAATATTTCATGACTAGGAAAAGGGGTCAGAACTAAAATGATAACCATTGGAACCCCTTCAACTTATGGTCCCCTTCCCCTGTTCCATATAGGATTTATAAGGGTTTGACCTTAATTCTTGGTGCAATTTGTATCATCTCATGATTTTTGTGTTTTGTCCATTTGCAAAACTAAGTTCTAGAGTTTTAAAATAAATGGAAGACAAAGTATATTATATGATGACCTATAAATTTCTTTTGCTTTCTCCTTCAATAGATTATTATGATGTCAGTGTTGATTATAGGTGGAACTAAATTTGGAAGTTGCTGTTATAATTAAATCAAGTCTAATATTTTCTTTGTTTTATTATTATTTTAGGGCATTCCTAAATTAATAAGTGTTATGATGTAACTATAGTACATGTCATAGGTGGTTCAAAAAATGGAGGACAAACTGATCATGATGATGTAGTTATAAGTAGGGTTCTCAAAAGAACCTCAACACTTTACATATTTATAGATGATTGGAATTTAAATTTTAGTTAGAATGGAATTTATAATAAAGTAGAGATAAAAGAAGAGATAACATATTAAGAGGAGAGAATTAAAAAAATAGGTATCGGCACATGTGTTCATTATATTAAATTTAGACCAAAGCCTTTAGTAAAACTATGCAATAACCCTAACTAGTTCCTATGTTTTCATATTCACTAAACTAGTAACAAGTAAAGAAAAAGCCTAGTCTAGTTCTCATCAAAGATTGTGGTAGAATTTGGGGGTAATAAAAATTAAAAGTAAACATGCATAGAATACATATACTCACATCAATGTATATGAAATCCAAATACATGGAAGAGAAGTGCAAATGCATATCTATCTACTCTTACAAAGAAAGTGTTATGGACTAAAATTTCACCCTAGTCAAGCAAAGAGATTGTTCAAGGCTTCTTCCTCAAACTTTAATCCAATATGGGAACATCCCCAAGTTATATGTTACCTATAGTGGGGTTAAACCTCTGAAGTAGGCTAGATTCCTCTATGATGCTCACCTAAAACTAATGCTAAGCTAATGCTTCATAGGTAAAATGGATATAAAGGGGATAAGGTCTCTTAAGGAAGTTAAGCAAGCAATGGACCAAAATTAAAAGGGAATATCCCATAAGCTTTAACCCATGCTAGATATGTAGGAGATAGTACTATCTTACACAACCTCAAGATCAAGCTAATTGCATAACTATTTCATAGAAGAAGTTAAAAGTTGAACACTAATCTAGACCTACAAGTAGCATTGAAAACCCCCTAAACTAGGTCAAAAAGGAGTAAAATGGATGAAGAATATTATCCTTCATACAATCCCATCATGCACAACTCACCAAACTAGATCGAAGGCAAGAGATAGGAAAATAAAGTCTCATATTGCATGAAGAGGTAATTTTTACAAATGTTTGACAGGGTTGAGCCTAATCAAGATGAGCATACTTTGTGGTATCCCAAAGAGTTTCCTATCTCCCAAAAAGATAAAAGTGACACTCTTTGAGAATAAAACTCTCTCTACAATTTAAAAACATGGCATTTCTATAGTTTTTTTATTTATAGAAGATAATTTGAAGTTTAAAATTTGAATTATCTATGAATGGTGAGGCTTAGGTGTGTATTGTCATTTAATTTTATAGGTGGCACTAATAAATGGAGGTTGGTGGAGTCATATGTTGGATCCAAACGCTTGAATTTTAAATTTTATAGGATGTAACTAAAATTAGGTGGATTAGATGTTGTGACTTTTCTCTCATGTTCCTTATAGTTGACGTACAAAAATGAAATTAAGGGGCTTAATAAATTTATTGGGGTTGATGTTTGGATCTAATGTCAATCTATAGCCTTATACACTTATTCCATTTGTTAACCTCTCGATCCCTTTAATTTTTTGACCCATTTGAAACCATTGGATCAAGATGTGTGATTAAATGTGAGCTATTAATCTACTGGGACCCATTGCTTGAAATCCAATGACTAGTTCATGAGTTTAAAATTGATGTCCTCGCTCTCGTCAAATGAAATTCATGTGACCATCATTAATGCTCATGTGATCTTTAAATTTAAGATGGAAAATTTTCATTTTGATTTATCTTAAACCTGAAGATACTGTGAATGCCTTATGTTGCAAGTCCAAATATAAAGGCCTATAACTTGAAGCGTAAAAGTCATGGAGGCACAAAATTTTCAAGAGATGTTCTTGAGGCAAAAAAAAACAAACCCATTTGATCTAATCATCCCAATAGCCTTATAATTATGACAAAAAAATGTTCAATTTAACTATTCCATTCATTCCTATATGATGTTCTAACGATGGTCTATTTTAATTGGCTAAGTATGGGAAACTTAGCAAAATTTAACTGAGGAGCCAACATTGAAAAAAATAAATTCTATTGTGCTTAGATGCATGGACTAAAACTTAGTGCATAACAATTAGGGACCAATATGAACAAGACCATATGATTGTTTTCTCCAAAAGTTACCACACATGTGAGATATGGCCTTTGGTGGATGACCAAAAACTTGGTGCATCTGTTCTTGGGACTAATGTGAACATACCAATGTGACCAGTTCTTCTTGATTCATTTACACGTGGTAATGATGGTGATAATAATCTGCCTACTCATAATTTCTTCCACTATACCCAAGTGTCTAGATGAACACAATGAAGATGACAAGGATAAATCAGCTCTAGGTTACACAACCTATCAATGTATCTAAAAGACTTATGCACAAGACAAGATCCATATCTCTAAAGAAAATATGAAATCCTAAGCTTATCCTCAAGTTGAATGGTGGATAAGTAGATGTACAATATGTCTTATTACTTCTTATATTCTCTTAGAAATGGTGAAATGATTTTGTTTATATAGGTAGATCTAGCCCTAAAACCTTTCAAAAGTTTTGATTGACAAGGTCAACCCGATTGACCTAGTATTGAAATTGATAAAAAAACTAACTAGATAATGAACTATGTCAACCATGGCCAACTTAGTTCTTAGTAAGCTTTTATAAATAATAATAATAATATAGGGTCCATGTGGTTGACATAGTCATGTAAACTTATAAAAAAGGTTCTAGGTCAAATGAAAAGGGTAATGAAGTTGGAAAATGACTAGAGGAGGGTGGAAAATAGGAGGCAAAGCTTAGGGGAATGGTTTTTAAAAGACAAATGTGTAGATATCAACTAGAAAAATGGATAAAAATATTATGAAGCACCAATGGTCTGCCCACCCCTTTCTTGATGCACTCTTTAAGGTGTACACTTAGAGAGATTGAGACTTGATGGGTACCTATAAGATAGAAAACATCAATAATTGATAAAGTTTGAAAATATTATTTATATACAATAACCACACAGTTGAATGCATATTTTTGACTTAAAAAAATAAAATTAAACTTCAGCCATGCTAAATACTATAAATTTTAAAAATGTTTTTCTTTAAAATACTACTACGACATCGACTACATTCTTCTCTTTCTATATATATATATATATATATATATATATATATATATATATATATATATTTCTATTACTTTTAAGGTAGCTATCTTATCTTATTTATAAGTAAGTCTTTATATAATGCTATATGCCACAACTATACATGTTAATCTCTATTTTTATATATTCTTATTCATTGATTCAAATTGAATAAAAATATATTGTTATAAATTAGACCTAATTCTATACACATTCAAAAAAATCTAATATTTGATCTCGTTTGAGGTAGTTAGTGGGCACATGGTCAGACATACATTTTTGATCTTATTTAAGAGTATACTAACTTATTAAATTTGTAAATAAAACAATTCATTAATTAATTTACTAAAATATAGGTTGCAAACTAGATGATCTTACCTAGCTTTATACCAAGGGATTTAAATAAAAATCAAATGATGATAAAAAAATGGTGGGGCACATAGATAACTATCTAGTATGATTTTTATAAAAAATAATACCACCTCTTTAAATTTATGATATATTCCCTAAGTATACTATGGTTCATTACCCACACTTCTTACTGATGAAGTTATACTTAAATTACTCCAGGATTGAGAACCTTAGGTTTCATGAAAGCATCATAAAATTGGACAGTTCATGCAGAAAGCTCCTTATTTTAATAATTTCATTGGTAGTGTGGATATTTTAACATATCATATTTATTCTCTCGCTCATGATCCATATAATTTTTAAGACAGAAATTATATGTTCATCATATAATCCACAAAAATAAAATATAGTAGACCAACATGTCCTTGACCTATCACTATCTCTAAATAACTCACTCTAACATAACATGATAATTTTATCTTATTCTTTGACAAGTATCATGAATAATTTGCTTAGTCATATGAAGATATGTTAGGTATTAATCCTAGCACCATTGTAAATAATATCATCACTTACACCAATGCCAAACCTATTAGACAAAAATAAAGAAACTTTCCACCTAAAATTTCTACCTTGTGTCATAAAGAAATCATTGAACTTTTGGATTCCAAATTCGTCAAACCTATCAACTACTTAGAATATCAAACATCATTCCCATTAATAAAAATGTCACCATGGTTATTTATATATGCATTGATTTTTGAAATCATAACTTAGCTTGTCCAAAAGACAACTTTCCCTTACCTTCAATAGATGCTATAGTTGATTCCATTACCAGATATGAAATTTTATCACTTGTGGATAGTTTCTTAGGCTATAACTAAATTCACATAACTCATGAAGATCAAAATAAAATGAGATTTAGTATAGAGTAGGGCACCTATTATTATGTCAAAATGCCTTTCGGCCTAAAAAATGATAGAACAACCTATCAACATATAATTGCCCACTTCTTTCATGATATTATACATAAGATAGTGTAAACCTATGTAGATGATCTCATTTTTAGACATAAATGTTGTACAATACACCTAACCAATATAGCTATCATTTTTTTATCACCTTTTTACATATAAACTTAGACTTAACCAATACAAATGTGTATATGGAGTAACATCTGGTAAACTTCTAGGGTTCTCGGTCTCTCTTCGAGGCATTGATATCTATCTAGCAAAAAAAATGCCATCATAAACATGCCTATTCCTCGCTCCATTCCTGACATACATACTTACCTTAGAAAACTTGGTACAATTTGATGGTTTGTCCTAGAAATGGCTTACCATATATACCCTAACAATTCATTTATCAAAAGGGTAATGCTCTAGAATGGAATGATTCATGAAAAAAATCTTTTGATAATATGAAGGAATCTTTGATCCATCCTCTTACTATTCAACCACCTTCAAATGATTACCCCTTAATTATATATACCTCCTCTATACCCATATCAATTGGGGCAACACTTTCCCAATAATATTATACTGGTAGAGAGTATTCTATCAATTACATTAATAGAGGACTCATGGATTATGAAAAAAATTATAACAAAGTAGAATGTGATTGCCTTGCTATATATTTTATAACTTAAAAACATCATCATTATATGCTACATTGAACCACTTATGTCAATTTTCATTCTGATCAACTTCATTATTTATTCTCCACATCATTATTACATGGAGATAGAATTATCAAATATATGGTCATATTGATGCAATTCGATCTTCACATTATTACATAAAAATATGTCAAAGGCCAAGTCATATCAAGTTAACATCATAACTAATTCCACCATATTTTCCACACATTACCATCCTCAATGTAATGGTTAATTTGAGGCTACTAACAAAATTCTAATTAAAATATTAAAAAAGACTATTTGATTAATTCGTAATGATTGACACATTCATTTATATCCTACACAATGGGATTATTATACTAGAATACATCCTCGAATACATAAAAAAAGCTTTTAAGTTAGCATTCCAATTAAATTTTAATGTCAGTAATAACATGGTTGAATATGAAGCTCTAAAATTAGGCACGAAAGCAACCATTGACTTAGATATCACATATTTACATGCCTTGGGTGACTCCCAACTTATCTGTGCCTAGGTCAGTGGTGATTATCAATGCAAAATAAAATATTTAATCACATATCATCAAATGGATACTACACTTACCAAGGAATTTGCTTCTTTTAGCATTAAACCAATTTGAAGAGATCAAAATTCCATAACTAATTCTCTTTCTTCGTCTCATTTTATTTCACCCTCATCAAGTACATAATGATTCCTAATTTCTTATCCAAATCATAAAATAACCTGCTTCTATAAAACTAAATGATTTGATATTCTATCACATTATATTTATCCCTATTTGGAAAAGCCCATGGTATAAAAACATAATTCAATTTATTGAATATCAAACTTACCCTCTAGACATAGATTCTCATGAAAAGACTCGAATACATAAAAAATCTTTTAAGTATGTGTTTTGATAAAATACCATTTATTACCATAATAAAGAAGAAACCCTACTTCATTGTGTAATGCAATAAGGTATACTTACTCTCTTACATCAAGCACATGGGGAACTTGCATTGGTCACTATAGTGCACATGCGACATTCTTCAAATGCTTGAATATGGGTTACTTTTGGCCTACTCTACGAAAATATGCTATTAATTTTACTTAAAAGTGTAAGCCTTGTCAACTCCATTATGATCTAATCCACTTACCACCAATTGAGCACCAAATAGTGGAGGCTCCTTAGTTATTCTCTATGTTTGGATTAGACCTTATTGGTAAATTAACTTGATCACAAGATGAACATGTTTTTATTATTACTTCTACCAAATAGTTTACCAAATGGGTAGAAATAATGCCTCTTGTTAATTTCATAGGAACTAATATTTAAAAATTTATCTATCACTAAATCATCTATCATAAAAAAGTTTGCCATACCATCATCTTTGATAATGGTGGCAATTTTAAAAACAAATACAAGAAACAATTATGTGCTGAATTTAAAATTTCCACCAAATTTTCCACACCTTACCATCCTCAATGTAATGGTTATGTTGAGGCTAATAAAAAAATTCTAAATAAAATATTATAAAAGACAATTTGATTAATTCTTAATGATTGGTACCTTCATTTATATCCTATACCATGGGCTTATTTTACTAGCATACATACTGCCACTGAGGAAACATCATTCTAACTTGTATATGGTTTTGAATTAGTATTCGCATTAGAAGTTGAAGGTCCATCTTTATGAATATCTCTTCATTGTATAATTTTAGATGAATAATTACATAGATCTTGTCTTCATGCTTTATATTTCCTTTATGAACACCATTTGGCTACTTTACAACATAACTATTAATACAAGGCTTGCATTTGTAAGCAACATATTGAAAAGGTCAAAGTTTAAACATTTAATGTTGGTGATTTAGTCCTAAAATTAGATTATACACATAATAAAGAATGAAAATATATCCTTCAAGGGATGATATTCATAATTCATTAGATAACCCAAGATTTTTGGTTAGGAGAAGTTTTTTGGAGTCTTTAAGGTCAAAATTTCTCTCATTTTGACAGACTTAATTTTAGTGTATTGACTTTGATAAAGAGTTTTTCTACCTTGTTTTTTTACTACATTTCCCCACCACTCATTTCATTTCTCCCCATTGATAGTTAATTTTCATTACAAGTCCATTTTCCCACTTTTATATTCCCTCTTCTTCACATCTTACAACATGCAAGCTCCTCTTCTTTCCATTGTAGAATAGGGTCCTCCTTCATGAAGGAGAAAGTGGGAGGGTGAAGAAGTTCACCTTTCTTGTAGCTTAGGAGTGTATCCTTCAAACTAGGGACCTTGAAAGCTCTTGAGCTGAGAAGCGAGAGAGAGAGAGTATCATAACTCTTATACACCAAGCTCATTGAGCTAAGCTATGGATGCTTGATTCATTTCTTGCACAATTAACCCTTCCTCTACTAGGAGTAGTTCTTGAACTACCTCAAAAAACACCTCCATTTTCATCTTTGTGTCCTCCTTGATTGATTTTCATGAGGGTAATGTGTAAGACTTGTCTACTTTCTCTTCTTCCTAAATGGGTGAGGGAGAGGGTGGTTTCATAAGAGGGGGTATGAAATATTTAGGGTCATAAAAGAGTATCCAAGATGGAATATCTTCATGCTCTTGAGTGAGAATGGGTATAGGGTTAGGAGAAGACAAAATGATTGGCTCAAGCTTTACATACTCTTTCTCCCATTACTCAAACACTTTTTCAATGGATAATATACACCCTTTTATCTCTTGTTTCTCAACATGTGGGTATTCATCTTCTTCAATGGATGCCAAAACATTCCATAACTCCTGCAAGAAGATCTTTATCTTGTCCATAGCATGAATAGGGAATTATTGTCCAAGATTGAGGCCCTCCTTGATTTTCATGATTATTCTTTCTCGGTCCAATATTACCTTTTTGAGTTTTGACATGGGTGGACTTTTACAAGATTGACTAGGGGACTAATTAGGGACTCTTAGAGGTTGAGCTTGATTCTCTTGGAGGGGAAAGGGCACATAAGTCTGGTCCAAATGAGATTAATTCTCTTCATAAGATATTAATATACTATCTACATTTTTGAACATGTTCATTATCATTGTTATGTCCTCACACTTACAAGGTGACCATTGTTCTCCCTCATAAATTAACCATCTACTCTTGACTAACTAAAGAACACTCCTTTCCTTTTGTAGAACATGGATAGGGATAACTAAAGAAAACACTAAACCCTTACCAATTTCCCTTATCATCTCAATATAAATTGCTAATGCTTGCTTGACCCATAACAAGGATGTAGCAAGGTAAGCTTGGTATTGATAAGAAGTAGAGTACTAATTTTAATGCAAAGGAGGCTGATTTTAGTCATATACAAGGGTAGGAGGAGGACAAATGCCATGATAGGGTTGATAAGATGTATTAGGTCCAATTGTGGGGAACACATAAACATTATTTACCTGATAAGTGTGATGCTGACGCAAAGGATAACCATATTGATCAAAAGATGGTTGATTGTACATACTAGATTATGATGATTAGCTACTTGGACTGCTTAAACTAGTTGATAGATGCTCAGAGTCACCATTGATGTTTGTATAATGCCTCCAAAGGTTGATATATAGAATAACAACATCAAAAATTCTTCCACTTCTTTTGACCTTAGTCCCATCAGACATGCCAAAAATCTTATGAACTAAAATTTCACTGTAGCAGAGCAAAGAGATTATTTAGGCCTTCTTACTCAAACTTTAGTCCAAAATCAGAACAACCCTAGGTTGTAGGTCATCTATAGTGGGGTTGAACCTCCAGATTAGGATGAATTTCTCTGTGATGCTCACCTAAAACTAATGCTAAGGTAATGCTTCATAGTAAAAATGAATAGAAAGAGGATAAGGCCTCATAAGGAAGTTAACTAAGTGATGCACCAAATTTAAAAGGGAAGCTCCTATAAGCTTGAACCCATGCTAGATCTATAGGAGACAATACTAGCTTACACAACCTCAAGATCGAGCTAATTACATAACTTTTTCATAGAAGAGGTTCAGAGTAGAACATTAATCTAGACCTACAAGCAATATTGAAAACCCCCTAAACAAGGTTAGAAAGAAGGATAATGGATGAGTAAGATTCTACTTCACACAATGAAATCATGCATAATTCACCAAACCAAATTCAAGGCAAGAGATAGATAAGGAAAGCCTCAAATTGCATCAAAATGTAGTTCTTACAAATGCTTGATAGGGCCAAGCCTAATCATGATGAACATGCTTTGTAGTATCCCAAAGAGTTCCCTATCTCCTAGAAAGATAAAAATTCTAAAATGTGAGAACCTTTTCAAAGGAGAAGAGAAAAAGATACATAGGAGAAGGGAGTCAAAGAGAAGAATATGGGAGCATGCCATAAAAAAAAAGAACACTTTGTCCTAGGCCATTGATTAAACCTAAGATTCCACATTTTCTCCTTAGACAATGAAAGCCTTGTCACCTTATTAATCAATTAGGACACTGCTCATGGTTTGTTGAGTGAGGAAATACCCAAGGCTTTGACGATGCATTGAATGACACTAGCTACAATTCCCAACACTAGACCTCTTCTTTGATCTTCTATGTATCTTTCCATTAGCTTCTACATAAGGATAAAACCCTCACATATAAAAGCCTAACTAAGCTTTGATTATGTCTACTTTGGGTGGCTATATATCAAGAGCATGGCTTGGGATGTTCCTTCATTGATTACATATAGTTGACCCTTATTTTGAGAATCGGACCTAGGTTTACCATAGAGGAAAACCAATATAAGATTATTGGTATTCCTATAGTCCATATAGATGGTGCTCTACTTGATGCTTGGTCCATTTTACATGTTACCACCCTTTTGGCCTATATTAGGTCTAAAAGACCTACTTTACCTCTATGGAGCTTTGTTAGCAATGCTTGGTCCATATGGTTTATCCTGGTTCAACTCAGGTTGACCTTGAGCTCAGTTATATGTATATTCCATTAGCTCAGGTCCATTCATTTGCTTTGCCTAAGTCAAATTACTCCATTAACCTTAGTAAAAAATGTCTTAGATCAATACTTTATTCATTCACTATTGGCAATGACTCAAATCCATGACCCTTTCAATTTCATTCACTTTGTCAGATCTACCAAGTACAAACAAACATAAGCCCTTAGATCTATCTTTGAAATGTCAACTTTATCCTCACTTATCCCAAGTGTCAAATGTGCATTTGATTTCTAGATCCGTTATCAATCTGAAACCTCATGCACTTATGCCACATTTACACCTCTAATTCCCTCTAACTATTTGACCCATATCACACTGTTAGATCAGGACATATGATCAAACATTAACTTTTGATCTGTCAGGACCCACTAATTAAAATCCAATGGCTAGTTCATGAGCATAAAATTGACATCCTCACCCCCATTAAATGATATTTATATGACTATCAAATGATGTTGATATGATTTCCATTGATGTTCGAGTGATAGGCAAATTTAAGCTAAAAAGAGTTGGTTTTGCTCGAGCTTAAGCTTTATGTTAGCATGAACATCTTATGTTGCATGTCTAACTTTGAAGGCCTATAACTTGAAGCAAAAAAGTCAGGGAGGCACCCAATTTTTAGGAGATGTTCTTGAGGCCAAAAGGAATGAACCCATTTGATCTGCTGGTCTTGGGAGCCTTCAATGTGTGTCTACAAAATTCTCAATTTAACTAGTCCATTCATTTCTACATGACACCCTGACGATGGTCTAGTTCATTTGGCTAATTATGGGAAACTTAGCAAAATCTGACTGAGGATCCAACATTGAACATGCATAACTTCTACCATGCTCAAATGCATGGCTTGAAACTTAACATGTAACAACTAGGGACCATGTTAACCAAAACCATATGATCATTTTCTCTTTAAGTTATCATACATGTGAGATATGGCCTTATCAATATGGTCACTTGGCTCTAATTGAGCTTCTTCAAAAATGGCTAAGTATGGAAACTTAACATATTTTGCCCAAGAGGCCAACTTTGGGTCTTTATATCTTTTGATGCACTTCAATGGATGAATATAAACTTGGTGCACATGTTCTTGGGACTAATGTGAATAGACCCATATGACCAATTCTTCTTGACTCATCCACACATGGAAATGATGGCATCAATAATCTACCTACTCTGAATTTTTGCCACTAGACCTAAGTGTTTAGATGAACATAATGAAGAACCTAATGAATATTAGGAGCTTTTTAGGTCATTCCAAGCACTCTTGACACCCCATTTAGTCTTTGTAACTCTTGACCTATCCTTATATATTGACAAATTACACTTTAAGTGAACTTAGAGTATTTCAAAATCTTTTTTGGAAAAAATTAGATCCTTGAACCACTCATTCCATCCAGTACTTTTGTTCATATGCTCATCTATTAGCAACCTGGTTCATAACGGGAATAAGCTTGATATGTGGGCTAAAAATGGATAATAAGAAGACCAAATTTATGAATACTTACCTTTGAATATGAACTCACCAAAAATTAATCTTTTCTTTGGCCAAGGTTCTTTACAAGAGGTTGTCATGGTATGTAAGGATGACGAGCATAAATCAGATCTAGGCTACATAACCTATCAATACATCTAAAAGACTTCTCCATAAGCCAAGATCCATATCTCTAAAGAACGTATGAAATCCTAAGCTTATCCTCAAGTTGAATGGTGTATAAGTAATTTCATAATCTATCTTCTTCTTCTTCTCTTCTCTTATAAATGGTGAAATGATTATGTTTATATAGGTAGATCTAACCCTAAAACCTTTTGAAAGTTTTTATTGACAAGGTCGACCCGATTGACTTAGTATTAAAATTGATAAAAAACTAACTAGATAATGAACTATGTCAGCCATGGACAACTTAGTTCTTAGTAAGATTTTATAAAAAATAATTAAACAGGGTCGATGTGGTTTACATAAGCATGTAAACTTCTAAAAAAGGTTTTAGGTTAAGGAAAGGAAGATGGAAAATGACTAGAGAAGGGTGTAAAATAGGAGTCAAAGCTTAGGGTAATATTTTTTAAGAGACACATGTGTAGATATCAAGTATAAAAAAGGGATAACAATGTTATTAAGCACCAATGGTTTTCTCACCCCTTTCTTGATGCACTCTTTAAAGTGTACACTCATAAATATTGAGACTCGATTGGTTCCTGTAAGATAGAAAACATCAATAATTGATAAAGTTTGAAAATATTATGTGTATAAAAAAATCACACAGTTGAATGCATATTTTTGACTAAAAAATAATAAGTAAACTTTAGCCATGCTAAACACTATGAATTTTAACCAAGTTTTTCTTAAAAATACTACTACAACATCAACTACACTCTTCTCTTTCTTAATATATATATCTTTATATTTTTATTACTTTTAAGGTAACTATCTTATCTTATTTGTAAGTAAGTCTTTATATAATGCTATATGCCACAACTATACATGTTAATATATATATATATGTATATATATATATATGTATATATATATATATACATATGTATATATATATATATATGTATATATATATATATGTATATATATATATCTGTATATATATATATGTATATATATATATATATGTATATGTATATATATATATATATATATATATGTATATATATATATATACATATGTATATATATATATATGTATATATATTTTGATTCATTCATTCAAACTGAAAAAATAAATGGTTGTAAAGTAGACTTAATTCTATACACATTAAAAGAAAACTAATTTTTTATATATTTTGAGGTAGTTAGTGGGTGGATGGTTAGACATACATTTTTGATCTTATTTAAGAGTATACTGACCTATGAAATTAGTATAAAAAATAATTCATTAATTAATTTATAAAAATATAGGTTGAAAACTAGACGATCTTACCTAGATTTCTACTAGGGGATTTAAATAAAAATCAAATGATGATAAAAGAATGGTGGGGAACACAGATAACTATCTAGTATGATTTTTCTAAAAAATAATACCACCTCTTTGAATATATGATATTTGTCTTAAATATACTATGGTTCATTACCCACACTTCCTAGTGATGAGGTTATACTTAAATTACTCTAGGATTGAGAACCTTAGGTTTCACGAAAGCATCACAAAATTGGACACTTCACGCAAAAAGCTCCTTGTTTTAATAATTTCATTGCTAGTGTGGATCTTTCAACATAACCTATTTATTATCTCCCTCATGTTCCATATCATTTTTAAGACAAAAATTATATGTTCATCAAATAATCCACAAAAATAAAATAAAGTTGACCAACATGTCCCTGACCTATTACTATCTCTAAAGAACTCACTCTAAGATAACATGATAACTTTATCTTATTCTTTGACAAGCATCATGAATAATTTGCTTAGTCATATGAAGATATAAAAGATATTGATCCTTTCACCATCATAAATAATATCATCACTTACACAAATGCCAAACCTGTTAGACAAAAATAAAGAAACTTTTCACCTAAAATTTATACCTTGTATCATAAATAAATCATTGAACTTTTAGATTCCAAATTCATCAAAATTCTCATCTACTTGGAATAAATATCAAACATCATTCACGTTAATAAAAATGTCACCATGGTTATTCATATATGCATTGATTTTTGAAATCATAACTTCGCTTGACCAAAAGACAACATTCCCCTACCTTCAATAGATGCTATAATTGATTCCAGTAATGGATATGAAAATTTATCACTTATGCATAGTTTCTCAGGCTATAACTAAATTCACATAGCTCCTGAAGACCAACATACGTCAACATTTACTACATAGTAGGGTACTTATTGTTATGTGAAAATGCCTTTCAGCCTAAAAAGTGATAAAGCGACCTATCAACATGCAATAACCCACATCTTCCATGATACTATACACAAGATAGTGTAAACCTACATAGATGACCTCATTGCCAAATCTAAATGTTGTACAATTCACCTCACCAATTTAGCTATCTTTTTTTATCGATTAATTACATATCAAGTTAGACTTAACAATTACAAATGTGTATTTGGAATAATATCTAGCAAATTTTTAGGGTTGTTAGTCTCTCTTTGAAGCATTTATATCGATCTAGCCAAAATAAAAGCCATCATCAACATGCCTATTCCTCGATCCATTCCTGACATACATACTTACCTTTGATAACTTAGTATAATTTGATGGGTTGTCTTAGAAATGGCTTATCATATATACTTTATCAATTCATTTAGTAAAATGGTAATGCTCTAGAATGGAAAGATTCATGCCAAAAATCTTTTGATAGTATGAAGGAATCTTTGATCCATCCTTTTACTATTCAACAACCTTCAAATGATTACCCCTTAATTATATATACCTCCTCTACCCCCATATCAATTGGGGTAATGCTTGCCCAATAATATTATACTTGCAGAGAGTATGCTATCTATTACATTAATCGAGGACTCATGAATTATGAAAAAAATTATACCAAAGTAGAATGTGATTGCCTTGCTATATATTTTATAGATAAAATGCATCATCATTATATTATATATCAAACCACTTATGTCAATTTTCATTATGATCTACTTCAATATTTATTCTCCAAATCATTATTACATGGAGATAAAATTATCAAACATATGGTAATATTGATGGAATTTGATCTTCACATTATTACATAAAATATGTCAAAGGATAAGACATATCAAGTAAGGATTATAACTAATTCCACCAAATTTTCCAAACCCTACCATCCTCAATGTAATGGTTAAGTTGAGGCTACTAACAAAATTCTAAATAAAATATTAAAAAAGACTATTTGATTAATTCGTAATGATTGGCACATTCATTAATATCCCACACCATGGGCTTATTATACTATAATACATCCTCAAATACATAAAAAAAGCTTTTAAGTTAGCATTCCAATTAAATTTTGATGTTATTAATAACATGGTTGAATATGAAGCTCTAAAATTAGGCATGAAAGCCACCATTGACTTAGATATCACATATTTAGATGCCTTGGGTGACTCCCAACTTATATGTGCCTAGGTTAGTGGTGATTATCAATGCAAAATAAAAAATTTAATCACATATCATCAAATGGATACTACACTTACCAAGGAATTTGCTTCTTTTAGCATTAAACCAATTCCAAGAGATTAAAGTTCCATAACTAATTCTCTTTCTTCATCTCATTTTCTTTCACCGTCATCAAGTACATAATGATTCCTAATTTCTTATCCAAATCATAAAATAACTTGCTTCTATAAAATTAAATGATTTGCTATTCTGTCACATTATAATTATCCCTATTTGACAAAGCCCATGGTATAAAAACATAATTCAATTTATTGAATATCAAACTTACCCTCCTGAAATATATTCTCATGAAAAGACTCGAATACATAAATAAGCTTTTAAGTATGTGTTTTGATAAAATACCCTTTATTACCATAATAAAGAAGAAACCCTACTTCATTGTGTAATGCAATAAGGGATACTTACTCTCTTAGAGCAAGCACATGGGGGAATTTGGATTCGTCACTATAGTGGACATGCGACATCCTTCAAATGATTACATATGGGTTACTTTTGGCCTACTACACAAAAATATGCTATTAATTTTACTTAAGAGTTTAAGCCTTGTCAACTCCATTATGATCTAATCCACTCACCAACAATTCAGTCCCATCTTTATGAATATTTCTTCATTGTATAATTATGGATGCATAATTACATGGAGCTTGTCTTCATGCTTTATATTTTATTTATGAACACCATTTGGCTACTTTGAAATATAACTACTAATACAAGGATTACATTTCTAAACAACATAGTAAAAGGTCAAAGTTTAAACATTTAATGTTGGTGATTTAGTCCTAAAATTACATTATACACATAATAAAGAATGAAAATATGCCAAAAAATGGTGGGGCCCTTACTTAACCAAAGACATCCTTAGTCCTAGTACCTATCGCCTACAAACTAATTAAGGTCATGTCTTAAAATAACCCACTAATGCAAAAATTTTAAAGACATATTTTTCTTAAATATCTCTTTATTTTCATTATTTTATATACTGTAACTACTATCACTTATTATATGATTTTTCCAATGATCTCTCCATTTCAGCCATTTATTCTATACATAAATCTTAGTCCCCTTCTTAGATCTTTGGATTTATATTTATTACTTTCATTTAATTCATGAGTTGCATTGTAATACTGTAGATAGGACCCAATTTTCCTCATTAATATATTTTATTTCAAACATCCATTTTTAAAACTTTTTTTTTTGTCATAAGTTTGTTATTTTACAACATTTTGTGTTTACTCTCTTCTTTCTTTTGTGAGATAGATCCCATCTCCCATCTATATATAGGGGGAGGGCACTTTTCACCTAATTAAGTTTATGTTTTATGAGTTAAAGTGTAAAACCATTGAAAGGACTAGGCTGTCCTCATAAAATCTATATATTCCTTCAAAACCTTTTTGTTAACTGAGTGTTCTTTTTAGAATGTTAAGAAATGGTTAAAAGTTTATGATTCCATATTCTCAACCTTGATCTTGTTTATTTTGTGGATAAACCTTGCACAATAAATTATGTTAGAATGTTTCCCTACACTTACATACATTTTTATGATATGGAATCATATTTAATTATCATTGTATCCCTTTCACTTTGTCACATTTTTTGTAATTTGAGGTAATTTAAATTGTTTCATGTTCACTTCCCCTTGTCTCCCTTACTTCCATTCCACTTTGGACAAAACAAGGTCGAAGTCAAGATAGAAATTTTATTTAATATGGTTAAAAAGGACTCTTGGGCACCATGCTCTTTAAGTCCTCTTTCATAATAACTAGATTTAAAGTTTTCAAATGACAGTCATTTTTAACACCCATGTCTGGTTCTCTAAATATGTATGGAGGAGGAATATAAAATCCCATTAAAAATTTAAAAGAGAAATCATTTGAAACAAAATAAATTGATTAAAAGGAAACATAAAATCCAAAAGTTAACATCAAACAAAAAAACATGATTTATAGTACATCTATTCTTAATGAAAACTCAAAATCCATAGTTGGCATCATAATAGAGTCAAGATCCATTGGGTTGTAGTAAGTTAGTAGATTGGGATAAAGGACTTTAAAATTATCTACAACTCTACCTACTTTCTCATAAAAGTACTCAATCTTGATAGTAGACCGATAGATCTATAAGGGGCTCTACGGAATGTGGAATGTTTTGTGGGAAGGTAGGTCCATTTCACTTTTCATGCATATAGCCTTCATGGGATGATATTCATACTTCATTAGATAACCCAAGATTTTTGTGGTTAGGATAAGTTCTTCAGAGTCCTTAAGGTCAAAAGTTCTCCTATTTTGACAAACTTAATTTTAGTGTATTGACTTCGATAAAGATTTTATCTACCTTGATTTTTACTACATTTCCCCAACCACCCATTTCATTTCTCTCCACATATAGGTACGTTTCATTATAAATCTATTTTCCCACTTCTATATTCCCTCTTCTTCACATCTTACAACATGCTAACATCACCTTGTTTTTTGTTTTATCTATCTTAAGGACAAAACAATGTGATTGAGTGACTATGGATTATTTTATTTACACCATTGATTTACATTTTGTAGGTCTTCTAAAAGTTTATGTGTGGCAAGGTGGTAGTGGTCTTTGGGTGGTGTGTTTTTATTTTTTATTTTCATTCCCTTTTCAAAATACATGTGAAATACATATAGTATAATTTGTCATTTAATTGTGATCAACCTTATGTAGTTATAATTCCTTGTAAAGGGTATAAAAATGAAATTAATGAATAAAACATTTATATATTAATATAAATATGTACAATATATGAATTTGTATGATTTAATTATATAATAATATAATATAATCACTTGGCGTTGCTTCTTTTGTTTTTCTTTTTTATGTTTTGAAGAAGTAGGGAGAAAGAGTGGTTGAATAAATATGAACATGTTGATCAGATTTATAAAATTATGAAAATACTTCACCTCATATCCCAAATCCCTAAGATCTATCAATAAACAATGCTGAAGGAAACTTAAACACAAGCATGGAAAATGTGATGGAAATCATAAGGAGTGAATCTATAATCCTAGGCAATGACTCAACATAAGTACATGCCTACTTTCTCAGGATATATGGATCAAATAATTCATTTTGCCTACTTACGGTGTTACCATACAATAGATCAAAATGACAAAATATTTCTAGGTGAGTTGCATCATGATGGTGAGGGGCAACGATAGGATATTTTAGGGGATAGACCCAAAGATGTCAGAGGTGGTACACATGAAAAGTTTAGTGGCTTGTCAAGGTTTGATGAGGACATCATAAGAGATGATTTGATTGTAATAGGGTTCCATGTCCAATGTGTAGTTCAAATTAATGCTACACTATTTTTGATTTGCAGATAAGACATTAAAGTGCAAGAGTTTATCTTTTACCTTCCATTCATCCATGCTACTAATATATTAAAACCTTCAACAATAACATCCAACCTAAAATCATATGGAAGTAACATACATATACCCCTAGAATAAAGGGCATGGCTATACAAAACATGAAAATAGTGAAATATTTCATGCTGAGTTTTGCAGTGATGATGAGGGAAATGTCAAGGAATTTTAGGTGATTTTTTACACTAAGGAGCATATAATGATATAATATTATATATTTTATAATAATGCAATATAATATTAGCATTGATGGACATGTTACCATTTGGAATACAAGAAACTTTATTTGTGGAAACATGCAGATAGCATTTGTCTCATATGATTTACACTTACACATGTGACTACCTTAAATTTTAAACTGGTAGTCAATGTAACATTACTCTAGAATGATACATGTAAGTTATTTCAAAGCACAATGGTGACATCTTTGATTGGTTATTTTCTATTGTTAAGGGTGAATGAAGACATCATGAGAGTTGTTTTGATTGGAATAGGGGTCCATATCTCATATGCAATTTGAATCAATGATGCAATGTCATTGATGTTGGGATAACAGATTGAGGTCCAAAATTATATCTTGTAGCTTCTATTCATTCATGATGCCAATATTGAACACCAACACTAGCTTCAAGGCAACTTTTGGAATTATATGAACAACTGGGGAGATATTTAATGTCTTGCATTAGGAAAAGACATTTCATGGAAGTGTCTCAGTGGTGCCATGTGTGGTTATACGTCGATCTTGTCCAGGGAAATAAAATCATAATTTAAATACATTTGATAGATTCAAAGATTTAGGTAATGTATTAATTCCATGATGTTAAACGTTTATTTTTTTAGTCTCAAATAAGAGGATGTTTTAAAGACCAGATAAGGTGTCATTTTTAAAATCAGATTGTGTGACGTTTTGAAGTGTTTATAACAGTCCATTAATTTGTGCTTGTCTTATTTCTGTGGCATAATTACCGTGATCTCCCATCTTACATAGATTATGGTGGGCAAGCCTTGGAAATGAGATAAACAATAGGGCCATCACCATTATTTCATTGAGAAAATCATGATACACATGTTGACGACAATCTCTTTCAAGAAGCTATGCTATTTTTTTTGCTAAGAGTCGTATTAATTGTAAGATGTTTGATGTTAACCTGGAAAGGGATGCATAGCACTTGACGGTATTTCTTAGAGTCTTGCAAGATCATACTATTGTAGTTAAATCCGTATCAAAGCATTAAACAAGGGAAAGGACCAGTTAAATGCCATGTGATACCACCTCCTAGTTTAAAATATTGTATTTAAATAGTTTAAAATTTAAATAGGTTGTTCGATCGGGAAACTTACATCGTGGGAAGTTGCACGGGGATGTTTTTGTGGACATTTAAATTTTTTATTATTTTTGGTACAACCCATCATTACGATCAAAGGGACCAATTAATTTATATAAAATTATGAATAATTTTTTTCAAATGAACATATTATTTTATCATTGGCTTAAAATTTAGTGAAGTAAGACATGAACCGAAATTAATATGGGTCACTAATATAAAATGGAAGGACATTAATATAAAATAAAGGGCCATGTTGAAAGATGCATGGCTCATTAATGTGAAATCCAATGCGATTTCCCAAATGGTTGGGTGGGCTTTACTCCATTAATGTGACAAATTAATGTTAACATGTGCACCACCAACAAACATCTCTCCTTACCTTTTTGTATTCCTCCTTACCATAAATGGCCATGGAACTTACCTGAAATTTCTCAACTATGTCATGCTTTGTAGAGGAGTTTTCATTGATAGAATAGAGGTATGAAACATTTCATGCAGGTGTGTTGAATGTAACTAAACCCAAAACTGTGTCCTTTTTATTTTCTGGTGGGTGTTATTGTTATTATGTCTTCTATGTTCATGTTTTATTTGCATGCTTTCACATTTGAGTAAAGGTTTAGTCCTATATTAATGGAGGGATGAAACTTTATGTGTACGTGTGTTTCCCATAGCTAAACCTTCAATCATGTTCCTTTTATTTTCGTGTGGTTGTTATTTTTATTGTGCCTTCTATGTTCATCATTCTTTTTGTGTGCCTTCACATTTGAGTAAATGTTTAGAGGTATGTTAATGAAGTATATGCATGTTTGGATGGAAATGGATTTGAAACTGGGATGAAAGAATTAACAATTTCACCATCAAACATCTCTGCCTTCCTTTTCACATACCTCCTCCCCCCAAATAGCCATGGAACCTACCTGAGAGTTCTAGAGCATGCAATGTTTCATAGAAGAATTTCCATCATTAGAAAGGAGGAATGATTTTTTTGTTATTATACTTTGTATGTTCATGGATTTTTTTGCGTGCCTTCACATGTCAGTAAACATTTACTTGTATGTTAATGGAGTGATTGAAGCATTACACATAGATGTGTTGCATCTAATCAAACCAATAGTTGTGTTCTTTTTTTATTTTCACGTGCTTGTTATTTTTAGTTTTGCCTTCTATACTCATGATGGTTTTAACTACCTTCACATATATATCAGAGTGCCATGTTTGAAGACTTGTGGCTCATTATTGTCAAATCCAATACAATTTTCCAAATGGTTTGCCAATAAAATATAATTAAAGGATGTAATATTTTGAAAATTTTACTTTAGCTTGGAATTGATATTTGTATTGTTGAATATATTATTTATATTGTTAAATATGATACTTGAATTGTTAAATATAATATTTAATTTGTTTAATATGATGTAAATATTATTTTTAATTTTAGTGCACATCTATTTTAGAAGGGGAACAATAATTGTAGACAAAAATTTCTATTTTTAATTTTAATTATTCAAAAAATGAATGGTTTAACATGAAAATATTTAAGTGACTTTTAAAATAGTGAAAAAACCCATGGCACATAATCAAATATATATAAATATCTCATGACCAAGATGAGGGATCAAAACTACAATGATAACCATTGGACCCCCTTCAACTACTGGTCCCCTTCCCCTATTACCTATAGGATTTATAAGGGTTTGACCTTAATTCTTGGTGTAATTTATATCAACTCATGATTTTTGTGTTTTTTCCATTTAGAAAACTAAATTATTGATGGGTTTTACCCCATAATGGTGAAGAAGCCCAAATTTTGAGAGTGTACATCAAAATATTTTGGTTAATCAACTTCATATATTAATTAACTTTAAAGATTACATAAATAGACTTTGAAAAGGCTTACTACAACACATAATGCAAATGTGAGACTAAAAGCCTAAATAACAAAAAATAAACTACACCCATGTGAGTACTAACATTGATAACGACTAGAACTTTGATCCATGATAGGGGAAGGGGACTACTAGTTGAGGTTGTCTAAGCTAGGCCTTCTTGATCAAACTCTAGTACAACATGGGAAGAACCCCAGGCTGTGAGTTACCTATAGTGGGGTTAAACCTCCAGAGTAGGCTGAATTCCTATTTGATGCTCACCTAAAACTAATGCTAAGATAATGCACCAAATTTAAAGGGGAAGCTCCCATAAGTTTGAACCTAGACTAGATCTATAGAAGATAGTAATATCTTACACAACCTCAAGATCAAGCTAATTGCATAAGTATTTCATAGAAGAGGTTCAGAGTAAAACACTAATCTGGACCTGCAAGTAGCATTGAAAACCCCCTAAATAAGGTCAAAAAGGAGGAAAATGGATGAGGAAGATTCTCCTTCACACAATACCATCATGCACAACTCACCAAACCAAGTCTAAGGCAAGAGATAGGCAAAAAAAGTCTCATATTACATCAAGAGGTAATTATTAAAAATGCTTGGTGGGGTCAAGCCTAATGAAGCTGAGCATGCTTTGTCATATCCTAAAGAGTTCCATGTCTCTTAAAAAGATAAAAAGTCTAAAATTTGATAAAATTTTCAAAGGAGAAGAGACCAAGATATATAAGAGAAGGGACTCAGAGAGAAGGATATGAGAGCATGCCATCAAGAAAATAAAACTTTGTCTGAGGTCATTAATTGAACCTGAGCTACCACATTTTTTCCTTAGATAATGAAAGCCTTGTCACCTTTTTGATCAATGAGGAAACTAATCATGGTTTGTTGAGTGAGGAAATACCCAAGGTTCTAGGGATGCATTGAATGCCCTTAGCTACAATTCCCAACACTAGACCTCTTCTTTGATCTTTTATGCATATTTCCACTTGGCTTCTACATAAGGACAAAACCATCACATCTATAAACCTAATTGATCTTTTATTATGTATACTTTAGGTGGATATCTATCAAGAGTATAGCTCAAGACATTTCTTCATTGATTACATATAGTTTCACCTTATTTTGAGAATTGAACTTGGGTTTAATATAGAGGACAACCAATCTAAGATTATTGGTTTTCCTATAGTCCACTTAGATGGTACTCTACTCAATGCCTAGTCTATTTTATAATAATTTACCACTGCTTTATCCTATATTAAAATATTTTTTCCATGTATATTTTCTAGCTTGGGTCCATTCATTTTCTTTACTTGAGTCAAATTGATCCATTGACCTTATTAAAACATATCTTAGCTTGGTATTTTGTTCATTAGCTATCAACAATGACTCAGATCCATGACCCTTTGAATTTCATTCACTTTGTCAGATCTACCAGGTAAAAACAAACACAAGCCCTCATATCTATCTTTGAAATGTCAACTCTATCCCCACTTACCCCACATGTCAAATGTGTGTTTGATTTTAAGATCCATTGTTAGTCTACAACCTCATGCACTTACACCATGTGTCAACCTCTCAAGCCCTCTAACTATTTGACCCATATCACACTATTGGATAAGAACATATGATCAAATGTGAACTTTGATCTTCTAGGACTCATTATTTGAAAGTCAATGTCTAGTTCACAATCTTAAAATTGGCATCCTTACTAACATCAAATGATGTTTGCATGACTATCAAATGACATTCATGTGATCATCAAATTTAAGCTAAAAAGAGTTTGTTTTGCTCAATATTAAACTTAATGTTAGCATGAATGTCTTATGTTGTAGGTACAAATTTGAAGGCCTATAATTTGAAGCATAAAAGTCCTAGAGGAATCAAATTTCTAGGAGATGTTCTTGAGGCCAAAAATAATGAAACCATTTGATCTAGTAGTCTTAAGAGACTTTTAAGTGTGTCTAAAAAATAATCAATTTAACTAATCCATTCATTCTCGCATGGCATCTTGATGATGGTCTAGTTTATTTGGCTAAGTATGGGAAACTTAGTAAAATTTGACTATAAAGCCAACATTATACATGCATAACTTCTACCGTGCTTGGACGTATGGCCTAAAACATAGTGCATAGAAACTAGGGACCAAGTTGAATAAAATCATATGATCATTTTCTCTTTAAATTATCACATGTGTGAGATATGGCCTTATCAATATGCTCAGTTGGCTCTATTTGAGCTTCTTAAAAAATGGCTAAGTATGGAAACTTAGCAAATTTTGCCTGAGAGGCTAGCTTTGGGTCTTTATATCTTTTGATGCACTTCAATGGATGACTATAAACTTGGTACATATGTTCTTGGGACTAATGTGAATAGACCCATATGACCAATTCTTATTGACTCGTCTACACATGGAAATGATGGCATCAACAATTTACCTACTATAAATTTTTGCCAATAGACCTAAGTGTCTAGATGAACATAATGAAGAACCATCTAAATACCAGGTGGTTTTAAAGTCATTTAAAGCACTCTTGACACCCCATTTAGTCTTTGTAACTCTTTACCTATCCTTTTAAATTGACAAATTACACTTTAAGTGAATTTAAAATATTTCAAAGCTTTGTTGGTAAAAATGAGGTCCTTAAACCACTCATTCAATCCAAAACTTTTGTTCATTTGCTCATCCATTAAAAACATGGTCCATAATGGGCATAATCTTGGTATGTGGGCCAAAAATGGCTAATAAGAAGAAGAAAGTTAGGAATACTTACCTTTGAATATGAACTCACCGAGCCTTAATATTTCCCTTGGCCAAGGTTCTTTGCAAGAGGTTGTCGTGGTATGTAAAGATGACAAGGATAAATCAGCTCTAGCCTACACAACCTATCAATGCATCCAAAAGACTTCTCAACAAGACAAGATGCATATCTCTAAAGAAAGTATGCAATCTAAAACTTATCCTCAAGTTGAATGGTGGTTAAGGACATGCATAATATATCTTACTTCTTCTCTTCTCTTAGAAATGATGAAATGATTGTGTTTATATAGGCATATCTAACCCTAAAACATTTCAAAAGTTTTGATTGACAAGGTCGACCTGAATGACCTAGTATTAAAATTAATAATAAACTAACTAGATAATGAACTATGTCAGCCATAGCCAACTTAGTTCTTAGTAATCTTTTATAAATAATAATAATATAGGGTCAATGTGGTTGACATAGTCATGTAAACTTTTAAAAGAGGTTTTAGGTTAAGGAAAGGGATAATGAGGATGTAAAATGACTAGAGGAGGGTGCAAAATAGGAGGCAAAACTTAGGGGAATGGTTTTTAAGAGACACATGTAGATATCAAGTAGAAAAAAGGGATAACAATTTTGTGAAGCCCCAATGGTTTTCCCACTCCTTTATTGATGCACTCTTTAAGGTGTACACATAGAGAGATTGAGACTTGATGGGTTCCTATAAGATAGAAAATATCAATAATTGATAAAGTTTGAAAATATTATGTGTATACAACAACCACATAGTTGAATGCATATTTTTGACAAAAATCAATAAATTAAACTTTATCCATGCTAAACACTATGAATTTTAAAAAAAGTTTTCTTAAAAATACTACAACATCAACTACACTCTTCTCTTTCTAAATATATATATTTTTATTACTTTTAAGGTAACTATCTTATCTTATTTATAAGTAAGTCTTTTTATAATGGTATATGCCACAACTATACATGTTCATCTTTGTTTATATATATTTTAATTCATTGATTCAAATTGAAAAAAGAATATGGTCATAAACTAGACCTAATTCTATACACATTCAAAAAATCTAATTTTTGATATATTTTGAGGTTGTTAGTGGGTGCATGGTCAAACATACATTTTTGATCTTAATTAACAGTATACTGACTTATTAAATTAGTAAAAAAAACAATTCATTAATTAATTTATAAAAATATAGGTTGAAAACTAGATGATCTTACCTAGCTTTCTACCAAAGGATTTAAATAAAAATGAAGTGATGATAAAAAAATGGTGAGGCACACATATAACTATCTAGTATGATTTTTATAAAAACTAATACCACCTCTTAGAATTTATGATATTTTCCCTAATAATAGTATGGTTTATTACCCATACTTCCTAGTGATGAAGTTATACTTAATTTACTCTAGGATTGAGAACCTTAGGTTTCACAAAAAAATCATAAAATCGAACACTTCACATGGAAAGCTCCTTGTTTTATTAATTTCATTACTAGTGTGGATCTTTCAATATATCCTATTTATTCTCTCCCTAATGCCCCATATAATTTTTAAGACAAAAATTCTATGTTCATCGAATAATCCACAAAAATAAAATATGGTAGACCAACATGTCCCTGACCTATTACTATCTCTGAAGAACTCACTCTAACATAGCATGATAACTTTATCTTATTCTTTGACAAGTATCATAAATCATTTACTTAGTCATATGAAGACATGTCAGGTATTGATCCTAGCACCATCGTAAATAATATCATCACTTACACAAATTCCAAACCTGTTGGAAAAAAATAAAGAAACTTTCCACCTAAAATTTCCACCTTGTGTCATAAAGAAATCATTGAACATTTGGATGCCAAATTCTTCAAACCTGTCAACTACTTGGAATAAATATCAAACATCATTCCCATTAATAAAAATGTCACCATGGTTATTTGTATATGCATTGATTTTTGAAATCATAACTTAGTTTTAAGATTCTCAAATAAGGGGACGTTTTAAAGATAAGATAAGGTGTCATTTTTAAAATCAGATTGTGTGACATTTTGAAGTGTTTATAATAGTCCATTAATTTGTGCTTGTGTTATTTCTATGGTTATATTACTGTGGTCTCCTATCTTACATAAGTTATGGTGGGCAAGCTCTGGAAATGAGGTAAACAATAGGACCATCACCATTATTTCATTGAGAAAATCATGATACACACATTGACGGCAATCTCTTTCAAGAAGTTGTGCCATTTTTTTTGCTAACAGTCGTATTAATTATAAGATGTTTAATGTTAACCTGGAAAGGGATGCATAACACTCAATGTTATTGCTTAGAGTCTTGCATGATCCTATTATCATAGTTAAATCCATATCAAAGCATTAAAGAAGGGAAAGGACCAGTTAAACGCCATGTGATACCACCTCTTAGTTAAATCCGTATCTTCATATTATACCACCTTCTAGTTTAAAATATTGGATTTAAATAGTTTAAAATTTAAATAGGTTGTTCGATTGGGAAATTTACATCGTGGGAAGTTGTGCAGGGATGTTTTCTTGGACTTTTAAATTTTTGATTATTTTTGGTACAACCCATCATTATGATCAAAGGGACTAATTAATTTATGTAAAATTACTAATAAAACTTTCCAAACGAACATATTATTTTATCATTGGCTTAAAATTTTGTGAAGTAAGACATGAACCAAAATTAATATGGGTCACTAATATAAAACGGAAGGACATTAATATAAAATGAAGGGCCATGTTAAAAGATGCATGGCTAATTAATGTGAAATCCAATGCCATTTCCCAAATGGTTGGGCAGGCTTTACTCCATTAATGTGAAAAATTAATGCTAACATGTGCAACACCAATAAATGTCTCTCCTTACCTTTTTGCATACCTCCTTCCCATAAATGGCCATGGAACATACCTCAAATTTATCAAATATGTCATGTTTTGTAGAGGAGTTTTCATTGACATAATAGAGGTATGAAACATTTCATGCAGGTGTGTTGAATGTAACTAAACCCAGAACTATGTTCTTTTTATTTTCTGGTGGGTGTTATTGTTATTGTGTCTTCTATGTTCATGTTTTATTTGCATGCTTTCACATTTGAGTAAAGATTTAGTCCTATGTTAATGGAGGGATGAAACTTTATGTGTAGGTGTGTTGCCCATAACTAAACCTTCAATCATGTTCTTTCTATTTTCATGTGGTTGTTATTGTGCCTTCTATGTTCATCATTCTTTTTGTGGGCCTTCACATCTGAGTAAATGTTTAGTGGTATGTTAATGATGTAAATGCATGTTTGGATGGAAATGGATTTGAAATTGGGATGGGTGAATTAACAATTTCACCATCAAACATCTCTCCCTACCTTTTCACGTACCTCCTCTCCCCAAATATCCATGGAACCTACCTGAGAGTTCTAGAGCATGCAATGTTTCATAGATGAATTTCCATCATTAGAAATGAGGGACGATTTTTTTGTTATTGTACTTTGTATGTCCATGACTTTTATTGCATGCCTTCACATGTGAGTAAACATTTACTTGTATGTTAATGGAGTGATTGAAACATTACACATAGATGTGTTGCATCTAACCAAATCAATAGTTGTGTTCTATTTTTATTTTCACATGCTTGTTATTGTTATTTTTTCCTTCTATACTCATGATGGTTTTACCTGCCTTCACATATAATTCAAAGTGCAATGTTGGAAGACATGTGGCTCATTATTGTCAAATTTAATACAATTTTCCAAATGGTGTTCCAAGCTTTGTTCCATTAATGTGGTAAATTAATGTCACCCTATATGCCACAAACAAACATCTCTCCCTACCTTTAACATCAGTAGAATAAAGTGATGAAACATTATTTGTAGGTGTGTTACTTGTAATTTGATTTTAATGGAAGTTCTAGAGGTTGTCTCAGTGCATGTCATTGTGTGCTTTATATATGTGCTGTATTTTTATTTTCTTACATAACATGGGTTAGGAGACTTAAATTTTATGGTATGTAGATGGAATTCATGTAGGTTTTCATTCACATATGAGTAAATGTTATTGTTTTTATATAAAAATTTATATTTTCATTTCCATTCTAGTAAATATTGACTCAGATGTTTCAAACCAAAATCTTATTTGAATTCTTGTTGCCATATTCCTATCAATTAATGCTATTATGTTATTAATTCACATTTTCAATATTACAAACATTAATTGCCATATATGTTGTTGATAGATTACTAAAAATTTTATGCTATGTTCCACGTTAATAGAGTAATTTTCATTTTTTCTATGCTCTTACGATATTCTTTGCTTTATTTAATAGTAGGCTCAATATTACTTGCTTATTATGTGTGTCTCTTTGCTATTACATGAAAATTTATTGAGCATCTCTATGGAATCAATATTTTGTGTGTGTAACATTTGAGCATGTCTATTGCTTATGGCACTTGTCCTTATTGGTGTGCAACATTTAAACATGTCTATTATATGCGTCCCATTGGCCTTATCATATGCAATTATTGCATGTTGTGCTTGAGTGCTTGCTGAGTTTGAATAATGATGCATTTACATTATTTCATGTTAGACTTGTTGATGTCTTATTTATAATTCCATATGTATGTATTGACATTGAATAATTCCAAAAAACTGACTAAACTTAGATGGATAAAAACCTACATGTTTTAAATACATAGTTGATCCACTTCCTCATTTTTCTATGTTATCCCAAATATAAGAAAAAAAGATGAAATAGAAAATTCATTGCAATCAATAGACTGATAAACACCAGGGGCTATCCCATGGCCAAAAATTGACATGCCATCTATAAATAAATATAATGAATGTTGTTTTATCTATGGAACATCCTATTTTATTTCCTAAAGGTGAAGCTATGATAAGAGACCTCACTTCAAAAAAAAATTAGATGCATGAATATGCACTTCATTTGACATTTTATTATATTAAAATATTTAGTATCCATCCAATATTTATTTATTTTCTACTTTATTTGATGATGTATCATTATACCCAAGGAACAACAGTTGTTTTTGTTTTAAAAAAGGATAATTTTATAACTGCTATAGTAAATCGTTGACAACATATCCATGCAATACATGATGATAAAATTGTTAAAGATTCAAATATATTTGATTCCAATTTGAGTGAAGCAAGGTAATATTGGACAAAACATTATGTTGAGTAAACTAACATGATTGATCAATTAGGCTATCCTACATTTTATTCATGTTTAAGTGTTGTTGAAACTAAATAACCTAATTTACATAGTGCAATGCCTTCCAAACATCCTAAAGATTCACATCAACCTTATTGTTGGAAAATGATTTTTTTAATCTTCAGTCCAAATCATACATCTGTTTATATATATCATAGATTTACAATATTTCATAAAGCATAAGACTATTGGTATATGTACGCAATAAACTACTTCATTTCATGTTTTATTTTTCAAAAACTAGATTGTTCTATTCAACCTCATGTAACTAAATATTATTTTAAGTTATTTCATCATTTAATATTCATTCTTAAACATTGTAATACCTATGTGTCTCCAATACACTTTCCTAACTAAAATCTTATTAAAATGCAATGTCTTAAAAGCATTTTCTCACCCTTATTTGCCTCAATAGCTCCCACAATCCACTTAGCATAAAGATTAGTTTGTTGTCTATAGATTTCAATAATTTCCATGCACCCATTGCATCCAGTGGAAGAGATCAAATAGCCCAGAAAAAGTTTTTGAAATATATAAGATTAATTAGTATTAACTTTGAGAAAATATCTATGCAAATTTTCTAACTTGTCATAGGATGATTTTGATGGAACCCCAAAATAAAAGTATTAGACATGAGTGGCTTGAATAAATTTGGTATGATCTTGAAATTTTATTTCTAAATAAATAGATATTAAAATCTAAAAGGATTTTTTTCTCCACTCTTTCAATCACAAATTACCATAATTTTTTGAGAGATATGTCAAAGTCAAAGTGAATACTAAGGAACTTGAACTTCTCTACCATTTTGATCTATTTCCATTGAAATCCTTTGAAGCAATCTGGAAATGGAATAATAATATGTATATAGCATTGTTTTTTATCCCATTGTAGACTAGATCTAAATGCTTTATAGAAAATTTTAAGGAAACATAATGCTTATTTGAAAGAGGCCTCATGCTATACAAGCATGAGGAGTAAATCCTTTAAAAAATTCACTTTGATTAAATGAGTGGTGTGATCGGGAATGGAAATTCTCGTAATCAACCTTCACTTAGTTCTAAATGCAAACCAATATCTAAATCATTCATCTAAAATAAAATCTAATGTATGGGTGATAATGAAATATTTTTAGATAGAGTAAAAGATACAAAAGATGTTAGACCTATGTCCATTGATTATCCAACAAGGCAAGTCCGTTTAGAAGAAAGTTTAAATAGAAAACATAAAAACCTTACCAAACCCTAATGCTTTATGGATGGAGAGAATGAAATCCACTCTATACAATCATAATATTTTTCAAAATCAACTTTGAAGAAGATGGCCCCTTGCCAAGAGGTGTGGGCCCATTAATCTTCTTCCTAGATAACAATGATGTTGTCCTGAATATAACAATTTTTGATAAATGTAGTTTTATATATTCTAATGATTGCATTTAAGATATGTTAAAAGAAAAGAGATAAATATTTAGTGATACTTTTATAAGAGACATTGAAAAGGGTGATTGTCCTTAAACTGGTAAAGAATTATATATCTCATGCATAAAAATGAAACTAATTTTGCCTTTTTTTTATGGTGGCCTCTAAAGATATTTTGTGTAAAGATTATTTGTAATACTAAATCAAGTTAGGTCCAAAAAAATACCATGTTGTTTTGTAAAATTCAAAACTAAAACCATCCACTCTTGGCACCTTATCATTAGCCCTACATTTACCAATAGCATAAATCTCATCTAGGAAAAAGAAAGCCTTACAAAGGTTTTGAGTTGAAGGTCTTAATTTGAATGGAACTACATACAAATGTTCTTACAAGTATCAAACTCTCTCTACCATATTTTCCTAGACTTGGATCACCAATTTATAGTGGACTTGAAAGGTTGAGTAAATAACTGACAGAGTAAGGAGGAGACTATGTGTAGTTTAGATAGAATTTATTTCCTCTTTTAGCCTATTTAGCTTTGACATATTTGAAAATTATTTAGAGGCATGGTTAGTAAGTTTGAGCCAATGCAATTAGGCTCAAATTTGATCACCTATGTTCGTGTAACTTTCCAAAATTTTGAGTTTATGTTTAATATTACATCTATTTTTTTATGCCAAGTTAATTTTAACATTAAAAAATCTAGTGCTATTAAAATTAAAAATTACATCCTTTTTGATATAACTTGCACCTTTACGGAAACTCCTACATATATTTATAGGCTTTTTCTATTTTTATTTTAAGACAATATAACAAAAACCATTGCCTTTGTAATAGTAGTGATCACTTCTCTTTATTTAGTGAATAGAGGAGAGCTAAAACTACCAATATGACAACAGGTGATGGTAAGTTTGGGTAGTCTATTGGACTACGATTTAAATCCCCACCAATACCTACATATTCTCTCTGATGTATCTCAAATTAGGGACCACACCATTATTATAGCTTCATTTGTGGAGGTTACAACTACCATAGTAAAGAGTCTAAGTTACGCTAAAAGGTATGCAATTTTTATATTTGGCAAAGTGGGGTTATATAAAATGAAAGTGTAAATTGACAAGCGTACCTCACTCAAAATGTAGGATATTTTTTGCACACAATCTGTCAAGTAATAATAATCTCATATTCATTTTAATAATCTTTCTAAAACATGTTTTTACTGACTAATTCTCTCTGTGATTTTATGTTTTTTTTCCAGAGGGATAAATAAGATACTTATGAAGACGAGTTCCAATTGTGGCCACTTTTTATTCTATTGGTTAGAGCATGGTGTTTCTATTTGTTCTTATTCTTAATGTAGTTCCTTCAAGTGTAAATATATCAACAACATGCATAAACATAAGCTAAAAGATAGAGTCGAGACCTTAATTTCTTATCCCCACCCCAATGAAATTACAATGTTGATTCAAGCCACAGATTTGATGTGAAGCTTTGATGCAATCAAGTCAGCCATCATTATTTCCTACTCCACCATTGACAATAGAAAATAACCAATCAAATATGTTGCCAACATGCAAGTTGCAGACCTATTTGTAATGGATGTAATTCATGTAAATCAAATAACTGCCCCAAATCTATGTTTGAGGTATGATATGGGACCTATAGTATATGATATACCCTAAAATACCCTTTCATTTTTCCTTGCCATGATTTCCTAACTCACCTTAAAATATTTCATCACTTGCACATTCTATATGACTTTGCTCTTCCCCACCAATTTTCCATCACTCAAGCTCACTATGAAAAGAAATGTCTCCTCTTACACAACTCATTTCCACATCGTATGAAGGAACATATGTCCTCATTTTTCATCATCCCCTCCACTAAAAATGAATGATTATTATTGTATAAATATTCTTGAACAAAAATTCTAATGGGGTCAATGATGATGGGTTTCGACTTAGGTACAACTATCAATTTTGTGGCTTTTGCTTTACAGAAACTTTGTTTTACCAAAACATAAAATTATACGTCCTCTAACATAACTTGCATGTTTGGGTCCAATGATATACGTACACAAAGTATTATATAACAATACTATATATAAAGAATATTTTCGTATATATAATATTATAATAATAATAATAATAATAATAATAATAATAATAATAATAATAATAATAATAATAATAATAATAATAATAATAATAATAATAATAAACAACTATATATATTAGTATAATATTATAATATATTTATTATATAGTATAATTATAAATATATAAATATTATATATAATAATATAATAAGAATAGAAATATAAAATACAATATAATTTATTTAACAGATACTATTATAATATATGAATATAAATATGGTTATATTGTAGCATTTTAAATCTATTAAGGTATCATATATCATAGTAGACTCCAAAAATTTTATCCATTTTAGTATATCATCTTAACCACTTATAACTAAGGTTTCAAGGTCTAACTCATTATACATTTTATGATATAACTGATTTTATCACAAGAGGTCATAAACTATATTTTTTAAACCTACGACCCAAACTTAACCTTTGGAGTACCAATTGCTGTGCATTAGAGTATCAATACTTGAGTCTTACTTGTCAAGATGTGATTGGTTAATTTTAATTTTATAGAATAAATGTTGAACAAGTATTAGATACTACATGCACCACTAGTGGTGCACTTTAATATTTATGCACACCAATATGTTCCATCAATATAATACACAGGGACAAAAACTCTGTTCTACCATTAGTAGGTGCACCACTATTGGAACCTTTTTCCTATATATATACATGAATAATTTGACTATAAATCTATTTCACTTTAAAATATTGTTGCCTTCATGCCTACCATTTTATATGAACCGTCTCACATTTTATTAATAGATAATAATATAGATGTCACGAATAATAATAAATAGTCATTGTTGTGGCCTCATCCCTTTCAACGAATAAACTAAATACAATGGAATTATAAGCCACATACACAAAATATATTGTGGAATATTCGGAGATGATGTAACAAATAACATCATTTTGTTTTTATTAATGGTAAAAGTAAATTTTTTTGAAATAGAGACCCTACCTTTTACAATATAAACTGCAAACATGATCTTCAAACCCAGATATAACAAAAGTATTTGTAGAGAAGCAACCAACGATTTTGTTAAGTAGCAATAAGATGATATCAAATATAGTTTGGAGTAGATAATTATAATGCAATGTAAGAGGATGAAACATTAAAAACATCATTTATTTGAAACATAGGTTTGAATGTTTGAAATTAGCAAAAGGTTTGGTCAAGTATTAAATGACATTGTTTAAAAAGAAACATGGGTTTGGATGTTTGAAATTAAAAAGAGGAACTTGAAAGGAGTTAAAACTATGAGGAAACTTATTACACTTAACCAATAATTTTCAAAGCGAAAGATAATGAACTGAGTTAAATGTTGGTGGATGATATATAATACATTCTTCCTTGGAAACTTATTGCATCCACCGATAAAGTTTTTCATTTCACAGAAGTAAAATGCTCAGTAATTTCAAAGCGAAAGGTAATGAACTCAGTTAAATGCTGGTAGGTGGAGGTTTTCTTATATATGATCCAGTCTTCCTTGTTTTGAGGAACCCATGTTGGGGAAACTGAATTTTGAATCGGAGGGGAGCGAGCCATTGCCAAAGGACGCCTCGTGAGAAGAATTTGAGAAGAACATAACACATTCAGAAGGATAACATCGGTCTGAATATTGTCCGGGTATTGGTATTGCTTGTTTATGAGAAAACTATGTTTTAAGTTTCACAAACTGAGTTTCTAACATCGCTACACTGAGATTATCCTTCATGAATCGCATGTTATCTGATTAGACGAAATTTAACATTTTAAAACTCCATAACAACTTTATGATTTTTTTTAGTGGCGTTTTATCTCTTTGGAATACGTTTTAACGTGTCTTGGTCTGTGGTTAATCCCCTGTAGACCCGTCATCATATCTTCATTGTAAATCCCTTCAGATGGTAAGAAAATCTGCTCTCACCTTGAATGATAGGAGATTTACATTTTCCACTCATATACGCTTTATTCTTATGTCAAATTTAGATCGTTAATGCTGTACAATTTGACTCTATATTGCTAGATGTGCATTAAAATATCCATCCGTTTCAAAAAGCCTGATATCTGAATACCTAGCGGCAATTGCTGTCCTTTTGGTGGCACCTCATTCACGAAGATAAGATCCATTTCAACTTTTCCGAGTCTGATATGATCCGAAGTATAGTCTTTTCGATTATAAGTTACCCCTAACCAGTGACGTGGCTGGCACATATTGAATTATGAAGGATAAAAATAGTAGCTGATACATAATGGACCCGAGTTCGTGTTATAGTTGTAGGTTGCATAGCAGCAAGGACGTACTCTGTCAAGTTCTTGGTCAGTGGTAAGTTAGAGTTTGGGGATGAGAGTCGGATATGAACAACTTTAGATATCAAAGAAAATACAAATATAATATTTTGGAGTGCCAATGTCTGGAGGAATGTTTGTGTGATGGTGAACTATCATTTCATTAGAAATATGTGTGTGCGTGTACGCTTAAGTCATACAAAACTATAACCTGTACATGAATGAAGAGCACTATAACTTAGAGTGAGTAAGAGGGATGGTTATTAATGCGTAAAGGAGTGCAGATGAAATAAGGTAAAATAATACTTGAATTATGTAATATGTCTTCATTCAAAATTTGAAAATTATTGTTAAGAGTTTTAAATTAATCCCAATATTATATTTTGAATAATGAGTGAATGAAGGTTTTTGTGTGCTACTTTTGTACTTTCATTATTAATTGTATATTTTAATTTGATTATCAATTATCAATTGTTCATTATCAAAATAAAGTAGAACACCCTGAAATTACAAAGAGTATGATTAGAAGAGAAATAAAAATACTTTTCTCAACCATTTTCAAAAGAAAATATAATTAGAAGAGAAAGTAAAAAACATTAAAAAGGTCATTAAAAAAAGTAATTATCATTTGGGTGTAATATTTAAAGGAATTTTAAATATATATTCATGGCCTCAACAAAGATGAAATACGCAGGAAAATCCCTTGTGAAAGATTGGATGCTTATAATATCCAACTACCACCTATACTACTTGATTATGGAATAATTGGCATCTTTACTATTTTGTTATGAAATTTTTTACAATATGTAACTATTTCTTTTACATTTGAGTACTTTAAAAGTGTAAATGACGTTGAATTCAACATATTAAAGAAGGTTTTGTTTGTTGGACAAATGTTAACATCTAAAACAAGCGTGTTAGTATAATTGGTTGGTAAATTTCATATTTATCAATTATTGGTGAGCTTTGAATTTGAGAATACATTTTTTTGTTTATAATTTGGATTTTTAAATAATTTATTGATTAATCATTAATATAATATAATTAAATTGCTTGTTTTCTTATTGTAGTTAGTTATCATGGCTCAAGAGCTCGAAAATACCAACATTTCAATGACATTTAATTTAAGAGAGGATGAAGGTTGCCTGCCCAACACAAATATTCGTTGAAATGGAAACCATCATCCCAATTTGTGGAGTTATGATTTTATACAATCTCTTAAGTCGCCATATGGGGTATGAAATATTAGTAAATATAAAAGTATATAAATCATAAAAAATATAGTATTATAGTTTGTATTCTTAAAGCTAATATAAATTTTTTTATTGTTATTTGTGAGCAGGCACCCTTGTACTTTGAACGTAAGGAAATCATGATTAAAGAGATTGACGATATATTTTTAGGAGTTGGAGATGAAGCAGGAAAATTTAATCTACTTGATAGGATTTGGTTGGTTGATGTTGCACAATGCTTTGGAATAGATAGATACTTCTATGAGAGAATCAAAGTAACACTTGATTATGCTTACGAGTATGTTTATCTCCTCAAGTTAGAGTGTTACAATTACATTTAGGCATGTGATTTAAACATTAAATACCTTGGTGCATATAATAACATTTTTTAACATGTTCCATTGTCAAATAATTTTATCATTATTAGGTATTGGAATCAAAATGTTATTGGTGAACTTAACACAATAGCATTGAGATTTCGGACACTTCGGATGAATAGATATGATGTCTTGACATGTGTTGATTTTTTTCTGAAATGATCTTTTTATGAATGATTTTTTTTTTTGAAATGATTTTTTTAGAATTTTTTTTGTAAGTTAACCAAATCTTCCATATGTGAGCAGACGTATTTCAAAAATTCAAAGATGAAGATGGAAATTTATTTCACTTTGGATTTGGTAAAGAAGATGCAGAGATATCAAGTATGTTGAATTTATATAGAGCTTCCTAGATTAATTTTCCTGGTAAAAATATCTTGGAAGACATTGAAGTCATTACGTCTACATACCGTCAAAATGTTGTGAAGGAACATAATGAGAGAAAAGGAGAAGAAACCCCACTCTTAATGGAGGAAAGTATTTTCCCATGCCTTAGTTTCTTGATTGTTGAATATTATTAGGTGTTATTAATTTATATATTCATGTGCTACTAATAATAAGATCATACCATCTATAGGTTGAGTATGCTTTGAAATATCCATGGAGATGTAGTGTTCCTAGATGGGAGGCTAGGAACTATATTGAAATATTTAAACGACACAATCAAAATGGTTTCCTTTTCAATGGAATGTTAAAGAAAGCTTAAAGTTTGTATCATTATTGGTATTTGAGATTTCCCTTATAAACAAATATTTACTACAAATTTTGTGTTAAAATTTACTAAAATATATAAATTTTTGATGAGAATTAACATAAAACTAAAATTTAGTGTTGATAATCCCCTAAAAAATTTCATATTAATAATTTATTTCAGGATGCCCCATGTTTATTGCCAAAACTTGTTGGAGCTAGCAATATTGGATTTCAATATTTTACAATCTCAACACCAGATTGAATTGAAACTAGTATCCACGTGAGTATTAGCCATAGTAAACATGTATCTATGTTGAATTAAAACTAAGATGAAAATTAAATGAAATTTTGTTATGATAGATGGTGGAAAAATTTGAGCATAATTCAGTTGGATTTCTTCCATCATTGCCACGTGGAATTTTATTTTTGGTGGGTTTGTGCATTGTATGAGCCCGAGTTCATAGTAAGTAGACATGGTTTTACTAAATTGGTTACCTGTCTATGTCTTCTTGATGACATTTACGATACCTATGGAACCCTTGATGAGCTGACTGTGTTTACCACAACATTGATAAGGTAATCAATTATAGATGGTATTCTTTATTTATATTGATTCTTTGATTGATTTTCTAACTACTTTTTGTTTTGATTCTAGATGGGACATGTTTGTCATGGAAAACCTTCCAGATTATATGAAAACTAGTTTGAAATTTGTATACCAGATACACAGGGAAATTTTTAGTGAAGATGAGAAGAAACACGGTCCCTTTGTTCATAAATACATTCAAGATTGTGTAATCACTCTTATTTTTACTATGCATTATAATTTTATTAAAGCCTACTATTATATAAAATTAATAATGTATATTTAATAAATTATTCATGTTTTATTAAAGATAATTTAAATATTAATTTTTTATGAGATATTATTAAATTATGTCAATTTAACATGTATTAGACCAAATTAGTATGCATGATAAAAAATGTCAGTATATACTTTTATATGTATAAAAATAGTTTAAATTATGATTTATTGCATTTAATCATATTTTATCTTTACATAAAGACTTCATATTTACTACATTTTATTTCATAGGAAATTTTTATTTATTATCAATTTAGTTATATCAAAAAATTTATAGTTAACTTTTAATATTATTATTTATCATAGTGTGTAAAAAACTTGAGACAAGTGTATGATTATAATCTTACCTAGATTGCATTCTTATGTGGTACCTACGAGTTTGATATGTTAGTATTTGCATTGATTTTTAATATTACTATTAACTTTAACCTTTAAACATTATTTTTATTTTTCATTATTTTTAAAAGAATTTGGTATGTTTTTTTATAGTGGGAGAGATACATTCTATCTTACTTTCAAGAAGCTAAATGGATAGCTTTTGATTGTACGCCAACACGTGATCAATATTTAGAGAATGGAATAACAAGTTTAGGGATTCAAGTGGTAATGATCCATTCATTGATATTAATGGACACTCTTTTATCTGAGAAGATTTTGGAGCAAATTGATTTTCCATCATCAAAGTTTCAAACTCTTGTAGTGTTGGTTAGTTGACTAGTCGATGACATGACAGACTTCAAGGTACTTAAGATTTAGATTATGTTTTATTTGAATTAAATATATTTTTTATGTAATATATTATTATAGTGAAGGAAATTATGAACTAATATATCTTCAAAAAGTTTGAAGGATGAGAGAGCCCGTGGAGAACTAGCTTCAAGCATACAATGTTATATGAAAGATAACACTAGTTCTACAATAGAAGATGCTTTAAAGTATATCACATCTCATGTTGATTGTTGTATACAAGAGTTGAATAAGGAGTTTCTTAAATCCTCTGATATGGCAACTTGTTGCAAGAACTTACATTTCAATGCTGGCATGAGGGGTATATTTTTGTTTTACAAGGATACTGATGGTATAAGTGTTTCTCATCAGGCAGGGATGATGGATGCCATAATGAAAGTTCTAATGGAACCAATCATACCATAGCTTCAGAATATATATTAGGAGATTAATTTATGAAGTAACATGCTAAATATTATAATTGAGTGGCATAATAGCTTCAAACTGTTGATTTGGAAATTAGTTTATGAAGTGATATATTGATATCATATTTGAGATCCAATTGTTGGTGTACATTTTCCTATGTAAGCTTATTATTTGTTATTATGAACTTAATGGATTTGGTTTAGGTTATTAAAATATACTCTTTGTCCTAAACAATATTTTTTATATAAGTTATACCTATAAACTATAATGAGTATTTGAGTCATCTCAAAATATATTAGAATTCTCAATACTTAAGTGTTAAATTCACAAGATTTTTATTATTGATATTTTTATTTTATTTGTTTTCTACTATAAATTTTGGGTACCATGCATTTTATATAAAAAATTCAATTATTTATTTTACTCTTGTATTATATCTATTTATTTTAAAATGGAGCCATATTTAAATAAGGTTCATGTAGTGGCATTTCCCTATCGATAAGTTGGAAACATATTGGAATTGTAGAAGACCTATTGAAATATACATAATGATTGTTTTGATAAAATGTCTTGAAGAAATATAATATGAATTTAAATAATTACAGTTTTTTGGTGTAGATCCAAACTACATAAATTTTGGTATAACGTTGAAGCATAATGTAAGCACACAAACTATTTCAAAAAATATATAAATAAACCCAACTTAGCACTTTTTGGAGTTTAGGTAAGTTATAATGGTAAACTCATGTATTTTTAAATTGATTTTATTTCATATTTATACAAAAATAATGAAAATATCAATAAAAGGCCTCAGATGATTAAGTTATACAAGGATAGTCATTATGATATAAGCATGCACAGTCAACAATGTACTGAAATATAACTCAACAATTAACAAGCAATATACTGAAATATCAAATTTAGGTGAATCAAAAATCAAAACTTTCTCCATCTCTCTAAACATATGGAAATGTTTGATACATACAAAAATACTCTATAATATAAATAAGCTAAAAATCTCTTCCATAAAACTCCTTCATATATAAATAGATGGGACTTATTAATAACTTCTCATTTAGACTGATTAAGAGAGAAGAGTTGATCCTTTCCACTTAAAACTTTTATGTATTAAAGCTTTGGAGTCCCTGAGGCTCCTCCTCTACTCTTTCTCTTATTGATCTTCCTAAAAATTGATTTTTGAGAGTGATATGGATCTCCTCTCATTGATATTCTCAAGAAAATCCACTCTAATAACATGTTATAAATGACAACAGAGCCCATGGTTCTTCATCCTAGACACCATCATTATAAAGTATTTAGAGAAGAGAGAGACTCACCAATAAAGACATTGTATTAATACATATAATATACAATGGATGTGTGAAACCAGTAAATGTTGAATTAGAATATGACTCTCTAAAAGACTACATCTCATCTAGTTCAAGAGATGGATCTAAGCTCCATTACTTTCCAGATGAACATAAATGGTTCTTATATAGGAAAATTAAGATGTGAGTGAGAGATTATTATTAGTGGAGTGAAATGTGATATTATTTTCCAAGTTTAACCTAACCCTTCTCAAAAATGTGAGGATAACTACCACATTAATTGTGCATTTAATAATTATATGCACATAATAATTCACATCTTGGTAAGACATCTACCTAAGGTGGACTTACATCAAGTGTAAATATGACACACTCTAACACCTAATTTGCTCAAGAAAAATCAACATTTTAGATAGATTGTGTCAACATATTTCAAATCATTAATTATTACTCCCATAATAATACATATAACAATCATATAATCAAGGTTTATTATAGGTGCCTGATTATACCAATAGTGTGTAGGAACACTCAAAAACTACTTTTCAATTTTAATACATATACATTAGGTGAGCATACATATGTTTCATGGGCCTGTCAATATGGTAAATATAAGAGAGCCATCTATAAACACAAATCAATCGTAAGGTTATACCTAGAAACACATTGGCAAGTCTCTACAAACTTAAGAAATCCTTTAACACTCTTTTGAGGCTTTATGACAAAGGATATCAAAAAGGTTAAGTTCATGTACACCAAAGTTTTAAATGATACTCATCAATGGTGGCCAATTTTGGTTAACATGCACCTTAAACCTTAAATCCTAAGCCTTAAACCCTAAATCAATTGAATTAGCCTGAATTAACATTCTTTAGAGTAAAAATTAGGATCACAAGGCTTGATTTAGCCCAAATCACATTACTAATTGCCCTAATTGACTAATTACCTTAATATGTGATGACATTGGGGCTAATTGAGCCCAAAATCACATTATATAGTCATAAATATGTTCAACAAGCTCAAATTATCCCCAATTACATTTATGGTTCAACCCTATACCCTAAAACATAAATAGAATACCCTATACCCTAAGCACTAAACACTAAACCCTGAATCATAAACCTTATCACGTCATCCATCCTAATCCCACAACCAAGGGAAATTCTAATCCAAATCCTTATCCAAGTCCTAAACCTAATCATCATCGTTAGTCTATCCAAGTCTATCATAAGTCCACAATCACATCCTAATCATCCTAGACTAACCCATCCCCTAATCACTCATCCCATCATTAGATATGACATTGTAACATTGCATGTAGATACTGGTGTGTGTGTTACTTGTTTGTTTTATTTGTTTTGTTTTCATGCCTTTCATCATAGAAGGCTAGAATAATTCTTATAATATCCCTCGATGAACCAAAGTTTGCCATTTGCCCATGCACTTTGGCATAATGTCCTTGTGGTCAGAGTTATATCATAGGGAATACTTCCAAGTGTTATAATTATCATATTTCTTAGAATATAATGAGCCTTATGAAATTTATGATGGCTTTATCATCCACACCCTCATCATTAATCTAATCATCTCATCATCCCTTTTCCTCGTCACTAATATAATCCTCTTGACCCATCTGACTAACATACAATATTATAATCTTCATCTCATAATCTACATCATTATCCTATAATCACTAAAATCACCCTTTAATCCCTAATCCTCATCATCATCATCATCATCTTCTAGTCAGAACTACATCGGCCTGAGGTCTTTTCAGACTATGTAGATAACACTTGGCCATGTTTTAATAGCTCAACCACTATCTCTATAATCCATACTCATCTCCTAGTCTTTTGCTTTCTAGATCTCATCCTTTATTTTCTCTTATCCTCGTCATTATATTTATTTATTTACCTTTGAGCTACACCCATCATCAATATTATCAAATCATCATCTTAGCCTATCTCTTAGCTCTCTGTTACATGCATCATTATTTGGGATACATCTAAAGCTTGAGGCATTTTAATCCTATAATTATCATGTTATTATTTATTACCCCTGAGGATGTGTTGACAACTGTGAAATCCATCATCTTAAATCCTTATGCATGTGTCTTTACCAGGGGCATCATCAATTTGTAGCTCACTACGTAGGTCGTTCATCTTCTATCTCACACTTGGCATCCCATCCCCTCATCTATCCATTTAATCCCACCCCTCATTTCTTATTTTGAGTGACCATCCATCTCATTCTTCCCTGCATGTCCCCTTAAGGGAGCATCATATCCCCTAACATCACATCTACTAACATTCATCCATGACATGGTTTTTATTTGAATGACCATTACTCCCTCCACTTCAATCACTCACAATGCCCTTTAAAAGAGGTTCAAAATGTATGCTTATAAATTTTCTCACTTATATTATAGTCACTAATATTCCTATTAGTTGACACTAATTCTACTTAATCTAATTTATTCTACTAATTTATTTTCTTTTTAGTCATTTGTCTAATGTCCCCTTATTCATCCCCACCAAATAATTAATTTATGCTAAATACTCATTATCCTAATCTAACCCCACTTACCTATTATTTGGGAATTTTTAATTCTTAATGGCCTACCTACTAGCCTATGCCTAGGCTCTCCTACACCCCTAGTCCCTAATCACCCACCTAATTCGTATCTAATCCCATATTTAAGCCTAATTAATCCCTAATAAGATTCTATAATTTGAGGATTATAGAATCCTCTCTATAATAACCCTTTGTCTCTATAAGCCTCTAAATCTATAGGCTTTTAAGGAATTTTAAATTCCTTGGATAATTCTTATCCATTGATCTCTTTAACCTAAATTCAAATCTCCACCATAGATTCTTCCCTCTTTCTATTTAAACAGATCCTCTACTCCATGAAAGGCCAATATAAGCTATCTAACTTCTCCATGTAAATTCAGTTATTGAATCCTTCATAAAACAACCTTATCATGCCTTCATAATGTCACAAATATGAGTCAAGGTATATCAATCTAATCTGAATCTCTTTTTATCTTGCATTCTGTTTGTTCATGGTGTAAGAAATCTAGCTTTAAGATCATAGTGTTGGTTTTGAATTATATCCATCCATTTTTATTTTGGTTCTAATGGCTCTATCACTTTACCCAATAGTTGGATATTTGAGTGTTTAAATTGTGTAATTTAATTCATAGAGCTCAAATTTTAACTACAGTGACACTTTTAGCATATAATAGACATAATCAAAAGTAAAATAAACATAAATTATTGGTTAGATGTGTAAGGGTCACAATACTACTTACATTACCACAATCACACATTTTTTTTTGATTTAGAGATAAATTAGTAATCACAAACAAGTGTGCCTAAAATTAGTTACATTTACCTTGGTTGCAATTGGATATGTTGTTTTATGTCTCTTTTGGCCAAGAAGGGACCTAATTACAAGTAAACATGGAATAAATTGGTGGTGAGGTGTGCATGGGTTACCAATATGACCTATACTTCCCCATGCATACCACTTTGACATGAATTCAATTTCAATTAAAGTGACCACCCACACATGTTTTTATTACAAGTTGTTCTTGTGTTTTCCATTGTATTGATAATGTTGTAGAATAGGATTTCCATTGAATTGTCACAAATAATATCCATGCATTTTTGTTTTGGAAAAAAGTTAAAAATCTGTGAAGGGTGAATGTTTGTTGGGCTGCTTAATTTGTGAAAGATTTGTGAACATTGTGTTTCTTGACACTTTTTATGTTTGTGAGGATTGTACTACATTAATTTTTTTATATTTTGTTTCTTAACATAATATATGTTTTTGAAGTTTGTAAAGCTCGTACAATTATTATTTTTCAAAGTTTGTGAAGTTTGTAAAGATCAATTTTTATTGCTTCTATTGTTTACATGTGTTGTTCATGTTTATTATCTATGGGTGATGATGACAAAATTATGTTTCACAGTTGACTATGGATAAAAACAATGGATAACTCACTTTTAGGTGAAATTATTTAAAATTGCATTAAGCTTATGATCCATTTATATACTTAATGATAGATAATAAATAAAATTAATTACATATATAACAAGTAAAATCAATTATAATACATTATCAAAATAAACATCTCTAATTTCATTACATTTCTTAATACCATTCTTTACTTATATAAGAAGTTAAATAAATTTCATTTCATTATTTTATGGTAATACAAAACTTAAACCATCTAAGGTTGAATAATTGAGTTGTACCCTTCATTCTCTATATTTGAAGATAGGGGAGTCATTGTTGGTCCTTCAATGACTATGTCCTTAGTGAGATTTTCTATGATGTTAATAGAAAGATTAGTGATACCACATAAACCAATTAGTGATTAAATGTTTATCATGTCATTCAATATCTAATGTTGTTCTAGTAGAGGGTTGGATTCCATGCTATAACTCCTTCACCTCTATAATTCTCTTCTGGCCTTCTTGAATAACTTCTCTCTTTTCTATTGCTCTCTTTTTTTCTCCTTTTCTAGCCTTTGTTGTATGTTCTCCTACTCCTTCATATGTATTTTTCTTGCATTTTAAAGTTTTTGATTTTCCCTTATTTCCCTCTCAACTTGCCTAAAGTATTTCCTATCACTATCTTTGTGTTTCTTCATTGCCTTCAATTCTTCATTTTATTTATTGCAGGTCTCATGTTCTATAAAAAATTGGTGATGCTTGTCTGATATGAGAATTTATGATTGACATCTTAGCTTGAGTGTAATTTTTACTAATTTTTTTTATAATCTAAGTTCCACAGCAAATTTCAAAAATGCCAACATTGGAGCTCAACACTCGTTACCATATGCTTGACTAAATTTATTGATTTCTATAATCTTCTCATTGGAATATATATTATTGGTTTCATAATCTACACTCCATTATCCATTTAGTGCATAGTAATGAACTATTTTTGGTGGAATGAGAGGAGGTAGTGGTGACATTGAAAAAGTGACATCATTTTTAATAATTTCATAATTTAGGCCTAGATTTACTACTCCCTCCCTTAACCAATCAGATGGGATTACTTGCTTAAGCAAACTTAAACTATCTTTGTTGAAACTAAATGAGGAATCTATTTCATTACAATTTAATTTAAATCCCCTTCACTATTAATGACTATAACATTTCGATGAGTTGTTTCATGTTCAACACTATCTGCACTGGCACTATTTACTACATTTACTATTTCACCTTCTTCACCTCAGAAAACATTACCTTCCTCCATTTGCTCCATCTTCTCCATTGTAGCTTTAATGTCTTCCTTAGTTAGACCTATCAACCTCATAACATTTTATGAAACACTTACCTCATCCTCTTCCACATGGAACATTGCACTTAGATTCATATCTTTAGACAGTGCCTCTAGGTCAAGGGGACATATACCTATCTATCAAAATCTAGATTTGATATTCTTTGTAGTTAGTGCCATCCTCATACTTATGGTACCCAAAGTGGCCAGTTATTCTCTCTTTATATTGAAACCATGGTACATATTCATCCATGCCATTCTTTCATTACTGAAGTAGGATATTGAAGACACTTACATCAAGTAGATGTAAATTGTGGCTAGTATATGCATATAATGTAAGGAAATATATCCCAAAAACTCTAGCATTTGCAATCATTGAAAATGTGATATGTTTTCATGCCCATAAAAAATGATAAGATGTATATTACTAGGTGAAACTCCTTTATGTAAAAATATAATAAAATGATGTATCCAATTCAGGAGTAGTTGTCATCCAAGCATGGGCTTGGCCAGCCATGCATGCACCTAATTGACATACAATAATGAAATTCTAAAATTACCTCTTTGATTTTTAGAGAATGAATTTTTAGATTCTTTTCCCAATTTCATTCACATTTACTAAAATAGTTATCCATTCTCTTCTCTTTGATATTATATGTGGCACACTCCTTACCCCTTTCTTAGCAATGACTCACATGTCACAATTCTTCCCAGCTTGCACCCTTGTCTCATCATAGTTCAAAATTTTTTATGTCCCATAATTTAATTTAACATATAATGTTTTCAAGTTCTTATATAAATTTCACATAATACAGGGCCTTGGCATGACAACCTTATCTCCACCTAGTGCTTTTGTTGTTCTCATAAACAAATTAGGGTGCCTATTTTTGAATCCTTTCTATCATGATTTATCAAGGAAACCATCATTGAAAGTGTTGGGCATACTTTCACATATGTGGGCATTGTGTGACTTCAAATGTGATATGTTCAACCCATGCCCCATGTCGGTTAAGTCCTTGGACAACTGCACTATATCACTTTCTTATGCTATTGATAGAATAATGGGTGGGCCCTTCTTATTAATAGATGTGATTATTTTTAGCCAATTCAATAAAGTACTTGTTTTGATGCCCCAATTAACCACTACTTCATTTATGGAGTAATTATTATGGTTCACATTTCCCATTGGACTTTCAATATCTTCCATTGTCCACTCCAACTCTAATTACACACATGCATTGGCAGTAACATCTGTATTGGCCTTTTTATCTACAAGGTTAGCCGAGGGGTATATCGTATGCTTTAAAGTGGGTTGCAAAACTTTATTAACATATTCTTCAACATATTTAGGAATTTTGAATATTATTTTCTTCATAGTTGCACAGGACCATTTTTAGATAAATTGCATCATCTTCTTCACATTCCTCACACTTAATAATAAAAATCAAGAAATTATATAAGTAACTAAAAATATAATGGAAAACATAAGACAAAAAACTATGGGAAAGAATGTTTGGATAATTCAATGTGTGAATGAATAATACAACTAGGATAAATCACATAAACATATGACAAGCATAGTAATATGAGTTGAGACAAGGATTTTATTTAAATAGATTTGAATGGACATTTAATGGTATGCTAATGACATTATTAATTTTATTGGTATGTGAATGAAAACCTATGTGGATTATATTCACATAACAATAATGTTAATTGTTACAAAGATTCTTAATTTTGCTATAAAGATAACCATTTACTACTATGCGGATGGAAACCTATGTGGATTCCATTCACATACAAGTAAATGTTAATTGTTGTGGACATACTCATCCTCAAACATGGCACATCATTTTATATTAATGACCCATAGTAATTTAAGCCAAAACTAAGATAATGTGTTCATTTAAAAATTATTAGTGGTCATAATTTTAAACCTAGGGGTTTAAGTTTGCCTTCTCAGGTGAGCCTATTAGATAAGATGAGAGAGGGAACAAAAAGAAAGAAAAAATTTATTTGACATGAACATATGAAAAACACATCAACATATGGTTGTTCACTACTAGGATAATTGAAATGGAACTCATAAATGGGGAGTCTTTAATGATTTTCACTACTATGGGGTGACTTTCAATGCTTCATGTAGTGAAGCATCTTTAGGGCTTCCATAAACATTAGATTATAATTAACTTATAAAATGAATGAATTACACACCAAAATTAATTGACAGGTACATATGAGAATAACATATTTTGGTATCTGCATGAAAACCATTTGGGATTACATCTACACAATAGTGAATGTTGCATCTTACAACCCATGTCATGCAAAGAAATAGAAATGCAACATATAAATGATTCACATAGTGACATGATTTTTAAAAAAATATAAGTATTCCATTAAAATACAAGAAAATTTGGAGTAAGATGTAAATGAAAACATTTGGATGATGTGGGTTTAGAATTGGGCAACATTTCATCCCTCCAAAAAGCATATTCCAACAAAAGGATTGAAGGCAAAATGATAATAAGAGGCACGAGAAAATAAAAATAACATAACTATGGGTTCATTAACAGGAAACACACATCTATGTAATGTTTCATCACTCCTTTAACATACTAGTAAATGTTTAGTCAGATATCAAGGCATGATTAAAAAATTATGAACATAGAAGGCATAATAATAATAGTTGTCATCCCTCCATTCAGCCGATTGAAACTCCTCTATGAAATCTTTCATGGTTGAGAAATTTTGGGTAGGTTCCATGGCCATTTATGGTGATGAGGTATGTGAAAAAGGTAGGGGGAGATGTTTTTGGTGTAATGTTCTATTGTTACATTAACATACTAGTAAGCATTTCTTTAGATGTGAAGGCATGCAAAAAATATATGGAAAAATAAAACACACTAAAAAACCTACAAACTTAAAAGCCACACAATAAAAAATAAGAACATACAAGGGAAAATAATTGTAACATTCATGCAAAAATATAAATAACATGGAATGCTTATTTGTGGCACATAATGTGGCATTAACTTGCCTTAGTAATGGAGAAAATCTTATCAAGCCATGTGGAAAATGGTGGTGGCTTCCATAGTAATGACCCACACATCTACCATCCTGACCTCAACCCAACATAAATGTGTTGCTTATATAAATAACAAAGTAGAGTGAATGGAATACATATGAACAATTAGGTGTTTATAATTATGAGTTAATAACATGTGAACTTGAATGAAAAAAGCATTTTGGTTTGATAGAAAACATTTAAAATATTACTGGTGTGTCAGTCTATAAACTACAAACTTCTAACCTATAACATGATGCGTTATATATGTTGGTGCTTGAATGTCGACATGTGCTTACAATTTAATTTGATTGTGACACTCTTTGAGAATAAAAATCTCTCTATAAATTAAAAAGATGGCATTTCTATAGTCTTTTATTTATAGAAGATAATTTGAAGTTTAAAATTTGAATTATCTATCAATGGTGAGGCTTAGGTGTGTATTGTCATTTAATTTTATAGGTGACACCAATAAATGGAGGTTGGTGGAGTCATATGTTGGATCCAAATGTTTAACTTTTAAATTTTATAGGATGTAACTAAAATTAAGTGGACTAGATGTTGTGACTTTTCTCTCATGTTCCTTGTAGTTAGAGGTACAAAAATGAAATTAAGGGGCTCAATAAATTTATTGGGGTTGATGTTTTTAAAATGTTAACACTTTTAAAATACATGTTAAGGATGCAATTTTTGAAATTTCTACCTTAGTTTGGAATTGATATTTATATCATTTAATAAAGTATTTATATTGTTGAATATGATATTTGTATTATTGAAAATGATATTCATTTAAGTGAATATGATATTTAATTTGTTGAATATGATGTAAATTTAATTTTTAATTTCAATGCATATTGTTTTTGGAAGGGGACTAATAATTGTATACAAAAGTTCCTATTTTTAATATTAATTATTCAAAAAATGAATGGTCCAACATGAAAATGTTTAAGTGATCTTTACATCATCTAAACAACCCATGACACATAATCCAATATATCTTAATATATCATGACCAGGAAAAGGGATCACAATTGAAATGATAACCATTGGATCCCCTTCAACTAATGGTCCCCTTCCCCTATTCCATATAGGATTTATAAGGGTTTGACCTTAATTCTTGGTGCAATTTATATCATCTCATGGTTTTTTTTTTTTTTTTTTTGCATTTGGAAAACTAAATTCTAGAGTTTTGAAATAAATGGAAGGAAAAGTACATTATATGATGACCTATGGAATTTTTATGCTTTCTCCTTCCATAGATTATTATGATGTCAGTGTTGATTATAGGTGGAACTAAATTTGGAAGTTGTTGCTATAATTAAATCAGGTCTAATATTTTCTTTGTTTTATTATTATTTTAGGGCATTCCTAAATTAATAAGTGTTATGATGTAACTATAGTACATGTCATAGGTGGTTCAAAAAATGGAGGACAAACCAATCATGATGATGTAGTTATAAATAGGGTTCTCAAAAGAACATCAACACTTTACATATTTATAGATGATTAGAATTTAAATTTTAGTTAGAATGGAATTTATAATAAAGTAGAGATAAAAGAAGAGATAACTATGATTATTTATGCTTTAGATAACTACCTATTGAGAGCATGGCTCAAGATATTCCTTCATTGAGTACATATAACTACCCCTTATTTTGAGAACTGGACTTGGGTTTACCATAGAGGAAAACTAATCTAAGATTATTAGTTTTCCTATAGTCTATATAGATGGCACTTTGCTTGATGTTTAGTCCCTTTTACAAAAATTTAATACCCTTTTGGCCTATATTAGGTCTAATAAACCTACTTTACCTATATATATCTATAATAGAAATGCTTGGTCCATATAGTTTATCCTGGTTCAACTCAGGTTGAGTTCATGCTTGGTTCCATGTATTTTCTGGTAGCTCAGGTGTAATCATTTTCTTTTCTTGAGTTGAATTTCTCTATAGACCTTAGTCAAAAATTTCTTGGCTCAGTCGTTTGTTCATTAGCTATTGATATTGACTTGGATCCATGACCCTTTGAATTTCATTTTCTTTGTCAGATCTGCTAGGTATAAATAAATGTGAGCCCTCGAATCTATCTATAAATGTTATCTTTGTCCCCACTTATGCCATGTGTCAGATGTGCATTTGATTTTAGGATCCAATGTTAATCTATAGCCTTATACACTTATTCCATATATTAACCTCTTGATCCCTATGATTGTTTGACCCATCTCAAACCATTGGATCAAGATGTATGATTAAATGTGAACTATTGATCTACTAGGACCCACTATTTGAAATATAAAGACTAGTTCACGAGTTTAACATTGATGTCCTCGCTCTCATCAAATGAAATTCATGTGACCATCATTAATGTTCATGTGATCATTAAATTTAAGATGAAAAATGCTAGTTTTGATTGATCTTAAACTTGAAGATAGCGTGAATGTCTTATGTTGCAAGTCCAGCTTTAAAGGCCTATAAATTAAAGCATAAAAGTCATGGAGGCAAAAAAAAATTTAAGAGATGTTCTTGAGGCCAAAAAAAAACAAACCCATTTGATCTGATCATCCCAATAGCCTTATAATTATGACTAAAAAAATGTTCAAGTTAACTAGTCCATTCATTCCTACATGATGTCCTAATGATGGTCTATTTTAATTGGCTAAGTATGGGAAACATAGAAAAATTTAACTAAGGAGCCAACATTGAAAAAAATAACTTCTACTGTGCTTAGATGCATGGACTAAAACTCAGTTCATAACAATTAGGGACCAATATGAATAAGACCATATGATTGTTTTCTCCAAAAATTTCCACACATGTGAGATATGGCCTTCAGTGGATGACCAAAAACTTGGTGCATATGTTCTTGGGACTAATGTGAACATACAAATGTGACCAATTCTTCTTGACTCATCTACACATGGTAATGGTGGTGATAATAATCTGCCTACTCATAATTTCTTCCACTAAACCCATGTGTCTAGATGAACACAATGAAGATGATAAGGATAAATTAGCTCTAGGTTACACAACCTATCAATGCATCTAAAAGACTTAAGCACAAGACAAGATCCATATCTCTAAAGAAAGTATGAAATCCTAAGCTTATCCTCAAGTTGAATGGTGGATAAGTAGATGAACAATATGTCTTATTACTTATTCTCTTCTCTTAGAGATGGTGAAATGACTGTGTTTATATAGGTAGATCTAACCCTAAAAGCTTTCAAAAAAATTTATTGACAAGGTCAACCCGATTGACCTAGTATTAAAATTGATAGAAAAAACTAACTAGATAATGAACTATGTCAGCCATGGCCAACTTAGTTCTTAGTAAGCTTTTATAAATAATAATAATACAGGGTCCATGTGGTTGACATAGTCATGTAAACTTATAAAAAAGGTTTTAGGTCAAAGGAAAGGGGTAATGAAGATGGAAAATGACTAGAGGAGGGTGCAAAATAGGAGGAAAAGCTTAGGGGAATGGTTTTTAAAAGACACATGTGTAGATATCAACTAGAAAAAGGGATAAAAATCTTATGAAGCACCAATGGTCTACCCACCCCTTTCTTGATGCACTCTTTAAGGTGTACACTTAGGGAGATTGAGACTCGATGGGTTCCTATAAGATAGAAAACATCAATAATTGATAAAGTTTGAAAATATTATTTATATACAATAACCACATAGTAGAATGCATATTTTTGACTAAACAAAAAAACATAAACTTCAGCCATGTTAAATACTATGAATTTCAACAATGTTTTTCTTAAAAATACTATGACAACATCGACTACACTCTTCTCTTTCTAAACATATATATTTTTATTAGTTTTAATGTAGTTATCTTATCTTATTTATAATTAAGTCTTTTTATAATTCTATATACCACAACTATACATGTTAATCTTTGTTTATATATATTTTTATTCATTGATTCAAATTGAATAAAAATATATGGTTATAAACTAGACCTAATTCTATACACATTCAAAAAAATCTAATTATTGGTATATTTTGAGGTAGTTAGTGAGCACATGGTCAGACATACATTTTTGATCTTATTTAAGAGTATACTAACTTATTAAATTGGTAAATAAAACAATTCATTAATTAATTTATAAAAATATAGGTTGCAAACTAGATGATCTTACCTATCTTTATACCATGGGATTTAAATAAAAACCAAATGATGATAAAAAAATGGTGGGTCACACAAATAACTATCTAGTATGATTTTTTTTTAAAATAATACCACCTCTTCAAATTTATGATATTTTCCCTAATTATACTATGGTTCATTACCCACACTTCCTAGTGATGAAGTTATACTTAAATTACTCTAGGATTGAGAACCTTAGGTTTCACGGAAGCATCATAATATTGGACACTTCATGCAAAAAGGTCCTTGTTTTAATAATTTAATTGGTAGTGTGGATATTTCAACATATCATATTTATTCTCTCTCTCATGATTCATATCATTTTTAGGACAAAAATTCTATGTTCATCAAATAATCCACAAAAATAAAATATAGTAGACCAACATGTCCTTGACCTATTACTATCTCTAAATAACTCACTCTAACATAACATGATAACTTTATCTTATTCTTTGGCAAGTATCATAAATAATTTGCTTAGTCATATGAAGATATGTCAGGTATTAATCCTAGCACCATCGTAAATAGTATCATCACTTACACAAATGCCAAACCTATTAGACAAAAATAAAGAAAATTTCCACTTAAAATTTATACCTTGTGTCATAAAGAAATCATTGAAATTTTGGATGCCAAATTCATCAAACCTATCAACTACTTAGAATATTAAACATCATTCCCATTAATAATAATGTCACCATGGTTATTTATATATGCATTAATTTTTGAAATCATAACTTAGCTTGTCCAAAAGACAACTTTCCCTTACCTTCAATAGATGCTATAGTTGATTCCATTAACAAATATGAAATTTTATCACTTATGGATAGTTTCTCAGGCTATAACTAAATTCACAGAGCTCCTAAAGACCAACATAAAACAACATTTAGTATAGATTAGGGCACCTATTGTTATGTCAAAATACCTTTCAGCCTACAAAATTCTAGAACAACCTATCAACATGCAATGACCCACATCTTCCATGATAATATACATAAAATAGTGTAAACCTATGTAGATGATCTCATTGCCAGACCTAAATGTTGTACAATACACCTCACCAATCTAGCTATCATTTTTTATCAACTAGTTACATATAAACTTAGACTTAACCAATATAAATGTGTATTTGGAGTAACATCTGGTAAACTTCTAGGGTTCTTCAAGGCATTGATATCTATCTAGCCAACAAAAATGCCATCATAAACATGCCTATTCCTCACTCCATTCCTGACATACATACTTACCTCAGAAAACTTAGTACAATTTGATGGTTTGTCCTAGAAATGGCTTACTGTATATACCCTATCGATTCTTTTATCAAAAGGGTAATGCTATAGAATGGAATGATTCATGCAAAAAATCTTTCAATAATATGAAGGAATCTTCGATCCATCCTCTTACTATTCAACCACCTTCAAATGATTACCCCTTACTTATATATACCTCCTCTATGCCCATATCAATTGTGGTAACACTTTCCCAATAATACTATACTGGTAGAGAGTATGCTATCAATAAAATTAATTGAGGAATCATGGATTATGAAAAAATTACAACAGAGTAGAATGTGATTGCCTTGCTATATATTTTATAACTAAAAAACATCATCATTATATGTTATATTGAACCACTTACGTTAATTTCCATTCTGATCTACTTCATTATTTCTTCTCCAGATCATTATTACATGGAGATAGAATTATCAAACATATGGTCATATTGATGGAATTCGATCTTCACATTATTACATAAAAACATGTCAAAGGCCAAGTCATATCGAGTTAGAATTATAACTAATTGGACCATATTTTCCACACCTTACCATCCTGAATGTAATGGTTAAGTTGAGGCTACTAAAAAAATTCTAGTTAAAATATTAAAAAAGACTATTCGATTAATTCATAATGATTGGCACATTTATTTATATCCTACACAATGGGATTATTATACTAGCATACATCCTTGAATACATAAAAAAAGCTTTTAAGTTATCATTCCCATTAAATTTTGATGTTAGTAATAACATGGTTGAATATGAATCTCTAAAATTAGGCATGAAAGCCACCATTGACTTAGATATCACATATTTACATGCCTTGGGTGACTCCCAACTTATCTGTGCCTAGGTTAGTGTTGATTATCAATGTAAAATAAAAAATTTAATCACATATCATCAAATGGATACTACACTTACCAAGGAATTTTCTTCGTTTAGCATTAAACCAATTCCAAGAGATCAAAATTCCATAACTAATTCTCTTTCTTCATCTCATTTTATTTCACCCTCATCAAGTACATAATGATTCCCAATTTCTTATCCAAATCATAAAATAACCTGCTTTTATAAAACTACATGATTTGATATTCTGTCACTTTAAAGTTATCCCTATTTGACAAAGCCTATGGTATAAAAACATAATTCAATTTATTGAATATGAAACTTACCCCCCAGACATCAAAATTTTAAGTATGTGTTTTGATAAAACACCCTTTATTACCATAATAAAGAATAAACCCTACTTCGTTGTGTAATGCAATAAGGGATACTTACTCTCTTAGAGCAAGCACATGGGGGAATTTGCATTGGTCACTATTGTGGACATGCAACATCCTTCAAGTGCTTGCATATGGGTTACTTTTGGCCTACTTTACAAAAATATGCTATTAATTTTACTTAAAAGTGTAAGCCTTGTCAACTCCATTATGATCTAATCCACTCACCAACAATTGAGTCCCATCTTTATGAATATTTCTTCATTGTATAATTATGGATGCATAATTACATGGAGCTTGTCTTCATGCTTTAGATTTTATTTATGAACACCATTTGGCTACTTTGCAATATAACTATTAATATAAGGATTACATTTCTAAACAACAGAGTAAAAAGGTCAAAGTTTAAACATTTAATGTTGGTGATTTCGTCCGCAAATTAGATTATACACATAATAAAGAATGAAAATATGCCCAAAAATGGTCGGGCCCTTCCTTAATCAAAGACATCATCAGTCCTAGTACCTATTATTTAAAAACTAATGAAGGTCATGTCTTCAAATAACCCGCTAATGCAAAAATTTTAAAGACATATTTTTCTTAATTATCTCCTTATTTTCATTATTCTATATATTGTAACTACTAGCACTTCTTATATGATTTTTTGAATGATCTCTCCTTTTTAGCCATTTATTCTATACATAAATCGTAGACCCCTTCTTCAATCTTTGGGTTTCTATTTATTAATTTCATTTAATTCATGAGTTGCATGTTAATACTGTAGATAGGACCCAATTTTCCTCATCAATATCTCTTATTTCATACATCCATTTTTAATGCTTTTTTTGGGTCATAAGTTTGTTATTTTACAACATTTTATGTTTACTCTCTTCTTTCTTTTGTGAGATAGATCCCATATACCATCTATAAATAGGGGGAGGGGAAATACCATATTCATACTTTTCACTTACTTAAGTTTATGTTTTATGAGTTACAGTGTAAGACCATTGATAGAACTAGGCTATCCTCATAAAATCTATATATTCCTTCAAACTTTTTTTTTAACTGAGTGTTATTTATAGAATGTTAAGAGATGGTTAAAAGTTTGTGATTCCATATTCTCAACCTCGATCTTGTTTATTTTGTGGATAAAACTTGCACAATAAATTATGTTAGAATATTTCCCTACACTTACATACATTCTTATGATATGAAATCATTTTTAATTATCACTGTATCCCTTTCACGTTGTCACATTTTTTGTAATTTGAGGTAATTTAAATTGTTTCATGTTCACTTCCCCTTGTCTCCCTTACTTCCATTACACTTTGGATAAAACAAGGTCAAATTCAAGATAGAAATTTTATTTAATATTATTAAAAAGGACTCTTGGGCACCATGCTCTTTAAGTCCTCTTTCATAATAACTAGATTTAATGTTTTCAAATGATAGTCATTTTTGACACCCATGTTTGGTTCTCTGAAAATGTACTGATGAGGAATATTAAAATCCATTAAAAATTTAAAAGAGAAATCATTTGAAACAAAAGAAAATGATTAAAAGGCAACATAAAATCCAAAAGCTAACATCAAAAAAAAAAAAACATGATTTATAATACATCTCCTATTCTTAATGAAAACTCAAACTCCATAGTTGGCCTCATTTTGGAGTTAAGATCCATTGGGTTGTAGTAAGTTAGTAGATTGGGATAGAGGACTTTAAAATAATCTACAACTCTACCTACTTTCTCATACAAGTACTCAATCTTGACAGTAGTCCGATAAATCTATAAGGGGCTCTAAGGAATGTGGAACATGTTGTGGGAAGGTAGGTCCATTTCACTTTTCATGTATATAGCCTTCATGGGATGATATTCATACTTTATTAGATAACCCAAGATTTTTGTGGTTAGGAGAAGTTCTTCAGCGTCCTTAAGGTCAAAAGTTATCTTATTTTGAAAAACTTAATTTTAGTGTATTGACTTCGATAAAGAGTTTATCTACCTTGATTTTTACTAAATTTCCCCAACCATCCATTTCACTTCTCTCCATTGATAGGTACGTTTCATTATAAATCTATTTTCCTACTTCTATATTCCCACTTATTCACATCTTACAACATGCTAACATCGCCTTGTTTTCATTTTATCTATCTTAAGGACAAAACAATATGATTCAGTGAATATGGATTATTTTATTTACACCATTGATTTACATTTTGTAGGTCTTCTAAAAGTTTATGTGTGGCAAGGTGGCAGTGGTCTTTAGGTGGTGTGTTTTTATTTTGTATTTTCATTCCCTTTCCAAAATACACTTGAAATACATATAGTAATTTGTCATTTAATTGTGATCAAACTTATGTAGTTGTAATTCCTTGTAAAGGGTATAAAAATGTAATAAATGAATAAACCATTTATATATTAATATTAATATGTACAATATATGAAACTGTATGAAATAATTATATATTATATAATAATATAATATAATCACTTGGCGCTGCTTCTTTTCTTTTTTCTTTTTTATGTTTTTAAGAAGCAAGGAGAAAGAGTGGTTGAACAAATATGAACATGTTGATCAGATTTATAAAATTATGAAAATAATTCACCTCATATCTCAAATCCCTGAGATCTATCAATAAGCAATGCTGAAGGAAACTTAAACACAAGCATGGAAAATGTGACAAAAATCATAAGGAGTGAATCCATAATCTTAGGCAATGGCTCCACATAAGTACATGACATCTTTCTCAGGATATATAGATCAAATAATTCATTGTGCCTACTCATGGTGTTACCATACAAAATATCGAAATAACAAAATATTTATAGGTGAGTTGCATCATGATGGCGAGGGGCAATGATAGGATATTTTAGGGGCTAGACTCAAAGACGTTAGAGGTGGTACACATGGAAAGTTTAGTGGCTTGTCAAGGTTTGACAAGGATGTCATGAGATATTATTTGATTGTAATAGGGTTCCATGTCCAATGTGTACTTCAAATCAATGCTACACTATTGTTGATTTGGAGATAAGACATCAAAGTGCAAGAGTCTATCTTTTAGCTTCCATTCATCCATGCTACCAATATATTAAAACCTTCAATAATAACATCCAACTTAGAATCAAATGGAAATAACATACATAGACCCCTAGAATAAATGGCATGGCTATACAAAACATGAAAATAGTGAAATATTTCATGTTGAGTTTTGCAGTGATGATGAGAGCAAAGCCAAGGAATTTGAGGTGATTTTTTACACTAAGGGGCATATAATGATATAATATTATATATTTTATAATAACGCAATATAATATTAGCATTGATGGACATGTTACCATTTGGAATATAAGAAACTTTATTTGTGGAAATGTACGGATAACATTTGTCTCATATGATTTACACTTACACATGTGACTACCTTGAATTTTAAATTGGTAGTCAAAGTAACATTACTCTAGAATGATACATGTAATTTATTTCAAAGCACAATGCTGATATCTTTGATTGGTTATTTTCTATTGTTAAGGGTGGACGAGGACATCATGAGAGTTGTTTTGATTGAAATAAGGGTCCATATCTCATATGCAATTTGAATCAATGATGCAATGTCGTTGATGTTGGGATAACACATTAAGGTCCCAAATTATATATTGTAGCTTCCATTCATTCATGATGCCAATATTGACCACCAATGCTAGCTTCAAGGCAACTTTTATATTTATATGAGCAATGGGGGAGATATTTAATGTCTTGCATTGGGAAAAGATGTTTCATGGAAGTGTCTCGGTGGTGCCATGTGTGGCCATACGTTGATATTGTCCATGGAAATAAAATCATAACTTAAATACATTTGATAGATTCAGAGATTTAGGTAATGTATTAATTCTATGATGTTAAACATTTGTTTTTGTAGTCTCAAATAAGGGGACATTTTTAAGATTAGATAAGGTGAAATTTTTAAAATCAGATTGTGTGACATTGTGAAGTGTTTATAATAGTCCATTAATTTGTACTTGTGTTATTTCTATGGTGATATTACCATGGTCTCCCATCTTACATAAATTATGGTGGGCAAGCTCTGGCAATGAGGTAAACAATACAGCCATCACCATTATTTCATTGAGAAAATCATGATACACACGTTGACGGCAATCTCTTTAAGGAAGATGTGACATTTTCATATTAATTGCAAGATGTTTAATGTTAACCTAGAAAGGGATGCATAGCACCGATGGTATTGTGTAGAATCTTGCATGATCCTACTATCGTAGTTAAATCCATATCAAATCATTAAAGAAGGGAAAGGACTAGTTAAATGCCATGTGATACCACCTCTTATTTAAATCCATATTTTCATATTATACCACCTCCTAGTTTAAAATATTGGATTTAAATAGTTTAAATATTTTAAAATTTAAATAGGTTGTTAGATTGGGAAATTTACATCGTGGGAAGTTGAATGGGGATGTTTTCGTGGACATTTGAATTTTTTATTATTTTTGGTACAACCCATCATTGTGATCAAAGGGACTAATTAATTTATATAAAACTACCAAAAAACAAAATTCAAATGAACATATTATTTTATCATTGGCTTAAAATTTTGTGAAGTAAGACATTAACCGAAATTAATATGGGTCACTAATATAAAACAAAAGGACATCAATATAAAATGAAGGGCCATGTTGAAAGATGCATGGCTCATTAATGTGAAATCCAATTCCATTTCCCAAATGGTTGGGTGGGCTTTACTCCATTAATGTGAGAAATTAATGCTAACATGTGCACCACCAACAAATGTCTCTCCTTACCTTTCTGCATACCTCCTTCCCATAAATGGCCATGGAACTTACCTAAAATTTCTCAACTATGTCATGTTTTGTAGAGGATTTTTCATTGATATAATAGAGGAATGAAACATTTCATGCAAGTGTGTTGAATGTAACTAAACCCAAAACTGTGTTTTTTTAATTTTCTGGTGGGTGTTATTGCTATTGTGTCTTCTATGTTCATATTTTATTTGCATTCTTTCACATTTGAGTAAAGGTTTAGTCCTATGTTAATGGAGGGATGAAACTTTATGTGTAGGTGTGTTTCCCATAACTGAACCTTCAATCATGTTATTTTTATTTTCATGTAGTTGTTATTGTTATTGTGCCTTCTATGTTCATCATTCTTTTTGTGTGCCTTCACATCTGAGTAAATGTTTAGTGGTATGTTAATGAAGTAAGTACATGTTTGGATGGAAATGGATTTGATATTGGGATGGGAAAATTAACAATTTCACCATCAAACATCGCTCCTTGCATTTTCACATACCTCCTTTCCCCAAATAGCCATGGAACCTACCTGAGAGTTCTAGAGCATGCAATGTTTCATAGAAGAATTTCCTTTATTAGAAAGGAAGAATGATTTTTTTACATGCCTTCACATGTGAGTAAACATTTACTTGTATGTTAATGGAGTGATTGAAACATTACAATATATGTGTCGCATCTAACAAAACCAAAAATTGTGTTCTTTTTTTATTTTCACGTGCTTGTTATTGTTATTTTTGCCTTCTATACTCATGATGGTTTTACCTGCCTTCACATATAATTCAAAGTGCCATGTTGGAAGACATGTGGCTCATTATTGTCAAATCCAATACAATTTTACAAGCTTTCCTCCATTAATGTGGTAAATTAATGTCGCCCTACATGCCACCAACAAACATCTCTCCCTACCTTTAATATCAGTAGAATAAAGTGATGAAACATTATGTGTAGGTGTGTTACCTGTAATTTAATTTTAATGGAAGTCCTAGAGGTTTTCTCAGTGCGTGTCATTGTGTGATTTATATATGGGTCATATTTCTATTTTTCTACATAACATGGGTTATGAGACTTAAATTTTATGGTATGTAGATGGAATTCATGTAGGTTTTCATTCACATATGACTAAACTTTATTGTTTTTATATCAAAATTTATTTTTTCATTTCCATTCTAGTAAATATTGACTCAAATGTTTCAAACCAAAATCTTATTTGAATTCTTGTTGCCATATTCCTGTCAATTAGTGTTGTTATGTTATTAATTCACATTTTAAAAATTACAAACATTAATTGCCAAATCTATTGTTTATAGATTACTAAATTTTTTATGATATGTTCCATGTTAATAGAGTAATTTTCATTTGTTATATGTTCTTAAGATATTTTTTTCTTTATTTCATAGTAGGCTCAACATTACTTCCTTATTATGTGTGTCTCTTTGCTATTACATGAAAATTTATTGAGCATCTCTATGAGATCATTATGTTGTGCATGTGACATTTGAGCATGTATATTATTTATGGAACTTGTCCTTATTGGTGTGAAACATTTAAACATGTGTATTATATACATCCCATTGGCCTTATCATATGGAAATATTGCATGCTATGCTTGAGTGCTTGTTGAGTTTGAATAATGATGCATTATGTTAGACTTGTTGATGTCTTGTTTATAATTCCATATGTATGTATTAACATTGAATAATTCCAAAAAACTGACTGAACTTTAGATGGATAAAAAACTACATGTTTTAAATACATAGTTGATCCACTTCCTCATTTTTCTATGTTCTCCCAAATATAAGGAAAAAATATGAAATAGAAAAGTCATTGCAATTAATAGACTGATAAACACCAGGGGATATCCCATGGCCAAAAATTGACATGTCATCTATAAATAAATATAATGAATGTTGTTTTATCTATGGAACATCCTATTTTATTTCCTAAAGGTGAAGCTACGATAAGAGACCTCACTTAAAAAAAAAATAGATGCATGAATATGCACTTCATTTGGTAGTTTATTATATTAAAATACTTAGCATCCATCCAATATTTATTTATTTTCTACTTTATTTGATGATGCATCATTATACCCAAGGAACAATAGTTGTTTTTTATAAAAAAAACAAATGATAATTTTATAACTGCTATAGTAAATCTTTCACAACATATCCATGCCATACATGATGATTAAATTGTTAAAGACTCAAATATATTTGCTTTGAATTTGGGTGAAGCAAGGTAATATTGGACAAAACATTATGTTGAGTAAACTAACATGATTGATCAATTAGGCTATCCTACATTTTTATTCATGTTTAAGAGTTGTTGAAACTAAATAACCTAATTTTCATAGTGCAATGCCTTCCAAACATTCTAAGAAAGATAGTATTATATTTTTTATTCTTAAAGCTAATATAAAAGTTTTTATTGTTATTTGTAAGGAGGCACCCTTGTACTCTAAATGTAGGGAAATCATGGTCAAAGATATTGACGATATATGTTTAAGAGTTGGAGATGAAGCGGGAAAATTTAATCTAATTGATAGGATTTGGTTAGTTGATGTTTCACAATGCTTGGGAATAGATCGATACTTCTGCAAGAGAATCAAAGTAACACTTGATTATGCTTACGAGTATGTTTATCTCCTCAATCTAGAGTGTTACAATTACATTTAGGCATGTGATTTAAACATTAAATACCTTGGTGCATATAATAACATTTTTTAACATGTTCCATTGTCAAATAATTTTATCATTATTAGGTATTGGAATCAAAATGTTATTGGTGATCTCAACACAACAGCTTTGGGATTTCAGACACTTCGGATGAATAAATATGATGTCTCGATAGGTGTTGATTTTTTTTTTAAATGATCTTTTTGGGAATGATTTTTTTAGAAATTTTTTTTGTAAATTAACCAAATATTCCATATGTGAGCAGACATATTTCAAAACTTCAAAGATGAAGATGGAAATTTAATTTGCTTTGAATTTGGTAACGAAGATGCAGAGATATCAAGTATGTTGAATTTATATAGAGCTTCCAAGATTAATTTTCCTAGATAAAATATCTTTGAAGACGTTGAAGTTTTTACGTCCACAAAACTTCAAAATGTTGTGAAGGAACATAAGGAGAGAAAAGGAGAAGAAACCCCACTCTTAATAGAGGAAAGTATTTTCCCATGCCTTAGCTTCTTGATTGTTGAATATTATTAGGTGTTATTAATATCTATATTCATGTGCTACTAATAATAAGATCATACCATCTACAGGGTGAGTATGATTTGAAATATCCATGGAGATGTAGTGTTCTTAGATGGGAGGCTAGGAAATATATTGAAATATTCAAACGACACAATAAAAATGATTTCTTTTTCAATGGAATTTTAAAGTAAGCTTAAAGTTTGTATTATTATTGGTATTTGAGATTTCCCTTATAAACAAATATTTAATACAAATTTTGTGTTAAAATTTACTATAATATATAAATTTTTGATGATAATTAACTTAAAACCAAAATTTAGTGTTGATAATCCCCTAAAAATTTTCATATTAATAATTTATTTCAGGATGCCCCATGTTTATTGCCAAAAGTTGTTGGATGTAGCAATATTGGATTTCAATATTTTACAATCTCAACACTAGATCGAATTGAAACTAGTATCCACGTGAATATTAACCATAATAAACATGTATCTATATTTAATTAAAATTTAGATGAAAATTAAATGAAAATTTGTTATGATAGATGGTGGAAAAATTTGAGCATAATTCAGTTGGATTTCTTCCGTCATCGCCATGTAGAATTTTATTTTTGGTGGGTTTGTGCACTGTATGAGCCCAAGTTCATAGTAAGTAGACATGGTTTTACTAAATATGTTACCTGTCTATGACTTCTTTATGACATTTATGATACCTATGGAACCCTTGATGAGCTGACAATGTTTACCACATCATTGATAATGTAATCAATTATATATGTTATTCTTTATTTATATTGATTCTTTGATTGATTTTCTACCTAATTATTTGTTTTGATTCTAGATGGGACATGTCTATCATGGAAAACCTTCCACATTATATGAAAACTAGTTTCAAATTTGTATACCACATACACAAGGAAATTTCTAGTGAAGCTAAAAATAAACATGGTCTCTTTGTTCATAAATACATTCAAGATTGTGTAATCACTCTTATTTTTACTATGCATTATAATTTTATTAAAACCTACTAGTATATAATATTAATAATGTATATTTAATAAATTATTCATCTTTTATTAAAGATAATTTAAATATTATTTTTTCATGAGATATTATTAAATTATGTTAATTTAACATGTATTAGACCAAATTAGTATGCATGATAAAAAATGTCAATATATACTTTTATATGTATAAAAATAGTTTAAAATTATAAGTTATTGCATTTAATCATATTTTATCTTTAAATAAAGACTTCATATTTACTACATTTTATTTCATAGGAAATTTTTATTTATTATCTATTTAGTTATATCAAAATATTTATAGTTAACTTTTAATATTATTATTTATCATAGTGTGTAAAACTCTTGAGACAAGTGTGAGATTATAATCTTACATAGATTGCATTCTTATGTGGTACCTACAAGTTCGATATGTTAGTGTTTGCAATGATTTTTTAATATTACTATTAAATTTAACCTATAAACATTATTTTTATTTTTCATTGTTTTTAAAAAATTTTGGTATGTTTTTTTTGTAGTGGGAGAGGTACATTCTATCTTACTTTCAAGAAGCTAAATGGATAGTTTTTGATTGTACGCCAATGCTTGATCAATATTTAGAGAATGGAGTAAAAATTTCAGGGATTCGGGTCTTAATGATCCATTCATTGATATTAATGGACACTCTTTTATCTAAAAATATTTTGGAGCAAATTGATTTTCCATCATCAAAGATTCAAACTCTTATAGCATTGATTATGTTTTATTTGCATTAAACATATTATTTATGTAATATGTTATTATAGTGAAGGAAATTATGAAGTAATATATCTTCAAAAATTTTGAAGGATGAGAGAGCCTGTGGAGAGCTAGCTTCAAGCATATAATGTTATATGAAAGATAACCCCGGTTCTACAATAGAAGATGCTTTAAAGTATATCACATCTCGTGTTGATAGTTGTCTACAAGAGTTGAATAGGGAGTTTCTTAAATCCTATGATATGCCAACTTGTTGCAAGAACTTATATTTCAATGCTGGCATGAGGGATATATTTTTCTTTTTCAAGGATATTGATGGTATAAGTGTTTCTCATAATGAAGGGATAAAGGATGCCATAATGAAAGTTATAATGGAACCAATAATACCATAGATTTAGAAAATAGATTAGGAGATTAATTTATGAATTAACATCCTAAATATTATACTTGAGTGGCATAATAGCTTCAAACTATTGATTAGGAAATTAGTTTATGAAGTGATATATTGATCTCATATTTGAGATCTAATTGTTGGTGCACATTTTCCTATGTAAGCTTATTATTTGTTATTATGAACTTAATGGATTTGGTTTAGGTTATTAAAATATACTCTTTGTCCTAAACAATATTTTTTTATATAAGTTATAATTGTAAACTATAATGAGTATTTGAGTCATCTCAAAATATATTAGAATTCTCAAAACTTAATGTATTAAATTCAAAAGATTTTTATTATTGATATTTTTATTTTATTTGTTTTCTACTATAAATTTTTGGTACCATTCATTTTATATAAAAAAGTCAATTATTTATTTTAGTCTTGTATAATATCTATTTATTTTAAAATGGAGCCATAGTTAAATAAGGTTAATGTAGTGGCATTTCCCTATCGATAAGTTGGAAACATATTGGAATTGTAGAAGAACTATTGAAATATACATAATGATTGTTTTGATAAAATTTCTTGAAGAAATATAATATGAATTTCAACAATTACAGTTTTTTGGTGTAGATCCAAACTACATAAATTTTGGTATAATGTGGAAGCATAATGTAAGCACACAAACTATTTAAAAAAATATATAAATAAACCCAAATTATCATTTTTAAGAGTTTAAGTAAGTTATAATGGGAAACTTATGGATTTTTAATTAATTTTATTTCATATTTATACAAAGATTATGAAAATATCCATAAAAGGCTTCACATGATTATGTTATACAAAGATAGTCATTATGATATAAGCATGCACAGTCAAAAATGTACTGAAATATAACTCAACATGTAACAAACAATGTACTAAAATATTAAATTTAGGTGAATTAAAAATCAAAACTTTCTCTATCTCTCTAAACATATGGAAATGTTTGATACATACAAAAATAATCTATAATATAAATTAGCTAAAAATCTCTTCCATAGAACTCCTTCATATATAAATATGCAACTAGTACATGAGTTTAACTAAAGGAATGAACTAGATATAGACAAAATAGATGGGACTTACGAATAACTTCTCATTGATATTGATTAAGAGAGAAGAGTTGATCCTTTCCACGTAAAACTTCTATGTATTGATGCTCTAGAGTCCCTGAGGCTCCTCCTCTACTCTTTCTCTTATTGATCTTCCTAAATATTGATCTTTGAGAGTGATATGGATCTCCTCTCAAACACTCTCGCTGATCTTCTCAAGAAAATCCACTCTAATAACATATTATAAATGACAACAGAGCCCATGGATCTTCATCCTAGACACCATCAATATAAAGTATTCAGAGAAGAGAGAGACTCACCAATAAAGACATTGTATTAATACATATAATATACAATGTATTTGTGAAACCAATAAATGTTGAATTAGAATATAACTCTCTAAAAGACTACAATCTCATCTAGTTCAAGAGATGGATCTAAGCTCCATTACTTTCCAGATGAACACAAATAGTTCTTATATAGGAAAATTAAGATGTGAGTGAGAGATTATTATTAGTGGAGTGAAATGGGAGATTATTTTCCAAGTTTAACCTAACCCTTATAAAAAATGTGAGGATAAATCCCACATTAATTGTGCATTTAATAATTATACGGACATAATAATTCACATCTTGGTAAGACATCTACCTAAAGTGGACTTACGTCAAGTGTAAATATGACACACTCTAACACCTAATTTGCTCAAGAAAAATCAACATTTTAGATAGATTGTGTCACCATATTTCAAATAATTCATTATTAATCCCATAATAATACATACAACAATCAGATAATCAAGGTTTATTATAGGTGCTTGATCATACCAATATTGTATAGGAACACTCAAAAACTACTTTTCAATTTAATACATATACATTAGGTGAGCATACGTATGTTTCATGGGCCAGTCAATATGGTAAATATAAAAGAGCCATCTATAAACACAAATCAATCGTAAGGTTATACCTAGAAACACATTGGCAAGTCCCTACAAATATAAGAAATCCATTAACACTCTTTTGAGGCTTTATGACAAAGGATATCAAAAAAGTTAAGGTCATGTACACCAATGTTTTGAATGATACTCAACAATGGTGTCCAATTTTGGTTAAAATGCACCTTAAACCCTAAATCATAAGCCTTAAACCTTAAATCAATTATTAACATTCTTTAGAGTCAAAATTAGGATAATAAGGCTTGATTTATCCCAAATCACATGACTAATTGCCCCAATTGGCTAATTACCTTTATATGTGATGACATTGGGGCTAATTGATCCTAAAATCACATTGTATAGTCACAAATATGTTCAACAAGTTCAAATTATCCCTAATTACCTTTATGGTTCAACCCTATACACTAAAACATAAATATAATACCCTATACCGTAATCACTAAACCCTAAACTCTTAATCATAAACCTTATCACGTCATCCATCCTTATCCCACAACCAAGGGAAAGTCTAATCCAAATCCTTATCCAAGTCCTAAACCTAATCATCATCGTTAGTCTATCCAAGTCTATACTAAGTCCACAATCACATCCTGATCATCCTAGTTCAACCCATCCCCCAATTACTCATCCCATCATTAGATATGACATCGTGACATTGCATGTAGATACTTGTGTGTGTGTGCTACTTGTTTATTTTATTCATTTTGTTTTCATGCATTTCATCATGTATATATCTTGTTTTTATTATGCTTTATGAACAAGGATGTCATGAGGTCATGCAAGTCTATAATAATGCTTATAATTTCCCTTGATGATCTAAAGTTTGCCATTTGCCCATGCACTTTAGCATAATGTCCTCTTGGTCATAGTTATATCATAGAGCATACTTCTAAGTGTTAGATTTATCATATTTCTTAGAATATAATGATCCTTATGAAAGTTGCGATGGCTTGATCATCCACACCCTCATCATTCATATAATCATCTCATCATCCCTTTTCCTCATCACTAATATACTCCTCTTGACCCATCTAACTAACATACAATCTTCTAATCTTCATCTCATAATCTACATCATTATCCTATAATCACTAAAATCACCCTTTAATCACTAATCCTCATCCTCATCATCATCATCATCATCATCATCATCATCATCATCATCATCATCATCATCATCATCTTCTAGTCATAACTACATCACTGAGGTCTTTTCAGACTATGTAGATAACACTTGGCCATGTTTTAGTAGCTCAACCACTATCCTATAATCCATACTCATCTCCTAGTCTTTTATTTTCTATATCACGTCCTTTGTTTTCTCTTATCCTCTTCATTATATTGATCTATTTACCTTTGAGATACACCCATCATCAATATTATCAAATCATCATCTTAGCTTAGCCTATATCTCTCCCTTACATGCATCATTGTCTGAGATACATTTAAAGCTTGAGGCCTTTTAATCCTATAATTATCATGTTATAATTTATTCTTCCTGAGAATGTGTTGACAATTGTGAAACCCATCATCATAGATCCTTATGCATGTGTCTTTACTAGGGGCATCTTCAATTTATAGGTCACTGCTCAGGTCGATCGTCTTCTTCATCTTCTATCTCACACTTGGCATCCCATCCCCTCATCTATCCATTTAATCCCACCCCTCATTTTTTATTTTGAGTGGCCATCCATCTCATTCTTACCTGCATGTCCCATTAAGCGAGCATCATATCCCCTAACATCACATCCACTAACATTCATCCATGACATGGTTTTTCTTTGAATGACCATTACTCCTTCCACTTAAATCACTCACAATGCCCTTTAAAAGAGGTTCAAAATGTATGCTTATAAATTTTCTCACTTATATTATAGTCACTAATATTCCTATTAGTTGACACTAATTCCACTTAATCTAATTTATCCTACTAATTTATTTACTTTTTAGTCATTTGTCTAATGTCCCCTTATTCATATTTTATCATTATATTAACCTTATTTATCCCCACCAAATAATTAATTTATCCTAAATCCTCATTATCCTAATCTAACCCCACTTACTTATTATTTGGGAATTTAAAATTTGTAATGTCCTACCTACTAGCCTATGCCTAGGCTCTCCTACACCCATAGTCCCTAATCACCCACCTAATCCCTATCTAATCCCCTATTTAAGCCTAATTAATCCATAATAAGATTATATTATTTGAGGATTATAGAATCCTCTCTATTATAACCCTGTGTCTCTATAAACCTCTAAATCTATAGGCTTTTAAGGAATTTTAAATTCCTTGGATAATTCTTATCCATTGATTTCTTCAACGTAACTTCAAATCTCCACCATAGATTCTTCCCTCTTTCTATTTAAACAGATCCTCTACTCCATGAAAGGCCAATATAAGCTATCTAACTTCTCCATGTCAATTTAGTTATTGAATGCTTCATAAAAAATCCTTATCATGCCTTCATAATGTCACAAATATGAGTCAAGGTATATCAATCTAATCTGAATCTCTTTTTACTTTGCATTCTGTTTGATCATGGTGTAAGAAATTCAGCTTTAAGATCATAGTGTTGGTTTTGAATTATATCCATCCATTGTTATTTTGGTTCTAATGGCTCTATCACTTTACCCAAAAGTTGGATATTTGAGTGTTTAAATTATGTAATTTAATCCATAGAGCTCAAATTTTAACTACATTGATGCTTTTAGCATATAATAGAGCTAATCACAAGTAAAATAAACATAAATTATTGGTTAGATGTGTAAGGGTCACAATACAACTTACATTACCATAATAACACATTTTTCCCTTGAATTAGAGATAAATGAGTAATCACAAACAAATGTGCCTAAAATTAGTTATATTTACCTTGGTTGCAACTGGATATGTTATTTTATGTCTCTTTTTGCCAAGAAGGGATCTAATTTCAAGTAAAATTGGATTAAATGGGTGGTGAGGTGTGCATGGGTTACCAATATGACCTATACTTTCCCATGCATACCACTTTGACATGAATTCAATTTCGATTAGAGCAACCACCCACACATGTTTCTATTACATGTTGTTCATATGTTTTCCATTGTATTGACAATGTTAGTAAATAGGATTTCTATTGAATTGTCACAAATAATATCCATGAATTTTTGTTTTTGAAAAAAGTTTAAAATTTGTGAAGGGTGAATGTTTGTTAGGCTACTTAATTTGTGAAAAATTTGTGACCATTGTGTTTGTTGACACTTTTTATGTTTGTGAAGATTGTGCTACATTAATTTTCTTACATTGCGTTTCTTAACATAATATATGTTTTTGAAGTCTATAAGGCTCGTACAATTATTATTTTTCAAACTTTGTGAAGTTTGTAAATCTCAATTTTAATTGCTTCTATTGTTTACATGTTTTTTTCATGTTTATTATCTATGGGTGATGATGACAAAATTATGTTTCGCAGTTGACTATGGAGAAAAACAATGGATAACTCAGTTTTAGGTGAAATTATTTAAAATTTCATTAACCTTATGTTAATAGAATAATGAAAAATTACATAGAAGTGTGTTGCCTATTAATAAATGTACAACCACATTACTTTTATTTGTGTGCCTATTATTTTTATTATGCCTTCATTACCTTTGTTGAAAGATGTTTGATGGAGGGATGAAATGTTACCCAATTATGAGCCCACATCATACGCATGTTTTCATTCACATCTTTCTCCAAATTTGATGGTATTTTAAGAGAATCCCTATATGTTTTCTGAATCCATTTCACTATGTGATTCATTTCTATATTGTATTCTATATCCCTGAATGACATGGGTTGGAAGACACAACATTCACTGCTATATGGATGTAATCCTGAAAGGTATTCATGCACATACCATAAACTCTTATTCTCACATGTACCTTTCAATTAATGTTGCTATGTTTTCATGCCCAATTCTTAACCCAAATAATTTGCATGTTTTCATTCACATGATCTTGTCAATTAATGTTGTTGTGGTTATTCATTCACATTTTATATGCTATTGTTGATAAAATCACTCAACATTTTTTCCTGTGTGGATGGAGACCCTAGAATTTCTTGGTATGTTATTTTTAATTAATATGGATCATTTATATGAAATGATATGCCATGTTGAAATATGAGTGTGTATACAAGATGCAACACTTACTGGTATGTGGATGGAAGCCATTAGGGTTTTCATTCACATACAAGTAAATGTTTATGTGGTTTCATCTAAAATTATAATTTGATTAACATACTAATAAATGTTTTTGTCTATTTGTAGAGAATACAAATTTCATTAACACACCAGTAAATGTTTATGTGATTCAGTCTTAAATAAGAATTTCATTAACATACCAATAAATGTTTCTATGTTATTATTATGTTTCTATTACATGTTGTTCATTTATTTTCCATTATATTAATAATGTTGTTGAATAGGCTTTTCATTAAATTATCACAAATAATATCCATGCATTTTGTTTTGGACATAAGTTGAAATGCTGTGAAGGGTGAATGTTTGTTGGGCTACTCAATTTGTAAAAAATTCATGTACATTGTGTTTCTTGACACTTGTTATGCTTTTAAAGATTGTGCTACATTTATTTTTTTTACATTGTGTTTTTTAACACAATATATGTTTTTGATGTTTACAAAGCTTAATTTTTCAAAGTTTACAAAGCTTAATTTTTATTAATTCTATTGTTTACATGTGTTGTTCATGTTTATTATCTATGGGTGATTATGAGAAATTTATGTTTTGTAATTGATAATGGAGAAGAAAAATGGATAACTTGATTTTACGTGAAATTATTTAAAATTTAATAAATCTTATGATCCATTTGTAGACTTAATGGTAGATAATAAGTAAAATTAATTACAATAATTATCTAAGTAAACATCTCTAGTTTGACTACATTTATTATTAACATTCTTTACTTATATAATAGGTTAAATACATTTAATTTCATTATTTTATGGTAAAACAAAACTTAAACCATCCAAGGTGGGAAAATTGAGTTGTGCCCTTCATTCCTTGTATTGAAAGACAGGGGAGTTGTTGTTGGTCATTCAAAAACTATGTTCTTAGTGGGTTTTATATGATGTTAATAGAAAGAGGAGTTCTACCACTTGAACTAATTAGTGATAAAATGTTTATCATATCATTTAATATCTGATGTTTTTCAGGTAGAGGGTTAAATTCCATGTAATAACTCCTTCACCTCTACAATTCTCTTTTGGCCTTCTTTAATACCTTGTCTCTTTTCTCTTGCTCTCTCTTTTTCTCCTTTTCTTTCCTTTCTTTTATCTTCTCTTACTCCTTCATATGTCTATTTCTTGAATTTTCAAGTTTTTGATTTTCCCTTATTTCCCTCTCGACTTGCCTTAAGGCTTTCCTTTCATCGGCTTCTTGTTTATTCATTGCCTTTAATTCTTCATTTTATTTCTTGGGTCTCATGTTCTATAAAAATTTGGTGATACTCATCTAATATGAGAAGTTATGATTATCATCTCACATTGAGTGCAATTTTCCTGATTTGTTTGCAATCCAAGTTCCACTAGAAATTCTAGAAATGCCAATATTGGAGTTAGATGCTCATTAGCATCTATTTGCTTGTATTTATTGATTTCTATAATTTTCTTGTTATTATCTAGTTCAACGATTTCATCATCTACATGTTATTGTCCATTTAGTGTACAATAATGAACTATTTTTGGTGGAATAAAAGGTAATAATGATGACATTGACATAGTGACATCATCTTTAATAATTTCACAATTCAGGCCTAGATTTGCTATTACCTCCCTTTGTCAATCCAGTGGGATTACTTGCATAGTCAAACTTAAACTGTCTTGGTTGAAACTAAAGGATACATCTATTTCATTACAATGGACATTCAAAGCCTCTTCACTATTAACATCTATAACATTTTTATGAGAATTTTCATGTTCAACACTTTTAGCATTGGCACCATTTCTTGCATTTACTATTTCACCTTCTTCACCTCAAAAAATATTGCTTTCCTTCATTTTATCCATCTTATCCATTGCAACTTCAATGTCTTGCTTATTCAAGCCTATCAACCTCATAATATTTTATGCAACACTTAACTCATCCTCATCGACATTGAATGCTATACTCAGATTCATATCATTAGCTAGTGCCTGTAGGTCAAGGGGCCATATACCTATCTATTGAAATCTAGATTTGATATTCTTTAGAGTTAGTGCCATTCTCATAATTGTGGTACCCAAAGTGGCCAATTATTATCTCTTTATATTTCAACCACAGAGTGTATTCATCCATGTCATTCTATCATTATTGAAGTAGGATTTGAAAGGACCAAAGACACTTACATACAGTGGCTATAATTTATGGCTAGTATGTGCAGGTAATGTAAGGAGATCTATCCCGAAATCTCTAGCCTCTTTAATCATTGAAAGAGTGAAATGGCTATTATGATTATAAAAAAATGATAATATGTCTATTACTAGGAAAAAATCCTCCAGGTACAGATCTAAAAAAATGATGTAGCTAATTCATGAGTAGTTATTTCATCATCCAAACATGGGCTTTGGTGGCCATGCATGCACCCGGTTCACATATATCAATGAAATTCTGAAATTGCCTCTTTTATTTGAAGATATGGACCCTTTGGATGCTATACCCAACTACATTCAAACATGACAAAATATTTATCCATTCTCTGCTCTTTGATACTATCTATGCCACACTCCTTGCCCCTTTCTTAGCGATGACTCACATGTCACAATTACTTATATCTTGCACCCTTGTCTCATCATAATTTCAGATTTTGTATGTCCCATAATTTAATTCAGCATATAATGTTTTCAAGTTCTCATAGAAATTTCACACAATGGAAGGCGTTGGCATGAAAACCTTATCTCTATCCAGTTCTTCTGCTATTCTCACAGACAAATTAGGGTGCCTATTTTTGAATTCTTTCCACCATGACTTAACATGGACACCATCACTGAAAGTGTTGGGCTTACTTTCACATGTGTGGGTAATGTGTGACTACAAATGTGATATGTTCAAATCATTCCCCATGTCAGTTATGTCCTTTCACCATTTCACTATATCACTTGCTTCTACTATTCATAGAATAGTGGGTGTGCCCTTCTTGTTCATATATGTGATTCCTTTCAACCAATTCAATAAAGTACTTATTTTGATGCCCCACTTACCCACTACTACATGTATGGAGTAACTATTATGGACCACATCTCTCATTACACTTTCCATATCTTCCATTGTCTACTCCAACTATAATTACACGTGAACATTGGTACTAACATCTATGTTATCTTCCTTCTCTACATGGTTGGTTAGGGTCATATGGTCCATTTTAAAGTGGGTTGAAAAAATTTGTTAACATATTTATAAACGTATTTAATAATTCTAAATCTCTATTCTTCATAGTTCCACATGGCCATTTTTAGATAAAATGCATCCTCTTCTTCACATTCCTCAAGCTAAAAAACAATCAATAAATTATATAAGTTATTGACAATATAATGAAAAACATAAGAACAAAAACTATGGTAAATAATGTTTGCATATTTGAAAATTGAAATGAATAACACAACTAGAAGAAATCATAGAAACATATGAAAAGAATAATAATATGAGTTAACAGAAGGATTTTGTTTCATACATTTGAATAGACATTTACTAGTATGTTAATGACATTCTTAATTTTGATAGAAAGATAAACATTTAATAGTATGTGAATGGAAACCTATGTGGCTTATATGGACATACAATTAATGTTAATTGTTATGAACATTTTTAATTTTGATATAAAGACAACCATTTACTGATATGCAAATGGAAACCTACATGGCTTCCATGAATATACAAGTAAATGTTAATTGTTGTGGACACACTCATCCTCAAACATGGCACATCATTTCATATTAATGACCGATAGTAATTTAAGCCACAACTAGAATAATGTGTTCATTTGAAAATTATTAGTGGTCATAATTTCAAGCCTAGTGGTTTAAGTTTGCCTCCTCGGGTGAGCTCACTAGATAGGCTAAGAGAGGTAGTAACAAACAATAAATTTAATTGACATGAACATATGAAAAACATAGCAACATACTGTTGTTCAATACTAGGAGAATTGAAATTCACCCCATAAATCAGATGTCTTTAATGATATCTACTATTATGGGGTGACATTCAATGCTTCATGTAGTGAAGCATCTTCAGGGCTTCCATAAACATTAGAATATTAATAACTTATAAAATTTGAATGAATTACACAAAAACATTAATTTATAAGTACATATAATAATAAAATATTTTGGTATGTGCATGAAAACCTCTAGGGATTACACCCACACAACAATGAGTGTTGCATCTTCTAACCCATGTCATACAAGGAAATAAAATATGACATATAAATGAAGCACATAGTGACATGAATTCAAAAAACATTTAGGGATTCCATTAAAATACAATAAAATTTGGAGAAATATGTGAATAAAAACATGTGGATGATGTGGGATCAAAATTGGGTAACATTTCATCCCTCCAATAAGCATCTTCCAACAAGGGCATTGAAGGCACAATGATAATAATAGGCATGAGAAAAGAAAAATAACACAACTATGGGTTCATTAATAGGCAACACTTCTATGGAACATTTCATCAATCCATTAACATATCATTAAATGTTTAGTTAGATATAAAGGCATGCTAAAAAGACAATGAACATAGAAGGCACAATAATAATAATTTTTAACCCTCCATTTTGCCGACTGAAACTCCTCTATGAAACATTGCAATGTTGAGAAATTTTGGGTAGGTTCCATGGACGTTTATGGTGAGGAGATCTATGAAAAAGGTAGGGAGAGATTTTTTTGGGTGTAATGTTCCATCACTCCATTAACATACTAGTAAACATTTAATTAGATTTGAAGGCATATAAAAAATATGCAAAAACAAAGAATGCTAAGAAAACTCAAGAATGTAAAAGGCACATTGTAGAAAAGAAGAACATATGAGGCACAAGAACTGTAACAACCATGTGAAAATATAAATTATGTGGAATGTTTGTCTGTAGCACATAATGTGGCATTAACTTGCCACAATAATGGAGAAAATCCTATCAAGCCATGTGGAAAACGATGGTGGCTTCCATAGTAATGACCCACACATCTACCATCCCAAGCTTAACCAAACATAAATATGTCGCTTAAATATAAATAATAGAACAGAGCAAATTGAAAACTTATGAATAATTAAGTGTTTATAATTATGAATTAATAACATGTGAACATGAATGCAACAAACATTTTCATTTGATAGAAAATAATTAAAATATTACTAGTGTGTCGGTCTACTAACTATAGACTTCTAACTTATAACGTGATCCTCTAAATATGTTGGTGCTTGAATGTTGACATGTGCTTTCAACTTAATTTGAATGTGACACTTTTTGAGAATAAAACTCTCTCTACAAACTAAAAATTGGCATTTCTATATATTTTTTTGATTTATAGAAGATGATTTGAATTTTGAATTATCTGTGAATGATGAGGCTTAGATGTGTATTTTCATTCAATTTTACTAGTGACACCAATAAATGGAGGTTGGTGGAGTCATGTTTTGGATCTAAAAGTCTAAATTTTAAATTTTATAGGATGTAACTAAAATTAAGTGGACCAGATATGACTTTTCTCTCATGTTCCTTACAATTAGAACTACAAAATTGAAATTGAGGGGCTCAATAAATTTATTGGGGTTGATGTTTTTCAAATGTTCACACCTTTAAAATATAATTAAAGGATGTAATTTTTTGAAAATTTTAGTTTAGCTTGGAATTGATATTTGTATTGTTGAATATATTATTTATATTGTTGAATATAATATTTGAATTGTTAAATATGATATTTAATTTGTTTAATATGATGTAAATTTTATTTTTAATTTTAGTGCACATTTATTGTAGAAGGGGACCAGTAATTGTAGACAAATATTTCTAATTTTAATATAAATTATTCAACAAATGAATGGTTCAACATGAAAATATTTAAGTGACTTTTACAATAGTGAAATGTCATGTCCCCTTTTTCATGGACATTGACAGTCTTGATGATTAGCCTATTATGCGACCTTCGTAGGCTAATAGGATGGATAGAGGGTCATATTGGAGCTTGGCTTGACTTTGATTCACAGAATTTCTACATTTGGTTTTCATTCAGGTTATTTCAGACATTGGGCATGAGCTCCTACTTTTTAGGGATATTTGATATGCAGCGGAGCTCCTTTATTTTGGTATGGTCATGTGCGGAATCACTCCCTGATTCACAAGCATCGATCGGTTTGGGGATCCGATATGTATTGAGGGAGATATTAATATTTGATTGATTTAATCAAATATTAATTATTTAGCCTACTTTTAATTAGAAACCCTAATTCTAAATTAAGAAACCCTAATTAGGGCAAGCATATCTTTTTGAGGGTATAAGGGTTTCTCATGGAGGCCATTATTGATTATGTATGCATAGATTATTGATTATTGAAAATTGAAGAAATTCTTCTGTGAAGACTGAGCCAAGGGTTCCAGGATTCTATTGCAGTGGAGAACGTCAACTCTTCATTGTGTGCGATTTAGAGGCTGTGAAATTTCAACTGATTTATTGCAAAATTGAGAGATAGCTTCATCTAGAAGTTATCACAGAGGTACAGATTTGAGAGATAGCTTCATCCAGAAGTTATCACAGAATTTCAAGGTTGAGAGATAACTTCACACAGAAGTTATTACAGATATTTCAGGTATTTATCTTTATTTAGTTTTTGATCCAATAAATTATACAGATAGAGATATTCTGTATTAGAATAGTATATCTTCAGATCAGGTGGTTCAGCAATCAGGGGTTAAGAATAGACAGGCTGGCAGCCGTACTAAGTCCGTACAGGTCCATACAGATCCACGTAGATACTGACACTGGCAGATAGAGATCCACAGTGACCGACATCGATCGTCTGAGGACCGACGTCGGCAGATAAGGACCTACAGAGACCGACGTCGGTAGTATATCGACCGACGCCGGTGACTGTGTGTTTGACACAGCAGGTCGAGACTTCCAGAATTGCAAGTTTATTCCCAATTTGCATAATTTCAGGGTTTTAAGACCATATCTATAATATTCTTTGGTTTGCATAAGAAAGGACATCTATTGTAATCAGCTGGATGAATGATAAGATTTGTGATTTGTTTATGCATGTTTGAATCTATTCTGCAAGTTGTATCTGTGATCAGAGCTTTTGACGTTTTATATTCCCTATTAGAAGGGGATATCACAGTGGTATCAGAGCATTTGTAGGAATAAAAAGATCCCCTAAGTAAGAGACATCATAGTGGTATCAGATCTTTGGTCTTTGGTATCATAGTTTTGTGTCTTTCATATATCTCTATTGGTAAGGGATATTACAGTTGGTATCAGAGCCAAATTCCTACCATCCTGTTGGATAGTTTGGGCAAATCAGAGCTAATGTCTTGCCATCCTGTTGGGTAGTTTGGGTAGATTGGATCAGCAAAGTATCATGATGCCTTCATATACTCAGAAATAGTGGGACAATGATATGAAGAAGCTGGAACATAGTTTGAAGCAGTTGGATGAAACCCAGAGGAGGATGAAGGAAATTCTTTCATATCCTACATCCAAAAACAAACCCGCAAGGTATAAGACAACAAATGATGAGTGGGACTTATTACCTCCTCATGTTCAAGAGAGGATGACTTTTGATCATTTTGTCAAGATGAGGAGAGAGCACTACAAATCACTTAGACGAGAGAGCAACATGTCCCATAATTATTATGATTATGAGATAGGATATAGTGAAGATGAGGATGAGTTAGATGCTTACACTCAGAGTGTACAGGTGGGCTCAGATGTTAGTGCACTGAGGGTTGATGATCTGTCAGTTATGACAGAGATTGTAGAAGAGTCCCAGGATCCTATTATTACAGATGACACTCAGGAGAATGCAGTGGACAGTTTTGAGGACTTAGTTTCACCAGTTGTTTCTCTCCGTATGGAAGAGTTATACAGTGATGCTACAGTTGTTGATACTCTGTCTGTTGATATGAGCTTTGGCGTTGATTTACAGAGTATGGATGATCATTTGTATATTGAGGTGGTTGGTGATGAGTACATTCCTACAGTTGTTGCTGAGGAACATGATGCTGATGCTGATACACATGTTTAAAATTTGGGAGTACCTGATTCTGATGAGTTCGAGATACCAGTGGAGTCGAGTCTCCAGTTTGATTATTCTCACATGGATGACAGTGTGGTACAGTTGGTTGTGCCACCTTTACAGAGAGATCAGTTGGGGTGTTTGGGGGAGTATGTTGATGCTTCCACATATAATTTTTACTGCACTGAACCATTCATGGAGTATTTGCTGGATAGTGCAGGTGTTCGTCTGGACTCACATAAGATGACAGAAGGTGTTCTTGTCTGAGGTTCTAGTGCTATTAGCAAATTGGGTGAGGAGATTTTATGAACCCTTTCTACTATGTTACCTTACAGGGATGTTGAGGTGATGTTTGTTGAGCCGAGATTGGAGCCATCCATTGAGTCCCAGTTTGGCAATAGTGAGCCAGTAGCAGAGTTTGGGGGTTCTTACCAGCATCATACGGTGAAGTATGCTCCTTATTTTTCTTTGCATTTAGAGATTAGTTTTGGTGTCAGTGACTCAAGGACCAATGATTGTCATATACACAGTCTAGTTGGGTGTGAGTATTAGTTAGATAGGGACTTCAATTTTGAAAGGGTTGATATTTTAGTTGGCTTGAGTCCCTCAGAGTGGTTTCTTCTACCGACACCTACTGTTGATCTTTAGATAGTTATTTGGGTGTCGAGTGCAGTTTTTCAATTGCTGATTTTGATACTGTTGATGCTGTTGATGTTGATGATTTATTCACATGGGTTGATTGGTGACATGATGGATGTTACACAACTTTTTCCTTGGGATCCAGGTGGATCGAGTAGTTCATTGTTTCGAGATTGCTTGGGGACAAGCAATTTCTAGAGGGGCAGATTGTCATGTCCCCTTTTTCATGGACATTGACAGTCTTGATGATTAACTTATTATGCGACCTTCATAGGCTAATAAGATGGATAGAGGGTCATATTGGAGCTTGGCTTCACTTTGATTAGCAGAATTTCTACATTTTGTTTTCATTCAGGTTATTTCAGAGATTGGGCATGAGCTCCTACTTTTTAGGGATATTTGATATGCAGCGGAGCTCCTTTATTTTGGTATGGTCATGTGCGGAATCGCTCCCTGATTCACCAGCTTCGATCGGTTTGGGGATCCGACATGTATTGAGGGAGATATTAATATTTGATTGATTTAATCAAATATTAATTATTTAGCCTACTTTTAATTAGAAACCCTAATTCTAAATTAAGAAACCCTAATTAGGGCAAGCATATCTTTTTGAGGGTATAAGGGTTTCTCATGGAGGACATTATTTATTATGTATGCATAGATTATTGATTATTGAAAATTGAAGAAATTCTTCTGTGAAGACTGAGCCAAGGGTTCCAGGATTCCATTGCAGTGGAGAACGTCAACTCTTCATTGTGTGCGATTTAGAGGCTGTGAAATATCAACTGATTTATTGCCAAATTGAGAGATAGCTTCATCTAGAAGTTATCACAGAGGTACAGATTTGAGAGATAGCTTCATCCAGAAGTTATCACAGAATTTCAGGGTTAAGAGATAACTTCACACAGAAGTTATTATAGATATTTCAGGTATTTATCTTTATTTAGTTTTTGATCCAATAAATTATACATATAGAGATATTCTGTATTAGAATAGTATATCTTCAGATCAGGTGGTTCAATAATCAGGGGTTAAGAACAGACAGGCTAGCAGCCGTACTAAGTCCGTATAGGTCCGTACAGATCCACGCAGATACTGACACCAGCAGACAGAGATCCCCAGTGATCGACATCGGCTGTCTGAGGACCGACGTCGGTAGATAAGGACCTACAGAGACCAACGTCGGTAGTATATCAACCGACGCCGGTGACTGTGTGTTTGACACAGCAGGCCGAGACTTCCAGAATTGCAAGTTTATTCCCAGTTTGCATAATTTCAGGGTTTTAAGACCATATCTGTAATATTCTTTGGTTTGCATAAGAAAGGACATCTATTGTAATCAGCTGGATGAATGATAAGATCTGTGATTTGTTTATGCATGTTTGAATCTATTCTGCAAGTTGTATCTGTGATCAGAGCTTTGGACATTTTATATTCCCTATTAGAAGGGGATATCACATGAAACAACCCATGGCACATAATCAAATATATATTAATATCTCATGACCAAGATAAGGGATCAAAACTACAATGATAACCATTGGACCCCCTTCTACTACTAGTCCCCTTCCCCTATTACCTATAGAATTATAAGGGTTTTACCTTAATTCTTGGTGTAATTTATATCAACTCATGATTTTTGTGTTTTTCCCATTTGCAAAACTAAATTATTGATGGGTTTTACCCCATAATGGTGAAGAAGCCCAAATCTCGAGAGTGCAGAGCAAAATATTTTGGTTAATCAAATTCATATATTAACTTTAAAGATTACATAAATAAACTTTGAGAAGCCTTACTACAACACGTAACGCAAATGTGGGACTAAAATCATAACTAACTAAAAATAAACTACACAAATGTGAGTAGTAACATTGATGAGGACTATAACTTTGATCTATGTTAGGGGAAGGGGACTACTAGTTGAGGTTGTCTAAGCTAGGCCTTCTTGTACAACATGGGAACAACCCCAGGCTGTGATTCACCTATAGTGCGATTAAACCTCCAGATTTGGCTGATTTCCTATTTGATGCTTATCTAAAACTAATGCTAAGCCAATGCTTCATAGGGAAAAGGGATAGAAAGGGGATAAGGGCTCCTAAGGAAGTTAACTAAGCAATGCACCAAATTTAAAAGGGAAACTCCCATAAGTTTGAAACCAAACTAGATATATAGAAGATAGTAATATCTTACACCACCTCAAGATCAAGCTAATTACATAAGTATTTCATAGAAGAGGTTCAGAGTAAAACACTAATCTAGACCTACGAGTAGCATTTAAAACCCCCTAAATAAGGTCAGAAAGGAGGATAATGGATGATGAAGATTCTCCTTCACACAATACCATCATGCACAACTCACCAAACTAGGTCTAAGGTAAGAGATAGGCAAAGAAAGTCTCATATTACATCAAGAGGTAATTATTACAAATTCTTGGTAGGGTCAAGCCTAATGAAGCTGAGCATGATTTGTAGTATCCCAAAGAGTTCCATGTCTCTTAGAAAGATAAAAAGTCTAAAATTTGATAAAAATTTTAAAGGAGAAGAGACCAAGATATATAGGAGAAGGGACTTAGAGAGAAATATATGAGAGCATGCCATCAAAAAAATAAACTTTGTCCTAGGTCATTAATTAAACCCAAGCTACCACATTTTTTCCTTAGATAATGAAAGACTTGTCACCTTTTTGATCAATGAGGACACTGCTCATTATTTTTTGAGTGAGGAAATACCTAAGGCTCTAGGGATGTAATAAATTCCCTTAGCTACAATTCCCAACACTAGACCTCTTCTTTGATCTTCTATGCATATTTCCACTTGGCTTCTACATAAGGACAAAACCCTCACATCTATAAACGTGATTGAGCTTTGATTATGTATACTTTGGGTGGATTTCTATCAAGAGCATGGCTCAACATGTTTCTTCATTGATTACATATATTTTCACCTTATTTTGAGAACTAGACTTGGGTTTACTATAGAGGACAACCAATCTAAGATTATCGTTTTTCCTATATTCCATGTAGATGGTACTCTACTCGATGCCTAGTCCCTTTTATAACAATTTACCACCCTTTTATCCTATATTAAGTCTAACAGACCTAATTTACATCTATGAAGCTTTGCTAGTAATGCTTGGTCTATATGGTTTATCCTAGTTCAACTCAGGTCAAGCTTGAGCTCAGTTCCATGTATTTTTTTCTAGCTTGGGTCAATTCATTTGCTTTACTTGAGTCAAACTAATCCATTTACCTTATTAAAACATATCTTAGCTTGGTATTTTGTTCATTAGCTATCAAAAATGACTCAGATCCATGACCCTTTGAATTTCATTCACTCTGTGAGATCTACCAGGTACAAACAAACACAAGCCCTCATATCTATCTTTCAAATGTCAACTCTATCCCCACTTACCCCACATGTAAAATATGTGTTTGATTTTAAGATCCATTTTTTAGCTTACAACCTCATGCACTTACACGATGTGTCAACCTCTTGAGCCCTCTAACTATTTGACCCATATCACACTATTAGATAAGGACATATGATCAAATGTGAACTTTGATCTTTTAGAACTCATTGTTTGAAAGCCAATGGCTAGTTCATGATCTTAAAATTTGCATCCTCACTCCCATCAAATGATGTTTACATGAATATCAAATGACATTTAAGTGATCATATTTGACGTTCATGTGATCATCAAATTTAAGCTAAAAAGAGTTTCTTTTTCTCAAACTTAAACGTAATGTTAGTATGAATGTCTTATGTTGTAGGCACAAATTTGAAGGCCTATAATTTGAAGCATAAAAGTCTCGGAGGAACTAATTTTTTAGGAGATGTTCTTGAGGCCAAAAATAATGAACCCATTTGATCTACTGGTGTTAGGAGCCTTCTAAGTGTGTCTAAAAAATAATCAATTTAACTAGTCCATTCATTCTTGCATGGCATCTTGATGACGGTCTAGTTTGTTTGGCTAAGTATTGGAAACTTAGTAAAATTTGAATATAGAGCCAAGATTGAACATGCATAACTTCTACCGTGCTTGGATGTATGGCCTAAGACTTAGTGCATAGAAACTAGGGACCAAGTTGAATAAAATCATATGATCATTTTATCTTTAAATTACCGCATGTGTGACATATGGCCTTATCAATATGCTCACTTGGCTCTATTTAAGATTCTTAAAAAATGGCTAAGTATGGAAACTTACCATATTTTGCTCAAGAGGCCAACTTTGGGTTTTTATATCTTTTGATGCACTTCAACAGATGACTATAAACTTGGTACATATGTTCTTTGGACTAATGTGAACACACCCATATGACAAATTCTTCTTGACTCATCTACACATGGAAATGATGGCATCAAAAATCTACCTACTCTAAATTTTTTCCACTAGACATAAGTGTCTAGATGAAGATAATGAAGAACGATTTGAATACCAGGAGCTTTTTAAGTCATTTAAAGCACTCTTGACACCCCATTTAGTCTTTGTAGCTCTTCACCTATCCTTGTAAATTGGAAAATTACACTTTAAGTGACTTTAAAGTATTTCAAAGTTTTATTGGTAAAGATGAGATCCTTGAACCACTCATTCCATCCAAAACTTTTGTTCATCTGCTCATCCATTAAAAACTTGGTCCATAATAGGCATAATCTTGGTATGTGGGCCAAAAATGGCTAATAAGAAGAAGAAAGTTAGGAATACGTACCTTTGAATACAAACTCACTGGGCCTTAATCTTTCCCTTGCCTACGGTTCTTTGCAAGAGGTTGTCATGGTATGTAAGCATGACAATGATAAATCAGCGCTAGCCTACACAACATATCAATGCATCCAAAAGACTTCTCCACAAGACAAGATGCATATCTATAAAAAAAGTATGAAATCCAAAGCTTATCCTCAAGTTGAATGGTGGATAAGTAGATGCACAATATATCTTACTTCTTCTCTTCTCTTAAAAATGGTGAAATGATTGTGTTTATATAGGTATATATAACCCTAAAACCTTTCAAAAGTTTTGATTGACAAGGTCGACCCGAATGACCTAGTATTAAAATTGATAAAAAAACTAACTAGATAATGAACTATGTCAGCCATAGCCAACTTAGTTCTTAGTAATATTTTATAAATAATAATAATACACAGTTGATGTGGTTGACATAGTCATGTAAACTTTTTAAAAAGGTTTTAGGTTAAGGAAAGGGATAATGAGGATGGAAAATGACTAGAGGCGGGTGAAAAATAGGAGGCAAAACATAGGGGAATGGTTTTTAAGAGACACATGTGTAGATATCAAGTAGAAAAAAGGGATAACAATTTTGCGAAGAGTTAATGGTTTTCCCACCCCTTTCTTGATGCACTCCTTAAGGTGTATACTTAGAGAGATTGAGACTCGATCGGTTCCTATAAGATAAAAGACATCAATAATTGATAAAGTTTGAAAATATTATGTGTATACAACAACCACATAGTTGAATGCATATTTTTGACAAAAATAAATAAATTAAACTTTATCCATGCTAAACACTATGAATTTTAAGAAAGTTTTTCTTAAAAATACTACTACAACATTGACTACACTCTTCTCTTTCTAAATATATATATTTTTATATTTTTATTACTTTTAAGGTAGCTTTCTTATCTTATTTATAAGTAAGTACTTTTATAATGCTATATGCCATAACTATACATGTTCATATTTGTTTATATATATTTTAATTCATTTATTCAAATTGGAAAAAAAATATGGTCATAAACTAGACCTAATTCTATACACATTCAAAAAAAATCTAATTTTTTATATATTTTGAGGTAGTTAGTGTGTGCACTGTCAGACATACATTTTTGATCTTAATTAAGAGTATACTGACTTATTAAATTAGTAAAAAATTAATTCATTGATTAATTTATAAAAATATAGGTTGCAAACTAGATGATATTACCTAGCTTTCTACCAAGGGATTTTAATAAAAATCAATTGATGATAAAAAAAAATGGTAGGGCACACAGATAACTATATAGTATGATTTTTATAAAAAATAATGCCACCTCTTTGAATTTATGATATTTTCCCTAATTATACTATGGTTCATTACCCATACTTCCTAGTGATGAAGATGTACTTAATTTACTTTAGGATTGAGAACCTTAGGTTTCACAAAAGCATCATAAAATTGGACACTTAACACAAAAAGCTTCTTGTTTTAATAATTTCATTTCTAGTGTGGATATTTCAACATATCCTATTTATTCTCTCCCTCATGCTCCATATAATTTTTAAGACAAAAATTCTATGTTCATTGAATAATCCACAAAAATAAAATATAGTATACCAACATGTCCCTGACCTATTACTATCTCTAAAGAACTCACTCTAACATAGCATGATAACCTTATCTTATTCTTTGAAAAGTAGCATAAATCATTTACTTATTCATATAAAGACATGTTAGGTATTATCCTAGCACCATTGTAAATAACATCATCACTTACACAAATTCCAAACCTATTAGAATAAAATAAAGAAACTTTCCACCTAAAATTTCTACCTTGTGTCATAAAGAAATCATTAAACATTTTGATTCAAAATTCTTCAAACCTATCAACTACTTGGAATAAATATCAAACATCATTCCCATTAATAAAAATGTCACTATCGTTATTCGTATTTACATTGATTTTTTTAATCATATCTTAGTTTGTCTAAAAGAGAACTTTCCCTTACCTTCAATAGATGCTATAGTTCATTCCACTACTGGATATGAAATTTTAACACTTATGGATAGTTTCTTAGGGTATAACTAAAGTCACATAGCTCCTAAAGACCAACATAAAATAACATTTAGTACAGAGTAGGGCACCTATTATTATGTCAAAATGCCTTTTGGCCTAAAAAATGCTAGAACAACCTATCAGCATGCAATGGCACACATCCTCCATGATATTATACACAAGAGAGAATAAACCTACATAGATGATCTCATTTCCAAATCTAAATTTTGTACAATGCACCTCACTAATTTAGCTATCATTTTTTAATGACTAATTACATATCAAGTTAGACTTAACCAGTACAAATGTGTATTTGGAGTAACATTTGGAAAAATTATAGGGTTCTTAGTCTCTCTTCTAGGCATTGATATCGATCTGGCCAAAATGAATGCCATCATCAACATGCCTATTCCTCACTCCATTCCCGACATACATACTTACCTTTGAAAAATTGGTACAATTTGATGGTTTATCCTTTAAATAGCTTACCATATATACTCTATCAATTCACTTATCAAAAGGGTAATGCTCTAGAATGGAAATATTCATGCCAAAAATCTTTTGATAATATGAAAGAATCTTTGATCCATCCTCCTACTATTCAACCACCTTCAAATGACTACCCATTAATTATATATACTTCCTCTACCCCCATATCAATTGGGGCAATGATTGCCTAGTAATATTATACTAGTAGAGAGTATGCTATCTATTACATTAATCAAGGACTCATGGATTATGAAAAAAATTATACCAAAGTAGAATGTGATTGCCTTGCTATATATTTTCCAGCTAAAAAGCATCATCATTATATGCTATATCAAACCACTTATGTCATTTTCATTCTAATCTACTTCATTATTTCTTCTCCAAATCATTACTACATGGAGATAGAAATGTCAAACATATGGTCATATTGATAGAATTCGATCTTCACATTATTACATAAAAATATGTCAAAGGAAAACTCATATCAAGTTAGCATCATAATTAATTCCATCAAATTTTCCACACCTTATCATCCTCAATGTAATGGTTAAGTTGAGGCTACTAACAAAATTATAAATAAAATATTAAAAAGGACTATTTGATTAATTTTTAATGATTGGCACATTCATTTATATCCCGTACCATGGGCTTATTATACTAGCATACATCCTTGAATACATAAAAAGACTTTTAAGTTAGCATTTCAATTAAATTTTAATGTTAGTAATAACATGGTTGAATATGAAGCTCTAAAATTAGGCATGAAAGCCACCATTGACTTAGATATCACATATTTAGATTCCTTGGGGGACTCACAACTTATCTGTCCCTAGGTTAGTGTTGATTATCAATGCAAAATAAAAAATTTAATCACATATCATCATATGGATACTACACTTACCAAAGAATTTACTTCTTTTAGCATTAAAACAATTTCAAGAGATCAAAATTCCATAACTAATTCTCTTTCTTCATCTCATTTTATTCCACCCTCATCAAGTACATAATGATTCCTAATTTCTTATCCAAATCAAAAAATAACCTATTTCTATAAAACTAAATGATTTGATATTCTATCACATTAAAGTTGTCCCTATTTGACAAATCCCATGGTATAAAAACATAATTCAATTTATTGAACATCAAACTTACCCTCCAAACACACATTCTCATGAAAAGACTTGAGTACATAAAAAAACTTTCAAGTATGTGTTTTGATAAAACACCTTTATTACCATAATATAGAAGAAACACTACTCTATTGTGTAATGCAATAAGGGATACTTACTCTCTTAGAGAAAGCACATGAGAGCATTTGCATTTTTCAATATAGTGGACATGTGACATCCTTCAAATTCTTGCATATGAGTTACTTTTGGCCTACTCTATATAAATATGCTATTAATTTTACTTAAAAGTGTAAGCCTTGTCAAGTCCATGATGATTTAATACACTCACCACCAATTGAGCTCCAAACAGTGGAGTCTCCTTGGTCATTCTCTATGTTAGGATTAGACCTTATTGGTAAATTACCTCAATCACAAGATGAACATGTATTTATTTTACTTCTACCAAATAATTTACCAAATGGGTAGAAATAATGCCTCTTGTTAATTTCAGAGGAACTATTTTTTCAAAATTTATCCTTAACCAAATAATCTATCATTTTAATGTTCTCCATACCATCATCTTTGATAATGGTGGAAATTTTAAAAACAAATATAGGAAACAATTATGTGCTAAATTTAAAATTTCCACCATATTTTCCACACCTTACCATCCTTAATGTAATGATTAAGTTGAGGCTAATAAAAAAATAAAAAATTAAAAATTAAAAAAAGACTATTTGATTAATTTTTAATGATTGGTATCTTCATTTATGTCCCACACCATGGGCTTATTATACTAGCATACATATTGCCACTGGGGAAACATCATTCTCACTTGTATATGGTTTTGAATTAGTATTACCATTAGAAGTTGAAGTCCCATCTTTATGAATATCTCTTCATTGTAAAATTATGGATGAATAATTACATGCAGCTTGTCTTCATGCTTTAGATTTTCTTTATGAACACCATTTGGCTATTTTGTAACATAACTACTAATACCAGGCTTACATTTCTAAACAACATAGTAAAAAGGTCAAAGTTTAAACATTTAATGTTGGTGATTTAGTCCTCAAATTAGATTATACACAAAATAAAGAATGAAAATATGCCCAAAAATTGTGGGGCCCTTTCTTAATCAAAGACATCCTTAGTCTTAGTACTTATCATCTACAAACTAATGAAGGTCATTTCTTAAAAGAACCCACTATTGCAAAAAATTTAAACACATGTATTTATTAAATATCTCCCTTATTTTCATTATTCTATATACTGTAACTACTAATACTTCTTATATGATTTTTCCAATGACCTCTCCTTTTCAGCCATTTATTTTATACACAAATCTTAGTCCCCTTCTTCACTCTTTGGGTTTCTATTTATTACCTTCATTTAACTCATGAGTTGCATTGTAATACTATAGATGGGACCCAATTTTCCTCATTAATATCTTTTATTTCATACATCCATTTTTAATGCTTTTTTTGTCATAAGTTTGTTATTTTACAACATTTTATGTTTACTCTCTTCTTTCTTTTATGAGATAGATCCCATCTCCCATCTATATATATATAGGGGGAGGGAAAATGCCATTTTCATACTTTTCACCTACTTAAGTTTATGTTTTATGAGTTACAGTGTAAGACCATTGATAGAACTACGTTGTCCTTATAACATCTATATATTCCTTCAAACCTTTTTGTTAACTGAGTGTTCTTTTTAGAATGTTAAGAAATGGTTAAAAGTTTGTGATTCCATATTCTCAATCTTGATCTTATTTATTTTGTGGATAAAACTTGCATAATAAATTATGTTAGCATGTTTCCCTACACTTACATACATTCTTATGATATGGAATCATATTTAATTATCATTGTATCCCTTTCACTTTGTCACATTTTTTGTAATTTGAGGTAATTTAAATTATTTCATGTTCATTTCCCCTTATCTCCCTTACTCCCATTCTAATTTTGACAAAACAAGGTCAAAGTCAAGATATAACTTTTATTTAATATGACTAAAAATGACTCTTGGACGCCATGCTCTTTACGTCCTCTTTCACAATAATCGGATTTAAAGTTTTCAAATGATAGTCATTTTTCAAACCCATGTTTGGTTCTCTGAATATATATGGAGGAGGAATATAAATATCTATTAAGAATTTAAAAGAAAAATCATTTGAAATAAAAGAAAATGATTAAAAGGCAACATAAAATCTAAAAGTTAACATCAAACAAAAAAACATGATTTATAGTACATCTCCTATTCTTAATGAAAAATCAAACTCTATAGCTGTCCTCATATTAGAGTCAAGGTCTATTGGGGTGTGATAATTTAGTAGATTCAAATAGGGGACTTTAAAATTATCTACAACTCTACCTACTTTCTCATGTAAGTACCCAATCTTGATAATAGACCGATAGATCTATAAGGGGCTCTGAGGAACGTGGAACGTGTTGTGGGAAGGTAGGTCCATTTTACTTTACATGCATATAACCTTCATGGGATGATATTCATACTTCATTAGATAACCCAAGATTTTTTTGGTTAGGAGATGTTGTTTATAATCCTTACGGTCAAAAGTTCTCTTATTTTGATAAACTCAATTTTAGTGTATGGACTTCGATAAAGATTTTCTCTACCTTGATTTTTACTACATTCCCCCCATCGCCCATTTCATTTCTTCCCATTGATAGGTAAGTTTCATTCTAAATCTATTTTCCCACTCCTATATTCCCTCTTCTTCATGCCTTACAACATTCTAACATCACCTTGTTTTTGTTTTATATATCTTAAGGAAAAAATAATATGAATGAGTGACTATGGATTGTTTTATTTACACCATTGCTTTACATTTTCTAGGTCTTCTACAAGTTTATGTGTGGCAAGGTGGAAATGGTATTTAGGGAGTGGGTTTTTATTTATATTTATTTATATTCCCTTTTCAAAATACACGTGAAATACATATATTATAATTTTTCATTTAATTGTGATCAACCTTATGTAGTTATAATTCCTTGTCAATGGTATAAAAATGTAATTAATGAATAAAACATTTATATTTTAATATTAATATATATTATATAATTATAATATATATTAACATGTACACTATATGAAACTGTATGATATAATTATATATTATATAATAATATAATATAATCACTTAGCGTTGCTTCTTTTATTTTTTATTTTTTCAAGAAGCAAGGAGAAAGAATGGTTGAATAAATATGAACACGTTGATTAGATTGATAAAAAATTTAAAATACTTCACCTCATATCCCAAATCCTTGAGATCTATCAATAAACAATGCTGAAGGAAACATAAACAAAAGCATGGAAAATGTGACAAAAATCATGGGGACTAAATCCATAATCATAGGCAATGAGTCTACATAAGTACATGCCTAATTTCCAAAGATATATGTCTCAAATAATTCATTATGCCTACTCATGGTGTTACCATACAAAAGATCAAAATGGTAAAATATTTCCAGGTGAGTTTCATCATAATGGTGAGGGGCAATGCTAGGGTATTTTAGGGGATGGACTCAAATACTTTAGGGGTGGTATACATACAAAGTTTAGTGGCTTGTCAAGGGTGGACAAGGACGTTGTGAGAGATGATTTAATTGTAGCAGGGCTCCATGTACAATGTGTAGTTCAAATCAATGCTACACTATCATTGATTTGGAGATAAGACATTAAAGTGTAAGAGTCTATCTTTTGAATTCCATTCATCTATGCTATCAATATATTAAACCTAAAACAATAACATCCAACTTAAAATCATATGGAAATGCCATACATAGACCCCAAGAATAAAGGGCATGGCTATACAAAACATGAATATAGTGAAATATTTCAAGTTGAGTTTTTCAATGATGATGAGGTCAATGACAAGGAATTTTAGGGGATATCATACACTAAGGGGCATATAATGATATAATATTATATATTTTATAATAATTCAATATAATACTAGCATTGATGGGTAGGTTAGCATTTGTAATACAAGAAACTTTATATATGGAAACATATGGATAACATTTGTCCCATATGATTTACGCTTACACATGTGACTACCTTAAAATTTAAATTGGCACGCTAATGGAACATTACTCTAGAATGATATATGTATGTTATTTCAAAGCACAATTGTGACATCTTTGATTGGATATTTTATATTGTTAAGGGTGGATGAGGACATCTTGAGAGTTGTTTTGATTGGAATAAGGTTCCATGTCTCATATGAAATTTGAATCAATGATGTAATGTCATTGATGTTTGGTTAACACATTGAGGTCTCAAATTTTATCTTATAGCTTCCATTCATTCATGATGCCAATATTGAACACCAGAGCTAGATTTAGGGTAACTCTTGGATTTATATGAACAATTGAAGAGATATTTTAATGTCTTGCATTAGGAAAGATGTTTTATGGAGGCGTCTCGATGGTGCCATGTGTGGTCATACGTCGATCTTGTCCAGGGAAATAAAATCACAACTTAAATATGTTTGATAGATTCAAATATTTAGGTAATGTATTAATTCTGTGATGTTAAACATTTATTTTTTTAGTCTCAAATAAGGGGATGTTTTTAAGACTAGATAAGGTTACATTTTTAAAATTAGATTATGTGACATTTTGAAGTGTTCATAACGGTCCATTAGTTTTTGCTTGTGATATTTCCGTGGTGAGATTACCATGGTCTCCCATATTACATAAATTATGGTGGGAAAGCTCTGGCAATGAGGTAAACAATATGACCATCATGATTATTTCATTAAGAAAATCATGATACACACGTTGATGGCAATCTCTTTCAAGAATCTATGCCATTTTTTTTGCTAACAGTCATATTAATTGTAACATGTTTATTGTTAAGATGGGAAGGGATATATAGCACGATCCTACTATCATATTTAAATCCCTATTAAAGCATTAAAGAAGGGAAAGAACCAATTAAACACCATGTGAATGGCATGAATATCATGTCGAGATAAATGATGAGTCTACAATATGATGAATTGAAGACACTGACTCTCCCAACACAACATAACTTCACGGTCCCATATCTTCATATTATACCACCTCCTAGTTTAAAAGATTAGATTTATATAGTTTAAATATTTTAAAATTTAAATAGGTTATTTTACTGAGAAATTTGCAATGTGGGAAGTTGTATGGGGATGTTTTCATGGACATTTTAATTTTTGATTGTTTTTGGTACAATCCATCATTACGATCAAAGGGACAAATTAATTTATATAAAATTACCAATAAATTTTTTCAAATGAACACATTATTTTATCATTGGATTAAAATTTTGTGAAGTAAGACATGAACCAAAATTAATATGGGTCACTAATAGAAAATGGAAGGTCATTAATATAAAATGAAGGGCCATGTTGAAAGAATTATGGCTCATTAATGTGAAATCCAATACCATTTCCCAAATAATTGGGTGGCATTTACTCCATTAATGTCACAAATTAATGCTAACATTCGCACCAACAACAAATGTCTCTCCTTATCTTCCTTCATACCTCCTTCCCATAAATGGTCATGGAACTTACCTAAAATTTCTCAACTATGTCATGTTTTGTAAAGGAGTTTTCATTGACAGAATATAGGTACGAAACATTTCATGCAGGTGTGTTGAATGTAACTAAACCCAAAACTTTGTTCTTTTTATTTTCTAGTGGGTGTTATTGTTATTGTGTCTTCTATGTTCATTTTTTAGTTGTGTGCTTTCACATTTGAGTAAACATTTAGTCCTATGTTAATGGATGGATGAAACTTTATGTGTAGGTGTGTTACCTATAACTGAACCTTCAATCATGTTCTTTTTATTTTCATGTGATTGTTATTGTTACTATGCATTCTATGTTCATCAATTTTTTTCTGTGCCTTTACATCAAAATAAATGTTTAGTGGTATGTTAATGAAGTAAATGCATATTTGGATGAAAATAGATCTGAAATTAGGATGGAAGACTTAACAATTTCACCATCAAACATCTCTCCCTACGTTATCACATACCTCCTCCCCCACAAACAACCATAGAACCTACCTAAAAGTTCTAGAGCATGCAATGTTTCATAGAAGAATTTCCATTGGTAGAAAGGAGGAATTCTTTTTGGTTATTGTAACTTGTATGTTCATGTATTCTTTTTCATGCCTTCACATGTGAGTAAACATTTACTTGTATGTTAATGGAGTGATTGAAACATTACACATAGATGTGTTGCATCTAACTAAACCAATAGTTGTTTTCTTTTTTTATTTTCACATGCTTGTTATTGTTATTTTTTCCTTTTATACTCATGATGTTTTTACATGCCTTCACATATAACTCAAAGTGCCATGTTGGAAGACATGTGGCTCATTATTGTCAAATCTAATGCAATTTTCCAAATGGTTTGCTAGGATTTACTCCATTAATGTGGTAAATTAATGTCACCCTACATGCCACCAACAAAAATCTCTCGCTACCTTTAACATCAATAGAATAAAGTGATGAAATATTATGTGCAGGTGTGTTACCTGTAATTTAATTTTAATGGAAGTCCTAGAGGTTTTCTTAGTGAATGTCACTGTGTGCTTTATATATGTGTCGCATTTCTATTTTCCTACACAATATGGGTTAGGAGACTTAAATTTTATGGTATGTAGATGGAATTCAAGTAGGTTTTCATTCACATATGAGTAAAAAAATTATTTTTATATCAAAATTTATATTTTCATTTCCATTCAAGTAAATATTGACTCAGTTGTATCAAACCAAAATCTTGTTTAAATTCTTGTTGCTATATTCCTCTTAATTAATGTTGTTATGTTATTAATTCACATTTTCAAAATTACAAACATTATTTTCCATATCTATTGTTCATAGATTACTAAAAATTTTATGCTATGTTCCATGTTAATAGAGTAATTTTCATTTTTTCTATGTTCTTATGATATTTTTTTATTTCTTTCATAGTAGGCTCAACATTACTTGATTATTATGTGTGTCGCTTTTCCATTACATGAAAATTTATTGAGCATCTCTATGAGATCATTATGTTGTGTGCGTGACATTTGAGCATGTCCATTACTTATAGCACTTTCCCTTATTGGTGTGCAATACTTGCTTATACAACATTTAAACATGTCTATTTTATGCATCCCATTGGCCTTATCATATGGAAATATTGCATGTTGTGTTAGAGTGATTGCTAAGTTTAAATAATGATGAATTTACATAATTGTATGCTCGAAATGTTTATGTCTTGTTTATAATTCCATATGTATGTATTAACATTGAATAATTCCAAAAACTAACTCAAATTTATATGGATCAAAAACTACATGTTTTAAATACATAGTCGATCCACTTCCTCATTTTCTATGTTCTTCCAAATATAAGAAAAAAAGATGAAATAGATAAGTCATTGCAATCAATAGACTGATAAACACCAGGTGATATCCTATGGCCAAAAATTGACATGTCTTCTATAAATAAATATAATGAATGTTGTTTTATCTATGGAACATCATATTTTATTTCCTAAAGGTGAAGCTATGATAATAGACCTCACTTAAAAAAAAATTAGATGCATGAATATGCACTTAGTTTAGCAATTTATTATATTAAAATATTTAGTATCCATCCAATATTTATTTATTTTCTACTTTATTTGATGATGCATCATTATACCCAAGGAATAACAGTTGGTTTTGTTAAAAACACCAAGGATAATTTTATAACTACTATAGTAAAACTTTGACAACATATCCATGCAATACCTAATGATAAACTTGTTAAAGACTCAAATATATTTGCTTCCAATTTGAGGGAAACAAGTTAATATTGAATAACACACTATGTTGAAAAAACTAACACGATTGATCAATTAAGATATCCTACATTTTTATTCATGTTTAAGTGTTGTTGAAACCAAATAACCTAATTTGCATAGTGCAATGCCTTCAAAACATCCTAATGATTCACATCATCCTTATTCTTGGAAAATGAGTTATTTTTAAATCTTCAATGAAAATCATGCATCCATTTATATACATCATAGATTTATATTATTTCATAGAGCATAAGACCACTGGTATATGTATGTAATAAACTACTTCATTTCATGTTTTGTTTTTCAAAAACTAGATTGTTCTATTCAACCTTATATAAATAAGTATTATTTTTAGGTATTTCATCATTTAATATTCATTCTTAAACATTGTAATACCTATGTGTCTCCAATATACTTTCCTTACTAAAATCCTATAAAAATGTGATGTCTTAAAAGTATTTTCTCACCCTTATTCGCCTCAATAGCCCCCATAATCCACTTAGCATAAAGAGTAGTTCTTTGTCTATAGATTTAAATAATTTCAATACATCTATTGCATCAAGTGGAAGAGATCAAATAGCCCAAAAAACCTTTTTGAAATCTATAAGATTAATTAGCATTAACTTTGAGAAAATATCTACATAAATTTTCTAACTTGTCATAGGATGCTTTTGATGGAGCCCCAAAAGAAGAGTAGTAGACATGAGTGGCTTCAATAGATTTGGTACGACCTTGAAATTTTATTGCTTAAAAAGAGATATTAAAATCTAAAAGGATTTTTCTCTCCAATATAATCACATATTACCATATATTTTTGTGACATATGTCAAATTCAAAGTGAATACTAATCAACTTTAACTTCTCCACCATTTTAATACATTTCCATTAAAATCCTTTAAAACAATCTAGAAATGGAATAATAATATGTCTATAGCATTGTTTTTTATCCCATTACAGACTAGATCTAGATGATTTGTATAAAATGTTAATGAAAAATAATGCTTATTTGAAAGAGGCCTCATGCTATACAATCATGAGGAATAAATACTTTAAAAAATTCCTTTCGATTAAATGAGTGGTGTGATCAGGAATGGAAATTCTCCTAATCAACCCTCATTTAGTTCTACATGTAAACCAATATCTAAACCATTCATCTACAAAAACATGTAATGTATGGGTCATAATGAAAGCTTTTTAGATAGATTATAGAATACAAAAGATGTTGGACATATGTCCATTGATTGTCAAACAAGATAAGTCCTCTTAGAAGAAAGTTTGAATAGAAAACATGAAAACCTTACCAAACCCTAATGATTTATGGATGGAGAGAATAAAATCCACTGAATACAATCATAATATTTTTCAAAATCATGTTTGAGGAAGATGGTCCCATTTTGAGAGGCATGGGCCCATTAAACTTCTTCCTAGATAATAATGATGTTATCCCGAATATAATGTTTATTGATAAATGTAGTTTTATATATACTAATGATAGCATGCAAGATATGTTAAAGGAAAAGAGCTAAATATTTAGTGATACTTTATAGGAGACATTGAAAAGGGTGATTGTCCTTGAACTGGTAAAGAATTATAGATTGCATGCATAAAAAATGAAATTAATTTTGCCTTTTGTATGTTGGCCTCTAAAGATATTTTGTGTAAAAATTCTTTGTAATCCTAAATCAAGTTAGGTCTAGATAAATACCATGTTGTTTTGTAAAATTCAAAACTAAAACCATCCACTCTTGGCACCTGATCATTAGCCATACATTTACCAATAGTACAAGTCTCATCCAGAAAAAATAAAGCCTTACAGAGGTTTTGAGTTGAAGGCCTTAATTTGAAAGTAACTACATTTAAATGTTATTACAAGTATCAAACTATCAGTACCATGTTTTCCTAGGCTTGGATCACCAATTTATAGTGGACTTGAAATGTTGAGTAAATAACTGGCACAATAAGAAGGAGACTATGTGTAGTTTGGATAGAATTTATTTCCTCTTTTAGCCTATTTAGATTCGATATATTTGAAAACTATTTAGAGGCATGGTTAGTAAGTTTGAGCCAATGTAATTAGGCTCAAATTCGATCACCTATGTTCATGTATCTTTCCAAAATTTGAAGGTTATGTTTAATATTACATATATTTTTTTTATGTCAAGTTAATTTTAACTTTAAAAAATCTAGTGTTATTAAAATTAAAAATTACATCCTTTATGACATAGGTTGCGCCTTTAGGGAAATTGCTACATATATTTATAGGATTTTTCTATTCTTATTTTAACAAAATATAACAACATCCATTGTCTTTGTAATAGTAGGGATCACTTTTCTTTATTTACTAAATAGAGGAGAGCTAAAACTACCAAAATGACCATAGGTGTTGGTAATTTTGGGTAGTCTATTGGACTACGATTCAAATCCCCACCAATTCCTAAATACTCTATCTGATGTATCTCAAATTAGGGACCACACCATTATTATAAATTCATTTATGGAGGTTACAAATACCATACTAAAGAGTCTAAGTTACGCTAAAAGGTATGTAATTTTTATTTTTGGCAAAATGGGGTTATATAAAATGAAAGTGTAAATTGATAAGCGTACCTCACATAAAATCTAGGATAATTTTTGTACACAATCTATTAAGTAATAATAATCTCATATTCATTTTAATAATCTTTCTAAGACATGTTTTTACTGACCAATACTCCCTAAGATTTTATAATTTTTTTTCCAGAGGGATAAATAAGATACTTATGAAGACAAGTTCCAATTGTGGCCACTTTTCCTTCTAAGGGTTAGAGTATGGTGTTTTTATTTGTTCTTATTCTTAATACAGTTCCTCCAAGTGTAAATATGTCAGCAACATGCATAAACATAAGCTAAAAGATAGACTCGAGACCTTAATTTATTATCCCCACCCCAATGACATTACAATGTTGATTCGAGCCACACATCCAATGTGAAGCTCTGATGAAATCAAGTCAACTATCATGATGTCCTCATCCACCCTTGACAATAGAAAATAACCAATCAAATATGTTACCACCATTCAAGCTACAGACTTATTTGTAGTGGATGTAATTCATGTAAATTAAATTAATGCCCCAAATCTAAGTTTGAGGTATGATATGGGACCTATGTTAAATGATATACCGTAAAATACCCTTTCATTACCCCTTGTCATGACCACCTAGTTCAACTTAAAATATTTCATCACTTTCATGTTCTATATGACTTTGCTCTTCCTCACCAATTTTCCATCACTCAAGCTCACTATGAAAAAAAATGCCTCCTCTTACACAACTCATTGCCACATCGTATGAAGGAACATATGTCCTCATTTTTTATCATCACCTCCAATAAAAATAAATGATTATTATTGGATAACACTTCTTGAACAAAAATTATGATGGGGTCAATGACGATGGGTTTCAAATTAGGTACAACTATCGATTTTGTGGCTTATGCTTTACAAAAACTTTGTTTTGCGAAAACATAATATTACATTTCTTCTAACATAACTTGCATGTTTGGGTCCACTAATGCACATAAACTAAGTATTATATAACAATAATATATATATTGAATATTTTCATATATATATAATATAATTATATTAATATTTAATAACTATATATATTGGTATAATATTATAATATATTTATTATATAGTATAATTATAAATATATAAATATTATATATAATAATATTATAAAAATATAAATATAAAATAGAATATAATTTATTTAACATATAATATTATAATATATTAATATAAATATGGTTATATTCTAACATTTTTAATCTATTAAGGTACCATGTATCATAGTAGACTCCAAAAATTTTATACATTTTAGTATATCATCTTAACCAATTATAACTAAGGTTTCAAGGTCTAACTCATTTTACATTTTATGATATAACTGATTTTATCACAAGATGTCATAAACTATATTTTTTAAACCGATGACCCAAACATAACCGTTGGAGTACCAATAACTGTGCATTAGATTATCAATACTTGAGTCTTACTTGTCAAGATGTGATTGGTTACTTTTAATCTTATAGAGTAAGGGTTGAACAAGTATTAGATATTACATGCACCACTATTGGTGCACTTTAATATTTATGCACATCAATATGTTCCATCAATAGAATACACAAGGACAAAAAATTTGTTCTACCATTAATAAGTGCACCATTATTGGAACCTTTTTCATATATATATATATAGACACATGCATAATTTGACTATAAATCTATTTCAATTTAAAATATTGCCGCCATCATGGTTGCCATTTTATATGAACCATCTCACATTTTATTATTAGATAATAATATAGATGTCACGAATAATAGTAAATAGTCATTGTTGTGGCCTCATCCCTTTGTAACAAACAAACTAAATACGATGGAATTAAAAGCCACATACAAAAAATGTATTGTGGAATATCCAGAGATGATGTAAAAAATAATATAATTTTATTTCTATTAATGGTAAAAGTAAGTTTTTTGGAAAAAGAGACCCTACCTTTTACAATATAAACTGCAAACATGATCTTCAAAACCAAATATAACAAAAATATTTCTAGAGAAGCAACCAACGAAATAATATCCTTTTGTTACATAGCAATAAGATGCTAACAAATATATTTTGGAGTAGATAATTATAATGTAATGTAGATGGATGAAACATTAAAACCGTCATTTATTTGAAACATAGGTTTGGATGTTTGAAATTAGCAAAAGGTTTGGTCAAGTATTGGATGAAAAGAAATGTGGATTTGGATGTTTGAAATTAAAAAAAGGAATTTGAAAGGAGTTAAAACTCTTAGGGAACTTATTACACTTACCTATAAATTTGAAAGCGAAAGATAATGAATTGAGTTAAATGTTGGTAGATGATATATAATACATTCTTCCTTGAAAACTTTTTGCATCGACCCATAAACTTTTTCATTTCACTGAAGTGCACCATCTTGAACTTAGTTAAATGATGGTAGGTTGAGTTTTTCTTATATATGATGCACTCTTCCTTATTTTGAGGAAGCTATTTTGGGGAAACTGATAGTTGAGTCGGAGGAGAGCGAGCCATTGCTAAAGGATGCCTCCATGTCAATTTAGTCATTTAATCTGTCATCAAACATCCTTATCATGCCTTTATAATGTAAAAAATATGAGTCAAGGTATATCAATCTAATCTCAATGTCTTTTTATTTTACATTCTATTTGATCGTGGTGTAGGAAATTTAGCTTTAAGATCATAGTGTTGGTTTTGAATTATATCCATCCATTGTTATTTTGGTTCTAATGGCTCTATCACTTTACCCAGTAGTTGGATATTTGAGTGTTTAAAATGTGTAATTTAATACATAGAGGTCAAATTTTAACTGCAGTGACACTTTTACCATATAATAGAGATAATCAAAAGTAAAATAAACATAAATTACTAGTTAGATGTGTAAGGGTCACAATAAAACTTACATTACCATAGTCACACATTTTCCCCTTGAATTAGAGATAAATGAGTAATCACAAACAAATGTGCCTAAAAATAGTTAGATTTACCTTGGTTGCAATTGGATATGTTGTATTATGTCTCTTTTGGCCAAGAAGGGACCTAATTACAAGTACACTTGGCATAAAATGGTGGTGAGGTGTGCATGGGTTACCAATATGGCCTATACTTCCCCATGCATACCACTTTGAAATGAATTCAATTTCAATTAGAGTGACCACCCTCACATGTTTGTATTACATGTTGATCATGTGTTTTCAATTGTATTGACAATGTTGTTGATTAGGATTTCCATTGAATTGTCACAAATAATATCCATGTATTTTTGTTTTGGAAAAAAGTTACAAATTTGTGAAGGGTGAATGTTTGTTGGGATGCTTAATTTGTGAAAAATTTGCAAACATTGTGTTTCTTGACACTTTTTATGTTTGCGAAGATTGTACTACATTAATTTTTTTACATTGTGTTTCTTAACATAATATATGTTTTTGAATCTTTTAAGCTCAATTTTTATTGCTTCTATTGTTTACATGTGTTGTTCATGTTTATTATCTATGGGTGATGATGAAAAAATTATGTTTAGCAGTTGACTATGGAGAACAACAATGGATAACTTGCTTTTAGGTGAAATTATTTAAAATTTCATTAAGCTTATGATCCATTTATAGACATAATGATAGATAATAAATAAAATCAATTACATATATAATAAGTAAAATCAATTACAATACATTATCAAACTAAACATCTCTAATTTCATTAAATTACTTAATACCATTCTTTACTTATATAAGAAGTTAAATACATTTCATTTAATTATTTTATGCTAAAACAAAACTTAAACCATCCAAGTTGGAAAAATTGAGCTGTACCCTTCATTCTCTATATTTGAAGATAGGGGAGTCATTGTTGGTCCTTCAACAACTATGTCCTTAGTGAGATTTTCTATGATGTTAATAGAAAGAGGAGTGATACCACATAAACCAATTAGTGATTAAATGTTTATCATGTCATTTAATATATGATGTTGTTCTGGTAGAGGGTTGTATTCCATGTTATAACTCCTTCACCTCTATAATTCTATTCTAGCTTTCCTGAATACCTTCTCTCGTTTCTATTGCTCTCTCTTTTTCTCCTTTTATTGCCTTTGTTGTATCTTCTCCTACTCCTTAATGTCTTTTTATTGCATTTTAGAGTTTTTAATTTCCCCTTATTTCCCTCTCAACTTGCCTAAAGGCTTTCCTATCACTAGCCTGTTGTTTCTTCATTGCCTTCAATTCAGACATTTTATTTCTTGCGGGTCTCATGTTCAATAAAAAATTGGTGATGCTTGTCTAATATGAGAATTTATGATTGACATCTCAGCTTGAGTGTAATTTTTACTAATTTTTTATAATCCAAGTTCCATAGGAAATTTCAAAAATGCCAACATTGGAGCTCAACACTCATTACCATATGCTTGCCTACATTTATTGATTTCTATAATCTTCTCATTGGAATATATATTAATGGTTTCATCATCTACACTCCATTATCCATTTAGTACATAGTAATGAAGAATTTTTTGTTGAATGAAAGGAGGTAGTGGTGATATTGACATAGTGACATCATTTTTAATAATTTCATAATTTAGGCCTAGATTTACGACTCCCACCCTTAACCAATCAGATGGGATTAATTGATTAAGCAAACTTAAACTATCCTAGTTCAAACTAAATGATGCATGGATTTCATTACAATGTAATTTAAATCCCCTTCACTATTAATGTCTATAACATTTGGATAAGTTGTTTCATGTTCAACACTTTCTGCATTGGCACCATTTAATGTGTTTACTATTTCACCTTCTTCACCTCAGAAAACATTACCTTCCTTCATTTGCTCCATCTTCTCCATTGTAGCTTTAATGTCTTCCTTAGTCAGACCTATCAACCTCATAACATTTTATTAAATACTTACCTCATCCTCTTCCACATGGAACATTTCACTCAGATTCATATCAATAGATAGTGCCTCTAGGTCAAGGGGCCATATACCTATATATAGAAATCTAGATTTCATATTCTTTGTAGTTAGTCCCATCCTCATACTTGTGGTACCCAAAGTGGCCAATTATTATCTATTTATATTGAAACCATGGTACATATTCATCCATGCCATTATTTCATTATTGAAGTAGGATTTGAATGGACAAAATACACTTAGATCAAGTGGATGTAATTTGTGGCTAGTATATGCGTGTAATGTAAGGAGATATATCCCAAAAGCTCTAGCATTTGTAATCATTGAAAGTGTGATATGTTTTCATGCCCATAAAAAATGATAAGATGTATATTACTAGGTGAAAATCCTCTATGTAAAAATCTAACAAAATGATGTATCCAATTCATGAGCAGTTATTTTGTCATCCAAGCATGGGCTTGGGTAGCCATGCATGCACCTAATTGAAATACAATAACGAAATTCTAAAATTACAACTTTGATTTTAAGAGAAGGAATGTTTAGATTCTTTTCCAAAATTCATTCACATTTACTAAAATAGTTATCAATTCTCTTCTCTTTGATATTATATGTGGCACACTCCTTACCCCTTTCTTAGCAATGACTCACATGTCACAATTCTTTCCAGCTTGTACCCCTATCTCATCATAATTCCAAATTTTGTATGGCCCATAATTTAATTTAGCATAAATTTTTTTCAAGTTATTATATAAATTTCACATAATGGATGGCCTTGGCATGACAACCTTATCTCTACCTAGTCCTTCTGCTGTTCTCATAAACATATTAGGGTGCCTATTTTTGATTTCTTTCTATCATGATTTATCAAGGAAACCATCATTGAAAGTGTTGGGCATACTTTCACATATGTGGGCCATGTGTGACTTCAAATGTGATATGTTCAACCCATGCCCCATGTCGGTTAAGTCCTTGCACAACTGTACTATATCACTTTCTTATGTTATTGATCTAATAATGGGTGGCCCCTTCTTATTAGTAAATGTGATTCCTTTTATCCAATTCAACAAAGTACTTTTTTTGATGCCCCACTTAACCACTACTTAATTTATGGAATAATTTTTATGGTTCACATTTCCCATTGGACTTTCCATATCTTCCATTGTCCACTCCAACTGTAATTACACACATGCATTTGTAGTAACATCTGTATTGGCCTTTTTATCTACATGGTTGGCTGAGGGGTATATCGCATGCTTTAAAGTGGGTTACAAAACTTTATTAACATATTCATCAACATATTTAGGAATTTTGAATCTTATGTTCTTCATAGTTGCACATCACCATTTTTAGATAAATTGCATCATCTTCTTCACATTCCTCACACTTAATAATAACAATCAATAAATTATATAAGTAACTAAAAATATAATGGAAAACATAAGACAAAAAATGATGGGAAAGAATGTTTGGATAATTTAAATTGTGAATGAATAATACAACTAGAATAAATCACATAAACATATGACAAGCATAGTAATATGAGTTGAGAGAAGGATTTTGTTTAAATACATTTGAATGGACATTTAATGGTATGTTAATGACATTATTAATTTTATTGGTATGTGAATGGAAACCCATGTGGATTATATGCACATACCAATAAAGTTAATTGTTACAAACATTCTTAATTTTGCTATAAAGAAAACGATTTACTACTATGCAGATGGAACCCTACATGGATTCCATTCACATACAAGTAAATGTTAATTATTTTGGACATACTCATCCTCAAACATGGCACATCATTTTATATTAATGACACATAGTAATTTAAGCCAAAACTAAGATAATTTGTTCGTTTAAAAATTATTAGTGGTCATAATTTTAAACCTAGTGGTTTAAGTTTGCCTCCTCAGGTGAGCCCATTAGATTAGATGAGAGAGGGAACAAAAAGAAAAAAACAAATTTATTTGACATGAACATATGAAAAACACATCAACATATGGTTTTTCACTACTAGGATAATTGAAATTGACCCCATAAATGGGGAGTCTTTAATGATTTTCATTGTTATGGGGTGAATTTCAATGCTTCATGTAGTGAAGCATCTTTAGGGCTTCCATAAACATTAGATTATAATTAAATTATAATATTTGAATGAATTACACAACAAAATTAATTGACATGTACATATGAGAATAACATATATTGGCATGTGCATGAAAACCATTTGGGATTACATCTACACAATAGTGACTGTTGCATCTTACAACCCATGTCATGCAAGGAAATAGAAATGCAACATATAAATGAATCACATAGTGACATGATTTTTAAAAAAATATAGGGATTCCATTAAAATACAAGAAAATTTGGAGTAAGATGTGATTGAAAACATGTGGATGGCATGGGTTTAGAATTGGGTAACATTTTATCCCTCCAACAAGCATATTCCAATAAATGCATTGAAGGCAAATTGATAATAAGAGGCATGAGAAAATAAAAATAACACAACTATGGGTTCATTAATAGGCAACACACCTCTATGTATTGTTTCATCACTCCTTTAACATACTAGTAAATTTTTAGTCAGATATGAGGGCATGATTAAAAAATTATGAACATAGAAGGCACAATAATAATAGTTTTCATCCCTTCATTCAGCCAACTGAAACTCCTCTATGAAATGTTGCATGGTTGAAAAATTTTGGGTAGGTTCCATGGCCGTTTATGGGGATGAGGTATGTGAAAAAGGTAGGGAGAGTTGTTTTTGGTGTAATGTTCTATTGTTCCATTAACATAGTAGTAAACATTTACTTAGATGTGAAGGAATGCAAAAAATATATGGAAAAATAAAATACACTAAAAAACGTATGAACTTATAAGGCACAGAATAAAAAATAAGAACATACAAGGCAAAATAATTGTAACAACCATGAAAAAATATAAATAACATAGAATGCTTATTTGTGGCACATAATGTGGCATTAACTTGCCATAGTAATTTAGAAAATCCTATCAAGCCATGTGGAAAATGGTGGTGGCTTCCATAATAATGACCCACACATCTACCACCCTAACCTCAACCCAACATAAATGTGTCACTTATATAAATAACAAAGTAGAGTTAATGGAAAACATATGAACAATTAGGTGTTTATAATTATGAATTACTAACATGTGAACTTAAATTCAAAAAGCATTTTGGTTTCATAGAAAACATTTAAAATATTACTAGTGTGTGAGTCTATAAACTACAAACTTCTAACCTATAACATGATCCTTTAAATATGTTGGTGCTTGAATGTCGACATGTGCTTACAGTTTAATTCAATTGTGACACTCTTTGAGAATAAAACTCTCTCTAAAAATTAAAAAAATGGCATTTCTATAGTTTCTTGATTTATAGAATATAATTTGAAGTTTAAAATTTGAATTATATATGAATGGTGAGGCTTAGGTGTGTATTGTCATTTAATTTTATAGTTTACACCAATAAATGGAGGTTGGTGGAGTCATATGTTGGATCCAAATGTTTAACTTTTAGATCTTATAGGATGTAACTAAAATTAAGTGGATTAGATGTTGTGACTTTTCTCTCATGTTCCTTATAGTTAGAGGTACAAAAATGAAATTAAGAGGCTCAATAAATTTATTGGGGTTGATGTTTTTAAAATGTTAAAACTTTAAAAATACAAGTTAAGGATGCAATTTTTGAAATTTCTACCTTGGTTTGGAAACGAGGGGTGGGATTAAATGGATAGATGAGGGGATGGGATGCCAAGTGTGAGATAGAAGATGAAGAAGATGATTGACCCAAGTAGTGAGCTATAAATTGATGATGCCCCTGGTAAATACACACGCATAAGGATTTAAGATGATGGGTTTCACAATTGTCAACACATCTTCAAGGGGAATAAATAATAACATGATAATTATAGGATTAAAAGGCCTCAAGCTTTAGATGCATCCCAAACAGTGATGCATGTAAGGGAGAGATACGGGCTAAGCTAAGATGATGATTTGATAATATTGATGATGGGTGTAGCTCAAAGGTAAATCAATCAATATAATGAAGAGGATAAGAGAAACTAAAGGATGTGATCTAGAAAACAAAAGACTAGGAGATGAGTATGGATTAGAGAGATAGTGGTTGAGCTATTAAAACATGGCCAAGTGTTATCTACATAGTTTGAATAGACCTCAAGCCAATGTAGTTATAACTAGAAGATGATGATGATGATGATGATGATGATGATGATGATGATGATGATGATGATGATGATGATGATGATGATGATGATGATGATGATGATGATGATGAGGATTAGTGATTAAAGGGCAATTTTAATGATTATTGGAGAATGATGTATATTATGAGATGAAGATTAGAAGATTGTATGTTAGTCAGATGGGTTAAGACGAGTATATTAGTGATGAGGAAAAGGGATGATGAGATGATTAGATGAATGATGAGGGTGTGGATGATCAAGCCATCATAACTTTCATAAGGCTCATTATATTCTATGAAATATGATAAATCTAACACTTGGAAGTATGCCATATGATATAACTATGACCACGAGGACATTATGCCAAAGTGCATGGGCAAATGGCAAACTTTGGATCATCGATGGAAATTATATAGATTAGTTCTTTGTCATTAAGAAAATCATGATACACACGTGGCTGGAAATCGCTTTCAAGAATCTATGCCATTTTTTTTTCTAACAGTCATATTAATTATAATATGTTTAATGTTAAGATGGGAAGGGATGTATAGCACAATCCTGCTGTCATATTTAAATCCCTATCAAAGCATTAAAGAAGGGAAAGAACCAATTAAACTCCATGGGATTGGCATGAATATCATGTCGAGATGAATGATGAGTCTACAATAAGATTAATTGAAGACACAAACTCTCCCAACACAACATAACTTCACGGTCCCATATCTTCATATTATACCACCTCCTAGTTTAAAATATTAGATTTAAATACTTTAAATATTATAAAATTTAAATAGGTTATTTGATTGAGAAATTTGCAATGTCGAAAGTGGTATGGGGATGTTTTCATGGACATTTTAATTTTTTATTGTTTTTGGTACAACCCATCATTACGATCAAAGGGACCAATTAATTTATATAAAATTACTAATATTTTTATTCAAATGAACACATTATTTTATCAATTGATTAAAATTTTATGAAGTAAGACATGAACCAAAATTAATATGGGTCACTAATATAAAATGAAAGGTCATTAATATAAAATGAAGGGCCATGTTGAAAGAAGTATGGCTCATTAATGTGAAATTCAATGCCATTTCCCAAATCATTGGGTGGGATTTACTCCATCAATGTGACAAATTAATGCTAACATGTGCACCAACAAACGTATCTCCTTATCTTTCTGCATACCTCCTTCCCATAAATGGTCATGGAACTTACCTGAAATTTATCAACTATGTCATGTTTTGTCAAGGAGTTTTTATTGACAAAATATAGGTACGAAACATTTCATGTAGTTGTGTTGAATGTAACTAAACCCAAAACTATGTTTCTTTTATTTTCTAGTGGGTGTTATTGTTATTGTGTCTTCTATGTTCATGTTTTAGTTGCGTGCTTTCACATTTGAGTAAAAATTTACTCCTATGTTAATGGAGGGATGAAACTTTATGTGTAGGTGTGTTTCCTATAACCGAATGCTAAACCATGTTCTTTTTATTTTCATGTGGTTGTTATTGTTATTATGCCTTCTATGTTTATCATTTTTTTTGTGTGCCTTTACATCTGAATAAATGTTTAGTGGTATGTTAATGAAGTAAATGCATATTTGGATGAAAATGGATCTGAAATTAGGATGGAAGACTTAAAAATTTCACCATCAAACATATCTCCCTACCTTTTCATTGAAGAATTTCCATTGGTAGAAAGGAAGAATGATTTTTTGGTTATTGTAATTAGTATGTTCATGTATTCTTTTTCATGCCTTCACATGTGAGTAAACATTTACTTGTATGTTAATGGAGTGATTGAAACATTACACATAATTGTGTTGCATCTAACTAAACCAATAGTTGTGTTCTTTTCTAATTTTCACATGCTTGTTATTGTTATTTTTGCATTTTATACTCATGATGTTTTTACGTGCCTTTACATATAATTCAAAGTGCCATGTCGGAAGACATGTGACTCATTATTTTCAAATCTAATACAATTTTCCAAATGGTTTGCTAGGCTTTACTCCATTAATATTGTAAATTAATGTCACCCTACATGCCACCAACAAACATCTCTCCCTACCTTTAACATCAATAGAATAAAGTGATGAAACATTATGTGTAGGTGTGTTACCTTTAATTTAATTTTAATGGAAGTCCTAGAGGTTTTCTTCGTGCATGTCACTGTGTGCTTTATATATGTGTCGCATTTCTATTTTCCTACACAATATGGGTTAGGAGACTTAAATTTCATGGTATGTAGATGGAATTCATGTAGGTTTTCATTCACATATGAGTAAAATTTATTGTTCTTATATCAAAATTTATATTTTCATTTTCATTCAAGTAAATATTGACTCAGATGTACCAAACCAAAATCTTATTTGAATTCTTGTTGCTATATTCCTGTCAATTAATGTTTTTATGTTATTAATTCACATTTTCAAAATTACAAACATTATTTTCCATATATATTATTGATAGATTACTAAAATGTTTATGCTATGTTCCATGTTAATAGAGTAATTTTTATTTTTTCTATGTTCTTATTATATTCTTTGATTTCTTTCATAGTAGGCTCAACATTACTTGATTATTATGTGTGTCCCTTATCTATTACAATAAAATTTATTGAGCATCTCTATGAGATCATTATGTTGTGTGTGTGACATTTGAGCATGTCAATTACTTATAGAACTTGCCTTTATTGGTGTGCAATACTTGCTTATACAACATTTAAACATGTCTATTATATGCATCCCATTGGCCTCATCATATGGAAATATTGCATGTTGTGTTTCAGTGATTGATAAGTTTAAATAATGATGAATTTACATCATTGTAGGCTTGAAATGTGGATGTCTTGTTTATACTTCCATATGTATGTATTAACATTGAATAATTCCAAAAACTGACTCAAATTTATATGGATCAAAAACTACATGTTTTAAATACATAGACGATCTACTTCCTCATTTTTCTATGTTCTTCCAAATATAAGAAAAAAATATGAAATAGATAAGTCATTGCAATCAATAGACTACTAAACACCAGGTGCTATCCCATGGCAAAAAATTGACATGTCTTCTATAAATAAATATAATGAATGTTGTTTTATCTATGGAACATCATATTTTATTTCCTAAAGGTGAAGCTATGATAATAGACCTCACTTAAAAAAAAATAGATGCATGAATATGCACTTCATTTGACAATTTATTATATTAAAATATTTAGTATCCATCCAGTATTTATTTATTTTCTACTTTATTTGATGATGCATCATTATACCCAAGGAACAATAGTTGTTTTTGTTAAAAACACCAAGGATAATTTTATAACTGCTATAGTCAAACTTTGACAACATATCCATGCAATACCTGATGATAAACTTGTTAAAGACTCAAATATATTTGCTTCCAATTTGAGGGAAACAAGTTAATATTGGACAAAACACTATGTTGAACAAACTAACACGATAGATCAATTAAGATATCCTACATTTTTGTTCATGTTTAAGTGTTATTGAAACCAAATAACCTAATTTGCATAGTGCAATGCCTTCCAAACGTCCTAAAGATACACATCAACCTTATTGTTGGAAAATGATTTTTTTAAAATCTTCAATCCAAATCATACATCCATTTATAAACAACATAGATTTATAATATTTCATAAAGCATAAGACCACTGGTATATGTATGTAATAAACTACTTCATTTCATGTTTTGTTTTTCAAAAACTAGATTGTTCTATTCAATCTTATATAACTATGTATTATTCTTAGCTATTTCATCATTTAATATTCAATATTAAACATTGTAATACCTATGAGTCTCCAATATACTTTCCTTACTAAAATCCTATAAAAATGTGATGTCTTAAAATTATTTTCTCACCCTTATTCGCCTCAATAGCCCCCATAATCCACTTAGCATAAAGTGTAGTTCTTTGTCTATAGATTTCAATAATTTCCATGCATCTATTGCATCAAGTGGAAGAGATCAAAAAGCCCAAAAAACCTTTTTGAAATCTATAAGATTAATTAGCGTTAACTCTGAGAAAATATCTACATAAATTTTCTAACTTGTCATAGGATGATTTTGATGGAGCCCGAGAAAAAGAGTAGTAGACATGAGTGGCTTCAATAGACTTGGTACGACCTTGAAATTTTATTGCTAAAAAAGAGATATTAAAATCTAAAAGGATTTTTCTCTCCAATATTTCAATCACATATTACCATATTTTTTTGTGACATATGTCAAATTGAAAGTGAATACTAATGAACTTGAACTTCTCCACCATTTTGATACATTTCCATTAAAATCCTTTAAAACAATCTAGAAATGGAATAATAATATGTCTATAGCATTGTGTTTTATCCCATTATAGACTAGATCGAGATGCTTTGCAGAAAATATTAAGGAAACATAATTCTTATTTGAAAGAGGCCTCATGCTATACAAGCATGAGGAATAATTACTTTAAAAAATTCCTTTCGATTAGATGAGTGGTGTGATTGGGAATGGAAATTCCCGAAATCAACCCTCATTTATTTCTGCATGTAAACCAATATCTAAACCATTCATCTACAAAAACATGTAATGTATGGGTCATAATGAAAGATTTTTAGATAGATTATAAAATACAAAAGATGTTGGACCTTTGTCCATTGATTGTCCAACAAGATAAGTCCTCTTAGAAGAAAGTTTAAATAGAAAACATGAAAACCTTACAAAACCCTAATGCTTTATGGATGGAGAGAATGAAATCCACTCAATACAATCATAATATTTTTCAAAATCAAGTTTGAAGGAGATTGTCCCTTTTCGAGAGGCGTGGGCCCATTAAACTTCTTCCTAGATAACAATGATGTTGTCCTGAATATATATTTTTTTGATAAATGTAGTTTTATATATTCTAATCATAGCATGCAAGATATGTTAAAGGAAAAGAGCTAAATATTTAGTGATACTTTATAGGAGACATTGAAAAGGGTGATTGTCCTTGAACAGGTAAAGAATTATAGTTTGCATGCATAAAAAATGAAATTAATTTTGCGTTTTTTATGTTGGCCTCTAAAGATATTTTGTGTAAAGATTCTTTGTAATCCTAAATCAAGTTAGGTCCTAAAAAACACCATGTTGTTTTCTAATATTCAAAACTAAAACCATCCACTCTTGGCACCTTATCATTAGCCATAATTTACCAATAGTATAAATCTCATCCAAAAAAAAGAAAGCCTTACAAAGGTTTTGAGTTGAAGGCCTTAATTTGAAAAGAACTACATTTAAATGTTCTTACAAGTATCAAACAATATGTACAATGTTTTTCTAGGCTTGGATGACCAATTTATAGTGGACTTGAAAGGTTGAGTAAATAACTGGCACAGTAAAGAGGAGACTATGTGTAGTTTGGATAGAGTTTATTTCCTCTTTTAGCCTATTTATATTTGATATATTTGAAAACTATTTAGAGGTATGGTTAGTAAGTTTGAGCCAATGCAATTAGGCCGAAATTCGATCACCTATGTTCATTTAGCTTTCCAAAATTTAAAGTTTATGTTTAATATTACATATATTTTTTTTATGTCAAGTTAATTTTAACTTTAAAAAATCTAGTGTTAATAAAATTAAAAATTACATCCTTTCTAACATACCTTGCACCTTTAGGGAAACTGCTACATATATAACAAAACAACAACCATTGTCTTTTTAATAGTAGTGATCACTTCTCTTTATTTACTAAATAGAGGAGAGCTAAAACTACCAAAATTACCACAGGCATTGGTAATTTTGGGTAGTCTATTGGACTACAATTCAAATCCCCACCAATACCTACATACTCTATCTGATGTATCTCAAATTAGGGACCACATCATTATTATAAATTCATTTATGGAGGTTATAAATACCATACTAAAGAGTCTAAGTTACGCTAAAAGGTATGTAATTTTTATTTTTGGCAAAGTGGGGTTATATAAAATGAAAGTGTAAATTGATAAGCGTACCTCACTTAAAATCTAGGATACTTTTTGTGCACAATCTATTAAGTAATAATAATCTCATATTCATTTTAAAAATCTTTCTAAAACATGTTTTTACTAACCAATACTCCCTAAGATTTTATGAGTTTTTTTCTAGAGGGATAAATAAGATACTTATGAAGACAAGTTCCAATTGTGGCCACTTTTTCTTCTAGGGGTTAGAGTATGGTGTTTTTATTTGTTCTTATTCTTAATACAGTTCCTTCAAGTGTAAATATATCAGCAACATGCATAAAAATAAGCTAAAAGATAGACTCGAGACCTTAATTTCTTATCCCCACCCCAATGACATTACAATGTTGATTCAAGCCACACATCCAATGTGAAGCTTTGATGCAATCAAGTCAACTATCATGATGTCCTCATCCACCCTTGACAATATAAAATAACCAATCAAATATGTTACCATCATGCAAACTATAGACTTATTTGTAGTGGATGTAATTCATGTAAATTAAATAAATGCCCCAAATCTAAGTTTAAGGTATGATATGGGTCCTATGGTATATGATATACCCTAAAATACCCTTTCATTACCCCTTGTCATGACCTCCTAGCTCACCTTAAAATATTTCATCACTTTCACGTTCTATTTGACTTTGCTCTTCCTCACCAATTTTCCATCACTCAAGCTCACTACGAAAAAAAATGCCTCCTCTTACACAACTCATTGCCGCATCGTATGAAGGAACATATGTCCTCATTTTTTATCATCACCTCCACTAAAAATAAATGATTATTATTGGATAACACTTGTTGAACAAAAAATTATGATGGGGTCAATGATGATGGGTTTCAACTTAGGTACCACTATCAATTTTGTGGCTTATGCTTTACAAAAACTTTGTTTTGCCAAAACATAAAACTAAATTTATTCTAACATAACTTGCATGTTTAGGTCTACTGATGCACGTAAACAAAGTATTATATAACAATAATATATATATATATATATATATATATATATATATATATATATATATATATATATATATATATATATATATATATATATATATATATATATATATATATATATATATATATATATATATATATATATATATATATATATATATATATAATATTTTCGTATATATAATATAATTATATTAATATTTAATAACTATATATATTAGTATAATATTATAATATATTTATTATATAGTATAATTATAAATATATAAATATTATATATATTAATATAATAAGAATTTAAATATAAAATAGAATATAATTTATTTAACATATAATATTATAATATATTAATATAAATGTGGTTATATTCTAACATTTTTAATCTATTAAGGTACCATATATCATAGTAGACTCCAAAAAATTTATTCGTTTTAGTATATCATCTTAACCACTTATAACTAAGGTTTCAAGGTTTAACTCATTTTACATTTTACGATATAACTGATTTTATCACAAGATGTTAGAAACTGTATTTTTTAAACCTATGACCCAAACCTAACCTTTGGAGTACCAATAGCTGTGCATTAGAGTATCAATACTTGTGTCTTACTTGTCAAGATGTGATTGGTTACTTTTAATATCATAGAGTAAAGGTTGAACAAGTATTAGATACTACATGCACCACTATTTGTGCACTTTAATATTTATGCACATCAATATGTTCCATCAATAGAATACACAAGGACAAAAAATCTGTTCTACCATTAATAAGTGCACCATTATTGGAACCTTTTTCATATATAAATATACACGCATAATTTGACTATAAATCTATTTCACTTTAAAATATTGCCACCATCATTGTTGCCATTTTATATCAACCGTCTCACATTTTATTATTAGATAATAATATAGATGTCACGAATAATAGTAAATAGTCATTGTTGTGGCCTCATCCCTTTGTAACGAACAAACTAAATATGATGGAATTAAAAGCTACATACAGAAAATGTAGTGTGGAATATCTGGAGATGAAGTAAAAAATAATATCATTTTGTTTTTATTAATGGTAAAAATAAGTTTTTTGGAAATAGAGACCCTGCCTTTTACAATATAAACTTCAAACATGATCTTCAAAACCAAATATAACAAAAATATTTCTAAAGAAGCAACCAATGAAATAATATCCTTTTGTTACGTAGCAATAAGATGCTAACAAATATAATTTGGAGTAGATAATTATAATGCAATGTAGATGGATGAAACATTAAAAACGTCATTTCTTTGAAACATAGGTTTGGATGTTTGAAATTAGCAAAAGGTTTGGTCAAGTATTGGTTAAAAAGAAACATGGATTTGGATGTTTGAAATTAAAAAAAGGAATTTGAAAGGAGTTAAAACTCTCAGGGAACTTATTACACTTACCTATAAATTTCAAAGCGAAAGATAATGAACGGAGTTAAATGTTTGTAGATGATATATAATACATTCTTCCTTGAAAACTTTTTCGTTTCACCGAAGTGCGCCATCTTGAACTCAGTTAAATGATGGTAGGTGGAGGTTTTCTTATATATGACGCAGTCTTCCTTGTTTTGAGGAACCCATGTTGGGGAAAGTGATTGTTGAGGCCGAGGAGAGCGAGCCATTGCCAAAGGACGCCTCGCGAAAAGAATTTGAGAAGAACAGAACACATTCAGAAGGATAACATCGGTCTGTATATTGTCCGGGTATTGGTATTGCTTGTTTATGAGAAAACTATGTTTTAATTTTCACAAACTGAGTTTCTAACATTGCTACACTGAGATTATCCTTCATGAATCGCATGTTATCTGATTAGACGAAATTTAACATTTTAAAACTCCATACCAACTTTATGATTTTTTTAGTGGCGTGTTATCTCTTTGGAATACGTTTTAACCTGTCTTGGTCTGTGGTTAATCTCCTGTAGACCCGTCATCATATCTTCATTGTAAATCCCTTCAGATGGTAGGCAAATCTGCTCTCACCTTGAATGATAGGAGATTTACATTTTCCACTCATATACGCTTTATTCTTATGTCAAATTTAGATCGTTAATGCTATACAATTTGACTCTATATTGCTAGATGTGCATTAAAATATCCATCCGTTTCAAAAAGCCTGATTTCTGAATACCTAGCGGCAATTGCTGTCCTTTTGGTGGCACCTCATTCAGGCGTAATGTTTAATGACTATGATCCGAAGTATAGTCTTTTCGAATATAAGTTACCCGTAACCAGTGACGTGGCTGGCACATATTGAATTACGAAGGATAAAAATAGTAGCTGATACATAATGGACACGAGTTCGTGTTATAGTTGTAGGTTGCATAGCAGCAAAGGCGTACTCTGTCAAGTTCTTGGTCAGTGGTAAGAGTTTGGGGATGAGAGTCAGATATGAACAACTTTAGATATCAAGGAAAAAACAAATATAATATTTTGGAGTGCCAATATCTGGAGGAATGTTTGTGTGATGGCGAAGTATCATTTCATTAGAAATATGTGCGCGCGTGTACGCTTAAGTCATACAAAACTATAACCTGTACATGAATGAAGAGGGATGGTTATTAATGCGTAAAGGAGTGCAGATGAAATAAGGTCAAAATAATCCTTGAATTATGTAATATGTCTTCATTCAAAATTTGAAAATTATCGTTGAGAGTTTTAAATTAATCCTTATATTATATTTTGAATAATGAGTAAATGAAGGTTTTCGTGTGCTATTCTTGTACCTTCATTATTAATTGTATACTTTAATTTGATTATCAATTATCAATTGTATACTTTAATTTGATTATCAATTATCAATTGTTTATGATCAAAATAAAGTAGAACAATGTATGATTAGAAGAGAAATAAAAATACTTTTCTCAACCATTTTTAAGAGAAAATATAATTAGAAGAGAAAGTAGAAAACTTAAAAAAGTTCATTAACAATAGTAATTGTCAATTGGGTGTAATATTTAAAGGCATTTTGAATATATTTTTATGGCCTCGACAAAGATGAAATATATTGGGAAATCTCTTATGAAGGATTGGATGCTTATAATATCCAACTACCACCTATACTATTTGATTATGTAATAATTACCATCTTTACTATTTCGTTATGAAATTTTATAAAATATATAATTATTTATTTTACATTTGAGTACTTTAAAAGTGTAAATGAAGTTGAATTCAACATATTAAAGAAGGTTTTGTTTGTTGGACAAATGACAATATCTAAGATAAGCGTGTTAGTATAATTGGTTGGTAAATTTCATATTTTTCAATGATTGGTGAGCTTTGAATTTGAGAATACATTTTTTTGTTTATAATTTGGATCTATAAATAATTTATTGAATAATCATTAATATAATATAATTAAATTGCTTGTTTTCTTATTGTAGTTAGTTATCATGGTTCAAGAGCTCAAAAATACTAACATTTCAATGACATTCAATGTAAGAGTGGACGAAGGTTGCCTGCCCAACACAAATATTTGTCGAAATGGAAACCATCATCCCAATTTATGGAGTGATGATTTTATACAATCTCTTAAGTTGACATATGGGGTATGAAATATTAGTAAATATAAAAGTATAAAAGTATATAAATCATAAAAAAGATAGCATTATATTTTGTCTTCTTAAAGCTAATATAAAAGTTTTTATTGTTATTTTTAAGCAGGCGCCCTTGTACTCTGAATGTAAGGAAATCATGATTAAAGAGATTGACGATATATTTTTAAGAGTTGGAGATGAAGCAAGAAAATTTAATCTACTTGATAGGATTTGGTTGGTTGATGTTGTACAATGCTTGGGAATAGATCGATACTTCCATGAGAGAATCAAAGTAACACCTAATTATGCTTATGAGTTTGTTTATCTCCTCAAGCTAGAGTCTTACAAATATGTTTAAGTATATGCTTTAAACATTAAATACCTTGGTGCATATAATAACATTTTTTAACATGTTCCATTGTCAAAGAATTTTATCATTATTAGGTATTGGAATCAAAATGTTATTGGTGATCTCAACACAATGGCTTTCAGATTTCAGACACTTCAGATGAATAGATATGATGGCTCGATAGATATTGATTTTTTTTTCTAAAATGATCTTTTTAGGAATGATTTTTTCTGAAATGATTTTTTTAGCAGTTTTTTTGTAAATTAACCAAATCTTCCATATGTGAGCAGACATATTTTAAAAATTTAAAGATGAAGATGGAAATTTCTTTTGCTTTAGATTTGGTAAAGAAGATGCAGAGATATCAAGTATGTTGAATTTATATAGAGCTTCCTAGATTAATTTTCCTAGAGAAAATATCCTGGCTGACGTTGAAGTTTTTATGTCTACATACCTACAAAATGTTGTGAACGAACATAAGGAGAGAAAAGGAGAAGAAACCCCACTTTTAATGGAGGAAAGTACTTTCCCATGCCTTAGCTTCTTGATTATTGAATATTATTAGATGTTATTAATTTCTATATTCATGTCCTACTAATAAGAAGATCATACCATCTACATGTTGAGTATGCTTTGAAATATCCATGGAGATGTAGTGTTCCTAGATGGGAGGCTATGAACTATATTGAAATATTCAAATGACACAATCAAAATGGTTTCCTTTTCAATGGAATTTTAAAGTAAGCTTAAAGTTTGTATCATTATTGATATTTGATATTTCTCTTCTAAACAAATATTTAATACAAATTTTGTGTTAAAATTTACTATAATATATAAACTTTTGATGAGAATTAACATAAAACCAAAATTTTAAGTTGATAATCCCCTAAAAAATTTCATATTAATAATTTATTTCAGGATGCCCCATGTTTACTAGCAAAAGTTGTTGGAACTAGCAATATTGGATTTTAATATTTTACAATATCAACACCAGATCAAATTGGAACTAGTATCCTTGTGAGTATTAACCATAGTAAACATGTATCTATGTTAAATTAAAATTTAGATGAAAATTAAATGAATTTTTTTATGATAGATGGTGGAAAAATTTGAGCATAATTTAATTGGATTTCTTTCATCATTGCCATGTGGAATTTTATTTTTAGTGGGTTTTTGCATTGTATGAGCCCGAGTTCATAGTAAGTAGAAATGGTTTTACTAAATTGGTTCCCTGTCTATGTCTTCTTGATGACATTTACGATACCTATGGAACCCTTGAGGAGTTGACAGTGTTTACCATAACATTGATAAGGTAGTCAATTATAGATGGTATTATTTATTTATATTGATTCTTTGATTGATTTTATAACTTCTTATTTGTTTTGATTCCAGATGGGAGATGTCTGTCATAGAAAACCTTCCAAATTATATGAAAACTAGTTTCAAATTTGTATACCAGATACACAAGGAAATTTCTAGTGAAGCTGAGAAGAAACATGGTCCCTTTGTTCATAAATACATTCAAGATTGTGTAATCACTCTTATTTTTACTATGCATTATAATTTTATTGAAACCTACTAGTATATAATAATAATAATGTATATTTAATAATTTATTCATGTTTTATTAAAGATAATTTAAATATTATTTTTTCATGAGATTTGATTAAATTATCTTAATTTACCATGTATTAGACCAAATTAGTATGAATGATAAAAATGTCAATATATACTTTTTTATGTATAAAAATAGTTTAAAATTATGAGTTATTGCATTTATATCATATTTTATCTTTACATAAAGACTTCATATTTACTACATTTTATTTCATAGGAAATATTTATTTATTATCGATTTAGTGATATCAAAATATTTATAGTTAATTTTTATATTATTATTTATCACAGTGTGTAACACATTTGAGACAAATGCAAGATTGTAATATTACATAGATTGCATTCTTATGTGGTACCTATGAGTTTGATATGTTAGTATTTGCATTAATTTTTTAATATTACTATTAACCTTAACCTATAAACATTATTTTTATGTTTCAATGTTTTTAAAAAATTTTGGTATGTTTTCTTTAGTGGGAGAGGTATATTCTATCTTACTTGGAAGAAGCTAAATGGATAGCTTTTGATTGTACACCAACACTTGATCAATATTTAGAGAATGGAATAACAAGTTTAGGGATATGGGTGTTAATGATCCATTCATTAATATTAATGGACACTCTTTTATCTAAAAAGATTTTGGAGCAAATTGATTTTCCATCATCAAAGTTTTAAACTCTTGTAGCATTGGTTACTCGACTAGTCCATAACATGAAAGATTTCGAGGTACTTAAGATTTAGATTATGTTTTAGTTGCATTAAACATATTATTTATGTAATATATTATTATAGTGAAGAAAATTATTAAGTAATATATCTTCAAAAATTTTGAAAGATGAGAGAGCCTGTGGAGAGCTAGCTTCAAGCATATAGTGGTATATGAAAGATAACCCCATTTCTACAATGGAAGATGATTTAAAGTATATCACATCTCGTGTTAATTGTTTTCTAAAAGGGTTGAATAGGGAGTTTCTTAAATCCTCTGATATGCTAACTTGTTTCAAGAACTTATATTTCAATGCTGGCATGAGGGGTATATTTTTCTTTTTTAAGGATATTGATGGTATAAGTGTTTCTCATCATGAAGGGATGGAGGATGCCATAATGAAATTTCTAATGGAACCAATAATACCATAGCTTCAAAATATAGATTAGGAGACTAATTTATTAATTAGCATGCTAAATATTATACTTGAGTGGCATAATAGCTTCAAACTGTTGATTAAGAAATTAGTCTATGAAGTGATATATTGATACCATATTTGAGATCCAATTGTTGGTGTACATTTTCCTATGTAAGCTTCTTATTTGTTATTATGAACTTAATGGATTTGGTTCAGGTTATTAAAATATACTCTTTTTCCTAAACAATTTATTTTTATATAAGTTATAATTTTAAATTATAATTAGTATTTGAGTCATCTCAAAATATATTATAATTCTCAATACATAATGTATTAAATTCAAAAGAGTTTTATTATTGATATTTTTATTTTATTTATTTCTACTATAAATTTTGGGTACCACAAATTTTATATAAAAAAGTCAATTATTTATTTTACTCTTAGATAATATCTATTTGTTTTAAAATGGAGCCATATTTAAATAAGGTTCATGTAGTGGCATTTCCCTACCGATAAGTTGGAAACATATTGGAATTGTAGAAGACCTATTGAAATATACATAATGATTGTTTTGATAAAATGTCTTGAAGATATATAATATGAATTTAAAGAATTATATTTTTTAGGTGTAGATCCAAACTACATAAATTTTGGTATAATGCGGAAGCATAATGAAAGCACACAAACTATTTTTAAAAATATATAAATAAACCCAAATTATCATTGTTTGGAGTTTAAGTAAGTTATAATGGTAAACTGATGGATTTATGAAATTGATTTTATTTCATATTTATAAAAAAATAATGAAAATATCCATAAAATGCCTCACATTATTATGCTATACAAATATAATCATTATGATATAAGCATGCATAGTCAACAATGTACTGAAATATAACTCAACAAATAACAAACAATGTACTAAAATATCATATTTAGGTGAATCAAAAATCAAAACTTTCTGTCTCTCTAAACATATGGAAATGTTTGATACATAAAAAAATACTCTATAATATAAATAAGATAAAAATATCTTCCATAGAACTCCTTCATATATAAATATGCAGCTGGTACATGAGTTTAACCAAAGGAATGAACCAAATATAGACAAAGTAGATGGGACTTATAAAGAACTTCTCATTGAGATTGATTAAGAGAGAAGAGTTGATCCTTTCCACTTAAAAATTCTATGTATTAAAGCTTTGGAGTCCCTGAGGATCCTCCTCTACTCTTTATTTTATTGATCTTCCTAAAAATTAAGCTTTGAGAGTGATATGGATCTCCTATCAAACACTCTCACTGAGCTTCTCAAGAAAATCCACTCTAATACCATATCATAAATGACAACAGATCCCATTGATCTTCATCCTAGATACCATCAATATAAAATATTCAGATAAGAGAGAGATTCACCAATAAAGACATTGTATTAATACATATAATATACAATGTATGTGTGAAACCAATAATGGTTGAATTAGAATATGACTCTAAAAGACTACATCTCCTCTAGCTCAAGAGATGGATCTAAGCTCCATTATTATCCAGATGAACACAAATTGTTCTTATATAGGAAAATTAAGATGTGAGTGAGAGATTATTATTAGTGAAGTTAAATGTGATTTTATTTTCCAAGTTTAACCTAACCCTTCTCACAAAAGTGAGGATAACTTCCACGTTAATTGTGCATTTAATAATTATATCCACATAATAAATCACATCTTGGTAACACATCTACCTAAGCTGGACTTGTATCAAGTGTAAATATGACACACTCTAATACCTTGTATGCTCAAGAAAAATTAACATTTGAAATAGATTATGTCACCATATTTCAAATCATTAATTATTACTCCCATAATAACACATACAAAAATCAGATAATCGTGGTTTATCATAGGTGCCTGATTATACTAATAGTGTATAAGAACACTCAAAAACTACTTTTCAATTTAATACATCTATATTTGGTGAGCGTATATATGTTTCATGGGTCAGCCAATATGGTAAATATAAAATAGCCACCTATAAACACAAATCAATCATAAGGTTATACCTAGAAACACATTGGCAAGTCCCTACAAACTTAAGAAATCCTTTAACACTCTTTTGAGGATTTATGACAAAGGATATCAAAAAAATTAGGGTCATGTACACCAAAGTTTTGAATGATACTCAACAATGGTGGCTAATTTTGGTTAACATGCACCTTAAACCCTAAATCGTAAGCCTTCATCCCTAAATTGATTGATTTATCCTAAATTAACATTCTTTACTTTAATAATTAGGATCACAAGGCTTGATTTAACTAAAATCACATCACTAATTTTCCTAATTGACTAATTTTCTCAATATGTGATGACATTGGGGCTAATTGAGCCCAAAATCCCATTATATAGTCACAAATAGGTTCAACAAGCTCAAATTATCCCCAATTACCTTTGTGGCTCAATCTTATACCCTAAACCATAAATATAATACCCTATACCCTAAGCAATAAACCCTAAACCCTATATTGTAAACATTATAACATCATCCATCCTTATCCCACAACCAGGGGAAAGTCTAATCCATATCCTTATCCAAGTCCTAAACCTAATCATCATCGTTAGTCTATCCAAGTCTATCCTAAGTCCAAAATCACATCCTGATCATCCTAGTCCAACCCATCCCCCAATCACTCATCTCATCATTAGACAAGACATTGTGACATTGCATGTAGATACTTGTGTGTGTGTTACTTGTTTATTTTATTTGTTTTGTTTGCATGCCTTTCATCATGTATATATCTTGTTTGTCTTATTATTTATGCTTTACTAACAAGGATGCCATGGGGTCATACATGGATAGAATAATGCTTATAAGTGCCCTCGATGATCCAAAGTTTGCCATTTGCCCATACACTTTGGCATGATGTACTCTTGGTCATAGTCATATCGTAGGGCATACTGCCAAGTGTTAGATTTATCATATTGCTTAGACTATAATGAGATTTATGAAAGTTATGATGGCTTGATCATCCACACCCTCATCATTCATCTAATCATCTCATCATCCCTCTTCTTCATCACTAATATACTCCTCTTGACCCATCTGACTAACATACAATCTTCTAATCGTCATCTCATCATCTACATCATTATCCTATAATCACTAACATCACCCTCTAATCACTAATCCTCATCATCATCACCATCTTCTAGTCAGAACTACATCAGCTTGAGGTCTTTTTAGACTATGTAGAGAATACTTGGACATGTTTTAATAGCTCACCACTATCTATATAATCCATACTCATCTCCTAGTCTTTTGGTCTCTAGATCACATCTTTTATTCTCTCTTATTTGTTTCATTATATTGATCAATTTTTATTTGAGCTACACCCATCATCAGTATTACCAAATCATCATCTTAGCTTAGCCCATAACTCTCCCTTACATGCATCCCATCTTGGGATACATTTAAAGCTTGAGGCCTTTTAATCTTATAATTATCATGTTATGATTTATTCCCCTTAAGGATTTTTTGACAACTATGAAATCCATCATCTTAAATACTTATGCATGTGTCTTTACCAAGGGCATCATCAATTTGTAGCTCACTACTCAGGTTGATCATATTATTCATCTTCTATCTCACACATGGCATCCCATCCCCTCATATACCCATTGAATCCCACCCCTAATTTCTTATATAGAGTGGCCATCCATCTCATTCTTCCCTGCATGTCCCCTTAAGGGGGCATCATATCCCCCAACATCACATCTACTAACATTCATCCATGACATGGTTTTTATTTGAATGACCATTACTCCCTCCACTTATATCACTCACAATACCCTTTCAAAGAGGGTCAAAATGTTTGATTATAAATTTTTTCACTTATATTATAGTCAGTAATATTCCTATTAGTCGACACTAATTCCACTTAATCTAATTTATCCTACTAGTTTATCTACTTTTTAGTCATTTGTCTAATGTCACCTTCTTAACATTTCATCATTATATTAACCTTATTCATCCCCACTAAATAATTAATTTATCCTAAATTCTCATAATCCTAATCTAACCCCACTTACCTATTATTTGGGAATTTTAAATTCCTAATGTCATACCTACTAGCCTATGCCTAGGCTCTCCTACACCCCTAGTCCCTAATCACCCACCTAATCCCTATCTAGTCTCCTATTTAAGCCTAATTAATCCCTAATAAGATTATATAATTTGAGGATTATAGAATCATCTCTATTATAACCCTTTGTCTCTGTAAGCCTCTAAATCTATAGACTTTTAAGGAATTTTAAATTCCTTGGATAATTCTTATCCATTGATCTCTTCAACCTAACTTCAAATCTCCACCATAGATTCTTCCCTCTTTCTATTTAAAGACATCCTCTCCTCCATGAAAGGCCAATATAAGCTATCTAACTTCTCCATCTAAATTTAGTCATTGAATCCTTCATCAAACATCCTTATCATGCCTTCATAATGTCACAAATATGAGTCAAGGTATATCAATCTAATCTCAATATATTTTTATTTTGCATTCTATTTGATCATGGTGTAGGAAATCTAGCTTTAAGATCATAGTGTTGGTTTTGAATTATATCCATCCATTGTTATGTTGGTTCTAATGGCTCTATCACTTTACCTAGTAATTGGATATTTGAGTGTTTAAATTGTGTAATTTAATCCATAGAGCTCAAATTTTAACTACAGTGACACTTTTAGCATATAGTAGAGCTAATCACAAGTAAAATAAACACAAATTATTGGTTAGATGTGTAAGGGTCACAATACAACTTACATTACCATAATCACACATTTTTTCCCTTGAATTAGAGATAAATGAGTAATCAGAAACAAATGTGCTTAAAATTAGTTACATTTACCTTGGTTGCAACTGGATATGTTGTATTATGTCTCTTTTGGTCAAGAAGTGACTTAATTACAAGTAGACTTGGCATAAATGGGTGGTGAGGTGTGCATGGGTTACCAATATGACCTATACTTCCCCATGCATACCACTTTGATATGAATTCAATTTCAATTACAGTGACCACCCACACATGTTTTTATTACATGTTGTTCATATGTTTTCCATTGTATTGACAATGTTATTGAATAGGATTTCCACTGGTTTGTCACAAATAATATCCATGCATTTTTATTTTGGAAAAAGTTAAAAATTTGTGAAGGGTGAATGTTTGTTGGGCTGCTTAATTTGTGAAAAAATTGCAAACATTGTGTTTCTTGACACTTTTTATGTTTGTGAAGATTGTGCTAAATTATTTTTTCTACATTGTGTTTCTTAACATAATATATGTTTTTGAAGTTTGTAAAGCTCATACAATTATTATTTTTCAAAGTTTATGAAGTTTTTAAAGCTCAATTTTTATTGCTTCTATTGTTTACATGTGTTGTTCATGTTTATTATCTATGGGTGATGATGACAAAATTATGTTTAGCAGTTGACTATGGAGAACAACAATGGATAACGAAATTTTAGTTGAAATTATTTAAAATTTCATTAAGCTTATGATCCATTTATAGACTTAATCATAGATAATAAATAAAATTAATTACATATATAATAAGTAAAATCAATTATAATACATTATCAAACTAAACATCTCTAATTTCATTACATTTCTTAATACCATTCTTTACTTATATAAGAAGTTAAATACATTTCATTTCTTTATTTTATGGTAAAACAAAACTTAAACCATCCAAGGTGGAAAAATTGAGCTTTACCCTTCATTCTCTATATTTGAAGATAGTAGAGTCATTATTGGTCCTTTAATGACTGTGTCCTTAGTTAGATTTTCTACGATGTTAATAGAAAGAGGAGTGATACCACATAAACCAATTAGTGATTAAATGTATATCATGTCATTCAATATCTAATATTTTTCTGGTAGAGGGTTGGATTCCATGCTATAACTCCTTCACCTCTATAATTCTCTTTAGTCCTTCTTGAATACCTTCTCTCATTTATATTGCTCTCTCTTTTTCTCCTTTTCTTGCCTTTGTTGTATCTTATCCTACTCCTTCATATGTCTTTTTCTTCGATTTTAATGTTTTTGATTTTCACTTATTTCCCTCTCAACTTGACTAAAAGCTTTCCCATCACCAGCCTATTATTTTTTCATTGCCTTCAATTCTTCATTTTATTTCTTGTGGGTCTCATGTTCTATAAAAAATTGGTGATGCTTGTCTGATATGAGAATTGAGGATTGACATCTCAGCTTGAGTGTAATTTTTACTAATTTTTTTATAATGGAAGCTCCATAGAAAATTTCAAAAATGCCAACATTGGAGTTCAACACTCATTACCATATGCTTGCCTACATTTATTGATTTCTATATTCTTCTCATTGGAATATATATTAATGGTTTCATCATCTACACTCCATTATCCATTTAGTGCATAGTAATGAACTAATTTTGGTGGAATGAAAGGAGGTAGTGGTGACATTGAAATAGTGACATCACTTTTAATAATTTCATAATTTAGGCCTAGATTTACTGCTCCTACCCTTAATGAATAGTATGGGATTAATTGCTTAAACAAACTTAAACTATCTTAGTTGAAACTAAATGATGCATCGATTTCATCAAAATGTAATTTAAATCCCCTTCACCATTAATGTTTATAACATTTGGATAAGTTGTTTCATGTTCAACACTTTCTGCATTGGCAACATTTACTGAATTTACTATTTCACCTTCTTCACCATAGAAAACATTACCTTCCTTCATTTGCTCCATCTTCTCCATTGTAGCTTTAATGTCTTTCTTAGTCAAACCTATCAACCTCATAAAATTTTATTAAACACTTCCCTCATCCTCTTCCACAGGGAACATTTTACTTAGATTCATATCATTAGATAGTGCCTCTGGGTCAGGGGTCCATATACCTATCTATAGAAATCTAGATTTCATATTCTTTGTAGTTAGTGCCATCCTCATACTTGTGGTACCCAAAGTGGCCAATTATTATCTCTTTATATTGAAACCATGGTACATTTTCATCCATGCCATTATTTCATTATTGAAGTAGGATTTGAATGGATGAAAGACACTTACATCAAGTGGATGTAATTTGTGGCTAGTATATGCGTGTAATGTAAGGAGATATATCCCAAAAGCTCTAGCCTTTGCAATCATTGAAAGTGTGATATTTTTTCATGCCCAATAAAAAATTATAAGATGTATATTACTTGGTGAAACTCCTATATTTAAAAATCTAACAAAATGATGTATCCAATTCATGAGCAGTTCTTTTGTCATCCAAGCATGGGCTTGGGCAGACATGCATGCACCTAATTGACATAAAATAATGAAATTCTAAAATTAAATCTTTGATTTTAATTGAAGGAATGTTTAGATTCTTTTCTAAACCTCATTCACATTTAATAAAATATTTATCCATTCTCTTCTCTTTGATATTATATGTGGCACACTCCTTACCCCTTTCTTAGCAATGACTCACATGTCACAATTCCTTCCAGGTTGTACCCCTGTCTCATCGTAATTCCAAATTTTGTATGGCCCATAATTTAATTTAACATATAATGTTTTCAGGTTCTTATATAAATTTCACATAATGGATGGCCTTGACATGACAACCTTATCTCTACCTAGTCCTTCTGTTGTTCTCATAAACATATTAGGGTTCCTATTTTTGAATCCTTTCTATCATGATTTATTAAGGAAACCATCATTGAAAGTGTTGGACATACTTTCACATATGTGGGCCATGTGTGACTTCAAATGTGATATGTTCAACCCATGCCCCATGTCGGTTAAGTCCTTAGACAACTTCACTATATCACTTTCTTATGCTATTGATATAATAATGGGTGGGCCCTTCTTATTAATAGATGTGATTACTTTTAGCCAGTTTAATAAAGTACTTTTTTTCATTCCCCACCTAACCACTACTTCATTTATGGAGTAATTATTATGGTTCACATTTCCCATTGGACTTTCCATATCTTCCATTATCGACTCTAACTGTAATTACACACATGCATTGGTAGTAACATATGTATTGGCCTTTTTATCTGCATGTATGCTTTAAAGTGGGTTGCAAAACTTTATTAACATATTCATCAACATATTTAGGAATTTTTAATCTTATGTTCTTCATAGTTGCACATGACCATTTTTAGATAAATTGCATCATCTTCTTCACATTCCTCACACTTAATAATAACAATCAATAAATTATTTAAGTAACTAAAATTATAATGGAAAACATAGGACAAAAAATGATGAGAAAGAATGTTTGGATAATTTAAAGTGTGAATGAATAATACAACTAGAATAAATCACATAAACATATGACAAGCATAGTAATATGAGTTGAGAGAAGGATTTTCTTTAAATACATTAGAATGGACATTTAATGGTATGTTAATGACATTATTAATTTTATTGGTATGTGAATGGAAACCTATGGGGATTATATGCACATACCAATAAATTTAATTGTTACAAACATTCTTAATTTTTCTATAAAGATAACCATTTACTGGTATGCAAATGGAAACCTACATGGATTCCATTCACATACAAGTAAATGTTAATTATTGTGGACACATCATTTTCTATTAATGACCCATAGTAATTTAAGCCAAAACTAAGATAATGTGTTCATTTAAAAATTATTAGTGGTCATAACTTTAAACCTAGTCATTGAAGTTTGCCTCCTCAGGTGAGCCCATTAGATAAGATGAGAGAGGGAAATAAAAGAAAAAAAATTATTTGACATGAACATATGAAAAACACATCAAATATGGTTGTTCACTACTAGGATAATTGAAATGAACCCCATAAATGGGGAGTCTTTAATGATTTTCACTACTATGGGGTGACTTTCAATGCTTCATGTAGTGAAGCATCTTTAGGGCTTCCATAAACATTAGATTATAATTAACTTATAAAATTTGAATGAATTACACAAAAAAGTTAATTGACAGGTACATATGAGAATAACATATTTTGGTATGTGCATGAAAACCATTCGGGATTACATCTACACAATAGTGATTGTTGCATCTTACAACCCATTTCATGCAAGGAAATAGAAATGCAACATATAAATGAATCACATAGTGACATGATTTTCAAAAAACATATAGGGATTCCATTAAAATACAAGAAAATTTGGAGTAAGATGTGATTGAAAACATGTGGATGACATGGGTTTAGAATTGGGTAACATTTTATCCCTCCAACAAGCATATTCCAACAAAGGTATTGAAGGAAAAATGATAATAAGAGGCATGAGAAAATAAAAATAACACAACTATGGGTTCATTAATAGGCAACAGACCTCTATGTAATGTTTCATCACTCCTTTACCATACAAGTAAATGTTTAGTTAGATATGAAGGCATGATTAAAAAATTATGAACATAGAAGGCACAATAATAATAGTTTTCATCCCTCCATTCAGGCAATTGAAACTCCTCTATGAATTGTTGCATGGTTGAGAAATTTTGGGTAGCTTCCATGGCCATTTATGGGGATGAAGTATGTGAAAAAGGTAGGGAGAGATGTTTTTGGTGTAATGTTCTATTGTTCCATTAACATAGTAGTAAACATTTACTTAGATGTGAAGGCATGAAAAAAATATATGGAAAAATAAAACACACTAAAAAACCTATGAACTTAAAAGGCACACAATAAAAAATAAGAACATACAAGGCAAAATAATTATAACAACCATGAAAAAATAAAAATAACATGGAATGCTTATTTGTGGCACATAATGTCGCATTAACTTGCCATAGTAATGGAGAAAATCCTATCAAGCCATGTGGAAAATGGTGGTGGCTTCCATAATAATTACCCACACATCTACCATCATGACCTCAACCCAACATAAATGTGTCACTTATATAAATAACAAAGTAGAGTGAATGGAAAACATTATGAACAATTAGGTGTTTATAATTATGAATTAATAACATGTGAACTTGAATTCCAAAAGAATTTTGGTTTGATAGATAACATTTAAAATATTATTGGTGTGTCAGTTTATAAACTACAAACTTCTAACCTATAACATGATCCTTTAAATATGTTGGTGCTTGAATGTCGACATGTGCTTATAGTTGAATTCGATTGTGACACTCTTTGAGAATAAAACTCTCTCTACAAATTTTTAAAAATGGCATTTCTATAGTTTTTTGATTTATAGAAGATAATTTGAAGTTTAAAATTTGAATTATCTATGAATGGTGAGGCTTAGGTGTGTATTGTCATTTAATTTTATAGGTAACACCAATAAATGGAGGTTGGTGGAGTCATATGTTGGATCCAAATGTTTGACTTTTAAATTTTATAAGATGTAACCAAAATTAAGTGGATTAGATGTTGTGAATTTTCTCTCATGTTCCTTATAGTTAGAGGTACAAAAATGAAATTAAGGGGCTTAATAAATTTGTTGGGGTTAATTTTTTTAAAATGTTAACACTTTTAAAATACAAGTTAAGGATGCAATTTTTGAAATTTCTACATTAGTTTGGAATTGATATTTATATCATTTAATAAAGTATTTGTATTGTTGAATATGGTATTTGTATTATTGAAAATGATATTCATTTAATTAAATATGATATTTAATTTTTTGAATATGATGTAAATTTAATTTTTAATTTTAGTGCATATTTATTTTGGAAGGGGACTAAGAATTGTATACAAAAGTTCCTATTTTTAATATTAATTATTCAAAAAATGAATGGTCCAACATGAAAATGTTTAAGTGATTTTTACATCATCTAAACAACCCATGACACATAATCCAATATATCTTAATATATCATGACCAGGAAAAGGGGCCAGAACTAAAATGATAACCATTGGATCCCCTTCAACTTATCATCCCCTTCCCCTATTCCATATATGATTTATAAGGGTTTGACCTTAATTCTTGGTGCAATTTAAATCATCTCATGATTTTTGTGTTTTTTCCATTTGGAAAACTAAGTTCTAGAGTTTGAAAATAAATGGAAGGCAAAGTATATTCTATGATGACCTATGGATTTTTTTTGCTTTCTCCTTCCATAGATTATTATGATGTCAGTGTTGATTATAGGTGGAACTGAATTTGGAAGTTGCTACTATAATTAAATCAGGTCTAATATTTTGTTTGTTTTATTATTATTTTAGGGCATTCCTAAATTAATAAGTGTTATGATGTAACTATAGTACATGTCATAGGTGGTTCAAAAAATGGAGGACAAACTGGTCATGATGATGTAGTTATAAATAGGGTTCTCAAAAGAACCTCAACATTTTACATATTTATAGATGATTGGAATTTAAATTTTAGTTAGAATGGAATTTATAATAAAGTAGAGATAAAAGAAGAGATAACATATTAAGAGGAGACAATAAAAAGATTAGGTATTGGCACACATGCTAATTATATTTAATTTAGACCAAAGCCTTCAGTAAATCTATGCAATAACCCTAACTAGGTCCTATGTTTTCATATTCACTAAACTAATAACAAGTAAAGAAAAAGCCTAGTCTATTTCTCACCAAAGATTGTGGCACAAATTGGGGGTAATAAACATTAAAAGTAAACATGCATCGAATACATATACTCACATCAATGTATATGAAATCCTAATACATGGAAGAGAAGTGCAAATTCATATCTATCTACTCTTACAAAGAGATTTTTATGGACTAAAAGTTCACCCTAGTCAAGCAAGGAGATTATTCAAGGCTTCTTCCTCAAAATTTAGTCCAACATGGGAACATCCCCAGGTTATATGTTACCTATAGTGGGGTTAAACCTCTGAAATAGGCTAGATTCCTCTATGATGCTCACCTAAAATTAATGTTAAGCTAACGCTTCATAGGGAAAATGGATATAAAGGGGATAAGGTCTCCTAAGGAAGTTAAGCAAGTGATGCACCAAATTTAAAAGGGAATATGCCATAAGCTTTCACCCATGCTACATATGTAGGAGATAGTACTAGCTTACACAACCTCAAGATCAAGCTAATTGCATAAGTATTTAATAGAAGAGGTTAAAAGTAGAACACTAATCTAGACCTACAAGTAGCATTGAAAACCCCCTAAACCAGGTCATAAAGGAGGACAATGGATGAAGAATATTCTCCTTCACACAATGCCATCATGCACAACTCACCAAACTAGATCCAATGCAAGAGATAGGCAAATAAAGTCTCATATTGCATCAAGAGGTAATTTTTACAAATGTTTGACAGGTCGAGCCTAATCAAGATGAGCATACTTTGTAGTATCCTAAAGAATTTCCTAGCTCTCAAAAAGATAAAAATTCTAAAATATGAGAACCTTTTTAAAGGAGAAGTGACCAAGATATATAGGAAAAAGGAGTCAGAGAGAAGGATGTGGGAGCACAACATCATAAAAAGAACACTTTGTCCCAAGTCATTAATTGAACCTGAACTACCACGTGTACTTTAGCCAATGAAAGCCTTACCACCTTTTTGATCAATCAGGGCACTGCTTGTGGCTTGTTGAGTGGGGAGATCTCCAAGGCTCTTAGGATGTATTGAATTCCCCTAGCTATAGTTCCCAACACTAGACCTCTTCTTTAATCTTATATGCATCTTTACACTTGGCTTCTACATAAGGACAAACCCCTCCATCTATAAACCTGACTAAAATTTGATTATTTCTGATTTAGATAGCTATTTATTGACAGCATGGCTCAATATATTCCTTCATTGAGTACATATAAATACCCCTTATTTTGAGAACTGGACTTGGGTTTACTATAGAGGAAAACTAATCTAAGACTATTGGTTTTCCTATAGTCTATATAGATGGCACTTTTATCGATGCTTAGTCCCTTTGACAACAAATTAATACCCTTTTGGCCTATATTAGGTCTAATAAACCTAATTTACCTCTATAGATCTATACTAGAAATGCTTGGTCCATATAGTTTATCCTAGTTCAACTCGAGTTGAGTTCATGCTTGGTTCCATGTATTTTCTACTAGCTTAGGTCTATTCATTTGCTTTTCTTGAGTTGAATTGCTCCATAGACCTTAGTCAAAAGTTTCTTGGCTCAGTCCTTTGTTCAACTATCGATATTGACTCAGATTCATGACCCTTTGAATTTCATTTTCTCCATCAGATCTGCTAGGTACAAATAAATGTGAGCCCTCGAATCTATCTTTAAAATGTTAACTTTGTCCCCACTTACGCCATGTGTTAGATGTGCATTTGATTTTAGGATATAATTTAAATCTATAGCCTTATACACTTATTACATATGTTAACCTCTTGATCCCTTTGATTGTTTAACCCATCTCAAACCATTAGATCAAGATGTATGATAAAATGTGAACTATTGATCTACTGGGACCCATTGTTTGAAATCCAACGACTAGTTCACGAGTTTAAAATTGATGTCCTCACTCTCGTCAAATGACATTCATGTGACCATCATTAATGTTCATGTGATCATTAAATTTAAGATGAAAAATCTTGGTTTTGATTTATCTTATACTTGAAGATAGTGTGAATGTCTTATGTTGCAAGTCGAACTTTAAAGGCCTATAACTTGAAGTATAAAAGTCATGGAGGCACAAAATTTTCAAGAGATGTTTTTGAGGTCAAAAAAAACAAATCCATTTGATCTAATCATCCCAACAGCCTTATAATTTTGACTAAAAAATGACCAAGTTAAGTAGTCCATTCATTCCTACATGATATCCTAACGATGGTCTATTTTAATTGGCTAAGTATGGGAAACTTAGCAAAATTTAACTGAGGAGCCAACATTGAAAAACATAAATTTTACAGTGCTTAGATGCATGGACTAAAACTTAGTGCATAAAAATTAGGAACCAATATGAACAAGACCATATGATTGTTTTCTCTAAAAATTACCACACATGTGAGAAATGGCCTTTGGTGGATGACCAAAAACTTGGTGCATCTATTCTTTGGACTAATTTGAATAGACTTATGTGACCAATTCTTCTTGATTCATATACACATGGTAATGATGGTGATAATAATCTGCCTACTCATAATTTCTTCCACTAGACCCAAGTGTCCAGATGAACAGAATGAAGATGACAAGGATAAATCAGCTCTAGGTTACACAACCTATCAATTCATCTAAAAGACTTATGCACAAGACAAGATCCATATCTCTAAATAAAGTATGAAATCCTAAGCTTATCCTAAAGTTGAATGGTGGATAGGTAGATGTACAATATGTCTTATTATTTCTTCTCTTCTCTTAGAAATGGTGAAATGATTATGTTTATATATGTAGATTTAACCCTAAAACCTTTCAAAAGTTTTGATTGACAAGGTCAACCCGATTGATCTAGTATTAAAATTGATAAAAAAACTAACTAGATAATGAACTATGTTAGGGTTGGCCAACTTAGTTCTTAGTAAGATTCTATAAATAATAATAATATAGGGCCCATGTGGTTGACATAGTATTATAAACTTCTAAAAAATGTTTTAGGTCAAAGGAAAGGGGTAATGAAGATGGCAAATGACTAGAGGAGGGTGCAAAATAGGAGGCAAAGCTTAGGGGAATGGTTTTTAAAAGACACATGTGTAGATATCAATTGGAAAAAGGGGTAAAAATATTATGAAGCACCATTGGTCTGCCCACCATTTTCTTGATGCACTCTTTAAGTTGTACACTTAGAGAGATTGAGACTCGGTGGGTTCCTTTAAGATAGAAAACATCAATAATTGATAAAGTTTGAAAATGTTATTTGTATACAATAACCACACAACTGAATGCATATTTTTGACAAAAAAAATACTTAAACTTTAGCCATGCTAAATGCTATGAATTTTAACAAAGTTTTTGTTAAAAATACTACTACGACATCGACTACATTCTTCTCTTTCTAAATATATATATTTTTATATTTTTATTACTTTTAAGTAGCTATCTTATCTTATTTATAAGTAAGCCTTTTTATAATGCTATATGCCATAGCTATACATGTTAATCTTTGTTTATATATATTTTTATTCATTGATTCAAATTGAATAAAAATATATGGTTATAAACTAGACCTAATTCTGTACACATTAAAAAAAATCTAATTTTTGATATATTTTGAGGTAGTTAGTGGGCACATGGTCAGACACACAATTTTGATCTTATTTAAGAGTATAATGACTTATTAAATTGGTAAATAAAATAATTCATTAATTAATTTACTAAAATAAAGGTTGTAAACTAGATGATCTTACCTAGCTTTATACCAGGGGATTTAAATAAAAATCGAATGATGATAAAAAAATGGTGGGGCACACAAATAACTATCTAGTATGATTTTTATAAAAAATAATACCACCTCTTCAAATTTATGATATTTTCCCTAATTATACTATGGTTCATTACACACACTTCCTAGTGATGAAGTTATACTTAAATTACTCTAGGATTGAGAACATTAGGTTTCATGAAAGCATCATAAAATTGGACACTTCATGAAAAAAGCTCCTTGTTTTAATAATTTCATTGCTAGTGTGGATATTTCAACATATCGTATTTATTCTCTCCCTCATGCTCCATATCATTTTTAAGACAAAAATTCTATGTTCATCAAATAATCCACAAAAATTAAATATAGTAGACCAACATGTCCTTGACCTATTACTATCTCTAAATAACTCACTCTAACATAACATGATAACTTTATCTTATTCTTTGACAAGTATCATGAATAATTTGCTTAGTCATATGAAGATATGTTAGGTATTAATCCTAGCACCATCGTAAATAATATCATCACTTACACAAATGCCAAAACTATTAGACAAAAATATAGAAACTTTCCACCTAAAATTTCCACCTTGTGTGATAAAGAAATCATTGAACTTTTGGATGCCAAATTCATCAAACCTATCAACTAATTAGAATATCAAACATCATTCCCATTAATAAAAATGTCACCATGGTTATTTATATATGCATTGATTTTTGAAATCATAACTTAGCTTGTCTAGAAGACAACTTTCCCTTACCTTCAATAGATGTTATAGTTGATTCCATTACCAGATATGAAATTTTATCACTTATGGATATTTTTTTAGACTATAACTAAATTCACATAACTCCTAAAGACCAACATAAAAAAACATTTAGTATAGATTAGGGAACCTATTATTATTTCAAAATGCCTTTCGGCCTAAAAAATGCTAGAACAACCTATCAACATGCAATGACCCACAACTTCCATGATATTATACATAAGATAGTGTAAACCTATGTAGATGATCTCATTTCCAGACATATATGTTGTACAATACACCTCACCAATCTAGCTATCATTTTTTATCAACTATTTACATATAAACTTAGACTTAACCAATAAAAATGTGTATTTGGAGTAACATCTGGTAAACTTCTAGGGTTCTCAGTCTCTCTTTGAGGCATTGATATCTATCTAGCCAAAAAAAATGCCATCATAAACATGCCTATTCCTCACTCCATTCCTGACATATATACTTACCTCAAAAAACTTGGTACAATTTGATGGTTTGTCTTAGAAATGGCTTACCATATCTACGCTATCAATTCATTTATCAAAAAGTTAATGCTCTAGAATGGAATGATTCATGCAAAAAATCTTTCGATAATATGAAGGAATCTTCGATCCATCCTCTTACTATTCAACTACCTTCAAATGATTACCCCTTAATTATATATACCTCCTCTATGCCCATATCAATTGGGGCAACACTTTCCTAATAATACTATACTGGTAGAGAGTATGCTATCAATTACATTAATCAAGGACTCATGGATTATGAAAAATATTACAACAAAGTAGAATGTGATTGCCTTGCTCTATATTTTATAACTAAAAAACATCATCATTATATGCTATATTGAACCACTTATGTCAATTTTCATTCTTATCTACTTCATTATTTATATTCCACATCATTATTACATGGAGATAGAATTATCAAACATATGGTCATATTGATGGAATTCGATCTTCACATTAATACATAAAAATATGTCAAAGGCCAAATCATATCAAGTTAACATTATAACTAATTCCACCATATTTTCCACACCTTACAATCCTAAATGTAATGGTTAAGTTGAGACTACTAACAAAATTCTAATTAAAATATTAAAAAAGACTATTTGATTAATTCATAATGATTGGCACATTCATTTATATCCTACACAATGGGATTATTATACTAGCATACATCCTCGAATACATAAAAAAGCTTTTAAGTTAGAATTCCAATTAAATTTTGATGTTAGTAATAACATGGTTGATTATGAAGATCTAAAAATAGGCATGAAAGCCACCATTGACTTAGATATCACATATTTACATGCCTTGGGTGACTCTCAACTTATCTGTGCCTAGGTTAGTGCTGATTATCAATGCAAAATAAAAAATTTAATCAAATATCATCAAATGGATCCTACACTAACCATGGAATTTTCTTCTTTTATCATTAAACCAACTCCAAGGGATCAAAATTCCATAAATAATTCTCTTTCTTCATCTCATTTTATTTCACCTTCATCAAGTACATAATGATTCCTAATTTCTTATCCAAATCATAAAATAGTCTTCTTCTATAAAACTAAATGATTTGATATTCTATCACATTATATTTATCCCTATTTGATAAATCCCATGGTATAAAAACACAATTCAATTTATTGAATATCAAACTTACCCTCCAGACACAGATTCTCATGAAAAGACTCAAATACATAAAAAAGTTTTTAAGTATGTGTTTTGATAAAACACCATTTATTACCATAATAAAGAAGAAACCCTACTTCTTTGTGTAATGCAATAAGGGATACTTACTCTCTTAGAGCAAACACATGGGTAATTGCATTGGTCACTATAGTGGACATGCGACATCCTTCAAATGCTTGAATATAGGTTACTTTTGGCCAACTCTAAAAAAATATGCTATTAATTTTACTTAAAAGTGTAAGCCTTGTCAACTCCATTATGATCTAATCCACTCACCACCAATTGAGCTCCAAATAGTGGAGGCTCCTTAGTCATTCTCTATGTTCAGATTAGACCTTATTGGTAAATTAACTCGATCACAAGATGAACATGTTTTTATTATTACTTCTACCAAATAGTTTACCAAATGGGTAAAAATAATGCCTCTTGTTATTTTCATAGGATCTCATTTTTAACAATTTATCCATAACTAAATAATCTATCATTTTAATGTTCCCCATACCATCATCTTTGATAATGGTGGCAATTTTAAAAATAAATACAAGAAACAATTATGTGCTAAATTTAAAATTTCCACCAAATTTTCCACACCTTACCATCATCAATGTAATCGTTAAGTTGAGGCTAATAAAAAAATTATAAATAAAATATTATAAAAGACAATTTGATTAATTCGTAATTATTGGTACCTTCATTTATATCCTATACCATGGGCTTGTTATACTAGCATACATACTGCCACTGAGGAAACATCATTCTAACTTGTATATGGTTCTGAATTAGTATTACCAATAGAAGTTAACGTTCCATATTTATGAATATCTCTTCATTATATAATTCTGGATGAATAATTACATGGAGCTTGTCTTCATGCTTTAGATTTTCTTTATGAACACCATTTGGCTACTTTACAACATAACGAGTAATACAAGGCTTGCATTTGTAAGCAACATATCAAAAAGGTCAAAGTTTAAACATTTAATGTTGGTTATTTAGTCCTCAAATTAGATTATACACATAATAAAGAATGAAAATATATCCTTCAAGGGATGATATTCATACTTCATTAGATAACCCAATATTTGGAAGTTTTTCAAAGTCTTTAAGGTCAAAATTTCTCTTATTTTGACAAACATAATTTTAGTGTATTGACTTTGATAAAGAGTTTTTCTACCTTGTTTTTTACTACATTACCTCACCACTCATTTCATTTCTCCCCATTAATAGTTAATTTTCATTAAAAGTCCATTTTCCCACTTTTATATTCCCTCTTCTTCACATCTTACAACATGCAAGCTCCTCTTCTTTCCATTGTAGAATAGGGTCCTCCTTCATGAAGGAAAAAGTGGGAGGGTGAATAAGTTCACCTTTCTTATAGCTTAAGAGGGTATCCTTCCAACTAGGGACCTTGAAATCTCTTCAGCTGAGAAGAGAGAGAGAGAGTATCATAACTCTTATACACCAAGCTCATTGAGCTAAGCTATGGATTCTTGATTCATTTCTTGCACAATTAACCCTTCCACTACCAGGAGTAGTTCTTGAACTACCTCAAAAAACACCTCCATTTTAATTTTTATGTCCTCCATGATTGATTTTCATGAGGGGAATGTGTAAGACTTGTCCACTTTCTCTTCTTCCTAAATGGGTGAGGGAGAGGGTGGTTTCATAAGAGGGGGTATGAAATAGTTAGCTTCATAAAAGAGGATCCAAGATGGGATATCTTCATGCTCTTGAGTGAGAATGGGTATAGGTGTAGGAGAGGACAAAATGATTGGCTCAAGCTTGACATACTCTTTCTCCCGTTGCTCAAACACTTTTTCAATGGATAATATACACCCTTTTATCTCTTGTTTCTCAACATGTGGGTATTCATATTCTTCAATGGATGCCCAAACATTTCATAACTCCTACAAAAAGATATTTATCCTATCCATAACATGAATAGGGAATTCTTGTCCAAGATTGAGCCCCTCCTTGATGTTCATGATTATTCTTTCTCGGTCCAATATTACGTTTTTGAGTTTTGACAAGGATGCACTTTTACAAGATTGACTAGGGGGTTGATTAGGGACTCTTAGAGGTTGAGCTTGATTCTCTTGTAGGGGAAAGGGTACATAAGGCTGGTCCAAATGAGATTGATTCTCTTCATAAGATATTAATATACTATCTACATTTTTTACCATGTTCCTTATCATTGTTATGTCCTCACTCTTACAAGGTGACCATTGTTCTCCCTCATAAATTAACCATCTACACTTGACTAACTAAAGAGCACTCCTTTCCTTTGGTGGAACATAGATAGGGATAACTGGAGAAAAATCTAAACCCTTACCAATTTCCCTTATCAACTCAATATAAACTACTAATGCTTGCTTAACCCCTAACAAGGATGTATCAGGGTAAGCCTGGTATTGATAAGAAGTAGAGTAATAATTTTAATGCAAAGGAGGCTGATTTTAGTCATATGCAAGGGTAGGAGGAGGACAAAGGCCATGATAGGGTTCATAAGATGTTTTAGGTCCAATTGTGGAGAACACATAAACATTATTTACCTGATAAGTGTGATGCTGAGGCAAAAGATAAGCATATTGATCAAAAGATGGTTGATTGTACATACTAGATTATGATGACTAGGTACTTGGACTACTTAAACTAGTTGATAGATGCTCAGAGTCACCATTGATGTTTGTATAATGCCTCCAAAGGTTGATATATAGAATAACAACATCAAAAATTCATCCAGTTCTTTTAACCTTAGCCCCATTGAGCATGCCAAAAATATTATGAACTAAAATTTCACCATAGCAGAACAAACAGATTATTTAGGCCTTCTTCCTCAAACTTTAGTCCAAAAACAAAACAACCCTAGGTTGCAGGTCACCTATAGTGGGGTTGAACCTCCAGATTAGGATGAATTTCTCTTTGATGCTCACCTAAAACTAATGCTAAGGTAATGCTTCATAGGAAAAATGAATAGAAAGAGGATAAGGCCTCCTAAGGAAGTTAACTAAGTGATACACCAAATTTAAAAGGGAATCTCCTATAAGCTTGAACCCATGCTAGATCTATAAGAGACAATACTAGCTTACACAACCTCAAGATCAAGCTAATTACATAACTTTTTCATAGATGAGGTTCAGAGTAGAACATTAATTTAGACCTACAAGCAACATTGAAAACCCCTTAAACAAGGTTAGAAAGAAGGATAATGGATGAGGAAGATTCTCCTTAACACAATGAAATCATGCATAATTCACCAAACCAAATTCAAGGCAAGAGATAGATAAAGAAAGCCTCATATTACATCAAAAGGTAGTTCTTATAAATGCTTGGTAGGGTCAAGCCTAATCAAGATGAATGTACTTTGTAGTATCCCAAAGAGTTCCCTATCTCTTAGAAGGATAAAAAGTCTAAAATGTGAGAACCTTTCCAGAGGAGAAGAGAACAAGATACATAGGAGAAGGGAGTCAAAGAGAAGAAGATGAGAGCAAGCCATCAGAAAAAGAACACTTTGTCCTAGGTCATTGATTAAACCTAAGATTCCACATTTGCTCCTTAGAAAATGAAAGCCTTATCACCTTTTTGATCAATTAGGACACTACTCATGGTTTGTTGAGTGAGGAAATACCCAAGGCTTTGAGGATGCATTGAATGACACTAGCTACAATTCCTAACACTAGACCTCTTCTTTGATCTTCTATGTATCTTTCCACTTAGCTTCTACATAAGGACAAAACCCTCACATATAAAAGCCTAAATAATCTTTGATTATGTCTACTTTGGGTGGCTATCTATCGAGAGCATGGCTTGGGATGTTCCTTCAATGATTACATATAGTTGACCATTATTTTGAGAACTGGACTTGGGTTTACCATAGAGGAAAACTAATATAAGATTATTGGTTTTCCAGTAGTCCATATAGATGGCGCTCTGCTTGATGCTTGGTCCATTTTACATGTTACCACCCTTTTTTCCTATATTAGGTCTAAAAGACCTACTTTACCTCTATGGAGTTTTGTTAGCAATGCTTGGTCCATATGGTTTATCCTGGTTCAACTCAGGTCGACCTTGAGCTCAATTCCATGTATATTCCATTAGCTCAGGTCCATTCATTCGCTTTGCCTATGTCAAATTGCTCCATTAACCTTAGTAAAAAATGTCCCAGCTCAATACTTTATTCATTCATTATTGGCAATGACTCAAATCCATGACCCTTTGAATTTCATTCACTTTGTTAGATCTACCAAGTACAAACAAACATAAGCCCTTAAATCTATCTTTGAAATGTCAACTTTATCCTCACTTATCCCAAGTGTCAAATGTGCATTTGATTTCTAGATCCGTTATCAATCTGCAACCTCATGCACTTATGCCACATGTACACCTCTCGATCCCTCTAACTATTTGACCCATATCACACTTTAGATCAAGACATATGATCAAACATGAACTTTTGGTCTACCAAGACCCACTAATTAAAATCCAATGGCTAGTTCACGAGCATAAAATTGACATCCTCACTCCCGTTAAATGACATTTATATGATTATCAAATGATGTTCGTATGATTGCCATTGATGTTTGAGTGATAGTCAAATTTAAGCTAAAAAGAATTGGTTTTACTCGAGCTTAAGCTTGATGTTAGCATGAACATCTTATGTTGAAAATCCAACTTTGAAGGCCGATAACTTGAAGCATAAAAGTCATGGAGGCACCCAATTTTTAGGAGATGTTCTTGAGGCCCAAAGGAATGAACCCATTTGATCTACTAGTCTTGGGAGCCTTCAAAGTGTGTCTACAAAATTCTCAATTTAACTAGTCCATTCATTTCTACATGACACCCTAATGATGGTCTAGTTCATTTGGCTAATTATAGGAAACTTAGTGAAATCTGACTGAGGATCTAACATTGAACATGCATAAATTCTTCCATGCTTAGATGCATGGCTTGAAACTTAACATGTAACAACTAGGGACCAATTTAAACAAAACCATATGATCATTTTCTCTTTAAATTATCATACATGTGAGATATGGCCTTATCAATATGGTCACTTGGCTCTATTTGAGCTTCTTCAAAAATGGCTAAGTATGTAAACTTAGCAGATTTTGCCCAAGAGGCCAACTTTGGGTCTTTATATCTTTTGATGCACTTCAATGGATGACTATAAACTTTGTGCACATGTTCTTGGGACTAATGTGAATAGATCCATATGACCAATTCTTCTTGACTCATCCACACATGGAAATTATGGCATCAATAATCTACCTACTTTGAATTTCTACCACTAGACCTACATGTTTAGATGAACACAATTAAAAACCTAATGAATATTAGGAGCTTTTTAGGTCATTCCAAGCACTCTTGGCACCCTATTTAGTCTTTTTAACTCTTGACCTATCCTTATAAATTGACAAATTACACTTTAAGTGAACTTAAAGTATTTCAAAATCATTTTTGGTAAAAATCGGATCCTTGAACCACTCATTCCATCCAAAACTTTTGTTCATATGCTCATCCATTAGCAACCTAGTTCATAATGGGCATAATCTTGGTATGTGGGCCAAAAATGCATAATAAGAAGAACAAACTTATGAATACTTACCTTTGAATACAAACTCACCAAAAATTAATCTTTCCTTTGGCCAACATTCTTTACAAGAGGCTGTCATGGTATGTAAGGATGACGAGGATAAATCAGATCTAAGCTACACAACCTATCAATACATCTAAAAGACTTCTCCATAAGCCAAGATCCATATCTCTAAAGATAGTATGAAATCCTAAGCTTATCCTCAAGTTGAATGGTGTATAAGTAGATGCACAATCTATCTTCTTCTTCTCTTCTCTTATAAATGGTGAAATGATCATGTTTATATAGGTAGATCTAATCCTAAAACCTTTCAAAAGTTTTGATTGACAAGGTCGACTCGATTGAATTATTATTGAAATTGATAAAAAACTAACTAGATAATGAACTATGTTAGCCATGGCCAACTTTGTTCTTAGTAAGCTTTTATAAAAAATAATTAAACAAGGTCGATGTGGTTGACATAAGAATGTAAACTTCTAAAAAAGGTTTTAGGTTAAGGAAAGGGATAATGAAGATGGAAAATGACTCGAGAAGGGTGCACAATAGGAGGCAAAGCTTAGGGTAATATTTTTTAAGAGACACATGTGTAGATATCAAGTATAAAAAAGCGATAACAATGTTATGAAGCACCAATGGTCTTCCCACCCTTTTCTTGATGCACTCTTTTAGGTGTGCACTCATAGAGATTGAGACTCGATGGGTTCCTGTAAGATAGAAAACATCAATAATTGATAAAGTTTGAAAATATTATGTGTATAAAAAAACCACACAGTTGAATGCATATTTTTGACTAAAAAATAATAAGTAAACTTTAGCCATGCTAAACACTATGAATTTTAACAAAGTTTTTCTTAAAAATACTTTTAAGGTAACTATCTTATCTTATTTATAAGTAAGTCTTTATATAATGTTATATGCCACAACTATATATTTTAATCTTTATATATATATATATATATATATATATATTTTGATTCATTGATTCAAATTGAGAAAAAATATATGGTTGTAAAGTAGTTAGTGGGTGCATGGTTAGACATACATTTTTGATCTTATTTAAGAGTATACTGAACTATGAAATTAGTAAAAAAAAAAAATCATTAATTAATTTATAAAAATATAGGTTGCAAACTAGATGATCTTACCTAGCTTTCTACCATGGGATTTAAATACAAATCAAATGATGATAAAAGAATGGTGGGGAACACAGATACCTATCTAGTATGATTTTTATAAAAAATAATACCACCTCTTTGAATATATGATATTTGTCCTAATTATACTATGGTTCATTACCCACACTTCCTAGTGATGAAGTTATACTTAAATTACTCCAAGATTGAGAACCTTATGTTTCACGAAAGCATCATAAAATTGGACACTTCACGCAAAAAGCTCCTTGTTTTAATAATTTAATTACTAGTGTGGATCTTTTAACATAACCTATTTATTCTCTCCCTCATGCTCCATATCATTTTTAAGACAAAAATTATATGTCCATCGAATAATCCACAAAAATAAAATAAAGTTGACCAACATGTCCCTGACCTATTACTATCTCTAAAGAGCTCACTCTAACATAACATGATAACTTTATCTTATTCTTTGACAAGCATCATGAATAATTTGCTTAGTCATATGAAGATATGCCAGGTATTGATCCTAGCACCATCATAAATAATATCATCACTTACATAAATGCCAAACCTGTTAGACAAAAAAAAAAAAAAATTCACCTAAAATTTATACCTTGTATCATAAATAAATCATTGAACTTTTGGATGACAAATTAATCAAAACTCTCAACTACTTGGAATAAATATCAAACATCATTCACATTAATAAAAATGTCACCATGGTTATTCATATAAGCATTGATTATTGAAATCATAACTTAGCTTGACCAAAAGACAACATTCCCCTACCTTCAATATATGATATAGTTGATTCCACTACTGGATATGAAATTTTATCACTTATGGATAGTTTCTCAGGCTATAACTAAATTCACATAGCTCCTGAAGACCAACATACATCAACATTTAATACAGAGTAGGGTACCTATTATTATGTCAAAATGCCTTTCAACCTAAAAAATGATAGAACGACCTATCAACATGCAATAACCCACATCTTCCATGATATTATACACAAGATAGTGTAAACCTACGTAGATGACCTCATTGCCAAATCTAAATGTTGTACAATTCACCTCACCAATTTAGCTATCTTTTTTTATCGATTAATTACATATCAAGTTAGACTTAACAATTACAAATGTGTATTTGGAATAATATCTAGTAAAATTTTAGGGTTGTTAGTCTCTCTTTGAAGAATTGATATTGATCTAGCCAAAATAAATGCCATCATCAACATGCCTATTCCTCGATCCATTCCTGACATACATACTTACCTTTGAAAACTTAGTATAATTTGATGGTTTGTCTTAGAAATGGCTTATCATATATACTTTATCAATTCATTTACTAAAAGGGTAATGATATAGAATGGAATGATTCATGCCAAAAATATTTTGATAGTATGAAGGAATCTTTCATCCATCCTTTTACTATTCAACCACCTTCAAATATTACCCCTTAATTATATATACCTCCTCTACCCCCATATCAATTGGGGTAATGCTTGCCCAATAATATTATACTGGCAGAGAGTATGCTATCTATTACATTAATCAAGGACTCATGAATTATGAAAAAAATTATACCAAAGTATAACATGATTGCCTTTCTATATATTTTATAGCTAAAATGCATCATCATTCTGTTATATATTGAACCACTTATGTCAATTTTCATTCTGATCAACTTTATTATTTATTCTCCAAACCATTATTACATGGAGATAGAATTGTCAAACATATGGTCATATTGATGGAATTTGATCTTCACATTATTACATAAAATATGTCAAAGGACAAGACATATCAAGTAAGCATTATAACTATTTTCTACCAAATTTTCCAAACCTTACCATCCTCAATGTAATGGTTAAGTTGAGGCTACTAACAAAATTATAAATAAAATATCAAAAAAGACTATTTGATTAATTCATAATGATTGGCACATTCATTTATATCCCACACCATGGGCTTATTATACTAGAATACGTCCTCAAATACATAAAAAAGTTTTTAAGTTAGCATTCCAATTAAATTTTGATTTTATTAATAACATGGTTGAATATGAAGCTCTAAAATTAGGCATGAAAGCCACCATTGACTTAGATATGACATATTTACACGCCTTGGGTGACTCCCAACTTATCTGTGCCTAGGTTAGTGGTGATTATCAATGCAAAATAAAAAATTTAATCACATATCATCAAATGGATACTACACTTACCAAGGAATTTGCTTCTTTTAGCATTAATCCAATTCCAAGTGATCAAAATTCCATACCTAATTCTCTTTCTTCATCGCATTTTATTTCACCCTCATCAAGTACATAATGATTCCTAATTTCTTAACCAAATCATAAAATACCCTACTTCTATAAAACTAAATGATTTGATATTCTATCACATTATAGTTATCCCTATTTGACAAATACCATGGTATAAAAACATGATTCAATTTATTGAATATCAAACTTACCCTCCAAACACAGATTCTCATGAAAAGACTCGAATACATAAAAAAGCTTTTAAGTATGTGTTTTGATAAAAACACCCTTTATTACCATAATAAAGAAGAAACCCTAATTCATTGTGTAATGAAATAAGGGATACTTACTCTCTTAGAGCAAGCACATGGGGGAATTTGGATTGGTCACTATAGTGCATGTGACATCCTTCAAATGATTACATATGGGTTACTTTTGGCCTACTCTACAAAAATATGCTATTAATTTTACATAAAAGTGTAAGCCTTGTCAACTTCATTAAGATATAATCCACTCACCAATAATTGAGTCCCATCTTTATGAATATTTCTTCATTGTATAATTATGGATGCATAATTACATGGAGCTTGTCTTCATGCTTTAGATTTTATTTATGAACACCATTTGGCTACTTTGCAATATAACTACTAATACAAGGATTACATTTCTAAAAAACATAGTTAAAAGGTCAAAGTTTAAACATTTAATGTTGGTGATTTAGTCCTCAAATTAGATTATACACATAATAAAGAATGAAAATATGCCTAAAAATGGTGGGGCCCTTACGAAAGCAAAGACATCCTTAGTCCTAATACCTATCAGCTATAAACTAATGAAGGTCATGTCTTCAAATAACCCACTAATACAAAAATTTTAAAGACATATTTTTCTTAAATATCTCCTTATTTTTATTATTTTATATACTGTAACTACTATCACTTCTTATATGATTTTTCCAATGATCTTTCCTTTTCAGCCATTTATTCTATACATAAATCTTAGTCTCCTTATTTGATCTTTGGGTTTCTATTTATTACTTTCATTTAATTCATGAGTTGCATTGTAATACTATAGATAGGACACAATTTTCCTCATTAATATATTTTATTTCATACATCCATTTTTAACACTTTTTTTTGGTCATAAGTTTGTTATTTTACAAAATTTTATGTTTACTCTCTTCTTTATTTTGTGAGATAGATCCCATCTCCCATCTATATATAGGGGGAGGGGCAATACCATTTGCATACTTTTCACCTACTTAAGTTTATGTTTTATGAGTTAAAGTGTAAAACCATTGATAGGACTAGGCTGTCCTCATAAAATCTAAATATTCCTTCAAACCTTTTTGTTAACTGAGTGTTCTTTTTAGAATGTTAAGAAATGGTTAAAAGTTTGTGATTGCATATTCTCAACCTCGATCTTGTTTATTTTGTGGATAAAACTTGCACAATAAATTATGTTAGAATGTTTCCCTACACTTAAATACATTCTTATGATATGGAATCATATTAAATTATCATCGTATCCCTTTTACTTTGTCACATTTTTTGTAATTTGAGGTAATCTAAATTGTTTCATGTTAACTTCCCCTTGTCACCCTTACTTCCATTTCACTTTGGACAAAACAAGGTTGAAGTCAAGATAAATTTTTTATTTAATATGGTTAAAAGGTACTCTTGGGCACCATGCTCTTTAAGTCCTCTTTCATAATAACTAGATTTAATGTTTTCAAATGATAGTCATTTTTAACACCAATGTTTGGTTCTCTGAATATGTATGGAGGAGGAATATAAAAAACCATTAAAAATTTAAAAGAGAAATCATTTGAAACAAAATAAAATGATTAAAAGGCAACATAAAATCCAAAATTTAACATCAAACAAAAAAACATGATTTATAGTACATCTATTCTTAATGAAAACTCAAACTCCATAGTTGGCCTCATAATAGAGTCAAGATCCATTGGGGTATAGTAAGTTAGTAGATTGGGATAGAGGACTTTAAAATTATCTACAACTCTACCTACTTTCTCATGCAAGTACTCAATCTTGACAATAGATCGATAGATCTATAAGGGGCTCTAAGGAATGTAGAACATGTTATGGGAAGGTAGGTCCATTTCACTTTTCATGCATATAGCCTTCATGTGATGATATTCATACTTTATTAGATAACCCAAGATTTTTGTGTTTAGGAGAAGTTCTTCAGAGTCCTTAAGGTCAAAAGTTCTCTTATTTTGACAAACTTAATTTTAGTGTATTGACTTCAATAAAGATTTTATCTACCTTGATTTTTAATACATTTCCCCAACCACCCATTTCATTTATCTCCATTGATAGGTATGTTTCATTCTAAATTTGTTTTCCCACTTCTATATTCCATCTTCTTCACATCTTACAACATGCTAACATCGCCTTGTTTTTGTTTTATCTATCTTAAGGACAAAACAATATGATTGAGTGACTATGGATTATTTTATTTACCCCATTGATGTACGTTTTGTAGGTCTTCTAAAAGTTTATGTGTGGCAAGGTGGTAGTGGTCTTTAGGTGGTGTGTTTTTATTTTTTATTTTCATTCCCTTTTCAAAATACACATGAAATACATATATTATAATTCGTCATTTAATTGTGATCAACCTTATGTAGTTATAATTCCTTGTAAAGGGTATAAAAATGTAATTAATGAATAAAACATTTATATATTCACATTTATATGTAAAATATATGAAACTGTATGATATAATTATATAATATAATCACTTGGCGCTACTTCTTTTATTTTTTATTTTTTATGTTTTTAAGAAGCAAGGAGAAAGAGTGGTTGAATAAATATGAACATGTTGTTCAGATTTATAAAATTATGAAATACTTCACCTCATATCCCAAATCCTTGAGATCTATCAGTAAATAATGCTGAATGAAACTTAAACATAAGCATGGAAAATGTGATGGAAATCATAACGAGTGAATCCATAATCATAGGCAATGACTCCACATAAGTACATGCCTACTTTCTCAAGATATATGGATCAAATAATTCATTGTGCCTACTCACAGTGTTACCATACAAATGATCAAAATGAAAAAATATTTCTAGGTGAGTTTCATCATGATGGTGAGGGGCAATGATAGGATATTTTAGGGGATAGACTCAAAGATGTTAGAGGTGGTACACATGCAAATTTTAGTGTCTTGTCATGTTTTGACGAGGACGTCATGAGAGATGATTTGATTGTAATAGGGTTCCATGTAAAATGTGTAGTTCAAATTAATGCTACACTATTGTTGATTTGGAGATAAGACATTAATGTGCAAGAGTCTATCTTTTAGCTTCCATTCATCCATGCTACAAATATATTAAAACCTTCAGCAATAACAACCAACTTAAAATCATATGGAAATAACATACATAGACAAATATAATAAAGGGCATGGCTATACAAAACATGAAAATAGTGAAATATTTCATGTTGAGTTTTGTAGTGATGATGAGGGCAACGTCAAGGAACTTTAGGTGATTTTTTACACTAAGGGGCATATAATGATATAATATTATATATTTTATAATAATGCAATATAATATTTGCATTGATGGACATGTTACCATTTGTAATACAAGAAACTTTGTTTGTGGAAACGTATGGATAATATTTGTCTCATATGATTTACACTTACACATGTGACTACCTTAAATTTTAAATTGGAAGTCAATGTAACATTACTCTAAAATGATACATGTAAGTTATTTCAAAGCAAAATGGTGACATGTTTGATTGGTTATTTTCTATTGTTAAGGGTGAACGAAGACATCATTAGAGTTGTTTTAATTGGAACAAGGGTCCATATCTCATATGAAATTTGAATCAATGATGCAATGTCATTGATGTTGGGATAACACATTGAGGTCCCAAATTATATCTTGTAGCTTAGATTCATTCATAATTCCAATATTGAATACCAATGCTAGCTTCAAGGCAACTTTTGGATTTATATGAACAATCGAGGAGATATTTATGTCTTGCATTGGGAAAGGACGTTTCATGGAAGTGTCTCAGTGGTGCCATGTGTGGCCATACATCGATCTTGTCTAGGGAAATAAAATCATAACTTAAATACATTTGATAGATTCAAAGATTTAGGTAATGTATTAATTTCGTGATGTTAAACATTTGTTTTTTTAGTCTCAAATAAGGGGACATTTTTAAGATCAAATAAGGTGTGATTTTTAAAATCAGATTGTGTGACATTTTGAAGTGTTTGTAACAATCCATTAATTTGTGCTTGTGTTATTTATATGGCATAATTACCGTGGTCTCTCGTCTTACATAAATTATGGTGGGAAAGCTCTTGCAATGAGGTAAACAATAAGGCCATCACCATTATTTCATTGAGAAAATCATGATACACACGTTGATGGCAATCTCTTTCAAGAAGCTATGCCATTTTTTTCACTAACAGTCATATTAATTGTAAGATGTTTAATGTTAACCTGGAAAGAGATGCATAGCACTCAATGATATTGCTTAGAGTCTTGCATGATCCTACTGTCATAGTTAAATATGTATCAAAGCATTAAAGAAGGTAAAGGACCAGTTAAATGCCATGTGATACCACCTCTTAGTTAAATCTGTGTCTTCATATTATACCACCTCCTAGTTTAAAATATTGGATTTAAATAGTTTAAATATTTTAAAATGTAAATAGGTTGTTTGATTGGGAAATTTACGTCATGGGAAGTTGCACGGGGATGTTTTCGTGGACATTTTAATTTTTGATTATTTTTTGTACAAGCCATTATTATGATCAAAGGGACTAATTAATTTATATAAAATTACTAATAAATTTTTTTGAACGAACATATTATTTTATCATTGGCTTAAAATGGAAGGACATTAATATAAAATGAAGGGCCATGTTGAAAGACACTTGGCTCATTAATTTGAAATCCAATGCCATTTCCGAAATGGTTGGGTGGGCTTTACTCCATTAATGTGACAAATTAATGCTAACATGTGCACCACCAATAAACATCTCTCCTTACCTTTCTGCATACCTCCTTCCCATAAATGGCCATGGAACTTACCTAAAATTTCTCAACTATGTCATGCTTTGTAGAGGAGTTTTCATTGACATAATAGAGGTATGAAACATTTCATGTAGGTGTGTTGAATGTAACTAAACCCAAAACTATGTTTTTTTAATTTTCTGGTGGGTGTTATTTTTATTGTGTCTTCTATGTTCATGTTTTATTTGCATGCTTTCACATTTGAGTAAAGGTTTAGTCCTATATTAATGGAGGGATGAAACTTTATGTGTATGTGTGTTGCCCATAATTGAACCTTCAATCATGTTCTTTTTATTTTCATATAGTTGTTATTGTGCCTTCTATGTTCATCATTCTTTTTGTGGGCCTTCACATCTGAGTAAATGTTTAGTGGTATGTTAATGAATTAAATGCATGTTTAGATGGAAGTGGATTTGAAATTGGGATGGGATAATTAACAATTTCACCATAAAACATCTCTCCCTACCTTTTCACATACCTCCTCTCCCCAAATAGCCATGGAAGCTACCTGAGAGTTCTAGAGCATGCAATGTTTCATAGAAGAATTTCCGTCATTAGAAAGGAGGAATGAGTTTTTTGTTATTGTACTTTGTATGTTCATGGATTTTTTTGCATGCATTCACATGTGAGTAAACATTTACTTGTATGTTAATGGAGTGATTGAAACATTACACATAGATGTGTTGCATCTAACCAAACCAATAGTTGTGTTCTTTTTTTATTTTCACATGCTTGTTATTGTTATTTTTGCCTTCTATACTCATGATGGTTTTACCTGCTTTCACATATAATTCAAAGTGCCATGTTGGAAGACATGTGGCCCATTATTGTCAAATCTAATATAATTTTCCAAATGGTTTGCAAAGCTTTGCTCCGTTAATGTGGTAAATTAATGTCACCCTATATGCCACCAAAAAACATCTCTCCCTACCTTTAACATAGGTAGAATAAAGTGATGAAACATTATGTGTGGGTGTGTTACCTATAATTTGATTTTAATGTAAGTTCTAGAGGTTTTCTCAGTGCATGTCATTGTGTGCTTTATATATGTGTCGCATTTTCATTTTCCTACATAACATGGGTTAGGAGACTTAAATTTTATGGTATGTAGATGGAATTCATGTAGGTTTTCATTCACATATGAGGAAACATTATTATTTTTATGTTAAAATTTATATTTTCATTTCCATTCTAGTAAATATTGACTCAGATGTTTCAAACCAAAATCTTATTTGAATTCTTATTGCCATATTCCTATCAATTAATGCTGTTATGTTATTAATTCACATTTTCAAAATTACAAACATTAATTGCCATATCTATTGTTGATAGATTACTAAAAATTTTATGCTATGTTCCATGTTAATAGAGTAATTTTCATTTGTTCTATGTTCCATATTAATAGAGTAATTTTCATTTGTTAATAGAGTAATTTTTATTTTGAAAATTACAAACATTACTTGCTTATTATGTGTGTCTCTTTGCTATTACATGAAAATTTATTGAGCATCTCTATGAGATCATTATGTTGTGTGTGTGACATTTGAGCATGTCTATTGCTTATGGCACTTGTCCTTCTTGGTGTGCAACATTTAAACATGTCTATTATATGTGTCCCATTGGCCTTATCATATGTAAATAATGCATGATGTGCTTGAGTGCTTGCTGAGTTTGAATAATGATGCATTTACATCATTTCATGTTAGACTTGTTGATGTATTGTTTATCATTCCATATGTATGTATTAACATTGAATAATTGCAAAAAATTGACTAAAATTTAGATGGATAAAAAACTACATGTTTTAAATACATAGTTTATCCACTTCCTCATTTTTCTATGTTCTCCCAAATATAAGAAAAAAATATGAAATAGAAAAGTCATTGAAATCAATAGACTGATAAACACCAAGGGCTATCCCATGGTCAAAAATTGACATGTCATCTATAAATAAATATAATAAATGTTTTTTTGTCTATGGAACATCCTATTTTATTTCCTAAAGGTGAAGCTATGATAAGAGACCTCACTTAAAAAAAAATTAGATGCATGAATATGCAATTCATTTGACAATTTATTATATTAAAATATTTAGTATGCATCGAATATTTATTTATTTTCTACTTTATTATGATGATGTATCATTATACCCAAGGAACAACAGTTGTTTTTTGTTTTAAAAAAAAGGATAATTTTATAACTGCTATATTAAATCTTTGACAACATATCCATGCAATACATGATGATAAAATTGTTAAAGACTCAAATATATTTTCTTCCAATTTGAGTGAAGCAAGGTAATATTGGACAAAACATTATGTTGAGTAAACTAACATGATTTATCAATTAGGATATCCTACATTTTTATTCATGTTTAAGTGTTGTTGAAACTAAATAACCTAATTTACATAGTGCAATGCCTTCCAAACATCCTAAAGATTCACATCAACCTTATTGTTGGAAAATGATTTTTTTAATCTTCAATCCAAATCATACATCCATTTATATATATCATAGATTTACAATATTTCATAAAGCATAAGACTATTGGTATATGTATGTAATAAACTACTTCATTTCATGTTTTATTTTTCAAAAACCAGATTGTTCTATTCAACCCCATATAACTAAATATTATTTTTAGGTATTTCATCATTTAATATTCATTCTTAAACATTTTAATACCTATGTGTCTCCAATACACTTTCATAACTTAAATCTTATAAAAATGTGATGTCTTAAAAGGATTTTCTCACCCTTATTCGCCTCAATAGCCCCCCCAATCCACATAGCATAAAGAGTAGTTCTTTGTCTATAGATTTCAATAATTTCCATGCATCCATTGCATCAAGTGGAAGAGATCAAATAGCCTAGAAAACCTTTTTGAAATCTATAAGATTAATTAGTATTAACTCTAATAAAATATCTATGCAAATTTTCTAACTTCTCATAGGATGATTTTGATGGAGCCCCAAAATAAAAGTAGTAGACATGAGTGGCTTCAATAAATTTGGTACGACCTTGAAATTTTATTGCTAAATAAAGAGATATTAAAATCTAAAAGGATTTTTTTCTCCACTCTTTCAATCACAAATTACCATAATTTTTTGAGAGATGTGTCAAAGTCAAAGTGAATACTAAGGAACTTGAACTTCTCCACCATTTTGATCCATTTCCATCGAAATCCTTTAAAGCAATCTGGAAATGGAATAATAATATGTATATAGCATTATTTTTTATCCCATTGTAGACTAGATCTAAATGCTTTGTAGAAAATGTTAAGGAAACATAATGCTTCTTTGAAAGAGGCCTCATGCTATACAAGCATGAGGAATAAATCCTTTAAAAACTTCCCTTCGATTAAATCAGTGGTGTGATAGGGAATGGAAATTCCCCTAATCAACCTTCAATTAGTTTCGAAGGCAAACCAATATCTAAACCATTCATCTAAAAGAACATGTAATGTATGGGTGATAATGGAATATTTTTAAATAGAGTAAAAAATAGAAAAGATGTTAGACCTATGTCCATTGATTATCCAACAAGGCAAGTCTGTTTAGAAGAAAGTTTAAATAGAAAACATAAAAACCCTACCAAACCCTAATGATTTATGAATGGAGAGAATGAAATCCACTCTATACAATCATAATATTTTTCAAAATCAACTTTGAAGAAGATGGTCCCTTGCCAAGAGGCATGGGCCCATTAATCTTCTTCCTAGATAACAATGATGTTGTCCTGAATATAACAATTTTTGATAAATGTAGTTTTATATATTCTAATGATTGCATGTAAGATAAGTTAAAGGAAAATAGATAAAGATTTAGTTATACTTTTATAAGAGACATTGAAAAGGGTGATTGTCCTTAAACTGGTAAAGAATTATAGATCTCATTCATAAAAATGAAATTAATTTTGCCTTTTTTTTATGGTGGCCTCTAAAGATATTTTGTGTAAAGATTATTTGTAATCCTAAATTGAGTTAGGTATAAAAAAATACCATGTTATTTTATAAAATTCAAAACTAAAACCATCCACTCTTGGCACCTTATCATTGGCTCTACATTTACCAATAGCATAAATCTCATCTAGGAAAAAGAAAGCCTTATAAAGGTTTGGAGTTGAAGGTCTTAATTTGAAAGGAACTACATATAAATATTCTTACAAGTAAAAAACTCTCTCTACCATGTTTTTCTAGACTTGGATCACCAATTTATAGTGGACTTGAAAGGTTGAGTAAATAATTGACACAGTAAGGAGGAGACTATGTGTAGTTTGGATAAAATTTATTTCCTCTTTTAGCCTATTTAGCTTTGATATATTTGAAAATTATTTAGAGGCATGGTTAGTAAGTTTGAGCCAATGCAATTACGCTCAAATTTGATTACCTATGTTTGTGTGACTTTCCAAAATTTTAAGTTTATGTTTAATATTACATCTATTTTTTTAATGCCAAGTTAATTTTAACTTTAAAAAATCTATTGTTATTAAAATTAAAAATTACATCCTTTCTGACACAGCTTTCACACTTAGGGAAACTCCTACATACATTTATAGGCTTTTTCTATTTTTATTTTAAGAAAATATAACAAAAAACATTGCCTTTGTAATATTAGTGATCACTTCTCTTTATTTAGTGAATAGATGAGAGCTAAAACTACCAATATGACCATAGGTGATGGTAATTTTAGGTAGTCTATTGGAATACGATATAAATCCCCACCAATACCTACATATTCTCTCTGATGTATCTCAAATTAGGGACCACACCATTATTATAGCTTCATTTGTGGAGGTTACAACTACCATAGTAAAGAGTCTAAGTTACGCTAAAAGGTTTATAATTTTTATATTTGGCAAAGTGGGGTTTTAAAAAATGAAAGTGTAAATTGACGAGCGTACCTCACTCAAAATGTAGGATAATTTTTGTGCACAATCTATCAAGTAATAATAATCTCATATTCATTTTAATAATCTTTCTAAAACACATTTTTACTCACTAATGCTCTCTGAGATTTTATGTTTTTTTTCCAGAGGGATAAATAAGATACTTATGAAGACAAGTTCCAAATGTGGCCACTTTTTATTCTATTGGTTAGAGTATGGTGTTTTTATTTGTTCTTATTCTTAATTTAGTTCCTTCAAGTGTAAATATATCAACAACATGCATAAACATAAGCTAAAAGATAGACTCGAGACCTTAATTTCTTATCCCCACCCCAATGACATTACAATGTTCATTCAAGCCACACATCTGATGTGAAGCTTTGATGAAATCAACTCAACCATCATTATGTCCTAATCCACCGTTGACCATAGAAAATAACCAATCAAATATGTTGCCACCATGCAAGTTGCAGACCTATTTGTAATGGATGTAATTCATGTAAATCAAATAACTGCCCCAAATCTATGTTTGAGGTATGATATGGGACCTATAGTATATGATATACACTAAAATATCCTTTCATTTCACCTTGCCATGATCGCCTAACTCACCTTAAAATATTTCATCACTTCCACATTCTATATGACTTTGTTCTTCCCCACCAATTTTCCATCACTCAAGCTCACTATGAAAAGAAATGTCTCCTCTTACACAACTCATTGCCACATCGTATGAAGGAACATACATCCTCATTTTTCATCATCCCCTCCACTAAAAATGAATGATTATTATTGGATAATACTTCTTGAACAAAAATTCTGATGGGGTCAATGATGATGGGTTTCAACTTAGGTACAACTATCAATTTTGTGGCTTTTGATTTAAAGAAACTTTTTTTTACCAAAACATAAAATTACACTTCTTCTAACATAACTTGCATGTTTGGATCCAATAATATATGTACACAAAGTATTATATAACAATAGTATATATATAGAATATTTTCATAAATATAATATAATATTATAATAATAATAATAATAATAATAATAATAATAATAATAATAATAATAATAATAATAATAATAATAATAATTAACAACTATATATATTAGTATAATATTATAATATATTTATTATATAGTATAATTATAAATATATAAATATTATATATAATAATATAATAAGAATATAAATATAAAATAGAATATAATTTATTTAACATATAATATTATAATATATGAATATAAATATGGTTATATTCTAGCATATTAAATCTATTAAGGTATCATATATCATTGTAGACTCCAAAATTGTTATCCATTTTAGTATGTCATCTTAACCTCTTATAACTAAGGTTTCAAGGTCTAACTCATTATACATTTTACGATATAACTGATTTTATCACAAGAGATCATAAACTGTATTTTTTAAACGTATGACCCAAACTTAACCTTTGGAGTACCAATCGCTGTGCATTAGAGTATCAATACTTGAGTCTTACTTGTCAAGATGTGATTGGTTAATTTTAATTTTATAGAGTAAATGTTGAACAAGTATTAGATGCTACATGCACCACTAGTGGTGCACTTTAATATTTATGCACACCAATATGTTCCATCAATACAATACACAGGGAGAAAAAATTTGCACCACTATTGGAACCTTTTTCCTATATATATACACGCATAATTTGATTATAAATATATTTCACTTTAAAATATTGATGCCTTCATGCCTTCCATTTTATATGAACCATCTCACATTTTATTATTAGATAATAATATAGATGTCACGAATAATAGTAAATAGTCATTGTTGTGGCCTCATCCCTTTCAACGAATAAACTAAATACGATGGAATTAAAAGCCACATACACAAAATATATTGTGGAATATTCGGAGATGAAGTAAGAAATAACATCATTTTGTTTTTATTAATGGTAAAAGTAAGTTTTTTGGAAATAGAGACCCTACCTTTTACAATATAAACTGCAAACATGGTCTTCAAAACCAGATATAACAAAAATATTTGTAGAGAAGCAACCAATGAAATAATATCCTTTTGTTAAGTAGCAATAAGATGATATCAAATATAGTTTGGAGTAGATAATTATAATGCAATGTAAGAGGATGAAACATTAAAAATGTCATTTATTTGAAACATAGGTTTGAATGTTTGAAATTAGCAAAAGGTTTGGTCAAGTATTAAATGACATTGGTTAACAAGAAACATGGGTTTGGATGTTTGAAATTAAAAAAAGGAACTTGAAAGGAGTTACAACTCTGAGGAAACTTATTACACTCAACCAATAAATTTCAAAGCGAAAGATAATGAACTGAGTTAAATGTTGGTGGATGATATATAATACATTCTTCGTTGGAAACTTATTGCATCCACCGATAAACTTTTTCATTTCACCGAAGTGCGCCATCTTGAAAGCGAAAGGTAATGAACTCAGTTATATATGATGCAGTCTTCTTTGTTTTGAGGAACCCATGTTGGGGAAACTGAATTTTGAGTCGGAGGAGAGCGAGCCATTGCCAAAGGACGCCTCGTGAGAAGAATTTGAGAAGAACAGAACACATTCAGAAGGATAACATCGGTCTGAATATTGTCCGCATATTGGTATTGCTTGTTTATGAGAAAACTATGTTTTAAGTTTAACAAACTGAGTTTTTAACATTGCTACACTGAGATTATCCTTCATGAATCGCATGTTATCTGATTTGACGAAATTTAACATTTTAAAACTCCATACCAACTTTATGATTTTTTTAGTGGCGTTTTATCTCTTTGGAATACGTTTTTACGTGTCTTGGTCTGTGGTTAATCCCCTGTAGACCCGTCATCATATCTTCATTGTAAATCCCTTCAGATGGTAGGCAAATCTGCTCTCACCTTGAATGATAGGAGATTTACATTTTCCACACATATACGCTTTATTCTTATGTCAAATTTAGATCGTTAATGCTGTACAATTTGACTCTATATTGTTAGATGTGCATTAAAATATCCATCGGTTTCAAAAAGCCTGATATCTGAATACCTAGGGGCAATTGCTGTCCTTTTGGTGGCACCTCATTCAGGCGTAATGTTTCACGAAGACAAGATCCATTTCAACTTTTCCGAGTCTGATATGATCCGAAGTATAGACTTTTCGATTATAAGTTACCCCTAACCAGTGACGTCGCTGCCACATATTGAATTATGAAGGATAAAAATAGTAGCTGATACATAATGGACACGAGTTCGTGTTATAGTTGTAGGTTGCATAGCAGCAAGGGCGTACTCTGTCCAGTTCTTGGTCAGTGGTACGTTAGAGTTTGGGGATGAGAGTCAGATATGAACAACTTTAGATATCAAAGGAAAAACAAATATAATATTTTGGACTGCCAATGTCTGGAGTAATGTTTTTGTGATGGTGAACTATCATTTCATTAGAAATATGTGTGTGCGTGTACGCTTAAGTCATACAAAACAATAACCTGTACATGAATGAAGAGCACTATAACTTGTAGTGAGTAAGAGGGATGGTTATTAATGCGTAAAGGAGTGCAGACGAAACAAGGTCAAATAATCCTTGAATTATGTAATATGGCTTCATTCAAAATTTGAAAATTATCGTTGAGAGTTTTAAATTAATCCCAATATTATATTTTGAATAATGAGTGAATGAAGGTTTTCATGTGCTACTCTTGTACTTTCTTTATTAATTGTATATTTTAATTTTATTATCAATGATCAATTGTTCATTATCAAAATAAAGTAGAACACCCTGAAATTACAAATAGTATGATTAGAAGAGAATTATGTTGAGTTGTGGAGCTAAAAGCTTCACTAATGAGCTAATGTGGAGGTTGTTGGGCTTACACAGTAACCGGCATCGGTTACAAAGTAACCAGCATCGGTCAGAACCAACCAACATCGGGTAGGGGTAGAATGACATCAGTTAGGGGTCGGCTGGCACCGGTCATCTTTAGACCGACACTAACTTCTGTGCATTTTCAGCTTTTCTATTTTTAGGCGAACAGATTTGAGCGTTTGATTTAAGAGGTGGATCTAAGGGTGGCGAATGCATGGCTCATGAAACCCTAGTGTTGTAGTATACTATATAATAGGGTTAGATCCTCATAGCATGGAAGGGAAGACAACATAAACAACTACAATTCAGTAATTGAGTTGATTGTAATTGATATATATATATATATATATATATATATATATATATATATATATATATATATATATATAGAGAGAGAGAGAGAGAGAGAGAGAGAGAGAGAGAGAGCTCTTGAAGGAGAATTACTGTACACCTGAGAGGTGTGAGGAGAGAGAGATTTCTTGATTGTATTTCCTTCTGGAGGAGTTTAATATAGATTGGTTGTTTCTTGTATCTCTTATTATTTGTTGTTTCTGATTTCTAGTTACTTATTACTTCTGGTTTCAATTTCGTGTTTAGTTGCTTATACAAAAGTAATCAATTGTACTCTAAGATCCTAACAAAATAAAAATACTTTTCTCAACCATTTTCAAGAGAAAATATAATTAGAAGAGAAAGTAGAAAACTTTAAAAAGTTCATTAACAATAGTAATTATCATTTGGGTGTAATATTTAAAGGAATTTTAAATATATTTTCATGGCCTCGACAAAGATGAAACACGCAGGAAAATCCCTTGTGAAAGATTGGATGCTTATAATATCCAACTACCACCTATAATACTTGATTATGGAATAATTGGCATCTTTACTATTTTGTTATGAAATTTTGTGCAATATGTAACTATTTCTTTTACATTTGAGTACTTTAAAAGTGTAAATGACGTTGAATTCAACATATTAAAGAAGGTTTTGTTTGTTGGACAAATGATAATATCTAAGACAAGCGTGTTAGTATAATTGGTTGGTAAATTTCATATTTGTCAATGATTGGTGAGCTTTGAATTTGAGAATAGATTTTTTTGTTTATAATTCGGATTTATAAATAATTTATTGATTAATCATTAATATAATATAATTAAATTGCTTGTTTTCTTATTGTAATTAGTTATCATGGCTGAAGAGCTGAAAAATACCAACATTTCAATGACATTTAATTTAAGAGAGGATGAAGGTTGCCTGCCCAACACAAATATTCGTCGAAATGATGGAAACCATCATCCCAATTTGTGGAGTGATGATTTTATACAATCTCTTAAGTCGCCATATGGGGTATGAAATATCAGTAAATATAAAAGTATATAAATCACAAAAAAGATAGTATTATATTTTGTATTCTTAAATCTAATATAAAAGTTTTTATTGTTATTTGTAAGCAAGCACCCTTTTACCCTGAACGTAGGGAAATCATGATTAAAGAGATTGACGATATATTTTTAAGAGTTTGAGATGAAGTGGGAAAATTTAATCTACTTGATAGGATTTGGTTGGTTGATGTTACACAATGGTTGGGAATAGATCGATACTTCCATGAGAGAATCAAGTAACACTTGATTATGCTTACGAGTATGTTTATCTCCTCAAGCTAGAGTGTTACAATTACATGTTGGCATGTGATTTAAACATTAAATACCTTGGTGCATATAATAAATTTTTTTAACATGTTCCATTGTCAAATAATTTTATCATTATTAGGTATTGGAATCAAAATGTTATTGGTGATCTCAACACAACAGCTTTGGGATTTCAGACACTTCGGATGAATACATATGATGTCTTGATAGGTGTTGATTTTTCTTTCTGAAATTATCTTTTTAGGAATGATTTTTTTTTTGAAATGATTTTTTTAGCAATTTTTTTGTAAATTAACCAAATCTTCCATATGTGAGCAGACGTATTTCAAAACTTCAAAAATGAAGATGGAAATTTATTTTGGTTTGGATTTGGTAAAGAAGATGTAGAGATATCAAGTATGTTGAATTTATATAGAGATTCCCAGATTAATTTTCTTGGATAAAATATCTTGGAAGACGTTGAAGTTTACAGTAAGTAGTCATGGTTTTACTAAATTGGTTACCTGTCTATGTCTTCTTGATGACATTTACAATACCTATGGAACCCTTGACGAGCTGACTGTGTTTACCACAACATTGATAAGGTAATCAATTATAGATGGTATTCTTTATTTATATTGATTCTTTGATTAATTTTCTAACTACTTATTTGTTTTGAATCTAGATGGTACATGTCTATTATGGAAAACCTTCCAGATTATATGAAAACTAGTTTCAAATTTGTATACCATATACACAAGGAAATTTCTAGTGATGCTGAGAAGAAACATGGTCCCTTTGTTCATAAATACATTCAAGATTATGTATTCACTCTTATTTTTACTATGCATTATATTTTATAAAAACCTACTAGTATATAATATTAATAATGTATATTTAATAAATTATTCATGTTTTATTAAAGATAATTTAAATATTATTTTTTCATGAGATATTATTAAATTATGTTAATTTAACATGTATTAGACCAAATTAGTATGCATGATAAAAAATGTCAATATATACTTTTATATGTATAAAAATAGTTTAAAATTATGATTTATTCCATTTAATCATATTTTATCTTTACATAAAGACTTCATATCTACTACATTTTATTTCATAGGAAATTTTTATTTATTATCAATTTAGTTATATCAAAATATTTATAGTTAACTTTTAATATTATTATTTATCATAGTTTGTAAAAAACTTGAGACAAGTGTATGATTATAATCTTAGATAGATTGCATTCTTATGTGGTACCTACGAGTTCGATATGTTAGTATTTGCATTGATTTTTTAATATTACTATTAACTTTAACCTATAAACATTATTTTTATTTTTCATTGTTTTTAATATTTTTTGTTATGTTTTTTTTGTAGTGGGAGAGATACATTCTATCTTACTTTCAAGAAGCTAAATGGATAGCTTTTGATTGTATGCCAACACTTGATCAATATTTAGAGAATGGAATAACAAGTTCAGGGATGTGAGTGTTAATGATCCATTCATTGATATTATTGGAAACTCTTTTATCTAAAAATATTTTGGAGAAAATTTATTTTCCATCATCAAAGTTTCAAACTCTTATAGCATTGGTTACTCAACTAGTCGATGACATGACAAATTTCGAGGTACTTAAGATTTAGATTATGTTTTATTTGGATTAAACATATTATTTATGTAATATATTATTATAGTGAAGGAAACTATGAACTAATATATAATCGAAATTTTTGAAGGATGAGAGAGCTCGTGGAGAGCTAGCTTCAAGCATACAATGTTATATGAAAGATAAACCCAGTTCTACAATAGAAGATGCTTTAAAGTATATCACATCTCGTGTTGATAGTTGTCTACAAGAGTTGAATAAGGAGTTTCTTAAATCCTCTGATATGCCAACTTGTTGCAAGAACTTAAATTTCAATGCTGGCATGAGGGGTATATTTTTCTTTTACAAGGATACTGATTGTATAAGTGTTTCTCATCATGAAGGCATGAAGGATGCCATAATGAAAGTTCTAATGGAACCAATAATACCATAGCTTCAGAATATAGATTAGGAGATTAATTTATGAAGTAACATGCTAAATATTATACTTGAGTGGCATAATAGCTTAAGAATGTTGATTAGGAAATTAGTTTATGAAGTGATATATTGATATCATATTTGAGATCCAATTGTTGGTACACGTTTTCCTATGTAAGCTTATTATTTGTTATTATGAACTTAATGGATTTGGTTTAGGTTATTAAAATATACTCTTTGTCCTAAACAATATTTTTTTATCTAAGTTATAATTGTAAATTATAATGAGTATTTGAGTCATCTCAAAATATATTAGAATTCTCAATACTTAAGTATTAAATTCACAAGATTTTTATTATTGATATTTTTATTTTATTTGTTTCTACTATAAATTTTGGGTACCATGCATTTTATATAAAAAAGTCAATTATTTATTTTACTCTTGTATAATATCTAGTTTTTTTTTTAAATGGAGCCATATTTAAATAAGGTTCATGTAGTGGCATTTCCCTATCGATAAGTTGGAAACATATTGGAATTGTAGAAGACCTATTGAAATATACATAATGATTATTTTGATAAAGTGTCCTGAAGAAATATAATATGAATTTCAACAATTACAATTTTTTGGTGTAGATCCAAACTACATAAATTTTGGTATAATGTGGAAGCATAATGTAAGCACAACAACTATTTCAAAAAATATATAAATAAACCCAAATTATCACTTTTTGGAGTTTAGGTAAGTTATAATGGTAAAATCATGGATTTCTAAATTGATTTTATTTCATATTTATACAAAAATAATGAAAATATCCATAAAAGGCCTCACACAATTATGTTATACAAAGATAGTCATTATGATATAAGCATGCACAATAAACAATGTACTAAAATATAACTCAACAAGTAACAAGCAATGTACTGAAATATCAAATTTAGGTGAATCAAAAATCAAAACTTTCTCTATCTCTCTAAACATATGGAAATGTTTGATACATACAAAAATACTCTATAATATAAATTAACTAAAAATCTCTTCCATAGAACTCCTTCATATATAAATATGCAACTGGTACATGAGTTTAACTAAAGGAATGAACTAGATATAGACAAAATAGATGGGACTTACGAATAACTTCTCATTGATATTGATTAAGAGAGAAGAGTTGATCCTTTCCATGTAAAACTTCTATGTATTGATGCTCTAGAGTCCCTGAGGCTCCTCCTCTACTCTTTCTCTTATTGATCTTCCTAAATATTGATCTTTAACAATGATATGTATCTCCTCTCAAACACTCTCGTTGATATTCTTAAGAAAATCCACTCTAATAACATATTATAAATGACAACAGAGCCCATGGATCTTCATCCTAGACACCATCAATATAAAGTATTCAGAGAAGAGAGAGACTCACCAATAAAGACATTGTATTAATACATATAATATACAATGTATTTGTGAAACCAATAAATCCTGAATTAGAATATAACTCTCTAAAAGACTACATCTCATCTAGTTCAAGAGATGGATCTAAGCTCCATTACTTTCCAGATGAACACAAATAGTTCTTATATAGGAAAATTAAGATGTGAGTGAGAGATTATTATTAGTGGAGTGAAATGGGAGATTATTTTCCAAGTTTAACCTAACCCTTATAAAAAATGTGAGGATAAATCCCACATTAATTGTGCATTTAATAATTATATGGACATAATAATTCACATCTTGGTAAGACATCTACCTAAAGTGGACTTACATCAAGTGTAAATATGACACACTCGAACACCTAATTTGCTCAAGAAAAATCAACATTTTAGATAGATTGTGTCACCATATTTCAAATAATTCATTATTAATCCCATATTAATACATAAAACAATCAGATAATCAAGGTTTATTATAGGTGCTTGATTATACCAATATTGTATAGGAACACTCAAAAACTACTTTTCAATTTAATACATATACATTAGGTGAGCATACGTATGTTTCATGGGCCAGTCAATATGGTAAAAATAAAAGAGCCATCTATAAACACAAATCAATCGTAAGGTTATACCTAGAAACACATTGGCAAGTCCCTACAAAAATAAGAAATCCTTTAACACTCTTTTGAGGCTTTATGACAAAGGATATCAAAAAAGTTAAGGTCATGTACACCAATGTTTTGAATGATACTCAACAATGGTGTCCAATTTTGGTTAAAATGCACCTTAAACCCTAAATCATAAGCCTTAAACCTTAAATCAATTATTAACATTCTTTAGAGTCAAAATTAGGATGATAAGGCTTGATTTAGCCCAAATCACATGACTAATTGCCCCAATTGTCTAATTACCTTAATATGTGATGACATTAGGGCTAATTGATCCTAAAATCACATTGTATAGTCACAAATATGTTCAACAAGTTCAAATTATCCCTAATTACCTTTATGGTTCAACCCTATACACTAAAACATAAATATAATACCCTATACCCTAATCACTAAACCCTAAACCCTTAATCATAAACCTTATCACGTCATCCATCCTTATCCCACAACCAAGGGAAAGTCTAATCCAAATCCTTATCCAAGTCCTAAACCTAATCATCATCGTTAGTCTATCCAAGTCTATGCTAAGTCCACAATCACATCCTGATCATCCTAGTTCAACCCATCCCCCAATCACTCATCCCGTCATTAGATATGACATCATGACATTGCATGTAGATACTTGTGTGTGTGTGTGTGTTACTTGTTTATTTTATTCATTTTGTTTTCATGCATTTCATCATGTATATATCTTGTTTTTATTATGCTTTATGCTTTATGAACAAGGATGTCATGAGGTCATGCAAGGCTATAATAGTGCTTATATTGTAAATATAAAAGATCCATCTATAAACACAAATCAATTGTATGTTTATACCTAGAAACACATTGGCAAGTCCCTACAAACTTAAGAAATCCTTTAACACTCTTTTGAAGCTTTATGACAAATGATATCAAAATGGTTAAGGTCATCTACACCAAAGTTTTCAATGATACTAATCAATGGTGGCCAATTTTAGTTAACATTCTCCTTAAACCCTAAATCATAAGCCTTAAACCCTAAATTGATTGATTTAGCCTAAATTAACATTCTTTAGAGTAAAAATTGGGATCACAAGGCTTGATTTAGCCCAAATTACATCACTAATTGACCCAATTGAATAATTACCTTAATATGTTATTACATTGGGGCTAATTGAGCCCAAAATCACATTCTATAGTCATAAATATGTTCAACAAGCTCAAATTATCCCCAATTACCTTTATGGTTCAACCCTATACCCTAAAACATAAATATAATACCCGATACCCTAAGCACTAAGCACTAAACCCTAAGTCGTAAACCTTATCACATCATCCATCCTTATCCCACAACCAAGGGAAAGTCTAATCCAAATCCTTATCCAAGTCCTAAACCTAATCATCATGGATAGTCTATCCAAGTCTATTGTAAGTCCAAAATGACATCCTGATCATCCTAGTCCAACCCATCCCTTAATCACTCATCCCATCATTAGATATGGCATTGTAACATTGTATGTAGATACTTGTGTGTGTGTTACTTATTTGTTTTATTTGTTTTGTTTTCATGCCTTTCATCATGTATATATCTTGTTTGTCTTATGATTTATGCTTTATGAAAAAGGATGTCATGAGGTCATACAAGGCTAGAATAATGCTTATAATTTCCCTCGATGAACCAAAGATTTCCATTTGCCCATGCACTTTGGCATAATGTCCTCGTGGTCATAGTTGTATCATAGGGCATACTTCCAATTGTTAGATTTATGATATTTATTATAATATAACTAACCTTATGAAATTTATGATGGCTTGATCATCCACACCCTCATCATTCATCTAATTGTCTCATCATCCCTTTTCCTCATCACTAATATACTCTTCTTGACCCATCTGAATAACATACAATATTCTAATATTCATCTCATAATCTACATAATTATCCTATAATCACTAAAATCACCCTTTAATCACTAATCCTCATCATCATCATCATCATCATCTTCTAGTCAGAACTACATCGGCCTGAAGTCTTTTCAGACTATGTAGATAACACTTGGCCATGTTTTAATAACTCAACCACTATCTATATAATCCATACTCATCTCCTAGTCTTTTGTTTTCTAGATCACATCATTTATTTTCTTTTATCCTCTTCATTATATTGATCTATTTACCTTTGAGCTACACCCATCATCAATATTATCAAATCATCATCTTAGCTTATCCCATAGCTCTCCCTTACATGCATCATTGTTTGGGATACATCTAAAGCTTTAGGAATTTTAATCCTATAATTATCATGTTATTATTTATTCCCCCTGAGGATGTGTTGACAACTGTGAAACCCATCATCTTAAATCCTTATGCATGTGTCTTTACCAGGGGCATGATCAGTTTGTAGCTCACTACTCAGGTCGATCATCTTCTTCATCTTCTATCTCACACTTGGCATCCAATCCCCTCATCTATCCATTTAATCCCACCCCTCATTTCTTATTTTGAGAGGCCATCCATCTCATTCTTCCTTGCATGTCCACTTGAGGGAGCATCATAACCCCTAACATCACATCTACTAACATTCATCCATGACATGGTTTTTCTTTGAATGACAATTACTCCCTCCACTTCAATCACTCACAATGCCCTTTAAAATAGGTTCAAAATGTATGATTATAAATTTTCTAACTTATATTATAGTCACTAATATTCCTATTAGTCGACACTAATTCCACTTAGTCTAATTTACCCTACTAATTTATTTACTTTTTAGTCATTTGTCTTATGTCCCCTTATTCACATTTTATCATTATATTAACCTTATTCATCCCCACCAAATAATTAATTTATCCTAAATCCTCATTATCCTAATCTAACCCCACTTGCCTATTATTTGGGAATTTTAAATTCCTAATGTCCTACCTACTAGCCTATGCCTAGGCTCTCCTACACCCCTAGTCCCTAATCACCCACCTAATCCCTATCTAATCCCATATTTAATCCTATTTAATCCCTAATAAGATTATATAATTTGAGGATTATAGAATCCTCTCTATTATAACCCTTTGTCTCTATAAGCCTCTAAATCTATAGGCTTTTAAGGAATTTTAAATTCCTTGGATAATTCTTATCCATCGATCTCTTTAACCTAACTTCAAATCTCCACAATAGATTCTCCCCTCTTTCTATTTAAACAAATCCTCTACTCCATGAGAGGCCAATATAAGCTATCTAACTTCTCCATGTCAATTTATTTATTGAATCCTTCATAAAACATCCTTATCATGCCTTCATAATGTCACAAATATGAGTCAAGGTATATCAATCTAATCTTAATCTCTTTTTATTTTGCTTTTTGTTTGATCATGGTGTAAGAAATTTAGCTTTAAGATCATAGTGTTGGTTTTGAATTATATCCATCCATTTTTATTTTGGTTTTAATGGATCTATCACTTTGCCCAATAGTTGGATATTTGTGTGTTTAAATTGTGTAATTTAATCCATAGAGCTCAAATTTTAACTACAGTGACACTTTTAGCATATAACAGAGCTAATCACAAGTAAATTAAACATAAATTATTGGGTAGATGCGTAAGGGTCACAATACAACTTTCATTACCACAATCACACACTTTTTATTTGAATTAGAGACAAATTAGTAATCACAAACAAATGTGCCTAAAATTAGTTACATTTACCTTGGTTGCAATTCGATATGTTGTTTAATGTCTCTTTTGGCCAAGAAGGGACCTAATTACAAGTAAACTTGGAATAAATTGGTGGTGAGGTGTGCATGGGTTACCAATATGACCTATACTTCCCCATGCATACCACTTTGACATGAATTCAATTTCAATTAGAGTGACCACAAACACATGTTTTTATTACATGTTGTTCATGTGTTTTCCATTGTTGTTGAATATGATTTCCCTTGAATTGTCACAAATAATATCCATGCATTTTTGTTTTGCTAAAAAGTTAAAAATCTATGAAGGGTGAATGTTTGTTGGGTTGCTTAATTTGTGAAAAATTTGTGAACATTGTGTTTCTTGACACTTTTTCTATTTGTGAAGATTGTGCTACATTAATTTGTGTACATTGTGTTTCTTAACATAATACATGGTTTTTGAAGTTTGTAAAGCTCGTACAATTATTATTTTTCAAAGTTTGTGAAGTTTGTAAAGATCAATTTTTATTGCTTATATTGTTTACATGTGTTGTTCATGTTTATTATCTATGGGTGATGATGACAAAATTATGTTTCAGAGTTGACTATGGAGAAACACAATGGATAACTCGCTTTTAGGTGAAATTATTTAAAATTTCATTAAGCTTATGATCCATTTATAGACTTAATGATAAATAATAAATAAAATTAATTACATATATAACAAGTAAAATCAATTATAATACATTATCAAACTAAACATCTCTAATTTCATTACATTTCTTAATACCATTCTTTACTTATATAAGAAGTTAAATACATTTCGTTTCATTATTTTATGGTAAAACAAAACTTAAACAATCTAAGGTTGAAAAATTGCACTATACCCTTCATTCTCTATATCTGAAGATAGGGGAGTCATTATTGGTCCTTCAACGACTGTGTCCTTAGTGAGATTTTCTATGATGTTAATAGAAAGAGGAGTGATACCACATAAACCAATTAGTGATTAAATGTTTATCATGTCATTCAATATCTGATGTTGTTCTGGTAGAGGGTTGGATTCCATGCTATAACTCCTTCACCTCTATAATTCTCTTCCGGCCTTCTTGAATAACTTCTCTCTTTTCTATTGATCTCTCTTTTTCTCATTTTCTTGCCTTTGTTGTATCTTCTCCTTCTCCTTCACATGTCTTTTTCTTGCATTTTAAAGTTTTTCATTTTCCCTTATTTCCCTCTCAACTTGCCTAAAGGATTTCCTATCACTAGCTTTTTGTTTCTTCATTGCCTTCAATTCTTCATTTTATTTCTTGCGGGTCTCATGTTCTATAAAAAATTGGTGATGCTTGTCTGATATGAGAATTTATGATTGGCATCTCAGCTTGAGTGTAATTTTTACTATTTTTTTTAAAATCTAAGTTCCATAGGAAATTTCAAAAATGCCAACATTGGCGTTCAACACTCATTACCATATGCTTGACTATACTTATTGATTTCTATAATCATCTCATTGGAATATAAATTAATAATTTCATCATCTACACTCCATTATCCATTTAGTGCATAGGTAATGAAATATTTTTACTAGAATGAAAGGAGGTAGTGGTGACATTGACATAGTGACATCATTTTTAATAATTTCATAATTTAGGCCTAGATTTACTACTCCCTTCCTTAACCAATCAGATGGGATTACTTGCTTAAGAAAACTTAAAATATCTTAGTTAAAACTAAATGATGCATCTATTTCATTACAATGTTATTTAAATCCCCTTCACTATTAATGTCTATAACATTTTGATGAGTTGTTTCATGTTCAACTCTTTCTGCATTAGCACCATTTACTACATTTACTATTTCACCTTATTCACCTTAGAAAACATTACCTTCCTTCATTTGCTCCATCTTCTCCATTGTAGCTTTAATGTCTTTCTTAGTCAGACCTATCAACCTCATAACATTTTATGCAACATTTACCTCATCCTCTTCCACATGGAACATTGCACTTAGATTCATATCATTTGATAGTGCCTCTGGGTCAAGGGGACATATACCTATCTATAAAAATCTAGATTTGATATTCTTTGTAGTTAGTGCCATCCTCATACTTATGGTACCCAAAGTGGAAAATTATTTTGTTTCTATATTTAAACCATGGTACATATTCATCCATGCCATTCTTTCATGATTGAAGTAGGATTTGAATGGACCAAAGACACTTACATCAAGTAGATGTAATTTGTGGATAATATATGCATGTAATGTAAGGAGATATATCCCAAAAGCTCTAGCCTTTGCAATCATTTAAAGTGTGATATGTTTTCATGCCCATATAAAATGATAAGATGTATATTACTAGGTGAAACTCCTCTATGTAAAAATCTAACAAAATGATGTATCCAATTCATGAGCAGTTCTTTTGTCATCCAAGCATGGGCTTGGGCAACGATGCATGCACCTAATTGACATACAATAATGAAATTCTAAAATTACCTCTTTGATTTTAAGAGAAGGAATTTTTAGATTCTTTTCCAAAATGCATTCACACTTACTAAAATAGTTATCCATTCTCTTCTCTTGGATAGTATATGTGGCACACTCCTTACCCCTTTCTTAGCAATGACTCACATGTCACAGTTCCTTCCAGCTTGCACCCTTGTCTCATCATAATTCCAAATTTATTATGGCCCATAATTTAATTTAACATATAATGTTTTCAAGTTTTTATATAAATCTCACATAATGGAGGGCCTTGGCATGACAACCTTATCTCCACCTAGTGCTTCTGTTGTTCTCATAAACAAATTAGGGTGCCTATTTTTGAATCCTTTCTATCATGATTTATCAAGGAAACCATCATTTAAAGTGTTGGTCATACTTTCACATATGTGGGCCATGTGTGACTTCAAATGTGATATGTTCAACCCATGCCCCATTTCGGTTAAGTCCTTCCACAACTGCACTATATCACTTTCTGACGCTATTGATAGAATAATGGGTGGGCCCTTCTTATTAATATATGTGATTCCTTTCAGCCAATTCAATAAAGTACTTGTTTTGATGCCCCACTTAACCACTACTTCATTTATAGAGTAATTATTATGGTTCACATTTCCCGTTGACTTTCCATATCTTCCATTGTCCACTCCAACTATAATTACAGACATGCATTGGCAGTAACATCTGTATTGGCCTTTTTATCTATATGGTTGGCCGAGGGGTATATCGTATGCTTTAAAGTGGGTTGAAAAACTTTATTAACATATTCAACAACATATTTATGAATTTTGAATCTTATTTTCTTCATAGTTGCACATGACCATTTTTAGATAAATTGCATCATCTTCTTCACTTTCTTCACACTTAATAATAGAAATCAAGAAATTATATGAGTAACTAAAAATATAATGGAAAACATAAGACAAAAAACTATGGGAAAGAATGTTTTGATAATTTAAAGTGTGAATGAACAATAGAACTAGGATAAATCACATAAACATATGGCAAGCATAGTAAAAAAAGTTGAGAGAAGGATTTTATTTAAAAACATTTGAATGGACATTTAATGGTATGTTAGTGACATTATTAGTTTTATTGTTATGTGAATGGAAACCTATGTGGATTATATGCACATAACAATAATGTTAATTGTTACAAACATTCTTAATTTTTCTATAAAGATAACCATTTACTACTATGTGGGTGGAAACCTAGGTGGATTCCATTCACATACAAGTAAATGTTAATTGTTGTGGACATACTCATCCTCAAACATGGCACATCATTTTATATTAATGACCCATAGTAATTTAAGCCAAAAATAAGATAATGTGTTCATTTAAAAATTATTAGTGGTCATAATTTTAAACCTAGGGGTTTATGTTTGCCTCCTCAGGTGAGCCCATTAGATAAGATGAGAGAGGGAACAAAAAGAAACAACAAATTTATTTGACATAAACATATGAAAAACACATCAACATATGGTTGTTCACTACTAGGATAATTGAAATGGACCTCATAAATGGGGAGTCTTTAATGATTTTCACTACTATGGGGTGACATTCAATGCTTCATGTAGTGAAGCATCTTTAGGGCTTCCATAAACATTAGAATATAATTAAATTATAAAATTTGAATGAATTACACAACAAAATTAATTGATAGGTACATATGAGGATAACATATTTTGGCATGTACATGAAAACCATTTCGGATTACATCTACACAATAGTGAATGTTACATCTTACAACCCATGTCATGCAAGGAAATAGAAATGCAACATATAAATGATTTACATAGTGACATGATTTTTAAAAAATATAAGGATTCCATTAAAATACAAGAAAAATTGGAGTAAGATGTCAATGAAAACATGTGGATGACGTGGGTTTAGAATTGGGTAACATTTCTTCCCTCCAACAAGCATAGTCCAACAAAGGCATTGAAGGCAAAAGGATAATAAGAGGCATGAGAAAATAAAAATAACACAACTATGGGTTCATTAACAGGCAACACACCTCTATGTAATGTTTCATCACTCCTTTAACATACTAGTAAATGTTTAGTCAGATATGAACGCATGATTAAAAAATTATGAACATAGAAGGCAAAATAATAATAGTTTTCATCCCTCGATTCAGCTGATTGAAACTCCTCTATGAAATGTTGCATGGTTGAGAAATTTTGGGTAGGTTTCATGACCGTTTATGGGGATGAGGTATGTGAAAAATGTAGGGAGAGATGTTTTTGGTGTAATGTTCTATTGTAACATTAACATACTAGTAAACATTTCTTTAGATGTGAAGACATGCAAAAAATATATGGAAAAATAAAACACACTAAAAAACCTACGAAATTAAAAGGCACACAATAAAAAATAAGAACATACAAGGCAAAATAACTATAACAACCATGCAAAAATATAAATAACATGGAATGCTTATTTGTGGTACATAATGTGGCATTAACTTGCCTTAGTAATGGAGAAAATCTTATCAAGCCATGTGGAAAATGGTGGTGGCTTCCATAATAATGACCCACACATCTACCATCCTGACCTCAACCCAACATAAATGTGTCTCTTAAATAAATAACAAAGTAGAGTGAATGGAAAACTTATGAACAATTGGGTGTTTATAATTATGAATTAATAACATGTGAACTTGAATGTAAAAAGCATTTTGGTTTGATAGAAAACATTTAAAATATTACTGGTGTGTCAGTCTATAAACTACAAACTTCTAACCTATAATGTGATCCTTTAAATATTTTGGTGATTGAATGTCGACATGTTATTATAGTTTAATTCGATTGTGACACTCTATGAGAATAAAAATCTCTCTCAAAATTAAAAAAATGGCATTTCTATAGTTTTTTGATTTTTAGAAGATAATTTGAAACTTAAAATTCGAATTATCTATGAATGGTGAGGCTTAGGTGTGTATTGTCATTTAATTTTATAGGTGACACCAATAAATGGAGGTTGGTGGAGTCATATGTTGGATCCAAATGTTTGACTTTTAAATTTTATAAGATGTAACTAAAATTAAGTAGATTAGATGTTGTGACGTTTCTCTCATGTTCCATATAGCTAGAGGTACAAAAATGAAATTAGGGGCTCAATAAATTTATTGGGGTTGATATTTTTAAAATGTTAACACTTTTAAAATAAATTTTAAGGATGCAATTTTTGAAATTTTTACCTTAGTTTGGAATTGATATTTATATCATTGAATAAAGTATTTGTATTGTTGAATATGATATTTGTATTATTGAAAATGATATTCATTTAATTGAATATGATATTTAATTTGTTGAATATGATGTAAATTTAGTTTTTAATTTTAGTGCATATATTTTTTGGAAGGGGACTAATAATTGTATACAAATGTTCCTATTTTTAATATTAATTATTTAAAAAATGAATGGTCCAACATGAAAATGTTTAAGTGATTTTTACATCATCTAAACAACCCATGACACATAATCCGATATATCTTAATATATCATGACCAGGAAAAGGGGTCACAACTGAAATGATAACCATTGGATCCCATTCAACTCATGGTCCCCTTCCCATATTCCATATAGGACTTATAAGGGTTTGACCTTAATTCTTGGTGCAATTTATATCATCTCATGATTTTTTTGTTTTTTCCATTTGGAAAACTAAGTTCTAGAGTTTTCAAATAAATGGAAGGCAAAGTATATTATATGATGACATGTGGAATTTCTATGCTTTCTCCTTCCATAGATTATTATGATGTTAGTGTTGATTATAGGTGGAACTGAATTCGGAAGTTGTTGCTATAATTAAATCAGGTCTAATATTTTCTTTATTTTATTATTATTTTAGGGCATTCCTAAATTAATAATTGTTATGATGTAACTATAGTACATGTCATAGGTGGTTAAAAAAATGGAGGACAAACTGATCATGATGATGTAGTTATAAATAAGGTTATCAAAAGAACCTCGGCACTTTACATATTTATAGATGATTGGAATTTAAATTTTAGTTACAATGGAATTTATAATAAAGTAGATATAAAAGAAGAGATAACTATGATTATTTCTGCTTTATATAGCTATATATTGAGAGCATGGCTCAAGATATTCCTTCATTGAGTACATATAACTAACCCTTATTTTGAGAACTGGACTTGGGTTTACCATAGAGGAAAACTAATCTAAGATTATTGGTTTTCCTATAGTCTATATAGATGGCACTTTTCTTGATGCTTAGTCCCTTTTACAAAAAATTAATACCCTTTTGGCCTATATTAGGTCTAATAAACCTACTTTACCTATATAGATCTATACTAGAAATGCTTGGTCCATGTAGTTTATCCTGGTTCAACTCGGGTTGAGTTCATGCTTGGTTCCATGTATTTTCTGCTAGCTCAGGTCTATTCATTTGCTTTTCTTGAGTTGAATTTCTATATAGACCTTAGTCAATAATTTCCTAGCTCACTCCTTTGTTCATTAGCTATCGATATTGACTTGGATCCATGACCCTTTGAATTTGATTTTCTCCATCAGATCTGCTAGGTACAAATAAATGTGAGCCCTTGAATCTATCTATAAATGTTATCTTTATCCCAACTTATGCCATGTGTAAGATGTGCATTTGATTTTAGGATCCAATGTCAATCTATATCCTTATACACTTATTCCATATGTTAACCTCTCAATCCCTCTAATTGTTTGACCCATCTAAAACCATTAGATCAAGATGTATGATTAAATGTGAACTATTGATCTACTAGGACCCACTATTTAAAATCTAACGACTAGTTCAGGAGTTTAACATTGATGTCCTCGCTCTCATCAAATGAAATTCATGTGACCATCATTAATGTTCATGTGATCATTAAATTTAAGATGAAAAATGCTAGTTTTGATTGATCTTAAACTTGAAGATAGCGTGAATGTCTTATGTTGCAAGTCCAACTTTAAAGGCCTATAAATTGAAGTGTAAAAGTCATGGAGGCACAAAATTTTTAAGAGATGTTCTTGAGGCCAAAAAAAAAAAAAACCCATTTGATCTGATCATCCCAATAGTCTTATAATTATGACTAAAAAAATGTTCAAGTTAACTAGTCCATTCATTCCTACATGATGTCCTAACGATGGCCTATTTTTATTGTCTAAGTAAAGGAAACACAGAAAAATTTAATTGAGGAGCCAACATTGAAAAACATAACTTCTACCGTGCTTAGATGCATGGACTAAAACTTAGTGCATAACAATTAGGGATCAATATGAATAAGACCATATGATTGTTTTCTCCAAAAATTACCACACATGTGAGATATGGCCTTCAGTAGATGACCAAAAACATGGTGCATATGTTCTTGGGACTAATGTGAACATACCCATGTGACCAATTCTTCTTGACTCATCTACACATGGTAATGATGGTGATAATAATCTACCTACTCATAATTTATTCCACTAAAACCAAGTGTTTAGATGAACACAATGAAGATGATAAGGATAAATCCGCTCTAGGTTACACAACCTATCAATGCATCTAAAAGACTTATGCACAAGACAAGATCCATATCTCTAAAGAAAGTATGAAATCCTAAGCTTATCCACAAGTTGAATGGTGGATAAGTAGATGCACAATATGTCTTATTACTTCTTCTCTTCTCTTAGAGATGGTGAAATGATTGTGTTTATATAGGTAGATCTAACCCTAAAACCTTTCTAAAGTTTTGATTGACAAGGTCAATCCGATTGACCTAGTATTAAAATTGATAAAAAACTAACTAGATAATGAACTATGTTAGCCATAGCCAACTTAGTTCTTAGTAAGCTTTTATAAATAATAATAATACAAGGTCCATGTGGTTGACATAGTCATGTAAACTTGATTAGAAGGTTTTAGGTCAAAGGAAAGGGGTAATAAAGATGGAAACTGACTAGAGGAGGGTGCAAAATAGGAGGCAAAGCTTAGGGGAATGGTTTTTAAAAGACACATGTGTAGATATCAACTGGAAAAAGGGATAAAAATCTTATGAAGCACCAATGGTCCACCCACCCCTTTCTTGATGCACTCTTTAAGGTGTACACTTAGAGAGATTGAGACTCGATGGGTTCCTATAACATAGAAAACATCAATAATTGATAAAGTTTGAAAATATTATTTATATAAAATAACCACATAGTAGAATACATATTTTTAACTAAACAAAAAATCTTAAACTTCAGCCATGTTAAATACTATGAATTTTAACAATATTTTTGTTAAAAATCCTACTATGACATTGACTACACTCTTCTCTTTCTAAATATATATATATATATTTTTATTACTTTTAAGGTAGCTATCTTATCTTATTTATAAGTAAGTCTTTTTATAATTATATATGCCATAACTATACATGTTAATCTTTGTTTATATATATTTTTATTCATTGATTCAAACTGAATAAAAATATATGGTTATAAACTAGACCTATTTCTATACACTCAAAAAAATCTAATTTTTGATATATTTTGAGGTAGTTAGTGGGCACATGGTCAGACATACATTTTTTATCTTATTTAAGAGAATACTGACTTACTAAATTGGTAAATAAAACAATTCATTAGTTATTTTATAAAAATATAGGTTGCAAACTAGATGATCTTACCTAGCATTATACCAGCAGATTTAAATAAAAATTAAATGATGATAGAAAAATGGTGGGGAACACAGATAACTATCCTAAATTAGGGCATTCCTAAATTAATGATTGTTATTTTAGGGCATTCCTAAATTAATAAGTGTTATGATGTAAATATAGTACATGGCATAGGTGGTTCAAAAAATGGAGGACAAATTGATCGTGATGATGTAGTTATAAATAGGGTTCTCAAAAGAACCTCAACACTTTACACATTTATAGATGATTGGAATTTAAATTTTAGTTAGAATGGAATTTATAATAAAGTAGAGATAAAAGAAGAGGTAACTATCTATTGAGAGCATGGCTCAATAGATTCCTTCATTAAGTACATATAACTAACCCTTATTTTGAGAACTGGACTTGGGTTTACCATAGAGGAAAACTAATCTAAGATTATTGGTTTTCCTATAGTCTATATAGATGGCACTTTTCTCAATGATTAGTCCCTTTTACAACAAATTAATACACTTTTGGCCTATATTAGGTCTAATAAACCTACTTTACCTATATAGATCTATACTAGAAATGCTTGGTCCATATAGTTTATCTTGGTTCAACTCAGGTTGAGTTCATGCTTGGTTCCATGTATTTTCTGCTAGCTCAGGTCTATTCATTTGCTTTTCTTGAGTTAAATTTCTCCATAGACCTTAGTCAAATATTTCCTAGCTCAGTCCTTTGTTCATTAGCTATCGATATTGACTTGGATCCATGACCCTTTGAATTTGATTTTCTCCATCAGATCTGCTAGGTACAAATAAATGTGAGCCCTCAAATCTATCTATAAATGTTATCTTTGTCCCCACTTATGCCATGTGTCAGATGTGCATTTGATTTTCAAATACAATGTCAATCTATAGCCTTATACACTTATTCCATATGTTAACCTCTTGATCCCTCTGATTTTTTGACCCATATCAAACCATTGGATCAAGATGTATGATTAAATGTGAATTATTGATCTACTGGGACCCACTATTTGAAATCTAATGACTAGTTCACGAGTTTAACATTGATGTCCTCGCTCTCATCAAATGACATTCATGTGACCATCATTAATTATCATGTGATCATTAAATTTAAGATGAAAAATGCTAGTTTTGATTGATCTTAAACTTGAAGATAGCGTGAATGTCTTATGTTGCAAGTCCAACTTTAATGGCCTATAAATTGAAGCGTAAAAGTCATGGACGCACAAAATTTTTAAGATATGTTCTTGAGGCCAAAAAAAAAAAAACAAACCCATTTGATCTGATCATCCCAATAGCCTTATAATTATGACAAAAGAAATGTTCAAGTTAACTAGTCCATTTGTTCCTACATGATGTCCTAACGATGGTCTATTTGAATTGGCTAAGTATGGGAAACATACCAAAATTTAACTGAGGAGCCAACATTGAAAAACATAACTTCTACTGTGCTTAGATGCATGAATTAAAACATAGTGCATAAAAATTAGGGACCAATATGAATAAGACCATATGATTGTTTTCTCCAAAAATTACCACACATGTGAGATATGGCCTTTGGTGGATGACCAAAAACATGACACATCTGTTCTTGGGACTAATGTGAACATACCCATGTGACCAATTCTTCTTGATTCATCTACACATGGTAATGATGGTGATAATAACCTGCCTACCCATAATTTCTTTCACTAAACCCAAGTGTCTAGATGAACACAATGAAGATGTCAAGGATAAATTAGCTTTAGGTTACACAACCTATCAATGCATCTAAAAGACTTATGCACAAGACAAGATCCATATCTAAGTATGAAATGCTAAGCTTATCCTCAAGTTGAATGGTGGATAAGTAGATGCACAATATGTCTTATTACTTCTTCTCTTCTCTTAGAGATGGTGAAATTATTGTGTTTATATAGGTAGATCTAACCCTAAAACCTTTCTAAAGTTTTGATTGACAAGGTCAACCCGATTGACCTAGTATTAAAATTGATAAAAAACTAACTAGATAATGAACTATGTCAGCCATGGCCAACTAAGTTCTTAGTAAGCTTTTATAAATAATAATAATAATACAGGGTTCATGTGGTTGACATAGTCATGTAAAATTCTAAAATAGGTTTTAGGTCAAAGGAAAGGGGTAATGAAGATGGAAAATGACTAGAGGAGGGTGAAAAATAGGAGGAAAAGCTTAGGGGAATGGTTTTTAAAAGACACATGTGTAAATATCAACTAGAAAAAGGGATAAAAATCTTATGAAGCACCAATGGTCTACCCACCCCTTTCTTGATGCACTCTTTAAGGTGTACACTTAGGGAGATTGAGACTCGATTGGTTCGTACAAGATAGAAAACATCAATAATTGATAAAGTTTGAAAATATTATTTATATACAATAAGCACATAGTAGAATGCATATTTTTGACTAAACAAACAAACCTAAATTTCAGCCATGTTAAATACTATGAATTTTAACAATGTTTTTCTTAAAAATACTATTACGACATCGACTACACTCTTCTCTTACTAAATATATATATTTTTATTACTTTTAAGGTAGCTATCTTATCTTATTTATAAGTAAGTCTTTTTATAATTCTATATGCCACAACTATAAATGTTAATCTTTTTTTATATATATTTTTATTGACTGATTCAAATTGAATAAAAATATATGGTTATAAACTAGATCTAATTCTATACACATTCAAAAAAATCTAATTTTTGGTATATTTTGAGGTAGTTAGTGGGCACATGGTCAGACATACATTTTTTATCTTGTTTAAGAGTATACTAACTTATTAAATTGGTAAATAAAACAATTCATTAATTAATTTATAAAAATATAGGTTGCAAACTAGATGATCTTACCTAGCTTTATATCAGAGGATTTAAATAAAAATCAAATGATGATAAAAAAATGGTGGGGCACACAGATAACTATCTAGTATGATTTTTTTTAAAAAATAATACCACCTCTTCAAATTTATGATATTTTCCATAATTATACTATGGTTCATTACCCACACTTCCTAGTGATGAAGTTATACATAAATTACTCCACGATTGAGAACCTTAGGTTTCATGAAAGCATCATAATATTGGACACTTCATGCAAAAAGGTCCTTTTTTTAATAATTTCATTGGTAGTGTGGATATTTCAACATATCATATTTATTCTCTCCCACATGCTCCATATCATTTTTAAGACAAAAATTCTATGTTCATCAAATAATCCATAAAAATAAAATATAGTAGACCAACATGTCCTTGACCTATTACTATCTCTAAATAACTCAATCTAACATAACATGATAACTTTATCTTATTCTTTGAAAAGTATCATGAATAATTTGCTTAGTCATATGAATATATGTCAGGTATTAATCCTAGCACCATCGTAAATAATATCATCACTTACACAAATACCAAATCTGTTAGACAAAAATAAAGAAAATTCCCACCTAAAATTTGTACCTTGTGTCATAAAGAAATCATTGAACTTTTGGATGCCAAATTCATAAAACCTATCAACTACTTAGAATATCAAACATCATTCCCATTAATAAAAATGTCACCATGGTTATTTATATATGCATTGATTTTTGAAATCATAACATAGCTTGTCCAAAAGACAAATTTCCCTTACCTTCAATAGATGCTATAGTTGATTCCATTACCAAATATGTAATTTTATCACTTATGGATAGTTTCTAAGGCTATAACTAAATTCACCTAGCTCCTGAAGACCAACATAAAACAACATTTAGTATAGAGTAGGGTACCTATTGTTATGTCAAAAAGCCTTTCAGCCAAGAAAATGCTAGAATAACCTACCAACATACAATGACCCACATCCTCCATGATATTATACATAAGATAGTGTAAACCGATGTAAATGATCTCATTTCTAGACCTAAATGTTGTACAATACACCTCACCAATCTAGCTATCATTTTTTATCAACTAGTTACATATAAACTTAGACTTAACCAAAACAAATGTGTATTTGGAGTAACATCTGGTAAACTTCTAGGATTCTTCAAGGCATTGATATCAATCTAGCCAACAAAAATGCCATCATAAACATGCCTATTCCTCACTCCATTCTTGACATACATACTTACCTCAGAAAACTTGGTACAATTTGATGGTTTGTCCTAGAAATGGCTTACCATATATACCCTATCAATTCATTTATCAAAAGGGTAATGCTCTAGAATGGAATGATTTGTGCAAAAAATATTTCAATAATATGAAGGAATCTTCGATCCATCCTCTTACAATTCAACCATCTTCAAATGATTGTCCCTTAATTATATATATTTCTTCTATGCCCATATAAATTGGGGTAACACTTTCCCAATAATATTATACTGGTAGAGAGTATGCTATCAATTAAATTAATCGAGTACTCATGGATTATGAAAAAAATTACAACAAAGTAGAATGTGATTGCCTTGCTATATATTTTATAACTAGAAAACATCATCATTTTATGCTATATTGAACCACTTATGTCAATTTTCATTCTGATCTACTTCATTATTTATTCTTCAGATCATTATTACATGGAGATATAATTATCAAACATATGGTCATATTGATGGAATTCGATCTTCACATTATTACATAAAAATATGTCAAAGGCCAAGTCATATCGAGTTAGCATTATAACTAATTGGGAAATATTTTCCACACCTTACCATCCTCAATGTAATCGTTAAGTTGAGGCTACTAACAAAATTCTAATTAAAATATTAAAAAATACTATTCAGTTAGTTCATAATGATTGGAACATTCATTTATATCCTGCACAATGGGATTATTATACTAGCATACATCCTCAAATACAAAAAAAATCTTTTAAGTTAGTATTCCAATTAAATTTTGATGTTAGCAATAATGTGGTTGAATATGAAGCTCTAAAATTGGGCATGAAAGCCACCATTGACTTAGATATCACATATTTGCATGCCTTGGGTGACTCCTAACTTATCTATGCCTAGGTTAGTGGTGATTTTCAATGCAAAATAAAAAATTTAATCACATATCATCAAATGGATATTACACTTACCAAAGAATTTTCTTCTTTTAGCATTAAACCAGTTCCAAGAGATCAAAATTCCATAACTAATTCTCTTTCTTCATCTCATTTTATTTCACCCTCATCAAGTACATAATGATTCCCAATTTCTTATCCAAATCATAAAATAACCTGCTTCTATAAAACTACATGATTTGATATTCTGTCACATTAAAGTTATCCCTATTTGACAAAGCCCATGGTATAAAAACATAATTCAATTTATTGAATATCAAACTTACCCTCCAGACATAGATTATCATGAAAAGACTCGAATACATAAAAAATACTTTAAGTATGTGTTTTGATAAAACACCCTTTATTACCATAATAAAGAATAAACCCTACTTTGTTGTGTAATGCAATAAGCGATACTTACTCTCTTAGAGCAAGCACATGGGGTAATTTGCATTGGTCACTATAGTGGACATGCGATATCCTTCAAATGCTTGCATATGGGTTACTTTTGGCCTACTTTACAAAAATATGCTATTAATTTTACTTAAAAGTGTAAGCCTTGTCAAGTCCATTATGATCTAATCCACTCACCAACAATTGAGTCCCATATTTATGAATATTTCTTCATTGTATAATTAAGGATGCATAATTACATGGAGCTTGTCTTCATGCTTTAGATTTTATTTATGAACACCATTTGGCTACTTTGCAATAAAACTACTAATACAAGGATTACATTTATAAACAACATAGTAAAAAGGTCAAAGTTTAAACATTTAATGTTGGTGATTTAGTCCTCAAATTAGATTATACACATAATAAAGAATGAAAATATGCCCAAAAATGGTAGGGCCCTTACTTAATCAAAGACATCATTAGTCCTAGCACCTATCATTTACAAACTAATGAAAGTCGTGTCTTCAAATAACCCACTAATGCAAAAAATTTAAAGACATATTTTTCTTAATTATCTCCTTATTTTCATTATTCTATATATTGTAACTACTAGTACTTCTTATATTATTTTTTGAATGATCTCTCTTTTTTAGCCATTTATTCTATACATAAATCTTAGTCCCCTTCTTTGATCTTTGGGTTTCTATTTATTAATTTCATTTAATTCATGAGTTGCACTGTAATACTATAGATAGGACCCAATTTTCCTCATCAATATATTTTATTTCATATATCCATTTTTAATGCTTTTTTTTTAATCATGAGTTTGTTATTTTACAACATTTTATGTTTACTCTCTTCTTTCTTTTGTGAGATAGATCCGATATCCCATCTATAAATAGGGGGAGGAGAAATACCATTTTCATACTTTTCACCTATATAAGTTTATGTTTTATGAGTTACAGTGTAAGACCATTGATAGGACTAGGCTGTCCCCATAAAATCTATATATTCCTTCAAACCTTTTTGTTAAATGAGTGTTCTTTTTAGAATGTTAAGAGATGGTTAAAAGTTTGTGATTCCATATTCTCAACCTCGATCTTGTTTATTTTTTGGATAAAACTTACACAATAAATTATGTTAGAATTTTTCCCTACACTTACATACATTCTTTTGATATGGAATCATATTTAATTATCATTGTATCCCTTTCATTTTGTCACATTTTTTGTAATTTGAGGTAATTTAAATTGTTTCATGTTCACTTCCCCTTGTCTCCCTTACTTCCATTACACTTTGGATAAAACAAGGTCGAAGTCAGGATAGAAATTTTATTTAATATGATTAAAAAGGACTCTTGGGCACCATGCTCTTTAAGTCCTGTTTCATAATAACCAGATTTAATGTTTTCAAATGATAGTCATTTTTAACACCCATGTTTGGTTCTTTGAATATGTATGGAGGAGGAATATAAAAATCCATTAAAAATTTAAAAGAGGAATCGTTTGAAACAAAAGACAATGATTAAAAGGCAACATAAAATCCAAAAGTTAACATCAAACAAAAAAACATGATTTATAGTACATCTCCTATTCTTAATGAAAACTCAAACTCCATAGTTGGCCTCATATTAGAGTTAAGATCCATTGGGTTGTAGTAAGTTAGTAGATTGGGATAGAGGACTTCAAAATTATCTACAACTCTACCTACTTTCTCATGCAAGTAATCAATCTTGACAGTAGACCGATAGATCTATAAGGGGCTCTAAGGAATGTGGAACATGTTGTGGGAAGGTAGGTCCATTTAACTTTCCATGCACATAGCCTTCATGGGATGGTATTCATACTTCATTAGATAACCCAAAAATTTTGTGGTTAGGAGAAGTTCTTTAGATTCCTTAAGGTCAAAAGTTCTATTATTTTGACAAACTTAATTCTAGTGTATTGACTTCGATAAAGAGTTTATCTACCTTGATTTTTACTACATTTACCTAACCACGCATTTCATTTCTCTCCACTGATAGGTACGTTTCATTCTAAATCTATTTTCCTACTTCTATATTCCCTCTTATTCACATTTTACAACATGCTAACATCACCTTGTTTTTGTTTTATCTATCTTAAGGACAAAATAATATGATTGAGTGACTATGGATTATTTTATTTACACCATTGATTTAGATTTTGTAGGTCATCTAAAAGTTTATGTGTGGCAAGATGGCAATGGTCTTAAGGTGGTGTGTTTTTATTTTTTATTTTCATTCCCTTTCCAAAATACACATGAAATACATATAATAATTTGTCATTTAATTCTGATCAAACTTATGTAGTTATAATTCCTTGTAAAGGGTATAAAAATGTAATTAATGAATAAAACATTTATATAGTAATATTAATATGTAAAATATATGAAACTGTATGATATATTTATATATTATATAATAATATAATATAATCACTTGGCACTGCTTCTTTTCTTTTTTCTTTTTTATGTTTTTAAGAAGCACAGAGAAAGAGTGGTTGAATAAATATGAACATGTTGATCAGATTTATAAAATTATTAAAATACTTCACCTCATATCCCAAATCCTTGAGATCTATCAATAAACAATGCCGAAGGAAACTTAAACACAAGCATGGAAAATGTGACAAAAATCATAAGGAGTGAATCCACAATCTTAGGCAATGAATCCACATAAGTACATGCCTACTTTCTTAGGATATATGGATCAAATAATTCATTGTACCTACTCATGGTGTTACCATAGAAAAGATCAAAATGACAAAATATTTCTAGGTGAGTTGCATCATGATGGTGAGGGGCAATGATAGGATATTTTAGGGGATGGACTCAAAGACGTTAGAGGTGGTACACATGAAAATTTTAGTGGCTTGTCTAGGTTTGATGAGGATGTCATGAGAGATGATTTGATTGTAATAGGGTTCCATGTCCAATGTGTAGTTCAAATAAATGCTACATTATTATTGATTTGGAGATAAGACATTAAAACGTAAGAGTCTATCTTTTAGCTTCCATTCATCCATGCTACCAATATATTAAAACCTTCAATAATAACATCCAACTTAAAATCATATGGAAATAACATACATAGATTCCTAGAATAAATGACATGGCTATACAAAACATGAAAATAGTGAAATAGTTCATGCTGAGTTTTGCAGTAATGATGAGAGCAAAGTCAAGGAATTTCAGGTGATTTTTTACACTAAGGGGCATATAATGATATAATATTATATATTTTATAATAATACAATATAATATTAGCATTGATGGAAATGTTACCATTTGGAGTACAAGAAACTTTATTTGTGGAAACGTACAGATAACATTTGTCTCATATGATTTACACTTACACATGTGACTACCTTAAATTTTAAATTGGCAGTCAATGTAACATTACTCTAGAATGATACATGTAAGTTATTTCAAAGCACAATGGTGACATCTTTGATTGGTTATTTTCTATTGTTAAGGGTGGATGAAGACATCATGAGAGTTATTTTGATTGGAATAAGGGTCCATATCTCATATGCAATTTGAATCAACAATGCAATGTCATTGATGTTGGGATAGCACATTGAGGTCCCAAAATATATATTTTAGCTTCCATTCATTCATGATGCCAATATTGAACACCAATGATAGCTTCAAGGCAACTTTTAGATTTATATAAACAATCAGGGAGATATTTAATGTCTTGCATTGGGAAAAGACAATTCATGGAAGTGTCTCGGTGGTGCCATGTGTGGCCATAGGTTGATATTGTCCATGGAAATAAAATCATAACTTAAATACATTTGATAGATTCAGAGATTTAGGTAATGTATTAATTATATGATGTTAAACGTTTGTTTTTTCAGTCTCAAAAAAGGGGACATTTTTAAGATTAGATAAGGTGACATTTTTAAAATTAGATTGTGTGACACTGTGAAGTGTTTGTAACAGTCCATTAATTTGTGCTTGTGTTATTCCTATGGTGATATTATCATGGTCTCCCATCTTACATAAATTATGGTGGCCAAGCTCTGGTAATGAGTTAAACAATACCTCCATCACCATTATTTCATTGAGAAAATCATGATACACACATTGACGACAACCTCTTTAAGGATGCTGCGACATTTTTTTTTGGACAGTCATATTAATTGCAATATGTTTAATGTTAACTTATAAAGGGACACATAAAACTCAATGGTATTATGTAGAGTCTTGCATGATCCTACTATCATAGTTAAATCTGTATCAAAGCATTAAAGAAGGGAAAGGACTAGTTAAATGCCATGTGATACCACCTCTTAGTTAAATTTGTATCTTCATATTATACCACCTCCTAGTTTAAAATATTGGATTTAAATAGTTTAAATATTTTAAAATTTAAATAGGTTGTTCGATCAGGAAATTTACATCATGGGAAGTTGCACAGGGATGTTTTCGTGGACATTTTAATTTTTTATTATTTTTGGTACAACCCATCATTACGATCAAAGGGACCAATTAATTTATATAAAATTACCAAAAAAAATTATCAAACAAACATATTATTTTAGAATTGGCTTAAAATTTTGTGAAGTAAGACACAAACTGAGATTAATATGGGTCACTAATATAAAACAAAAGTACATTAATATAAAATGAAGGGCCATGTTGAAAGATGCATTGCTCATTAATGTGAAATCCAATGCCATTTCCCAAATGGTTGGTTGGGCTTTACTACATTAATGTGACAAATTAATGCTAACATGTGCACCACCAACAAATGTCTCTCCTTACCTTTCTACATACCTCCTTCCCATAAATGGCCATGTAACTTACCTAAAATTTCTCAACTATGTCATGTTTTTTAGTGGAGTTTTCATTGATAGAATAGAGGTATGAAACATTTCATGCAAGTGTGTTGAATGTAACTAAACCCAAAACTGTGTTCCTTTTATTTTCTGGGGGGTGTTATTGTTATTGTGTCTTTTGTGTTCATGTTTTATTTGCATGCTTTCACATTTGAGTAAAGGTTTAGTCCTATGCTAATGGAGGGATGAAACTTTATGTGTAGGTGTGTTGACCGTAATTGACCCTTCAATCATGTTATTTTTATTTTCATGTGGTTGTTATTGTTATTGTGCCTTCACATCTGAGTAAATGCATGTTTGGATGGAAATGGATTTGAAATTGGGATGGGAAAATTAACAATCTCACCATCAACCATTGTTCCTTGTCTTTTCACATATGTCCTTTCCCCAAATAGCCCTGGAACCTACCTGAGAGTTCTAGAGCATGCAATGTTTCATAGAAGAATTTACGTCATTAGAAAGGAGGAATGATTTATTTTTTATTGTAATTTGTATGTTCATGGATTTTTTTTCATGCCTTCACATGTGAGTAAACATTTACTTGTATGTTAATGGAGTGATTGAAACATTACACATAGATGTGTTGCATCTAACAAAACCAAAAGTTGTGTTCTTTTTTTATTTTCACTTGCTTGTTATTGTTATTTTTTCCTTCTATACTCATGATGGTTTTACCTGCCTTCACATATAATTCAAGGTTCCATGTTGGAAGACATGTGGCTCATTATTGTCAAATCCAATACAATTTTACAAGCTTTGCTCCATTAATGTGGTAAATTAATGTCGCCCTACATGCCACCAACAAACATCTCTCCATACCTTTAACATCAGTAGAATAATGTGATGAAACATTATGTGTAGGTGTGTTACCTGTAATTTGATTTTAATAGAAGTCCTAGAGGTTTTCTCAGTTCATGTCATTGTGTGCTTTATATATGGGTCATATTTATATTTTCCTACATAACATGGGTTATGAGACTTAAATTTTATGGTATGTAGATGGAATTCATGTAGGTTTTCATTCACATATGACTAAACTTTATTTTTTTTATATCAAAATTTATATTTTCATTTCCATTCTAGTAAATACTGACTCAGATGTTTCAAACCAAAATCTTATTTGAATTCTTGTTGCCATATTCCCGTCAATTAATGTTGTTATGTTATTAATTCACATTTTAAAAATTACAAACATTAATTGCCATATCTATTGTTTATAAATTACTAAATATTTTATGCTATGTTCCATGTCAATAGAGTGATTTTCATTTGTTCTATGTTCTTAAGATATTTTTTTTTTATTTTATAGTAGACTCAACATTACTTGCTTATTATGTGTGTCTCTTTGCTATTACATGAAAATTTATTGAGCATATCTATGATATGATTATGTTGTGCATGTGACATTTGAGCATGTCTATTGCTTATGGCACTTGTCCTTATTGGTGTGCAACATTTAAACATGTCTATTATATACGTCCCATTGGCCTTATCATTTGGAAATATTGCATGCTGTGCTTGAGTGCTTGTTGAGTTTGAATAATGATGCATTTACATCATTTCATGTTAGACTTGTTGATGTCTTGTTTATAATTCCATATGTATGTATTAACATTGAATAATTCCAAAAAAATTACTAAACTTTATATGCATAAAATACTACATGTTTTAAATACATAGTTGATCCACTTCCTCATTTTTCTATGTTCTCCCAAATATAAGAAAAAAAGATGAAATAGAAAAGGCATTGCAATCAATGCAATAATAAACACTAGGGGCTATCCCATGGCCAAAAATTGACATGACATCTATAAATAAATATAATGAATGTTGTTTTATCTATGGAACATCCTATTTTATTTCCTAAAGGTGAAGCTATGATAAGAGACCTCACTTAAAAAAAAATTAGATGCATGAATATGCACTTCATTTGGCAATTTATTATATTAAAATATTTAGCATCCATCCAATAGTTATTTGTTTTCTACTTTATTTGATGGTGCATCATTATAACCAAGGAACAACAGTTGTTTTTGTTAAAAAAACAAATGATAATTTTATAACTACTATAGTAAATCTTTGACAACATATCCATGCAATACATGATGATAAAATTGTTAAAGACTTAAATATATTTGCTTCCAATTTGAGTGAAGCAAGGTAATATTGGAGAAAACATTATGTTGAATAAACTAACATGATTGATCAATTAGGCTATCCTACATTTTTATTCATGTTTAAGTGTTGTTGAAACTAAATAACCTAATTTGTATAGTGCAATGCCTTCCAAACATCCTAAAGATTCACATCATCCTTATTGTTGGAAAATGATTTTTTTTAATCTTCAATTTAAATCATAGATACATTTATATATATCATAGATTTACAATATTTCATAAAGCATAAGACTATTGGTATATGTATGTAATAAACTACTTCATTTCATGTTTTATTTTTCAAAAACTAGATTGTTCTATTCAACCTCATATAACAAAAAATTATTTTTAGGTATTTCATCATTTAACATTCATTCTTAAGCATTGCAATACCTATCTGTCTCCCATACACTTTCCTAACTGAAATCTTATAAAAATGCATTGTCTTAAAAGGATTTTCTCAACCGTATTTGCCTAAACAGCCCCCTCAATCCACTTATCATAAAGAGTAGTTCTTTTTCTATATATTTCAATAATTTCCATGCATCCATTGCATCAAGTGGACGAGATCAAATATCCCAGAAAAGCTTTTTGAAATCTGTAAGATTAATTAGTATTAACTCTGAGAAAATATCTACGCAAATTTTATAACTTGTCATAGGATGCTTTTGATGGAGCCCCAAAATAAAAGTAGTAGACATGAGTGGCTTCAATAAATTTGGTACGACCTTAACATTTTATTGTTAGATAAAGAGATATTAAAATCTAAAATGATTTTTTTCTCCACTCTTTCAATCACAAATTACCATAATTTTTTGAGAGATATGTCAAAGTAAAAGTGAATACAAAGGAACTTGAACTTCTCCACCATTTTGATCCATTTCTATTGAAATCCTTTAAAACAATCTAGAAATAGAATAATAATATGTATATAGCATTGTGTTTTATCCCATTGTAGACTAGATCTAAATTTTTTGTATAAAATGTTAAGGAAACATAATGCTTCTTTGAAAGAGGCCTCATGCTATACAAGCATGATGAATAAATCCTTTAAAAAATCCCCTTTGATTAAATGAGTGATGTGATTAGGAATGCAAATTCCCCTAATCAACCTTCACTTTATTCTGAATGCAAACCAATATCTAAACCATTCGTATAAAATAACATGTAATGTATGGGTGATAATGAAATATTTTTAGATAGAGTAAAAAATACAAAAGATGTTAGACCTATGTCGATTAATTATCCAACAAGGCAAGTCCTTTTAGAAGAAAGTTTAAATAGAAAACATAGAAATCTTACCAAACCCTAATGCTTTATGGATGGAGAGAATGAAATCTAGTCTATACTATGATAATATTTTTCAAAATCAAATTTTAAGAAGATGGTCCCTTGCCAAGAGGCGTGGGCCCATTAAACTTCTTCCTAGATAACAATGATGTTGTCCTGAATATAACAATTTTTGATAAATGTAGTTTTATATATTTTAATGATTGGATGTAAGATATGTTAAAGGAAAAGAGATAAAGATTTAGTGATACTTTTATAGGAGACATTGAAAAGGGTGATTTTCCTTTAAATGGTAAAGAATTATAGATCTCATGCATAAAAATGAAATTAATTTTGCCTTTTTTTTATGGTGGCCTCTAAAGATATTATGTGTAAAGATTATTTGTAATTCTAAATCAAGTTAGCTCCAAAAAAATACCATGTTGTTTTGTAAAATCCAAAACTAAAACCATCCACTCTTAGCATCTTATCATTATCCCTACATTTACCAATAGCATAAATCTCATCTAGGAAAAAGAAAGCCTTACAAAGGTTTTGTGTTGAAGGTCTTAATTTGAAAGGAACTACATATAACTGTTCTTGCAAGTATCAAACTCTCTCTACCATGTTTTCCTAGGCTTGGATCACCAATTTATAGTGGAGTTGAAAGGTTGAGTAAATAACTGACACAGTAAGGAGGAGACTATGTGTAGTTTGGATAGAATTTATTTCCTCTCTTAGCCTCTTTAGCTTTGATATATTTAAAAATTATTTAGAATCATGGTTAGTAAGTTTGACCCAATGAAATTAGGCCCAAATTTGATCACCTATGTTTGTGTAACTTTCCAAAATTTTAAGTTTATGTTTAATATTACATCTATTTTTTTTATGCCAAGTTAATTTTAACTTTAAAAAATCTAGTGTTATTAAAATTAAAAATTACATCCTTTCTGACATAGCTTGCACCTTTAGGGAAACTCCTACATATATTTATAGGCTTTTTCTATTTTTTTTTAAGAAAATATAACAAAAACCATTGCCTTTGTAATAGTAGTGGTCACTTCTCTTTATTTAGTGAATAGAGGAGAGCTAAAACTACCAATATGACCACATGTGATGGTAATTTTGGGTAGTCTATTGGACTATGATTTAAATCCCCACCAATATCTACATATTCTCTCTAATGTATCTCAAAAAAGGGACCACACCATTATTATAGCTTCATTTGTGGAGGTTACAACTACCATAGTAAAGAGTCTAAGTTACACTAAAAGGTATGTAATTTTTATATTTGGCAAAGTGGGGTTATATAAAATGAAAGTGTAAATTGACAAGCATACCTCACTCAAAATGCAGGATAATTTTTGTGCACGATATGTCAAGTAATAATAATCTCATATTCATTTTAATAATCTTTCTAAAACATGTTTTTACTAACTAATGCTCTCTAAGATTTTATGTTTTTTTTCCAGAGGGATAAATAAGATACTTATGAAGACAAGCTCCAATTGTGGCCACTTTTTATTCTAGGGGTTAGAGTATGGTGTTTCTATTTATTCTTATTCTTAACGTAGTTCCTTCAAGTGTAAATATATCAACAACATGCATAAACATAAGCTAAAAGATAGACTCGAGACCTTAATTTCTTATCCCCACCCCAATGACATTACAATGTTGATTCAAGCCACACATCTGATGTGAAGATTTGATGCAATCAAGTCAACCATCATTATGTCCTAATCCACTGTTGACAATAGAAAATAACCAATCAAATATGTTGCCACCATGCAAGTTGCAGACCTATTTGTAATGGATGTAATTCATGTAAGTCAAATAACTGCCCCAAATCTAAGTTTGAGGTATGATATGGGACCTATAGTATATGATATAACCTAAAATACCCTTATATTTTGCCTTGCCATGATTACCTAACTCACCTTAAAATATTTCGTCACTTGCACATTCTATATGACTTTGCTCTTCCCCACCAATTTTCCATCACTCAAGCTCACTATGAAAAGAAATGTCTTCTCTTACACAACTCATTGCCACATCATATGAAGGAACATACGTCCTCATTTTTCATCATCCCCTCCACTAAAAATGAATGATTATTATTGGATAACAGTTCTTGAACAAAAATTTTGATAGGGTCAATGATGATGGGTTTCGACTTAGGTACAACTATCAATTTTGTGGCTTTTGCTTTACAAATTTTTTGTTTTACCAAAACATAAAATTACACTTCTTCTAGCATAACTTGCATGTTAGGGTCCAATGATGCACGTACACAAAGTATTATATAACAATAGTATATATATGGAATATTTTCGTATATATAATATAATAATAATAATAATAATAATAATAATTAACAACTATATATATTAGTATAATATTATAATATATTTATTATATAGTATAATTATACATATATAAATATTATATATAGTAATATAATAAGAATAGAAATATAAAATAGAATATAATTTATTTAACAGATAATATTATAATATATGAATATAAATATGGTTATATTCTAGCATTTTTAATCTATTAAGGTATCATATATCATAGTAGACTCCAAATTTTTTATCCGTTTTAGTATATCATCTTAACCACTTATAACTAAGGTTTCAAGGTCTAACTCATTATACATTTTACGATACAACCAATTTTATCACAAGAGGTCATAAACTGTATTTTTTAAACCTATGACCCAAACTTAACCTTTGGAGTACCAATCGTTGTGCATTAAAGTATCAATACTTGAGTCTTACTTGTCTTTGATGTGATTGGTTAATTTTAATTTTATAGAGTAAATGTTGAACAAGTATTAGATACTACATGGACCACTAGTGGTGCACTTTAATATTTATGCACACGAATATGTTCCATCAATAGAATACACAGGGACAAAAACTCTGTTCTACCATTAGTAGGTGCACCACTATTGGAACCTTTTTCCTATAAATATACACACATAATTTGACTATAAATCTATTTCACTTTAAAATATTGCTGCCTTCATGCCTACCATTTTATATGAACTGTCTCGCATTTTATTATTAGATAATAATATAGACGTCACGAATAATAGTACATAGTCATTGTTGTGGCCTCATCCCTTTCAATGAATAAACTAAATATGATGGAATTAAAAGCGACATACACAAAATATATTGTGGAATATTCGGAGATGAAGTAAAAAATAATATCATTTTGTTCTTATTAATGGTAAAAGTAAGTTTTTTGGAAATAGAGACACTACCTTTTACAATATAAACTAAAAACATGGTCTTCAAAATCAGATATAACATGGTTTTCTTATATATGATGCAGTCTTCCTTGTTTTGAGGAACCCATGTTGGGGAAACTGAATTTTGAGTCCGAGGAGAGCGAGTCATTGCCAAAGGACGCCTCGTGAGAAGAATTTGAGAAGAACAGAACACATTCAAAAGGATAACATCGGTCTGAATATTGTCCGGGTATTGGTATTGCTTGTTTATGAGAAAACTATGTTTTAATTTTCACAAACTGAGTTTCTAAGATTGCTACACTCAGATTATCCTTCATGAATCGCATGTTATCTGATTAGACGAAATTTAACATTTTCAAACTCCATACCAACTTTATGATTTTTTTAGTGGCGTTTTATCTCTTTGGAATACGTTTTAACGTGTCTTGGTCTGTGGTTAATCCCCTGTAGACCCGTCATCATATCTTCATTGTAAATCCCTTCAGATGGTAGGCAAATCTGCTCTCACCTAGAATGATAGGAGATTTACATTTTCCACTCATATACGCTTTATTCTTATGTGAAATTTAGATCGTTAATGCTGTACAATTTGACTGTATATTGCTAGATGTGCATTAAAATATCCATCCGTTTCAAAAAGCCAGATTTCTGAATACCTAGCGGCAATTGCTGTCATTTTGGTGGCACCTCATTCAGGCGTAATGTTTAATGACTATGATCCGAAGTATAGTCTTTTCGAATATAAGTTACCCCTAACCAGTGACGTGGCTGGCACATATTGAATTACGAAGGATAAAAGTAGTAGCTGATACATAATGGACACGCGTTCGTGTTATAGTTGTAGGTTGCATAGCAGCAACGGCATACTCTGTCAAGTTCTTGGTCAGTGGTAAGAGTTTGGCAATGAGAGCCAGATATGAACTTCTTTAGATATCAAAGAAAAAACAAATATAATATTTTGGAGTGCCAATGTCTGGAGGAATGTTTGTGTGATGGTGGACTATCATTTCATTAGAAATATGTGTGTGCGTGTACGCTTGAGTCATACAAAACTATAACCTGTACATGAATTAAGAACACTATAACTTGTAAAGAGTAAGAGGAATGGTTATTAATGCGTAAAGGAGTGCAGATGAAATAAGGTCAAATAATCCTTGAATTATGTAATATGGCTTCATTCAAAATTTGAAAATTATCGTTGAAAGTTTTAAATTAATCCCAATATTATATTTTGAATAATGAATGAATGAAGGTTTTCGTGTGCTATTCTTGTACTTTCATTATTAATTGTATATTTTGATTTGATTATCAATTATCAATGTAATCCCTAAAGGTGTCCATGCACATACCATAAACTCTTATTTTCACATGTACCTTTCAATTAATGTTGCTATGTTTTCATGCCCAATTTTAAACCCAAATAATTTGCATGTTTTCATTCACATCTTGCTCCAAATTTGTTGGTTTACATTCATATGTTCCTATCAATTAATATTGTTGTGGTTATTCATTCACATTTTATAAGCTGTTGTTGATAAAATCACTCAACATTTTACGTTGTGTGGATGGAGACCCTAGAATTTGTTGATATGTTATTCTGAATTAATATGGATCATTTATATAAAATGATGTGCCATGTTGAAATATGAGTGTGTATACAAGATGTAACACTTACTGGTATGTAGATGGAAGCCATTAGGGTTCTCATTCACATACAAGTAAATGTTTATGTGGTTTCATCTAAAATTATAATTTGATTAACATACTAATAAATGTTTTTGTCTATTTGTAGCGAATACAAATTTCATTAACATAGTAGTAAACGTTTATGTGATTCAGTCTTAAATAAGAATTTCATTAACATACAAATAAATGTTTCTATGTTATTATTATGTTTCTATTGCATGTTGTTCATATATTTTCCATTATATTAATAATGTTGTTGAATAGGATTTTCATTAAATTATCACAAATAATATCCATGCATTTTGTTTTGGATAGAAGTTGAAATGCTGTGAAGGGTGAATGTTTGCTGGGCTACTCAATTTGTAAAAAAATTATGAACATTGTGTTTCTTGACACTTGTTATGTTTTTAAAGATTGTGCTACATTTATTTTTTTTACATTGTGTTTGTTTACACAATATATGTTTTTGAAGTTTGGAAAGATCTTGCAGTTATTATTTTTCAAAGTTTACAAAGCTTATTTTTTATTACTTTTATTGTTTACATGTGTTGTTCATGTTTATTATCTATGGGTGATTATGACAAATTTATGTTTTGTAATTGATAATGGAGAAGAAAAATGGATAACTTGCTTTTAGGTGAAATTATTTAAAATTTAATTAAGCTTAAGATCCATTTGTAGACTTAATGGTAGATGATAAGTAAAATTAATTACAATAATTATCTAAGTAAACATCTCTAATTTGACTACATTTATTAATAACATTCTTTACTTATATAATAGGCTAAATACATTTAATTTAATTTATGGTAAAACAAAACTTTAACCATCCAAGGTGCGAAAATTGAGTTGTGCCCTTCATTCCTTGTATTTAAAGATAGGGGAGTTGTTGTTAGTCATTCAACAACTATGTCCTTAGTGGGATTTTATATAATTTTAACAGAAAGAGGAGTTCTACCACTTGAACTAATTGGTGATAAAATGTTTATCATATCATTTAATATCTGATGTTATTCGGGTAGAGGGTTAAATTCCATGTAATAACTCCTTCACCTCTACAAATCTCTTCTGGCCTTCTTTAATACCTTTTATCTTGCTCTCTCTTTTTCTCCTTTTCTTGCCTTTCTTTTATCTTCTCTTACTCCTTCATATGTCCATTTCTTGTATTTTCAAGTTTCTGATTTTCCCTTATTTCCCTCTCGACTTGCCTTAAGCTTTTCTTGTCATCAGCTTCTTGTTTATTCCTTGCCTTTAATTCTTCATTTTATTTCTCAGGTCTCATGTTCTATAAAAATTTGGTGATACTCATCTAATATGAGAAGTTATGATTATCATCTCACATTGAGTGCAATTTCCCTGATTTATTTACAATCCAAGTTCCAATAGAAATTTTAGAAATGCCAATATTGGAGTTAGATGCTCATTACCATCTATTTGCTTGTATTTATTGATTTTTATAATTTTCTTGTTGGTATCTAGTTCAGCGATTTCATCATCTACATGTTATTATCCATTTAGTGTACAATAATGAACTATTTTTGGTGGAATAAAAGGCAATGGTGATGACATTGACATAGTGACATCATCTTTAATAATTTCACAATTCAGGGCTAGATTTCCTATTCCCTCCCTTTGTCAATCCAGTGGGATTACTTGCATAGTCAAACTTAAACCGTCTTGGTTGAAACTAAAGGATACATCTATTTCATTACAATGGACATTCAAAGCCTCTTCACTATCAAAATCTATAACATTTGGATGAGAATTTTCTTGTTCAACACTTTTTGCATTGGCACCATTTCCTGCATTTACTGTTTCACCTTCTTCACCTCATAAAATATTACCTTCCTTCATTTTATCAATCTTATCCATTGCAACTTCAATGTCTTCCTTATTCAAGCCTATCAACCTAATAATATTTTATGCAACACTTAACTCATCCTCATCGACATTGAATGCTATACTCAGATTCATATTATTAGCTAGTGCCTCTAGGTCAAGGGGCCATATACCTGTCTGTTGAAATCTAGATTTGATATTCTTTAGAGTTAGTGCCATTCTCATAATTATGCTACCCAAAGTGGCCAATTATTATCTCTTTATATTTTAACCACAGAGCGTATTCATTCATGTCATTTTATCATTATTGAAGTAGGATTTGAAAGGACCAAAGACACTTACATACAGTGGCTATAATTTATGGCTAGTATGTGCAGGTAATGTAAGGAGATCTATCCCAAAAGCTCTAGCCTCTTCAATCATTGAAAGTGTGAAATGGCTATTGTGATCATAAAAAATGATAATATGTCTATTACTAGGAAAAAATCTTCCAGGTACAGATCTAAAAAAATAATGTAGCTAATTCATGAGCAGTTATTTCATCATCCAAACATGGGCTTTGGTGGCCATGCATGCACCTGGTTCACATATATCAATGAAATTCTGAAATTACCTCTTTGATTTGAAGATATGGACCCTTTCGATGATCTACCCAGCTACATTCAAACATGATAAAATATTTATCCATTCTCTGCTCTTTGATACTATCTATATACCTAGCGGCAATTGCTGTCCTTTTGGTGGCACCTCATTCAGGCGTAATGTTTAATGACTATGATCCGAAGTATAGTCTTTTCGAATATAAGTGACCACTAATCAGTGACGTGGCTGGCACATATTGAATTACGAAGGATAAAAGTAGTAGCTGATACATAATGGACACGAGTTTGTGTTACAGTTGTTGGTTGCATAGCAGCAAGGGCGTACTCTGTCAAGTTCTTGGTCAGTGGTAAGAGTTTGGGGATGAGAGTCAGATATGAACAACTTTAGATATCAAAGAAAAAACAAATATAATATTTTGGAGTGCCAATGTCTGAAGGAATGTTTGTGTGCTGGCGAAGTATCATTTCATTAGAAATATGTGCGCGCGTGTACGCTTAAGTCATACAAAACTATAACCTGTACATGAATGAAGAGCACTATAACTTGTAGTGAGTAAGAGGGATGGTTATCAATGCGTATAGGAGTGCCGATGAAAAAAGGTCAAATAATCCTTGAATATTGTAATGTGTCTTCATGCAAATTTTGAAAATTATCGTTAAGAGTTTTATATTAATCCCTATTATATTTTGAATAATGAGTAAATGAAGGTTTTTGTGTGCTATTCTTGCACTTTCATTATTAATTGTATACATTAATTTGATTATCAATTATTAATCTACTTGATAGGATTTGGTTGGTTGATGTTGTACAATGCTTGGAAATAGATCGATACTTCCATGAGTGAATCAAATTAACACCTAATTATGTTTATGAGTATGTTTATCTCCTCAAGCTAGAGTGTTACAAATATGTTTAGGCATATGCTTTAAACATTAAATACCTTGGTGCATATAATAACTTTTTTTAACATGTTCCATTGTCGAAGAATTTTATCATTATAAGGTATTGGAATCAAAATGTTATTTGTGATCTCAACACAATAACTTTGGGATTTCAAAAACTTCAGATGAATAGATATGATGTCTCGATAGGTATTGATTTTTTTTCTAAAATGATCTTTTTAGGAATGAATTTTTTTTGAAATGATTTTTTTAGCAATTTTTTTGTAAATTAACCAAATCTTCCATATGTGAGTAGACGTATTTTAAAAATTTAAAGACGAAGATGGAAATTCCTTTTCCTTTGGATTTGGTAAAGAAGATGTAGAGATATCAAGTATGTTGAATTTATATAGACCTTCCTAGATTAATTTTTCTGGAGAAAATATCCTAGCTGACGTTGAATTTTTTACGTCTACATACCTACAAAATGTTGTGAAGGAACATAAGGAGAGAAAAGGAGAAGAAACCCCACTTTTAATGGAGGAAAGTATTTTCCCATGCCTTAGCTTCTTGATTGTTGAATATTATTAGATGTTATTAATTTATATATTCATGTGCTACTAATAAGAAGATCATACCATCTATAGGTTGAGTATGCTTTGATAGATGCATGGAGATGTAGCGTTCCTAGACAGGAGGCTATGAACTGTATTCAATATTCAAACGACACAATCAAAATGGTTTCCTTTTCAATGGAATTTTAAAATAAGATTAAAGTTTGTATCATTATTGGTATTTGAGATTTCTCTTCTAAAAAAATATTTAATACAAATTTTGTGTTAAAATTTACTAAAATATATAAATTTTTGATGAGAATTAACATAAAACCAAAATTTAGTGTTGATAATTCCCTAAAACCTATGGAACCCTTGATGAGTTCACAGTGTTTACCATACCATTGATAAGGTAATCAATTATAGATGGTATTATTTATTTATATTGATTCTTTGATTGATTTTATAACTAATTATTTGTTTTGATTCCAGATGGGAGATGTCTGTCATAGAAAACCTTCCAAATTATATGAAAACTAGTTTCAAATTTGTATACCAGATACACAAGAAAATTTCTAGTGATGCTGAGAAGACACATGGTCCCTTTGTTCATAAATACATTCAAGATTGTGTAATCGCTCTTATTTTTACTATGCATTATGATTTTATTGAAACCTACTAGTTTATAATATTAATAATGTATATTTAATAATTTATTCATATTTTATTTAGGATAATTTAATTATTATTTTTTCATGAGATATGATTAAATTATCTTAATTTACCATGTATTAGACCAAATTAGTATGAATGATAAAAAATGTCAATATATACTTTTTTATGTATAAAAATAGTTTAAAATTATGAGTTATTGCATTTACATCATATTTTATTTTTACATAAAGACTTCATATTTACTACATTTTATTTCATAGGAAATATTTATTTATTATAAATTTAATTATATCAAAATATTTATAGTTAATTTCTATATTATTATTTATCACAGTGTGTAAAACATTTGAGACAAATGCAAGATTATAATATTACATAGATTGCATTGTTATGTGGTACCTACGAGTTTGATATGTTAGTATTTTCATTAATTATTTAATATTACTAGTAACTTTAACCTATAAACATTATTTTTATGTTTCAATGTTTTTTAAAAAATTTGGTATGTTTTTTTTAGTGCGAGAGGTACATTCTATCTTACTTGCAGGAAGCTAAATGGATAGCTTTTGATTATACGCCAACACTTGATCAATATTTAGAGAATGGAATAACAAGTTCGAGGATGGGGGTGTTAATGATCCATTCAATGATATTAATGGACACTCTTTTATCTGAAAAGATTTTGGAGAAAAATTATTTTCCATCATCAAAGTTTTAAACTCTTATAGCATTGGTTACTCTACTAGTCCATAACATGACAGATTTTGAGGTACTTAAGATTTAGATTATGTTTTAGCTGCATTAAACATATTATTTCTGTAATATATTATTATAGTGAAGTAAATTATTAAGTGACATATCTTCAAAAAAAATTAAGGATGAGAGAGCCCATGGAGAGCTAGCTTCAAGCATACAGTGTTATATGAAAGATAACCCCATTTATACAATAGAAGATGCTTTAAAGTATATCACATCTCATGTTAATTGTTGTCTGAAAGAGTTGAATAGGGAGTTTCTTAAATCCTATGATATGCTAACTTGTTTCAAGAACTTATATTTCAATGCTGGCATGAGGGGTATATTTTTCTTTTTCAAGGATATTGATGGTATAAGTGTTTCTCATCATAAAGGGATGAAGGATGCCATAATGAAAGTTCTAATGGAACCAATAATACCATATCTTTAGAATATATATTACGAGACTAATTTATGAAGTAACATGCTAAATATTATACTTGAGTGGCATAATATCTTCAAACTATTGATTAAGAAATTAGTTTACGAAGTGATATATTGATATCATATTTGAGATCCAATTGTTGGTGCACATTTTCCTATGTAAGCTTCTTATTTGTTATTATGAACTTAATGGATTTGGTTTAGGTTATTAAAATATACCCTTTTTCCTAAACAATATTTTTTTAATATAAGCTATAATTGTAAATTATAATTAGTATTTGAGTTATTTCAAAATATATTATAATTCTCAGTACTTAATGTACTAAATTCACAAGATTTTTATTATTGATATTTATATTTTATTTTATTTTCTACTATAAATTTTTGGTACCATGAATTTTATATAAAAAAAGTCAAATATTTATTTTACTCTTATATAATATCTATTTGTTTTAAAATGGAGCCATATTTAAATAAGGTTCATGTAGTGGCATTTCCCTACTGATAAGTTGGAAACATATTGGAATTGTAGAAGATCTATTGAAATATACATAATGATTGTTTTGATAAAATGTCTTGAAGATATATAATATGAATTTAAACAATTATATTTTTTTGGTGTAGATCCAAACTACATAAATTTTGGTATAATGCGGAAGCATAATGTAAGCACACAAACTATTTCAAAAATTATATAAATAAACGCAAATTATCATTTTCTAGCGTTTAAGTAAGTTATAATGGTAAACTGATGGGTTTATTAAATTGATTTTATTTCATATTTATAAAAAAATAATGAAAATATCCATAAAATGCCTCACATGATTATGTTATACAAAGATACTCATGATATAAGCATGCACAGTCAACAATGTACTGAAATATAACTTAACAAGTAAGAAGCAATGTACTAAAATATCAGATTTAAGTGAATCAAAAATAAAAAAATTCTCTATCTCTCTAAACATATGGTATTGTTTAATACATAAAAAAATACTCTATAATAGAAATAAGCTAAAAATATCTTCCATAGAACTCCTTCATATATAAATATGCAACTAGCACATGAGTTTAACCAAAGGAATGAATTGGATATAGACAAAATAGATGGGACTTAAAAAGAACTTCTCATTGAGATTGATTAAGAGAGAAGAGTTGATCCTTTCCACTTTAAACTTCTATGTATTGAAGCTTTGGAGTCCCTGACGCTCCTCCTCTACTCTTTCTCTTATTGATCTTCCTAAAAATTGAGCTTTGAGATTGATATGGATCTTATATCAAACACTTTCACTAATCTTCTCAAGAAAATCCACTCTAATACCATATCATAAATGACAACAGATGCCATGGATCTTCATCCTAGACACCATCAATATAAAATATTCTGAGAAGAGAGAGATTCACCAATAAAGACATTGTATTAAAACATATAATATACAATGTATTTGTGAAACCAATAATGCTTGGATTAGAATATGACTCTATAAAAGACTACATCTCCTCTAGCTCAAGAGATGGATCTAAGCTCCATTATTATCCATATGATCACAAATTGTTCTTATATAGGAAAATTAAGATGTGAGTGAGAGATTATTATTAGTGGAGTGAAATGTGATTTTATTTTCCAAGTTTAACCTAACCCTTCTCACAACTGTGAGGATAACTTCCACATTAATTGTGCATTTAATAATTATATGCACATAATAAATCACATTATGGTAACACATCTACCTAAAGTAGACTTACATCAAGTGTAAATATGGTACACTCTAACACCTATTATGCTCAAGAATAATCAACATTTTAAATAGATTGTGTCACCATATTTCAAATCATTAATTATTACTCCCATAATAATACATACAAAAATCAGATAATCGAGGTTTATCTTAGGTCCCTGATTATACTAATAGTGTATAAGAACACCCAAAAACTACTGTTCAATTTAATACATCTACATTTGTTGAGCATATATATGTTTCGTGGGTCAGTCAATATGGTAAATATAAAAGGTCCATCTATAAACACAAATCAATCATAAGATTATACCTAGAAACACATTGGCAAGTCTCTACAAACATAAGAAATCCTTCAACACTCTTTTGAGGCTTTATGACAAAGGATATCAAAATATTTAGGGTCATGTACACCAAAGTTTTGAATGATACTCAACAATGGTGGCTAATTTTGGCTAACATGCACCTTAAACCCTAAATCGATCGATTTATCCCAAATTAACATTCTTTAGATTAAGAATTAGGATCACAAGGCTTGATTATACCCAAATCACATCAATAATTTCCCCAATTGACTAATTATCTCAATATGTGATGGCATTGGGGCTGATTGAGCCCAAAATCACATTATATAGTGAAAAATAGGTTCAACAAGCACCTATTATCCCCAATTACCTTTGTGGCTCAGCCTTATACTTTAAACAATAAATATAATACCCTATAGCCTAAGCAATAAACCCTAAACCCTAAATCATAAAGCTTATAACATCATCCATCCTTATCCCACAAATAGGGGAAAGTCTAATCCATATCCTTATCCAAGTCCTAACCTAATCATCATCGTTAGTCTATCCAAGTCTATCCTAAGTCCACAATCACATCCTGATCATCCTAGTCCAACCCATCCCCTAATCACTCATCTCATCATTAGACAAGACATTGTGAAATTGCATGTAGATACTTGTGTGTGTGTTACTTTTTTGTTTTATTTATTTTGTTTACATGCCTTTCATCATGTATATATCTTGTTTGTATTATTCTTTATGATTTTTTAACAAGGATGCCATGAGGTCATACATGGATAGAATAATGCTTATAAGTGCCCTCGATGATCCAAAGTTTGCCATTTCTCCATACACTTTGGCATGATGTCCTCTTGGTTATAGTCATATCATAGGGCATACGGCCAAGTGTTAGATTTATCATATTGCTTAGACTATAATGAGCTTTATGAAAGTTATGATGGCTTGATCATCCACACCCTCATCATTCATCTAATCATCTCATCATCCCTCTTCTTCATCACTAATATACTCCTCTTGACCCATCTGACTAACATACAATCTTCTAATCTTCATCTCATCATCTACATCATTATCCTATAATCACTAACATCGCCCTCTAATCACTAATCCTCATCATCATCACCATCTTCTAGTCAGAACTACATCATCCTGAGGTCTTTTTAGACTATGTAGAGAACACTTAGCCATGTTTTAATAGCTCAACCACTATCTATATAATCCATACTCATTTCCTAGTCTTTTTGTCTATTGATCACATCTTTTATTCTATCTTATCCTTTTCATTATATTGATTGATTTAGCTTTGAGCTATACCCATCATCAATATTATCAAATCATCATCTTAGCTTAGCCCATAGCTCTCCCTTACATGCATCCTTGCTTGGGATACATCTAAATCTTGAGGCCTTTTAATCCTATAATTATCATGTTATTATTTATTCCCCTTGAGGATGTGTTGACAACTGTAAAACCCATCATCCTAAATCCTTGTGCATGTGTCTTTACTAGGGGCATCATCAATTTGTAGCGCACTACTCAGGTCGATCATATTATTCATCTTCTATCTCATACTTGGCATCCCATCCCCTCATATACCCATTGAATCCCACCCCTCATTTCTTATTTAGAGTGGCCATCCATCTCATTCTTCCCTTCATATCCCATTGAGGGGGCATCATATCCCCTAACATCACATCTACTAACATTCATCCATGACATGGTTTTTATTTGAATGACGATTACACCCTCCACTTAAATCACTCGCAATACCCTTTCAAAGAGGGTCAAAATGTATGCTTATAAATTTTCTCACTTATATTATAGTTAGTAATATTCCTATTAGTCGACACTAATTCCACTTAATCTAATTTATCCTAGTAGTTTATCTACTTGTTAGTCATTTGTCTAATGTCCCCTTATTCATATTTCATCATTATATTAACCTTATTCATCCCCACTAAATAAATAATTTATCCTAAATCCTTATTATCCTAAACTTACCCCACTTACCTATTATTTGGGAATTTTAAATTCCTAGTGTCTTACCTACTAGCCTATGCCTAGGCTCTCCTACACCCCTAATCCCTAATCACCAACCTAATCCCTATAATTTGAGAATTATAGAATCCTCTCTATTATAACCCTTTGTCTCTATAAGCCTCTAAATCTATAGGATTTTAAGGAATTTTAAATTCCTTGGATAATTCTTATCCATTGATCTCTTTAACCTAACTTCAAATCTCCACCATAGACTCTTCCCTCTTTCTATTTAAAGAGATCCTCTCCTCCATGAAAGACCAATATAAGCTATCTAACTTCTCCATGTCAATTTAATCAATGAATCCTTCATCAAACATCATTATCATGCCTTCATAATGTCACAAATATGAGTCAAGGTATATCAATCTAATCTCAATCTCTTTTTATTTTGCATTCTGTAGGATCATGGTGTATTAAATTTAGCTTTAAGATCATAGTGTTGGTTTTGAATTATACCCATCCATTTTTATTTTGGTTCTAATGGCTCTATCACTTTACCTAGTAGATGGATATTTGAGTTGTTTAAATTGTGTAATTTAATCCATAGAGCTCAAATTTTAACTACAGTGACACTTTTAGCATATAATAGAGCTAATCACAAGTAAAATAAACATAAATTATTGGTTAGATGTGTAAGGGTCACAATAAAACATACATTACCATAATCACACATTTTCCCCTTAAATTAGAGATAAATGAGTAATCACAAACAAATGTGCCTAAAATTAGTTACATTTACCTTCCTTGCAGCTGGATATGTTGTATTATGTTCTTGGTCAGTGGTAAGAGTTTGGGGATGAGAGTCAGATATGAACAACTTTATATATCAAAGAAAAAACAAATATAATATTTTGGAGTGACATTCAATGCTTCATGTAGTGAAGCATCTTTATGGCTTCCATAAACATTAGATTATAATTAACTTATAAAATTTGAATAAATTACACAAAAAAATTAATTGATAGGTACATATGAGAATAACATATTTTGGTATGTGCATGAAAACCATTTGGGATTACATCTACACAATAGTGACTATTTCATCTTACAACCCATGTCATGCAAAGAAATAGAAATACAACATATAAATGAATCACATAGTGACATGATTTTAAAAAAAATATAGGATTTCCATTAAAATACAATAAAATTTGGAGTAAGATGTGATTGAAAACTTGTGGATGACATGGGTTTAGAATTGGGTAACATTTTATCCCTCCAACAAGCATATTCCAACAAAGGCATGGAAGGAAAAAGGATAATAAGAGGCATGATAAAATAAAAATAACACAACTATGGGTTCATTAATAGGCAACACACCTCTATGTAATGTTTCATCACTCCTTTAACATACTAGTAAATGTTTAGTCAGATATGAAGGCATGATTAAAAAATTATGAACATAGAAGGCACAATAATAATAGTTTTCATCCCTCCATTTAGCCAATTGAAACTCTTGTATGAAATTTTATATGGTTGAGAAATTTTGGGTAGGTTCCATGGCCGTTTATAGGGATGAGGTATGTGAAAAAGTTAGGGAGAGATGTTTTTCGTGTAATGTTCTATTGTTCCATTAACATAATAGTAAACATTTACTTAGATGTGAAGGCATGCAAAAAATATCTAGAAATATAAAATACACTAAAAAACATACGAACTTAAAAGGCACACAATAAAAAATAAGAACATACAAGGCAAAATAACTGTAACAACCATGAAAAAATATAAATAACATAGAATGCTTATTTGTGGCACATAATGTGGCATTAACTTGCCATAGTAGTGGAGAAAATCCTATCAATCCATGTGGAAAATGGTGGTGGCTTCCATAATAATGACCCACACATCTACCATCCTAAACTCAACCCAACATAAATGTGTCTCTTATATAAATAACAAAGTAGAGTGAATGGAAAACATATAAACAATTAGGTGTTTATAATTATGAATTAATAACATGTGAACTTGAATGCAAAAGGCATTTTGGTTTGATAGAAAACATTTAAAATATTACTAATGTGTCAGTCTATAAACTACAAACTTCTAACCTATAACATGATCCTTTAAATATGTTGGTGCTTGAATGTTGACATGTGCTTATAGTTTAATTCAATTATGACACTCTTTGAGAATAAAAGTCTCTCTACAAATTAAAAAAATGGAATTTCTATAGTTTATGGATTTATAGAAGATAATTTGAAGTTTAAAAATTGAAATATCTATGAATGGTGAGGCTTAGGTGTGTATTGTCATTTAATTTTATAGGTGACACCAATAAATGGAGGTTGGTGGAGGCATATGTTGGATCCAAATGTTTGACTTTTAAATTTTATAGGATGTAACTAAAATTAAGTGGATTAGATGTTGTGACTTTTCTCTCATGTTCCTTATAGTTAGAGGTACAAAAATGAAATTAAGGGACTCAATAAATTTATTGGGGTTGATGTTTTTAAAATGTTAACACTTTTAAAATACAAGGATGTAATTCTTGAAATTTATACCTTAATTTGGAAATGAGGGGTGGGATTAAATGGATAGATCAGGGGATGGGATGCCAAGTGTGAGATAGAAGATGAAAAAGATGATCGACCTGAGTAGTGAGCTACAAATTGATGATGGCCCTAGTAAAGACACATGCATAAGGATTTAAGATGATAGGTTTCACAGTTGTCAACGCATTTTCAAGGGGAATAAATGATAACATGATAATTATAGGATTAAAAGGCCTCAAGCTTTAGATGTATCCTAAACAATGATGCATGTAAGGGAGAGCTACAGGCTAAGCTAAGATGATGATTTTATAATATTGATGATGTGTCTAGCTCAAAGGTAAATTGATCAATATAATGAAGAGGATAAGAGAAAATAAAGGATGTGATCTAGAAAACAAAATACTAGGAGATGAGTATGGATTATAGAGATAGTGGTTGAGCTATTAAAACATGGCCAAGTTTTATCTACATAGTCTGGAAAGACCTCAAGCTAATGTAGTTCTAAATAGAAGATGATGATGATGATGATGATGATGATGATGATGATGATGATGATGATGATGATGATGATGATGATGATGATGATGAGGATTAGTGATTAAAGGGAAATTTTAGTGATGATAGGATAATGATGTATATTATGAGGTGAAGATTAGAAGATTGTATGTTAGTGAGATTGGTCAAGAGGAGTATATTAGCGATGAGGAAAAGGGATGATGAGATGATTAGATGAATGATGAGGGTGTGGATGATCAAGCCATCATAACTTTCATAAGGCTCATTATATTCTAAGTAATATGATAAATCTAACACTTGGAAGTATGCCCTATGATATAAATATTACCACGAGGACATTATGCCAAAGTGCATGGGAAAATGGCAAACTTTGGATCAATGAGGGAAATTATAAAGAGTAGTTCTTTGTCATTAAGAAAATCATGATACACACATTGATGGCAATCTCTTTCAAGAATCTATGCCATCTTTTTTGTAACAGTCATATTAATTGTAAGATGTTTAACGTTAAGATGGGAAGGGATGTATAACACGATCATGCTGTCATATTTAAATCCCTATCAAAGCATTAAAGAAGGGAAAGAACTAATTAAACACCATGTGAATGGCATGAATATCATGTCAAGATGAATGATGAGTATACAATATGATGAATTGAAGACACCGACTCTCCCAACACAACATAACTTCACGGTCCCATATCTTCATATTATACCACCTCCTAGTTTAAAATATTAGATTTAAATAGTTTAAATATTTTTAAATTTAAATAGGATATTTGACTGAGAAATTTGCAATGTGGGAAGTTGTACGGGGATGTTTTCATGGACATCTTAATTTTTGATTGTTTTTGGTACAACCCATCATTATGATCAAAGGGACAAATAAATTTATATAAAATTACCAATAATTTTTTTCAAATGAACACATTATTTTATCATTGGATTAAAATTTTGTGAAGTAAGACATGAACAAAAATTAATATGGGTCACTAATATAAAATGGAAGGTCACTAATATAAAATGAAGGGCCATGTTGAAAGAAGTATGGTTCATTAATGTGAAATCCAACACCATTTCCCAAATCATTGGGTGGGATTTACTCCATTAATGTGACAAATTAATTGTAACATGCGCACCACCAACAAATGCCTCTCCTTATATTTCTGCATACCTCCTTCTCATAAATGGTCATGGAATTTACCTGAAATGTCTCAACTATTTCATGTTTTGTAGAGGAGTTTTGATTGATAGAATATAGGTATGAAACATTTCATGTAGGTGTGTTGAATGTAACTAAACCCAAAACTATGTTCTTATTATTTTCTAGTGGGTGTAATTTTATTTTGTCTTTTATGTTCATGTTTTAGTTGTGTGCTTTCACATTTGAGTAAACATTTAGTCCTATGTTAATGGAGGGATGAAACTTTATGTGTAGGTGTGTCGCTTTTAACTGAACCTTCAATCATGTTCTTTTTATTTTCATGTGGTTTTTATTGTTATTATGCCTTCTATGTTCATCATTTTTTTTGAGTGCCTTTACATCTGAATAAATGGTTAGTGGTATGTTAATGAAGTAAATGCATATCTGCATGAAAATGGATCTAAAATTAGGATGGAAGACTTAACAATTTCACCATCAAACATCTCTCCCTACCTTTTCACATACCTCCTCCCCCCAAACAACCATAGAACCTACCTGAATGTTCTAGAGCATGCAATGTTTCATAGAAGATTTTCCATTTTTAGAAAGGAGGAATGATTTTTTGATTATTTTAATTTGTACGTTCATGTATTCTTTTTCATGCCTTCACATGTGAGTAAACATTTACTTGTATGTTAATGCAGTGATTGAAACGTTACACATAAATGTGTTGCATCTAGCTAAACCAATAGTTGTGTTATTTTTTTAATTTCACATGCTTGTTATTGTTATTTTTGCCTTCTATACTGATGATGTTTTTATGTGCCTTCACATATAATTTAAAGTGCCATGTTGGAAGACATGTGGCTCATTATTGTCAAATCTAATACAATTTTCCAAATGGTTTGCCAGGCTTTACTCCATTAATCTGGTAAATTAATGTTACCCTACATGCCACCAACAAATATCTCTCCCTACCTTTAACATAAATAGAATAAAGTGATGAAACATTATGTGTAGGTGTGTTACCTATAATTTAATTTTAATGGAAGTCCTAGAGGTTTTCTTAGTGCATGTCACTGTGTGCTTTATATATGTGTCACATTTCTATTTTCCTACACAATATGGGTTAGGAGACTTAAATTTTATGGTATTTAGATGGAATTCATGTAGGTTTTCATTCACATATGAGCAAAATTTATTGTTTTTATATCAAAATTTATATTTTCATTTCCATTCAAGTAAATATTGACTCAAATGTATCAAACCAAAATCTTATTTGAATTCTTGTTACTATATTCCTATCAATTAATGTTGCTATGTTATTAATTCACATTTTCAAAATTACAAACATTATTTGCCATATCTATTGTTGATAGATTACTAAAAATTTTATGCAATGTTCGATGTTAATAGAGTAATTTTCATAATTTCTATGTTCTTATGATATTATTTGATTTCTTTCATAGTAGGCTCAACATTACTTGATTATTATGTGTGTCCCTTTTCTATTACATGAAAATTTATTGAGCATCTCTATGATATCATTATGTTGTGTGTGTGACATTTGAGCATGTCCATTGCTTATAGCACTTGCCCTTATTGGTGTGCAATACTTGCTTATACAACATTTAAACATGTCTATTATATGCATCCCATTGGCCTTATCATATGGAAATATTGCATGTTGTGTTTGAGTGATTGCTAAGTTTAAATAATGATGAATTTACATCATTGTATGCTTTAAATGTTAATGTCTTGTTTATACTTCCATATGTATGTATTAAAATTGAATAATTTCAAAAAATGACTCAAAATTATATGGATCAAAAACTACATGTTTTAAATACATAGTCGATCCACTTCCTCATTTTTCTATGTTCTTCCAAATATAAGAAAAAAAGATGAAATAGAAATTTCATTGCAATCAATAGACTGATAAACACCAGGTGTTATCCAATGGCCAAAAATTGACATATCTTCTATAAATAAATATAATGAATGTTGTTTTATCTATGGAACATCATATTTTATTTCCTAAAGGTGAAGCTATGATAATAGACCTCACTTAAAAAAATTAGATGAATGAATATGCACTTTATTTGATAGTTTATTATATCAAAATATTTAGTATCCATCCAATATTTATTTATTTTCTACTTTATTTGATGTTGCATCATTATACCCAAGGAACAACAGTTGTTTTTGTTAAAAACGCCAAGGATAATTTTATAACTACTATATTAAAACTTTGACAACATAGTCATGTAATACTTGATGATAAACTTCTTAAAGACTCAAACATATTTGCTTGCAATTCGAGGGAAATAAGTTAATATTGGACAAAACACTATGTTGAACAAACTAACACGATTGATCAATTAAGATATCCTACATTTTTATTCATGCTTAAGTGTTGTTGAAACCAAATAACGTAATTTGCACAATGCAATGCCTTCCAAATGTCTTAAAGATTCACGTCAACCTTATTGTTGGAAAATGATTTTTTTTTAAATCTTCAATCCAGATCATACATCCATTTATATACATCATAGATTTATAATATTTCATAAAGCATAAGACCACTGGTATATGTATGTAATAAATTACTTCATTTCATGTTTTGTTTTTCAAAAAATTAGATTGTTCTATTCAACCTTATATAACTAAGTGTTATTTTTACTTATTTCATCATTTAATATTCATTATTAAACATTGTAATACATATGTGTTTCCATTATACTTTCTTTACTAAAATCCTATAAAAATGTGATGTCTTAAAAGTATTTTCTCACCCTTATTTGCCTCAATATCCCCCATAATCCACTTAGCATAAAGAGTAGTTCTTTGTCTATAGATTTCAATAATTTCCATGCATCTATTGCATCAAGTGGAAGAGACCAAATAGCCCAAAAACCCTTTTTGAAATCTATAAGATTAATTAGCATTAACTCTGAGAAAATATCTACATAAATGTTCTAACTTGTCATAGGATGATTTTGATGGAGCCCCAAAAGAAGAGTAGTAGACATGAGTGGCTTCAATAGATTTGGTATGACCTTGATATTTTATTGCTAAAAAGAGATATTAAAATCTAAAAGGATTTTTTTTTCCAATATTTCAATAGCATATTACCATATATTTTTTGTGGCATATGTCAAAGTTAAAGTGAATACTAATCAACTTGAACTTCTCCACCTTTTTGATACATTTCCATTAAAATCCTTTAAAACAATCTAGAAATGGAATAATAATATGTCTATAGCATTGTGTTTTATCCCATTACAGACTAGATCCAGATGATTTGTATAAAATGTTAAGGAAACATAATGCTTATTTGAAAGAGGCCTCATGCTATACAAGCATGAGGAATAAATACTTTAAAAAATTCCTTTTGATTAAATGAGTGGTGTGATCAGGAATGGAAATTCCCCTAATTAACCCTTGTTTAGTTCTGGACGTAAACCAATATCTAAACCATTCATCTACAAAAACATGTTATGCATGGGTCATAATGAAAGCTTTTTAGATAGATTATAAAATACAAAAGATGTTGGACCTATGTCCATTGATTATCCAACAAGATAAGTCCTCTTAGAAGAAAGTTTAAATAGAAAACATAAAAATATTACAAAACCCTAATGCTTTATGGATGGAGAGAATGAAATCCACTCAATACAATCATAATTTTTTTCAAAATCAAGTTTGAGGAAGATGGTCTCTTTCTAAGAGGCGTGGGCCCATTAAACTTCTTCCTAGATAACAATGATGTTGTCCTGAATATAATTTTTGTTGATAAATGTAGTTTTATATATTATAATGATAGCATGCAGGATATGTTAAAGGAAAAGAGCTAAATATATAGTGATACTTTATAAGAGACATTGAAAAGGGTGATTGTCCTTGAACTGGTAAAGAATTATAGATCCCATGCATAAAAAATGAAAATAATTTTGCCTTTTTTATGTTGGCCTATAAAGATATTTTGTGTAAAGAATCTTTGTAATCCTAAATCAAGTTATGTTCAAAAAAATTCCATGTTGTTTTGTAAAATTCAAAACTAGAACCATCCACTCTTGGCACCTTATCATTAGCCATACATTTACCAATAGTATAAATTTCATCTAGAAAAAAGAAAGACTTACAAAGGTTTTGAGTTGAGGGCCTTAATTTGAAAGTAACTACATTTAAATGTTCTTACAAGTATCAAACTATCTCTACCATGTTTTCCTAAGCTTGGATCACCAATTTATAGTGGACTTAAAAGGTTGAGTAAATAATTGGCACAGTAAGGAGGAAACTATTTGTAGTTTGGATAGAATTTATTTCCTCTTTTAGCCTATTTAGATTTGATATATTTGAAAACTATTTAGAGGCATGGTTAGCAAGTTTGAGCCAATGCTATTAGGCTCAAATTCGATCACCTTTGTTCATGTAGCTTTCCAAAATTTGAAGTTTATGTTTAATATTACATATATATTTTTTATGTCAAGTTAATTTTAACTTAAAAAAATCTAGTGTTATTAAAATTAAAAATTACATCCTTTCTGACATAGCTTGCATCTTTAGGGAAACTGCTACATATATTTATAGGATTTTTCTATTCTTATTTTATAGAAAATATAACAACAACCATTGTCTTTGTAATAGTAGTGATCGCTTCTCATTATTTACTGAATAGAGGAGAGCTAAAACTACCAAAATGACAACAGGTGTTGGTAATTTTGGGTAGTCTATTGGACTACGATTCAAATCCCCACCATTACCTACATACTCTATCTGATGTATCTAAAATTAGGGACCACACCATTTTTATAAATTCATTTATGGAGGTTACAAATACCATACTAAAGAGTCTAAGTTATGATAAAATGTATGTAAATTTTATTTTTGGCAAAGTGAGGTTATATAAAATAAAAGTGTAAATTGATAAGCGTACCTCACTTAAAATCTAAGATAATTTTTGTGCACAATATATTAAGTAATAATAATCTCATATTCATTTTAATAATCTTTCTAAGACATGTTTTCACTGACCAATACTCCCTAAGATTTTATAATTTTTTTTCCAGAGGGATAAATAAGATACTTATGAAGACAAGTTCCAATTGTGGCCACTTTTTCTTCTAGGGGTTATAGTATGGTGTTTTTATTTGTTCTTATTCTTAATACAACTCCTTCAAGTGTAAATATATAAGCAACATGCATAAACATAAGCTAAAAGATAGACTCGAGACCTTAATTTCTTATCCCCACCCCAATGACATTACAATGTTGATTCAAGCCACACATCCGATGTGAAGCTTTGATGCAATCAAGTCAACTATCATGATGTCCTCATCCACACTTGACAATAGAAAATAACCAATCAAATATGTTACCACCATGCAAGCTACAAACTTATTTGTAGTGGATGTAATTCATGTAAATTAAATAAATGCCCCAAATCTAAGTTTGAGGTATGATTTGGGACCTATGGTATATGATATACCCCAAAATACCCTTTCATTACCCCTTGTCATGACCGCCTAGCTCACCTTAAAATATTTCATCACTTTCATGTTCTATATGACTTTGCTCTTCCTCAACAATTTTCCATCACTCAAGCTCACTATGAAAAAAAATGCCTCCTCTTACACAACTCATTGCCACATCGTATGAAGGAACATATGTCCTCATTTTTTATCATCACCTCCACTAAAAATAAATGATTATTATTGGATAACACTTCTTGAACAAAAGTTATGATGGGGTCAATGATGATGGGTTTCAACTTAGGTACAACTATCGATTTTGTGGCTTATGCTTTACAAAAACTTTGTTTTGCCAAAACATAAAATTACATTTCTTCTAACATAACTTGCATGTTTGGGTCCACTGATGCATGTAAAAAAAGTATTATATAACAATAATATATATATTGAATATTTTCATATATATATAATATAATTATATTAATATTTAATAACTATATATATTAGTATAATATTAATAAATTTATTATATAGTATAACTATAAATATATAAACATTATATATAATAATATAATAAGAATAGAAATATAAAATAGAATATAATTTATTGAACAAATAATATTATAATATATTAATATAAATATGTTTATATTCTAACATTTTAAATCTATTAAGGTACAATATATCATAGTAGACTCTGAAAATTTTATCCGTTTTAGTATATCATCTTAACCACTTATAATTAAGGTTTCAAGGTCTAACTCATTTTACATTTTACGATATAACTGATTTTATCACAAGATGTCATAAACTATATTTTTTAAACCTATGACCCAAACTTAACCTTTGGAGTACCAATAGCTATGCATTAGAGTATAAATACTTGAGTCTTACTTGTCAAGATGTGATTGGTTACTTTTAATCTTATAGAGTAAATGTTGAACAAGTATTAGATACTACATGCACCACTATTGGTGCACTTTAATATTTATACACATCAATATGTTCTGTCAATAGAATACACAAGGACGAAAAATCTGTTTTACCATATATATGTGCACCATTATTGGAACCTTTTTCATATATATATACATGCATAATTTGACTATAAATCTATTTCACTTTATATGAACTGTCTCACATTTTATTATTAGATAATAATATAGATGTCACGAATAATAGTAAATAGTCCTTGTTGTGGCCTCATCCCTTTGTAACGAAGAAACTAAATACGATGGAATTAAAAGCCACATACACAAAATGTATTGTGGAATATTCGGAGATGAAGTAAAAAACAATATCATTTTGTTTTTATTAATAGTAAAAGTATGTTTTTTGGAAATAGATTCCCTACCTTTTACAATATAAACTGCAAACATGATCTTCAAAACCAAATATAACAAAAATATTTGTAGAGAAGCAACCAACGAAATAATATCCTTTTGTTACGTAGCAATAAGATGCTAACAAATATAATTTGGAGTAGATAATTATAATGCAATGTAGATGGATGAAACATTAAAAACGTTATTTATTTAAAACATAGGTTTGGATGTTTGAAATTAGCAAAAGGTTTGGTAAAGTATTGGTTAAAAAGAAACATGGATTTGGATGTTTGAAATTCAAAAAAGGAATTTGACAGGAGTTAAAATTCTCAGTGAACTTATTAAACTTACCTATAAATTTCGAAGAGAAAGATAATGAACTGAGTTAATTGTTGGTAGATGATATATAATACACTCTTCCTTGAAAACTTTTTCATTTCACCGAAGTGCGCCATCTTGAACTCAGTTAAATGATGGTAGGTGGAGGTTTTCTTATATATGACGCAGTCTTCCTTGGTTTGAGGAACCCATGTTGGGGAAACTGATTGTTGAGTCGGAGGAGAGCGAGCCATTGCCAAAGGACGCCTCGTGAGAAGAATTTGAGAAGAACAGAACACATTCAGAAGGATAATATCGGTCTGTATATTGTCCGGGTATTGGTATTGCTTGTTTATGAGAAAACTATGTTTTAATTTTCACAAACTGAGTTTCTAACATTGCTACCCTGAGATTATCCTTCATGAATCGCATGTTATCTGATTAGACGAAATTTAACATTTTAAAACTCCATACCAACTTTATGAATTTTTTAGTGGCGTGTTATCTCTTTGGAATACGTTTTAAGCTGTCTTGGTCTGTGGTTAATCTCCTGTAGACCCGTCATCATATCTTCATTGTAAATCCCTTCAGATGGTAGGCAAATCTGCTCTCACCTTGAATGATAGGAGATTTACATTTTCCATTCGTATACGCTTTATTCTTATGTCAAATTTAGATCGTTAATGCTATACAATTTGACTCTATATTGCTAGATGTGCATTAAAATATCCATCCGTTTCAAAAAGCCTGATTTCTGAATACCTAGCGGCAATTGCCGTCCTTTTGGTGGCACCTCATTCAGGCGTAATGTTTAATGACTATGATCCGACGTATAGTCTTTTCAAATATAAGTTACCCCTAACCAGTGACGTGGATGGCACATATTCAATTACGAAGGATAAAAGTAGTAGCTGATACATAATGGACACGAGTTCGTGTTATAGTTGTAGGTTGCATAGCAGCAAGGGCGTACTCTGTCATGTTCTTGGTCAGTGGTAAGAGTTTGGGGATGAGAGTCAGATATGAACAACTTTAGATATCAAAGAAAAAACAAATATAATATTTTGGAGTGCCAATGTCTGGAGGAATGTTTGTGTGATGGCGAAGTATCGCGCGTGTACGCTTAAGTCATTCAAAACTATAACCTGTACATGAATGAAGAGCACTATAACTTGTAGTGAGTAAGAGGCATGGTTATTAATGCGTAAAGGAGTGCAGTTGAAATAAGGTCAAATAATCCTTGAATTATGTAATATGTCTTCAAATTTTGAAAATTATCGATGAGAGTTTTAAATTAATCCCTATATTATATTTTGAATAATGAGTAAATGAAGGTTTTCGTGTGCTATTCTTGTACTTTCATTATTAATTGTATACTTTAATTTGATTATCAATTATCAATTGTATACTTTGGTTTGATTATCAATTATTCATTGTTCATGATCAAAATAAAGTAGAATAATGTATGATTAGAAGAGAATTAAACATACTTTTCTCAACCATTTTCAAGAGAAAATATAATTAGAAGAGAAAGTAGAAAACTTTAAAAAGTTCATTAACAATAGTAATTATCATTTGGGTGTAATATTTAAAGGCATTTTAAATATATTTTTATGGCCTCGACAAAGATGAACTACACTGGGAAATCTTTTATTAAGGATTGGATGCTTATAATATCCAACTACCACCTATACTATTTGATTATGTAATAATTACCTCTTTACTATTTCGTTATGAATTTTTATAAATAATATAATTATTTATTTTACATTTGAGTACTTTAAAAGTGTAAATGAAGTCGAATTCAACATATTAAAGAAGGTTTTGTTTGTTGGACAAATGATAAAATCTAAGATAAGCGTGTTAGTATAATTGGTTGGTAAATTTCATATTTGTCAATTATTGGTGAGCTTTGAATTTGAGAATACAGTTTTTTGTTTATAATTTGGATCTATAAATAATTTATTGATTAATCATTAATATAATATAATTAAATTGCTTGTTTTCTTATTGTAGTTAGTTATCATAGTTCAAGAGCTCGAAAATACTAACATTTCAATGACATTCAATGTAAGAGCGGATGAAGGTTGCCTGCCCAACACAAACATTCATCGAAATGGAAACAATCATCCCAATTTATGGAGTGATGATTTTATACAATCTCTTAAGTCGCCATATGGGGTATGAAATATTAGTAAATATAAAATTATAAAAATATATAAATCATAAAAAAGATAGCATTATATTTTGTCTTCTTAAAGCTAATATAAATTTTTTTATTGTTATTTGTAAGCAGGCGCCCTTGTACTCTGAATGTAGGGAAATCATGATTAAAGAGATTGACGATATATTTTTAAGAGTTTGAGATGAAGTGGGAAAATTTAATCTACTTGATAGGATTTGGTTGGTTGATGTTGTACAATGCTTGGGAATAGATCGATACTTCCATGAGAGAATCAAAGTAACACCTAATTATGCTTATGAGTATGTTTATCTCCTCAAGCTAGAGTGTTACAAATATGTTTAGGCATATGCTTTAACCATTAAATACCTTGGTGCATATAATAACATTTTTTAACATGTTCCATTGTCAAAGAATTTTATCATTATTAGGTATTGGAATCAAAATGTTATTGGTGATCTCAACACAATAGCTTTGGGATTTCAGACACTTTGGATGAATAGATATGATGTCTCGATAGGTATTGATTTTTTTTCTAAAATGATCTTTTTAGGAACGATTTTTTTTGAAATGATTTTTTTAGCAATTTTTTTGTAAATTAACCAAATCTTCCATGTGTGAGCAGATGTATTTTAAAAATTTAAAGATGAGGATGGAAATTTCTTTTGCTTTGGATTTGGTAAAGAAGATGCAGAGATATCAAGTATGTTGAATTTATATAGAGCTTCCTAGATTAATTTTCCTGCAGAAAATATCTTGGCTAACGTTGAAGTTTTTACATCTACATACCTACAAAATGTTTTGAAGGAATATAAGGAGAGAAAAGGAGAAGAAACACCACTTTTAATAGAGGAAAGTATTTTCCCATGCCTTAGCTTCTTGATTGTTGAATATTATTAGATGTTATTAATTTCTATATTCATGTGCTACTAATAAGAAGATCATACCATCTACAGGTTGAGTATTCTTTGAAATATCCATGGAGATGTAGCGTTCCTAGACAGGAGGCTATGAACTATATTGAAATATTCAAACGACACAATCAAAATGGTTTCCTTTTCAATGGAATTTTAAAGTAAGCTTAATGTTTGTATCATTATTGGTATTTGAGATTTTTATTCTAAAAAAATCTTTAATACAAATTTTGTGTTAAAATTTACTATAATATATAAATTTTTTATGAGAATTAACATAAAACCTAAATTTTATGTTGATAATCCCTTAAAAATTTTCATATTAATAATTTATTTCAGGATGCCCCATGTTTACGGCCAAAAGTTGTTGGAGCTAGCAATATTGGATTTTATTATTTTACAATCTCAACACCAGATCGAATTAAAACTAGTATCCACGTGAGTATTAACCATAGTAAACATGTGCCTATGTCAAATTAAAATTTAGATGAAAATTAAATGAAAATCTGTTATGATAGATGGTGGAAAAATTTCAGCATAATTCAATTGAATTTCTTTCATCATTGCCATGTGGAATTTTATTTTTAGTGGGTTTCTGCATTGTATGAGCCTGAGTTCGTAGTAAGTAGAAATGGTTTTACTAAATTGGTTCCCTGTCTATGTCTTCTTGATGACATTTATGTTACCTATGGAACCCTTGATGAGTTGACAGTGTTTACCATAACTTTGATAAGGTAATCAATTATAGATGGTATTATTTATTTATATTGATTCTTTGAATGATTTTATAACTAGTTATTTGTTTTGATTCCAGATGGGAGATGTATGTCATAGAAAACCTTCCAAATTATATGAAAACTAGTTTCAAATTTGTATACCAGACACACAAGGAAATTTCTAGTGAAGCTGAGAAGAAACATGGTTGCTTTGTTCATAAATACATTCAAGATTGTGTAATCACTCTTAGTTTTACTATGCATTATAATTTTATTGAAAGCTACTATTATATAATATTAATAATGTATATTTAATAATTTATTCATGTTTTATTAAAGATAATTTAAATATTATTTTTTCATGAGATATGATTAAATTATCTTAATTTACCATGTATTAGACCAAATTAGTATGAATGGTAAAAAATGTCAATATATACTTTTTTATGTATAAAAATAGTTTAAAATTATGAGTTATTGCATTTATATCATATTTTATATTTAAATAAAGACTTCATATTTACTACATTTTATTTCATCGAAAATATTTATTTATTATCAATTTAGTTATATCAAAATATTTAGAGTTAATTTTTATATTATTATTTATCACAGTGTCTGAAACATTTGAGAGAAATGCAAGATTATAATATTACATAGATTGCATTTTTATGTGGTACCTATGAGTTTTATATGTTAGTATTTGCATTAATTTTTTAATATTACTATTAAATTTAACCTATAAACATTATTTTTATGTTTCAATGTTTTTAAAATTTTTTGGTATGTTTTTTTTAGTGGGAGAGGTACATTCTATCTTACTTGCAAGAAGTTAAATGGATAGCTTTTGATTGTATGCCAACACTTGATCAATATTTAGAGATTGGAATAAAAAGTTCAAGGATGTGGGTGTTAGTGATCCATTCATTGATATTAATGGACACTCTTTTATCTAAAAATATTTCGGAGCAAATTGATTTTCCATCATCAAAGTTTTAAACTCTTGTAGCATTGGTTACTCGACTCGTCCATACCATGATAGATTTTGAGGTATTTAAGATTTAGATTATGTTTTAGTTGCATTAAACATATTATTTATATAATATATTATTATTATAGTGAAGGAAATTATTATGTAATATATCTTCAAAAATTTTGAAGGATGAGAGAGCCCGTGGAGAGCTAGCTTCATGCATACACTGTTATATGAAACATAACCCCATTTCTACAATAAAAGATGCTTTAAAGTATATCACATCTCATGTTAATTGTTGTATAAAAGAGTTGAATAGGGAGTTTCTTAAATCCTCTGATATGCTAACTTGTTTCAAGAACTTATATTTCAATGCTGGCATGAGGGGTATATTTTTATTTTTTAAGGATACTCATAGTATAAGTGTTTCTCATCATGAAGGGATGAAAGATGCCATATTGAAAGTTCTAATGGAACCAATAATACCATAGCTTCAGAATATAGATTAGGAGACTAATTTATGAAGTAACATGCTAAATATTATACTTGAGTGGCATAATAGCTTCAAACTATTGATTAAGAAATTAGTTTATGATGTGATATATTGATATCATATTTGAGATCCAATTGTTGGTGCACATTTTCCTATGTAAGCTTCTTATTTGTTATTATGAACTTAATGGATTTGGTTTAGGTTATTAAAATATACTCTTTTTCCTAAACAATGTTTTTTTATATAAGCTATAATTGTAAATTATAATTAGTATTTGAGTCATCTCAAAATATATTATAATTCTCAATACTTAATGTATTAAATGCACAAGATTTTTGTTATTGATATTTTTATTTTATTTGTTTTCTAGTATAAATTTTGGGTACCATGAATTTTATATAAAAAGGTCAATTATTTATTTTACTCTTATATAATATATATTTGTTTTAAAATGGATCCATAATTAAATAAGGTTCATGTAGTGGCATTTCCCTACCGATAAGTTGGAAACATATTGAAATTGTAGAAGACCTATTGAAATATACATAATGATTGTTTTGACAAAATGTCTTGAAGATATATAATATTAATTTAAAAAATTATAATTTTTTGGTGTAGATCCAGACTACATAAATTTTGGTATAATGCGGAAGCATAATGTAAGCACACAAACTATTTCAAAAAATATATAAATAAACCCAAATTATCATTTTTTGGAGTTTAAGTTATAATGGTAAACTGATGGATTTATTAAATTGATTTTATTTCATATTTATAAAAAAATAATGAAAATATCCATAAAATGCCTCACACGATTATGTTATACAAAGATACTCATTATGATACAAGCGTGCACAGTCAACATTGTACTGAAATATAACTCAACAAGTAACAAGCAATGTACTAAAATATCATATTTAGGTGAATCAAAAATCAAAACTTTCTCTATATCTCTAAACATATGGAAATGTTTGATACATAAAAAAATACTCTATAATAGAAATAAGCTAAAAATCTCTTCCATAGAACTCCTTCATATATAAATATGCAATTGGTACATGAGTTTAACAAAAGGAATGAACCAAATATAGACAAAATAGATGGGACTTACAAAGAACTTCTCATTGAGATTGATTAAGAGAGAAGAGTTGATCCTTTCAACTTAAAACTTCTATGTATTGAAGCTTTGGAGTCCCTGAGGCTCCTCCTCTACTCTTTCTCTTATTGATTTTCCTAAAAATTGAGCTTTGAGAGTGATATGGATCTCCTATCAAACACTCTCACTGATCTTCTCAAGAAAATCCACTCTAATACCATATCATAAATGACAAAATGTCCCATGGATCTTCATCTTAGACACCTTCAATATAAAATATTCAGAGAAGAGAGAGATTCACCAATAAAGACATTGTATTAATATATAAAATATACAATGTATGTGTGAAACCAATAATGCTTGAATTAGAATATGACTCTCTAAAAGACTACATCTCCTCTAGCTCAAGAGATGGATCTAAGCTCCATTATTATCCAGATGAACACAAATTGTTCTTATATAGGAAAATTAAGATGTGAGTGAGAGATTATTATTAGTTGAGTGAAATGTGATTTTATTTTCCAAGTTTAACCAAACCATTCTCACAAATGTGAGGATAACTGCCACATTAATTGTGCATTTAATAGTTATATGCACATAATAAATCACATCTTGGTAACACATATACCTAATGTGGACTTACATCAAGTGTAAATATGACACACTCTAACACCTAGTATGCTCAAGAAAAATCAAAATTTTAAATAGATTGTGTCACCATATTTCAAATCATAAATTATTACTCCCATAATAATACATACAAAAATTAGATAATCGAGGTTTATCATAGGTGCCTGATCATACTAATAGTGTATAAGAACACTCAAAAACTACTTTTCAATTTAATACATCTACATTTGGTGAGCACATATATGTTTCATGGGTCAGTCAATATGGTAAATATAAAAGAGCCATCTATAAATGCAAATCAATCGTAAGATTATACCTAGAAACACATTGGCAAGTCCCTACAAACTTAAGAAATCCTTTAACACTCTTTTGAGGCTTTATGACAAAGGATATCAAAAAATTTAAGGTCATCTACACCAAATTTTTGAATGATACTCAACAATGGTGGCTAATTTTGGCTAACATGCACCTTAAACACTAAATTGTAAGCCTTAAACCCTAAATCGATCGATTTATCTGAAATTAAAAATCTTTAGATTAAGAATTAAGATCACAAGGCTTGATTTAACCCAAATCACATCACTAATTTCCCCAATTGACTAATTATTTCAATATGTGATGACATTGGGGCTAATTGAGCCCAAAATCACATTATATAGTCACAAATAGGTTCAACAAGCTCAAATTATTCCCAATTACCTTTGTAGCTCAACCCTGTACCCTAAACCATAAATAAAATACCCTATACCCTAAGCACTAAACCCTAAACCCTGAATCATAAATCTTATAACATCATCCATCCTTATTCCACAACCAAGGGAAAGTCTAGTCCATATCCTTATCCAAGTCCTAAACCTTATCATCATCGTTAATCTATCTAAGTCTATCCTAAGTCCAAAATCACATCATGATCATCCTAGTCCAACCCATCCCCCAATCACTCATCTAATCATTAGACAAGACATTGTGACATTGCATGTAGATACTTGTGTGTGTGTTACTTGTTTGTTTTATTTGTTTTGTTTGCATGCGTTTCATCATGTATATATCTTGTTTGTCTTATTCATTATGATTTATGAATAACGATGCGATGAGGTCATACATGGATAAAATAATGCTTATAAGTGCCCTCGATGATCCAAAGTTTGCCATTTGCCCATACACTTTGGCATGATGTCCTCTTGGTCATAGTCATATCATAAGGCATACTGCCAAGTGTTAGATTTATCATATTACTTAGACTATAATGAGCTTTATGAAAGTTATGATGGCTTGATCATCCACATCCTCATCATTCATCTAGTCATCTCATCATCCCTCTTATTCATCACTAATATACTCCTCTTGAACCATCTGACTAACATACAATCTTCTAATCTTCATCTCATTATCTACATCATTATCCTATAATCACTAACATCACCCTCTAAACACTAATCCTCATCCTCATCACCATCTTTTAGTCAGAACTACATCAGCCTGAGGTCTTTTTAGACTATGTAGAGAACACTTGGCCATGTTTTAATTGCTCAACCACTATCTATATAATTGATACTCATCTCCTAGTCTTTTGGTCTCTAGATCACATCTTTTATTCTCTCTTATCCTTTTCATTATATTGATCGATTTAGATCTGAGCTACACCCATCATCAATATTATCAAATCATCATCTTAGCTTAGCCCATATCTCTCCCTTACATGCATCCTTTCTTGGGATACATCTAAAGCTTGAGGCCCTTTAATCCTATAATTATCATGTTATGATTTATTCCCCTTGAGGATGTGTTGACAACTATGAAACCCATCATCTTAAATCCTTGTGCATGTGTGTTTACCAGGGGCATCATCAATTTGTAGCTCACTACTTTGGTCGATCATATTATTCATCTTCTATATTACACTTGGCATCCCATCCCCTCATATACCCATTTAATCCCACCCCTCACTTCTTATTTAGAGTGGCCATCCATCTCATTCTTCCCTGCATGTCCCCTTGAAGGGGCATCATATCCCCTAACATCACATCTACTAAGATTCATCCATGACATGGTTTTTATTCGAATGACCATTACTCCCTGCACTTAAATCACTCACAATACCCTTTCAAAGAGGGTCAAAATGTATGCTTATAAATTTTCTCTCTTATATTATAGTCAGTAATATTCCTGTTAGTAAACACTAATTCCACTTAATCTAATTTATCCTACTAGTTTATCTACTTTTTAGTCATTTGCCTAATGTCCCCTTCTTCATATTTCATCATTATATTAACCTTATTCATCCACAATAAATAATTATATTATCCTAATCTAACACCACTTACCTATTACTTGGGAATTTTAAATTCCTCATGTCCTACCTAGTAGCCTATGCCTAGGCTCTCCTACACCCCTAGTCCCTAATCACCCACCTAATCCCAATCTAATCCGTTATTTAAGCCTAATTAATCCCTAATAAGATTATATAATTTGAGGATAATAGAATCCTCTCTATTATAACCCTTTGTCTCTATAAGCCTCTAAATCTATAGGCTTTTAAGGAATTTTAAGTTCCTTAGATAATTCTTATCCATTGATCTCTTCAACCTAACTTCAAATCTCCACCATAGATTCTTCTATGATGCTAATAGAAAGAGGGGTGATACCACATAAACAAATTAGTGATTAAATTTTTATCATGTCATTTAATATCTGATGTTGTTCTGGTAGAGGGTTGGATTCCATGCTATAACTCCTTCACCTCTATAATTCTCTTTTAGCCTTCTTGAATACCTTCTCTCGTTTCTATTGCTCTCTCTTTTTCTCCTTTTCTTTCCTTTGTTGTATCTTCTCCTACTCCTTTATATGTATTTTTCTTGCATTTTAATGTTTTTGATTTTCCCTTATTTCCCTCTAAACTTGCCTAAAGGTTTTCTTATCACCAGCCTATTATTTCTTGATTACATTCGATTCTTCATTTTATTTCTTGCGGGTCTTATGTACTATAAAAAATTGGTCATGTTTGTTTGATATGAGAATTTATGACTGACATCTCAGCTTGAGTGTAATTTTTACTAATTTTTTTATAATCTATGTTCCATACGAAATTTCAAAAATGCCAACATTGGAGTTCAACACTCATTAACATATGCTTGCCTACATTTATTGAAATCTATAATCTTCTCATTGAAATATATATCAATGGTTTCATCATCTGCACTCCATTATCCATTTAGTGCATAGTAATGAACTATTTTTGGTGGAATGAAAGGAGGTAGTGGTGACATTGACATAGTGACATCATTTTTAATAATTTCATAATTTAGGCCTAGATTTACTACTCCCACCCTTAACCAATCAGATGAGATTAATTACTTAAGCAAACTTAAAATGTCTTAGTTGAAGCTAAATGATGCATCTATTTCATTACAATGTAATTTAAATACCCTTCACTATTAATGTCTATAACATTTGGATAAGTTGTTTCATGTTCAACACTTTCTACATTGGCAACATTTACTACATTTACTATTTCACCTTCTTCACCTTAGAAAACATTACCGTCCTTCATTTGGTCCAGCTTCTCCACTGGAGCCTTAATGTCTTCCTTAGTCAGACCTATCAACCTCATAACATTTTATTAAACACTTACCTCATTCTCTTCCGCATGGAACATTTCACTTAGATTCATATCATTAGATAGTGCCTCTAGGTCAAGGGGTCATATACCTATCTATAGAAATCTAGATTTCATATTCTTTGTAGTTAGTGCCATCCTCATACTTATGGTACCCAAAGTGGCCAATTATTATCTCTTTATATTGAAACCATGGTACATATTCATCCCTGCCATTATTTCATTATTGAAGTAGGATTTGAATGGACCAAGGACACTTCAAGTGGATGTAATTTGTGGCTAGTATATGCGTGTAGTGTAAGGAGATATATCCCAAAAGCTCTAGCCTTTAGAATCATTTAAAGTGTGATATGTTTTCATGCCCAAAAAAAATGATAAGATGTATATTACTAGGTGAGACTCCTCTATGTAAAAATCTAACAGAATGATGTATCCAATTCATGAGCAGTTCTTTTGTCATCCAAGCATGGGCTTGGGCAACCATGCATTCACCTAATTGACATACAATAATGAAATTCTAAAATTACCTCTTTGATTTTAAGAGAAGGAATTTTTAGATTCTTTTCCAACCTTCATTCAAATTTACTAAAATAGTTATCCATTCTCTTCTCTTTGATATTATATGTGGCACACTCCTTTCCCATTTCTTAGTAATGGCTCACATGTCACAATTCCTTCCATATTGTACCCCTATCTCATCCTAATTCCAAATTTTGTATGGCCCATAATTTAATTTAACATATAATGTTTTCAAGTTCTTATATAAATTTCACACAATGGATGGCCTTGGCATGACAACCTTATCTCTACCTAGTCCTTCTGTTGTTCTCATAAACATATTAGGGTGCCTATTTTTGAATCCTTTCTATCATGATTTATTGAGGAAACCATAATTGAATGTGTTGGGAATACTTTCACATATGTGGGCCATGTGTGACTTCAAATGTGATATGTTCAACCCATTCCCCATGTCGATTGAGTCCTTGCACAGCTGCATTATATCACTTCCTATGCTATTGATATAATAATGGGTGGGCCCTTCTTATGAATATATGTGATTCCTTTTAGCCAATTCAATATAGTACTTATTTTGATGCCCCACTTAACCACTACTTCATATATGGAGTAATTATTATGGTTCACATTTCCCATTGGATTTTCCATATCTTCCATTGTCCACTCCAACTGTAATTACACAGATGCATTGGTCATAACATCTGTATTGTCCTTTTTATCTACATGGTTGGCCGAGGGGTATATCATATGCTTTAAAGTGGGTTGCAAAACTTCATTAACATATTCATCAACATATTTAGGAATTTTGAATCTTATGTTCTTCATAGTTGCACATGACCATTTTTAGATAAATTGCATCATCTTCTTCACATTCATCACACTTAATAATAACAATCAATAAATTATATAAGTAAATAAAAATATAATTGAAAACATAATACAAAAAATGATGAGAAAGAATGTTTGGATAATTTAAAGTGTGAATGAATAATACAACTAGAATAAATCACATAAACGTATGACAAGCATAGTAATATGAGTTGAGAGAAGGATTTTGTTTAAATACATTTGAATGGACATTTAATGGTGTGTTAATGACATTATTAATTTTATTGGTATGTGAATGGAAACCTATGTGGATTATATGCACATACCAATAAATTTAATTGTTACAAACATTCTTAATTTGGCTATAAAGATAACCATTTACTAGTATGCAGATGGAAACCTACATGGATTCCGTTCACATACAAGTAAATGTTAATTATTATGGACATACTCATCCTCAAACATGGCACATCATTTTATATTAATGACCCATAGTAATTTAAGCCAAAACTAAGATAATGATTTCATTTAAAAATTATTAGTGGTCATAATTTTAAACCTAGTGGTTTAAGTTTTCCTCCTTAGGTGAGCCCATTAGATAAGATGAGAGAGGGAATAAAAATAAAAAAAAATTATTTGACATGAACATATGAAAAACACATCAACATATGGTTGTTCACTACTAGGATAAATGAAATGGACCCCACAAATGGGGAGTCTTTAATGATTTTCACTGCTATGGGGTGACTTTCAATGCTTCATGTAGTGAAGCATCTTTAGGGCTTCCATAAACATTGGATTATAATTAAATTATAAAATTTGAATGAATTACACAACAAAATTAATTGATAGGTACATATGAGAATAACATATTTTGGTATGTGCATGAAAACCATTTGGGATTACATCTACACAATAGTGACTATTGCATCTTACAACCCATGTCATGCAAGGAAATAGAAATGTAACATATAAATGAATCACATAGTGACATGATTTTTAAAAAAATATAGGGATTCAATTAAAATACAAGAAAATTTGGAGTAAGATGTGATTGAAAACATGTGGATGACATGGGTTTAGAATTGGGTAACATTTTATCCCTCCAACAAGCATATTCCAACAAAGGCATTGAAAGAAAAATGATAATAAGAGGCATGAGAAAATAAAAATAACACAAATATGGGTTCATTAATAGGAAACACACCTCTATGTAATGTTTCATCACTCCTTTAACATACTAGTAAATGTTTAGTCAGATATGAAGGCATGATTAAAAAATTATGAACATAGAAGGCACAATAATAATAGTTTTCATCCCTCCATTTATCTAATTGAAACTCCTCTACGAAATGTTGCATGGTTAAAAAATTTCTGGTAGGTTCCATGGCCGTTTATGGGGACAAGGTATGTGAAAAAGTTAGGGAGAGATATTTTTCGTGTAATGTTCTATTGTTCCATTAACATACTAGTAAACATTTACTTAGATGTGAAGGCATGCAAAAAATATATGGAAAAATAAAACACACTAAAAAACCTACGAACTTAAAAGGCACACAATAAAAAATATGAACATACAATGTGAAATAACTGTAACAACCATGAAAAAATATAAGTAATAGGGAAGGCTTATTTGTGGCACATAATTTGGCATTAACTTGCCATAATAATGGAGAAAATCCTATCAAGCCATGTGGAAAATGGTGGTGGCTTCCATAATAATTACCCACACATCTACCATCCTAACCTCAACCCAACATAAATATGTTGCTTATATAAATAACAAAGTAGAGTGAATGGAAAACATATGAACAATTAGGTGTTTATAATTATGAATTAATAACATGTAAACTTGAATGCAGAAAGCATTTTGGTTTGATAGAAAACATTTAAAATGTTACTGGTGTGTTAGTCTATAAACTACAAACTTCTAACCTATAACATGATCCCTTAAGTATGTTGGTGCTTGAATTTCAACATGTGCTTACAGTTTAATTCGATTGTGACACTCTTTGAGAATAAAACTCTCTCTACAAATTAAAAAAATGGCATTTCTATAGTTTTTTGATTTATAGAAGATAATTTGAAGTTTAAAATTTGCATTATCTATGAATGGTGAGGCTTAGGTGTGTATTGTCATTTAATTTTATAGGTGACACCAATAAATGGAGGTTGGTGGAGTCATATGTTGGATCCAAATATTTGACTTTTAAATTTTATAGGATGTAACTAAAATTAAGTGGATTAGATGTTGTGACTTTTCTCTCATGTTCCTTATAGTTATAGGTACAAAAATGAAATTAAGGGGATGAATAAATTTATTGGGGTTGATGTTTTTAAAATGTTAACACTTTTAAAATACAAGTTAAGGATGCAAGTTTTGAAATTTCTACCTTAGTTTCGAATTGATATTTATATCATTGAATAAAGTATTTGTATTGTTGAATATGATATTTGTATTATTGAAAATGATATTCATTTAATTAAATATGATATTTAATTTTTTGAATATGATGTAAATTTAATTTTTAATTTTAGTGCATATTTATTTTGGAAGGGGACTAATAATTGTATACAAAAGTTCCTATTTTTTATATTAATTATTCAAAAAATGAATGGTCCAAGATGAAAATGTTTAAGTGATTTTTACATCATCTAAACAACCCATGACACATAATCCAATATATCTTAATATATCATGACCAGGAAAAGGGGTCAGAACTAAAATGATAACCATTGGATCCCCTTCAACTTATGGTCCCCTTCCCCTATTCCATATACGATTTATAAGGGTTTGACCTTAATTCTTAGTGCAATTTATATCATCTCATGATTTTTGTGTTTTTTCCATTTGGAAAACTAAGTTCTAGAGTTTTGAAATAAATGGAAGGCAATGTATATTCTATGATGACCTATGGAATTTTTTTTCTTTCTCCTTCCATAGATTATTATGATGTCAGTGTTGATTATAGGTGGAACTGAATTTGGAAGTTGCTGCTATAATTAAATCAGGTCTAATATTTTCTTTTTTTTTTAATTATTTTAAGGCATTACTAAATTAATAAGTGTTATGATGTAACTATAGTACATGTCATAGGTGGTTCAAAAAATGGAGGAGAAACTGATCATGATGATGTAGTATAAATAGGGTTTTCAAAAGAACCTCAACACTTTACATATTTATAGATGATTGGAATTTAAATTTTAGTTAGAATGTAATTTATAATAAAGTAGAGATAAAAGAGGAGATAACATATTAAGAGGAGAGAATAAAAAAATTAGTTATTGGCACACGTGCTAATTATATTTAATTTAGACTAAATCCTTCAGTAAAACTATGCAATAACCCTAACTAGGTCCTATGTTTTCATATTCACTAAACTAATAACAAGTAAAGAAAAAGCCTAGTCTAGTTCTCACCAAAGATTGTGGCACAAATTGGGGGTAATAAACATTAAAAGTAAACATGCATAGAATACATATACTCACATCAATGTATAAGAAATCCTAATACATGGAAGAGAAGTGCAAATGCATATCTATCTACTCTTACAAAGAAAGTGTTATGCACTAAAATTTCACCCTAGTCAAGCAAGGAGATTGTTCAAGGCTTCTTCCTCAAACTTTAGTCCAACATGGGAATATCCAAAGGTTATATGTTACCTATAGTGGGGCTAAACCTCTGAAGTAGGCTAGATTCCTCTATGATGCTCACCTAAAACTAATGCTAAGATAATGCTTCATAGGGAAAATGGATATAAAGGGGATAAGGTATCCTAAGGAAGTTAAGCAAGCGATGCACCAAATTTAAAAGGGAATATCCCATAATCTTTAACCCATGCTAGATATGTAGGAGATAGTACTAGCTTACACAACCTCAAGATCAAGCTAAATGCATAAGTATTTCATAGAAGAGGTTAAAAGTAGAACACTAATTTAGACCTACAAGTGGCATTGAAAACCCCCTATACCAGGTTAGAAAGGAGGACAATGGATGAAGAATATTCTCCTTCACACAATGCCATCATGCACAAATCACCAAAATAGATACACGGCAAGAGATATTAAAATAAAGTCTCATTTTTCATCAAGAGGTAATTTTTATAAATGTTTGACAGGGTCGAGCCTAATCAGGATGAGCATACTTTGTAGTATCCCAAAGAGTTTCCTATCTCCCAAAAAGATAAAAAGTCTAAAATATGAGAACCTTTTTAAAGGAGAAGTGACCAAGATATATAGCAAGAAGGAGTCAGAGAGAAGGATGTGGGAGCACAACATCATAAAAAGAACACTTTGATGCAAGTCATTAATTGACCCTGAACTACCACGTGTTCTTTAGCCAATGAAATCCTTGCCACCTTTTTGATCAACCAGAGCACTGCTTGTGGCTTATTAAGTGAGGAGATCTCCAAGGCTCTTAGGATGTATTTAATTCCCCTAGCTACAGTTCCCAATACTAGACCTCTTCTTTGATCTTCTATGCATCTTTCCACTTGGCTTCTACATAAGGACAAACCCCTCACATCTATAAACCTGACTGAGCTTTGATTATTTCAGATTTACATAGATATTTATTGAGAGCATGTCTCAAGATATTCCTCCATTTAGTACATATAAATACCCCTTATTTTGAGAACTGGACTTGGGTTTACTATAGAGGAAAACTAATATAAGATTATTGGTTTTCCTATAGTCTATATAGATGGCACTTTGATCAATGCTTAGTCCCTTTTACAACAAGTTAATACTCTTTTGGCCTATATTAGGTCTAATAAACCTACTTTACCTCTATAGATCTATAATAGAAATGCCTGGTCCACATAGTTTCTCCTGGTTCAACTCGGGTTGAGTTTGTGCTTGGTTCCATGTATTTTATTCTAGCTCAGGTTTATTCATTTGCTTTTTCTGAGTTGAATTGCTCTGTAGACCTTAGTCAAAAATTTATTGGCTTAGTCCTTTGTTCATTATCTATTGATGTTGACTCAGATTCATGACCCTTTGAATTTCATTTTCTCCATTAGATCTGCTAGGTACAAACAAATGTGAGCCCTCGAATCTATCTTTAAAATGTTAACATTATCCCCACTTATGACATGTGTGAAATGTGCATTTTATTTTCAGATCTAATGTCAATCTATAGCCTTATACACTTATTCCATATGCTAACCTCTCAATCCCTTTGATTGTTTGACAGATCTCAAACAATTGGATCAAGATGTATGATTAAATGTGAACTATTGATCTACTGGGACCCATTGTTTGAAATCCAACAACTAGTTCACGAGTTTAAACTTGATGTCCTCACTCTCTCAAAATTACATTCATGTGACCATCATTAATGTTCATGTGATCATTAAATTTAAGATGAAAAATGTTGGTTTTGATTTATCTTAGACTTGAAGATAGTGTGAATGTCTTATGTTGCAAGTCAAACTTTAAAGGCCTATAACTTGATGTGTAAAATTCATGGAGGCACAAAATTTTCAAGAGATGTTCTTGAGGCGAAAAAAAACAAACCCATTTGATCTAATCATCCCAACAACCTTATAATTATGACTAAAAAATGTTCAAGTTAACTAGTCCATTCATTCGTAGATGATGTTCTAACGATGGTCTATTTTCATTGGCTAAGTATGGGAAACTTAGCAAAATTTAACTGAGGAGCCAACATTGAAAAACATAAATTCTACTATGCTTAGATGTATGGACTAAAACTTAGTGCATAAAAATTAGGGACCAATATGAACAAGAACATATGATTGTTTTCTCCAAAAATTACCACACATGTGAGATATGGCCTTTGGTGGATGACCAAAAACTTGGTGCATCTATTCTTGGGACTAATGTGAATAGACCCATGTGACCAATTCTTCTTGATTCATCTACACGTGGTAATGATGGTGATAATAATCTGCCTACTCATAATTTCTTCCACTAGACCCAAGTGTCTAGATGAACACAATGAAGATGACAAGGATAAATCAGCTCTAGGTTACACAACCTATCAATGCATCTAAAATACTTATGCACAAGACAATATCCATATCTCTAAGAAAGTATAAAATCCTAAGCTTATCCTCAAGTTGAATGGTGGATAAGTAGATGTTCAATATATCTTATTACTTCTTCTCTTCTCTTAGAAATGGTGAAATGATTGTGTTTATATAGGTAGATCTAACCCTAAAACCTTTCAAAAATTTTGATTGACAAGGTCAACCCGATTGACCTAGTATTAAAATTGAAAAAAAACTAACTAGATAATGAACTATGTCAGCCATGGCCAACTTAGTTCTTAGTAAGATTTTATAAATAATAATAATACAGGGTACATGTGGTTGACATAGTCATGTAAACTTCAAAAAAAGGTTTTAGGTCCAAGGAAAGGGGTAATGAGTATGAAAAATGACTAGAGGAGGGTGCAAAATAGGAGGCAAAGCTTAGGGGAATGGTTTTTAAAAGACAAATGTATAGATATCAACTAGAAAAAGGGATAAAAATCTTATGAAGCACCAATGGTCTGCCCACCCCTTTCTTGATGCACTCTTTAAGGTGTACACTTAGAGGGATTGAGACTCGATGGGTTCCTATAAGAAAGAAAACAACAATAATTGATAAGGTTTGAAAATATTATTTATATACAATAACCACATAACTGAATGCATATTTTTGACTAAAAAAAAAACTTAAACTTCAGCCATGCTAAATACTATAAATTTTAACAAATTTTTTCCTAAAAATACTACTATGACATCAACTACATTCTTCTCTTTCTAAATATATATATTTTTATATTTTTATTACTTTTAAGGTAGCTATCTTATCTTATTTATAAGTAAGTCTTTTTATAATGGTATATGCCAAAACTATACATGTTAATCTTTGTTTATATACATTTTTATTCATTGATTCAAATTGAATAACAATATATGGTTATAACTAGACCTAATTCTATACACATTCAAAAAAATCTAATTTTTGATATATTTTGAGATAGTTAGTGGGCACATGGTCAGATATACATTTTTGATCTTATTTAAGAGTATACTGACTTATTAAATTGGTAAATAAAACAATTCAATAATTAATTTACTAAAATATAGGTTGCAAACTAGATGTTCTTACCTAGCTTTATACCAGGGGATTTAAATAAAAATCAAATGATGATAAGAAAAATGGTGGGGCACACAGATAACTATCTAGTATGATTTTTATAAAAATAAATCCCACCTCTTCAAATTTATGATATTTTCCCTAATTATACTATGGTTCATTACCCACACTTCTTAGTGATGAAGTTATACTTAAATTACTCCATGATTGAGAACCTTAGGTTTCACGAAAGCATCATAAAACTGGACACTTCATGCCGAAAGCTCCTTGTTTTAATAATTTCATTACTAGTGTGGATATTTCAACATATCGTATTTATTCTCTCCCTCATGCTCCATATGATTTTTAAGACAAAATTTCTATGTTCATCAAATAATCCACAAAAATGAAATATAGTAGACCAACATGTCCTTGACCTATTACTATCTCTAAATAACTCACTCTAACCTAACATGATAACTTTATCTTATTCTTTGACAAGTATCATGAATAATTTACTTAGTCATATGAAGATATGTTAGGTATAAATCCTAGCACCATCGTAGATAATATCATCACTTAGACACATTCCAAACCTATTAGACAAAAATAAAGAAACTTTCCACCTAAAATTTCTACCTTATGTCATAAAGAAATCATTGAACTTATGGGTGCCAAATTCATCAAACCTATCAACTACTTAGAATATCAAACATCATTTCCATTAATAAAAATGTTACCATGGTTATTTATATATGCATTGATTTTTGAAATCATAACTTAGCTTGTCCAAAAGACAACTTTCCCTTACCTTTAATAGATGTTATATTTTATTCCATTACAAGATATGAAATTTTATTACTTATGGATAATTTCTCAGGCTATAACTAAATTCACATAACTCCTGAATACCAACATAAAACAACATTTAGTATAGAGTAGGGAACCTATTGTTATGTAAAAATGCCTTTCAACCTAAAAAATGCTAGAACAACCTATCAACATGCAATGACCCAGATCTTCCATGATATTATACATAAGATAGTGTAAACCTATGTAGATGATCTCATTTCGAGACATAAATGTTGTGCAGTAAACCTCACCAATCTAGCTATCATTTTTTATCAACTATTTACATATAAACTTAGACTTAACCAATATAAATATGTATTTGGAGTAATATCTGGTGAACTTCTAGGGTTCTTAGTCTCTCCTCGACGCATTGATATCTATCTAGCAGAAAAAAATGCCTTCATAAACATGCTTATTCCTCGCTCCATTCCTGACATACATAATTACCCCAAAAAACTTGGTACAATTTGATGGTTTGTCCTAGAAATGGCTGACCATATATACCCTATCAATTCATTTATCAAAATGTTAATGCTCTAAAATGGAATGATTCATGCAAAAAAATCTTTTGATAATATGAAGGAATCTTTGATCCATCCTCTTACTATTCAACAACCTTCAAATGATTGCCCCTGAATTATATATACCTCCTCTATGCCCATATCAATTTGGGAAACACTTTCCAAATAATATTATACTGGTAGAGAGTATGCTATCAATTACATTAATTGAGGACTCATGGATTATGAAATAAATTACAACAAAGTAGAATATGATTGCCTTGCTATATATTTTATAACTAAAAAACATCATCATTATATGCTATATTGAACCACTTATGTCAATTTTCATTCTGATCTACTTCATTATTTATTCTCCACATCATTATTACATGGAGATAGAATTATCCAACATATGGTCATATTTATGGAATTCAATCTTAACATTATTACATAAAAATATGTCAAAGGCCAAGTCATATCAAGTTAACATTATAACTAATTCCACCATATTTTCTGCGACTTACCATCCTCAATGTAATGGTTAAGTTGAGGCTAGTTACAAAATTCTAATTAAAGTATTAAAAAAGACAATTTGATTAATTCATAATGATTGGCACATTCATTTATATCCTGCACAATGGGATTATTATACTAGCATACATCCTCGAATACATAAAAAAGCTTTTAATTAGCATTCCAATTAAATTTTGATGTTAGTAATAACATGGTTGACTATGAAGCTCTAAAATTAGGCATGAAATCCACCATTGACTTAGATATCACATATTTACATGCCTTGGGTGACTCGCAACATATCTGTGCCTAGGTTAGTGGTGATCATCAATGAAAAATAAAAACTTTAATCACATATCATCAAATGGATACTACACTTACCAAGGAATTTGCTTATTTTAGCATTAAACCAATTCCAAGAGATCAAAATTACATAACTAATTCTCTTTCTTCATCTCATTTTATTTCACCCTCATCAAGTACATAATGATTCCTAATTTCTTATCCAAATCATAAAATAACATGCTTCTATAAAAGTAGATGATTTGATATTCTATCACATTATAGTTATCCCTATTTGACAAAGCCCATGGTATACAAACATAATTCAATTTATTGAATATCAAACTTACCCTTCAAACACAGATTCTCATGAAAAGACTCAAATACATAAAAAAAGCTTTAAAGTATGTGTTTTGATAAAGCACCCTTTATTACCATAATAAAGAAGAAACCCTAATTCATTATGTAATGCAATAAGGGATACTTACTCTCTTATAGCAAGCACATGGGGAATTTGCATTGGTCACTATAGTGGACATGCGACATCCTTCAAATGCTTGCATATGGGTTACTTTTGGCCTACTCTACAAAAGTATGCTATTAATTTTACTTAAAAGTGTCAGCCTTGTCAACTCCATTATGATCTAATCCACTCACCACCAATTAAGTTCCAAATAGTGGAGGCTCCTTAGTCATTCTCTATGTTCAGATTAGACCTTATTAGTAAATTAACTCGATCACAAGATGAACATGTTTTTATTATTATTTCTACCAAATAGTTTACCAAATGGGTAGAAATATTGCCTCTTGTTAATTTCATAGGAACTAATTTTTAAAAATTTATCCATAACTAAATCATCTATCATTTTAGCATTCCCCATACCATAATCTTTGATAATGGTGGCAATTTTAAAAACAAATACAATAAACAATTATGTGCTAAATTTAAAATTTCCACCAAATTTTATACACCTTACCATCATCAATGTAATGTTTAAGTTGAGGCTAATAAAAATATTCTAAATAAAATATTATAAAGGACAATATTAGGCTTATTATACTAGCATACATACTGCCACTGAGGAGCCATCATTCTAACTTGTATATGGTTCTGAATTAGTATTACCATTAGAAGTTGAAGTTTCATCTTTATGAATATCTCTTCATTGTATAATTCTATATGAAAAATTGCATGGAGCTTGTCTTCATGATTTATATTTTCTTTATGAACACCATTTGGCTACTTTACAACATAACTACTAATACAAGGCTTGCATTTATAAGCAACATATTAAAAAGGTCAAAGTTTAAACTTTTAATGTCAGTGATTTGGTCCTCAAATTAGATTATACACATAATAAATAATGAAAATATATCCTTCAAGGCATGATATTCATACTTCATTACATAACCCAAGATTTGTGGTTAGGAGAAGTTTTTTAGAGTCTTTAAGGTCAAAATTTCTCTTATTTTGACAAACTTAATTTTAGTGCATTGAATTTGATAAAGAGTTTTTATACCTTGTTTTTTACTACATTTCCCCACCACTCATTTCATTTCTCCCCAATGATACTTAATTTTCATTATAAGTCCATTTTCCCACTTTTATATTCCCTCTTCTTCACATCTTACAACATGCAAGCTCCTCTTCTTTCCATTGTAGAATAGGGTCCTCCTTCATGAAGGAGAAAGTGGGAGGGTGAAGAAGTTCACCTTTCTTGTAGCTTAGGAGGGTATCCTTCCAACTAGGGACCTTGAAAGCTCTTGAGATGAGAAGAGAGAGATAGTATCATAACCCTTATACACCAAGCTCATTGAGCTAAGCTATGGATGCTTGATTCATTTCTTGCACAATTAACCCTTCCTCTACCAGGAGTAGTTCTTGAACTACCTCAAAAAAGACCTCCATTTTCATCTTTGTGTCCTCCTTGATTTATTTTCATGAGGGGAATGTGTAAGACTTGTCCACTTTCTCTTTTTCCTAAATGGGTGAGGGAGAGGGTGGTTTCATAAGAGGGGGTATGAAATAGTTAGGGTCATAAAAGAGGATCTAAGATGGAATATCTTCATGCTCTTGAGTGAGAATGGGTATAGGAGTAGGAGAGGACAAAATGATTTGCTCAAGATTGACATACTCTTTCTCCCATTGCTCTAACACTTTTTCAATGGATAATATACACCCTTTTATCTCTTGTTTCTCAACATGTGGGTATTCATCTTCTTCAATGGATGCCCAAGCATTTCGTAACTCATGCAAGAATATATTTATCCTATCCATAACATTAATAGGGAATTCTTGTCCAAGATTGAGCCCCTCCTTGATGTTCATGATTATTCTTTCTCGGTCCAATATTACCTTTCTGAGTTTTGACAAGGATGGACTTTTACAGGATTGACTATGGGGCTGATTAGGGACTCTTAGAGGTTGAGCTTGATTCTCTTGGAGGGGAAAGGGCACATAAGGTTGGTCCAAATGGGATTGATTCTCTTCATAAGATATTAATATACTATCTACATTTTAGACCATGTTTCTTATCATTGTTATGTCCTCACACTTACAAGGTGACCATTGTTCTCCCTCATAAATTAACCATCTACTCTTGACTAACTAAAGAGCACTCCGTTCCTTTTATAGAACATAGATAGGGATAACTGAAGAAAACTCTAAACCCTTACCAATTTCCCTTATCAACTCAATATAAACTGCTAATGCTTGCTTGACCCCTAACAAGGATGTAGCAAGGTAAGCCTGGTATTGATAAGAAGTAGAGTAATAATTTTAATGCAAAGGAGGCTAATTTTAGTCATATGCAAGGGTAGGAGGAGGACAAAGTCTATGATAGGGTTGATAAGATATTTTAGGTCCCATTGTGGGGAACACATAAACATTATTTACTTGATAAGTGTGATGCTGAGGCAAAGGATATGCATATTGATCAAAAGATGGTTGATTTTACATACTAGATTATGATGATTAGGTACTTGGACTACTTAAACTAGTTGTTAGATGCTCAGAGTCACCATTGATGTTTGTATAATGCCTCCACAGGTTTATATATAGAATAACAACATTAAAAATTCTTCCACTTCTTTTGACCTTAGTCCCATCAGGCATGCCAAAAATCTTATGAACTAAAATTTCACCATAGCAGAGCAAAGAGATTATTTAGGCCTTCTTGCTCAATATTTATTCCAAAATCAGAACAACCTTAGGTTGCAGGTCACCTATAGTTGGGTTGAACCTTTAGATTAGGATGAATTTCTCTTTGATGCTCACTTAAAACTAATGCTAAGGTAATACTTTATAGGAAAAATTAAACCCATGCTAAGTGAAGCTCCAAATTTAAAAGGGAAGCTCCTATAAGCTTAAACCCATGTTAGATCTATAGGAGACAATACTAGCTTACACAACCTCAAGATCAAGCTAATTACATAACTTTTTCATAAAAGAGGTTTAGAGTAGAACATTAATCTAGACCTACAAGAAACATCGAAAACCCCCTAAACAAGGTTAGAAAGAAGGATAATGGATGAGGAAGATTCTCCTTCACACAATGAAATCATGCATAATTCACCAAACCAAATTCAAGGCAAGAGATAGATAAAGAAAGGCTCATATTGCATCAAAAGGTAGTTCTTACAAATGCTTGATAGGGTCAAGCCTAATCAAGATGAACATACTTTGTAGTATCCCAAAGAGTTTCCTATCTCCTAGAAAGATAAAAAGTCTAAAATGTGAGAACCTTTTCAGAGGAGAAGAGAACAAGATACATAGGAGAAGGGAGTCAAAGAGAAGAATATGGGAGCATGCCATCAAAAAAAGAACACTTTGTCCAAGGTCATTGATTAAACCTAAGATTCCACATTTGCTCCTTAGACAATGAAATCCTTGTCATCTTTTTGATCAATCAAGACACTGCTCATGGTTTGTTGAGAGAGGAAATACCCAAGGCTTTGAGGATGCATTGAATGACACTAGCTACAATTCCCAACACTAGACCTCTTCTTTGATCTTCTATGTATCTTTCCACATAGCTTCTACATAAGGACAAAACCCTCACATATAAAAGCCTAACTAAGGTTTGATTATGTCTACTTTGGGTGGCTATCTATTGAGAGCATGGCTTGGGATGTTCCTTAATTGATTACATATAGTTGAACCTTATTCTGAAAACTGGACCTGGGTTTACCATAGAGGAAAATGAATATAAGATTATTGGTTTCCCTGTAGTCCATATAGATGGCGCTCTTCTTGATGCTTGGTCCATTTTACATGTTACCACCCATTTGGCCTATATTAGGTCTAAAAGACCTACTTTACCTCTATGAAGCTTTGTTAGCAATGCTTGGTCCATATGGTTTATCTTGGTTCAACTCAAGTCAACCTTGAGCTTAGTTCCATGTATTTCCCATTAGCTCAGGTCCATTCATTTGCTTTGCCTAAGTCAAATTGCTCCATTAACCTTAGTAAAAAATGTCCCAGCTCGATGCTTTATTCATTCACTGTTGGCAATGACTCAAATCCATGACCCTTTTAATTTCATTCACTTTTTTAGATCTACCAATTATAAACAAACATAAGCCCTTAGATCTATCTTTGAAATGTCAACTTTATCCTCACTTATCAAAATTGTTAAATGTGCATTTGATTTCTAGATCCATTATCAATCTACACCCTCATGGACTTATGCCACATGTACACCTCTCAATCCCTCTAAATATTTGACCCATATCACACTGTTAGATCAAGACATATGATCAAACATGAAATTTTGATCTACCAGGACCCACTAATTAAAATCCAATGGCTAGTTCACGAGCATAAAATTGACATCCTCACTCCCGTTAAATGACATTTATATGACTATCAAATGATGTTTAATGATTGCCATTGATGTTCGAGTGATAGTCAAATTTAAGCTAAAAAGAGTTGGTTTTGCTCGAGCTTAAGCTTGATGTTAGCATGAACATCTTATGTTGCAAGTCTAACTTTGAAGGCCTATAACTTGAAGCATAAAAGTCATGGAGGCACCCAATTTCTAGGAGATTTTCTTGAGGCCAAAAGGAATGAACCCATTTGATCTGTTGGTCTTGGGAGCCTTCAAAGTGTGTCTATAAAATTCTCAATTTAACTAGTCCATCAATTTCTACATGACACCCTGATGATGGTCTAGTTCATTTGGCTAATTATGGGAAACTTAGTGAAATCTGACTGAGGATCCAACATTGAACATGCATAACTTCTACCATGCTCAGATGTATGGCTTGAAACTTAACATGTAACAACTAGGGACCAAGTTAAACAAAACCATATGATCATTTTCTCTTTAAATTATCATACATCTGAGATATGGCCTTATCAATATGGTCACTTGACTCTATTTGAGCTTCTTAAAAAATGCCGAAGTATGGAAACATAGTAGATTTTGCCCAAGAGGCCAACTTTGGGTCTTTATATCTTTTGATGTACTTCAATGGATGACTATAAACTTGGTACACATCTTCTTGGGACTAATGTGAATAGACCCATATGACCAATTCTTCTTGACTCATCCACACATGGAAATGATGGCATCAATAATCTACCTAATCTAAATTTTTCCCACTAGACCTAAGTGTTTAGATGAACACAATGAAGAACCTAATGAATATTAGGAGCTTTTTAGGTCATTCCAAGCACTCTTGACACCCCATTTAGTCTTTGTAACTCTTGACCTATCCTTATAAATTGAAAAATTACACATTAGGTGAACTTAAAGTATTTCAAAATCTTTTTTGGTAAAAATCATATCCTTGAACCACTCATTCCATCTAGAACTTTTGTTCATATGCTCACCCATTAGCAACCTGGTTCATAATGGGCATAAGCTTGGTATGTGGGCCAAAAATGGATAGTAAGAAGAACAAAGTTATGAATACTTACATTTGAATACGAACTCACCAAAAATTAATCTTTCCTTTGGCCAAGGTTCTTTACAAGAGGTTGTCATGGTATGTATGGATGACGAGGATAAATCAGATCTAGGCTACACAACCTATCAATACATCTAAAAGACTTCTCCATAAGCCAAGGTTCATATCTCTAAAGAAAGTATGAAATCCTAATCTTATCCTCAAGTTGAATGGTGTATAAGTAGATGCACAATCTATCTTCTTCTTCTCTTCTCTTATAAATGGTTAAATGATTATGTTTATATAGGTAGATCTAACCCTAAAACCTTTCAAAAGTTTTGATTGACAAGGTCGACCCGATTGACTTAGTATTAAAATTGATAAAAAACTAACTAGATAATCAACTATGTCATCCATGGCCAACTTAGTTCTTAGTAATATTTTATAAAAAATAATTAAACATGGTTGATGTGATTGACATAAGCATGTAAACTTCTAAAAAAGGTTTTAGTTTAAGGAAAGGGATAATGAAGATGGAAAATGACTAGAGAAGGGTGCAAAATAGGAGGCAAAGCTTAGGGTAATATTTTTTAAGAGACGTGTATATATCAAGTATAAAAAAGGGATAACAATATTGTGAAGCACCAATGGTTTTCCCACCTCTTTCTTGATGCACTCTTTAAGGTGTACACTCATAGAGATTGAGACTCGATGGGTTCCTGTAACATAGAAAACATCAATAATTGATAAAGTTTGAAAATATTATGTGTATAAAAATACCACACAGTTGAATGCATATTTTTGACTAAAAAATAATAAGTAAACATTAGCCATGCTAAACACTATGAATTTTAACAAAGTTTTTCTTAAAAATATTTCTACAATATCAACTACACTCTTCTCTTTCAATATATATATATATATATATATCTTTATATTTTTATTACTTTTAAGGTAACTATCTTATCTTATTTATAAGTAAGTCTTTATATAATGCTATATTCCATAACTATACATGTTAATATTTATTTATATATATATTTTGACTCATTGATTCAAAATGAAAATATATATATGGTTGTAAAGTAGACCTAATTCTATACACATTAAAAAAATATATAATTTTTTATATATTTTGAGGTAGTTAGTGGGTGCATGGTCAGACATACATTTTTTATCTTATTTAAGAGTACACTAACCTATGAAATTAGTAAAAAAATAATTCATTAATTAATTTATAAAAATATAGGTTGCAAACTAGATGATCTTACCTAGCTTTCTACCAGGGGATTTAAATAAAAATCAAATGATGATAAAAGAAGGATTGGGAACACAGATAACTATCTAGTATGATTTTTCTAAAAAATAATACCACCTCTTTGAATATATAATATTTTTCCTAATTATACTATGGTTCATTAGCCACACTTCCTAGTGATGAAGTTATACTTAAATTACTCTAGGATTAACAACCTTAGGTTTCACGAAAGCATCATAAAATTGGACACTTCACGTAAAAAGCTCCTTGTTTTAATAATTTCATTGCTAGTGTGGATCTTTCAACATAACCTATTTATTCTCTCCCTCATGATCCATATCATTTTTAAGACAAAAATGATATGTTCATCGAATAATCCACAAAAATAAAATAAAGTTGACCAACATGTCCCTAACCTATTACTCTCTCTAAAGAACTCACTCTAACATAACATGATAACTTTATCTTATTCTTTGACAAGCATCATGAATAATTTTCTTAGTCATATGAAGATATGCCAGGTATTGATCCTAGCACCATCGTAAATAATATCATCACTTACACAAATGCCAACCCTGCTAGACAAAAATAAAGAAACTTTTCACCCAAAATTTATACCTTGTATCATATATAAATCATTGAACTTTTGAATGCCAAATTCATCAAAACTCTCAACTACTTGGAATAAATATCAAACATCATTCACATTAATAAAAATGTCACCATGGTTATTCATATATGCATTGATTTTTGAAATCATAACTTAGCTTGACCAAAAGACAACATTCCCCTACCCTCAATAGATGTTATAGTTGATTCCACTACTAGATATGAAATTTTATCACTTATGGATAGTTTCTCAGGCTATAACTAAATTCACATAGCTCCTGAAGACCAACATACAACAACATTTAATACAAAGTAGGGTACCTATTGTTATGTCAAAATGCCTTTTAGCCTAAAAAATGATAGAATGACCTATCAACATGCAATAACCCACTTCTTCCATGATATTATACACAAGATAGTGTAAACCTTCGTAGATGACCTCATTGCCAAATCTAAATGTTGTACAATTCACCTCACCAATTTAGCTATCTTTTTTTATCGATTAATTACATATCAAGTTAGACTTAACAATTAAAAATGTGTATTTGGAATAATATCTAGTAAAATTTTAGGGTTGTTAGTCTCTCTTTGAAGTATTGATATCGATCTAGCCAAAATAAATGCCATCATCAACATGCCTATTCCTCAATCCATTCCTGACATACATACTTACCTTTGAAAACTTAGTATAATTTGATGGTTTGTATTAGAAATGGCTTATCATATATACTTTATCAATTCATTTACTAAAATGGTAATGCTCTAGAATGGAAAGATTCATGCCAAAAATCTTTTGATAGTATGAAGGAATCTTTTATCCATCCTTTTACTATTCAACCACCTTCAAATGATTACCCCTTAATTATATATACCTTCTCTACACCCATATCAATTGGGGTAATTCTTGCCCAATAATATTATACTGGTAGAGAGTATGCTATCTATTACATTAATCGAGGACTCATGAATTATGAAAAAAATCATACCAAAGTAGAACATGATTGCCTTGCTATATATTTTTTAGCTAAAATGCATCATCATTATATTCTATATCGAACCACTTATGTCAATTTTCATTCTGATCTACTTCATTATTTATTCTCCAAATCATTATTACATGGAGATAGAAATGTCAAACATATGGTCATATTGATGGGATTTGATCTTCACATTATTACATAAAATATGTCAAAGGACAAGACATATCAAGTAAGCACTATAACTAATTCCACCAAATTTTCCAAATCTTACCATCCTCAATGTAATGGTTAAGTTGAGGCTACTAACAAAATTCTAAATAAAATATTAAAAAAGACTATTTGATTAATTTGTAATGATTGGCATATTCATTTATATCCCACACCATGGGCTTATTATACTATAATACATCCTCAAATACATAAAAAAGCTTTTAAGTTATCATTCAAATTAAATTTTGACGTTATTAATAACATGGTTGAATATGAAGCTCTAAAATTAGGCATGAAAGCCACCATTGACTTAGATATCACATATTTACATGCCTTGGGTGACTCCCAACTTATCTGTGCCTAGGTTAGTGGTGATTATCAATGCAAAATAAAAAATTTAATCACATATCATCAAATGGATACTACACTTACCAAGGAATTTGATTTTTTTAGCACTAAAACAATTCCAAGAGATCAAAATTCCATAACTAATTCTCTTTCTTCATCTCATTTTATTTCACCCTCATCAAGTACATAATGATTCCTAATTTCTTATCCAGATCATAAAATAACCTGCTTCTATAAAACTAAACGATTTGCTATTCTGTCACATTAAAGTTATCCCTATTTGACAAAGCCCATGGTATAAAAACATAATTCAATTTATTGAATGTCAAACTTACCCTCTGGACATAGATTCTCATGAAAAGACTCGAATACATAAAAAAGCTTTGAAGTATGTGTTTTGATAAAACACCCTTTATTACCGTAATAAAGAAGAAACCCTACTTCATTGTGTAATGCAATAAGGGATACTTACTCTATTAGAGCAAGCACATGGGGGAATTTGGATTGGTCACTATAGTGGACATGCAACATCCTTTAAATGATTACATATGGGTTACTTTTGGCCTACTCTACAAAAATATGCTATTAATTTTACTTAAATGTGTAAGCCTTGTGAACTCCATTATGATCTAATCCACTCACCAACAATTAAATCCCATCTTTATGAATATTTATTCATTTTATAATTATATATGCATAATTACATGGAGCTTATCTTCATGCTTTAGATTTTATTTATGAACACCATTTGGCTAGTTTGCAATATAACTACTAATACAAGGATTACATTTCTAAACAACATAGTAAAAATCTCAAAGTTTAAACATTTAATGTTGGTGATTTAGTCCTCAAATTAGATTATACACATAATAAAGAATGAAAATATGCCCAAAAATGGTGGGGGCCTTACTTAATCAAAGACATCCTTAGTCCTAGTACCTATCATCTACAAACTAATGAAGGTCATGTCTTCAAATAACCCACTAATGCAAAAATTTTAAAAACATATTTTTCTTAAATATCTCTTTATTTTCATTATTCTATATACTGTAACTACTATCACTTCTTATATGATTTTTCCAATGATCTCTCCTTTTCAGCCATTTATTCTATACATAAATCTTAGTCCCCTTCTTTGATCTTTGGGTTTCTATTTATTACTTTCATTTAATTCATGAGTTACATTGTAATACTGTAGATAGGACCTAATTTTCCTCATTAATATATTTTATTTCATACATCCATTTTTAACACTTTTTTTTGGTCATAAGTTTGTTATTTTACAACAATTTATGTTTACTCCTTTCTTTTGTGAGATAGATCCCATCTCCCATCTATATATAGGGGGAGGGGCAATACCATTTTCATACGTTTCACGTACTTAAGTTTATGTTCTATGAGTTAAAATGTAAAACCATTGATAGGACTAGACTGTCCTCATAAAATCTATATATTCCTTCGAACCTTTTTGTTAACTGAGTGTTCTTTTTAGAATGTTAAGAAATGGTTACAAGTTTGTGATTCCATATTCTCAACCTCGATCTTGTTTATTTTGTGGATAAAACATGCACAATAAATTATGTTAGAATGTTTCCCTACAGTTACATTCTTATGATATGGAATCATATTTAATTATCACTGTATCCCTTTCACTTTGTCACATTTTTTGTAATTTGAGGTAATTTAAATTGTTTCATGTTCACTTCCCCTTGTCTCCCTTACTTCCATTCCACTTTGGACAAAAAGAACTCTTTGAGGTAATTCAAATTTTTTTCATGTTCACTTCCCCTTGTTTCGAAGTCAAGATAGAAATTTTATTTAATATGGTTAAAAAGGACTCTTGGGAACCATGCTCTTTAAGTCCTCTTTCATAATAACCAAATTTAAGGTTTTCAAATGATAGTCATTTTTAAAACCCATGTTTGGTTCTCTAAATATGTATGGAGGAGGAATATAAAAATCCATTAAAAAATTAAAATAGAAATCATTTGAAAGAAAAGAAAATGATTAAAAGGCAACATGAAATCCAAAAGTTAACATCAAACAAAAAAACATGATTTATAGTACATCTATTCTTAATGAAAACTCAAACTCCATAGTTGGCCTCATAATAGAGTCAAGATCCATTGGGGTGTAGTAAGTTAGTATATTGGGATAGAGGACTTTAAAATTATCTACAACTCTACCTACTTTCTCATGAAAGTACTCAATCTTGACGGTAGACCAATAGATCTATAAGGGGTTCTAAGGAATGTGGAACATGTTGTGGGAAGGTAGGTCCATTTCACTTTTCATGCATATAGCCTTCATGGGATGATATGCATACTTCATTAGATAACCCAGGATTTTTGTTGTCAGGAGAAGTTCTTCAGAGTCCTTAAGGTCAAAAGTTCTCTTATTTTGACAAAGTTAATTTTAGTGTATTGACTTCTTTAAAGATTTTATCTAATTTGATTTTTACTACATTTCCCCAACCACCCATTTCATTTCTATCCATTGACAGGTATGTTTCATTCTAAATCTATTTTCCCACTTCTATATTCCCTCCTCTTCACATCTTACAACATGATAACATCACCTTGTTTTTGTTTTATCTATCTTAAGGACAAAACAATATGATTGAGTGACTATGGATTATTTTATTTACACCATTGATTTACATTTTTTAGGTCTTCTAAAAGTTTATGTGTGGCAAGGTGGTAGTGGTCTTTAGGTGCTGTGTTTCTATTTTTTATTTTCATTCCCCTTTCAAGATACACATGAAATACATATAGTATAATTTGTCATTTAATTGTGATCAACATTATGTAGTTATAATTCCTTGTAAAGGGTATAAAAATGTAAAAATGAATAAAACATTTATATATTAATATTAATATATACAATATATGAAACTGTATGATATAATTATATAATAATATAATATAGTCACTTGGTGCCGCTTCTTTTCTTTTTTATTTTTTATGTTTTTAAGAAGCAAGGAGAAAGAGTGGTTGAATAAATATGAACATGTTGATCAGATTTATAAAATTATGAAAATAATTCACCTCATATCCCAAATCCCTGAGATCTATCAATAAACAATGCTGAAGGAAACTTAAACACAAGCATGGAAAATGTGACAAAAATCATAAGGAGTGAATTCATTATCGTAGGCAATGAATCCACATAAGTACATGCCTACATTCTCAGGATATATGGATCAAATAATTCATTGTGCCTACTCATGGTGTTACCATACAAAAGATCAAAATGACAAAATATTTCTAGGTGAGTTGCATCCTGATGGTGAGGGGCAATGATAGGATATTTTAGGGGATAGACTCAAAGATGTTAGAGGTGGTACACATGCAAAGTTTTGTGGCTTGTCAAGGTTTGAAGAGGACATCATGAGAGATGATTTGATTGTAATAGGGTTCCATGTCCAATGTGTAGTTTAAATTAATGCTACACTATTGTTGATTTGGAGATAAGACATTAATGTGCAAGAGTCTATCTTTTAGCTTCCATCCATCCATGCTACTAATATATTAAAACCTTAAAAAATAACATCCAACTTAAAATCATATGGAAATAACATAAATAGACCCATAGAATAAAGGGTATGGCTATACAAAACATGAAAATAGTGAAATATTTCATGCTAAGTTTTGCAGTGATGATGAGGGCAACGTCAAGGAATTTCAAGTAATTTCTTACACTAAGGGGCATATAATGATATAATATTTTATAATAATGCAATATAATATTAGCGTTGATGGACATGTTACCATTTGGAATACAAGAAACTTTCTTTATGGAAATGTATGGATAACATTTTTCTCATATGATTTACACTTACACATGTGACTACCTTAAATTTTAAATTGGAAGTCAATGTAACACTACTCTAGAATGATACATGTAACTTATTTCAAAGCACAATAGTGACATCTTTGATTGGTTATTTTCTATTGTTAAGGGTAAACGAAGACATCATGAGAGTTGTTTTGATTGGAATAAGGGTCCATATCTCATATGCAATTTGAGTCAATGATGCAATGTCATTAATGTTGGGATAACACATTGAGGTCCCAAATTATATCTTGTAGCTTCCATTCATTCATGATGCAAATATTAAACACTAATGCTAGCTTCAAGGCAACTTTTGGATATATATGAACAATCAGGGAGATATTTGGAAGTGTCTCAGTGGTGCCATGTGTGGCTATATGTCGATTTTGTCCAGGGCAATAAAATCATAACTTAAATACATTTGATAGATTTAGAGATTTAGGTAATGTATTAATTCTGTGATGTTAAATGTTTGTTTTTTTGGTCTCAAATAAGGGGACATTTTTAAGATCAGATAAGGCGGCATTTCTAAAATCAGATTATGTGACATTTTGATGTGTTTGTAATAGTCCATTAATTTGTGCTTGTGTTATTTCTATGGTGGAATTACTGTGGTCTCCCATCTTACATAAATTATGGTGGGCAAGCTCTGGCAATGAGGTAAATAATAGGGCCATCACCATTATTTCATTGAGAAAATCATGATACACACGTTGATGGCAATCTCTTTCAAAAAGTTATGCCATTTTTTCTCTAACAGTTGTATTAATTGTAAGATGTTTAATGTTAACCTGGAAAGGGATGCATAACACTCATAGGTATTGCTTACAGTCTTGCATGATCCTACTATAGTAGTTAAATCTGTATCAAAGCATCAAAGAAGGGAAATGACCAGTTAAATGCCATGTGATATCACCTCTTAGTTAAATCTGTATCTTCATATTATACCACCTCCTAGTTTAAAATATTGGATTTAAATAGTTTAAAATTTAAATAGGTTGTTCGATTGGGAAATTTACGTCGTGGGAAGTTACACGGGGATGTTTTCATGGACATTTCAATTTTTGATTATTTTTGGTACAACCCATCATTACGATGAAAGGGACCAATTAATTTATATAAAATTATGAATAAATTTTTTCAAACGAACATATTATTTTATCATTGGCTTAAATTTTTTTGAAGTAAGACATGAACGAAAATTAATATGGGTCACTAATATAAAATGAAAGGACATTAATATAAAATGAATGGCCATGTTGAAAGATGCATGGCTCATTAATTTTAAATCCAATGCCATTTCCCAAATGGTTGGGCAGGCTTTACTCCATTAATGTGACAAATTAATTATAACATGTGCACCACCAACAAACATCTCTCCTTACCTTTCTGCATACCTCCTTCCCATAAATGGCCATGGAACTTACCTAAAATTTCTCAACTATGTTATGCTTTGTATATGAGTTTTCATTGATAGAATAGAGGTATGAAACATTTCATCCAAGTGTGTTGAATGTAACTAAACCCAAAACTGTGTTCTTTTTATTTTCTAGTGGGTGTTATTGTTATTGTGTCTTCTATGTTGATGTTTTATTTGCATGCTTTCAAATTTGAGTAAAGGTTTAGTCCTATGTTAATGGAGGGATGAAACTTTATGTGTAGGTGTGTTACCCGTAACTGAACCTTCAATCATGTTCTTTTTATTTTCATGTGGTTGTTATTGTTATTGTACCTTCTATGTTCACCATTCTTTTTGTGTGCCTTCACATCTGAGTAAATGTTTAGTGGTATATTAATGAAGTAAATGCATGTTTGGATGGAAATGGATTTGAAATTGGGATAAGAGAATTAACAATTTCACCATCAAACATCTCTCCCTGCCTTCTCACATACCTCCTCCCCCCAAATAGCCATGGAACCTACCTGAGAGTTCTAGAGCATGCAATGTTTCATAGAAGAATTTCCATCATTAGAAAGGAGAAACGCTTTTTTTGTTATTGTACTTTGTATGTTCATGGATTTTTTTGCATGCCTTCACATGTGGGTAAACATTTACTTTTATGTTAATGGAGTGATTGAAACATTACACATAGTTGTGTTGCATATAACCAAACCAATAGTTGTGTTCTTTTCTTATTTTCATGTGCTTGTTATTGTTATTTTTTCCTTATATACTCATGATGGTTTTAACTACCTTCACATATAATTCAAAGTGCCATGTTGGAAGACATGTGGCTCATTATTGTCAAATCCAATACAATTTTCCAAATGGTTTACCAATAAAATATAATTAAAGGATGTAAATTTTTGAAAATTTTACTTTAGCTTGGAATTGATATTTGTATTGTTGAATATATTATTTATATTGTTGAATATGATACTTTAATTGTTAAATATTATATTTAAATTGCTTAAAATGATGTAAATTTTTTTTTAAAATTTTAGTGCACATCTATTTTAGAAGGGGACCAATAATTGTAGACAAAAATTTCTATTTCTAATATTAATTATTCAAAAAATGAATGGTTCAAAATGAAAATATTTAAGTGACTTTTACAATAGTGAAACAACCCATGGCACATAATCAAATATATATTAATATCTCATGACCAAGATAAGGGAGTAAAACTACAATGATAACCATTGGAGCCCCTTCAACTACTGGTCCCCTTCCCCTATTACCTATAGGATTTATGAGGGTTTGACCTTAATTCTTGGTGTAATTAATATGAACTCATGATTTTTGTGTTTTTTCCATTTGGAAAAATAAATTATTGATGGTTTTTACCCCATAATGGTGAAGAAGCCCAAATTTTGAGAGTGTAGAGCAAAATATTTTGGTTAATCAACTTCATATATTAAGTAACATTAAAGATTACATAAATAGACTTTGAGAAGCCTTACTACAAAACATAATGCAAATGTGGGACTAATAGCCTAACTAACTATAAATAAATTACACCCATGTGACTACTAACATTGATAAGGACTAGAACTTTGATCTATGATAGGGGAAGGGGACTACTAGTTGAGGTTGTCTATGTTAGGCCTTCTTGATCAAACTCTAGTACAACATGGGAACAACCACATGCTGTGAGTCACCTATAGTGGGGTTAAACCTCCAAATTAGGCTAACTTCCTATTTGATGCTCACCTAAAACTAATGCTAAGCTAATGCTTCATAGGGAAAAGGGATAGAAAGGGGATAAGGGATCCTAAGGAAGTTAACTAAGCAATGCACCAAATTTAAAGGGGAAGCTCCCATAAGTTTGAACCTTGACTAGATCTATAGAAGAGAGTAATATCTTACACAACCTAAAGATCAAACTAATTGCATAAGTATTTCATAGAAGAGGTTCAGAGTAAAACACTAATCTAGACCTGCAAGTAGCATTGGAAACCCCCTAAATAAGGTCAAAAAGGAGGAAAATGGATGAGGAAGATTCTCCCTTACACAATACCATCATGCATAACTCACCAAACTAGGTCTAAGGCAAGATATAGGCAAAGAAAGTCTCATATTACATCATAAGGTAATAATTATAAATGCTTGGTAGGGTCAAGCCTAATGAAGCTAAGCATGCTTTCCAGTATCCCAAAGAGTTCCATTTCTCTTAGAAAGATAAAAAGTCTAAAATATGATAAAATTTTCAAAGGAGAAGAAACCAAGATATATAGGAGAAGGGAGTCAGAGAGAAGGATATGAGAGCATGCCATCAGAAAAATAAAACTTTGTCCCAGGTCATTAATTGAACCTTAGCTACCACATTTTTTCCTTAGATAATGAAAGCCTTGTCACATTTTTAATGAATGAGGAAACTACTCATGGTTTGTTGAGTGAGGAAATACCCAAGGCTCTATGGATGCATTGAATTCCCTTAGCTACAATTCCCAACACTATACCTCTTCTTTGATCTTCTATGCATATTTCCAATTGACTTCTGCTTAAGGACAAAACCCTCACATCTATAAACCTGATTGAGATTTGATTATTTATACTTTGGGTGGATATCTATCAAGATCATGGCTCAAGATGTTTCTTCATTGATTACATATGTTTTCACCTTATTTTCAGAACTAGACTTGGGTTTACTATAGAGGACAACCAATCTAAGATTATTGGTTTTCCTATAGTCCATGTAGATGGTACTCTGCTCAATGCCTGGTCTATTTTATAATAATTTACCACCCTTTTATCCTATATTAATTCTAATAAACCTAATTTACATCTATGAAGTTTTTCTAGCAATGCTTGGTCCATATGGTTTATCCTGGTACAACTCAAGTGAAGCTCGAGCTCGATTCCATGTATTTTTTCTAGCTTGGGTCCATTCATTTGTTTTACTTGAGTCAAACTGATCTATTGACCTTATTAAAACATATCTTAGCTTGGAATTTTGTTCATTAGCTATCAACAATGACTTAGATCCATGACAAAGTGAATTTCATTCAATCTGTCAGATCTACCAGGTACAAACAATGACTTAGATTCTCAAATAAGGGGACATTTTTAAGATCAGATAAGGTGTTGTTTTTAAAACTAGATTGTGTGACGTTTTGAAGTGTTTGTAATAGTCCATTAATTTATGCTTGTGTTATTTCTATGGCAATATTTTTGTGGTCTCCCATCTTACATAAATTATGGTGGGAAAGATCTGGCAATGAGGTAAACAATAGGGCCATCACCATTATTTCATTGAGAAAATCATGATACACACGTTGACAAAAATCTCTTTCAAGAAGTTGTGAAATTTTTTCACTAACAGTCGTATTAATTGTAAGATGTTTAATTTTAACCTGGAAAGGGATGCATAGCACTCAATGGTATTGCTTAGAGTCTTGCATGATCCTATTGTCGTAGTTAAATCCGTATCAAAGCATTAAAGAAGGGAAAGGACCAGTTAAATGCCATGTGATATCACATCTTAGTTAATTTTGTATCTTCATATTATACCACCTCCTAGTTTAAAAGATTAGATTTAAATAGTTTAAAATTTAAATAGGTTATTCGATTTGGAAATTTATGTCGTGGGAAGTTGCATAGGGATGTTTTTGTGGACATTTCAATTTTTGATTTTTTTTTACAACCCATCATTACGATCAAAGGGAATAATTAATTTATATAAAATTAGTAATAAATTTTTTCAAATGAACATATTATTTTATCATTGGCTTAAAATTTTGTGAAGTAAGACATGAACTGAAATTAATATGGGTCACTAATATAAAATAGAAGGACATTAATATAGAATGAAGGGCCATGTTGAAAGATGCATGGCTCATTAATGTGAAATCCAATGCCATTTCCCAAATGGTTGGGTGGGCTATACTCCATTAATGTGACAAATTAATGCTAACATGTTCACCACCAATAAACATCTCTCCTTACCTTTCTGCATACATCCTTCCCATAAATGGCCATGGAACTTACCTAAAATTTTTCAACTATGTCATGTTTTGTAGAGGAGTTTTCATCGACAGAATAGAGGTATGAAACATTTCATGTAGGTGTGTTGAATATAACTAAACCCAAAACTGTGTTCTTTTTATTTTTTGGTGGGTGTTATTGTTATTGTGTCTTCTATGTTCATGTTTTATTTGCATGCTCTCACATTTGATTAAAGGTTTAGTCCTATGTTAATGGAGGGATGAAACTTTATGTGTAGGTGTGTTTCCAATAACTGAACCTTCAATCATGTTCTTTTTATTTTCATGTGGTTGTTATTGTGCCTTCTATGTTCATCATTCTTTTTGTGGGCCTTCACATCTGAGTAAATGTTTAGTTGTATGTTAATGAAGTAAATGCATGTTTGGAAGGAAATGGATTTGAAATTGGGATGGGAAAATTAACAATTTCACCATCAAACATCTCTCCCTACCTTTTAACATACCTCCTCTCCCCAAATAGCCATGCAACCTACCTGAGAGTTCTAAAGCATGCAATGTTTCAAAGAAGAATTTCCATCATTAGAAAGGAGGAATGATTTATTTTTTATTATAATTTGCATGTTCATAGATTTTTTTGCATGCCTTCACATGTGAGTAAATATTTACTTGTATGCTAATGGAGTGATTGAAACATTACACATAGATGTGTTGCATCTAACCAAACCAACAATTGTGTTCTTTTTTTATTTTCACGTGCTTCTTATTGTTATTTTTTCCTTCTATACTCATGATGGTTTTACCTCCCTTCACATATGATTGAAAGTGCCATGTTGGAAGACATGTGGCTCATTATTGTCAAATCTAATACAATTTTCCAAATGGTTTGCCAAGATTTGCTCCATTAATGTGGTAAATTAATGTCACCCTATATGCTACCAACAGACATCTCTCCCTACCTTTAAAATTAGTAGAATAAAGTGATGAAACATTATGTGTAGGTGTGTTACCTGTAATTTGATTTTAATGGAAGTTCTAAAGGTTTTCTCAGTGCATATCATTGTGTGCTATATATATGTGTCACATTTTTATTTTCCTACATAACATGGGTTAGGAGACTTAAACTTTATGGTATGTAGATGGAATTCATGTAGTTTCTCATTCACATATGAGTAAAATTTATTGTTTTTATATCAAAATTTATATGTTCATTTCCATTCTACCAAATATTGACTCAGATGTTTGAAACCAAAATCTTATTTGAATTCTTGTTGCCATATTCCTATTAATTAATGCCGTTATGTTATTAATTCACATTTTTAGAATTACAAACATTAGTTGCCATATCTATTGTTGATAGATTACTAAATTTTTATGCTATGTTCCATGTTAATAGAGTAATTTTCGTTTGTTCTATGTTCTTATGATATTCTTTGCTTTATTTCATAGTAGGCTCAACAATACTTTCTTATTATGTGTGTCTCTTTGTTATTACATGAAAATTTATTGAGCATCTCTATGAGATCATTATGTTGTGTGTGTGACATTTGAGCATGTCTATTGCTTATGGCACTTGTCCTTATTGGTGTGCAACATTTAAACATGTCTATTCTATGCATCCCATTGGCCTTATCATATGGAAATATTTCATGATGTGCTTGAGTGCTTGCTAAGTTTGAATAATGATGCATTTACATCATTTCATGTTAGACTTGTTGATGTCTTGCTTATAATTCCATATGTATGTATTAACATTGAATAATTCCAAAAAACTGACTAAACTTTAGATGGATAAAAAACTACATGTTTTAAATACATAGTTGATCCACTTCTTCATTTTTCTATGTTCTCCTAAATATAAGAAAAAAAGATGAAATAGAAAACTCAATGCAATCAATAGACTGATAAACACCAGGGGCTATCCCATGGCCAAAAATTGATATGTCACCTATAAATAAATATAATGAATGTTGTTTTATCTATGGAACATCCTATTTTATTTCCTAAAGGTGAAGCTATGATAAGAGACCTCACTTCAAAAAAAAATAGCATGAACATGCACTTCATTTGACATTTTATTATATTAAAATATTTAGTATCCATCCAATATTTATTTATTTTCTACTTTATTTGATGATGTATCATTATACCCATGGAACAACAGTTATTATTATTATTATTTTTAAAAGGATAATTTTATAACTGCTATAGTAAATCTTTGACAACATATCCATGTAATACATGATGATAAAATTGTTAAAGACTCAAATATATTTGCTTCCAATTTGAGCGAAGCAAGGTAATATTGGACAAAATATTATGTTGAGTAAACTAAAATGATTTATCAATTAGGCTATCCTACATTTTTATTCATGTTTAAGTGTTGTTGAAACTAAATAACCTAATTTACATAGTGCAATGCCTTCCAAACATCCTAAAGATTCACATCAACCTTATTGTTGGAAAATGATTTTTTTAATCTTCAATCGAAATCATACATCCATATAAATATATATATATATATATATGTGTGTGTGTGTGTGTGTGTGTGTGTGTGTGTGTGTGTGTGTGTGTGTGTGTGTGTATGTATATCATAGATTTACAATATTTCATAAAGCATAAGACTATAGGTATATGTATGCAATAAACTACTTCATTTCATGTTTTATTTTTCAAAAACTAGATTGTTCTATTCAACCTCATATAACTAACTATTATTTTTAGGCATTTCATCATTTAATATTCATTCTTAAACATTGTAATACCTATGTGTCTCTAATACACTTTCCTAATTGAAATATTATAAAAATGCGATGTCTTAAAAGGATTTTCTCACCCTTATTCACCTCAATAGCTGCCACAATCCACTTAGCATAAAGATTAGTTCTTTGTCTATAGATTTCAATAATTTCCATGCATCCATTGCATCAAGTGGAAGAGATCAAATATCCCATAAAACCTTTTTGAAATCTATAAGATTAATTAGTATTAACTTTGAAAAAATATCAATGCAAATTTTCTAACTTGTCATAGGATGATTTTGATTGAGCCCCAAAATAAAAGTAGTAGACATGAGTGGCTTCAATAAATTTGGTATGACCTTGAAATTTTATTTCTAAATAAAGAGATATTAAAATCTAAAACGAGTTTTTTCTCCACTCTTTCAATCACAATTTACCATAATTTTTTGAGAGATATGTCAAAGTCAAAGTGAATACTAAGGAACTTGAAATTCTCCACCATTTTGATCCATTTCCATTGAAATCCTTTAAAGCAATTTGGAAATGGAATAATAATATGTATATATCATTTTTTTTAATCCCATTGTAGACTGAATCTAAATGCTTTGTAGAAAATGTTAAGGAAGCATAATGATTCTTTGAAAGAGGCCTCATGCTATAGAAGCATGAGGAATAAATCCTTTAAAAAATTCCTTTTGATTAAATGAGTGGTGTGATCGGGAATGGAAATTCCCCTAATCAACCTTCACTTAGTTCTGAATGCAAACCAATATCTAAACCATTCATCTAATAGAACATGTAATGTATGGGTGATAATGAAATATTTCTAGATAGAGTAAAAAATACAAAATATGTTAGACCTATGTCCATTGATTATCCAACAAGGCAAGTCCATTTAGAAGAAAGTTTAAATAGAAAACATAAAAACCTTACCAAACCCTAATGCTTTATGGATGGAGAGAATGAAATCCACTCTATACAATCATAATATTTTTCAAAATCAACTTTGAAGAAGATGGTCCCTTGCCAAGAGGCATGGGCCCATCAATCTTTTTCCTAGATAACAATGATGTTGTCCTGAATATAATTTTTTTTTATAAATGTAGTTTTATATATTCTAATGATTGCATGTAAGATATGTTAAAGCAAAAGAGATAAATATTTAGTGATACTTTTATAAGATAAATTGAAAAGGCTGATTGTCCTTAAACTGGTAAAGAATTATAGATCTCGTGCATAAAAATGAAATTAATTTTGCCTTTTTTTATGGTGGCCTCTAAAGATATTTTGTGTAAAGATTATTTGTAATCCTAAATCAAGTTAGGTCCAAAAAAATACCATGTTGTTTTGTAAAATTGAAAACTAAAACCATCCACTCTTGGCACCTTATCATTAGTCCTACATTTACTAATAGCAAAAATCTAATCCAAGAAAAAGAAAGGCTTACAAAGGTTTTGAGTTGAATGTCTTAATTTGAAAGGAACTACATATAAATGTTCTTACAAGTATCAAACTCTCTCTACCATGTTTTCCTAGACTTGGATCACCAATTTATAGTGGACTTGAAAGGTTGAGTAAAGAACTGACGCAGTAAGGAGGAGACTATGTGTAGTTTGGATAGAATTTATTTCCTTTTTTAGCCTATTTAGCTTTGATAGATTTGAAAATTATTTAGAGGCATGGTTAGTAATTTTGAGCCAATGCAATTAGGCTCAAATTTGATCACCTATGTTCATGTAAATTTCCAAAATTTTAAGTTTATGTTTAATATTACATCTATTTTTTTATGCCAAGTAAATTTTAACTTTAAAAAATCTAGTGTTATTAAAATTAAAAATTACATCCTTTCTGACATAGCTTGCACCTTTAGGGAAACTCCTACATATATTTATAGGCTTTTTCTATTTTTATTTTAAGAAAATATAACAAAAACCATTGCCTTTGTAGTATTAGTGATCACTTCTCTTTATTTAGTGAATAGAGGAGAGCTAAAACTACCAATATGACCACAGGTGATGGTAATTTTGGGTAGTCTGTTGGACTATGATTTAAATCCCCACCAATACCTACATATTCTCTCTAATGTATCCCAAATTAGGGACCACGCCATTATTATAGCTTCATTTGTGGAGGTTACAACTACCATAGTAAAGAGTCTAAGTTATGCTAAAAGGTATGTAATTTTTATATTTGGCAAATTCGGGTTATATAAAATGAAAGTGTAAATTGACAAGCGTGCCTCACTCAAAACGTAGGATACTTTTTGTGCACAATCTGTCAAGTAATAATAATCTCATATTCATTTTAATCATCTTTCTAAAACATGCTTTTACTAACTAATGCTCTCTGAGATTTTATGTTTTTTTTCTAGAGGGATAAATAAGATACTTATGTAGAAAAGTTCCAATTGTGGCCACTTTTTATTCTATTGATTAGTTTATGGTGTTTCTATTTGTTCTTATTCTTAATGTAGTTCCTTCAAGTGTAATTATATCAACAACATGCATAAACATAAGCTAAAAGATAGACACGAGACCTTAATTTATTATCCCCACCCCAATGACATTATAATGTTGATTCAAGCCACACATCTGATGTGAAGCTTTGATGCAATCAAATCAACCATCATTATGTCCTAATCCACCGTTGACAATAGAAAATAACCAATCAAATATGTTGCCACCATGCAAGTTGCAGACCTATTTGTAATGGATGTAATTCACGTAAATCAAATAATTGCCCCAAATTTGGGTTTGAGGTATGATATGGGACCTATAGTATATGATATACCCTAAAATACCCTTTCATTTTGCCTTGCCATGATCGCCTAACTCACCTAAAAATATTTCATCACTTGCACATTCTATATGACTTTGCTCTTCCCCACCAATTTTCCATCACTCAAACTCACTATGAAAAGAAATGTCTCCTCTTACACAACTCATTGCCACATCGTACTAAGGAACATACGTCCTCATTTTTCATCATCCCCTCCACTAAAAATGAATGATTATTATTGGATAACACTTCTTGAAAAAAAAATTTGATGGGCTCAATGACGATGCGTTTTGACTTAGGTACAACTATCGATTTTATGACTTTTGCTTTATAGAATCTTTGTTTTACCAAAACATAAGATTACACTTCTTCTAATATAACTTGCATGTTTGGTTCCAATGATATACGTACATAAAGTATTATATAACAATAGTATATATATAGAATATTTTCGTATATATAATATTATAATAATAATAATAATAATAATAATAATAATAATAATAATAATAATAATTAACAACTATATATATTAGTATAATATTATAATATATTTATTATATAGTATAATTATAAATATATAAATATTATATATAATAATATAATAAGAATAGAAATATAAAATAGAATATAATTTATTTAATAGATAATATTATAATATATGAATATAAATATGGTTATATTCTAACATTTAAAATCTATTAATGTATCATATATCATAGTAGACTCCAAATTTTTTATCCATTTTAGTATATCATCTTAACCACTTATAACTAAGGTTTCAAGGTCTAACTCTGTATACATTTTACGATATAACCGATTTTATCACAAGAGGTCATAAACTGTATTTTTTAAATGTATGACCCAAAATTAACCTTTGGAGTACCAATCGCTGTGCATTAGAGTATCAATACCTGAGTCTTACTTGTCAAGATGTGATTGGTTAATTTAAATTTTATAGAGTAAATTCTGAATAAGTATTAGATACTACATGCACCACTAATGGTGCACTTTAATATTTATGCACACCAATATGTTCCATCAATAGAATACACAGGGGCAGAAAATGTGTTCTACCATTAGTAGGTGCACCACTATTGGAACCTTTTTCCTATATATATACACGCATAATTTGACTATAAATATATTTCACTTTAAAATATTGCTGCCTTCATGCCTTCCATTTTATATGAACCGTCTCACATTTTATTATTAGATAATAATATAGACATCACGAATAATAGTAAATAGCCATTGTTGTGGCCTCATCCCTTTCAATGAATAAACTAAATACGATGGAATTAAAAGCCACATACACAAAATATATTGTGGAATATTTGGAGATGAAGTAAAAAATAACATCATTTTGTTTTTATTAATGGTAAAAGTAAGTTTTTTGGAAATAGAGACACTACCTTTTACAATATAAACTGCAAACATGGTCTTCAAAACCAGATATAACAAAAATATTTGTAGAGAAGCAACCAACGAAATAATATCCTTTTGTTAAGTAGCAATAAGATGATATCAAATATAGTTTGGCGTAGATAATTGTAATGCAATGTAGGAGGATGAAACATTAAAAACGCCATTTATTTGAAACATAGGTTTGAATGTTTGAAATTAGCAAAAGGTTTGGTCAAGTATTAAATGACACTGGTTAAAAAGAAACATGGGTTTGGATGTTTGAAATTAAAAAAAGGAACCTGAAAGGAGTTAAAACTCTGAGAAAACTTATTACACTTAACCAATAAATTTCAAAGCGAAAGATAATGAACTGAGTTAAATGTTGGTGGATGATATATAATACATTCTTCCTTGGAAACTTATTGCATCCACCGATAAACTTTTACATTTCACCGATGTGCGCCATCTTGAAAGCGAAAGGTAATGAACTCAGTTAAATGCTGGTAGATGGAGGTTTTCTTATATATGATGCAGTCTTCCTTGTTTTGAGGAACCCATGTTGGGGAAACTGAATTTTGAGTCGGAGGAGAGCGAGCCATTGCCAAAGGACGCCTCGTGAGAAGAATTTTAGAAGAACAGAACACATTCAAAAGGATAACATCGGTCTGAATATTGTCCGGGTATTGTTATTGCTTGTTTATGAGAAAACTATGTTTTAAGTTTCACAAACTGAGCTTCTAACATTGCTACACTGAGATTATCCTTCATGAATCGCATGTTATCTGATTAGACGAAATTTAACATTTTAAAACTCCATACCAACTTTATGATTTTTTTATTGGCGTTTTATCTCTTTGGAATACGTTTTAACGTGTCTTGGTCTGTGGTTAATCCCCTGTAGACCCGTCATCATATCTTCATTGTAAATCCCTTCAGATGGTAAGCAAATCTGCTCTCACCTTGAATGATAGGAGATTTACATTTTCCACTCATATACGCTTTATTCTTATGTCAAATTTAGATCGTTAATGCTGTACAATTTAACTCTATATTGCTAGATGTGCATTAACTCTATATTGCTGTCCTTTTGGTGGCACCTCATTCAGGCGTAATGTTTCACGAAGACAAGATCCATTTCAATTTTTCCGAGTCTGATATGATCCGAAGTATAGTCTTTTCGATTATAAGTTACCCCTAACCAGTGACGTGGCTGGCACATTGAATTATGAAGGATAAAAATAGTAGCTGATACATAATGGACACGAGTTCGTGTTATAGTTGTAGGTTGCATAGCAGCAAGGGCGTACTCTGTCAAGTTCTTGGTCAGTGGTAACTTAGAGTTTGGGGATGAGAGTCAGATATGGTCAACTTTAGATATCAAAGAAAAAACAAATATAATATTTTGGAGTGCCAAAGTCTGGAGGAATGTTTGTGTGATGGTGAACTATCATTTCATTAGAAATATGTGTGTGCGTGTACGCTTAAGTCAAACAAAACTATAACCTGTACATGAATGAAGAGCACTATAACTTGTAGTGAGTAAGAGGGATGGTTATTAATGCGTAAGGAGTGCAGATGAAATAAGGTCAAATATCCTTGAATTATGTAATATGGCTTCGTTCAAAATTTGAAAATTATGGTTGAGAGTTTTAAATTAATCCCAATATTATATTTTGAATAATGAGTGAATGAAGGTTTTCATGTGCTACTCTTGTACTTTCATTATTAATTGCATATTTTAATTTGATTATAAATTATCATTTGTTCATTATCAAAATAATGTAGAACGCCCTGAAATTATAAAGAGTATGATTAGAAGAGCAACAAAAATACTTTTCTCAACCATTTTCAAGAGAAAATATAATTAGAAGAGAAAGTAGAAAACTTTAAAAAGTTCATTAACAATAGTAATTATCATTTGAGTGTAATATTTAAAGGCGTTTTAAATATATTTTCATGGCCTCGACAAAGATGAAATACGTAGGAAAATCCTTTGTGAAAGATTGGATACTTATAATATCCAACTACCACCTATACTACTTGATTATGGAATAATTGGCATCTTTACTGTTTTGTTATGAAATTTTGTGCAATATGTAACTATTTCTTTTACATTTGAGTACTTTAATAGTGTAAATGAAGTTGAATTCAACATATTAAAGAAGGTTTTGTTCATTGGACAAATGATAATATCTAAGACCAGCATGTTAGTATAATTGGTTGGTAAATTTCATATTTGTCAATGATTGGTGACCTTTGAATTTGAGAATACATTTTTTTGTTTATAATTTGGATTTATAAATAATTTATTGATTAATCATTAATATAATATAATTAAATTGCTTGTTTTCTTATTTTAGTTAGTTATCATCGCTCAAGAGCTCGAAAATACCAACATTTCAATGACATTTAATTTAAGAGAGGACGAAGGTTGCCCGCCCAACACAAATATTCGTTGAAATGGAAACCATCATCTCACATTGTGGAGTGATGATTTTATACAATCTCTTAAGTCGCCATATGGGGTATGAAATATTAGTAAATATAAAAGTATATAAATCATAAAAAAGAAAGTATTATATTTTGTATTCTTAAAGCTAATATAAAAGTTTTTATTGTTATTTGTAAGCAGGCACCCTTGTACTCTGAATGTAGGGAAATCATGATTAAAGAGATTGACGATATATTTTTAAGAGTTGGAGATGAAGTAGGAAAATTTAATCTACTTGATAGGATTTGGTTGGTTGATGTTGCACAATGCTTGGGAATAGATCGATACTTTCGTGAGAGAATCAAAGTAACACTTGATTATGCTTATGAGTATGTTTATCTAATCAAGCTAGAGTGTTACAATTACATTTAGGCATGTGATTTAAACATTAAATACCTTGGTGCGTATAATAACATTTTTTAACATGTTCCATTGTCAAATAATTTTATCATTATTAGGTATTGGAATCAAAATGCTATTGGTGATCTCAACACAATAGCATTGGGATTTCAGACACTTCGAATGAATAGATATGATGTCTCAACAGGTGTTGAATTTTTTTTTCTGAAATGATCTTTTTAGGAATGATTTTTTTTTTAAATGATTTTTTTAGCAATTTTTTTGTAAATTAACCAAATCTTCCATATGTGAGCAGACGTATTTCAAAAATTCAAAGATGAAGATGGAAATTTATTTTGCTTTGGATTTGGTAAAGAAGATGCAGAGATATCAAGTATGTTGAATTTATATAAAGCTTCCCAGATTAATTTTCTTGGCAAAAATATCTTGGAAGACATTGATGTTTTTACGTCTACATACCTTCAAAATGTTGTGAAGGAACATAATGAGAGAAAAGGAGAAGAAACCCCACTCTTAATGGAGGAAAGTATTTTCCCATGCCTTAGCTTCTTGATTGTTGAATATTATTAGGTGTTATTAATTTCTATATTCATGTGCTACTAATAATAAGATCATACCATCTACAGGTTGAGTATGCTTTGAAATATCCATGGAGATGTAGTGTTGCTAGATGGGAGGCTAGGAACTATATTGAAATATTCAAATGACACAATCAAAATGGTTTTATTTTCAATGGAATTTTAAAGTAAGCTTAAAGTTTGTATCATTGTTGGTATTTGAGGTTTCCCTTATAAACAAATATTTAATACAAATTTGTTTTAAAATTTACTAAAATATATAAATTTTTGATGAGAAGTAACATAAAACCAAAATTTAGTGTTGATAATCCCCTAAAAAAATTCATTTTAATAATTTATTTCAAGATGCCCCATGTTTATTGCCAAAAGTTGTTGGAGCTAGCAATATTGGATTTCAATATTTTACAATCTCAAGACCAGATCGAATTGAAACTAGTATCCACATGATTATTAACCATAGTAAACATGTATCTATGTTGAATTAAAATTAAGATGAAAATTAAAAGAAAATTTGTTATGATAGATGGTGGAAAAATTTGAGCATAATTTAGTTGGATTTCTTCTATCATTGCCACGTGGAATTTTATATTTGGTGGGTTTAAGCATTATATGAGCTCAAGTTCATAGTAACTAGACATGGTTTTACTAAATTGGTTACCTGTCTATGTCTTCTTGATGAGATTTACAATACCTATGGAACCCTTGATGAGATGACTATGTTTACCACATCATTGATAAGGTAATCAATTGTAGATGGTATTCTTTATTTATATTGATTATTTGTTTTATTTTATAACTACTTATTTGTTTTGAATCCAGATGGGACATGTCTGTAATGGAAAACATTCCAGATTATATGAAAACTAGTTTCAAATTTGTATACCGGATACACAAGGAAATTTCTAGTGAAGCTAAGAAGAAACATGGTCCCTTTGTTCATAAATACATTAAAGATTGTGTAATCACTCTTATTTTTACTATGCATTATAATTTTATTAAAACCTAATAGTATATAATATTAGTAATGTATTTTAATAAATTATTCATGTTTTATTAAAGATAATTTAAATATTATTTATTAATGAGATATTATTAAATTACGTTAATTTAACATGTATTAGAACAAATTAGTATGCATGATAAAAAATGTCAATATATACTTTTATATGTATAAAAATAGTTTAAAATCATGATTTATTGCATTTAATCATAATTTATCTTTACATAAAGACTTCATATTTACTACATTTATTTCATAGGAAATTTTTATTTATTATCAATTTAGTTATATCAAAATATTTATAGTTAAATTTTAATATTATTATTTATCATAGTGTGTAAAAAACTTGAGACAAGAGTACAGTTATAATCTTACATAGATTGCATTCTTATGTGGTACCTACGAGTTCAATATGTTAGTATTTGCATTGATTTTTTAATATTACTATTAACTTTAACCTATAAACATTATTTTTATTTTTCATTTTTTTTGAAATTATTTGGTATGTTTTTTTTGTAGTGGGAGAGATACATTCTATCTTACTTTCAAGAAGCTAAATGGATAGCTTTTGATTGTACACCAACACTTGATCAATATTTAGAGAATGGAATAACAAGTTTAGGGATTTGAGTGGTAATGATCCATTCATTGATATTAATGGACACTCTTTTATCTAAAAATATTTTGGAGCAAATTGATTTTCCATTATCAAAGTTTAAAACTCTTGTAGCATTGGTTACTCGACTAGTCGATGACATGATAGATTTCAAGGTACTTAAGATTTAGATTATGTTTTATTTGCATTAAACATATTATTTATGTAATATATTATTATAGTGAAGGAAATTATGAACTAATATATCTTCAAAAATTTTGAAGGATGAGAGAGCCCATGGAGAGCTAGCTTCAAGCATACAATGTTATATGAAAGATAACCTCAATTCTACAATAGAAGATGCTTTAAAGTATATCACATCTCATGTTGATAGTTGTCTACAAGAGTTGAATAAGGAGTTTCTTAAATCCTCTGATATTCCAACTTGTTGCAAGAACTTATATTTCAATGCTGGCATGAGGGGTATATTTTTCTTTTACAAGGATATTGATGGTATAAGTGTTTCTCATCATGAAGGGATGAAGGATGCCATAATGAAAGTTGTAATGGAACCAATAATACCATAGCTTCAGAATATAGATTAGGAGATTAATTTATGAAGTAACATGATAAATATTATACTTGAGTAGCATAATAGCTTCAAACTATTGATTAGGAAATTAGTTTATGAAGTGATATATTGATATCATGTTTGAGGTCCAAGTGTTGGTGCACATTTTCCTATGTAAGCTTATTATTTGTTATTATGAACTTAATGGATTTGGTTTAGGTTATTAAAATATACTCTTTGTCCTAAACAATATTTTTTATATAAGTTATAATTGTAAAATATAATGAGTATTTGAGTCATCTCAAAATATATTAGAATTCTCAATACTTAATTATTAAATTCACAAGATTTTTATTATTAATATTTTTATTTTATTTGTTTTCTACTATAAATTTTGGGTACCATTCATTTTATATAAAAAAGTCAATAATTTATTGTACTCTTGTATAATATCTATTTATTTTAAAATGGAGCCATATCTAAATAAGGTTCATGTAGTGGCATTTCCCTATCGATAAGTTAGAAACATATTGGAATTGTAGAAGACCTATTAAAATATATATAACGATTGTTTTGATAAAATGTCTTGAAGAAATATAATATGAATTTAAAGAATTACAATTTTTTGGTGTAGATCCAAACTACATAAATTTTGGTATAATGTGGAAGCATAATGTAAGCACACAAACTATTTCAAAAAATATATAAATAAACCCAAATTATCACTTTTTGGAGTTTAGGTAAGTTATAATGGTAAACTCATGGATTTTTAATTGATTTTATTTCATATTTATACAAAAATAATGAAAATATACATAAAACGCCTCACACGATTATGTTATACAAAGATAGTCATTATGATATAAGCATGCACAGTCAATAATGTACTGAAATATAAGTCAACAAGTAAAAACCAATGTACTGAAATATCAAATTTAGGTGAAAAAAAATCAAAACTTTCTCTGTCTCTCTAAACATATGGAAATGTTTGATACATACAAAAATACTCTATAATATAAATAAGCTAAAAATCTCTCCCATAGAACTCCTTCATATATAAATATGCAATTGGTACATGAGTTTAACTAAAGGAATGAACCAGATATAGAAAAAATAGATGGGACTTATGAATAACTTCTCATTAAGATTGATTAAGAGAGAAGCGTTGATCCTTTCCACTTAAAACTTCTATGTATTGAAGCTTTGGAGTCCCTGAGGCTCCTCTTCTACTCTTTATCTTATTGATCTTCCTAAAAATTGATCTTTAAGAGTGATATGGATCTCCTCTCAAACACTCTCACTGATATTCTCAAGAAAATCCACTCTATTAGCATATTATAAATGACAACAAAGCCTATGGATCTTCATCCTAGACACCATCAATATAAAGTATTTAGAAAAGAGAGAGACTCACCAATAAAGACATTGTATTAATACATATAATATACAATGTATGTGTGAAACCAATAAATGTTGAAGTAGAATATTGCTCTCTAAAAGACTACATCTCATCTAGTTCAAGAGATGGATCTAAGCTCCATTACTTTCGAGATGAACACAAATGGTTCTTATATAGGAACATTAAGATGTGAGTGAGAGATTATTATTAGTGGAGTCAAATGTGATATAATTTTCTAAGTCTAACCTAACCCTTCTCAAAAATGTGAGGATAACTACCACATTAATTTTGCATTTAATAATTATATGCACATAATAATTCAAATCTTGGTAAGACATCTATCTAAGGTGGACTTAAATCAAGTGTAAATATGACACACTCTAACACCTAATTTACTCAAGAAAAATCAACATTTTAGATAGATTGTGTCACCATATTTCAAATCATTAATTATTACTCACATAATAATACATAAAACAATTAGATAATCAAGTTTTATTATAGGTGCTTGATTATACAAATACTATGTAGGAACACTCAAAAACTACTTTTCAATGTTAATAGATATACATTAGGTCAGTATACATATGTTTCATGGCCCAGTCAATATGGAAAATATAAAAGAACCATCTATAAACACAAATCAATCGTAAGGTTATACCTAGAAACACATTGGCAAGTCCCTAAAAACTTAAGAAATCCTTTAACACTCTTTTGAGGCTTTATGACAAAGGATATCAAAAAAGTTAAGGTCATGTACACCAAAGTTTTGAATGATACTCATCAATGGTGGCCAATTTTGGCTAACATGCACCTTAAACCCTAAATCGTAAGCCTTAAACCCTAAATCATTTGATTTAGCCTAAATTAACATTATTTAGAGTAAAAATTAGGATCATAAGGCTTGATTTAGCCCAAATCACGTCACTAATTGCCCCAATTAACTAATTAGCTTAATATATGTGATGATATTGGGGCTAATTGAGCCCAAAATCACATTATATAGTCATAAATATGTTAAGTAAGATCAAATTATCCCCAATTACCTTTATGGTTCAACCCTATACCCTAAAACATAAATATAATACCCTATACCTTAAGCACTAAGCACTAAACCCTAAATTGTAAACCTTATCACGTCATCCATCCTTATCCCACAACCAAGGGAAATTCTAATCAAAATCCTTATCACAGTCCTAAAGCTAATAATCATCATTAGTCTATCCAAGTCTATCGTAAGTCCATAATCACATCCTGATCATCCTAGTCCAACCCATCCTCTAATCACTCATCCCATCATTAGATATGCCATTGTAACATTGCATGTAGATACTAGTGTGTGTGTTACTTGTTTGTTCTATTTGTTTTGTTTTCATGCCTTTCATCATGTATATATCTTTTTTGTCTTATGTTTTATGATTTATGAAAAAGGATGTCATGAGGTCATACAAGGCTAGAATAATGCTTATAATTTCCCTCGATGAACCAAAGTTTGCCATTTGCCCATGCACTTTGGCATAATGTCCTTATGGTTAGAGTTATATCATAGGGAATACTTCCAAGTGTTAGAATTATCATATTTCTTAGAATATAGTGAGCCTTATTAAAGTTATGATGGATTTATCATCCACACCCTCATCATTCATCTAATCATCTCATCATCCCTTTTCCTCATCACTAATATACTCCTCTTGACCCATCTGACTAACATACAATATTCTAATCTTCATCTCATAATCTACATCATTATCCTATAATCACTAAAATCACCCTTTAATCACTAATCCTCATCATCATCCTCATCTTCTAGTTAGAACTACATCAGCCTGAGGTCTTTTCAGACTATGTAGATAACACTTGGCCATGTTTTAATAGCTCAACCACTATCTCTATAATCCATACTCATCTCCTAGTCTTTTATTTTCTAGATCACATCCTTAATTTTCTCTAATCCTCTTCATTATATTGATCTATTTACCTTTAAGCTACACCCATCATCAATATTATCAAATCATCATGTTAGCTTATCTTGTAGTTCTCCCTTACATGGATAATTATTTGGGATACATCTAAATCTTGAGGCATTTTAATCCTGTAATTATCATGTTATTATTTATTCCCCCTAAGGATGTGTTGACAACTGTGAAACACATCATCTTAAATCCTTATGCATGTGTCTTTACCAGGGACATCATCAATTTGTAGCTCACTACTCAGGTCGATCATCTTCTTCATCTTCTATCTCACACTTGGCATCCCATCCCCTCATCTATCCATTTAATCCCACCCCTCATTTCTTATTTTTAGTGGCCATCCTTCTCATTCTTCCCTGCATGTCCCCTTGAGGGAGCATCATATCCCCTAACATCACATCTACTAACATTCATCCATGACATGGTTTTTCTTTGAGTGACCATTACTTCCTCCACTTCAATCACTCACAATGCCCTTTAAAAGAGGTTCAAAATGTATGCTTATAATTTTTCTCACTTATATTATAGTTACTAATATTCTTATTAGTCGACACTATTTCTAATTAATCTAATCTATCCTACTAATTTATTTATTTTTTAGTCATTTTTCTAATGTCCCCTTATTCATATTTTATCATTATATTAACCTTATTCATCCCCACCAGATAATTTAATTTATCCTAAATCCTCATTATCCTAATCTAACCCCACTTACCTATTATTTGAGAATTTTAAATTCCTAATGTCCTACCTACTAGCCTATGCCTAGGCTCTACTACACCCCTAGTCCCTAATCACCCACCTAATCCCTATCTAATCCCATATTTAAGCCTAATTAATCCCTAATAAGATTATATAATTTGAGGATTATAAAATCCTCTCTATTATAACCCTTTGTCTCTATAAGCCTCTAAATTTATAGGCTTCTAATGAATTTTAAATTCCTTGGATAATTCTTATCCATTGATGTCTTTAACCTAACTTCAAATCTCCACCATAGATTCTTCCCTCTTTCTATTTAAACAGATCCTATACTCCATGAAAGGCCAATATAATCTATCTAACTTCTCCATGTCAATTTAGTTATTGAATCCTTCATAAAATATCCTTATCATGCCTTCATAATGTCACAAATATGGGTCAAGGTATATCAATCTAATCTCAATATCTTTTTATTTTGCATTATGTTTTATCATGGTGTAAGAAATTTATCTTTAAGATCATAGTGTTGGTTTTGAATTATATCCATCCATTTTTATTTTGGTTCTAATGGCTCTATCACTTTACCCAATAGTTGGATATTTGAGTGTTTAAATTGTGCAATTTAATCCATAGAGCTCAAATTTTAGCTTTATTGACACTTTTAGCACATAATAGAGCTAATCACAAGTAAAATAAACATAAATTATTGGTTAGATGTGGAAGGGTCACAATACAACTTACATTACCACAATCACACATTTTTTATTTGGATTAGAGATAAATTAGTAATCACAAACAAATGTGCCTAAAATTAGTTACATTTACCTTGGTTGCAATTGGATATGTTGTTTTATGTCTCTTTTGGCCAAGAAGGAACCTAATTGCAAGTAAACTTGGAATAAATTGGTGGTGAGGTGTGCATGGGTTACCAATATGACCTATACTTCCCCATGCATACCACTTTGACATGAATTTAATTTCAATTAGAGTGACCACCCACACATGTTTTTATTACATGTTGTTCATGTGTTTTCCATTTTATTGACAATGTTGTTGAATAGAATTTCCATTGAATTGTCACAAATAATATCCATGCATTTTTGTTTTGGAAAAAAGTTAAAAATCTGTGAAGGGTGAATGTTTGTTGGGTTGCTTAATTTGTGAAAAAATTGTGAACATTGTGTTTCTTGACACTTTTTATGTTTGTGAAGATTGTGCTACATTAATTTTTTCACATTGTGTTTCTTAACATAATATATGTTTTTGAAGTTTGTAAAGCTCATACAGTTATTATTTTTCAAAGTTTGTGAAGTTTGTAAAGACCAATTTTTATTGATTCGATTGTTTACATGTGTTATTCATGTTTATTATCTATGGGTGATGATGACAAAATCATGTTTCATAGTTGACTATGGAGAAAAACAATGGATAACTCACTTTTGGATGAAATTATTTGAAATTTCATTATGCTTATGATCCATTTATAGACTTAATGATAAATAATAAATAAAATTAATTACATATATAACAAGTAAAATCAATTATAATACATTATCAAAATAAACATCTCTAATTTCATTACATTTCTTAATACAATTCTTTACTTATATAAGAAGTTAAATAAATTTCATTTCATTACTTTATGGGAAAACAAAACTTAAACCATCTAAGGTTGAAAAATTGAGTTGTACCCTTCATTCTCTATATTTGAAGATAGGGGAGTCATTGTTGGTCCTTCAACGACTGTGTCCTTAGTGAGATTTTCTATGATGTTAATAGAAAGAGGAGTGATACCACATAAACCAATTAGTGATTAAATGTTTATCGTGTCATTCAATATCTGATGTTATTCTGGTAGAGGGTTGGATTCCATGTTATAACTCCTTTACCTCTATAATTCTCTTTTGTCCTTCTTGAATAACTTCTCCCTTTTCTATTGCTCTCTCTTTTTCTCCTTTTCTTTCCTTTGTTGTATCTTATCCTACTCTTTCATATGTCTTTTTCTTGCATTTTAAAGTTTTTTATTTTCCCTTATTTTCCTCTCAACTTGCCTAAAGGCTTTCCTATCACTAACTTTTTATTTCTTCATTGCCTTCAATTCTTCATTTTATTTCTTTCGGGTCTCATGTTCTATAAGAAATTGGTGATGTTTGTCTGATATGAGAATTTATGATTGACATCTCAGCTTGAGTGTAATTTTTACTAATTTTTTTTATAATCTAAGTTCCATAGGAAATTTCAAAAATGCCCACATTAGTATTTAACACTCATTACAATATGCTTGACTACATTTATTGATTTCTATAATATTCTCATTGGAATATATATTAATGGTTTCATCATCTACACTCCATTACGCATTTTGTGCATAGTAATGAACTATTTTTGGTGGAATGAAAGGAGGTAGTGGTGACATTGACATAGTGACATCATTTTTAATAATTTCATAATTTAGGCCTATATTTACTACTCCCTCCCTTAACCAATCAGATGGGATAACTTGCTTAAGTAAACTTAAACTATCTTAGTTGAAAATAAATGATGCATCTATTTCATTACAATGTAATATAAATCCCCTTCACTATTAATGTTTATAACATCTCGATGAGTTATTTCATGTTCAACACTTTATGCATTGGCACCATTTACTACATTTACTATTTCACCTTCTTCACCTCAGAAAACATTACCTTCCTTCATTTGCTCCATCTTCTCCATTGTAGCTTTAATGTTTTCCTTAGTCAGACCTATCAACCTCATAACATTTTATGCAACACTTACCTCATCCTCTTCAACATGGAACATTGAACTTAGATTCATATCAATATATAGTGCCTCTTGGTCAAGGGGACATATACCTATCTATCGAAATCTAGATTTGATATTCTTTGTAGTTAGTGCCATCCTCATACTTATAGTACCCAAAGTGGCTAGTTATTCTCTCTTTATATTGAAACCATGGTACATATTCATCCATGCCATTATTTCATGATTGAAGTAGGATTTGAATGGACCAAAGACATTTACATCAAGTACATGTAATTTGTGGCTAGTATATGCATGTAATGTAAGGAGATATATCCCAAAAGCTCTAGCCTTTGCAATCATTGAAAGTGTGATATGTTTTCATGCCCATAAAAAATGATAAGATGTATATTACTAGGAGAAACTCCTCTATGTAAAAATCTAACAAAATGATGTATCCAATTCATGATTAGTTCTTTTGTCATCCAAGCATGGGCTTGGGCAGCCATGCATGCACCTAATTGACATACAATAATGAAATTCTAAAATTACCTCTTTGATTTTAAGAGAAGGAATGTTTAGATTCTTTTCCAAAATTAATTCAAATTTTCTAAAATAGTTATCCATTCTCTTCTCTTTGATATTATATGTGGCACACTCCTTACCCCTTTCTTAGCAATGACTCACATGTAAAAATTACTTCCAGCTTGCACCCTTGTCTCATCCTAATTCCAAATTTCGTATGGCCCATAATTTAATTTAACATATAATGTTTTCAAGTTCTTATATAAATTTCACATAATGGAGGGCCTTGGCATGATAATGTTATCTCCACCTAGTGCTTCTGTTGTTCTCATGAACAAATTAGGGTGCCTATTTTTGAATCCTTTCTATCATGATTTATCAAGGAAACCATCATAGAAAGTGTTGGGAATGCTTTCACATATGTGGGCCATGTGTGACTTCAAATGTGATATGTTCAACCCATGCCCCATGTTGATTAAGTCCTTGCACAACTGCACTAAATCACTTTCTTATGCTATTCATAGAATAATGGGTGGGCCCTTCTTATTAATAGATGTGATTCCTTTAGATAATTCAATAAAGTACTTGTTTCGATGCCCCACTTAACCACTACTTCATTTATGGAGTAATTATTATGGTTCACATTTCCCATTGGACTTTCCATATCTTCCATTGTCCACTCCAACTGTAATTATACACATGCATTGGCAGTAACATATGTATTGGCCTTTTTATCTACATGGTTGGCCGAGGGGTATACCGTATGCTTTAAAGTGGGTTGCAAAACTTTATTAACATATTCATCAACATATTTAGGAATTTTGAATCTTATTTTCTTCATAGTTGCACATGACCATTTTCAGATAAATTGCATCATCTTCTTCACATTCCTCACACTTAATAATAAAAATCAAGAAATTGTATAACTAACTAAAAATATAATGGAAAACATAAGACAAAAAACTATGGGAAAGAGTGTTTGGATAATAGAAAGTGTGAATGAATAATACAACTAGGATAAATCACATAAACATATGACAAGCATAGTAATATGAGTTGAGAGAAAGATTTTATTTAAATACATTTGAATGGACATTTAATGGTATGTTAATGACATTAATAATTTTATTGGTATGTGAATGGAAACCTGTGTGGATTATATTCACATAACAATAATGTTAATTGTTACAAACATTCTTAATTTTGCTATAAAGATAACCATTTACTACTATGCGGATGGAAACCTATGTGGATTCCATTCACACACAAGTAAATGTTATTTGTTGTGGACATACTAATCCTCAAACATGGCACATCATTTTATATTAATGACCCATAGTAAATTAACCCAAAACTAGGATAATGTGTTCATTTAAAAATTATTAGTGGTCATAATTTTAAACCTAAGGGTTTATGTTTGCCTCCTCAGGTGAGCCCATTAGATAAGATGAGAGAGGGAGAAAAAAGAAACAACAACTTTATTTGACATCAACATATGAAAAACACATCAACATATGGTTGTTCATTACTAGGATAATTTAAATGGATATTTGACTTTCAATGCTTCATGTAGTGAAGCATCTTTAGGGCTTCCATAAACATTAGATTATAATTAACTTATAAAATTTGAATGAATTACACAACAAAATTAATTGACAGGTACATATGAGAATAACATATTTTGGTATGTGCATGAAAACCATTTGGGATTACATCTACACAATAGTGAATGTTGCATCTTACAACCCATGTGATGCAAGGAAATAGAAATGCAACATATAAATGATTCACATAGTGACATGATTTTAAAAAAAATATAAGGACTTCATTAAAATACAAGAAAATTTGGAGTAAGATGTGAATGCAAACATGTGGATGGCATGGGTTTAGAATTGGGTAACATTTCATCCCTCCAACAAGCATATTCCAACAAAGGCATTGAAGGCAAAATGATAATAAGAGGCATGAGAAAATAAAAATAACACAACTATGGGTTCATTAACAGGAAACACACCTCTATGTAATGTTCCATCACTCCTTTAACATACTAGTAAATGTTTAGTCAGATATGAAGGCATGATTAAAAAATTATGAACATAGAAGGCACAATAATAATAGTTTTCATCCCTCCATTCAATCGATTGAAACTCCTCTATGAAATGTTGCATGGTTGAGAAATTTTTGGTAGGTTTCATGGCTGTTTATGGGGATGAGGTATGTGAAAAAGGTAGGGAGAGATGTTTTTGGTGTAATGTTCTATTGCTACATTAACATACTATTAAACATTTCTTTAGATGTGACGGCATGGAAAAAATATATGGAAAAATAAAACACACTAAAAATCCTACAAACATAAAAGGCACACAAAAAAAAATAAGAACATATAAGTCAAACTACCTGTAACAACCATGAGAAAATATAAATAACATGGAATGCTTATTTGTGACACATAATGTGGCAATAACTTGCCTTAGTAATGGAGAAAATCTTATCAAGCCATGTGGAAAATGGTGGTGGCTTCCATAATAATGACCCACACATCTACCATCCTGACCTCAACCCAACATAAATGTGTCGCTTATATAAATAACAAAGTAGAGTGAATGGAAAACATATGAACAATTAGGGTTTATAATTATGAATTAATAACATGTGAACTTGAATGCAAAAAGCATTTTGGTTTGATAGAAAACATTTAAAATATCACTGGTGTGTCAGTCTATAAACTAAAAACTTCTAACCTATAATGTGATCCTTTAAATATGTTGGTGATTGAATGTCGACATGTTCTTATATTTTAGTTCGATTGTGACACTCTTTGAGAATAAAACTCTCTCTAAAAATTAAAAAAAATGGCATTTCTATAGCTTTTTTATTTATAGAAGATAATTTGAAATTTAAAATTTGAATTATCTATGAATGGTGAGGCTTAGGTGTGTATTGTAATTTAATTTTATAGGTGACACCAATAAATGTAGGTTGGTGGAGTCATATGTTGGATCCAAATGTTTGAATTTTAAATTTTATAAGATGTAACTTAAATTAAGTAGATTAGATGTTGTGACTTTTCTCTCATGTTCCATATAGTCAAAGGTACAAAAATGAAATTAAGGGGCTGAATAAATTTATTGGGGTTGATGTTTTTAAAATGTTAACACTTTTAAAATACAAGTTAAGGATGCAATTTTTGAAATTTCTACCGTAGTTTGGAATTGATATTTATATCATTGAATAAAGTATTTGTATTGTTGAATATGATATTTGTATTATTGAAAATGATATTCATTTAATTGAATATGATATTTAATTTGTTGAATATGATGTAAATTTAATTTTTAATTTCAGTGCATATTTTTTTTGGAAGGGGACTAATAATTGTATATAAAAGTTCCTATTTTTAATATTAATTATTCAAAAAATGAATGGTCCAACAGGAAAATGTTTAAGTGATTTTTACATCATCTAAACAACCCATGACACATAATCCAATATATCTTAATATATCATGACCAGGAAAAGGGGTCACAACTGAAATGATAACCATTGGATCCCCTTCAACTAATGGTCCCCTTCCCCTATTCCATATAGGATTTATAAGGGTTTGACCTTAATTCTTGGTGCAATTTATATCATCTCATGATTTTTTTGTTTTTTCCATTTGGAAAACTAAGTTCTAGAGTTTTGAAATAAATGGAAGGCAAAGTATATTATATGATAACCTGTGGAATTTTTATGCTTTCTCCTTCCATAGATTATTATGATGTCAGTGTTGATTATAGGTGGAACTGAATTTGGATGTTGTTGCTATAATTAAATTAGGTCTAATATTTTCTTTGTTTTATTATTAATTTAGGGCATTCCTAAATTAATAAGTGTTGTGATGTAACTATAGTACATGTCATAGGTGGTTCAAAAAATGGAGGACAAACTAATCATGATGATGTAGTTATAAATAGGGTTCTCAAAAGAACCTCAACACTTTACATATTTATAGATGATTGGAATTTAAATTTTAGTCAGAATGCAATTTATAATAAAGTAGAGATAAAAGAAGAGGAAACTATGATTATTTCTAATTTAGATAACTATCTATTGATAACATGGCTCAAGATATTCCTTCATTGAGTACATATAAGTACCCCTTATTTTAAGAACTAGACTTGGGTTTACCATAGAGGAAAAATAATCTAAGATTAATGGTTTTCCTATAGTCTATATAGATGGCACTTTTCTTGATGCTTAGTCCCCTTTACTACAAAGTAATACACCTTTGGCTTATATTAGGTATAATAAACCTAATTTACCTATATATATCTATACTAGAAATGCTTGGTCCATATAGTTTATCCTGGTTCAACTCAGGTTGAGTTCATGCTTAGTTCCATGTATTTTCTGCTAGCTCAGGTCTATTCATTTGCTTTTCCTAAGTTGAATTTCTCAATAGACCTTAGTCAAAAATTTCCTAGCTTATTCCTTTGTTCATTAACTATCGATATTGACTTGGGTCCATGACCCTTTGAATTTCATTTTCTCCATCAGATCTGCTAGGTTCAAATAAATGTGATCCCTCGAATCTATCTATAAATGTTATCTTTGTCCCCACTTATGCCATGTGTCAGATGTGCATTTGATTTTAGGATGCAATGTCAATCTATAGCCTTATACACTTATTCCATATGTTAACCTCTCGATCCCTCTGATTGTTTGACCCATCTCAAACCATTGGATTAAGATGTATGATTAAATGTGAACTATTGATCTACTGGGACCCACTATTTGAAATCTAACGACTAGTTCACGAGTTTAACATTGATGTCCTCTCTCTCATCAAATGACATTCATGTGACCATAATTAATATTCATGTGATCATTAAATTTAAGATGAAAAATGCTAGTTTTGATTGATCTTAAACTTGAAGATAACGTGAATGTCTTATGTTGCAAGTCCAACTTTAAAGGCCTATAAATTGAAGTGTAAAAGTCATGGAGGCACAAAATTTTTAAGAGATGTTCTTGAGGCCAAAAAAAAACAAACCCATTTGATCTGATCATCCCAATAGCCTTATAATTATGACAAAAAAAATGTTCAAGTTAACTAGTCCATTCATTCCTACATGATGTCCTAATGATGGTCTATTTTAATTGGCTATGTATGGGAAACATAGCGAAATTTAATTGAAGAGCCAACATTGAAAAACATAACTTCTATTGTTCTTACATGCATGGATTAAAACTTAGTGCATAACAATTAGGGACCAATATGAATAAGACCATATGATTGTTTTCTCCAAAAATTACCACACATGTGAGATATGGCCTTCAGTGGATAACCAAAAACTTGGTGCATCTATTCTTGGGATGAATGTGACCATACCCATGTGACCAGTTCTTCTTGACTCATCTACACATGGTAATGATGGTGATAATAATTTGCCTACTCATAATTTCTTTCACTAAACCCAAGTGTCTAGATGAACACAATGAAGATGACAAGGATAAATTAGCTCTAGGTTACACAAGCTATCAATGCATCTAAAAGACTTATGCACAAGACAAGATCCATATCTCTAAAGAAAGTATGAAATCCTAAGCTTATCCTCAAGTTGAATGGTGGATAGGTAGATGCATAATATGTCTTATTACTTCTTCTCTTCTCTTAGAGATGGTGAAATTATTATTTTTAAATAGGTATATCTAACCCTAAAACCTTTCACAAGTTTTGATTGACAAGGTCAACCCGATTGACCTAGTATTAAAATTGATAAAAAAACTAACTAGATAATGAACTATGTCAGCCATGGCCAACTTAGTTCTTAGTAAGCTTTTATAAATAATAATAATAATACAAAGTCCATGTGGTTGACATAGTCATGTAAACTTCTAAAAAAGGTTTTAGGTCAAAGGTAAGGGGTAATGAAGATGGAAATGACTAGAAGAGGGTGCAAAATAGGAAGCAAAGCTTAGGGGAATGGTTTTTAAAAGACACATGTGTAGATATCAACTGGAAAAAGGGATAAAAATCTTATGAATCACCAATGTTTTGGACACCCCTTTCTTGATGCACTCTTTAAGGTTTACACTTAAAGAGATTGAGACTCGATGGGTTCCTATAAGATAGAAAACATCAATAATTGATAAAGTTTGAAAATATTATTTATATACAATAACCACACAGTAGAATGCATATTTTTGACAAAACAAAAAAACTTAAACTTTAGCCATGTTAAATACTATGAATTTTAACAATGTTTTTCTTAAAAATACTACTACGACATCAACTACACTCTTCTCTTTCTAAATATATATATTTTTATTACTTTTAAGGTATCTATCTTATCTTATTTATAAGTAAGTCTTTTTATAATTATATATGCCACAACTACACATGTTAATCTTTGTTTATATATATTTTTATTCATTGATTCAAATTGAATAAAAATATATGGTTATAAACTAGACCTAATTCTATACACATTCAAAAAAATCTAATTTTTGGTATATTTTGAGGTAATTAGTGGGCACATGGTCAGACATACGTTTTTGATCTTATTTAAGAGTATAATGACTTATTAAATTGGTAAATAAAATAATTCATTAATTTATTTATAAAAATATAGGTTGTAAACTAGAAGATCTTACCTAGCTTTATACCAGGGGATTTAAATAAAAATAAAATGATGATAAAAAAATGGTGGGGCACACAGATAACTATCTAGTATGATTTTTTTTTAAATAATACCACCTCTTCAAATTGATTATATTTTCCCTAATTATGCTATGGTTCATTACTCACACTTCCTAGTGATGAAGTTATAATTAAATTACTCCAGGATTGAGAACCTTAGGTTTCACGAAAGCATCATAATATTGGACACTTCATGCAGAAAGCTCCTTGTTTTAATAATTTCATTGGTAGTGTCGATATTTCAACATATCATATTTATTCTCTCCCTTATGCTCCATATCATTTTTAAGACAAAAATTCTATGTTCACCAAATAATCCAAAAAAATAAAATATAGTAGACCAACATATCCTTGACCTATTAATATCTCTAATTAACTCACTCTAACATAACATGATAACTTTATCTTATTTTTTGACAAGTATCATGAATAATTTTCTTAGTCATATGAAGATATGTTAGGTATTAATCCTAGCACCATCATAAATAATATCATCACTTACACAAATACCAAACTTGTTAGACAAAAATAAAGAAAATTTCCACCTAAAATTTCTACCTTGTGTCACAAAGATATCATTGAACTTTTGGATGCCAAATTCATCAAACCTATCAACTACTTAGAATATCAAACATCATTCCCATTAATAAAAATGTCACCATGGTTATTTATATATGTATCGATTTTTGAAATCATAACATAGCTTGTCCAAAAGACAATATTCCCTTACCTTCAATAGATGCTATAGTTGATTCCATTACCAGATATGAAATTTTATCACTTATGGACAGTATCTCAGGCTATAAATAAATTCACATAGCTCCTGAAGACCAACATAAAACAACATTTAGTATAGAGTAGGGCACCTATTATTATGTCAAAATGCCTTTCAGCCTAGAAAATGCTAGAACAACCTATCAACATGCAATGACCCACATCTTCCATGATATTATACATAAGATAGTGTGAACCTATGTAGATGATCTCATTGCTAGACCTAAATGTTGTACAATACACCTCACCAATCTAGCTATCATTTTTTATCAACTAGTTACATATACACTTAGACATAACCAATACAAATGTGTGTTTGGAGTAACATCTGGTAAATTTGTAGGGTTCTTCAAGGCATTTATATCTATCTAGCTAACAAAAATGCCATCATAAACATGCCTATTCCTCACTCCATTCTTGACATACATACTCACCTCAGAAAACTTGGTACAATTTGATGGTTTTTCCTAGAAATGGCTTACCGTATATATCCTATCAATTCATTTATCAAAAGGGTAATTCTCTAGAATGGAATGATTCATGTTAAAAATATTTCAATAATATGAAAGAATCTTTGATCCACACTCTTACTATTCAACAACCTTCAAATGATTACCCCTTAATTATATATACCTCCTCTATGCCCATATCAATTGGGGTAACATTTTCCCAATAATATTATACTGGTAGAGAGTATGCTATCAATTACATTAATTGAGGACTCATGGATTATGAAAAAAACTACAACAAAGTAGAATGTGATTGCCTTTCTATATATTTTATAACTAAAAAACATCATCATTATATGTTATATTGAGCCAATTATGTCAATTTTAATTTTGATCTACTTCATTATTTCTTCTCTAGATCATTATTACGTAGAGATAGAATTATCAAACATATGGTCATATTTATGGAATTCGATCTTCACGTTATTACATAAAAATATGTCAAAGGCCAAGTCATATCAAGTTAGCATTATAACTAATTGGAACATATTTTACACAGCTTACCATCCTCAATGTAATGGTTAAGTTGAGGCTACTAACAAAATTCTAATTAAAATATTAAAAAAGACTATTCAATTAATTCGTAATTATTAGCACATTCATTTATATCCTACACAAAGGGATTATTATACCAGCATACATCCTCTAATACATAAAAAAGTTTTTAAGTTAGCATTCCAATTAAATTTTGATGTCAGTAATAACATGGTTGAATATGAAGCTCTAAAATTAGGCATGAAAGCCACCATTGACTTAGATATCACATACTTACATGCCTTGGGTGACTCCCAACTTATCTGTGCCTAGGTTAGTGGTGATTATCAATGCAAAATAAAAAATTTAATCACATATCATCAAATGGATACTACACTTACCAAGGAATTTTCTTCTTATAGCATTAAAACAATTCCAAGAAATCAAAATTCCATAATTAATTCTCTTTCTTCATCTCATTTTATTTCACCCTCATCAAGTACATAATGATTCCCAATTTCTTATCCAAATCATAAAATAACCCGCTTCTATAAAACTACATGATTTGATATTTTGTCACATAAAAGTTATCCCTATTTGACAAAGCCCATGGTATAAAATCATAATTAAATTTATTGAATATCAAACATACCCTCCAGACATAGATTCTCATGCAAAGACTCGAATACATAAAAAAACTTTTAAGTATGTGTTTTGATAAAACACCGATTATTACAATAATAAAGAAGAAACCTTACTTCGTTGTGTAATGAAATAAGGGATACTTACTCTCTTAGAGCAAGCACATGGGGGAATTTTCATTGGTCACTATAGTGGACATGCGACATCCATCAAATGCTTGTATATGGGTTACTTTTGGCCTACTTTACAAAAATATGCTATTAATTTTACTTAAAAGTGTAAGCCTTATCAACTCCATTCTGATCTAATCCACTCACCAACAATTGAGTCCCATCTTTATGAATATTTCTTCATTGTATAATTATGGATGCATAATTACATGGAGCTTGTCTTCATGCTTTAAATTTTATTTATGAACACCGTTTGGCTACTTTGCAATATAACTACTAATACAATGATTACATTTCTAAACAACATAGTAAAAAGTTCAAAGTTTAAACATTTAATGTTGGTGATTTAGTCCTCAAATTAGATTATACACATAATAAAGAATGAAAATATGCCCAAAAATGGTGGGGCCCTTACTTAAGCAAAGACATCATTAGTCCTAGTACGTATCATTTACAAACTAATGAAGGTCATGTCTTCAAATAACCCACTAATGCAAAAATTTTAAAGACATATTTTTCTTAATTATCTACTTATTTTCATTATTCTAAATATTGTAACTACTAGCACTTCTTATATGATTTTTTGAATGATCTCTCCTTTTTAGCCATTTATTCTATACGTAAATCTTAGTCCCATTCTTCGATATTTGGGTTTCTATTTATTAATTTCATTTAATTCATAAGTTGCATTGTAATACTGTAGATGGGACCAAATTTTCCTCATCAATATCTTTTATTTCATACATCCATTTTTTACGCTTTTTTTTGGTCATAAGTTTGTTATTTTACAACATTTTATGTTTACTCTCTTCTTTCTTTTGTGAGATAAATCCCATATCCCATCTATAAATAGGGGGAGGGGCAATACCATTTTCATACTTTTCACCTACTTAAGTTTATGTTTTATGAGTTACAGTGTAAGACCATTGATAGGACTAGGCTGTCCTCAAAAAATCTATATATTCCTTCAAACCTTTTTGTTAACTGAGTGTTCTTTTTAGAATGTTAAGAGATTGTTAAAAGTTTGTGATTCTATATTCTCAACCTTGATCTTGTTTATTTTGTGGATAAAACTTTCACAATAAATTATGTTAGAATATTTCCCTACAGTTACATACATTCTTATGATATGGAATCATATTTAATTATCATTGTATCCCTTTCACTTTGTCACATTTTTTGTAATTTGAGGTAATTTAAATTTTTTCATGTTCACTTCCCCTTGTCTCCCTTACTTCCATTACACTTTGGATAAAACAAGGTCGAAGTCAAGATAGAAATTTTATTTAATATGATTTAAAAGGACTCTTGGGCACCATGCTCTTTAACTCTTTCATAATAACCAGATTTAATGTTTTCAAATGATAGTCATTTTTAACACCCATTTTTGGTTCTCTAAATATGTATGGAGGAGGAATATAAAAATCCATTAAAATTTTAAAAGAGAAATCATTTGAAATAAAATAAAATGATTAAAAGGCAGCATAAAATCCAAAAGTTAACATCAAACAAAAAAACATGATTTATAGTACATCTCCTATTCTTAATGAAAACTCAAACTCCATAGTTTGCCTCATATTAGAGTTAAGATCCATTGGGTTATAGTCAGTTAGTAGGTTGGGATAGAGGAATTTAAAATTATCTACAACTCTACCTACTTTCTCATGCAAGTACTCAATCTTGACAGTAGACCGATATATCTATAAGGGGCTCTAAGGAATGTGGAACGTGTTGTGGGAAGGTAGGTCCATTTCACTTTTCATGCATATAGCCTTCATGGGATGATATTCATAATTCATTAGATAACCCAAGATTTTTGTGGTTAGGAAAAGTTCTTCAAAGTCCTCAAGGTCAAAAGTTCTCTTATTTTGACAAACTTAATTTTAGTATATTGACTTCGATAAAGAGTTTATGTACCTTGATTTTTACTACATTTCCCCAACCACCAATTTCATTTCTCTCCATTAATAGGTACATTTCATTCTAAATCTATTTTCCTACTTCTATATTCCCTCTTACTCACATCTTACAACATGCTAACATCACCTTATTTTTGTTTTATCTTTCTTAAGGACAAAACAATATGATTGAGTGACAATGGATTATTTTATTTACACCATTGATTTACATTTTGTAGGTCTTCTAAAAGTTTGTGTGGCAAGGTGGTAGTGGTCTTTAGGTGGTGTGTTTTTATTTTTTATTTTCATTCCCTTTCCAAAATACACATGAAATACATATAGTAATTTGTCATTTAATTATGATCAAACTTATGTAGTTATAATTCCTTGTAAAGGGTATAAAAATGTAATTAATTAATAAATCATTTATATATTAATATTAATATGTACAATATATGAAACTATATGATATAATTATATATTATATAATAATATAATATAATCACTTGACGCTGCCTCTTTTATTTTTTATTTTTTATGTTTTTAAGAAGCAAGGAGAAAGAGTGGTTGAATAAATATGAACATGTTGATCAGATTTATAAAATTATGAAAATACTTCACCTCATATCCCAAATCCCTGAGATCTATCAATAAACAATGCTGAAGGAAACATAAACACAAGCATGGAAAATGTGATAGAAATCATAAGGAGTGAATCCATAATCTCAGGCAATGACTCCACATAAGTACATGCCTACTTTCTCAAGATATATGGATCAAATAATTCATTGTGCCTACTCATGGTATTACCATACAAAAGATCAAAATGAAAAAATATTTCTAGGTGAGTTGCATCATGATGGTGAGGGGCAATGATAGGATATTTTAAGGGATGGACTCAAAGACGTTAAAGGTGGTACACATGAAAAGTTTAGTGGATTGTCAAGGTTTGATGAGGATGTCATGAGAGATGATTTGATTGTAACAGGGTTCCATGTCCAATGTGTAGTTGAAATCAATGCTACACTATTGTTGATTTGGAGATAAGACATTAAAGTGCAAGAGTCTATCTTTTAGCTTCCATTCACCCATGCTACCAATATAATAAAACCTTCAATAATAACATCCAACTTAAAATAATATGGAAATAACATACATAGACCCCTAGAACGAATGGCATGGCTATACAAAACATGAAAATAGTGAAATATTTCATGCTGAGTTTTGTAGTGATGATGAGAGCAAAGTGAAGGAATTTCAGGTTATTTTTTACACTAAGGGGCATATAATGATATAATATTATATATTTTATAATAATGCAATATAATATTAGCATTGATGGACATGTTACCATTTGGAATACAAGAAACTTTATTTGTGGAAACGTACAGATAACATTTGTCTCATATCATTTACACTTACACATGTGACTACCTTAAATTTTAAATTGGTAGTCAATGTAACATTACTCTAGAATGATACATGTAAGTTATTTCAAAGCACAATGGTGACATCTTTGAATGGTTATTTTCTATTGTTAAGGGTGGATGAGGACATCATGAGAGTTGTTTTGATTGGAATAAGGGTCCATATCTCAAATGCAATTTGAATCAATGATGCAATGTCATTGATTTTGGCATAACACATTGAGGTCCCAAATTATATATTGTAGCTTCCATTCATTCATGATGCCAATATTGAATACCAACTCTAGCTTTAAGGCAACTTTTAGATTTATATGAACAATCAGGGAGATATTTAATGTCTTGTGTTGGGAAAAGATGTTTCATGGAAGTGTCTCGGTGGTGCCATGTGTGGTCGTACATCGATATTATCCATGACAATGAAATAATAACTTAAATATGTTTGATATATTCAAATAATTATGTAATTTATTAATTCTGTGATGTTAAACATTTGTTTTTTTGGTCTCAAATAAGGGGACATTTTAAAGATTAGATAAGGTGACATTTTTAAAATCAGATTGTGTGACATTGTGAAGTGTTTGTAATAGTATATTAATTTGTGCTTGTGTTATTTATATGGTGATATTACCATGGTCTCCCATATTACATAAATTATGGTGGGAAAGCTCTGGCAATGAGGTAAACAATATGGCCATCACCATTATTTCATTGAGAAAATCATGATACACACGTTGACGGCAATCTCTTTAAGGAAGCTATGAATTTTTTTTTGATAGTCATATTAATTGAAAGATGTTTAAAGTTAAATTAGAAAGGGATGCATAACACTCAATGGTATTGTGTAGAGTCTTGCATGATCCTACTATCGTAGTTAAATCCGTATCAAAGCATTAAAGAAGGGAAAGGACCAGTTAAATGCCATGTGATACCACCTCTTAGTTAAGTTTGTATCTTCATATTATACCACCTCCTAGTTTAAAATATTGGATTTAAATAGTTTAAATATTTTAAAATTTAAATATGTTGTTCGATTGGGAAATTTACGTCGTGGGAAGTTGCACGGGAATGTTTTCATGGACATTTCAATTTTTTTTAATTTTTGGTACAACCCATCATTATGATCAAAGGGACCAATTAATTTATATACACGAACATATTATTTTATCATTGGCTTAAAATTTTATGAAGTAAGACACGAACCAAAATTAATATGGGTCACTAATATAAAACAAAAGGACATTAATATAAAATGAAGGGCCATGTTGAAAGATGCATGGATTATTAATGTGAAATCCAATTCCATTTCCCAAATGGTTGGGTGGGCTTTACTCCATTAATGTGACAAATTAATGCTAACATGTGCACCACCAACAAACGTCTCTCCTTACCTTTTTGCATACCTCCTTCCCATAAATGGCCATGGAACTTACCTGAAATTTCTCAACTATGTCATGTTTTGTAGAGGAGTTTTCATTGATAGAATAGAGTTATGAAACATTTCATGCAGGTGTGTTGAATGTAACTAAACCCAAAACTGTGATCTTTTTATTTTCTGGTGGGTGTTATTGTTATTGTGTCTTCTATGTTCATGTTTTATTTGCATGCTTTCACATTTGAGTAAAGGTTTAGTCCTATGTTAATGGAGGGATGAAACTTTATGTGTAGGTGTGTTGCCCATAACTGAACCTTCAATCATGTTATTTTTATTTTCATGTGGTTGCTATTGTTATTGTGCCTTCTATGTTCATCATTCTTTTTGTGTGCCTTCACAGCTGAGTAAATGTTTAGTGGTATGTTAATGAAGTAAATGCATGTTTGGATGGAAAAGGATTTGAAACTGGGATGCAAAAATTAACAATTTCACCATCAAACATTTCTCCTTACCTTTTCGTATACCTCCTTTCCCCAAATAGCCATGGAACCTACCTAAGAGTTCTAGAGAATGCAATGTTTCATAGAATAATTTCCATCATTAGAAAGGAGGAATGCTTTTTTTGTTATTGTAATTTGTATTTTCATGGATTTTTTTGCATGCATTCACATGTGAGTAGACATTTACTTGCATTTTAATGGAGTGATTGAAACATTACATATAGATGTGTTGCATCTAACAAAACCAACGGTTGTGTTTTTTTTTTAATTTTCACTTACTTTCACATATAATTCAAAGTGCCATGTTGGAAGACATGTGGCTCATTATTGTCAAATCCAATACAATTTTACAAGATTTGCTCCATTAATGTGGTAAATTAATGTCGCCCTACATGCCACCAACAAACATCTCTCCCTACCTTTAACATCAGTAGAATAAAGTGATGAAACATTATGTGTAGGTGTGTTACCTGTAATTTGATTTTAATGGAAGTCGTAGAGGTTTTCTCAGTGCATGTCATTGTGTGCTTTATATATGGGTCATATTTCTATTTTCCTACATAATATGGTTTATGAGACTTAAATTTTATGGTATGTAGATGGAATTCATGTAGGTTTTCATTCGCATATGAGTAAACTTTATTGTTTTTATATCAAAATTTATATTTTCATTTCCATTCTAGTAAATATTGACTCAGATGTTTCAAACAAAAATCTTATTTGAATTCTTGTTCCATTATTCTTGTCAATTATTGTTGTTATGTTATTAATTCACATTTTAAAAATTATAAACATTAATTGCCATATCTATTATTTATAGATTACTAAAAATTTTATGATATGTTCCATGTTAATAGAGTCATTTGTTATATGTTCTTAAGATTTTTTTTTCTTTATTTCATAATAGGCTCAACATTACTTGCTTATTACGTGTGTCTCTTTGGTATTACATGAAAATTTATTGAGCATCTCTATGAGATCATTATGTTGTGCGTGTGACATTTGAGCATGTCTATTGCTTATGGCACTTGTCCTTATTGGTGTGCAACATTTAAACATGTCTATTATATATGTCCCATTGGCCTTATCATATGGAGATATTGCATGATGTGCTTGAGTGCTTGCTGAGTTTGAATAATGATGCATTTACATCATTTCATGTTAGACTTGTTGATGTCTTGTTTATAATTCCATATGTATGTATTAACATTGAATAATTACAAAAAACTGACTAAAATTTATATGCATAAAAAACTACATGTTTTAAATACATCATTGATCCACTTCCTCAATTTTCTATGTTCTCCCAAATATAAGAAAAAAAGATGAAATAGACAAGGCATTGTAATCAATAGATTAATAAACACCAGGGGCTATCCCATGGCCAAAAAATGACATGTCATCTATAAATAAATATAATGAATGTTGTTTTATCTATGGAACATCCTATTTTATTTCCTAAAGGTGAAGCTATGATAAGAGACCTCACTTAAAAAAAATTAGATGCATGAATATGCACTTCATTTGGTAGTTTATTATATTAAAATATTTAGCATCCATCCAATGTTTATTTATTTTCTACTTTATTTGATGATGCATCATTATACCCAAGGAACAACAGTTCTTTTTGTTAAAAAAAACAAATGATAAGTTTATAACTGCTATAGTAAATCTTTGACAACGTATCCATGCAATACATGATGATAAAATTGTTAAATACTCAAATATATTTACTTCCAATTTGAGTGAAGAAAGGTAATATTGGACAAAACATTAGGTTGAGTAAACTAATATGATTGATCAATTAAGCTATCCTACATTTCTATTCATGTTTAAGTGTTGTTGAAACTAAATAACCTAATTTGCATAGTGTAATGCCTTCGAAACATCCTAAAGATTCACATCATCCTTATTATTGGAAAATGATTTTTTTTTTTTTAATCTTCAATCCAAATCATAAATCCATTTATATATACCATAGATTTACAATATTTCATAAAGCATAAGACTATTGGTATATGTATGTAATAAACTACTTCATTTTATGTTTCATTTTTCAAAAACCAGATTGTTCTATTCCACCTCATATAAATAAATATTATTTTTAGGTATTTCATCATTTAATATTCATTTTTAAACATTGAAATATCTATGTGTCTCCAATACACTTTCCTAATAGAAATATTATAAAAATGCGATGTCTTAAAACGATTTTCTCACTCTTATTTACCTCAATATCCCCCACAATCCACTTATCATAAAGATTAGTTCTTTTTCTATAGATTTCAATAATTTCCATGCATCCATTGCATCAAGTGGAAGAGAACAAATAGCCTATAAAACCTTTTGAAATCTATAAGATTAATTAATATTAACTCTGAGAAAATATCTATGCAAATTTTCTAACTTGTCATAGGATGCTTTTGATGGAGCCCCAAAATAAAAGTAGTAGACATGAGTGGCTTCAATAAACTTGGTACGACCTTGAAATTTTATTGTTAAATAAAGAGATATTAAAATATAAAAGGATTTTTTTTCTCCACTCTTTCCATCACAAATTACCATAATTTTTTGAGAGATATGTCAAAGTCAAGGTGAATACAAAGGAATTTGAACTTCTCCACCATTTTGATCCATTTCCATTGAAATCCTTTAAAGCAATCTAGAAATGGAATAATAATATGTATATAGCATTGTGTTCTATCCCATTGTAGACTATATCTAAATGCTTTGTAGAAAATGTTAAGGAAACATAATGCTTCTTTGAAAGAGTCCTCATGCTATACAAGCATGAGGAATAAATCCTTTAAAAAATTCCCTTTGAGTAAATGAGTGGTGTGATCGGGAATGGAAATTCCCCTAATCAACCTTCACTTAATTCTGAATGCAAACCAATATCTAAACCATTCATATAAAAGAACATGTATTGTATGGGTGATAATGAAATATTTTTAGATAGAGTAAAAAATACAAAAGATGTTAGACCTATGTCCATTGATTATCCAACAAGGCAAGTCTTTTTAGAAGAAAGTTTAAATAGAAAACATAAAAAACATACCAAACCCTAATGCTTTATGGATGGAGAGAATGAAATCCACTCTATACAATCATAATATTTTTCAAAATCAACTTTGAAGAAGATGGTCCCTTTCCAAGAGGCGTGGGCCCATTAAACTTCTTGCTAGATAACAATGATGTTGTCCCAAATATAACAATTTTTGATAAATGTAGTTTTATATATTCTAATGATTGCATGTAAGATATGTTCAAGGAAAAGGGATAAATATTTAGTGATACTTTTATAGGAGACATTGAAAAGGGTGATTGTCCTTTAACTGGTAAAGAATTATAGATCTCATGCATAAAAATGAAATTAATTTTGCCTTTTTTTTATGGTGGCCTGTAAAGATATTTTGTGTAAAGATTATTTGTAATCCTAAATCAAGTTAGGTCCAAAAAAATACCATGTTGTTTTGTAAAATTGAAAACTAAAACCATCCACTCTTGGCACCTTATCATTAGCCCTACATTTACCAATAACATAAATCTCATCCAAGAAAAAGAAAGCCTTACAAAGGTTTTGAGTTGAATGTCTTAATTTGAAAGGAACTACATATAAATGTTCTTACAAGTATCAAACTCTCTCTACCATGTTTTCCTAGACTTGGATCACCAATTTATAGTGGACTTGAAAGGTTGAGTAAAGAACTGACATATTAAGGAGGAGACTATGTGTAGTTTGGATAGAATTTATTTCCTTTTTTAGCCTATTTAGCTTTGATATATTTGAAAATTATTTAGAGGCATGGTTAGTAAGTTTGAACCAATGCAATTAGGCTCAAATTTGATCACCTATGTTTGTGTAACTTTCCAAAATTTTAAATTTTTGTTTAATATTACATCTATTTTTTTTATGCCAAGTTAATTTTAACTTAAAAAAAATCTAGTTTTATTAAAATAAAAAATTACATGCTTTCTAACAACTTTAGGGAAACTCCTACATATATTTATAGGCTTTTTATATTTTTATTTTAATAAAATATAACAAAAACCATTGCCTTTGTAGTATTAGTGATCACTTCTCTTTATTTAGTGAATATAGGAGAGCTAAAACTACCAATATGACCACAGGTGATGGTAATTTTCGGTAGTCTGTTGGACTATGATTTAAATCCCCACCAATACCTACATATTCTCTCTAATGTATCCCAGATTAGGGACCACACCATTATTATAGCTTCATTTGTGGAGGTTACAACTACCATAGTAAAGAGTCTAAGTTATGCCAAAATGTATGTAATTTTTATATTTGGCAAAGTGGGGTTATATAAAATGAAAGTGTAAATTGACAAGCGTACCTCACTCAAAATGTAGGATACTTTTTGTGCACAATATGTCAAGTAATAATAATCTCATATTCATTTTAATAATCTTTCTAAAACATGTTTTTACTAACTAGTGCTCTCTGAAATTTTATGTTTTTTTTCTAGAGGGATAAATAAGATACTTATGAAGACAAGTTCCAATTGTGGCCACTTTTTATTCTAAAGGTTAGAGTATGGTGTTTCTATTTGTTCTTATTCTTAATGTAGTTCGTTCAAGTATAAATATATCAACAACATGCATAAACATAAGCTAAAAGATAGACTTGAGACCTTAATTTCTTATCCCCACCCCAATGACATTATAATATTGATTCAAGCCACATCCAATGTGAAGCTTTGATGCAATCAAGTCAACCGTCATTATGTCCTAATCCACCTTTGACAATAGAAAATAACCAATCAAATATGTTGCCACCATGCAAGTTGCAGACCTATTTGTAATGGATGTAATTCATGTAAAATAAATAATTGCCCGAAATCTAAGTTTGAGGTATGATATGGGACCTATAGTATATGATATTCCCTAAAATACCCTTTCATTTCGCTTTGCCATGATCTCCTAACTCACCTTAAAATATTTCATCACTTGCACATTCTATATGACTTTGCTCTTCCCCACCAATTTTCCATCACTCAAGCTCACTATGAAAAGAAATGTCTCCTCGTACACAACTCATTGCCACATCGTATGAAGGAACATATGTCCTCATTTTTCATCATCCCCTCCACTAAAAATGAATGATGATTATTGGATAACACTTCTTAAAGAAAATTTTTGATGGGTTCAATGACAATGGGTTTCGACTTAGGTACAACTATCGATTTTGTGGCTTTTGCATTACAAAAACTTTGTTTTACCAAAACATAAAATTACACTTCTTCTAACATAACTTGCATGTTTGGGTCCAATGATGCACGTACACAAAGTATTATATAACAATAGTATATATATATATAGAATATTTTTGTATATATAATATAATAATAATAATAATAATAATAATAATAATAATAATAATAATAATAATTAACATCGATATATTTATATTAGTATAATATTATAATATATTTATTATATAGTATAATTATAAATATATAAATATTATATATAATAATATAATAAGAATAGAAATATAAAATAGAATATAATTTATTTAACAAATAATATTATAATATATGAATATAAATATGGTTATATTCTAGCATTTTTAATCTATTAAGGTATCATTTATCATAGTAGACTCCAAATTTTTTATCCATTTTAGTATATCATCTTAACCACTTATAACAAGTATTAGATACTACATGCACCACTAGTGGTGCACTTTAATATTTATGCACACCAATATGTTCCATCAATAGAATACACAGGGACAAAAACTCTGTTCTACCATTAGTAGGTGCACCACTATTGGAACTTTTTTCCTATATACATACACGCATAATTTGACTATAAATCTATTTCACTTTAAAATATTGCTGCCTTCATGCCTACCATTTTATATGAACCGTCTCGCATTTTATTATTAGATAATAATATTGACGTCACGAATAATAGTAAATAGTCATTGTTGTGGCCTCATCCCTTTCAACGAATAAACTAAGTACGATGGAATTAAAAGCCACATACACAAAATATATTGTGGAATATTCGGAGATGAAGTAAAAAATAATGATGCAGTCTTCCTTGTTTTGTGGAACCCATGTTGGGGAAACTGAATTTTGAGTCCGAGGAGAGCGAGCCATTGCCAAAGGACGCCTCGTGAGAAGAATTTGAGAAGAACAGAACACATTCAGAAGGATAACATCGGTCTGAATATTGTCCGGGTATTGGTATTGCTTGTTTATGAGAAAACTATGTTTTAATTTTCACAAACTGTGTTTTTAACATTGCTACACTGAGATTATCCTTCATGAATCGCATGTTATCTGATTAGACGAAATTTAACATTTTAAAACTCCATACCAACATTATGATTTTTTTAGTGGCGTTTTATCTCTTTGGAATACGTTTTAACGTGTCTTGGTCTGTGGTTAATCCCCTGTAGACCCGTCATCATATCTTCATTGTAAATCCCTTCAGATGGTAGGCAAATCTGCTATCACCTTGAATGATAGGAGATTTACATTTTCCACTCATATACACTTTACTCTTATGTCAAATTTAGATCGTTAATGCTGCACAATTTGACTCTATATTGCTAGATGTGCATTAAAATATCCATCCGTTTCAAAAAGCCTGATTTCTGAATGCCTAGCAGCAATTGCTGTCCTTTTGGTGGCACCTCATTCAGGCGTAATGTTTCACGAAGACGATCCATTTCAACTTTTCCGAGTCTGATATGATCCGAAGTATAGTCTTTTCGATTATAAGTTACCCCTAACCAGTGACGTGGCTGCCACATATTGAATTATGAAGGATAAAAATAGTAGCTGATACATAATGGACACGAGTTGGTGTTATAGTTGTAGGTTGCATAGCAGCAAGGGCGTACTCTGTCAAGTTCTTGGTCATTGGTAAGTTAGAGTTTGGGGATGAGAGTCAGATATAAACAACTTTAGATATCAAAGAAAAAACAAGTATAATATTTTGGAGTGCCAATGTCTGGAGGAATGTTTGTGTGATGGTGAACTATCATTTCATTAGAAATATGTGTGTGCGTGTACGCTTAAGTCATACAAAACTATAACCTGTACATGAATTAAGAGCACTATAACTTGTAGTGAGTAAGAGGGATGGTTATTAATGCGTAAAGGAGTGCAGATGAAATAAGGTCAAATAATCCTTGAATTATGTAATAAGGCTTCATTCAAAATTTGAAAATTATCGTTGAAAGTTTTAAATTAATCCCAATATTATATTTTGAATAATGTGTGAGTGAAGGTTTTCGTGTGCTACTCTTGTACTTTCATTATTAATTGTTTATTTTAATTTGATTATCAATTATCAATTGTTCATTATCAAAATAAAGTAGAACACCTTGAAATTACAAAGAGTATGATTAGAAGAGAAATAAAAATACTTAACTATTTTCAAGAGAAAATATAATTAGAAGAGAAAGTAGAAAACTTTAAAAAGTTAATTAACAATAGTAATTGTCATTTGGGTGTAATATTTAAAGGCATTTTAAATATATTTTCATGGCCTCGATAAAGATAAAATATGCAGGAAATCCCTTGTGAAGGATTGGATGCTTATAATATCCAACTACCACCTATACTACTTGATTATGGAATGCTTGGCATCTTTACCATTTCTTTATGAAATTTTTTGCAATATGTAACTATTTCTTTTACATTTGAGTACTTTAAAAGTGTAACTGAAGTTGAATTTAACATATTAAAGAAGGTTTTGTTCGTTGGACAAATGATAATATTTAAGACCAGCATGTTAGTATAATTGGTTGGTAAATTTCATATTTGTCAATGATTGGTGAGCTTTGAATTTGAGAATACGTTTTTTTGTTTATAATTTGGATTTATAAATAATTTATTGATTAATCATTAATATAAATAATTAAATTGCTTGTTTTCTTATTGTAGTTAGTTATCATGACTCAAGAGCTCAAAAATACCAACATTTCAATGACTTTTAATTTCAGAGAGGATGAAGATTGCCTGCCCAACACAAATATTCATCGCAATGGAAACCATCATCCCAATTTGTGGAGTGATGATTTTATACAATCTCTTAAGTCTCCATATGGGATATGAAATATTAGTAAATATAAAAGTATATAAATCATAAAAAAGATAGTATTATATTTTGTATTCTTAAAGCTAATATAAAATTTTTTATTGTTATTTGTAAGGAGGCACCCTTGTACTCTTAATGTAGGGAAATCATGATTAAAGAGATTGACGATATATTTTTAAGAGTTGGAGATGAAGCAGGAAAATTTAATCTACTTGATAGGATTTGGTTGGTTGATGTTACACAATGCTTGGGAATAGATCGATACTTCTGTGAGAGAATCAAAGTAACACTTGATTATGCTTACGGGTATGTTTATCTCCTCAAGCTAGAGTGTTACAATTACATTTAGGCATGTGATTTAAACATTAAATACCTTGGTGCAAATAATAACATTTTTTAGCATGTTCCATTGTCAAATAATTTTATCATTATTAGGTATTGGAATCAAAATGTTTTTGGTCATCTCAACACAACAGCTTTGGGATTTCAGACACTTCAGATGAATAAATATGATGTCTCGATAGGTGTTGATTTTTTTTTCTGAAAAGATCTTTTTAGGAATGATTTTTTTTTTAAATGAATTTTTTAGCAATTTTTTTGTAAATTAACCAAATCTTCCATATGTGAGCAGATGTATTTCAAAACTTCAAAGATGAAGATGGAAATTTATTTTGCTTTGGATTTGGTAAAGAAGATGTAGAGATATCAAGTATGTTGAATTTATACAGAGCTTCCCAAATTAATTTTCTTGGATAAAATATCTTGGAAGACGTTGAAGTTTTTATGTCTACATACCTTCAAAATGTTGTGAAGGAACCTAAGGAGAGAAAAGGAGATGAAACCCCACTCTTAATGGAGGAAAGTATTTTCTCATGCCTTAGCTTCTTGATTTTTGAATATTATTAGGTGTTATTAATTTCTATATTCATGTGCTACTAATAATAACATCATACCATCTACAGGGTAAGTATGATTTGAAATATCCATGGAGATGTAGTGTTCTTAGATGGGAGGCTAGGAACTATATTGAAATATTCAAATGACACAATCAAAATGATTTCCTTTTCAATGGAATTTTAAAGTAAGCTTAAAGTTTGTATCATTATTGGTATTTGAGTTTTCCCTTATAAACAAATATTTAATACAAATTTTGTTTTAAAAAAAACTACTATAATATATAAATTTTTTATGAGAATTAACATAAAACCAAAATTTAGTGTTGATAATCCGCTAAAAAATTTCATATTAATAATTTATTTCAGGATGCCCCATGTTTATTGCCAAAAGTTGTTGGAGGTAGCAATATTGGATTTCAATATTTTACAATCTCAACACCAGATCAAATTGAAACTAGTATCCACGTGAGTATTAACCATAGTAAACATGTATCTATGTTGAATTAAAATTTAGATGATAATTAAATGAAAATTTGCTATGATAGATGGTGGAAAAATTTGAGCATAATTCAATTGGATTTCTTCTGTCATCGCCACATGGAATTTTATTTTTGGTGGGTTTGTGCATTGTAGGAACCCGAGTTCGCAGTAAGTAGACATGGTTTTACTAAATTGGTTACCTGTCTGTGTCTTCTTGATGACATTTATGATACCTATGGAACCCTTGATGAGCTGGCAATGTTTACCACAACATTGATCAGGTAATCAATTATAGATGGTATTCTTTATTTATATTGATTCTCTGATTGATTTTCTAACTAATTATTTGTTCTGATTCTAGATGGGACATGTCTGTCATGGAAAACCTTCCAGATTATATGAAAACTAGTTTCAAATTTGTATACCAGATACATAAGAAAATTTCTATTGAAGCTGAGAAGAAACATGGTCCCTTTGTTCATAAATACATTCAATATTGTGTAAACACTCTTATTTTTACTATGCATTATAATTTTATTCAAACCTACTAGTATATAATATTAATAATGTATATTTAATAAATTATTCATGTTTTATTAAAGATAATTTAAATATTTTTTTTTCATGAGATATTATTAAATTATGTTAATTTAACATGTATTAGACCAAATTAGTATGCATGATAAGAAATGTCAATATATACTTTTATATGTATAAAAATAGTTTAAAATTATAAGTTATTGCATTTAATCATATTTTATCTTTACATAAAGACTTCATATTTACTACATTTTATTTCATAGGAAATTTTTATTTATTATCAATTTAGTTATATCAAAATATTTATAGTTAACTTTTAATATTATTATTTATCATAGTGTGTAAAACACTTGAGACAAGTGTAAGATTATAATCTTACATAGATTGCATTCTTATGGGTACCTACGAGTTCGATATGTTAGTATTTGCATTGATTTTTTAGTATTACTATTAACTTTAACCTATAAGCATTATTTTTATTTTTCATTATTTTAAAAAAAAATTCATATGTTTTTTTTGTAGTGAGAGAGGTACATTCTATCTTACTTTCAAGAAGCTAAATGGATAGCTTTCTATTGTATGCCAACACTTGATCAATATTTAGATAATGGAATAACAAGTTTAGGGATTCGGGTGTTAATGATCCATTCATTGATATTAATGGACACTCTTTTATCTAAAAATATTTTGGAGAAAATTGATTTTCCATCATCAAAGTTTCAAACTCTTGTAGCATTGGTTACTCGACTAGTCGATGACATGACAGACTTCGAGGTACTTAAGATTTAGATTATGTTTTATTTGCATTAAAAATATTATTTATGTAATATATTATTATAGTGAAGGAAATTATGAACTAATATATCTTCAAAAATTTTGAAGGATGAGAGAGCCCATGGAGAGCTAGCTTCAAGCATACAATGTTATATGAAAGATAACCCCAATTCTACACAGAAAATGCTTTAAAGTATATCACATCTCATGTTGATAATTGTCTACAAGAGTTGAATAGGGAGTTTCTTAAATCCTCTGATATGCCAACTTGTTGCAAGAACTTATATTTCATTGCTAGCATGAGGGATATATTTTTGTTTTTCAAGGATACTGATGGTATAAGTGTTTCTCATCATGAAGGGGTAAAGGATGCCATAATGAAAGTTCTAATGGAACCAATAATACCATAGCTTCATAATATAGATTAGGAGATTAATTTAGAATTAACATGCTAAATATTATACTTGAGTGGCATAATAGCTTCAAACTATTGATTAGGTAATTAGTTTATGAAGTGATATATTGATCTCATATTTGAGATCTAATTGTTGGTGTACATTTTCCTATATAAGCTTAATATTTGTTATTATGAACTTAATGGATTTGGTTTAGGTTATTAAAATATACTATTTGTCCTAAACAATATTTTTTTATATAAGTTATAATTGTAAATTATAATGAGTATTTGAGTCATCTCAAAATATATTAGAATTCTCAATACTTAATGTATTAAATTCACAAGATTTTTATTATTTATATTTATATTTTAATTTTTTTCTGCTGTAAATTTTTGGTACCATGCATTTTATATAAAAAATTCAATTATTTATTTTAATCTTGTATAATATCTATTTATTTTAAAATGGAGCCATATTTTAATAAGGTTAATGTAGTGGCATTTCCCTATCAATAAGTTGGAAACATATTGGAATTGTAGAAGACGTATTGAAATATACATAATGATTGTTTTGATAAAATGTCTTGAAGAAATATAATATGAATTTAAACAATTATAGTTTTTTGGTGTAGATCCAAACTACATAAATTTTGGTATAATGTGGAAGCATAACGTAAGCACACAAACTATTTCAAAAAATATATAAATAAACCCAAATTATCATTTTTTGGAGTTTAAGTAAGTTATAATGGTAAACTCATGGATTTTTAATTTGATTTTATTTCATATTTATACAAAAATAATGAAAATATCCATAAAAGGCCTCACATGATTATGTTATACAAAGATAGTCATTATGATATAAGCATGCATAGTCAAAAATGTACTAAAATATAACTCAACAAGTAACAAGCAATATACTGAAATATCAAATTTAGGTGAATCAAAAATAAAAACTTTCTTTGTCTCTCTAAACATATGGAAATGTTTGATACATACAAAAATACTCTAAAATATAAATAAGCTAAAAATATCTTCCATAGAACTCCTTCATATATAAATATGCAACTAGTACATGAGATTAACTAAAGGAATGAACCAAATATAGACAAAATAGATGGGACTTATGAATAAATTCTCATTGAGATTGATTAAGAGAGAAGAGTTGATCCTTTCCACGTAAAACTTCTATGTATTAAAGCTTTCGAGTCCATGAGGCTCCTCCTCTAATCTTTCTCTTATTGATCTTCCTAAAAATTGATCTTTGAGATTGATATGGATCTCCTCTCAAACAATCTCGCTGATCTTCTCAAGAAAATCCACTCTAATAACATATTATAAATGACAACAGGGCCCATGGATCTTCATCCTAGACACCATCAATATAAAGTATTTAGAGAAGAGAGAGACTCACCAATAAAGACATTGTATAAATACATATAATATACAATGTATATGTGAAACCAATAAATGTTGAATTAGAATATGACTCTCTAAAAGACTACATCTGATCTAGTTCAAGAGATGGATCTAGGCTCCATTACTTTCCAGATGAACACAAATAGTTCTTATATAGGAAAATTAAGATGTGAGTGAGAGATTATTATTAGTGGAGTGCAATGTGAGATTATTTTCCAAGTTTAACCTAACCCTTATAAAAAATGTGAGGATAAATCCCACATTAAATGTGCATTTAATAATTATATGGACATAATAATTCACATCTTGGTAAGACATTACCTAAGGTGGACTTACATCAAGTGTAAATATGACACACTCTAACACCTAATTTGCTAAAGAAAAATCAACATTTTAGGTAGATTGTGTCACCATATTTCAAATAATTCATTATTAATCCCATAATAATACATACAACAATCAGATAAGCAAGGTTTATTATAGGTGCTTGATTATACCAATATTGTGTAGGAACACTCAAAAACTACTTTTCAATTTAATATATATACATTAGGTGAGCATACATATGTTTCATGGGCCAGTCAATATGGTAAATATAAAAGAACCATCTATAAACACAAATAAATCATAAGGTTATACCTAGAAACACATTGGCAAGTCCCTACAAACTAAAGAAATCCTTTAACACTCTTTTGAGGCCTTATGACAAAGGATATCAAAAAAGTTAAGGTCATGTACACCAATTTTTTGAATGATGCTCAACAATGGTGGCCAATTTTGGTTAACATGCACCTTAAACCCTAAATCATAAGCCTTAAACCCTAAATCAAATATTAACATTCTTTAGAGTCAAAATTAGGATAACAAGGCTTGATTTAGCCCATATCACATCACTAATTGCCCAAATTGGCTAATTACCTTAATATGTGATGACATTGGGGCTAATTGAGCCCAAAATCACATTATATAGTCACAAATATGTTCAACAAGCTCAAATTATCCCTAATTACCTTTATGGTTAAACCATATACCCCAAAACATAAATATAATACCCTATACCCTAAGCACTAAACCCTAAACCCTAAATGGTAAACCTTATCACATCATCCATCCTTATCCCACAACCCAGGGAAATTCTAATCTAAATCCTTATCCAAGTCCTAAACCTAATCATCATCGTTAGTCTATCTAAGTCTATCCTAAGTCCACAATCATATCCTGATCATCCTAGTCCAACCCATCCCCCAATCACTCATCCCATCATTAGATATCACATTGTGACATTGCATGTAGATACTTGTGTGTGTGTTACTTGTTTATTTTATTTGTTTTGTTTTCATTTATATATCTTGTTTTTCTTATGCTTTATGCTTTGTGAACAAGGATGTCATGAGCTCATGTAAGGGTAGAATAATGCTTATAATTTCCCTCGATGATCTAAAGTTTGCCATTTGCCCATGCACTTTGGTATAATGTCCTCTTGGTCATAGTTATATCATAGGGCATACTTCCAAGTGTTAGATTTATCATATTTCTTATAATATAATGATCCTTATGAAATTTATGATGGCTTGATCATCCACACCCTCATCATTCATCTAATCATCTCATCATCCCTTTTCCTCGTCACTAATATACTCCTCTTGACCCATCTGATTAACATACAATATTCTAATCTTCATCTCATAATCTACATCATTATCCTATAATCACTAAAATCACCCTTTAATCACTAATCCTCATCATCATCATCATCATCATCATCTTTTATTCAGAACTACATTGGCCTGAGGTCTTTTCAGACTATGTAGATAACACTTGGCAATGTTTTAATAGCTCAACCACTATCTCTATAGTCCATACTCATCTCCTAGTCTTTTGTTTTATATATCACATCCATTATTTTCTCTTATCCTCTTCATTATATTGATCTATTTGCTTTTGAGATACACCCATCATCAATATTATCAAATCATCATCTTAACTTATCCTATAACTCTCCCTTACATGCATCATTGTTTGGGATACATCTAAAGCTTGAGGCCTTTTAATCCTATAATTATCATGTTATTATTTATTCCCCTTGAGGATGTGTTGACAAATTTGAAACCCATCATCATAAATCCTTATGCATGTGTCTTTACTAGAGGCATCATCAATTTATAGCTCACTGCTAAGGTTGATCATCTTCTTCATCTTCTATCTCACACTTGGCATCCCATCCCCTCATCTATCTGTTGGGGGATCAAACCAACAATAGATTACAATTGTGACAGCAATAAACACGGAATTAAACCAGATAGACAAGTAGTTAGAATGATAATAGCAAGAACAAGAGATACAAGAAAACACCCTGAAAACTTGTATTAACAAACTCTTTACAAAAGGAATACAATTGAAGAAAGCTTCTTTCTTCCACACCTCTCCTAGATGTATAGATCTCTATTCCTCAAGAGCTCTCTCTCTCAAGAACAATCAACTCCAACAAACCTGGATTGATTCAATTTTATACTGTTCTTCTCACACAATGAATTTCAATAATTCAATCTTTACAACAATAACTACTGCAAAGCTAGGAAGATCTAATTCTACATATAGAATTAGGAGACATGAGCATGTACACCCAACAAGCAGTTAAGTCACTTGAACAAGGGCTCTAAAAATAGTAATGCCAATAATAGAGATGCGAGCTTGAGTCTACAACTCAAACTTATCATGCAAACACTCGCTTCTGTCCACGAAAATAGCTTTCTCGACACGCAGGTAACCAACGTCGGTTCCTGCTGCTTGTCTGTGACCGCCGTCAGCCGACCTTCTACCGACGTCGACGTCTCTGCAACTTCTTGTGACCGATGTTGGTCACTCCTGACCAATGCCGGTGTCTGTGTAGACCCGAACCTGATGATGAATGCTCCTTGGTGAAGTTTTTAGCTCCACACCCTAACAATCTCCCACTTGGAGATAAACAGCCACACCAGTACCTATACAACAACATCTTCTAGCTCCTCCATCTTCAACTCAATCATGAAGACCAACAGAAGTTGAATGAAGATTCAGCTTCTCCTTTGTAACTGGCTTGGTTAACATATCAGCTGGATTCCTATCTGTATGGATCTTCTCCAGCTTCAACTCACCATCTTCCAATACCTGTCGTATGAAGTGATACCTTAGCTGTATGTGCTTTGTTCTTGAATGAAAGGCTGAATTCTTAGCCAAATGGATTGCACTCTGACTGTCACTATACAATCTGCAACTCTCATGTTCCCTACCAAGCTCATCCATGAACTGTGTCATCCATATCATCTCCTTGCTAGCTTCTGTGGCTGCAATATACTCTGCTTCTGTAGTTGACAAGGCAACAACCTTCTGCAACTTAGATATCCAGCTAACCGCCATTCCACCTACAGTAAAAACATAACCTATAGTGCTCCTCCTGCCATCCAAATCACCTACCATATCTAGATCTACATAGCCATGTAGAGAAGTATCTGAACCTTCATAGCACAAGTACCTACTGCTGGTTCCTCTCAGATATCTAAGGATCCACTGAACTGCTTTCCAATGTTCCTTACCTGGATTAGCCATATACTTACTTACAACTCCCACTGCTTGGGCAATATCTGGTCTAGTACACACCATTGCATATATCAAACTCCCTACTTCAGAAGAATATGGAACCTTACTCATGTACTCTACCTCATCATATGAATTAGGACATTGTTCTTTACTCAACTTAAAATGTTTAGACAAAGGTGTGCTTACCGGTTTAACATCCTGCATATTGAACCGTTTCAACACCTTGTCCACATAATCTTCTTGAGACAATATCAACTTGTGATTTTTCCTGTCTCTCTTAATGCTCATGCCAAGGATTTTCTTTGCTGCTCCCAAATCCTTCATAGCAAACGTTTGAGCTAATTTTACATTAAGCTCTGAGATATCCTGCATGTGAGACACTGCAACCAGCTGTCATCTACATACAACAATAGAATAATATATCTACCGTTATCAAATCTCTTGAAGTACACACAATGGTCTAATTGACACCTACTGTAGCCATGCTCAGTCATAAACCTATCAAATTTTAAGTACCATTGCCTAGGAGCTTGCTTGAGGCCATACAAGCTTTTCTTCAACTTGCACACAAACTTCTCCTTACCCTTGACCTCGAATCCTTCTGGCTATTCCATATAAATTTCCTCATCCAAATCTCCATGAAGAAACGCTGTCTTAACATCTAGTTGCTCAAGATGCAAATCCTCAAAAGCAACCAAAGACAATACAACCCTTATTGAAATCATTTTAACAACAGGAGAAAAAATCTCACCAAAGTCAATACCTGGCTTTTGTGCAAATCCTTTTACCACTAATCTGGCCTTGTATCTCATCTGTCCATTCTCACCTTCCTTCAACCTGTAGGTCCATCTGTTCTTCAGTGTTCTCTTACCAGCTGGAAATTCAACCAAATCCCATGTTTGGTTTTCTCTTAAGGACTCCAACTCCTCAACCATGCCACGCTCCCACTCACTCTTGGACTCCACCTGTATTGCTTCTTCAAAACTCTCTGGTTCTCCACCATCAGTTAGCAATAGATAAAATAAAGGAGAATATCTAATTGGAGGCTTACTCACCCTTTCTGACCTCCTGATGGGTGTTTGAGACTCGTCCACAACACGCTGTCCACCCAAATTCTCTGACAGTGACCGACCTCGATCACCTCCAGACCTGTTATTGGCCGACATCAGTTCTGCCTGACTGACCTCGGTACCTGTACGGCCGACGTTGGTCTCTGTATGGCCGACGCCGATTTCTATCCTGCCGACGCCGGTTCCTAACCTGCCGACGTCGGTCTCTGTGTTTTCCTGTAAGTGATTATTTCTTTTTCTCGCGAGCTCATCTTGGACTTTTACCTCATCCAATTCACCATTGCTCTGCTCAGATTGATTCAACTTCTTTAGCTGATCACAATACATCACTCTTTCATTGAAAACAACATCACGGCTCCTGATTACCTTGTTAGTTTTTAGATTCCACAATCTGTAACTAAAATCATCTGAGTCATAGCCAATAAACATGCATCTCATAGACTTAGCATCAAGCTTCTTTCTATTTTCCTTGTCTATATGCACAAAGGCTTCACAACCAAAAACTTTGAGATATGAGAGATCAACCTTTTTACCTATCCATGCCTCTTCTGGAATACCACCATCCAGAGCTGTAGAGGGTCCTCTGTTAATCAGGTACACTGTAGTGTCAACAGCTTGTGCCCAAAACTATAATGGCAAACTGGCATGCAATCTCATACATCTTGCACGCTCCATTATTGTCCTGCTCATCCTTTCAGCAATTCCATTCTGCTGAGGTGTCCTTGGAATCGTCCTTTGCCTACGGATTCTATGCATGTAACAATAATCTTTGAACTTATGATTGCAAAACTCACCGCCATTGTCTGATCTCAAGCACTTTAATCTTTTACCTATTTCATTCTCAACCATAGCTTTCCAAACTTTAAAAGTATCAAATACATCAAATTTTACAATAGATCCATACCTTCCTTGTGGCATCATCTATGAAAGATACATAGTACTGTGATCCTCCAATGGAAGCAACCTGAGCTGGTCCCCACACATCTATGTGAACAAGCTCCAACTTGTGCCTCTTCTTAGTAGACCCAGTTTTGAGAAAACTAACCCTTTTCTGTTTTCCAAATACACAGTGCTCACAAAACTCTAGATCTATGCCTTTTAAATCTGAAAGCATACCTTTAGACTTAAGAATTGACATTCCCTTCTCACTCATGTGGCCAAGCCTTGAGTGCCACAATTTAGCATCCACATCTGAGGTAGATAATACAGAAGGAGATTTGTTAGTAACACAATTACACAAATAGAGAGTACCTTCTCTCTTACCTCTGGCCATAACAAGTGCACCCTTGGTCACCTTCCAAGATTCTGCTGTGAGAGTTACTGTACAACCCTCATCCCCTAACTTTCTTGCAGAGATCAAATTTCTCTTCAAGCTAGGTACATGCATCACATCTCTCAATACCCATGTGTTGCTATTCTGCATCTTCAGCTGCACTTTACCTTTGCCAATTATTTTACAGGGCTCATCATCCCCTAGATACACTATCCCAAAATCTCCATGGATATAGTCACTGAAATATTCCCTGTTAGGAGTAGCATGAAAAGATGCACCAGAATCTAATACCCAAGATTCAATATTATTATGCAAAGAGAAAATTAAAGCATCTTGTGCAATACCTACAATCTTGGCTTCTTCCTTTCCTTCGTGCTGGTTGTCCTCCTTAGGCTTTGACCAACAATATCTACTTATGTGCCCCATCTTTCCATAATTCCAGCATTGTGGCCTTCTGCCGTTTCTGAATTTAGATCTGCCTTTCCCCTTTGATTTGGATCTTGATCTGCCTTTCTTGCTCTTCTCTTTCTGCCTTCCCTTGCTCTCAAAACTTAAAGCATTCCTGGATGCCTCTTCTGTGCTTTTCCTGTGTATTTTCTCATTCAAGATAACACTAACAACATCCTCTACTTTCAAAATATTTGATGCAGATGCAGTATTACTTACTGCCATTACTAAGCCATGCCAGCTTTCAGGCAAAGAGCATAATATCAAAAGAGCTTTTATCTCATCATCAAACACTATATCAATGAACTTAATTGATTCACAATACCATTGAAATCATTCAGATGAGTAGAAACAGATCCACCTTCATTCATATGCAAATTAAATAACTGCTTCATAAGATATACCTTATTGGAAGTTGAGGGTTTTTCATACAAATTTGCTAACGTAGTCATCAACTCTACCGTAGACTTTGCCTGTGATAAATTGGATATCACAGTGGATGCTAGACTCAGTCTTATAGAACCCAGAGCCTTTCTTTCAAGAACTTCCCATTCTTCATCCTCCATGTCTTTGGGCTTCTTTGCAATACCTCCTAATGGTAAGTAGAGATCTTTCTGATATAGATAGTCCTCTATCTGCATTCTCCAGTGTTGGTAATTTTTGCCATTAAACTTTTCCATTCTCAATTTACTTTCATCTGCCATTGCTTCTCCCACTCAAATAGAAATCCCTACAGAAACTCCTGTGAGAACCTGTAATCAATACACACTACACAGATCTGAACCACCTGTTAGTGAACCTGAACTTTGATACCATTTATCAAGCTCTGAACCTGTAACCAAGGCTCTGATACCACTTGTTGGGGGATCAAACCAACAATAGATTACAATTGTGACAGCAATAAATGCGGAATTAAACCAGATAGACAAGTAATTAGAATGATAATAACAAGGACAAGAGATACAAGAAAACACCCTGAAAACTTGTATTAACAAACTCTTTACAAAAGGAATACAATTGAAGAAAGCTTCTTTCTTCCACACCTCTCCTAGATGTATAGATCTCTCAATAGATCTCTATTCCTCAAGAGCTCTCTCTCTCAAGAACAATCAACTCCAACAAACCTGAATTGATTCAATTCTGTACTGTTCTTCTCACACAATGAATTACAATAATTCAATCTTTACAACAATAACTATTGCAAAGCTAGGAAGATCTAATTCTACATATAGAATTAGGAGACATGAGCATGTACACCCAACAAGCAGTTAAGTCACTTGAACAAGGGCTCTAAAAATAGTAATGCCAATAATAGAGACGTGAGCTTGAGTCTACAACTCAAACTTATCATGCAAACACTCGCTTCTGTCCACAGAAATAGCTTTCTGGACACGCAGGTAACCGACGTCAGTTCCTGCTGCTTGTTTGTGACCGTCGTCGGCCGACCTTCTGCCGACGTCGGCATCTCTACAACTTCCTGTGACCGACGTCGGTCGCTCCTGACCGACACTGGTGTCTGTGTAGACCCAAACCTGATGATGAATGCTCCTTAGTGAAGTTTTTAGCTCCACACCCTAACACTATCCATTTAATCCCACCCCTCATTTCTTATTTTTTGTGGCCATCCATCTTATTCTTACCTGTATGTCCCCTTGAGGGAGCATCATATCCCCTAACATCACATCTACTAACATTCATCCATGACATGGTTTTTCTTTGAATAACCATTACTCCCTCCACTTCAATCACTCGCAATGCCCTTTAAAAGAGGTTCAAAATGTATGCTTATAAATTTTCTCACTTATATTATAGTCACTAATATTCTTATTAGTTGACACTAATTCCACTTAATCTAATCTATCCTACTAATTTATTTACTTTTTAGTCATTTGTCTAATGTCCCCTTATTCATATTTTATCATTATATTAAAGTTATTTATCCCCACCAAATAATTAATTTATCCTAAATCCTCATTATCCTAATCTAACCCCACTTACCTATTATTTGGGAATTTTAAATTCCTAATGTCCTACCTACTAGCCTATGCCTAGGCTCTTCTACACCCCTAGTCCCTAATCACCCACCTAATCCCTATCTAATCCCCTGTTTAAGCCTAATTAATCCATAATAAGCTTATATAATTTGACACATTTTACGTTTGTGAAGATTGTGCTACATTAAATTTTTTACATTGTGTTTCTTAACATAATATATGTTTTTAAAGTTTGTAAAGCTCGTACAATTATTATTTTTCAAATTTTGTGAAGTTTGTAAAGCTCAATTTTTATTTCTTCTATTGTTTTCATGTGTTGTTCATGTTTATTATCTATGGGTGATGATGATAAAATTATGTTTCATAGTTGACTATGGATAACAACAATGGATAACTCACTTTTAGGTGAAATTATTTAAAATTTCATTAAGCTTATGTTAATAGAATAATGAAAAATTATAGAGAAGTGTGTTGCCTATTAATAAATGTACAACCACATTACTTTTATTTGTGTGTCTGTTATTTTTATTATGCCTTCAATACCTTTGTTGAAATAAGTTTGTTGGAGGGATGAAATCTTACCCAATTATGAACCCACATCATACGCATGTTTTCATTCACATCTTTCTCCAACTTTGATTGTCTTTTAATAGAATCCCTATATGTTTTCTAAATCCATGTCACTATGTGATTCATTTCTATATTGCATTCTATTTCCCTGAATGACATGGGTTGGAAAACACAACATTCACTGCTATATGGATGTAATCCCTAAAGTTATCTATGCACATACCATAAACACTTATTCTCACATGTACCTTTTAATTAATATTGCTATGTTTTCATGCCCAATTCTAAACCCAAATAATTTGCATGTTTTCATTCACATCTTGCTCCAAATTTGTTGGTTTTCATTCATATGTTCCTATCAATTAATATTGTTGTGGTTATTCATTCACATTTTATAAGCTATTGTTAATAAAATCACTCAACATTTTATGTTGTGAAGATGGAGGCCCTAGAATTTGTTGATATGTTATTCTGAATCAATATGGATAATTTATATAAAATGATGTGCCATGTTGAAATATGAGTGTGTATACAATATGTAACGCTTACTGGTATGTAGATGGAAGCCATTAGGGTTTTCATTCACATACAAGTAAATGTTTATGTGGTTTCATCTAAAATAATAATTTGATTAACATACTAATAAATGTTTTTGTCTATTTGTAGCGAATACAAATTTCATTAACATACCAATAAATGTTTGTGTGATTTAGTCTTAAATAAGAAGTTCATTAACATACCAATAAATGTTTCTATGTTATTAATATGTTTCTATTACATGTTGTTCATATATTTTCCATTATATTAATAATGTTGTTGAATAAGCTTTTCATTAAATTATCACAAATAATATCCATGTATTTTGTTTTGGATAGAAGTTGAAATGTTGTGAAGGGTGAATGTTTGCTGGGCTACTCAATTTGTAAAAAAATTATGAACATTGTGTTTCTTGACACTTGTTATGTTTTTAAAGATTGTGCTACATTTATTTTTTTTACATTGTGTTTTTTTACAAAATATATGTTTTTGAAGTTTGGAAAGATCTTACAGTTATTATTTTTCAAAGTTTACAAAGCTTTTTTTTTTTAATTACTATTATTGTTTACATGTGTTGTTCATGTTTATTATATATGGGTGATTATGACAAATTTATGTTTTGTAATTGATAATGGAGAAGAAAAATGGATAACTTGCTTTTAGGTGAAATTATTTAAAATTTAATTAAGCTTAAGATCCATTTATAGACTTAATGGTAGATAATAAGTAAAATTAATTACAATAATTATCTAAGTAAACATCTCTAATTTGACTACATTTATTAATAACATTCTTTACTTATATAATAGGTTAAATACATTTAATTTAATTATTTTATGGTAAAACAAAACATAAACCATCCAAGGTGGGACAATTGAGTTGTGCCCTTCATTCCTTGTATTTAAAGATAGGGGATTTGTTGTTAGTCATTCAATAGCTATGTCCTTAGTGGGATTTTATATGATGTTAACAGAAAGAGGAGTTCTACCACCTGAACTAATTGGTGATAAAATGTTTATCATATCATTTAATAGCTGATGTTATTCAGGTAGAGGGTTAAATTCCATGTAATAACTCCTTCACCTCTACAAATCTCTTCTGGCCTTCTTTAATACATTTTATCTTGCTCTCTCTTTTTCTCCTTTTCTTGCCTTTCTTTTATCTTCTCTTACTCCTTCATATGTCTATTTCTTGCATTTTCAAGTTTTTGATTTTCCCTTATTTCCCTCTCGACTTGCCTTAAGGTTTTCTTGTCATCAGCTTCTTGTTTATTCCTTGTCTTTAATTCTTCATTTTATTTCTTGGGTCTCATGTTCTATAAAAATTTGGTGATACTCATCTAATATGAGAAGTTATGATTATCATCTCACATTGAGTGCGATTTTCCTGATTTATTTACAATCCAAGTTCCAATAGAAATTTTAGAAATGCCAATATTGGAGTTAGATGCTCATTACCATCTATTTGCTTGTATTTATTGATTTTTATAATTTTCTTGTTGGTATCTAGTTCAACGATTTCATCATCTACATGTTATTATCCATTTAGTGTACAATAATGAACTATTTTTGGTGGAATTAAAGGAAATGGTGATGACATTGACATAGTGACATCATCTTTAATAATTTCATAATTCAGGGCTAGATTTGCTATTCCCTCCCTTTGTCAATCCAGTGGGATTACTTGCATAGTCAAACTTAAACCATCTTGGTTGAAACTAAAGGATACATCTATTTCATTACAATGGACATTCAAAGCCTCTTCACTATCAAAATCTATAACATTTGGATGAGAATTTTCATGTTCAACACTTTTTGCATTGGCACCATATTCTGCATTTACTGTTTCACCTTCTTCACCTCAAAAGATATTACCTTCCTTCATTTTATCCATCTTATCCATTGCAACTTCAATGTCTTCCTTATTCAAGCCTATGAACCTAATAATATTTTATGCAACACTTAACTCATCCTCATCGACATTGAATGCTATACTCAGATTCATATCATTAGCTAGTGCCTCTAGGATAAGGGGCCATATACCTATCTGTTAAAATCTAGATTTGATATTCTTTAGAGTTAGTTCCATTCTCATAATTATGCTACCCAAAGTGGCCAATTATTATCTCTTTATATTTCAACCACAGACTGTATTCATCCATGTCATTTTATCATTATTGAAGTAGGATTTGAATGGACCAAAGACACTTACATACAGTGGCTATAATTTATGGCTAGTATGTGTAGGTAATGTAAGGAGATCTATCCCAAAAGCTCTAGCCTCTTCAATCATTGAAAGTGTGAAATGGCTATTGTGATCATAAAAAATGATAATATGTCTATTACTAGGAAAAAATCTTCTAGGTACAGATCTAAAAAAATAATGTATCTAATTCATGAGTAGTTATTTCATCATCCAAACATGGGCTTTGGTGGCCATGCATGCACCTAGTTCACATATATCAATGAAATTCTGAAATTACCTCTTTGATTTGAAGATATGGACCCTTTTGATGCTTTACCCAGCTACATTCAAACATTTAAACATGATAAAATATTTATCCATTCTCTGTTCTTTGATACTATCTATGGCACACTCCTTGCCCCTTTCTTAACGATGACTCACATGCCACAATTACTTCTATCTTGCACCCTTGTCTCATCATAATTTCAGATTTTGTATGTCCCATAATTTAATTCAGCATATAATGTTTTCAAGTTCTCATAGAAATTTCACACCATGGAAGGCCTTGGCATGACAACCTTATCTATATCTAGTTCTTCTGCTATTCTCATAGACAAATTAGGGTGCCTATTTTTGAATTATTTCCACCATGACTTAACATGAACACCATCACTGAAAGTGTTGGGCCTAATTTCACATGTGTGGGTAATTTGTGACTACAAATGTGATATGTTCAAATTATTCCCCATGTCGGTTAAGTCCTTTCACCATTTCCCTATATCACTTGCTTCTACTATATATAAAATAGTAGGTGTGCCCTTCTTGTTAATATATGTGATTCCTTTCAACCAATTTAATAAGGTACTTATTTTCATGCCCCACTTACCCACTGCTACATTTATGGAGTAACTATTATGGTCCACATCTCTCATTACACTTTCCATATCTTCCATTGTCCACTCCAACTATAATTACACATGAGCATTGGTAGTAACATCTATGTTATCTTCCTTCTCTACATGGTTGGTTGGGGTTATATGGTCTATTTTAAAGTGGGTTCAAAAATTTTTTTAACATATTTATAAACATATTTAATAATTCTAAATCTCTATTACTCATAGTTGCACGTGGTCATTTTTAGATAAAATGCATCCTCTTCTTCACATTCCTCAAGCTAAAAAACAATCAATAAATTATATAAGTTATTGACAATATAGTGAAAAACATAAGAACAAAAACTATGGTAAACAATGTTTGCATATTTGAAAGTGTAAATGAATAACACAACTAGAAGAAATCATAGAAACATATGACAAGCATAACAATATGAGTTAAGACAAGGATTTTGTTTGATACATCTGACTAGACATTTACTAGTATGTTAATGGCATTCTTAATTTTGATAGAAAGATAAACATTTAATAGTATGTGAATGGAAACCTATGTGGCTTATATGGACATACCAATAATGTTAATTGTTATGAACATTTTCAATTTTGATATAAAGACAACCATTTACTGATATGCGAATGGAAACCTACATGGCTTCCATGCACATACAAGTAAATGTTAATTATTATGGACACACTCATCCTCAAACATGGCACATCATTTCACATTAATGACCCATAGTAATTTAATCCACAACTAGAATAATGTGTTCATTTCAAAATTATTAGTGGTCATAATTTTAAACCTAGTGGTTTATGTTTGCCTCCTCAGGTGAGCCCACCAGATATGCTAAGAGAGGGAGCACCAAATAATAAATTTAATTGACATGAAAATATGAAAAACATAGCAACATATTGTTGTTCAATAGTAGGAGAATTGAAATGCACCCCATAAATTAGATGTCTTTACTGATATCTACAATTATGGGGTGACATTCAATGCTTCATGTAGTGAAGCATCTTCAGGGCTTCCATAAACATTAGAATAATTATAACTTATAAAATTTGAATGAATTACACAAAAAAATTAATTTAAAGTACATATAATAATAAAATATTTTGGTATGTGCATGAAAACCTTTATGGATTACATCCACACAACAATGAATGTTGCATCTTCCAACCCATGTCATACAAGGAAATAGAAATACGACATATAAATGAAGTACATACTGACATGAATTCAAAAAACTTCTAAGGATTCCATTAAAATACAAGAAAATTTGGAGAAAGATGTGAATAGAAACATGTGGATGATGTGGGATCAAAATTGGGTAACATTTCATCCCTCCAATAAACATCTTCCAACAAGGGCATTGAAGGTAGAATGATAATAATAGGCATGAGAAAAGAAAAATAACATAACTATGGGTTCATTAATAGGCAACACTTCTGTGTAACATTTCATCACTCCATTAACATATCATTAAATGTTTAGTTATATCTAAAGGCATGCTAAAAAAACAATGAACATAGAAGGCACAATAATAATAATTTTTAACCCTCCATTTTGCCGACTGAAACTCCTCAATGAAACACTACATGGTTGAGAAATTTTGGGTAGGTTCCATGGATGTTTATGATGAGGAGATCTATGAAAAAGGTAGGGAGAGATTTTATTGGGTTTAATGTTCCATCACTCCATTAACATACTAGTAAACATTTAATTAGATTTGAAGGCATATAAAAAATATGCAAAAGTAAAGCATGCTAAGAAAACTCAAGAATGTAAAAGGAACATAGTAGAAAATAAGAACATACAAGGCACAAGAACTATAACAACCATGTGAAAATATAAATTATGTGGAATTTTTGTTTGTAGCACATAATGTGGCATTAACTTAGCACAATAATCGATAAAATCCTATCAAGCCATGCAGAAAATGGTGGTGGCTTCCATAGTAATGACCCATACATCTACCATCCCAAGCTTAACCCAACATAAATATGTCACTTAAATATAAATAACAGAAGAGAACAAATTGAAAACTTATGAATAATTAAGTGTTTATAATTATGAATTAATAACATGTGAGCATGAATGCAACAAACATTTTCATTTGATAGAAAATAATTAAAATATTACTGATGTGTCAGTCTACTAACTGTAGACTTCTATCTTATAACGTGATCCTCTGAATATGTTGGTGCTTGAATGTTGACATGTGCTTTCAATTTAATTCGAATGTGACACTTTTTGAGAATAAAACTCTTTCTACAAACTAAAAATTGGCATTTCTATATATTTTTTTGATTTATAGAAGATGATTTGAATTTTGAATTATCTATGAATGATGAGGCTTAGATGTGTATTTTCATTCAATTTTACTGGTGACACCATTAAATGGAGGTTGGTGGAGTCATATTTTGGATCTAAAAGTCTGAATTTTAAATTTTATAGGATGTAACTAAAATTAAGTTGACAAAATAGGACTTTTCTCTCATGTTCCTTACAATTAGAACTACAAAATTGAAATTGAGGGGCTCAATAAATTTATTGGGGTTGATGTTTTTCAAATGTTCACACCTTTAAAATATAATAAAAGGATGTAATTTTTTGAAAATTTTACTTCAGTTTGGAATTGATATTTGTATTGTTGAATATATTATTTATATTGTTGAATATAATATTTGAATTGTTAAATATGATATTGAATTTGTTTAATGTGATGTAAATTTTATTTTTAATTTTAGTGCACATTTATTTTAGAAGGGGACCAGTAATTGTTGACAAAATTTTCTATTTTAATATTAATTATTCAAAAAATGAATGGTTAAACATGAAAATATTTAAGTGACTTTTACAATACTGAAAAAACCCATGGCACATAATCAAATATATATTAATATCTCATGACCAAGATAAGGGATCAAAACTACAATGATAACCATTGGACCCCATTCTACTACTGGTCCCCTTCCCCTATTACCTATAGGGCTTATAAGGGTTTGACATTAATTCTTGGTGTAATTTATATCAACTCATGATTTTTGTGTTTTTTCCATTTGGAAAACTAAATTATTGATTGGTTTTACCCCATAATGGTGAAGAAGCCCAAAGCTCGAGAGTGCAGAGCAAAATATTTTGGTTAATCAACTTCATATATTAACTAACTTTAAAGATTAGATAAATAGACTTTGAGAAGCCTTACTACAACACATAATGCAAATGTGGGACTAAAAGCCTAACTAACTAAAAATAAACTACACCCATGTGAGTACTAACATTGATAAGGACTAGAACTTTGATCTATGATAGGGGAAGGGGACTACTAGTTGAGGTTGTCTAAGCTAGGCCTTCTTGATGAAACTCTAGTACAACATGGGAACAACCCTATGCTGTGAGTCACCTATAGTGGGGTTAAACCTCTAGAGTTGGCTGAATTCCTATTTTATGCTCACCTAAAACTAATGGTAAGCTAATGCTTCATTGGGAAAAGGGATAGAAAGGGGATAAGGCTCCTAAGGAAGTTAACTAAGCAACACACCAAATTTAAAGGGGAAGCTCCCATAAGTTTGAACCTAGACTAGATCTATAGAAGATAGTAATATCTTACACAACCTCAAGATCAAGATAATTTCATAAGTATTTCATAGAAGAGGTTCAGAGTAAAACACTAATCTAGACCTGCAAGTAGCATTGAAAACCCCCTAAATAATGTCATAAAGGAGGAAAATGGATGAGGAAGATTCTCCTTCACACAATAACATCATGCACAACTCACCAAACCGGGTCTAAGGAAAGAGATAGGCAAAGAAAGTCTCATATTACATCAACAGGTAATTATTACAAATGCTTGGTAGGGTCAAGCCTAATGAAGCTGAGCATGCTTTGCAGTATCCCAGAGAGTTCCATGTCTCTTAAAAAGATAAAAAGTCCAAAATCTGATAAAATTTTCAAAGGAGAAGAGACCAAGATATATAGGATAAGGGAGGCAAAGCGAAGGATATGAGAGCATGCCTTCAGAAAAATAAAACTTTGTCCCAGGTCATTAATTGAACCTGAGCTACCACATTTTTTCCTTATAAAATGAAATCCTTGTCACCTTTTTGATCAATGAGGGAATTTCTCATGGTTTTTTGAGTGAAGAAATACCCAAGGCTCTAGGGATGCATTGAATTCCCTTTGCTACAATTCCCAACACTAGACCTCTTCTTTGATCTTCTATGCATATTTCCACTTGGCTTCTTTATAAGGACAAAACCCTCACATCTATAAACCTGATTGAGCTTTGATTATGTATACTTTGGGTGGATATCTATCAAGGGCATGGCTCAAGATGTTTATTCATTGATTACATATAGTTTCACCTCATTTTGAGAACTGGACTTGGGTTTACTATAGAGGACAACCAATCTAAGATTATTGTTTTTCCTATAGTCCATGTAGATGGTACTCTGCTCGATGCTTGGTCTATTTTATACTGATTTACCACCCTTTTATCCTATATTAAGTCTAACAGACCTAATTTACAGCTATGAAGCTTTGCTAGCAGTGCTTGGTCCATATGGTTTATCCTGGTTCAACTCAGGTCAAGCTCGAGCTCAGTTCCATGTATTTTTTCCAGCTTCGGTCCATTCATTTGATTTACTTGAGTCAAACTGATCCATTGACCTTATTAAAACGTATCTTAGCTTGGTATTTTGTTCATTAGCTATCAACAATGACTCATATCCATGACCCTTTGAATTTCATTCACTTTGTCAGATCTACCAGGTACAAACAAACACAAGCCCTCATATCTATCTTTGAAATGTCAACTCTATCCCCACTTACCCCACATATCAAATGTGTGTTTGATTTTAAGATCCATTGTTAGTCTACAACCTCATGCACTTACACCATGTGTCAACCTCTCGAGCCCTCTAACTATTTGACCCATATCACACTGTTGGATAAGGACATATGATCAAATGTGAACTTTGATCTTCTAGGACTCATTATTTGAAACTCAATGGCTAGTTCACGATCTTATAATTGGCATCCTCACTCACATCAAATGATGTTTGCATGACTATCAAATGACATTCATGTGATCATGTTTGACTTTCATGTGATCATCAAATTTAAGCTAAAAAGAGTTTGTTTTGCTCAAGCTTAAACTTAATGTTAGCATGAATGTCTTATGTTGTAGACCTAACTTTGAAGGCCTATAATTTGAAGCATAAAAGTCCTAGAGGAACAAAACTTTTAGGAGATGTTCTTGAGGCCAAAAATAGTGAACCCATTTGATCTACTGGTCTTAGGAGCCTTCTATGTGTGTCTAAAAAATAATAAATTTGACTATAGAGCCAACATTGAACATGCATAACTTCTATCGTGCTTGGACGTATGGCCTAAAACTTAGTGCATAGAAACTAGGTACCAAGTTGAATAAAATCATATGATGATTTTCTCCTTAAATAACCCCATGTGTGAGATATGGCCTTATCAATATCCTCACTTGGCTCTATTTGAGCTTCTTCAAAAAAGGCTACGTATGAAAACTTAGCAGATTTTGCCTGAGAGGCCAACTTTGGGTGTTTATATATTTTGATGCACTTCAACGGATGACTATAAACTTGGTACATATGTTCTTGGGACTAATGTGAATAGACCCATATGTCCAATTCTTCTTGACTCGTCTACACATGGAAATGATGGCATCAAAAATTTACCTACTCTAAATTTCTACCACTAGACTTAAGTGTTTAGACGAACATAATGAAGAACCATCTGAATACCAGGTGCTTTTAAAGTCATTTAAAGCACTCTTGACACCCCATTTAGTCTTTGTAACTCTTTGCCTATCCTTTTAAATTGACAAATTACACTTTAAATGAATTTAAAATATTTAAAAGCTTTGTTTGTAAAAATGAGATCCTTAAACCACTCATTCTATCCAAAACTTCTCTTCATCTGCTCATCCATTAAAAACCTAGTCCATAATGGGCATAATCTTGGTATGTGGGCCAAAAATGGCTAATAATAAGAAGAAAGTTAGGAATACTTACCTTTGAATATGAACTCACCAAGCCTTAATCTTTCCCTTGGCCAAGGTTCTTTGCAAGAGGTTGTCGTTGTATGTAAGAATGACAAGGATAAATCAGCTCTAGCCTACACAACCTATCAATGCATCCAAAAGACTTCTCCATAAGACAAGATGCATATCTCTAAAGAGAGTATACAATCTAAAGCTTATCCTCAAGTTGAATAGTTGATAAGCAGATGCACAATATATCTTACTTATTCTTCTCTTCTCTTAGAAATGGTGAAATGTTTGTGTTTATATAGGCATATCTAACCCTAAAACTTTTCAAAAATTTTGATTTACAAGGTCGACCCAAATGACCTAGTATTCAAATTAATAAAAAATGAACTAGATAATGAACTATGTCAGCCATAACCAACTTAGTTCTTAGTAATCTTTTATAAATAATAATAATATAGGGTCAATGTGGTTGACATAGTCATGTAAACTTTTAAAAAAGGTTTTAGGTTAAGGAAATGGATAATGAGGATGGAAAATGACTAGAGGAGGGTGCAAAATAGGAGGCAAAACTTAGGGGAATGGTTTTTAAGAGACACATGTAGATATCAAGTAGAAAAAAGGGATAAATTTTTTGTGAAGCACCAATGGTTTGTCCACCCCTTCCTTGATGCACTCTTTAAGGTGTACACTTAGAGAGATTGAGACTTGATGGGTTCCTATAAGATAGAAAATATCAATAATTGATAAAGTTTGAAAATATTATGTGTATACAACAACCACATAGTTGAATGCATATTTTTGGCAAAAATAAATAAATTAAACTTTATCCATGCTAAACACTATGAATTTTAACAAAGTTTTTCTTAAAAATACTACTACAACATCGACTACACTCTCATCTTTCTATATATATATATATATATATACATATATATATACATATATGTATATATATATATACATATATATATATGTATATATATACATATATATATATGTATATATATACATATATATATATGTATATATATACATATATATATATGTATATATATACATATATATATATGTATATATATACATATATATATATATACATATATATATATATATATATATATACATATATATATATATATATATATATATATATCTGTATATATATATATATATATATATCTGTATATATAGATATATATATATATATATATATGTATATATATATATATCTGTGTGTGTGTGTGTGTGTGTGTGTGTGTATATATATATATATATATATATATATATATATAAGTTTTAAGGTAGCTATCTTATCTTATTTATAAGTAAGACTTTTTATAATTTTATATACCACAACTATACATGTTCATCTTTGTTTATATATATTTTAATTCATTGATTCAAATTGAAAAAAAAATGGCCATAAACTAGACTTAATTCGATACACATTCAAAAAAATCTAATTTTTTATATATTTTGAGGTAGTTAGTGGGTGCATGGTCAAACATACATTTTTTATCTTAATTAAGAGTATACTGACTTATTAAATTAGTAAAAAAAATAATTCATTAATTAATTTATAACAGTATCGGTTGCAAACTAAATGATCTTACCTAGCTTTCTACCAAAGGATTTAAATAGAAATCAAGTGATGATAAAAAACTGGTGAGGCACACATATAACTATCTAGTATGATTTTTATAAAAAATAATACCACCTCTTTGAATTTATGATATTTGCCCTAATTATACTATGGTTCATTACCCATACTTCCTAGTGATGAAGTTATACTTAATTTAATCTAGGATTGAGAACCTTAGGTTTCACAAAAGCATCATAAAATTGGACACTTCAGGAAAAAAGCTCCTTGCTTTAATAATTTCATTGCTAGTGTGGATATTTCAACATATACTATTTATTCTCTCCCAAATGATCCATATAATTTTTAAGACAAAAATTATATGTTCATCGAATAATACACAAAAATAAAATATAGTAGGCCAACATGTCCCTGACCTATTACTACCTCCAAAGAACTCACTCTAACATAGCATGATAACTTTATCTTATTCTTTGACAAGTATCATAAATCATTTACTTAGGCATATGAAGACATGTCAGGTATTGATCCTAGCACCATCATAAATAATATCATCACTTACACAAATTCCAAACCTATTGGAAAAAAATAAAGAAACTTTCCACCTAAAATTTCTACCTTGTGTCATAAACAAATCATTGAACATTTGGATGCCAAATTCTTCAAACCTGTCAACTACTTGGAATAAATATCAAACATCATTCCCATTAATAAAAATGTCACAATGGTTATTCGTATATGCATTGATTTTTTAAATCATAACTTAGTTTTTAGATTATCAAATAAGGGGACATTTTTAAGATCAGATAAGGTGTCATTTTTAAAATCAGATTATGTGACATTTTGAAGTATTTGTAATAGTCCATTAATTTGTGCTTGTGTTATTTCTGTGGCGATATTATCGTGGTCTCCCATCTTACATAAATTATGGTGGGCAAGCTCTGGAAATGAGGTAAACAATAGAGCCATCACATTAGTTCATTGAGAAAATCATGATACACACGTTGACGGCAATCTCTTTCAAGAAGCTATGCCATTCTTTTTGGTAGCAGTCATATTAATTGTAAGATGTTTCATGTTAACTGGGAAAGGGATGTGCATAGCACTCAACAGTATTGCTTAGAGTCTTGCATGATCCTACTATAGTAGTTAAATCTGTATCAAAGCATTAAAGAAGGGAAAGGACTAGTTAAATGCCTTGTGATACCACCTCTTAGTTAAATCCGTATCTTCATATTATACCACCTCCTACTTTAAAATATTGGATTTAAATAGTTTAAAATTTAAATAGGTTGTTTGATTGGGAAATTTACGTCGTGGGAAGTTGCATGGGGATGTTTTTGTGGACATTTCAATTTTTGATCATTTTTGATACAACCCATCATTACGATCAAAGGGACTAATTAATTTATATAAAATTACTAATAAATTTTTTTAAACGAACATATTATTTTATCATTGGCTTAAAATTTTGTGATGTAAGACATGAACATATATTAATATGGGTCACTAATATAAAATAGAAGGACATTAATATAAAATGAAGGGCCATGTTGAAAGATGCATGGCTCATTAAAGTGAAATTCAATGCCATTTCCCAAATGGTTGGGCATGCTTTCCTCCATTAATGTGACAAATTAATGCTAACATGTGCACCACCAATAACTGTCTCTCATTACCTTTCTGCATACCTCCTTCCCATAAATGGCCATGGAACTTACCTAAAATTTCTCAACTATGTCATGTTTTGTAGAGGAGTTCTTATTGATAGAATAGAGGTATGAAACATTTCATGTAGGTGTGTTGAATGTAACTAAACCCAAAACTATGTTCTTTTTGTTTTCTGGTGGTTGTTATTGTTATTGTGTCTTCTATGTTCATGTTTTATTTGCATTCTTTCACATTTGAGTAAAGGTTTAGTCCTATGTTAACGGAGGGATGAAAATTTATGTGTAGGTGTGTTGCCCATAACTGAACCTTGAATCATGTTCTTTTTATTTTCATGTGGTTGTTATTGTGCCTTCTATGTTCATCATTCTTTTTGTGGGCCTTCACATCTGAGTAAATGTTTAGTGGTATGTTAATGAAGTAAATTCATGTTTGGATGGAAATGGATTTGAAATTGGGATGTGAGAATTAACAACTTCACCATCAAACATCTCTCCCTACCTTTTCACATACCCGCTCTCCCCAAATTGCCATGGAACCTACCTGAGAGTTGTAGAGCATGCAATGTTTCGTAGAAGAATTTCCATCATTAGAAAGGAGGAATGATTTTTTTATTATTGTACTTTGTATGTTCATGTATTTTTTTGCATGCCTTCACATGTGAGTAAACATTTACTTGTATGTTAATGGAGTGATTGAAACATTACACATAGATGTGTTGCATCTAACCAAACCAATAGTTGTGTTCTTTTATTATTTTCATGTGCTTGTTATTTTTATTTTTGCCTTCTATACTCATGATGGCTTTACCTACCTTCACATATAATTCAAAGTGCCATGTTGGAAGACATGTGGCTCATTATTGCCAAATCTAATACAATTTTCTAAATGGTTTGCCAAGCTTTACTCCATTAATGTGATAAATTAATGTCACCCTATATGCCACCAACAAACATCTCTCCCTACCTTTAAAATTAGTAGAATAAAGTGATGAAACATTATGTGTAGGTGTGTTACCTGTAATTTGATTTTAATGGAAGTTCTAGAGGTTTTCTCAGTGCATGTCATTGTGTGCTTTATATATGTTTCACATTTTTATTTTCCTACATAACATGGGTTAGGAGACTTAAATTTTATGGTATGTAGATGGAATTCATGTAGGTTTTCATTCACATATGAGTAAAATTTTTTTTTTTTATATCAAAATTTATATTTTCATTTCCATTCTAATAAATATTGACTTAGATGTTCCAAAGCAAAATTCTATTTGAATTCTTGTTGCCATATTCCTATCAATTAATGTTGTTATGTTATTAATTTACATTTTAAAAATTACAAACATTAATTGCCATATCTATTGTTAATAGATTAATTAAATATTTATGCCATGTTCCATGTTAATAGAGTAATTTTCATTTGTTCTATGTTTTTATGATATTCTTTGCTTTATTTCATAGTAGGCTTAACATTACTTGCTTATTATGTGTGTCTCTTTGATATTACATGAAAAATTATTGAGCATCTCTATGATATCATTATGTTGTTTGTGTGACATTTGAGCATGTCTATTGCTTATGGCAGTTGTCCTTATTGGTGTGCAACATTTAAACATGTCTATTATATGTGTCCCGTTGGCCTTATAATATGGAAATAGTGCACGTTGTGCTTGAGTGCTTGTTGAGTTTGAATAATGATGCATTTACATCGTTTCATGTTAGACATGTTGATATCTTGTTGATAATTCCATATGTATGTATTAGCATTGAATAAATCCAAAAAATTGACTGAACATTAGATGGATAAAAAAGCTACATGTTTTAAATACATAGCTGACCCACTTCCTAATTTTTCTATGTTCTCCCAAATATAAGAAAAAAAGATGAAATAGAAAAGTCATTGCAATCAATAGACTAATAAAGACTAGGGGCTATCCCATGGCCAAAAATTGACATGTCATCTATAAATAAATATAATGAATGTTGTTTTATCTATGGAACATCCTATTTTATTTCCTAAAGGTGAAGCTATGATAAGAGACCTCACTTCAAAAAAAATTAGATGCATGAATATGCATTTCATTTGACAGTTTATTATATTAAAATATTTAGTATCCATCCAATATTTATTTATTTTCTACTTTATTTGATGATGTATCATTATACCCAAGGAACAACAGTTATTTTTGTTTAAAAAAAGGATAATTTTATAACTGCTATAGTAAATCTTTGACAACATATCCATGCAATACATGATGATAAAATTGTTAAAGACTCAAATGTATTTGCTTCCAATTTGAGTGAAGCAAGGTAATATTGGACAAAACATTATGTTGAGTAAACTAACATGATTGATCAATTAGGCAATCCTACATTTTTATTCATGTTTAAGTGTTGTTGAAACTAAATAACCTAATTTACATAGTGCAATGCCTTCCAAATATCTAAAGATTCACATCACCCTTATTGTTGGAAAATGTTTTTTTAATCTTCAATCCAAATCATACATCCATTTATATATATCATAGATTTACAATATTTCATAAAGCATAATACTATTGGTATATGTATGTAATAAACTACTTCATTTCATGTTTTGTTTTTCAAAAACTAGATTGTTCTATTCAACCTCATATAACTAAATATTATTTTTAGGTATTTCATCATTTAATATTCATTCTTAAACATTGTAATACCTATGTGTCTCCCATACACTTTCCTAACTGAAATCTTATAAAAATGCGATGTCTTAAAAGGATTTTCTCACCCTTATTTGCCTCAATAGCCCCCACAATCCACTTAGCATAAAGAGTACTTCTTTATCTATAGATTTCAATAATTTCCATGCATCCATTGCATCAAGTGGAAGAGATCAAATAGCCCAGAAAACCTTTTTGAAATCTATAAGATTAATTAGTATTAACTATGAAAAAATATCTATGAAAATTTTCTAACATGTCATAGGATGATTTTGATGGAGCTGAAAAATAAAAGTAGTAGACATGAGTGCCTTCAATAAATTTGGTACAACATTGAAATTTTATTTCTAAATAAAGAGATATTAAAATATAAAAGGATTTTTTTCTCCACTCTTTCAATCAAAAATTACCATAATTTTTTGAGAGATATGTCAATGTCAAAGTGAATATTAAGGAACTTGAACTTCTCCAACATTTTGATCCATTTCCATTGAAATCATTTAAAGCAATCTAGAAATGGAATAATAATATGTATATAGCATTATTTTTAATCCCATTGTAGACTAGATCTAAATGCTTTGTAGAAAATGTTAAGGAAACATAATGCCTCTTTGAAAGAGGCCTCATGCTGTACAAGCACGAGGAATAAATCCTTTAAAAAATTCCCTTTCATTAAATGAGTGGTGTGATCAGGAATGGAAATTCCCCTAATCAACCTTCACTTAGTTCTGAATGCAAACCAATATGTAAACCATTCATCTAAAAAAACATGTAATGTATGGGTGATAATGAAATATTTTTAGATGGAGTAAAACATACAAAAGATGTTAGACCTATGTCCATTGATTATCCAACAAGGCAAGTCCATTTAGAGGAAAGTTTAAATAGAAAACATAAAAACCTTACAAAACCCTAATGCTTTATGGATGGAGAGAATGAAATCCACTCTATACAATCATAGTATTTTTCAAAATCAACTTTGAAGAAGATGGTCCCTTGCCAAGAGGCATGGCCCATTAATCTTCTTCCTAGATAACAATGATGTTGTCCTGAATATAACAATTTTTTATAAATGTAGTTTTATATATTCTAATGATTGCATGCAAGATATGTTAAAGGAAAAGAGATAAATATTTAGTGATAATTTTATAAGAGACATTGAAAAGGGTGATTGTCCTTAAACTGGTAAAGAATTATAGATCTCATGCATCAAAATGAAATTAATTTTGCCTTTTTTTTATGGTGGCCTCTAAAGATATTTTGTGTAAAGATTATCTGTAATCCTAAATCAAGTTAGGTCCAAAAAAATACCATTTTGTTTTGTAAAATTCAAAACTAAAACCATCCACTCTTGGGACCTTGTCATTAGCCCTACATTTACCAATAGCATAAATCTCATCGAAGAAAAAGAAAGCCTTACAAAGGTTTTGAGTTGAATGTCTTAATTTGAAAGGAACTACATATAAATGTTCTTACGAGTATCAAACTCTATCTACCATGTTTTCCTAGACTTGGATCACCAATTTATAGTGGACTTGAAAGGTTGAGTAAATAACTGACACAGTAAGGAGGAGACTATGTGTAGTTTGCATAGAATATATTTCCTCTTTTAGCCTATTTAGCTTTGATATATTTGAGAATTATTTAGAGGCATGGTTAGTAAGTTTGAGCCAATGAAATTAGGCTCAAATTTGATCACCTATGTTTGTGTAACTTTCCAAAATTTTAAGTTTATGTTTAATATTACATCTATTTTTTTATGCCAAGTTAATATTAACTTTAAAAAATCTAGTGTTATTAAAATTAAAAATTACATCCTTTCTGACATAGCTTGCACCTTTAGGGAAACTCCTACATATATTTATAGGCTTTTTCTATTTTTATAGTAAGAAAATATAATAAAAAGCATTGCCTTTGTATTATTAGTGATCACTTCTCTTTATTTAGTGAATAGAGGAGAGCTAAAACTACCAATATGACCACAGGTGATGGTCATTTTGGGTAGTCTATTAGACTACAATTTAAATCCCCACCAATATCTATGTATCCTCTCTGATGTATCTCACATTAGGGAACACACCATTATTATAGCTTCATTTGTGGAGCTTACAACTACCATGGTAAAGAGTCTAAGTTACGCTAAAAGGTATGTAATTTTTAGATTTGGCAAAGTGGGGTTATATAAAATGAAAGTGTAAATTGACAAGCGTACCTCACTCAAAATGTAGGATAATTTTTGTGCACAATCTGTCAAGTAATAATAATCTCATATTCATTTTAATAATCTTTCTAAAACATGTTTTTACTAACTAATGCTCTCTGAGATTTTATGTTTTTTTTTCCAGAGGGATAAATAAGATACTTATGAAGACAAGCTCCAATTGTGGCCACTTTTTATTCTATTGGTTAGAGTATGGTGTTTCTATTTGTTCTTATTCTTAATGTAGTTCCTTCAAGTGTAAATATATCAACAACATACATAAACATAAGCTAAAAGATAGACTCGAGACCTTAATTTCTTATCCCCACCCCAATGACATTACAATGTTGATTCAAGCCACACATCTGATGTGGAGCTTTGATGCAATCAAGTCAACCATCATTATGTCCTAATCCACCATTGAAAATAGAAAATAACCAATTAGATATGTTGCCACCATGCAAGTTTGAGACCTATTTGCAAGTTGCCACCATGACTTTGCTCTTCCCCACCAATTTTCCATCACTCAAGCTCACTATGAAAAGAAATGTCTCCTCTTACACAACTCATTGCCACATCATATGAAGGAACATACGTCCTCATTTTTCATCATCTCCTCCACTAAAAATGAATATTATTATTGGATAACACTTGAACAAAATTTTTGATGGGGTCAATGATGATGGGTTTCGACTTAGGTACAACTATTGATTTTGTGGCTTTTGCTTTACAAAAACTTTGTTTTACCAAAACTTAAAATTACACTTCTTCTAACATAACTTGCATGTTTGGGTCCAATGATATACGTACACAAAGTATTATATAACAATAGTATATATATAGAATATTTTCGTATAATAATAATAATAATAATAATAATAATAATAATAATAATAATAATAATAATAATAATAATAATAATAATAATAATAATAATAATAATAATAATAATAATAATAATAATAATAATAATAATAATAATAATAAACAACTATATATATTAGTATAATATTATAATATATTTATTATATAGTATAATTATAAATATATAAATATTATATATAATAATATAATAAGAATAGAAATTTAAAATAGAATATAATTTATTTAACATATAATATTATAATTTATGAATATAAATATGATTATACTCTAGCATTTTAAATCTATTAAGGTATCATATATCATAGTAGACTCCAAATTTTTTATCCGTTTTAGTATATCATCTTAACCACTTATAACTAAGGTTTCAAGGTCTAACTCATTATACATTTTACGATATAACTGATTTTATCACAAGAGGTCATAAACTGTATTTTTTAAACCTATGACCCAAACTTAACCTTTGGAGTACCAATCGCTGTGCATTAGAGTATCAATACTTGAGTCTTACTTGTCAAGATGTGATTGGTTAATTTTAATTTTATAGAGTAAATGTTGAACAAGTATTAGATACTACATTCACCACTAGTGGTGCACTTTAATATTTATGCACACGAATATGTTCCATCAATAGAATACACAGGGATAGAAAATCTATTCTACCATTAGTAGGTGCACCACTATTGGAACCTTTTTCCTAAATATATACACACATAATTTGACTATAAATCTATTTCACTTTAAAATATTGATGCCTTCATGCCTTCCAGTCTCGCATTTTATTATTAGATAATAATATAGATGTCACAAATAATAGTAAATAGTCATTGTTTTGGCCTCATCCCTTTCAACGAATAAACTAAATACGATGGAATTAAAAGCCACATACACAAAATATATTGTGGAATATTCAGAGATGAAGTAAAAAAATAACATCATTTTATTTTTATTAATGGTAAAAGTATGTTTTTTGGAAATAGAGACCCTACCTTTTACAATATAAACTGCAAACATGGTCTTCAAAACCTGATATAACAAAAATATTTGTAGAGAAGCAACCAACGAGATAATATCCTTTTGTTAAGTAGCAATAAGATGATATCAAATATAGTTTGGAGTAGATAGTTATAATGCAATGTAGAAGGATGAAACATTAAAAACGTCATTTATTTGAAACATCGGTTTGAATGTTTGAAATTAGCAAAAGGTTTGGTCAAGTATTAAATGACATTGGTTAAAAAGAAACATGGGTTTGGATGTTTGAAATTAAAAAAAGGAACTTGAAAGGAGTTAAAACTCTGAGGAAACTTATTACACTTAACCAATAAATTTCAAAGCGAAAGATAATGAACTGAGTTAAATGTTGGTGGATGATATATAATACATTCTTCCTTGGAAACTTATTGCATCCACCGATAAACTTTTTCATTTCACCGAAGTGCGCCATCTTGATATATATGATGCAGTCTTCCTTGCTTTGAGGAAACCACGTTGGGGAAACTGAATTTTGAGTCGGAGGAGAGCGAGCCATTGCTAAAGGACGCCTCGTGAGAAGAATTTGACAAGAACAGAACACATTCAGAAGGATAACATCGGTCTGAATATTGTCCGGGTATTGGTATTGCTTGTTTATGAGAAAACTATGTTTTAAGTTTCACAAACTGAGTTTCCAACATTGCTACACTGAGATTGTCCTTCATGAATCGCACCTTATCTGATTAGACGAAATTTAACATTTTAAAACTCCATACCAACTTTATGATTTTTTTAGTGGCGTTTTATCTCTTTGGAATACGTTTTAACGTGTCTTGGTCTGCGGTTAATCCCCTGTAGACCCGTCATCATATCTTCATTGTAAATCCCTTCAGATGGTAGGCAAATCTGCTCTCATCTTGAATGATAGGAGATTTACATTTTCCACTCATATACGCTTTACTCAAAAAGCCTGATATCTGAATACCTAGCGGCATTTGCTGTCCTTTTGGTGGCACCTCATTCAGGCGTAATGTTTCACGAAGACAAGATCCATTTCAACTTTTCCGAGTCTGATATGATCCGATGTATAGTCTTTTCGATTATAGGTTACCCCTAACCAGTGACGTGGCTGCCACATATTGAATTATGAAGGATAAAAATAGTAGCTGATACATAATGGACACGAGTTCGTGTTATAGTTGTAGGTTGCATAGGAGCAAGGGCGTACTCTGTCAATTTCTTGGTCAGTGGTAAGTTAGAGTTTGGGGATGAGAGTCAGATATGAACAACTTTAGATATCAAAGAAAAAAACAAATATAATATTTTGGAGTGCCAATGTCTGGAGGAATGTTTGTGTGATGGTGAACTATCATTTCATTAGAAATATGTGTGTGCGTGTACGCTTAAGTCATACAAAACTATAACCTGTACATGAATGAAGAGCACTATAACTTGTAGTGAGTAAGAGGGATGGTTATTAATGCGTAAAGGAGTGCAGATGAAATAAGGTCAAATAATCCTTGAATTATGTAATATGGCTTCATTCAAAATCTGAAAATTATCGGTGAGAGTTTTAAATTAATCCCAATATTATATTTTGAATAATGAGTGAATGAATGTTTTCTTGTGCTACTCTTGTACATTTATTATTAATTGTATATTTTAATTTGGTTATCAATTATCAATTGTTCATTATCTAAATAAAGTAGAATACCCTGAAATTAGAAAGAGTATGATTAGAAGAGTAATAAAAATACTTTTCTCAACCATTTTCAAGAGAAAATATAATTAGAAGAGAAAGTAGAAAACTTTAAAAAGTTCATTAAAAATAGTAATTATCATTTGGGTGTAATATTTAAAGGCATTTTAAATATATTTTCATGGCCTCGACAAAGATGAAATACGCAGGAAAATCCCTTGTGAAAGATTGGATGCTTATCATATCCAACTACCACCTATACTACTTGATTATGGAATAATTGGCATCTTTGCTATTTCGTTATGAAATTTTGTGCAATATGTAACTATTTCTTTTACATTTGAGTACTTTAAAAGTGTAAATGACATTGAATTCAACATATTAAGGAAGGTTTTGTTTGTTGGACAAATGATAATATCTATGACAAGCGTGTTAGTATAATTGGTTGGTAAATTTCATTTTTGTCAATGATTGGTGAGCTTTGAATTTGAGAATACATTTTTTTGTTTATAATTTTGATTTATAAATAATTTATTGATTAATCATTAATATAATATAATTAAATTGCTTGTTTTCTTATTGTATTTAGTTATCATGGCTCAAGAGCTCGAAAATACCAACATTTCAATGACATTCAATTTAAGAGAGGATGAAGGTTGCCTACCCAACACAAATATTCGTTGAAATGGAAACCATCATCCCAATTTGTGGAGTGATGATTTTATACAATCTCTTAAGTCGCCATATGGGGTATGAAATATTAGTAAATATAAAAGTATATAAATCATAAAAAAGATAGTATTATATTTTGTATTCTTAAAGCTAATATAAAAGTTTTTATTGTTATTTGTAACCAGGCACCCTTGTACTCTGAACATAGGGAAATCATGATTAAAGAGATTGACGATATATTTTTAAGAGTTGGAGATGAAGTAGGAAAATTTAATCTACTTGATAGGATTTGGTTGGTTGATGTTGCACAATGCTTGGGAATAGATCGATACTTCTGTCAGAGAATCAAAGTAACACTTGATTATGCTTATAATTATGTTTATCTAATCAAGCTAGAGTGTTACAATTACAATTAGGCATGTGATTTAAACATTAAATACCTTGGTGCATATAATAACATTTTTTAACATGTTCCATTGTCAAATAATTTTATCATTATTAGGTATTGGAATCAAAATGTTATTGGTGATCTCAACACAATAGCATTGGGATTTCAGACACTTCAGATGAATAGATATGATGTCTCGACAGGTGTTGATTTATTTTTTCTAAAATGATCTATTTAGGAATGATTTTTTTTTTGAAATGATTTTTTTAGCAATTTTTTTGTAAATTAACCAAATCTTCCATATGTGAGCAGACGTATTTCAAAACATGAAAGATGAAGATGGAAATTTATTTTGCTTTGGATTTGGTAAAGAAGATGCAGAGATATCAAGTATGTTGAATTTATATAGAGCTTCCCAGATTAATTTTCCTGGCGAAAATATCTTGTAAGACATTGAAGTTTTTACTTCTACATACCTTCAAAATGTTGTGAAGGAACATAATGAGAGAAAAGGAGAAGGAACCCCACTCTTAATGGAGGAAAGTATTTTCCCATGCCTTAGCTTCTTGAATGTTGAATATTATTAGGTGTTATTAATTTATATATTCATGTGCTACTAATAATAAGATCATACCATCTACAGGTTGAGTATGCTTTGAAATATCCATGGAGATGTAGTGTTGCTAGATTGGAGGCTAGGAACTATATTGAAATATTCAAACGACACAATCAAAATGGTTTTCTTTTCAATGGAATTTTAACATAAGCTTAAAGTTTGTATCATTATTGGTATTTGAGATTTCCCTTATAAACAAATATTTAATACAAATTTTGTGTTAAAATTTACTAAAATATATTAATTTTTTATGAGAATTAACATAAAACCAAAATTTAGTGTTGATAATACCCTAAATAATTTCATACTAATAATTTATTTCAAGATGCCCCATGTTTATTGCCAAAAGTTATTGGAGATAGCAATATTGGATTTCAATATTTTACAATCTCAACACCGGATCGAATTGAAACTAGTATCCACGTGAGTATTAACCATAGTAAACATGTATCTATGTTGAATTAAAATTAAGATGATAATTAAATGAAAATTTGTTATGATAGATGGTGGAAAAATTTGAGCATAATTCAGTTGGATTTCTTCCGTCATCGCCACATGGAATTTTATATTTGGTGCGTTTGTCCATTGTATGAGCCTGAGTTCATAGTAAGTAGACATGGTTTTAATAAATTGGTTACTTTTTTATGTCTTCTTGATGACATTTACGATACCTATGGAACCCTTGATGAGCTGACTCTGTTTCCCACAACATTGATAAGGTAATCAATTATAAATGGTATTCTTTATTTCTATTGATTCTTTGAATGATTTTCTAACTACTTATTTGTTTTGATTCCAATGGGACATGTCTGTCATGGAAAACCTTCCAGATTATATGAAGACTAGTTTCAAATTTGTATACCAAATACAGAAGGAAATTGTTACTGAAGCTAAGAAGAAACATTGTCCCTTTGTTCATAAATACATTCAAGATTGTTTAATCACTCTTATTTTTACTATGCATTATAATTTTATTAAAACCTACTAGTATGTAATATTAATAATGTATATTTAATAAATTATTCATGTTTTATTAAAGATAATTTTAATATTATTTTTTCATGAGATATTATTAAATTATGTTAATTTAACATGTATTAGACCAAATTAGTATGCATGATAAAAATGTCAATATATACTTTTGTATGTATAAAAATAGTTTAAAATTATGATTTATTGCATTTAGTCATATTTTATCTTTACATAAAGACTTCATATTTACAACATTTTATTTCATAGGAATTTTTTTATTTATTATCAATTTAGTTATATAAAAATATTTATAGTTAACTTTTAATATTATTATCTATCATAGTGTGTAAAAAACTTGAGACAAGTGTATGATTATAATACTACATAGATTGCATTCTTATGTGGTACCTACGAGTTCGATATGTTAGTATTGGCAATGATTTTTTAATATTACTATTAAGTTTAAGATATAAACATTATTTTTATTTTTCATTGTTTTTAAAAAAATTTGGTATGTTTTTTTTGTAGTGGGAGAGATACATTCTATCTTACTTTCAAGAAGCTAAATGGATAGCTTTTGATTGTATGCCAACACTTGATCAATATTTAGATAATGGAATAACAAGTTCAGGGATTCAAGTGGTAATGATCCATTCATTGATATTAATGGACACTCTTTTATCTGAAAAGATTTTGGAGTAAGTTATTTTTCCATCATCAAAGTTTCAAACTCTTGTAGCATTGGTTACTCGACTAGTCGATGACATGACAGATTTTGAGGTACTTAAGATTTAGATTATGTTTTATTTGCATTAAACATATTATTTATGTAATATATTATTATAGTGAAGGAAATTATGAACTAATATATCTTAAAAATAATTTAAGGATGAGAGAGCCCGTGGAGAGCTAGCTTTAAGCATACAATGTTATATGAAAGATAGCCCTAGTTATACAACAAAAGATGCTTTAAAGTATATCACATCTCGTGTTGATATTTGTCTACAAGAGTTGAATAAAGAGTTTCTTAAATCCTCTGATATGCCAACTTGTTGCAAGAACTTATATTTCAATGCTGACATGAGGGGTATATTTTTCTTTTACAAGGATACTAATGGTATAAGTGTTTCTCATCATGAAGGGATGAAGGATGCCATAATGAAAGTTCTAATGGAACCTATAATACCATAGCTTCTGAATATAGATTAGGAGATTAATTTATGAATTAACATGCTAAATATTATACTTGAGTAGCATAATAGCTTCATATTGTTGATTAAGAAATTAGTTTATGAAGTGATATATTGATATCATATTTGAGATCCAATTGTTGGTGCACATTTTCCTATGTAAGCTTATTATTTGTTATTATGAACTTAATGGATTTGGTTTAGGTTATTAAAATATAGTCTTTGTCCTAAACAATATTTTTTATATAAGTTATAATTGTAAATTATAATGAGTATTTGAGTCATCCCAAGATATATTAGAATTCTCAATACTTAAGTACTAAATTCACAAGATTTTTATTATTGATATTTTTATTTTACTTGTTTTCTACTATAAATTTTGGGTACCATGCATTTTATATAAAAAAGTCAACTATTTATTTTACTCTTGTATAATATCTATTTATTTTAAAATGGAGCTATATTTAAATAAGGTTCATGTAGTGGCATTTCCCTATCGATAAGTTTGAAACATATTGGAATTGTAGAAGACCTATTGAAATATAAATAATGATTGTTTTGATAAAATGTCTTGAAGAAATATAATATGAATTTAAACAACCACATTTTTTTGGTGTAGATCCAAACTACATAAATTTTGGTGTAATTTGGAAGCATAATGTAAGCACACAAACTATTTTTAAAAATATATAAATAAACCCAAATTATCACTTTTTGGAGTTTACGTAAGTTATAATGGTAAACTCGTGGATTTTTATATTGATTTTATTTAATATTTATACAAAAATAATGAAAATATCCATAAAAGGCCTCAAACAATTATGTTATACAAAGATAGCCATTATGATATAAGCATGCACAGTCAACAATGTACTGGAATATAACTCAACAAGTAACAAGTAATGTACTAAAATATCAAATTTAGGTGAATCAAAAATCAACACTTTCTCTATCTCTCTGAACATATAAAAATGTTTGATACATACAAAAATACTCTATAATATAAATAAGCTAAAAATCTCTTCCATAGAACTCCTTCATATATAAATATGCAACTGGTACATGAGTTTAACTAAAGGAATGAACCAGATATAGAAAAAAATAGATGGGACTTATGAATAACTTCTCATTGAGATTGATTAAGAGAGAAGAGTTGATCCTTTCCACTTAGAACTTCTATGTATTGAAGCTTTGGAGTCCCTGAGGCTCCTCCTCTACTCTTTCTCTTATTGATCTTCCTGAAAATTGATCTTTGACTGTGATATGGATCTCCTCTCAAACACTCTCACTAATATTCTCAAGAAAATACACTCTAATAACATGTTATAAATGACAATAGAGCCCACGGATCTTCATCCTAAACACCATCAATATAAAGTATTCAGAGAAGAGAGAGACTCACCAATAAAGACATTATATTAATACATATAATATACAATGTATGTGTGAAACCAATAAATTTTGAATTAGAATATGAATCTCTAAAAGACTACATCTCATCTAGTTTAAGAGATGGATCTAAGCTCCATTACTTTCCAAATAAACACAAATGGTTCTTATATAGGAAAATTAAGATGTGAGTGAGAGATTATTATTAGTGGAGTGAAATGTGATATTATTTTCCAAGTTTAACCTAACCCTTCTAAAAAATGTTAGGATAACTACCACATTAATTGTGAATTTAATAATTATATGCACATAATAATTCACATCTTGGTAAGACATCCACCTAAGGTGGACTTACATCAAGTGTAAATATGACACACTCTAACACCTAATTTTCTCAACTAAAATTAACATTTTAGATAGATTGTGTCACCATATTTCAAATCATTAATAAGTACTCCAATAATAATACATACAACAAGTAGATAATCAAGGTTTATTATAGGTGCCTGATTATACCAATAGTGTGTAGAAACACTCAAAAACTACTTTTCAATTATAATACATATACATTAGGTCAGCATACATATGTTTCATGGGCCAGTCAATATGGTAAATATAAAAGAGCCATCCATAAACACAAATCAATCGTAAGGTTATACCTAGATACACATTGGAAAGTCCCTACAAACTTAAGAAATCCTTTAACACTCTTTTCAGGCTTTATGACAAAGGATATCAAAAAGGTTAAGGAAATGTACACCAAACTTTTGAATGATACTCATCAATGGTGGCCAATTTTGGTTAACATGCACCTTACACCCTAAATCATAATCCTTAAAACCTAAATCGATTGATTTAGCCTAAATTAACAAAATTTAGAGTAAAAATTAGGATCACAAGGCTTGATTTAGCCCAAATCACATCACTAATTGCCCCAATTGACTAATTATTGTAATATGTGATGACATTGGGGCTAATTGTGCCCAAAATCACATTATATAGTCTTAAATGTGTTCAACAAGCTCAAATTATCCCCAATTACCTTTATGTTTCAACCCTATACCCTAAAACATAAATATAATACCCTATACCCTAAGCACTAAACACTAAACCCTGAATCATAAACTATATCACGTCATCCATCCTTATCCCACAACCAAGCGAAAGTCTAATCCAAGTCCTTATCCAAGTCCTAAACCTAATCATCATCATTAGTCTATCCAAGTCTATCATAAATACAAAATCACATCCTGATCATCCTAGTCCAACCCATCCCCTAATCACTCATCCCATCATTAGATATGACATTGTAACATTGCATGTAGATACTTGTGTGTGTGTTACTTATTTGTTTTGTTTTCATGCCTTTCATCATGTACATATCTTGTTTGTCTTATGTTATATGATTTATGAAAAAGGAAGTCATGAGGTCATACAAGGCAAGAATAATGTTTATAATTTCCCTCGATGAACCAAAGTTTGCCAATTGCCCATGCACTTTGGCATAATGCCCTCGTGGTCATAGTTATATCATAGGGCATACTTCCAAGTGTTATATTTATCATATTTCTTAGAATATAATGAGCCTAATGTAATTTATGATGGCTTGATCATCCACACCCTCATCATTCATCTAATTGTCTCATCATCCCTTTCCCTCATCACTAATATACTCCTCTTGACCCATCTGACTAACATACAATATTGTAATATTCATCTCATAATCTACATAATTATCCTATAATCACTAAAATCACCCTTTAATCACTAATACTCATCATCATCATCATCATCATCATCATCATCATCATCATCATCATCATCATCATCATCATCATCATCATCTTCTAGTCAAAACTACATCAGCCTGAGGTCTTTTCAGACTATGTAGATAACACTTGGCCATGTTTTAATAACTCAACCGCTATCTCTATAATCCATACTCATCTCCTAGTCTTTTGTTATCTAGTTCACATCCTTTATTTTTGCTTATCCTCTTCATTATATTGATCGATTTACCTTTGAGCTACACAAATCATCAATATTATCAAATCATCATCTTAGCTTATCCCATATCTCTCCCTTACATGCATCATTTTTTGGGATACATCTAAAGCTTGAGGCATTTTAATCCTATAATTATCATGTTATTATTTATTCCCCCTAAGTATGTGTTAACAACTATGAAACCCATCATCTCAAATCCTTATGCATGTGTCTTTTCCACGGGCATCATCAATTTGTAGCTCACTACTCAGGTTGATCATCTTCTTCATCTTCTATCTCACACTTGGCATCCCATCCCCTCATCTATCCATTTAATCCCACCCCTCATTTATTATTTTTAGTGTCCATCCATCTCATTCTTCCATGCATGTTCCCTTGAGGGAACATGATATACCCTAACATCACATCTACTAACATTCATCCATGACATGGTTTTTCTTTGAATGACCATTGCTCCCTCCACTTCAATCACTCACAATGCCATTTAAAATATGTTCAAAATGTATGCTTATAAATTTTCTCATATTATAGTCACTAATATTCCTATTAGTCGACACTAATTGCACTTAATCTAATATATCCTACTAATTTATTTACTTTTTAGTCATTTGTCTAATGTCCCCTTATTCATATTTTATCATTATATTAACCTTATTCATCCACACCAAATAATTTATTTATCCTAAATCCTCATTATCCTAATCTAACCCCACTTACCTCTTATTTGGGAATTTGAAATTCCTAATGTCTTACCTACTAGCCTATGCCTAGGCTCTCCTACACCCCTAGTCCCTAATAACCCACCTAATCCCTATCTAAACCCATATTTAAGCCTAATTAACCCATAATAAGATTATATAATTTGAGTATTATATAATCCTCTCTATTATAACCCTTTGTCTCTATAAGCATCTAAATCTATAGGCTTTTAAGGAATTTTAAATTCTTTGGATAATTCTTATCCATTGATCTCTTTAACCTAACTTCAAATCTCCACCATAGATTCTTCCCTCTTTCTATTTAAATAGATCCTCTACTCCATGAAATCCCAATATAATCTATCTAACTTCTCCATGTCAATTTAGTTATTGAATCCTTCATAAAACATCCTTATCATGCCTTCATAATGTCACAAATATGAGTCAAGGTATATCAATATAATCTCAATCTCTTTTTATTTTGCATTTTGTTTGATCATTGTGTAAGAAATTTAGCTTTAAGATCATAGTGTTGGTTTTGAATTATATCCATCCATTTTTATTTTGGTTCTAATGGCTCTATCACTTTACCCAATAGTTGGATATTTGAGTGTTTAAATTGTGTAATTTAATCCATAGAACTTAAATTTTAACTACAGTGACACTTTTAGCATATAATAGAGCTAATAACAACTAAAATAAACATAAAGTATTGGTTAGATGTGTAAGGGTCACAATTCAACTTACATTACCACAATCACACATTATTTATTTAAATTAGAGATAAATTAGTAATCACAAACAAATGTGCCTAAAATTAGTTACATTTACCTTGGTTGCAATTGGATATGTTGTTTTATGTCTCTTTTGGCCAAGAAGGGACCTAATTCCATGCAAACTTGGAAAAAATTGGTGGTGTGGTGTGCATGGGTTACCAATATGACCTATACTTCCCGATGCATACCACTTTGACATGAATTCAATTTAAATTAGAGTGACCACCCACACATGTTTTTATTACATGTTGTTCATGTGTTTTCCACTGTATTGACAATGTTGTTGAATAGGATTTCCATTGAATTGTCACAAATAATATCCATGCATTTTTGTTTTTGAAAAAAATTAAAAATCTGTGAAGGGTGAATGTTTGTTGGGCTACTTAATTTGTGAAAAAGTTGTGAACATTGTGTTTCTTGACACTTTTTATGTTTGTGAAGATTGTGCTACATTAATTTTTTTAAATTGTGTTTCTTAACATAATATATGTTTTTGAAGTTTGTAAAGCTCGTACAATTATTATTTTTCAAAGTTTGTGAAGTCTGTAAATATCAATTTTTATTGCTTCTATTGTTTACATGTGTTGTTCATGTTTATTATCTATGAGTGATGATGACAAAATTATGCTTCACAGTTGACTATGGAGAAAAACAATGGATAACTCACTTTTAGGTGAAATTATTTAAAATTTCATTAAGCTTATGATCCATTTATAGACTTAATGATAGATAATAAATAAAATTAATTGCATATATAAAAAGTAAAATAAAATATAATACATTATCACACTAAACATCTCTAATTTCATTACATTTCTTAATACCATTATTTACTTATATAAGAAGTTAAATACATTTCATTTCATTATTTTATGGTAAAACAATACTTAAACCATGTAAGGTTGAAAAATTGAGTTGTACCCTTCATTCTCTATATTTGAAGATAGGGGAGTCATTGTTGGCCTTTCAACGACTGTGTCCTTAGTGAGATTTTCTATGATGTTAATAGAAAGAGGAGTGATACCACATAAACCAATTAGTGATTAAATGTTTATCATGTCAATCAATATCCGATGTTGTTCTGGTAGAGGGTTGGATTCCATTCTATAACTCCTTCACCTCTATAATTCTCTCCTGGCCTTCTTGAATAAATTATCTCTTTCCTATTGCTCTCTCTTTTTCTACTTTTCTTGCCTTTGTTGTATCTTCTCCTACTCCTTCATATGTCTTTTTCTTGCATTTTAAAGTTTTTGATTTTCCCTTATTTTCCTCTCAACTTGCCTAAAGGCTTTCCTATCACTATCCTTTTGTTTCATCATTGCCTTCAATTCTTCATTTTATTTCTTGTGGGTCTCATGTTCTATAAAAAATTGGTGATGCTTGTATGATATGAGAATTTATGATTGACTTCTCAGCTTGAGTGTAGTTTTTACTAATTTTTTTTATAATCTAAGTTTCGTAGGAAATTTCAAAAATGCCAACATTAGAGTTCAACACTCATTACCATATGCTTGACTACATTTATTGATTTTTATAATCTTCTCATTGGAATATATATTAATGGATTCATCATCTACACTCCATTATCCATTTAGTGCATAATAATGAACTATTTTTGGTGGAATGAAAGGAGGTAGTTGTGACATTGACATAGTGACATCATTTTTAATAATTTCATAATTTAGGCCTATATTTACTCCTCCCTCCCTTAACCAATCAGATGGGATTACTTGCTTAAGAAAACTTAAACTATCTTAGTTGAAACTAAATGATGCATACATTTCAATACAATGTAATTTAAATCCTCTTCACTATTAATGTCTATAACATTTCTATGAGTTTTTTCATGTTCAACACTTTATACATTGGCACCATTTACTACATTTACTATTTCACCTTCTTCACCTCAGAAAACATTACCTTCCTTCATTTGCTCCATCTTCTCCATTGTAGCTTATATGTCTTCCTTAGTCAGACCTATCAACCTCATAACATTTTATGCAACACTTACCTCATCATCTTCCATATGCAACATTTCACTTAGATTCATATCATTAGATAGTGTCTCTGGGTTAAGGGGACATATACCTATCTATCGAAATCTAGATTTGATATTCTTTGTAGTTAGTGCCATCCTCATACTTATGGTATCCAAAGTGGCTAGTTATTCTCTCTTTATATTGAAACCATGGTACATATTCATCCATGCCATTCTTTCATGATTGAAGTAGGATTTGAATGGACCAAATAAACTTACATCAAGTAGATGTAATTTGTGGCTAGTATATGCATGTAATGTAAGGAGATATATCCCAAAATCTCTAGCCTTTGCAATCATTGAAAGTGTGATATGTTTTCATGCCCATAAAAAATTATAAGGTGTATATTACTAGGTGAAACTCCTATATGTAAAAATATAACAAAATGATGTATCCCATTCATGAGCAGTTCTTTTCGCATCCAAGCATGGGATTGGGCAGCCATGCATGCACCTAATTGACATACAATAATGAAATTCTAAAATTACCTATTTAATTTTAAGAGATGGAGTGTTTAGATTATTTTCCAAAATTCATTCACATTTACTAAAATAGTTCTCCATTCTCTTCTCTTTGATATTATATGTGGTACACTCCTTACCCCTTTCTTAGCAATGACTCACATGTCACAATTCCTTCCATCTTTCACCCTTGCCTCATCGTAATTCCAAATTTTGTATGGCCCATAATTTAATTTAACATATAATTTTTTCAAGTTCTTATATAAATTTCACATAATGGAGGGCCTTGGCATGACAACCTTATCTCCACCTAGTGCTTCTGTTGTTTTCATAAACAAATTAAGGTGCCTATTTTTGAATCCTTTCTATCATGATTTATTGAGGAAACCATCATTGAAATTTGATATGTTCAACCCATGCCCCATGTCGGTTAAGTCCTTGCACAACTGCACTATATCACTTTCTTATGCTATCGATTGAATAATCGGTGGGCCCTTATTATTAATAGATTTGATTCTTTTTATCCAGTTCAATAAAGTACTTGTTTTGATGCTCCAATAAACCACTACTTAATTTATGGAGTACTTATTATGGTTCACCTTTCCCATTGGACTTTCCATATCTTCCATTGTCCACTCCAACTGTAATTACATGCATGCATTGGCAGTAACATCTGTATTGGCCTTTTTATCTACATGGTTGGTCGAGGGGTATATCGTATGATTTAAATTGGGTTTCAAAACTTTATTAACATATTCATCAACATATTTAAAAATTTTGAATCTTATTTTCTTCATAGTTGCACATGACCATTTTTAGTTAAATTGCATGATCTTCTTCACATTCCTCACACTTAATAATAAAAATCAAGAAATTGTATAGGTAAATAAAAATATAATGGAAAACATAAGACAAAAAACTATGGGAAAGAATGTTTGGATAATTTAAAGTGTGAATGAATAATACAACTAGGATAAATCACATAAACATATGACAAGCATAGTAATGTGAGTTGAGAGAAGGATTTTATTTAAATACATTTGAATAGACATTTAATGGTATGTTAATGACATTATTAATCTTATTGGTATGTGAATGGAAACCTATGTGGATTATATGCACATAACAATAATTTTAATTGTTACAAACATTCTTAATTTTGCTATAAATATAACCATTTACTACTATGCGGAGGGAAACCTACGTGGATTCCATTCACATACAAGTAAATGTTAATTGTTGTGGACATACTCATCCTCAAACATGGCACATCATTTTATATTAATGACCCATAGTAATTTAAGAAAAAACTAAGATAATGTGTTCATTTAAAAATTATTAGTGGTCATAATTTTAAACCTAGGGGTTTAAGTTTGCCTCCTTAGGTGAGCCCATTAGATAAGATGAGAGAGGGAACAACAAGAAACAAAAAATTTATTTGACATCAACATATGAAAAACACATCAACTTATGGTTGTTCACTACTAGGATAATTGAAATGGACCTCATAAACAGGGAGTCTTTATTGATTTTCACTACTATGGGGTGACTTTAAATTCTTCATGTAGTGAAGCATCTTTAGGGCTTCCATAAACATTAGATTATAATTAAATTATAAAATTTGAATGAATTACACAACAAGATTAATTGACAGGTGCATATGAGAATAACATATTTTGGTATGTGCATGAAAACCATTTGGGATTAAATCTACACAATAGTGAATGTTGCATCTTACAACCCATGTCATGCAAGGAAATAGAAATGCAACATATAAATGATTCACATAGTGACATGATTTTTAAAAAAATATAAGGATTCCATTAAAATACATGAAAATTTAGAGTAAAATGTGAATGAAAACATGTAGATGACGTGGGTTTAGAATTGGTTAACATTTCAGTCCTCCAACAAACATATTCCAACAAAGGCATTGAAGGCAAAATGATAATAAGAGGCATGAGAAAATAAAAATAACACAACTATGGGTTCATTAATAGGAAACACACCTCTATGTAATGTTTCATCACTCCTTTAACATACTAGTAAATGTTTAGTCAGATATGAAGGCATGATTAAAAAATTATGAACATAGAAGGCACAATAATAATAGTTTTCATCCCTCCATTCAGCCGATTGAAACTCCTCTATGAAATGTTGCATGGTTGAGAAATTTTGGGTAGGTTCCTTGGCCATTTATGGGGATGAGGTATGTGAAAAAGGTAGGGAGAGATGTTTTTTGTGTAATGTTCTATTGTTACATTAGCGTACTAGTAAACATTTCTTTAGATGTGAAGGCATGAAAAAAATATATGGAAAAATAAAACACACTAAAAAACCTATGAACTTAAAAGGCACACAATAAAAAATAAGAACATACAAGGCAAACTAATTGTAACAACCATGCGAAAATATAAATAACAAGGAATGCTTATTTGTGGCACATAATGTGGCATTAACTTGCCTTAGTAATGGAGAAAATCTTATCAAGCCATGTGGAAAATGGTGGTGGCTTCCATAATAATGACCCACACATCTACCATCCTGACCTCAATCCAACATAAATGTGTCACTTTTATAAATAACAAAGTAGAGTGAATGGAAAACATATGAACAATTAGGTGTTTATAATTATGAATTAATAACATGTGAACTTGAATGCAAAAAGCATTTTGGTTTGATAGAAAACATTTAAAATATTACTGGTGTGTCAGTCTATAAACTACAAACTTCTCACCTATAATGTGATCCTTTAAATATGTTGGTGATTGAATGTCAACATGTGCTTATAGTTTAATTTGATTGTGACACTCTTTGAGAATAAAATTCTCTCTAAAAATTAAAAAAATGGCATTTCTATAGTTTTTTGATTTATAGAAGATAATTTGAAATTTAAAATTTGAATTATCTATGAATGGTGAGGCTTAGGTGTGTATTGTCATTTAATTTTATAGGTGACACCAATTAATGGAGGTTGGTGGAGTCATATGTTTGATCAAAATGTTTGACTTTTAAATTTTATAGGATGTAACTAAAATTAAGTAGATTAGATGTTGTGACTTTGCTCTCATGTTCCATATAGTCAGAGGTACAAAAATGAAATTAAGGGGCTCAATAAATTTATTGGGGTTGATGTTTCTAAAATGTTAACACTTTTAAAATACAAGTTAAGGATGCAATTTTTGAAATTTCTACCTTAGTTTGGAATTGATATTTATATCATTGAATAAAGTATTTGTATTTTTGAATATTATATTTGTATTATTGAAAATGATATTCATTTAATTGAATATGATATTTAATTTGTTGAATATGATGTAAATTTAATTTTTAATTTCAGTGCATATTTTTTATGGAAGGGGACGAATAATTATATACAAAAGTTTCTATTTTTAATATTAATTATTCAAAAAATGAATGGTCTAACATGAAAATGTTTAAGTGATTTTTACATCATCTAAACAACCCATGACACATAATCCAATATATCTTAATATATCATGACTAGGAAAAGGGGTCACAACTGAAATGGTAACCATTGGATCCCCTTCAACTAATGGTCCCCTTCCCCTATTCCATATAGGATTTGTAAGGGTTTGACCTTAATTCTTGGTGCAATTTATATCATCTCATGATTTTTTTTAATTTTCATTTGGAAAACTAAGTTCTAGAGTTTTGAAATAAATGGGAGGCAAAGTATATTATATGATGACATATGGAATTTTTATGCTTTCTCCTTCCATAGATTATTATGATGTCAGTGTGAATTATAGGTGGAAATGAATTTGGAAGTTGTTGCTATAATTAAATCAGGCCTAACATTTTCTTTGTTTTATTATTATTTTAGGGCATTCTTAAATTAATAAGTGTTATGATGTAACTATAGTACATGTCATAGGTGGTTCAAAAAATGGAAGACAAACTGATCATGTTGATGTAGTTATAAATAGGGTTCTCAAAAAAACCTCAACACTTTACATATTTATAGATGATTGGAATTTAAATTTTAGTTAGAATGGAATTTATAATAAAGTAGAGATAAAAGAAGAGATAACTATGATTACTTCTGCTTTAGATAACTATCTATTGAGAGCATGGCACAAGATATTCCTTCATTGAGTACATATAACTACTCCTTATTTTGAGAACTAGACTTGGGTTTACCATAGAGGAAAACTAATCTAAGATTATTGATTTTCTTATAGTCTATATAGATGGCACTTTGCTCGATGCTTAGTCCCTTTTACAACAAATTAATACCCTTTTGGCCTATATTAGGTCTAATAAACCTACTTTACCTATATAGATCTATACTAGAAATGCTTGGTCCATATAGTTTATCCTAGTTCAACTCGGGTTGAGTTCATGCTTGGTTCCATGTATTTTTTGCTAGCTCAGGTCTATTCATTTGCTTTTCCTGAGTTGAATTTCTCCATAGACCTTAGTCAAAAATTTCCTGGCTTAGTCCTTTCTTCATTACCTATCGATATTGACTGGGATCCATGACCGTTTGAATTTCATTTTCTCCATTAGATCTGTTAGGTACAAATAAATGTGAGCCCTCAAATCTATCTATAAATGTTATCTTTGTCCCCACTTACACCATGTGTCAAATGTGCATTTGATTTTAGGATCCAATGTCAATCTATAGCCTTCTACACTTATTCCATATGTTAACCTCTCAATCCCTCTAATTGTTTGACCCATCTCAAACCATTGGATCAAGATGTATGATTAAATGTGAACTATTGATCTATTAGGACCCACTATTTGAAATCTAATGACTAGTTCATGAGTTTAACATTGATGTCCTCACTCTCATCAAATGACATTAATGTGACCATCATTAATATTCATGTGATCATTAAATTTAAGATGAAAAATACTATTTTTGATTGGTCTTAAACTTGAAGATAATGTGAATGTCTTATGTTGCAAGTCCAACTTTAGAGGCCTATAAATTGAAGCGTAAAAGTCATGGAGGCACAAAAATTTTAACAGATGTTCTTGAGGCCAAAAAAAATAAACCCATTTGATCTAATCATCCCAATAGCCTTATAATTATGACTAAAAAAATGTTCAAGTTAACTAGTCCATTTATTCCTACATGATGTCCTAATGATGGTCTATTTTATTTGGCTAAGTATGGGAAACATAGCAAAATTTAACTAAGGAGCCAACATTGAAAAACATAACTTCTATTGTGCTTAGATGCATGGACTAAAACATAGTGTATAACAATTAGGGACCAATATGAATAAGAACATATGATTTTTTTCTCCAAAAATTACCACACATGTGAGATATGGCCTTCAGTGGATGACCATAAACTTGGTGCATCTGTTCTTGGGACTAATGTGAACATACCCATGTGACCAATTCCTCTTGACTCATTTACACATGGTAATGATGGTGATAATAATCTGCCTACTCATAATTTCTTCCACTAAACCCAAGTGTCTAGATGAACACAATAAATATCACAAGGATAAAATAGCTCTAGGATACACAACCTATCAATGCCTCTAAAAGACTTATGCACAAGACAAGATCCATATCTCTAAAGAAAGTATGAAATCCTAAGCTTATCCTCAAGTTGAATGGTGGATAAGTAGATGCACAATATGTCTTATTACTTCTTCTCTTCTCTTAGAGATGGTGAAATGATTGTGTTTATATAGGTAGATCTAACCCTAAAACCTTTCAAAAGTTTTGATTGACAAGGTCAACCTGATTGACGTAGTATTAAAATTGACAAAAAAAACTAACTAGATAATGAACTATGTCAGCCATGGCCAACTTAGTTCTTAGAAAGCTTTTATAAATAATAATAATACAGGGTCCATGTGGTTGACATAGTCATGTAAAATTCTAAAAAAGGTTTTAGGTCAAAGGAAAGGGGTAGTGAAGATGGAAAATGACTAGAAGAGGGTGCAAAATAGGAGGTAAATCTTAGGGGAATGGTTTTTAAAAGACAAATTTGTAGATATCAAATGGAAAAAAGGATAAAAATCTTATGAAGAACCAATGGTCTGCCCACCCCTTTCTTGATGCACTTTTTAAGGTGTACACTTAGAGAGATTGAGACTCGATGGGTTGCTATAAGATTGAAAATGTCAATAATTGATAAAGTTTGAAAATATTATTTATATACAATAACCACATAGTATAATTCATATTTTTGACTAAACAAAAAAACTTAAACTTCAGCCATGTTAAATACTATGAATTTTAACAATGTTTTTCTTAAAAATGCTACTACGACATCGACTACACTCTTCTCTTTCTAAATATATGTGTGTGTGTGTGTGTGTGCGTGCGTGCGTGCGTACGTGCATGCGTGTGTGCGTGCGTGCATGCGTGCGTGCGTGCGTGCGTGCGTGCGTGCGTGTGTGCGTGCGTGTGTGTGTGTGTATTTATTACTTTTATGGTAGCTATCTTATCTTATTTATAAGTAAGTCTTTTTATAATTCTATATGCCACAACTATACATGTTAACCTTTGTTTATATATATTTTTATTCATTGATTCAAATTGAATAAAAATATATGGTTATAAACTAGACCTAATTCTATACACATTCAAAAAAATCTAATTTTTGGTATATTTTTAGGTAGTTAGTGGGCACATGGTTAGACATACATTTTTGATCTTATTGAAGAGTATATTGACTTATTAAATTGGTAAATAAAACAATTTAGTAATTAATTTATAAAAATATAGGTTGCAAACTAGATGATCTTACCTAGCTTTATACTGGGGGATTTAACTTAAAATCAAATGATGATAAAAAAATGGTGGGGCACACAGATAATTATATAGTATTATTATTATTTTTTTACATGCCACCTCTTCAAATTTATGATATTTTCCCTAATTATACTATGGTTCATTACCCACACTTCCTAGTGATGAAGTTATACTTAAATTACTCCAGGATTGAGAACGTTAGGTTTCACGAAAGCATCATAATATTGGACACTTCATGCAGAAAGCTCCTTGTTTTAATAATTTCATTGGTAGTGTGGATATTTCACCATATCATATTTATTCTCTCCCTCATGCTCCATATCATTTTTAAGACAAAAATTCTATGTTCACCAAATAATCCACAAAAAAAAAAAATATAGTAGACGAACATGTCCTTGACCTATTACTATCTCTAAATAACTCACTCTAACATAACATGATAAATTTATCTTATTATTTGACAAGTATCATGAATAATTTGCTTATTCATATCAAGATATGTCAGGTATTAATCCTAGCACCATCGTAAATAATATCATCACTTACACAAATGCCAAACATGTTAGACAAAAATAAAGAAAATTTCCACCTAAAATTTCTACCTTGTGTCATAAAGAAATCATTGAAATTTTGGATGCCAAATTCATAAATCCTATCAACTACTTAGAATATCAAACATTGTTTCCATTAATAAAAATGTCACCATGGTTATTTATATATGGATTGATTTTTTAAATCATAACCTACCTTGTCCAAAAGACAACTTTCCCTTACCTTCAATAGATGCTATAGTTGATTCCATTACCAGATATGAAATTTTATCACTTATGGACAATTTCTCAGGCTATAATTAAATTCACATAGCCCCTGAAGACCAATATAAAACAACATTTAGTATAGATCAGGGAACCTATTGTTATGTCAAAATGCCTTTCAGCCTAGAAAATGCTAGAATAACCTATCAACATGCAATGACCCACATCTTCCATGATATTATACATAATATAGTGTGAACCTATGTAGATGATCTCATTGCCAGACCTAAATGTTGTACAATACACCTCACCAATCTAGCTATCATTTTTTATCAACTAGTTACATATAAACTTAGACTTAACTAATACAAATGTGTATTTAGAGTAACATTTGGTAAACTTCTAAGGTTATTCAAGGCATTGATATCTATCTAGACAACAAAAATGCCATCATAAACATGCCTATTCCTCACTCCATTCCTGAAATACATACTTACCTCAGAAAACATGGTACAATTTGATGGTTTGTCTTAGAAATGGCTTACTGTATATACCATATCAATTCATTTATCAAAAGGGTAATGCTCTAGAATGGAATGATTCACGCAAAAAATCTTTCAATAATATGAAGGAATCTTCGATCCATCCTCTTACTATTCAACCACCTTAAAATGATTACCCCTTAATTATATATACCTCCTCTATGCCCATATCAATTGGGGTAACACTTTCCCAATAATATTATACTGGTAGAGAGTATGCTATCAATTACATTAATCGAGGACTCGTGGATTATGAAAAAATTACAACAAAGTATAATGTGATTCCCTTGCTATATATTTTATAACTAAAAAAACATCATCATTATATGCTATATTGAACCACTTATGTCAATTTTCATTCTAATCTATTCCATTATTTCTTCTCCAGATCAATATTACATGGAGATAGAATTATTAAACATATGGTCATATTGATGGAATTCGATCTTCACATTATTACATAAAAATATGTCAAAGGCCAAGTCATATTGAGTTAGCATTATAACTAATTGGACCATATTTTACACACCTTGCCATCCCCAATGTAATGGTTAAGTTGAGGCTACTAACAAAATTCTAATTAAAATATTAAAAATGACTATTTGATTAATTCATAATGATTCGCACATTCATTTATATCCTTCACAATGGGATTATTATACTAGCATACATCCTTGAATACATATAAAAGTTTTTAAGTTAGCATTCCAATTAAACTTTAATGTCAGTAATAACATGGTTGAATATGAAGCTCTAAAATTAGGCATGAAAGCCAGCATTGACTTAGATATCACATATTTACATGCCTTGGGTTACTCCCAACTTATCTATGCCTAGGTTAGTGGTGATTATTAATGCAAAATAAAAAATTTAATCACATATCATCAAATGGATACTACACTTACCAAGGAATTTTCTTCTTTTAGAATTAAACCAATTCCAAGAGAACAAAATTCCATAGCTAATTCTCTTTCTTCATCTCATTTTATTTCACCCTCATCAAGTACATAATGAATCACAATTTCATATCCAAATCATAAAATAACCTGCTTCTATAAAAATACATGATCTGATATTATGTCACATTAAAGTTATCCATATTTGACAAAGCCCATGGTATAAAAACATAATTCAATTTATTGAATATCAAAATTACCCTCCAGACATAGATTCTCATGAAAAGACTCAAATACATAAAAAAGCTTATAAGTATGTGCTTTGATAAAACACCCTTTATTACCATAATAAAGGAGAAACCCTACTTCATTGTGTAATGCAATAAGGGATACTTACTCTCTTAGAGCAAGCACATGGTGGAATTTGCATTGGTCACTATAGTGGACATGCGATATCCTTCAAATGCTTGCATATGGATTACTTTTGGCCTACTTTACAAAAATATCCTATTAATTTTACTTAAAAGTGTAAGCCTTGTCAACTCCATTAAGATCTAATCCACTCACCAACAATTGAGTCCCATCTTTATGAATATTTCTTCATTGTATAATTATGGATGCATAATTACATGGAGCTTGTCTTCATGCTTTAGATTTTATTTATGAACACCATTTGGCTACTTTGCAATATAACTACTAATACAAGGATTACATTTCTAAACAACAGAGTAAAAAGGTCAAAGTTTAAACATTTAATGTTGGTGATTTAGTCCTCAAATTAGATTATACACATAATAAAGAATGAAAATATGCCTAAAAATGGTGTGGCCCTTACTTAATCAAAGACATCATTAGTCCTAGTAGCTATCATTTACAAACTAATGAAAGTCATGTCTTTATTAATTATTCCACTAATGCAAAAATTTAAAGACATATTTTTCTTAATTATCTCCTTATTTTCATTATTCTATATACTGTAACTACTAGCACTTATTATATGATTTTTTGAATGATCTCTCCTTTTTAGCCATTATTCTATACATAAATCTTAGTCCCCTTCTTCGATCTTTGGGTTTTTATTCATTAATTTCATCTAATTCATGAGTTGCATTGTAATACTGTAGATAGGACCCAATTTTCCTCATCAATATCTTTTATTTCATACATCCATTTTTAACTCTTTTTTTGGTCATATGTTTGTTATTTTACAACATTTTATGTTTACTCTCTTTTTCCTTTTGTGAGATAGATCCCATATCCCATCTATAATTAGGTTGAGGGGAAATACCATTTTCATACTTTTCACCTACTTAAGTTTATGTTTTATGAGTTACAGTGTAAGACCATTGATAGGACTAGGTTGTCCTCATAAAATATATATATTCCTTCAAACCTTTTTGTTAACCGAGTGTTCTTTTTAGAATGTTAAGAGCTGGTTAAAATTTTGTGATTACATATTCTCAACCTTGATCTTGTTTATTTTTTGGATAAAACTTGCATAATAAAATATGTTAGAATATTTCCCTACACTTACATACATTCTTATGATATGGAATCATATTTAATTATCATTGTATCCCTTTCACTTTGTCACATTTTTTATAATCTGAGGTAATTTAAATTGTATCATGTTCACTTCCCCTTGTCTCCCTTACTTCCATTACACTTTGGATAAAACAAGGTCGAATTCAAGATAGAAATTTTATTTAATATGATTAAAAAGAACTCTTGGGCACCATGCTCTTTAAGTCCTCTTTCATAATAACTAGATTCAATGTTTTCAAATGATAGTCATTTTTAACACCCATGTTTGGTTCTCTAAATATGTATGGAGGAGGAATATAAAAATTCATTAAAAATTTAAAAGAGAAATCATTTCAAACAAAAGAAAATGATTAAAAGGCAACATAAAATCCAAACGTTAACATCAAACCAAAAAAATGATTTATAGTACATCTCCTATTCTTAATGAAAACTCAAACTCCATAGTTGGCCTCATATTAGAGTTAAGATCCATTGGGTTGTATTAAGTTAATAGATTGGGATAGAGGACTTTAAAATTATCTACAACTATACCTACTTTCTCATGAAAGTACTCAATCTTGACAGTAGACCGATAGATCTATAAGGGGCTCTAAATAATGTGGAATGTGTTGTGGGAAGGTAGGAACATTTCAATTTTCATGCATATAGCCTTCATTGGATGATATTCATACTTCATTAGATAACCCAAGATTTTTGTGGTTAGTAGAAGTTCTTCAGAGTCATTAAGGTCAAAAGTTCTCTTATTTTGACAAAATTAATTTTAGTGTATTGACTTCAATAAAGAGTTTATCTACCTTGATTTTTACTACATTTCCCCAACCACCCATTTCATTTCTCTCCATTGATAGGTACGTTTCATTCTAAATCTATTTTCCTACTTCTATATTCCCTCTTATTCACATCTTACAACATGCTAACATCACCTTGTTTTTATTTTATCTATCTTAAGGACAAAACAATATGATTGAGTGACTATGGATTATTTTATTTACACCATTGATTTACATTTTGTAGGTCTTCTAAAATTTTATGTGTGGCAAGGTGGTAGTGGTATTTAGGTGGTGTGTTTTTATTTTTTATTTTCATTCCCTTTCCAAAATACACGTCAAATACATATAGTAATTTTTCATTTAATTGTGATCAAACTTATGTAGTTATAATTCCTTTTAAAGGGTAAAAAAATTTAATTAATGAATAAAACATTTATATATTAAAATTAATTTGTACAATATATGAAACTGTATGATATAACTATAAATTATATAATAATATAATATAATCACTTGGCACTGCCTCTTTTCTTTTTCTTTTTTATGTTTTTAAGAAGCAAGGAGAAAGAGTGGTTGAATAAATATGAACATCTTGATCAGATTTATAAAATTATGAAAATACTTCACTTCATATCCCAAATCCTTGAGATCTATCAATAAACAATGCTAAAGGAAAGTTAAACAGAAGCATGGAAAATGTGACAGAAATCATAAGGAGTGAATCCATAATCTTATGCAATGACTCCACATAAGTACAGTCTTACTCTCTTAATATATATGGATCAAATAATTCATTGCGCCTACTCACGGTGTTACCATAAAAAAGATCAAAATGACAAATATTTCTAGGTGAGTTGCATCATGATGGTGAGGGGCAATGATAGGATATTTTAGGGGATGGACTCAAAGATGTTAGAGGTGGTACACATGAAAAGTTTAGTGGCTTGTCAAGGTTTGATGAGGATGCCATGAGAGATGATTTGATTATAATAGGGTTCCATGTCCAATGTTTAGTTCAAATCAATGCTACACTATTGTTGATTTGGAGATAAGACATTAAAGTGCAAGAGTCTATCTTTTAGCTTCCATTCAACCATGCTAACAATATATTAAAACCTTAAATAATAACATCCAACTTAAAATCATACGTAAATAACATACATAGACCCCTAAAATAAATGACATGGCTATACAAAACATGAAAATAGTGAAATATTTCATGCTGAGTTTTGTAGTGATGATGAGAGCAAAGTCAAGGAATTTTAGGAGATTTTTTACACTAAGGGGCATATAATGATATAATATTATATATTTTATAATAATGTAATATAATATTATCATTGATGGACATGTTACCATTTGCAATACAAGAAACTTCATTTGTGGAAACGTACAGATAACATTTGTCTCATATGATTTACACTTACACATGTGACTACCTTAAATTTTAAATTGGCAGTCAATGTAACATTACTTTATAATGATACATTTAATTTATTTCAAAGCACAATGGTGACATCTTTGATTGGTTATTTTTTATTGTTAACGGTGGACGAGGACATCATGAGAGTTGTTTTGATTAGAATACGAGTCCATATCTCATATGCAATTTGAATCGATGATGCAATTTCATTGATGTTGGGATAACACATTGAGGTCCCAAATTATATATTTTAGCCTCCATTCATTAATGATGCCAATATTGAACAACAATGCTAGCTTCAAGGCAACTTTTAGAATTATATGAACAATCGGGGAGATATTTAATGTCTTATGTTGGGAAGATATGTTTCATGGAAGTGTCTCGGTGGTGTCATGTGTGGCAGTACATCAATATTGTCCACAGAAATAAAATCATAACTTAAATATGTTTGATAGATTTAAAGATTTAGGTAACGAATTAATTCTATGATGTTAAATGTTTGTTTTTTTAGTCTCAAATAAGGAGACATTTTAAAGATTAGATAAGGTGACATTTTTAAAATCAGATTGTGTGACATTGTGAAGTGTTTGTAATAGTCTATTAATTTTTGCTTGTGTTATTTCTATGGTGATATTACCATGGTCTCCCATCTTACATAAATTATGGTGGGTAAGCTTTGGCAATGAGGTAAACAATATGGCCATCACCATTATTTCATTGAGAAAATCATAATACACACGTTGATGACAATCTCTTTAAGGAAGGTGTGACATTTTTTTTTTCTGACAATCATATTAATTGCAAGATGTTTAATGTTAACCTAGAAAGGGATGCATAACACAAAATGGTATTTTGTAGAGTCTTGTATGATCCTACTATTTTAGTTAAATTCGTATCAAAGCATTAAAGAAGGGAAAGGACCAGTTAAATGCCATGTGATACCACCTCTTAGTTAAATCCATATCTTCATATTATACCACCTCCTAGTTTAAAATATTGGATTTAAATAGTTTAAATATTTTTAAATTTAAATAGGTTGTTCGATTGGGAAATTTACGTCATGGGAAGTTGCATAGGGATGTTTTTGTGGACATTACAATTTTTGATTATTTTTGGTACAACCCATCATTACAATCAAAGGGACCAATTAATTTATATAAAATTACCAAAAAAAAAATTTCAAATGAACATATTATTTTATCATTGGCGTAAATTTTTTTTAAGTAAGACACGAACCAAAATTAATATGGGCCACTAATATAAAACAAAAGGACATTAATATAAAATGAAGGCCCATGTTGAAATATGCATGGCTCATTAATGTGAAATCCAATGCCATTTCCCAAATGGCTGGACAGGCTTTACTCCATTAATGTGACAAATTAATGCTAACATGTGCACCACCAACAAATGTCTCTCTTTACCTTTCCGAATACCTCCTTCCCATAAATGGCCATGGAACTTACCTAAAATTTATCAAGTTTTCATGTTTTGTAGAGGAGTTTTCATTGACAGAATAGAGGTATGAAACATTTCATGCAGGTGTGTTGAATGTAACTAAACCCAAAATTGTGTTCTTTTTATTTTCTAGTGGGTGTTATTGTTATTGTGTTTTCTATGTTCATGTTTTATTTGCATGCTTTCACATTTGAGGAAAGGTTTAGTCCTATGTTAATGGAGGGATGAAACTTTATGTGTAGGTGTGTTGCCCATAACTGAACCTTCAATCATGTTATTTTTATTTTCATGTGGTTGTTATTGTTATTGTGCCTTGTATGTTCATCATTCTTTTTGAGTGCCTTCACATCTGAGTAAATGTTTACTGGTATGTTAGTGAAGTAAATGCATGTTTGGATGGAAATGGATTTGAAATTGGGATGGGAAAATTAATAATTTCACCATGAAATATCGCTACTTGCATTTTCACATACCTCCTTTCCCCAAATAGCCACGGAACCTACCCGAGAGTTCTAGAGCATGCAATGTTTCATAGAAGAATTTCCGTCATTAGAAAGGAAGAATGATTTTTTTCTTATTGTAATTTGTATGTTCATGGATTTTTTTTCATGCCTTCACATGTGAGTAAACATTTACTTGTATGTTAATGGAGTGATTGAAACATTACACATAGATGTGTTGCATCTAACAAAAGCAACAATTGTGTTCTTTTTTTTATTTTGACATGCTTGTTATTGTTATTTTTGCCTTCTATACTCATGATGGTTTTACCTGCCTTCACATATAATTCAAAGTGCCATGTTGGAAGACATGTGGCTTATTATTGTCAAATCCAATACAATTTTACAAGCTTTGCTCCACTAATGTGGTAAATTAATGTCACCCTACATGCCACCAAAAAACATCTCTCCCTACCTTTAACATCATTAGAATAAAGTGATGAAACATTATGTGTAGGTGTGTTACCTGTAATTTGATTTTAAAGGAAGTCCTAGAGGTTTTCTCAGTACATGTCATTGTGTGTTTTATAAATGGGTCGTATTTATATTTTCCTACATAACATGGGTTATGAGACTTAAATTTTATGGTATGTAGATGGAATTCATGTAGGTTTTCATTCAAATATGGGTAAACTTTATTGTTTTTATATCAAAATTTATATTTTCATTTCCATTCTAGTAAATATTGACTCAGATGTTTCAAACAAAAATCTTATTTGAATTCTTGTTGCCATATTCCTATCAATTAATGTTGTTATGTTATTAATTCACATTTTAAAAATTACAAACATTAATTTCCATATCTATTGTTTATAGATTACTAAAAAATTTATGCTATGTTCCATGTTAATAGAGTAATTTTCATTTGTTCTATGTTCTTAAGATATTTTTGTCTTTATTTCATAGTAGGCTTAATATTACTTGCTTATTATGTGTGTCTCATTGCTATTACATGAAAATTTATTGAGCATCTCTATGAGATCATTATGTTGTGCGTCTGACATTTTAGCATGTCTATTTCTCATGGCACTTGTCCTTATTGGCGTGCAACATTTAAACATGTCTATTATATATGTCCCATTGGCCTTATCATATGGAAATATTGCATGATGTGCTTGAGTTCTTTCTGAGTATGAATAATGATACATTTACATCATTTCATGTTAGACTTGTTGATGTCTTCTTTATAATTCCATATGTATGTATTAACATTGAACAATTCCAGAAAACTGACTAAAGTTTATATGTATAAAAAAACTACATGTTTTAAATACATAGTTGATCCACTCCCTCATTTTTCTATGTTCTCCCAAATATAAGAAAAAAAGATGAAATGGAAAAGGCATTGTAATCAATAGACTAATAAACACTAGGGGCTATCCTATGGCCAAAAATTGACATGTCATCTATAAATAAATATAATGAATGTTGTTTTATCTATGGAACATCCTACTTTATTTCCTTAAGGTGAAGCTATGATAAGAGACCTCACTTAAAAAAAAATTAGATGCATGAATATGCACTTCATTTGGAAGTTTATTATATTAAAATATTTAGCATCCATCTAATATTTATTTATTTTCTACTTTATTTGATGATGCATCATTATACCCAAGGAACAATAGTTGTTTTTGTTAAAAAAACAAATGATAATTTTATAACTGCTATAGTAGATCTTTGACAACATATCCATACAATACATGATGATAAAATTGTTAAAGACTCAAATATATTTGGTTCCAATTTGAGTGAAGCAAGGTAATATTGGACAAAACATTATGTTGAGTAAACTAAAATGATTGATCAATTAGGCTATCCTACATTTTTATTCATGTTTAAGTGTTGTTGAAACTAAATAATCTAATTTGCATAGTGCAATGCCTTCCAAACATCCTAAAGATTCACATCATCCTTATTGCTGGAAAATTATTTTTTTAATCTTGAATCCAAATCATACATCTATTTATATATATCATAGATTTACAATATTTCATAAAGCATAAGACTATTGGTATATGTATGTAATAAACTACTTCATTTCATGTTTTATTTTTCAAAAACTAGATTGTTCTATTCAACTACATATAACTAAATATTATTTTTAGGTATTTTATCATTTAATATTCATTCTTAAACACTGAAATATCTATGTGTCTCTAATACAATTTCCTAATTGAAATCTTATAAAAATACGATGTCTTAAAAGGATTTTCTCACCCTTTTCGCCTCAATAGCCCCTACAATCCACTTATCATAAAGATTAGTTCTTTTTCTATAGATTTCAATAATTTCCATGCATCCATTGCATCAAGTGGAAGAGATCAAATAGCCAAGAAAACCTTTTTGAAATCTATCAGATTAATTACTATTAACTCTGAGAAAATATCTATGCAAATTTTCTAACTTGTCATACGATGCTTTTTATGGAGCCCCAAAATAAAAGTAGTAGACATGAGTGGCTTCAATAAATTTGGTATGACCTCAATATTTTATTGTTAAGTAAAGAGATATTAAAATCTAAAAGGATTTTTTTCTCCACTCTTTCAATCACAAATTACCATAATTTTTTGAGAGATATGTCAAAGTCAAAGTAAATACAAAGGAACTTTAACTTCTCCACCATTTTGATCCATTTCCATTGAAATCCTTTAAAAAAATCTAGAAATGGAATAATATTATGTATATAGCATTGTGTTTTATCCCATTGTAGACTAGATCTAAATGCTTTGTAGAAAATGTTAAGGAAACATAATGCTTCTTTGAAAGAGGCCTCATGCTATACAAGCATGAGGAATAAATCCTTTAAAAAATTCCCTTTGATTAAATGAGTGGTGCGATCGGGAATGGAAATTCCCCTAATCAATCTTCACTTAGTTCTGAATGCAAACCAATATCTAAACCATTTGTATAAAAGAACATGTAATGTATGGTTGATAATGAAATATTTTTAGATAGAGTAAAAAATACAAAAGATGTTAGACCTATGTCCATTGATTATCCAACAAGGCAAGTCCTTTTAGAAGAAAGTTTAAATAGAAAACATAAAAACGTTACCAAGCCCTAATGATTTATGGATGAAGAGATTGAAATCCACTCTATAATATCATAATATTTTTCAAAATCAACTTTGAAGAAGATGGTCCCTTGCCAAGAGGCGTGGGCCCATTAAACTTCTTCCTAGATAACAATGATGTTGTCCTGAATATAACAATTTTTGATAAATGCAGTTTTATATATTCTAATGATTACATGTAAGATATGTTAAAGGAAAAGAGATAAAGCTTTAGTGATACTTTTATAGGAGACATTGAAAAGGGTGATTGTCCTTTAACTGGTAAAGAATTATAGATCTCATGCATAAAAATGAAATTAATTTTGCCTCTTTTTTATGGTGGACTCTAAAGATATTTTGTGTAAAGATTATTTGTAATCCTAAATCAAGTTAGGTCCAAAAAAATACCATGTTTTTTTGTAAAATTCAAAACTAAAACCATCCACTCTTGGCACCTTATCTTAGCCCTACATTTACCAATAACCTAAATCTCATACAGGAAAAAGAAAGCCTTACAAAGGTTTTGAGTTGAAGGTCTTAATTTGAAAGCAACTACATATAAATGTTCTTACAAGTATCAAACTCTCTCTAACATGTTTTCCTAGGCTTGGATCACCAATTTATAGTGGACTTGAAAGCTTGAGTAAATAACTGACACAATAAGGAGGAGACTATGTGTAGTTTGGATAGAATTTATTTCCTCTTTTAGCCTATTCAGCTTTGATATATTTGAAAATTATTTAGAGGCATGGTTAGTAAGTTTGAGCCAATGAAAGTAGGCTCAAATTCGATCACATATATTTTTTTATGCGAAGTTAATTTTTACTTTAAAAAATGTAGTGTTATTAAAATTAAAAATTACATCCTTTCTGACATAGCTTGCACCTTTAGGGAAACTCCTACATATATTTATAGTATTTTTATATTTTTATTTTAAGAAAATATAAAAAAAACCATTGCCTTTTTAATAGTAGTGATCACTTCTCTTTATTTAGTGAATAGAGGAGAGTTAAAACTACCAATATGACCACAAGTGATGGTAATTTTGGGTAGTCTATTGGAATACGATTTAAGTCCCCACCAATACCTACATATTCTCTCTAATGTATCTCAAATGAGGGACCACACAATTATTATAGCTTCATTTGTGGAGGTTACAACTACCATAGTAAAGAGTCTAAGTTACGCTAAAAGGTATGTAATTTTTATATTTGGCAAAGTGGGGTTATATAAAATGAAAATGTAAATTGACAAGCGTACCTCACTCAAAATGCAGGATACTTTTTTTTCACAATCTATCAAGTAATAATAATCTCATATTCATTTTAATAATCTTTCTAAAACATGTTTTTACTAACTAATGCTCTCTGAGATTTTATGTTTTTTTTCCAGAGGGATAAATAAGATACTTATGAAGACAAGTTCCAATTGTGGCCACTTTTTATTCTAGGGGTTAGATTATGGTGTTTGTATTTGTTCTTATTCTTAATTTAGTTCCTTCAAGTGTAAATATATCAACAACATGCATAAACATAAGCTAAAAGATAGACTCAAGACCTTAATTTCTTATCCCCACCCTAATGACATTACAATGTTGATTCAAGCCACACATCCGATGTGAAGCTTTGATGCAATCAATTCAACCATCATTATGTCCTAATCCACCATTGACAATAAAAAATAACCAATCAAATATGTTGCCACAACGCAAGTTGCAGACCTATTTGTAATGGATGTAATTCACGTAAATCAAATAATTGCCCCAAATCTAAGTTTGAGGTATGATATGGGACCTATAATATATGATATACCCTAAAATACCCTTTCATTTCACCTTTCCATGATCGCCTAACTCACCTTAAAATATTTCATCACTTGCACATTCTATATGACTTTGCTCTTCCCCACCAATTTTCCATCACTCAAGCTCACTATGAAAAGAAATGTCTCCTCTTACACAACTCATTGCCACATTGTATGAAGGAACATACGTCCTCATTTTTCATCATCCCCTCCACTAAAAATGAATGATTATTACTGGATAACACTTCTTGAACAAAAATTCTGATGGGGTCAATGACGATGGGTTTCGACTTAGGTACAACTATCGATTTTGTGACTTTTGCTTTACAAAAACTTTGTTTTACAAAAACATAAAATTACACTTCTTCTAACATAACTTGCATGTTTGGGTCCAATGATTCACGTACACAAAGTATTATATAAAAATAGTATATATATAGAATATTTTTGTAAATATAATATTATTATTATTATAATAATAATAATAATAATAATAATAATAATAATAATAATAATAATTAACAACTATATGTATTAGTATAATATTATAATATATTTATTATATAGTATAATTATAAATATATAAATATTATATATAATAATATAATAAGAATAGAAATATAAAATACAATATAATTTATTTAACAGATAATATTATAATATATGAATTTAAATATGGTTATATTCTAGCATTTTTAATCTAATAAGGTATCATATATCATAGTAGACTCCAAATTTTTTATCTGTTTTAGTATATCATCTTAACCAGTTATAACTAAGGTTTCAAGGTCTAACTCATTATACATTTTAAGATATAACTGATTTATCACAAGATGTCATAAACTGTATTGTTTAAACCTATGACCCAAACTTAACCTTTGGAGTACCAATCACTGTGCATTAGAGTATCAATACTTGAGTCTTGTCAAGATGTGATTGGTTAATTTTAATTTTATAGAGTAAATGTTGAACAAGTATTAGATACTACATGCACCACTAGTATTGCACTTTAATATTTATGCACAACAATATGTTCCATCAATAGAATACACAGAGACAAAAACTCTGTTCTACCCTTAGTAGGTGCACCATTATTGGAACTTTTTTCATTTATATACACGCATAATTTGACTATAAATTTATTTCACTTTAAAATATTGCTGCCTTCATGCCTACCATTTTATATGAACTGTCTCACATTTTATTATTAGATAATAATATAGACGCCACGAATAATAGTAAATAGTCATTGTTGTGGCCTCATCCCTTTCAACGAATAAACTAAATACAATGGAATTCAAAGCCACATACACAAAATATATTGTGGAATATTCAGAGATGAAGTAAAAAATAATATCATTTTAATGGTAAAAGTAAGTTTTTTTTGGATATAGAGACCCTACCTTTTACAATATAAACTGCAAATATGGTCTTCAAAACCAGATATAACATTGTTTTCTTATATATGATGCAGTCTTCCTTGTTTTGTGGAACCCATGTTGGGGAAACTGAATTTTGAGTCCGAGGAGAGCGAGCCATTGCCAAAGGACGCCTCGTGAGAAGAATTTGAGAAGAACAGAACACATTCAAAAGGATAACATCGGTCTGAATATTGTCCGGGTATTGGTATTGCTTGTTTATGAGAAAACTATGTTTTAATTTTCACAAACTGAGTTTCTAACATTGCTACACTGTGATTATCCTTCATGAATCGCATGTTATCTGATTAGACGAAATTTAACATTTAAAAACTCCATACCAACTTTATGATTTTTTTAGTGGCGTTTTATCTCTTTGGAATACGTTTTAACGTGTCTTGGTCTGTGGTTAATCCCCTGTAGACCCGTCATCATATCTTCATTGTAAATCCCTTCAGATGGTAGGCAAATCTGCTCTCACCTTGAATGATAGGAGATTTACATTTTCCACTCATATACGCTTTATTCTTATGTCAAATTTAGATCGTTAATGCTGTACAATTTGACTCCATATTGCTAGATGTGCATTAAAATATCCTTCCGTTTCAAAAAGCCTGATTTCTGAATACCTAGCGGCAATTGCTGTCGTTTTGGTGGCACCTCATTCAGTCGTAATGTTTCACGAAGACAAGATCCATTTCAACTTTTCCGAGTCTGATATGATCCGAAGTATAGTCTTTTCGATTATAAGTTACCCCTAACCAGTGACGTGGCTGCCACATATTGAATTATGAAGGATAAAAATAGTAGCTGATACATAATGGACACGAATTCGTGTTATAGTTGTAGGTTGCATAGCAGCAAGGGCGTACTCTGTCAAGTTCTTGGTCAGTGGTAAGTTAGAGTTTGGGGATGAAAGTCAGGTATGAACAACTTTAGATATCAAAGAAAAAACAAATATAATATTTTGGAGTGCCAATGTCTGGAGGAATGTTTGTGTGATGGTGAACTATCATTTCATAAGAAATATGTGTGTGCGTGTACGCTTAAGTCATACAAAACTATAACCTGTACATGAATTAAGAGCACTATAACTTGTAGTGAGTAAGAGGGATGGTTATTAATGCGTAAAGGAGTGCAGATGAAATAAGGTCAAATAATCCTTGAATTATGTAATAAGGCTTCATTCAAAATTTGAAAATTATCGTTGAAAGTATTAAATTAATCCCAATATTATATTTTGAATAATGAGTGAATGAAGGTTTTCGTGTACTACTCTTGTACTTTCATTATTAATTGTATATTTTAATTTGATTATGAATTATCAATTGTTCATTATCAAAATAAAGTAGAACACCCTGAAATTACAAAGAGTACGATTAGAAGAGAAATAAAAATACTTTTCTTAACCATTTTCAAGAGAAAATATAATTAGAAGAGAAAGTACAAAACTTTAAAAAGTTAATTAACAATAGTAATTGTCATTTGGGTGTAATATTTAAAGGTATTTAAATATATTTTCATGGCCTCGACAAAGATGAAATACGCAGGAAAATCCCTTGTGAAGGATTGGATGCTTATAATATCCAACTACCACCTATACTACTTGATTATGGAATAATTGGCATCTTTACTATTTCGTTATGAAATTTTGTGCAATATGTAACTACTTCTTTTACATTTGAGTACTTTAAAAGTGTAAATGAAGTTGAATTCAACATATTAAAGAAGGTTTTGTTCGTTGGACAAATAATAATATCTAAGACTAGCGTGTTAGTATAATTGGTTGGTAAATTTCAATTCGTCAATGATTTGTGAGCTTTGAATTTGAGAATACATTTTTTTGTTTATAATTTGGATTTATAAATAATTTATTGATTAATCATTAATATAATATAATTAAATTGCTTGTTTTCTTATTGTAGTTAGTTATCATGGCTCAAGAGCTCGAAAATACCAACATTTCAATGACTTTTAATTTAAGAGAGGATGAAGTTTGCCTGCCCAAGACAAATATTAATCGAAATGGAAACCATCATCCCAATTTGTGGAGTTATTGGTGACCTCAACACAACAGCGTTGGGATTTTGGACACTTCGGATGAATAAATATGATGTCTCGATAGGTGTTGATTTTTTTTTTTTTTTTTTTGAAATGATCTTTTTAAGAATGATTTTTTTTTTGAAATGATTTTTTTAGATTTTTTTTTTGTAAATTAACCAAGTCTTCCATATGTGAGCAGACGTATTTCAAAACTTCAAAGATGAAGATGGAAATTTATTTTGCTTTGAATTTGGTAAAGAAGATGCAGAGATATCAAGTATGTTGAATTTATATAGAGCTTCCCAGATTAATTATCCTGGATAAAATATCTTGGAAGACGTTGAAGTTTTTACGTCTACATACCTTCAAAATGTTGTGAAGGAACATAAGGAGAGAAAAGGAGAAGAAACCCAACTCTTAATGGAGGAAAGTATTTTCCCATGCCTTAGCTTCTTGATTGTTGAATATTATTAGGTGTTATTAATTTCTATATTCATGTGCTACTAATAATAAGATCATACCATCTACCGGGTGAGTATGCTTTGAAATATCCATGGAGATGTAGTGTTCCTAGTTGGGAGGCTAGGAACTATATTGAAATATTCAAACGACACAATCAAAATGATTTCCTTTTCAATGAAATTTTAAAGTAATCTTAAAGTTTGTATCATTAATGGTATTTGAGATTTCCCTTATAAACAAATATTTAGTACAAATTTCTTTTTAAAAAAACTACTATAATATATAAATTTTTCATGAGAATTAACATAAAACCAAAAGTTAGTGTTGATAACACCCTAAAAATTTTCATATTAATAATTTATTTTAGGATGCCCCATGTTTATTGCCAAAAGTCGTTGGAGGTAGCAATATTGGATTTCAATATTTTACAATCTCAACACCAGATCAAATTGAAACTAGTATCCACGTGAGTATTAAGCATAGTAAACATGTATATATGCTGAATTAAATTTTAGATGAAAATTAAATGAAAATTTTTATGATAGATGGTGTTAAAATTCAAGCATAATTCAGTTGGATTTCTTCTGTCATCGCCACATGGAATTTTATTTTTGGTGGGTTTGTTCATTATATGAGCCTGAGTTCGCAGTAAGTAGACATTGTTTTACTAAATTGGTTACCTTTCTATGTCTTCTTGATGACATTTATGATACCTATGGAACCCTTGATGAGCTCACAATGTTTACCATAGCATTGATAAGGTAATCAATTATAGATGGTATTCTTTATTTATATTGATTCTCCGATTAATTTTCTAACTAATTATTTGTTTTGATTCCAGATGGGACATGTCTATCATGGAAAACCTTCTAGATTATATGAAAACTAGTTTCAAATTTGTATACCAGATACACAAGGAAATTTCTGGTGAAGCTGAGATGAAACATGGTCCCTTTCTTCATAAATGCATTCAAGATTGTGTAATCACTCTTATTTTTACTATGCATTATAATTTTATTAAAACTTGCTAGTATATAATATTAATAATGTATATTTAATAAATTATTAATGTCTTATTAAAGATAATTTAATTATTATTTTTTCATGAGATATTATTAAATTATGTTAATTTAACATGTATTAGACCAAATTAGTATGCATGATAAAAAATGTCAATATATACTTTTATATGTATAAAAATAGTTTAAAATTACAAGTTATTACATTTAATCATATTTTATCTTTACATAAAGACTTCATAATTACTACATTATATTTCATAGGAAATTTTTATTTATTATCAATTTAGTTATATCAAATTATTTATAGTTAAATTTTAATATTATTATTTATCATAGTGTGTAAAACACTTGAGACAAGTGTAAGATTATAATCTTACATAGATTACATTCTTATGTGGTACCTATGAGTTTGATATGTTAGTATCTGCATTGATTTTTTAATATTACTATTAAATTTCACCTATAAACATTATTTTTATTTTTCATTATTTTTAGAATTTTTTGGTATGTTTTTTTTGTAGTGGGAGAGGTACATTCTATAATACTTTCAAGAAGTTAAATGGATAGCTTTTGATTGTACGCCAACACTTGATCAATATTTAGAGAATGGAATAACAAGTTCAGGGATTCAGGTGTTAATGATCCATTCATTGATATTAATGGACACTCTTTTATCTAAAAATATTTTGGAGCAAATTGATTTTCCATCATCAAAGTTTCAAACTCTTGTAGCATTGGTTACTCGACTAGTCGATGACGTGACAGATTGTGAGGTACTTAAGATTTAGATTATGTTTTATTTGCATTAAACATATTATTTATGTAATATATTATTATAGTGAAGTAAATTTTGAACTAATATATCTACAAAAAATTTGAAGGATGAGAGAGCTCGTGGAGAGCTAGCTTCAAGCATATATTGTTATATGAAAGATAACCCCAGTTCTACACCAGAAGATGCTTTAAAGTATATCACATCTCATGTTGATAGTTTTCTACAAGAGTTGAATAGGGACTTTCTTAAATCCTCTAATATGAAAACATGTTGCAAGAACTTATATTTCAATACTGGCATGAGGGATATATTTTTCTTTTTCAAGGATACTAATGGTATAAGTGTTTCTCATCATGAAGGGATAAAGGATGCCATAATGAAAGTTCTAATGGAACCATTAATACCATAGCTTCATAATATAGATTAGGAGATTAATTTAGGAATTAACATGCTAAATATTATAATTGAGTGTCATAATAGCTTCAAACTGTTGATTAGGAAATTAGTTTATGAAGTGTTATATTGATCTCATATTTGAGATCTAACTGTTGGTGCACATTTTCCTATGTAAGCTTATTATTTTTTATTATGAACTTAATGGATTTGGTTTAGGTTATTAAAATATACTCTTTGTCCTAAACAATATTTTTTTATATAAGTTGTAATTGTAAATTATAATGAGTATTTGAGTCATCTCAAAATATATTAGAATTATCTATACTTAATGTATTAAATTCACAATATTTTTATTATACATATTTATATTTTATTAGTTTTATACTATAAATTTTTGGTACCATGCATTTTATATAAAAAAGTCAATTATTTATTTTAATCTTGTATAATATCTATTTATTTTAAAATCGAGCCATATTTAAATAAGGTTAATGTAGTGGTATTTCCCTATCGTTAAGTTGGAAACATATTGGAATTGTAGAAGACCTATTGAAATATACATAATGATTGTTTTGATTAAATGTCTTGAAGAAATATAATATGAACTTAAACAATTACAATTTTTTGGTGTAGATCCAAACTACATAAATTTTGCTATAATGTGGAAGCATAATGTAAGAACACAAACTATTTCAAAAAAATATATAAATAAACCCAAATTATCATTTTTTTGAGTTTAAGTAAGTTATAATGGTAAACTCATGGATTCTTAAATTGATTTTATTTCATATTTATACAAAAATAATGAAAATATCCATAAAAGGCCTCACATGATTATGTTATACAAAGATAGTCATTATGATATAAGCATGCACAGTCAAAAATGTACTGAAATATAACTCAACAAGTAACAGGCAATGTACTAAAATATAAAATTTAGGTGAATCAAAAATAAAAACTTTCTCTGTCTCTCTAAACATATGGAAATGTTTGATACATACAAAAATACTCTATAATATAAATAAGCTAAAAATCTCTTCCATAGAACTCCTTCCTAAATAAATATGCAATTGATACATGATTTTAACTAAAGGAATGAACTAGATATAGACAAAATAGATGGGACTTACGAATAACTTCTCATTGAGATTGATTATGACATAAGAGTTGACCCTTTCCATGTAAAACTTCTATGTATTGAAGCTTTGGAGTCCCTGAGGCTCCTTCTCTACTCTTTCTCTTATTGATCTTCTTAAAAATTGATCTTTGAGATTGATATGGATCTCCTCTCAAACACTCTCACTGATCTTCTCAAGAAAATCCACTCTAATAACATATTATAAATGACAACAGAGCCCATGGATCTTCATCCTAGACACCATCAATATAAAGTATTTAGAGAAGAGATAAACTCACCAATAAAGACATTGTATTAATACATATAATATACAATATATATGTGAAACCAATAAATGTTGAATTAGAATATGACTCTCTATAAGACTACATCTTATCTAGTTCAAGAGATGGATCTAAGCTCCATTACTTTCCAGATGAACACAAATAGTTCTTATATAGGAAACGTAAGATGTGAGTTATAGATTATTATTAGTGGAGTGCAATGTGAGATTATTTTCCATGTTTAACCTAACCCTTATAAAAAATTTGACGAAAAATCCCACATTAATTGTGCATTTAATAATTATATGGACATAATAATTCACATCTTGGTAAGACATCTACCTAAGGTGGACTTACATCAAGTGTAAATATGACACACTCTAACACCTAATTTGCTCAAGAAAAATCAAAATTTTAGCTAGATTGTGTCACCATATTTCAAATAATTCATTATTAATCCCATAATAATACATACAATAATCAGATAATCAAGTTTTATTATAGGTGCTTGATTATACCAATATTGTGTAGGAACACTCAAAAACTACTTTTCAATTTAATACATATACATTAGGTGAGCATACATATGTTTCATGGGCTAGTCGATATGGTATATATAAAAGAACCATATATAAATACAAATCAATCATAACGTTATACCTAGAAACACATTGTCAAGTCCCTACAAACTTAAGAAATCCTTTAACACTCTTTTGAGGCTTTATGATAAAGGATATCAAAAATGTTAAGGTCATGTACACCAATGTTTTGAATGATACTCAACAATGGTGGCCAATTTTGGTTAACATGCACCTTAAACCCTAAATCATAAGCCTTAAACCCTAAATCAATTATTAACATTCTTTAGAGTCAAAATTAGGATAACAAGGCTTGATTTAGCCCAAATCACATCACTAATTACCCCAATTAGCTAATTACCTTAATATGTGATGACATTGGAGCTAATTGAGCCTAAAATCAAACTATATAGCCACAAATATGTTCAACAAGCTCAAATTATCCCTAATTACCTTTATGGTTCAACCATATACCCTAAAACATAAATATAATACCCTATACCCTATGCACTAAACCCTAAATTGTAAACCTTATCAAGTCATCCATCCTTATCCCACAACCAAGGGAAAGTCTAATCCAAATCCTTATCGAAGTCCTAAACCTAATCATCATCGTTAGTTTATCCAAGTCTATCCTAAGTCCACAATCATGTCCTGATCATCCTAGTCCAACCCATCCCCCAATCACTCATCCCATCATTAGATATGACATTGTGACATTGCATGTAGATAATTATGTGTGTGTTACTTATTTATTTTATTTATTTTGTTTTCATGCATTTCATCATGTATATATCTTGTTTTTCTTATGCTTTATGCTTTATGAACAAGGATGTCATGAGGTCATGCAAGTCTAGAATAATCCTTATCATTTCCCTTGATGATCTAAAGTTTGCCATTTGCCCATGCACTTTCGCATAATGTCCTCTTGGTCATAGTTATATCATAGGGCATACTTCCAAGTGTTAGATTTATCATATTTTTGAGAATATAATGATCTGTATGAAAGTTATGATGGCTTGATCATCCACACCCTCATCATTCATCTAATCATCTCATCATCCCTTTTCCTCAACACTAATATACTCCTCTTGACCCATTTGACTAACATACAATATTCTAATCTTCATCTCATAATCTACATCATCATCATATAATCACTAAAATCACCCTTTAATCACTAATCCTCCTCATCATCATCTTTTGGTCAGAACTACGTTGGCCTGAGTTCTTTTTAGACTGTGTAGATAACACTTGGCCATGCTTTAATAGCTCAACCACTATCTCTATAATCCATACTCATCTCCTAGTCTTTTGTTTTCTAGATAACATCCTTTTTTTCTCTTATCCTCTTCATTATATTGATCTATTTACCTTTGAGATACACCCATCATCAATATTATCAAATCATCATCTTAGCTTAGCTTGTAGCTCACCCTTACATGCATCATTGTTTGGGATACATCTAAATCTTGAGGCCTTTTAATCCTATAATTATCATGTGATTATTTATTCCCCTTGAGGATGTGTTGACAACTGTGAAACACATCATCATAAATCTTTATGCATGTGTCTTTACCAGGGGCATCATCAATTTATAGTTCACTGCTCAGGTCGAACATATTCTTCATCTTCTATCTCACACTTGGCATCCCATCCCCTCATCTATCCATTTAATCCCACCCCTAATTTCTTATTTTTAGTGGCCATCCATCTCATTCTTCCCTGCATGTCCCCTTGAGGGAGCATCATATCCCCTAACATCACATCTACTAACATTCATCCATGACATGGTTTTTCTTTGAATGACCATTACTCCCTCCACTTCAATCACTCACAATACCCTTTAAAAGAGGTTCAAAATGTATGCTTATAAATTTTCTCACTTATATTATAGTCACTAATATTCCTATTAGTTGACACTAATTCCACTTAATCTAATTTACATTCATTTACTTTTTAGTCATTTGTCTAATGTCCCCTTATTCATATTTTATCATTATATTAACCTTATTTATCCCCAAAAAATAATTAAATTATTCTAAATCCTCATTATCCTAATCTAACCCCACTTACCTATTATTTGGGAATTTTAAATTCCTAATGTCCTACCTACTATCCTATGCCTAGGCTCTCCTACACCCCTAGTCCCTAATCACCCACCTAATCCCTATCTAATCCCTTATTTAGGCGTAATTAATCCATAATTAGATTATATAATTTGAGGATTATAGAATCCTCTCTATTATAACCCTTTGTCTCTATAAGCCTCTAAATCTATAGGTTTTTAAGGAATTTTAAATTCCTTAGATAATTCTTATCCATTGATCTCTTCAACGTAACTTCAAATCTCCACCATAGATTCTTCCCTCTTTCTATTTAAATAGATCCTCTACTCCATGATTGACCAATATAAGCTATCTAACTTCTCCATGTCAATTTAGTTATTGAATCCTTCATAAAACAACATTATCATGCCTTCATAATGTCACAAATATGAGTCAAGGTATATCAATCTAATCTCAATCTCATTTTATTTTGCATTCTATTTGATCATGGTGTAAGAAATTTAGCTTTAAGATCATAGTGTTGGTTTTGAATTATATCCATCCATTGTTATTTTGGTTCTAATGGCTCTATCACTTTACACAGCAGTTGGATATTTGAGTGTTTAAATTGTGTAATTTAATCCATAGAGCTCAAATTTTAACTACAATGACACTTTTAGCATATAATAAAGCTAATCACAAGTAAAATAAACATAAATTATTGGTTAGATGTTTAAGTGTCACAATACAACTTACATTACCATAATCACACATTTTTTCCTTGAATTAGAGATAAATGAGTAATCACAGACAAATATGCCTAAAATTAGTTACATTTACCTTGGTTGCAATTGCATATGTTATTTTACGTCTCTTTTAGCCAAGAAGGGATCTAATTTCATGTAAACATGGAATAAATGGGTGTCTAGGTGTGCATGGGTTACCAATATGACCTATACTTCCCCATGCATACCACTTTGACATGAATTCAATTTTAATTAGAGTGACCACCCAAACATGTTTATATTACATGTTGTTCATGTGTTTTCCATTGTATTGACAATGTTATTGAATAGGATTTCCATTGAATTATCACAAATAATATCCATCTATTTATTTTTTTGGAAAAAAGTTAAAAATTTGTGAATGGTGAATGTTTGTTGGGCTGCTCAATTTGTGAAAAAATTGTGAACATTGTGTTTCTTGACACTTTTTATGTTTGTGAAGATTGTGCTACATTAATTTTTTTACATTGTGTTTCTTAACATAATATATGTTTTTGAAGTTTGTAAAGCTCGTACAATTTTTATTTTGCAAAGTTTGTGAAGTTTGTAAAGCTCAATTTTTATTGCTTCTATTGTTTACATGTGTTGTTCATGTTTATTATCTATGGGTGATGATGACAAAATTATGTTTCACAGTTGACTATGGATAACAATAATGGATAACTCACTTTTAGGTGCAATTATTTAAAATTTCATTAAGCATATGTTAATAGAATAATGAAAAATTACATAGAAGTGTGTTGCCTATTAATAAATGTACAAGCACATTAATTTTATTTGTGTGTCTGTTATTTTTATTATGCCTTCAATACCATTGTTGAAAGATGTCTGTTGGAGGGATGAAATGTTACCCAATTATGAACCCACATCATACGTATGTTTTCATTCACATCTTTCTCCAACTTTGATGGTATTTTTATAGAAGCCCTATATGTTTTCTGAATCCATGTCACTATGTGATTCATTTCTATATTGCATTCTATTTCCCTAAATGACATGGGTTGGAAGACATGACATTCACTGCTATATAGATGTAATCCCAAAAGTTATCCATGCACATACCATAAACTCTTATTCTCACATGTACCTTTCAATTAATGTTGCTATGTTTTCATGCCCAATTCTAAACCAAAATAATTTGCATGTTTTCATTCACATGGTTCTCCCAATTTGTTGGTTTTCATTCATATGTTCTTGTCAATTAATATTGTTGTGGTTATTCATTCACATTTTATAAGATGTTGATAAAATCACTCAACATTTTACGTTGTGTGGATGGAGACCCTAGAATTTGTTGATATGTTATTCTGAATTAATATGGATCATTTATATAAAATGATGTGCCATGTTGAAATATGAGTGTGTATAGAAGATGTAACACTTACTGGTATGTGGATGGAAGCCATTAGGGTTTTCATTCACATAGAAGTAATTGTTTATGTTGTTTCATCTAAAATTATAATTTCATTAACATACTAATAAATGTTTTTGTCTATTTGTAGTGAATACAAATTTCATTAACATACCAGTAAGTGTTTATGTGATTCAGTCTTAAATAAGAATTTCATTAACATACCAATAAATGTTTCTATGTTATTATTATGTTTCCATTACATGTTGTTCATATATTTTCCATTATATTAATAATGTTGTTGAATAGGCTTTTCATTAAATTATCACAAATAATATCCATGCATTTTATTTTGGACAAAAGTTGAAATGCTGTGAAGGGTGAATGTTTTATGGGATACTACATTTGTAAAAAATTTATGAACATTGTGTTTCTTGACACTTGTTATGTTTTTAAAGATTGTGCTACATTTATTTTTTTTACATTGTGTTTTTTAACACAATATATGTTTTTTAAGTTTGGAAAGCTCTTATAGTTATTATTTTTCAAAGTTTATAAAGCTTAATTTGTATTACTTAACTCATCCTCATTAACATTGAATGCTATACTCAGATTCATATCATTAGCTAGTGCCTCTAGGTCAAGAAGCCATATACCTGTCTGTTGAAATCTAGATTTGATATTCTTTAAAGTTAGTGCCATTCTCATAATTATGCTACCCAAAGTGGCCAATTATTATCTCTTTATATTTCAACCATAGAGTGTATTCATCCATGCCATTCTATCATTATTGAATTAGGATTTGAAAGGACCAAAGAAACTTACATACAATGGCTATAATTTATGGCTAGTATGTTCAGGTAATGTAAGGAGATCTATCCCAAAAGCTCTAGCCTCTTCAATCATTGAAAGTGTGAAATGGCTATTGTGATCATAAAAAATGATAATATGTCTATTACTAGGAAAAAATCCTCTAGGTACATATGTAAAAAAATTATGTAGCTAATTCATGAGTAGTTATTTCATCATCCAAACATGGGCTTTGGTGGGCATGCATGCCCCTGGTTCACATATATCAATGAAACTATGAAATTGCCTCTTTGATTTGAAGATATGGACCCTTTGGATGCTCTACATAACTATGTTCAAACATGATAAAATATTTATCCATTCTCTGCTCTTTGATACTATCTATGGCACACTCCTTGCCCCTTTCTTAGCGATAACTCACATGTCACAATTACTTCTATCTTGCACCCTTGTCTCATCATAATTTCAAATTTTTTATGTCCCATAATTTAATTCATCATATAATGTTTTCAATTTCTCATATAAATTTCACACAATGGAAGGCCTTGGCATGACAACCTTATCTCTATCTAGTTCTTCTGCTATTCTCATAGACAAATTAGGGTGCCTATTTTTGAATTCTTTCCAATATGACTTTACATGGACACCATCACTGAAAGTGTTGGGCCTACTTTCACATGTGTGGGTAATGTGTGACTACAAATGTGATATGTTCAAATCATTCCCCATGTCGGTTAAGTCCTTTCACCATTTAACTATATCACTTGCTTCTACTATTCATAGAATAGTGGGTGTGCCCTTCTTGTTAATATATGTTATTCCTTTCAAACAATTCAATAAATTACTTATTTTGATGCCCCACTTACCCACTGCTACATTTATGGAGTAACTATTATGGTCCACATCTCTCATTACACTTTCCATATCTTCCATTGTCTACTCCAACTATAATTAGACATGAGCATTGGTACTAATATCTATGTTATCTTCCTTCTCTACATGGTTGGTTGGGGTTATATGGTCCATTTTAAAGTGGGTTAAAAAAGTTTGTTAACATATTCATAAACATATTTAATAATTCTAAATCTCTATTCTTCGTATTTGCACCTGGCCATTTTTAGATAAAATGCATCATCTTATTCACATTCCTCAAGATAAAAAACAATCAATAGATTATATAAGTTATTGACAATATAATGAAAAACATAAGAAAAAAAACTATGGTAAATAATGTTTACTTATTTGAAAGTGTAAAACAATAACAAAACTAGAAGAAATCATAGAAACATATGACAAGCGTAATAATATGAGTTAAGAGAAGGATTTTGTTTGATACATCTGACTAGACATTTACTAGTATGTTAATGACATTCTTAATTTTGATAGAAAGATAAACATTAAATAGTATGTGAATGAAAACCTATGTGGCTTATATGGACATACCAATAATGTTAATTGTTAAGAACATTTTTAATTTTGATATAAAGACAACCATTTATTGATATGCGAATGGAAACCTACATGGCTTCCATGCACATACAAGTAAATGTTAATTGGTGCGGACACACTCAACCTCAAACATGGCACATAATTTCATATTAATGACCCATAGTAATTTAAGCCACAACTACAATAATGTGTTCACTTGAAAATTATTAGTGGTCATAATTTTAAACCTAGTGGTTTAAGTTTTCCTCTTCAGGTGAGCCCACCAGATAGGCTAAGAGAGGGAGTAACAAAAAATAAATTTAATTGACATGAACATATGAAAAACATAGAAACATATTGTTGTTCAATACTAGGAGAATTGAAATGCACCCCATAAATCAAATGTCTTTAATGATATCTACTATTATGGGGTGACATTCAATGCTTCATGTTGTGAAGCATCTTCAGGGCTTCCATAAACATTATAATATTAATAACTTATAAAATTTGAATGAATTACACAAAAAAATTAATTTATAAGTACATATAATAATAAAATATTTTAGTATGTGCATGAAAACCTTTAGGGATTACATCCACACAACAATGAATGTTTCATCTTCTAACCCATGTCATACAAGGAAATATAAATATGACATATAAATGAAGCACACAGTGACATGAATTCAAAAAACATCTAGGGATTGCATTAAAATGCAAGAAAATTTGGAGAAAGATGTGAATAAAAACATGCAGATGATGTGGGATCAAAATTGGGTAACATTTCATCCCTCCAATAAACATCTTCCAACAAGGGCATTGAAGGCACAATGATAATAATAGGCATGAGAAAATAAAAATAACGCAACTACGGGTTCATTAATAGGCAAAACTTTTGTGTAACATTTCATCACTCCATTAACATATCATTAAATGTTTAGTAAGATATAAATTCCTGCTAAAAAATAATGAACATAGAAGGCACAATAATAATAATTTTTAACCCTCCATTTTGCCGACTGAAACTCCTCTATGAAACACTACATGGTTGAGAAATTTTGGGTAGGTTCCATGGACGTTTATGGTGAGGAGATCTATGAAAAAGCTACGGAGAGATTTTTTTGGGTGTAATGTTCCGTCACTCCATTAACATACTAGTAAACATTTAATTAGATTTGAAGGCATACAAAAAAATATGCAAAAACAAAGCATGCTAAGAAAACTCAAGAATGTAAAAGGCACATAGTAGAAAAAAAGAAGATACAAGGCACAAGAACTGTAACAACCAAGTGAAAATATAAATTATGTGGAATGTTTGTTTGTAGCACATAATGTGGCATTAACTTGCCACAATAATGGAGAAATCCTATCAAGCCATGTGGAAAATGGTGGTGGCTTCCATAGTAATGACACACACATCTACCATCCCAAGCTTAACCCAACATAAATATGTCGCTTAAATATAAATAACAGAATAGAGCAAATTGAAATCTTATGAATAATTAAGTGTTTATAATTATGAATTAATAACATGTGAACATGAATGCAACAAACATTTTCATTTGATAGAAAATAATTAAAATTTTATTTGTGTGTTAGTCTACTAACTGTAGACTTCTAACTTATAACGTGATCCTCTAAATTTGTTGGTTCTTGAATGTTGACATGTGCTTTCAATTTAATTCGAATGTGACACTTTTTGAGAATAAAACTCTCTCTCTACAAACTAAAAATTAGCATTTTTATATATTTTTTTGATTTATAGAAGATGATTTAAATTTTGAATTATCTGTGAAAGATGAGGCTTAGATGTGTATTTTCATTCAATTTTACTGGTGACAGCAATAAATGGAGGTTCGTGGAGTCATATTTTGGATCTAAAAGTCTGAATTTTAAATTTTATAGGATGTAACTAAAATTAAGTGGACCAAATATGACTTTTCTCTCATGTTCCTTACAATTAGAACGAAAAAATTGAAATTGAGGGGCTCTATAAATTTATTGGGGTTGATGTTTTTCAAATGTTCACACCTTTAAAATATAATTAAAGGATGTACTTTTATGAAAATTTTACTTTAGCTTGGAGCTGGTATTTGTATTGTTGAATATATTATTTATATTGTTGAATATATTATTTGAATTGTTAAATATGATATTTAATTTGTTTAATATGATGTAAATTTTATTTTTAATTTTAGTGCACATTTATTTTGGAAGGGGACCAGTAATTGTAGACAATTTTTTTTATTTTTTATATTAATTATTCCAAAACTGAATGGTTCAACATGAAAATATTTAAGTGACTTTTACAATAGTTAAAAAACCCATGGCACATAATCAAATATATATTAATATCTCATGACCAAGATAAGGGATCAAAACTACAATGATAACCATTGGACCCCCTTCTACTACTGGTCCCCTTCCCCTATTACCTATAGGATTTATAAGGGTTTAATCTTAATTCTTGGTGTAATTTATATCAACTCATGATTTTTGTGTTTTTTCCATTTGGAAAACTAAATTATTGATGGGTTTTACCCCATAATGGTTAAGAAGCCCAAATCTCAAGAGTGCAGAGCAAAATATTTTGGTTAATCAACTTCATATATTAACTAACACTAAAGATTACATAAATAGACTTTGAGAAGCCTTACTACAAGACATAATGTAAATGTGGTACTAAAATCCTAATAACTGAAAATAAACCACACCCATGTGAGTACTAACATTTATAAGGATTAGAACTTTGATCTATGATAGGGGAAGGGGACTACTAGCTGAGGTTGTCTAAGCTATGCCTTCTTGATCAAACTCTAGAACAACATGGGAACAACCCCAGGCTATGAGTCACCTATAGTGGGGTTAAACCTCCAGATTTCGCTGAATTCCTATTTGATGCTCACCTAAAATTAATGCTAAGCTAATGCTTCATAGGGAAAAGGGATAGAAAGGGGATAAGGGATCCTAAGGAAGTTAACTAAGCAATGCACCAAATTTAAAGGGGAAGATCCCATAAGTTTGAACCTAGAATAGATCTATAGAAGATAGTAATATCTTACACAACCTCAAGATCAAGCTAATTGTATTAGTATTTCATAGAAGAGGTTAAGAGTAAAACATTAATCTAGACCTACAAGTAGCATTGAAAACCCCCTAAATAAGGTCAGAAAGGAGGAAAATGGACGAGGAAGATTCTCCTTCACACAATACCATCATGCACAACTCACCAAACTAGGTCTAAGGCAAGAGATAGGCAAAGAAAGTCTCATATTACATCAAGAGGTAATTATTACAAATGCTTGGTAGGGTCAAGCCTAATGAAGTTGAGCATGTTTTGTAGTATCCCAAAGAGTTCCATGTCTCTTAGAAAGATAAAAAGTCTAAAATTTGATAAAATTTTCAAAGGAGAAGAGACCAAGATATATAAGAGAAGGGAGTCAGAGAGAAGGATATGAGAGCATGCCATCGAAAAAATAAAACTTTGTCCCAAGTCATTAATTAAACCTGAGCTACCACATTTTTTCCTTAGATAATGAAAGCCTTGTCACCTTTTTGATCAATGAGGAAACTACTCATGGTTTGATGAGTGAGGAAATACTCAAGGCTCTAGGGCTGCATTGAATTCCCTTAGCTACAATTCCCAACACTAGACCTCTTCTTTGATCTTCTATGCATATTTCCACTTGGCTTCTGCATAAGGACAAAACCCTCACATCTATAAACCTGATTGAGCTTTGATTATGTATACTTCGGGTGGATATCCATCAAGAGCATGGCTCAAGACATTTATTCATTGATTACATATAGTTTCACCTTATTTTGAGAACTTGACTTGGGTTTACTATAGGGGACAACCAATCTAAGGTTATTGGTTTTCCTATAGTCCATTTAGATGGTACTCTGCTCGATGCCTGGTATGTTTTATAATAATTTACGACCCTTTTATCCTATATTAAGTCTAACAGACCTAATTTACATCTATGAAACTTTGCTAACAATGCTTGGTCCATATGGTTTATCGTGGTTCAACTCAGGTCAAGCTCGAGCTCGGTTCCATGTATTTTTTCTAGCTTGGGTCCATTCATTTACTTTACTTGAGTCAAACTAATACATTGACCTTATCAAAACATATCTTAGCTTGGTATTTTGTTTATTGGCTATCAATAATGACTCAGATCCATAACCCTTTGAATTTCATTCACTCTGTCAGATCTACCACGTACAAAGAAACACAAGCCCTCATATCTATCTTTAAAATGTCAACTCTATCCCCACTTACCCCACATGTCAAATGTGTGTTTGATTTTAAGATCCATTATTTGTCTACAACCTCATGCACTTACACCATGTGTCAACCTCTCAAGCCCTCTAACTATTTGACCCATATCACACTATTGGATAAGGACATATGATTAAATGTGAACTTTGATCTTCTAAGACTCATTGTTTGAAAGTCAATGGCTAGTTCACAATCTTAAAATTGGCATCCTCACTCCCATCAAATGATGTTTGCATGACTATAAAATTAAATTCATGTGATCATCTTTGACGCTCATGTGATGATCAAGTTTCCTTCTAAGTGTGTCTAAAATATAATCAATTTAACTAATTTATTAATTCTTGCATGGCATCTTGACGATGGTCTAGTTTATTTGGCTAAGTATGGGAAACTTAGTAAAATTTGACTATAGAGCCAACATTGAACATGCATAACTTCTATCGTGATTGGACGTATGGCCTAAAACATAGTGCAAATTAGGGACCAAGTTGAATAAAATCATATGATCATTTTCTCTTTAAATTACCACGTGTGAGATATGGCCTTATCAATATGATCACTTGGCTCTATTTGAGCTTCTTCAAAAATGGCTACGTATGGAAACTTAGCATATTTTCCCTGAGAGGCCAACTTTGGGTCTTTATATCTTTTGATGCACTTCAACGAATAACTATAAACTTGGTATATATGTTCTTGGGACTAATGTGAACAGACCCATATGACCAATTCTTCTTGACTCATCTACACATGGAAATGATGGCATCAACAATTTACCTACTATAAATTTATGCCACTAAACCTAAGTGTCTAAATGAGCATAATGAAGAACCATCTGAATACCAGGTGCTTTTAAAGTCATTTAAAGCACTCTTGACACCCCATTTAGTCTTTGTAACTCTTTACCTATCCTTTTAAATTAAAAAATTACACTTTAAGTGAATTTAAAATATTTCAAAGCTTTGTTGGTAAAAATGAGATCCTTAAATCACTCATTCCATCCAAAACTTTTGTTCATCTGCTCATCCATTAAAAACCTAGTCCATAATGGGCATAATCTTTGTATGTGGGCCAAAAATGGCTAATAAGAAGAAGAAACTTAGGAATACTTACCTTTGAATATGAACTCACCGAGCCTTAATCTTTCCCTTGGCCAAGGTTCTTTGCAAGAGGTATGTTGTGGTATGTAAGGATGACAAGGATAAATCAGCTCTAGCCTACACAACCTATCAATGCATCCAAAAAACTTCTCCACAAGACAAGATGCATATCTCTAAAGAAAGTATGCAATCTAAAGCTTATCCTCAAGTTGAATGGTGGATAAGCAGATGCATAATATATGTTACTTCTTCTTCTCTTATCTTAGAAATGGTGAAATTATTGTGTTTATATAGGCATATCTAACCGTAACACCTTTCAAAAATTTTGATTGACAAGGTCGACCCAAATGACCTAGTATTAAAATTAATTAAAAACTAACTAGATAATGAACTATGTCAGCCATAGCCAACTTAGTTCTTAGTAATCTTTTATAAATAATAATAATATAGGGTCAATGTGGTTGACATAGTCATGTAAACTTTTAAAAAAGGTTCTAGGCTAAGGAAAGGGATAATGAGGATGGAAAATGACTAGAGGAGGGTGAAAAATAGGAGGCAAAACATAGGGGAATGGTTTTTAAGAGACACAAGTAGATATCAACTAGAAAAAAGGGATAACAATTTTGTGAAGCACCAATGGTTTTCCCACCCCTTTCTTGATGCACTCTTTAAGGTGTACACTTAGAGAGATTGAGACTTGATGGGTTCTTATAAGATTGAAAATATCAATAATTGATAATGTTTGAAAATATTATGTGTATACAAAAACCACATAGTTGAATGCATATTTTTGACAAAAATAAATAAATTAAACTTTATCCATGCTAAACACTATGAATTTTAACAAATTTTTTCTTAAAAATACTACTACAACATCGACTACACTCTTCTCTTTCTTTCTATATATATATATATATATATATATATATATATATATATATATATATATATATATATATATATATATATATATATATATATATATATATATATATATATATATATATATATATATATATATATATAAAATTAGTTTTAAGGTAGCTATCTTATCTTATTTATAAGTAAGTCTTTTTATAATGCTATATGCCACAACTATACATGTTCATCTTTGTTTATATATATCTTAGTTCATTGGTTCAAATTGAAAAAAAAAATATGGTCATAAACTAGACCTAATTCTATACACATTCAAAAAAATCTAATTTTTGATATATTTTGAGGTAGTTAGTGGGTGCACGGTCAAACATACATTTATGATCTTAATTAAGAGTATACTAACTTATTAAATTAGTAAAAAAAAAAAAATCATTAATTAATTTATAAAAAATTAGGTTGCAAACTAGATTATCTTACCTAGCTTTCTACCAAAGGATTTAAATAAAAATCAAGTTGGCACACATATAACTATCTAGTATGATTTTTATTAAAAATAATACCACCTCTTTGAATTTATTATGTTTTCCCTAATTATACTATGGTTCATTATCCATACTTCCTAGTGATGACGTTATACTTAATTTACTCTAGGATTAAGAACCTTAGGTTTCACAAAAGCATCATAAAATTGGACACTTCACATGGAAAGCTCTTTGTTTTAATAATTTCATTGCTAGTGTGGATCTTTCAACATATCCTATTTGTTATCTCCCTAATTCTCCATATAATTTTTAAGACAAAAATTCTATGTTCATCGAATAATCCACAATAATAAAATATAGTAGACCACCATGTCCCTAACCTATTACTATCTTCTAAAGAACTCACTCTAACATAGCATGATAACTTTATCTTATTCTTTGGCAGGTATCATAAATCATTTACTTAGTCATATGAAGACATGCCAGGTATTGATCGTATCACCATCATAAATAATATCATCACTTACACAAATTCTAAACCTGTTGGAAAAAAATAAAGAAACTTTCCGCCTAAAATTTCTACCTTGTGTCATAAAGAAATCATTGAAAATTTGGATGCCAAATTATTCAAACCTGTCAACTACTTGGAATAAATATCAAACATCATTCCCATTAATAAAAAATGTCACCATGGTTATTCGTATATGCATTGATTTTTGAAATCATAACTTAGTTTTTAGATTCTCAAATAAGGGGATGTTTTTAAGATCAGATAAGGTGTTGTTTTTAAAACCAGATTGTGTGACGTTTTGAAGTGTTTGTAATAGTCCATTAATTTGTGCTTGTGTTATTTATGTGGTGTTATTACTGTGGTCTCCCATCTTACATAAATTATTGTGGGCAAGCTCTAGCAATGAGGTAAACAATATGGCCATCACCATTATTTCATTGAGAAAATCATGATACAGACGTTGATGGCTATCTCTTTCAAGAATCTGTGCCATTTTTTTTGCTAACAGTAATATTAATTGTAAGATGTTTAATGTTAACCTAGAATGGGACGCATAGCACTTAATGGTATTGCTTAGAGTCTTGCATGATCCTACTATCATAGTTAAATCTATATCAAAGCATTAAAAAGGGGAAAGGACTAGTTAAATGCCATGTGATACCACCTCTTAGTTAAATCTATATCTTCATATTATACCACCTCCTACTTTAAAATATTGGACTTAAATAATTTAAAATTTAAATAAGTTGTTCGATTGGGAAATTTACGTCGTGGGAAGTTGCACGGGGATGTTTTCATGGACATTTCAATTTTTGATTATTTTTGGTACAACCCATCATTACGATCAAAGGGAGTAATTAATTTATATAAAATTACTAATAAAAATTTTCAAATGAACATATTAGTTTATCATTGGCTTAAAATTTTGTGAAGTAAGACACGAACCAAAATTAATATGGGTCACTAATATAAAATGGAAGGACATTAATATAAAATGAAGGGCCATGTTGAAATATGCATGGCTCATTACTGTGAAATCCAATGTCATTTCCAAAATGGTTGGGTGGGATTTACTCCATTAATGTGACAAATTAATTATAACACGTGCACCACCAATAAATGTCTCTCCTTAACTTTCTGCATACCTCCTTCCCATAAATGGCCATGGAACTTACCTGAAATTTCTCAACTATGTCATGTTTTGTATAGTAGTTTTCATTGACAGAATAGAGGTATGAAACATTTCATGCAGGTGTGTTGAATGTAACTAAACCCAAAACTATGTTCTTTATATTTTCTAGTGGGTGTTATTGTTATTGTGTCTTCTATGTTCATGTTTTATTTGCATGCTTTCACATTTGAGTAAAGGTTTAGTCCTATGTTAATGGAGGGATGAAAATCTATGTGTAGGTGTGTTGCCCATAACTGAACCTTCAATCATGTTATTTTTATTTTCATGTGGTTGTTATTGTTATTGTGCCTTCTATGTTCATCATTATTTTTGAGTGCCTTCACATCTGAGTAAATGTTTAGTGGTATGTTAATGAAGTAAATGCATGTTTGGATGGAAATGGATTTGAAATTGGGATGGGAGAATTAACAACTTCACCAACAAACATCTCTCCTTACCTTTAACATTAGTAGAATAAAGTGATGAAACATTATGTGTAGGTGTGTTACCTATAATTTCATTTTAATAGAAGTTCTAGAGGTTTTCTCAGTGCATGTCATTGTGTGCTTTATATATGTGTCACATTTTTATTTTCCTACATAAAATAGGTTAGGAGACTTAAATTTTATGGTATGTAGATGGAATTCATGTAGGTTTTCATTCACATATGAGTAAAATTTATTGTTTTTATATCAAAATTTATATTTTCATTTCCATTCTAGTAAATATTGACTCAGATGTTTCAAACCAAAATCTTATTTGAGTTCTTGTTGCCATATTCCTATCAATTAATGATTTTATGTTATTAATTCACATTTTAAAAATTACAAACATTAATTTCCATATCTATTGTTGAAAGATTACTAAAAAATTTATGCTATGTTCCATGTTAATAGATTAATTTTCATTTGTTCTATGTTCTTACGATATTCTTTGCTTTATTTCATAGTAGGCTCAACATTACATGCTTATTATGTGTGTCTCTTTGCTATTACATGAAAATTTATTGAGCATCTCTATGAGATCATTACGTTGTGTGTGTGACATTTGCACATGTCTATTGCTTATGGCACTTGTCCTTATTGGTGTGAAACATTTAAACATGTCTATTATATGCATCCCATTGGCCTTATCATATGGAATTATTGCATGTTGTACTTGAGTGCTTACTAAGTTTGAATAATGATGGATTTACATCATTTCATGTTAGACTTGTTGATGTCTTGTTTATAATTCCATATGTATGTATTAACATTGAGTAATTCCAAAAAAATGACTAAAATTTAGATGGATAAAAAACTACATGTTTTAAATACATAGTTGATCCACTTCCTCATTTTTCTATGTCCTCCTAAAAATAAGAAAAAAAGATGAAATAGAAAAGTCATTGTAATCAATAGACTGATAAACAACAGGGGCTATCCCATGGCCAAAAATTGACATGTCATCTATAAATAAATATAATGAATGTTGTTTTATCTATGGAACATCCTATTTAATTTCCTAAAGGTTAAGCTATGATAAGAGACCTCACTTCAAAAAAAATTAGATGCATGAATATGCACTTCATTTGATAGTTTATTATATTAAAATATTTAGTATCCATCCAATATTTATTTATTTTCTACTTTATTTGATGATGTATCATTATAACCAAGGAACAACAGTTGTTTTTGTTAAAAAAAAAAGGATAATTTTATAAATGCTATAGTAAATCTTTGACAACATATCCATGCAATACATGATGATAAAATTGTTAAAGAGTCAAATATATTTGCTTCTAATTTGAGTGAAGCAAGGTAATATTGGACAAAACATTATGTTGAGTAAACTAACATGATTGATCAATTAGGCTATCCTAAATTTTTATTCATGTTTAAGTGTTGTTGAAACTAAATAACTTAATTTACATAGTGCAATGCCTTCCAAACATCCTAAAGATTCACATCAACCATATTGTTGGAAAATGATTTTTTTAATCTTCAATCCAAATCATACATCCATTTATATGTATCATAGATTTACAATATTTCATAAAGCATAAGACTATTGGTATATGTATGTAATAAAATACTTCATTTCATGTTTTATTTTTCAAAAACCAGATTGTTATATTAAACCTCATATAACTAAATATTATTTTTAGGTATTTCATCATTTAATATTCATTCTTACACATTGTAATACCTATGTGTCTCCAATACACCTTCCTAACTGAAACCTTATAAAAATATGATGTCTTAAAAGGATTTTCTCACCCTTCTTTGCCTCAATAGCCCCCACAATCCACTTAGCATAAGGTGTAGTTCTTTGTCTATAGATTTCAATAATTTCCATGCATCCATTGCATCAAGTGGAAGAGATGAAATAGCCTAGAAAACCTTTTTAAAATCTATAAGATTAATTAGTATTAACTCTGATAAAATATCTACGCAAATTTTCTAACTTATCATAGGATGGTTTTGATGAAGCCCCAAAATATAAGTAGTAGACATGAGTGGCTTCAATAAATTTGGTATGACCTTGAAATTTTGTTGCTAAATAAAGAGATATTAAAATTTAAAAGGATTTTTTTCTCCACTCTTTCAATCACAAATTACCATAATTTTTTGAGAGATATGTCAAAGTCAAAGTGAATACTAAGGAACATGAACTTCCCCACCATTTTGATCCATTTCCATTGAAATCCTTTAAAGCAATCTAGAAATGGAATAATAATATGTATATGGCGTTGTTTTTTATCCCATTGTAGACTAGACCTAAATGCTTTGTAGAAAATGTTAAGGAAACATAATGCTTCTTTGAAAGAGGCCTCATGTTATGCAAGCATGAGGAATAAATCCTTTAAAAAATTCCCTTTCATTAAATGAGTGGTGTGATCGGGAATGGAAATTCCCCTAATCAACCTTCACTTAGTTCTGAATGCAAACCAATATCTAAACCATTCATCTAAAAGAACATATAATGTAGGGGTGATAATGAAATATTTTTAGATAGAGTAAAAAATACAAAAGGTGTTAGACCTATATCCATTGATTATCCAACAAGGCAAGTTTGTTTAGAAGAAAGTTTAAATAGAAAACATAAAAACCTTACCAAACCCTAATGCTTTATGGATGGAGAAAATGAAATCCACTCTATACAATCATAATATTTTTCAAAATCAACTTTGAAGAAGATGGTCCCTTGACAAGAGGCATGGCTCATTAATCTTCTTCCTAGATAACAATGATGTTATCCTGAATAAATTTTTTTTTGATAAATGTAGTTTTGTATATTATAATGATTGCATGTAAGATATGTTAAAGGAAAAGAGATAAACAATTAGTGATACTTTTATAAGAGACATTGAAAAGGGTGATTGTCCTTAAACTGGTAAAGAAATATAGATATCATGCATAAAAATGAAATTAATTTTGCCTTTTTTTTATGGTGGCCTCTAAAGATATTTTGTGTAAAGATTATTTGTAATCCTAAATCAAGTTAGGTCCAAAAAAACACCATGGTTTTTAGTAAAATTCAAAAGTAAAACCATCCACTCTTGGCACCTTATCATTAGCCCTATATTTACCAATAGCATAAATCTCATCTAGGAAAAAGAAAGCCTTACAAAGGTTTTGAGTTGAAGGTCTTAATTTGAAAGGAAGTACATATAAATGTTCTTACAAGTATCAAACTCTATCTACCATGTTTTCCTAGACTTGGATCACCAATTTATAGTGGACTTGAAAGGTTGAGTAAATAACTGACACAGTAAGGAGGAGACTATGTGTAGTTTGTATAGAATATATTTCCTCTTTTAGCCTATTTAGCTTTGATATATTTGAAAATTATTTAGAGGCATGGTTAGTAAGTTTGAGCCAATGAAATTAGGCTCAAATTTGATCACCTATGTTCGTGTAACTTTCCAAAATTTTAAGTGTATGTTTAATATTACATCTATTTTTTTATGCCAAGTTAATTTTAACTTTAAAAAATCTAGTCTTATTAAAATTAAAAATTACATCTTTCTGACATACCTTGCACCTTTAGGGAAACTCCCACATATATTTATAGGATTTTTCTATTTTTATTTTAAGAAAATATAACAAAAACCATTACCTTTGTAATATTAGTGATCACTTCTCTTTATTTAGTGAATAGAGGAGAGCTAAAACTACCAATATGACCACAGGTGACGGTAATTTCAGGTAGTCTATTAGAATATGATTTAAATCCCCACCAATACCTACATATTCTCTCTGATCTTTGTCAAATTAGGGACCACACCATTATTATAGCTTCATTTGTGGAGGTTACAACTACATAGTAAAGAGTTTAAGTTACGCTAAAAGGTATGTAATTTTTATATTTGCCAAAGTGGGGTTATATAAAATGAAAGTTTAAATATACAAGCGTACCTCACTCAAAATGTAGGATAATTTTTGTGCACTATCTGTCAAGTAATAATAATCTCATATTCATTTTAATAATATTTCTAAAACATGTTTTTACTGACTAATGCTCTCTGCGATTTTATGTTTTTTTTCTAGAGGGATAAATAAGATACTTATGAAGACAAGTTCCAATTGTGGCCACTTTTTATTCTATTGGTTAGAGTATGGTGTTTCTATTTGTTCTTATTCTTAATGTAGTTCCTTCAAGTGTAAATATATCAACAACATGCATAAACGTAAGCTAAAATATAGACTCGAGACCTTAATTTCTTATCCCCACCCCAATGACATTATAATGTTGATTCAAGCCACACATCTGATGTGAAGCTTTCATGCAATCAAGTCCACCATCATTATGTCCTAATCCACCGTTGACAATAGAAAAGAACCAATCAAATATGTTGCCACCATGCAAGTTGCAGACCTATTTGTAATGGATGTAATTCATGTAAATCAAACAACTGCCCCAAATCTAAGTTTGAGGTATGATATGGGACCTATAGTATATGATATACCCTAAAATAGCCTTTCATTTCACCTTGCCATGATCGCCTAACTCACCTTAAAATATCTCATCACTTGCACATTCTATATGAATTTACTCTTCCCCAGCAGTTTTCCATCACTCAAGCTCACTATGAAAAGAAATGTCTCCTCTTACACAACTCATTGCCACATCGTATGAAGAAACATACGTCTTCATTTTTCATCATCCCCTCCACTAAAAATGAATGATTATTATTGGATAACACTTCTTGAACAAAAATCCTGATGGGGTCAATGACGATGGGTTTTGACTTAGGTACAACTATCAATTTTGTGGCTTTTGCTTTACAGAAACTTTATTTTACCAAAACATAAAATTACACTTCTTCTAACATAACTTGCATGTTTGGGTCTAATGATATACGTACACAAAGTATTATATAACAATAGTTTATATATAGAACATCTTCGTATATATAATATAATTATAATAATAATAATAATTAACAATTATATATATTACTATAATATTATAATATATTTATTATATAGTATAATTATAAATATATAAATATTATATATAATAATATAATAAGAATAAAAATATAAAATAGAGTATAATTTATTCAACAGATAATATTATAATATATGAATATAAATATGGTTATATTCTAGAATTTTAAATCTATTAAGGTATCATATATCATAGTAGACTCCAAAAAATTTATTTCTTTTAGTATATCATCTTAACCACTTATAACTAAGGTTTCAAGGTCTAACTCATTATGAATTTTTACGATATAACTGATTTTATCACAAGAGGTCAAAAACTGTATTTTTTAAACCTATGACCCAAACTTAACCTTTGGAGTACCAATCGTTGTGCATTAGAGTATCAATACTTGAGTCTTACTTGTCAAGATTTGATTGGTTAATTTTAATTCTATAGAGTAAATGTTGAACAAGTATTAGATACTACATGCGCCACTAGTGGCGCATGTAGTATCTAATACTTGTTCAACATTTACTCTATAGAATTAAAATTAACCAATCAAATCTTGACAAGTAAGACTCAAGTATTGATAAGTGTTGCACTTTAATATTTATGCACACCAATATGTTCCATCAATAGAATACACAAGGACAGAAAATCTGTTCTACCATTAGTAGGTGCAACACTATTGGAACCTTTTTCCTATACATATACACGCATAATTTGACTATAAATCTATTTCACTTTACAATATTGCTGCCTTCATGCCTTACATTTTATATGAACCGTCTCACATTTTATTATTAGATAATAATATAGACGTCACGAATAATAGTAAATAGTCATTGTTGTGGCCTCATCCCTTTCAACGAATAAACTAAATATGATGGAATTAAAAGCCACAGACACAAAATATATTGTGGAATATTCGGAGATGAAGTAAAAAATAACATCATTTTGTTTTTATTAATGGTAAAAGTAAAGTTTTTGGAAATAGAGAACCTACCTTTTACAATATAAACTGCAAACATGGTCTTCAAAACCAGATATAACAAAAATATTTGTAGAGAAGCAACCAACGAAATAATATCCTTTTGTTAAGTAGCAATAAGATGATATCAAATATAGTTTGGAGTAGATAATTATAATGCAATGTAGGAGGATGAAACATTAAAAACGTCATTTATTTGAAACATAGGTTTGAATGTTTGAAATTAACAAAAGGTTTGGTCAAGTATTAAATGACATTGGTTAAAAAGAAATATGGGTTTGGTTGTTTGAAATTGAAAAAAGGAGCTTGAAAGGAGTTAAAACTCTGAGGAAACTTATTACACTTAACCAATAAAATTCAAAGCGAAAGATAATGGAACTGAGTTAAATGTTGGTGGATGATATATAATACATTCTTCCTTGGAAACTTACTGCATCCACCGATAAACTTTTTCATTTCACCGAAGTGCGCCATATTGAAAGCGAAAGGTAATGAACTCAGTTAAATGCTGGTAGGTGGAGGTTTTCTTATATATGATGCAGTCTTCCTTGTTTTGAGGAACCCATGTTGGGGAAACTGAATTTTGAGTCGGAGGAGAGCGAGCCATTGCCAAAGGACGCCTCGTGAGAAGAATTTGAGAAGAACAGAACACATTCAGAAGGATAACATCGGTCTGAATATTGTCCGGGTATTGGTGTTGCTTGTTTATGAGAAAACTAAGTTTTAAGTTTCACAAACTGAGTTTCTAACATTGCTACACTGAGATTATCCTTCATGAATCGCATGTTATCTGATTAGACGAAATTTAACATTTTAAAACTCCATACCAACTTTATGATTTTTTTAGTGGCGTTTTATCTTTTTGGAATACGTTTTAACGTGTCTCGGTCTGTGGTTAATCCCCTGTAGACCCGTCATCATATCTTCATTGTAAATCCCTGCAGATGGTAGGCAAATCTGCTCTCACCTTGAATGATAGGAGATTTACATTTTCCACTCATATACGCTTTATTCTTATGTCAAATTTAGATCGTTAATGCTGTACAATTTGACTCTATATTGCTAAATGTGCATTAAAATATCCATGCGGCAATTGTTGTCCTTTTGGTGGCACCTCATTCAGGCGTAATGTTTCACGAAGACAAGATCCATTTCAACTTTTCCGAGTTTGATATAATCCGAAGTATAGTCTTTTCGATTATAAGTTACCCCTAACCAGTGACGTGGCTGGGACATATTGAATTATGAAGGATAAAAATAGTCGCTGATACATAATGGACACGAGTTCGTGTTATAGTTGTAGGTTGCATAGGAGCAAGGGCGTACTCTGTTTATTGTCCTTTTGGTGGCACATCATTCAGCCGTAATATTTCACGAAGACAAGATCCATTTTATCTTTTCCGATTCTGAAGGATAAAAGTAGTAGCTGATACCCCTAAGCAGTGACGTGGCTGACACCTATTGAATTATGAAGGATAAAAGTAGTACCTGTCAAGTTCTTGGTCAGTGGTAAGTTAGAGTTTGGGGATGAGAGTCAGATATGAACAACTTTAGATATCAAAGAGAAAACAAATAAAATATTTTGGAGTGCCAATGTCTGGAGGAATGTTTGTGTGATGGTGAACTATCATTTCATTAAGAAATATGTGTGTGCGTGTACGCTTAAGTCATACAAAACTATAACCTGTACATGAATGAAGAGCACTATAACTTGTAGTGAGTAAGGGGGATGGTTATTAATGTGTAAAGGAGTGCAGATGAAATAAGGTCAAATAATCCTTGAATTATGTAATATGGCTTCATTTAAAATTTGAAAATTATCGTTGAGAGTTTTAAATTAATCCCAATATTATATTTTGAATAATGAGTGAATGAAGGTTTTCGTGTACTACTCTTGTACTTTCATTATTAATTGTATATTTTAATTTGATTATCAATTATCAATTGTTCATTATCAAAATAAAGTAGAACACTTTGAAATTACAAAGAGTATGATTAGAAGAGAAATAAAAATACTTTTCTCAACCATTTTCAAGAGAAAATATAATTAGAAGAGAAAGTAGAAAACTTTAAAAAGTTCATTAACAATAGTAATTATCATTTGGGTGTAATATTTAAAGGCATTTTAAATATATTTTCATGGCCTCGAGAAAGATGAAATATGCAAGAAAATCCCGTGTGAAAGATTGGATGCTTATAATATCCAACTACCATCTATACTACTTGATTATGGAATAATTTGCATCTTTACTATTTCGTTATGAAATTTTGTGCAATATGTAACTATTTCTTTTACATTTGAGTTCTTTAAAAGTGTAAATGATGTTGAATTCAACATATTAAAGAAGGTTTTGTTTGTTGGACAAATGATAATATCTAAGACAAGCGTGTTAGTATAATTGGTTGGTAAATTTCATATTTGTCAATGATTGGTGAGCTTTGAATTTGAGATTACATTTTTTTTTTAATAATTTGGATTTATAAATAATTTATTGATTAATCATTAATATAATATAATTAAATTGCTTGTTTTCTTATAGTAGTTAGTTATCATGGCTCAAGAGCTTGAAAATACCAACATTTCAATGACATTTAATTTAAGAGAGGATGAAGGTTGTCTGCCCAGCACAAATATTCGTCGAAATGGAAACCATTATCCCAATTTGTTGAGTGATTATTTTATACAATCTCTTAAGTTGCCATATGGGGTATGAAATATTAGTAAATATAAAAGTATATAAATCATAAAAAAGATAGTTTTATATTTTGTATTCTTAAAGCTAATATAAAAGTTTTTATTGTTATTTGTAAGCAGGCACCCTTGTACTCTGAACGTAGGGAAATCATGATTAAAGAAATTGACAATATATTTTTAAGAGTTGGAGATGAAGCGGGAAAATTTAATCTACTTGATAGGATTTGGTTGGTTGATGTTTCACAATGCTTTGGAATAGATTCATACTTCCATGAGAGAATCAATGTAACACTTTATTATGCTTACGAGTATGTTTATCTCCTCAAGCTAGAGTGTTACAATTAAATTTAGGCATGTGATTTAAACATTAAATATCTTGGTGCATATAATAACATTTTTTAACATGTTCCATTGTCAAATAATTTTATCGTTATTAGGTATTGGAATCAAAATGTTATTGGTGATCTCAACACAATAGCATTGGGATTTCGGACACTTTGGATGAATAGATATGATGTCTCGACAGGTGTTGATTTTTTCTTTCAAATGATCTTTTTTAGGAATGATTTTTTTTTTTGAAATGATTTTTTTAGCAATTTTTTTGCAAATTAACCAAATCTTCCATATGTGAGTAGACGTATTTCAAAACTTCAAAGATGAAGATGGAAATTTATTTTTCTTTGGATTTGGTAAAGAAGATGTAGATATATCAAGTATGTTGAATTTGTATAGAGCTTCTCCAGATTAATTTTCCTGGCGAAAATATCTTGGAAGACATTGAGTTTTTTTACATCTACATACCTTCAAAATGTTGTGAAGGAACATAATGAGAGAAAAGGAGAAGAAACCCCACTCTTAATGGAGGAAAGTATTTACCCATGCCTTAGCTTCTTGATTGTTGAATATTTTTAGGTGTTATTAATTTCTATATTCATGTGCTACTAATAATAAGATCATAACATCTACAGGTTGAGTATGCTTTGAAATATCCATGGAGATGTAGTGTTGCTAGATGGGAGGCTAGGAGCTGTATTGAAATATTCAAACGATGCAATCAAAATGGTTTTCTTTTCGATGGAATTTTAAAGTGAGCTTAAATTTTGTATCATTATTGGTATTTGATATTTCCCTTATAAACAAATATTAATACAAATTTTGTGTTGAAATTTACTAAAATATATAAATTTTTGATGAGAATTAACATAAAACTAAAATTTAGTGCTGATAATCCCCTAAAAATTTTCATATTAATAATTTATTTTAAGATGCCCCATGTTTATTGCCAAAAGTTGTTAGAGCTAGCAATATTTGATTTCAATATTTTACAATCTCAACACCAGATCGAATTGAAACTCGTATCCACATGAGTATTAACCATAGTAAACATGTGTCTATGTTGAATTAAAATTAAGATGAAAATTAAATGAAAATTTGTTATGATAGATGGTGGAAAAATTTGAGCATTATTCAGTTGGATTTCTTTCGTCACCGCCACATGGAATCTTATATTTGGTGGGTTTGTGCATTGTATGAGCCCGAGTTCGTAGTAAGTAGACAAGGTTTTACTAAATTGGTTACATGTCTATGTCTTCTTGATGACATTTACGATACCTATGGTACCTTTTATGAGCTAACTGTGTTTACCACAGCATTGATAAGGCAATCAATTATAGATGATATTCTTTATTTATATTGATTCTTTGATTGATTTTCTAACTACTTATTTGATTCGATTCCAGATGGGACATGTCTGTCATGGAAAACCTTCCAGATTATATGAAAACTAGTTTCAAATTTGTATACCATATACAAAAGGAAATTTCTAGTGAAGCTGAGAAGAAGCATGGTCCCTTTGTTCATAAATACATTCAAGATTGTGTAATCACCCTTATTTTTACTATGCATTATAAATTTATTAAAACCTACTACTATATAATATTAATAATGTATATTTAATAAATTAATCATGTTTTATTAAAGATAATTTAAATATTATATTTTCATGAGATATTAAATTGTGTTAATTTGACATGTATTAGACCAAATTAGTATGCATGATAAAAAATGTCAATATATACTTTTATATGTATGAAAATAGTTTAAAATTATGATTTATTGCATTTAATCATATTTTATCTTTACATAAAAACTTCATATTTACTACATTTTATTTCATAGGAAATTTTTATTTATTATAAATTTAGTTATATAAAAATATTTATAGTTAACTTTTAATATTATTATTTATCATATTGTGTAAAAAACTTGAGACAAGTGTACGATTATAATATTACATAGTTTGCATTCTTATGTGGTACCTACAAGTTCGATATGTTAGTATTTGCATTGATTTTTTAATATTACTATTAACTTTAACCTATAAACATTATTTTTATTTTTCATTGTTTTTAAAATTTTTTGGTATGGTTTTTTTGTAGTGGGAGAGATACATTCTATCTTACTTTCCAGAAGCTAAATGGATACATTTTGATTGTACACCAACACTTGATCAATATTTAGAGAATCGAATAACAAGTTCAGGGATTCGAGTGGTAATAATCCATTCATTGATAATAATGGACACCCTTTTATCTAAAAAGATTTTGGAGCAAATTGATTTTCCATCATCAAAGCTTCAAACTCTTGTAGCATTGGTTACTCGACTAGTCGATGACATGATAGATTTCGAGGTACTTAAGATTTAGATTATGTTCTATTTGCATTAAATATATTATTTATGTAATATATTATTATAGTGAAGGAAATTATGAACTAGTATATCTTCAAAAAATTTGAAGGATGAGAGAGCCCGTGGAGAGCTAGCTTCAAGCGTACAATGTTATATGAAAGATAACCCCAGTTCTATAATAGAAGATGATTTAAAGTATATCACATCTCATGTTGATAGTTGTCTACAAGAGTTGAATAAGGAGTTTCTTAAATCCTCTAATATGCCATCTTGTTGGAAGAACTTATATTTCAATGCTGGCATGAGGGGTATATTTTTCTTCTACAAGGACACTGATGGTATAAGTGTTTCTCATCATGAAGGGATGAAGGATGCCATAATGAAAGTTCTAATGGAATAAATAATACCATAGCTTCAAAATATAGATTAGGAGATTAGTTTATGAAGTAACATGCTAAATATTATACTTGACTGGCATAATAGCTTGAAACTGTTGATTAGGAAATTAGTTTATGAAGTGATATATTGATATCATATTTGAGATCCAATTGTTGGTGCACATTTTCCTATGTAAGCTTATTATTTGTTATTATGAGCTTAATGGATTTGGTTTAGGTTATTAAAGTATACTCTATGTCCTAAAAAATATTTTTTATATAAGTTATAATTGTAAATTATAATGAGTATTTGAGTCATCTCAAAATATATTAGAATTCTCAATACTTAAGTATTAAATTCACAAGATTTTTATTATTGATATTTTTATTTTATTTGTTTTCTACTATAAATTTTGGGTACCATGCGTTTTATATAAAAAAGTCAATTATTTATTTTACTCTTGCATAACATCTATTTATTTTAAGATGGAGCCATATTTAAATAAGGTTCATGTAGTGGCATTTCCCTATCGATAAGTTGGAAACATATTGGAATTGTAGAAGACCTATTGAAATATACATAATGATTGTTTTGATAAAATGTCTTGAAGAAATATAATATGAATTTAAACAGTTACAATTTTTTGGTGTAGATCCAAACTACATAAATTTTGGTATAATGTGGAAGCATAATGTAAGCACACAAACTATTTCAAAATATATATAAATAAACCCAAATTATCACTTTTTGGAGTTTAGGTAAGTTATAATGGTAAACTCATGGATTTTTAAATTGATTTTATTTCATATTTATTTAAAAATAATGAAAATATCCATAAAAGGCCTCACATGATTATGTTATACAAAGATAGTCATTATGATATAAGCATGCATAGTCAGCAATGTACTGAAATATAAAATTTAGGTGAATCAAAAATCAAAACTTTCTCTATCTCTCTAAACATATGGAAATGTTTGATACATACAAAAATACTCTATAATATAAATAAGATAATAATCTCTTCCATAGAACTCCTTCATATATAAATATACAACTCGTACATGAGTTTAACTAAAGGAATGAACCAGATATAGAAAAAATAGATGGGACTTTTGAATAACTTCTCATTGAGATTGATTAAAAGAGAAGAGTTGATCCTTTCCACTTAGAACTTCTATGTATTGAAGCTTTGAAGTCCCTGAGGCTCTGCCTCTACTCTTTCTCTTATTAATATTCCTAAAAATTGATCTTTGAGAGTGATATCGATCTCCAGTCAAACACTCTCGCTGATATTCTCAAGAAAATCCACTCTAATAACATGTTATAAATGACAACAGAGCCCATGGATCTTCATGCTAGACACCATCAATATAAAGTACTCAGAGAAGAGAGAGACTCACCAATAAAGACATTATATTAATACATATAATATATAATGTATGTGTGAAACCAATAAATGTTGAATTAGAATATGACTCTGTAAATGACTACATCTCATCTAGTTCAAGAGATGGATCTAAGATCCATTACTTTCCAGATGAATACAAATGGTTCTTATATAGGACGATTAAGATGTGAGTGAGAGATTATTATTAGTGGAGTGAAATGTGATATTATTTTCCAATTTTAACCTAACACTTTTCAAAAATGTGATTATAACTACCACGTTAATTGTGTATTTAATAATTATATGCACATAATAATTCACATCTTGGTAAGACATCTACCAAAGCCGGACTTACATCAAGTGTAAATATGACACACTCTTACACGTGATTTGCTCAAGAAAAATAAACATTTTAGATAGATTGTGTCACCATATTTCAAATCATTAATTATTACTCCCATAATAATACATACAACAATCAGATAATCATGGTTTATTATAGGTGCCTGATTATACCAACAGTGTGTAGGAACACTCACAAACTACTTTTCAATTTTAATACATATACATTAGGTCAGCATACATATGATTCATGGGCCAGTCAATATGGTAAATATAAAAGAGCCATCTATAAACACAAATCAATTGTAAGGTTATACCTAGAAACACATTGGCAAGTCCCTACAAACTTAAGAAATCCTTTAACACTCTTTTGAGGATTTATGACAAAGGATATCAAAAAGGTTATGGTCATGTACAACAATGTTTTTACTGATACTCATCAATGGTGGAAAAATTTGGTTAACATGCACCTTAAACACTAAATCGTAAGCCTTAAACCCTAAATCAATTGATTTAGCCTAAATTAACATTCTTTAGAGTAAAAATTAAGATCACAAGGCTTGATTTAGCCCAAATCACATCACTAATTTCCCCAATTGACTAATTACCTTAATATGTGATGACATTGGGGCTAATTAAACCCAAAATCACATTATATAGTCATAAATATGTTCAACAAGCTCAAATTATCCCAAATTACCTTTATAGTTCAACCCTATACCCTAAACATAAATATAATACCCTATACCCTAAGCACTAAACACTAAACCCTGAATCATAAACCTTATCACATCATCCATCCTTATCACACAACCAAGCGAAAGTCTATTCCAAATGCTTGTCCAAGTCCTAAACCTAATCATCATCGTTAGTCTATCCAAGTCTATCGTGAGTCCATAATCATAGCCTGATCGTCCTAGTCCAACCCATCCCCTAATCACTCATCCCATCATTAGTTATGATATCGTAACATTGCATGTAGATACTTGTGTGTGTGTTACTTGTTTGTTCTATTTATTTTGTTTTCATGCCTTTCATCATGTATATGTCTTGTTTTTCTTATGCTTGATGCTTTATTTAAAAATGTCATGAGGTCATACAAGGCTAGAATAATGCTTATAATTTCCCTTGATGAACCAAAGTTTGCCATTTTCCCATGCACTTTGGCATAATGTCCTCGTGGTCATAGTTATATCATAGGGCATACTTCCAAGTGTTAGATTTATCATATTTCATAGAATATAATGAGCCTTATGAAAGTTATGATGGATTGATCATCCACACCCTCATCATTCATCTAATCATCTCATCATCCCTTTTCCTCATATACTCCTCTTGACCCATCTGACTAACATACAATATTCTAATCTTCATCTCATAATCTACATCATTATCCTATAATCACTAAAATCATCCTTTAATCACTAATCCTCATCATCATCATCATCATCATCATCATCATATTCTAGTCAGAACTACATCAGCCTGAGGTCTTTTTAGACTATGTAGATAACACTTGGCCATGTTTTAATAGCTCAACCACTATCTCTATAATCCATACTCATCTCCTATTCTTTTGTTTTCTAGATCAAATCCTTTATTTTCCTTTATCCTCTTCATTATATTGATTGATTTACCTTTGAGCTACACCCATCTTCAATATTATCAAATAATCATCCTAGCTTATCCCGTAGCTCTCCCTTACATGCATCATTGTTTTGGATACATCTAAAGCTTGAGGTAATTTAATCCTATAATTATCATGTTATTATTTATTCCCCTTGAGAATGTGTTGACAACTATGAAACCCATCATCTTAAATCCTTATGCATGTGTCTTTACCAGGGGCATCATCAATTTGTAGCTCACTCCTTAGGTCGATCATCTTCTTCATCTTCTATCTCACACTTGGTATCCCATCCCCTCATCTATCCATTTAATCCCACCCCTCATTTCTTATGTTGAGTGGCCATCCATCTCATTCTTTCCTGCATGTCCCCTTGAGGGAGCATCATATCCCCTAACATCACATCTACTAACATTCATCCATGACATGGTTTTTCTTTGAATGACCATTACTCCCTCCCCTTCAATCACTCACAATTACATTTAAAAGAGGTTCAAAATGTATGCTTATAAATTTTCTCACTTATATTATAGTCACTAATATTCCTATTAGTTGACACTAATTCCACTGAATCTAATTTATCCTACTAAGTTATTTACTTTTTAGTCATTTGTCTAATGTCACCTTATTCATATTTTATCATTATATTAATCTTATTCATCCCCACCAAATAATTAATTTATCCTAAATCCTCATTATCCTAATCTAACCCAACTTACCTATTATTTGGGAGTTTTAAATTCCTAATGTCCTACCTACTAGCCTATGCCTAGGCTCTCCTACACCCCTAGTCCCTAATCACCCACCTAATCCCTATTTAATCCCATATTTAAGCCTAATTAATCCCTAATAAGATTATATAATTTGAGGATTATAGAATCCTCTATATTATAACCCTTTGTCTCTATAAGCCTCTAAATCTATAGGCTTTTATGGATTTTTAAATTCCTTAGATAATTCTTATCCATTGATCTCTTTAACCTAACTTCAAATCTCCATGATAGATTCTTCCCTCTTTCTATTTAAATAGATCCTCTACTCCATGAAATGCCAATATAAGCTATCTCACTTCTCCATGTCAATTCAGTTATTGAATCCTTCAAAAAACATCCTTATCATGCCTTCATAATGTCACAAATATGAGTCAAGGTATATCAATCTAATCTCAATCTCTTTTTATTTTGCATTCTGTTTGATCATGGTGTAAGAAATTTAGATTTAAGATCATAGTTTTGCTTTTGAATTATATCCATCCATTTTTATTTTGGTTCTAATGGCTCCATCACTTTACCCAATAGTTTGATATTTGAGTGTTTAAATTGTGTAATTTAATCCATAGGGCTCAAATTTTAACTAAAGTGACACTTTTAGCATATAATAAAGATAATCACAAGTAAAATAAACATAAATTATTGGTTAGATGTGTAAGGGTCGCAACAGAACTTACATTACCACAATCACACATTTTTAATTTGAATTAGAGATAAATTAGTAATCACAAACAAATTTGCCTAAAAATAGTTACATTTACCTTGGTTGCAATTGGATATGTTGTTTTATGTCTCTTTTGGCAAAGAAGGGGCCTAATTGCAAGTAAACTTGGAATAAATTGGTGGTGAGGTGTGCATGGGTTACCAATATGACCTATACTTCCTCATGCATACCACTTTGACATGAATTCAATTTCAATTAGAGTGACCACCCACACATGTTTTTATTACATGTTGTTCATGTGTTTTCCATGGTGTTGAATAGGATTTCCATTGAATTGTCACAAAGAATATCCATGCATTTTTTTTTTGGAAAAAAGTAAAAAATCTGTGAAGGGTGAATGTTTACTGGGCTGCTTAATTTGTGAAGAAATTGTGAACATTGTGTTTCTTAACACTTTTTATGTTTGTGAAGATTGTGCTACATTAATTTTTTTACATTGTATTTCTTAACATAATATATGTTTTTGAAGTTTGTAAAGCTCATACAATTATTATTTTTCAAAGTTTGTGAAGTTTGTAAAGATCAATTTTTATTGCTTCTATTGTTTACATGTGTTGTTAATGTTTATTATCTATGGGTGATGATGAAAAAATTATGTTTCATAGTTGCCTATGGAGAAAAACAATGGATAACTCACTTTTAGGTGAAATTATTTAAAATTTCATTAAGCTTATGATCCATTTCTAGACTTAATGATAGATAATAAATAAAATTAATTACATATAGAACAAGTAACATCAATTATAATACATTATCAAACTAAACATCTCTAATTTCATTACATTTCTTAATACCATTCTTTACTTATATAAGAAGTTAAATACATTTCATTTCATTATTTTATGATAAAACAAAACATAAACCATCTAAGGTTGAAAAATTGAGTTGTACCCTTCATTCTCTATATTTGAAGATAGGGGAGTCATTGTTGGTCCTTCAACAACTGTTCCTTAGTGAGATTTTCTATGATGTTAATAGAAAGAGGAGTGATACCACATAAACCAAATAGTGATTAAATGTTTATCATGTCATTCAATATATGATGTTGTTCTGGTAGAGGGTTGGATTCCATGCTATAACTCCTTCACCTCTATAATTCTCTTCTAGACTTCTTGAATACCTTCTCTTTTCTATTGATCTCTCTTTTTCAATAATTTCCATGCATCCATTGCATCAAGTGGAAGAGATCAAATAGCCCAGAAAACCTTTTTGAAATCTATAAGATTAATTAGTTTTAACTCTGAGAAAATATCTATGCAAATTTTATAACATGTCATAGGATGCTTTTGATAGAGCCCCAAAATAAATGTAGTAGACACGAGTGCCTTCAATAAATTTGGTACGACCTTGAAATTTTATTGTTAAATAAAGAGATATTAAAATCTAAAAGGATTTTTTTCTCCACCCTTTCAACCACAAATTACCATAATTTTTTGAGAGATATGTCAAAGTCAAAGTGAATACAAAGTAACTTGAACTTCCCCACCATTTTGATCCATTTCCATTGAAATCCTTTAAAGCAATCTAGAAATGGAATAATAATATGTATATAGCATTGTGTTTTATTCCATTGTACACTAGATCTAAATGCTTTGTAGAAAATGTTAAGGAAACATAATGCTTCTTTGAAAGAGGCCTCATGTTATACAAGCATGAGGAATAAATCCTTTTAGAAATTCCCTTTGATTATATCAGTGGTGTGATCGGGAATGGAAATTCCCCTAATCAACCTTCGCTTAGTTCTGAATGCAAACCAATATCTAAACCATTCGTATAAAAGAACATGTAATGTATGGGTGATAATGAAATATTTTTAGATAGAGTAAAAATTACAAAAGATGTTAGACCTATGTCCATTGATTATCCAACAAGGCAAGTCCTTTTAGAAGAAAGTTGAAATAGAAAACATAAAAACATTACCAAACCCTAATGCTTTATGGATGGAGAGAATTAAATCCACTCTATACAATTATAATATTTTTCAAAATCAACTTTGAAGAAGATGGTCCTTTGCCAAGAGGCATGGGCCCATTAAACTTCTTCCTAGATAACAATGATGTTGTCCTGAATATAACTTTTTTTGATAAATGTACTTTTATATATTCTAATGATTGCATGTAAGATATGTTAATGGAAACGAGATAAATATTTAGTGATACTTTTATAGGAGACATTGAAAAGGGTGATTGTCCTTTAACTGGTAAAGAATTATAGATCTCATGCATAAAAATGAAATTAATTTTGCCTTTTTTTTTTTATGGTGGCCTCTAAAGACATTTTGTGTAAAGATTATTTGTAATCCTAAATCAATTTCGGTCCAAAAAAAGAACATCTTGTTTTGTAAAATTCAAAACTAAAACCATCCACTCTTGGCACCTTATCATTAGCCCTACATTTACCAATAGCATAAATCTCATCCAAGAAAAAGAAAGCCTTACAAAGGTTTTGAGTTGAAAGTCAAAATTTGAAAGGAACTACATATGAATTTTCTTACAAGTATCAAACTCTCTCTACCATGTTTTCCTAGGCTTGGATCACCAATTTATAGTTGACTTGAAAGGTTGAGTAAATAACTGACACAGTAAGGAGGAGACTATGTGCAGTTTGGATAGAATTTATTTTCTCTTTTAGCTTATTTAGCTTTGATATATTTGAAAATTATTTAGCGGCATGGTTAGTAAGTTTGAGCTAATGCAATTAGGCTCAAATTTGATCACCTATGTTTGTGTAAATTTCCATAATTTTAAGTTTATGTTTAATATTACATCTATTTTTTTATGCCAAGTTAATTTTAACTTTAGAAAATCTAGTGTTATTAAAATTAAAAATTACATCCTTTCTGACATAGCTTGCACCTTTAGGGAAACTCCTACATATATTTATAGGCTTTTTCTATTTTTATTTTAAGAAAATATAACAAAAAACATTGCCTTTGTAATAGTAGTAATCACTTCTCTTTATTTAGTGAATAGAGGAGAGCTAAAACTACAAATATGACCACAGGTGATGGTAATTTTGGGTAGTCTATTAGACTACGATTTAAATCCCCACCATTACCTACATATTCTCTCTGATCTATCTCAAATTAGGGACCACACCATTATTATAGCTTCATTTGTGGAGGTTACAACTAGCATAGTAAAGAGTCTAAGTTACGCTAAAAGGTATGTAATGAAAGTGTAAGTTGACAAGCGTACCTCACCCAAAATGCAGGATAATTTTTGTGCACAATCTATCAATTAATAATAATCTCATATTCATTTTAATAATCTTTCTAAAACATGTTTTTACTAATTAATGCTCTCTGAGATTTTATGATTTTTTTCTAGAGGGATAAATAAGATACTTATGAAGACAAGTTCCAGTTTTGGCCACTTTTTATTCTAGGGGTTTGTTCTTATTCTTAATTTAGTTCCTTCAAGTGTAAATATATCAACAACATGCATAAACATAAGCTAAAAGATAGACTCGAGACCTTAATTTCTTATCCGCACCCCAATGACATTACAATGTTGATTCAAGCCACACATCTGATGTGAAGCTTTGATGCAATCATGTCAACCATCATTATGTCCTAATCCATCATTGACAATAGAGAATAACCAATGAAATATGTTTCCACCATGCAAGTTACAGACCTATTTGTAATGGATGTAATCCATGTAAATAAAATAACTGCCACAAATCTAAGTTTGAGGTATGATATGGGACTTATAGTATATGATATACCCTAAAATACCCTTTCATTTCGCCTTGCCATGATCGCCTAACTCACCTTAAAATATTTCATCACTTGCACATTCTATATGACTTTGCTCTTCCCCACCAATTTTGCATCACTCAAGCTCACTATGAAAAGAAATGTCTCCTCTTACACAACTCATTGCCACATCGTATGAAGGAACATACATTCTCATTTTTCATCCTCCCCTCTACTAAAAATGAATGATTATTATTGGATAACACTTCTTGAACAGAAATTCTAATGGGGTCAATGACGATGGGTTTCGACTTAGGTACAACTATCGATTTTGTGGCTTTTGCTTTACAAAAACTTTGTTTTACCAAAACATAAAATTACACTTCTTCTAACATAACTTGCATGTTTGGATCCAATGATGCATGTACACAAAGTATTATACAACAATAGTATATATATAGAATATTTTCATGTATATAATATAATTATAATAATAATAATAATAATAATAATAATAATAATAATAATAATAATAATAATAATAATAATAATAATAATAATAATAATTAACAATTATATATATTAGTATAATATTATAATATATTTATTATATAGTATAATTATAAATATATAAATATTATATATAATAATATAATAAGAATAGAAATATAAAATAGAATATAATTTATTTAGCAGATAATATTATAATATATGAATATAAATATGTTTATATTCTAGCATTTTTAATCTATTAAGGTATCATATATCATAGTAGACTCCAAATTTTTTATCCGCATTAGTATATCATCTTAACCACTTATAACTAAGGTTTCAAGGTCTAACTCATTATACATTTTACGATATAACCGATTTTATCACAAGATGTCATAAACTGTATTTTCTAAACCTATGACCGAAATTTAACCTTTGGAGTACCAATCGCTGTGCATTAGTGTATCAATACTTGAGTCTTACTTGTCAAGATGTGATTGGTTAATTTTAATTTTATAGAGTATATGTTGAACAAGTATTAGATACTACATGCACCACTAGTGGCGCACTTTAATATTGATGCACACCAATATGTTCCATCAATAGAATACACAGGGACAAAAACTCTGTTCTACTATTAGTAGGTGCACCACTATTGGAAACTTTTACCTATATATATACACGCATAATTTGACTATAAATCTATTTCACTTTAAAATATTGCTGCCTTCATGCCTACCATTTTATATGAACCGTCTCGCATTTTATTATTAGATAATAATATAGACGTCACAAATAATAGTAAATAGTCATTGTTGTGGCCTCATCCCTTTCAACAAATAAACTAAATACGATGGAATTAAAAGCCACATACACAAAGTATATTGTGAAATATTCGGAGATGAATTAAAAAATAATATCATTTTGTTTTTATTAATGGTAAAAGTAAGTTTTTTGGAAATAGAGACCCTACCTTTTACATTATAAACAGCAAACATAGTCTTCAAAACCAGATATAACATGGTTTTCTTATATATGATGCAGTCTTCCTTGTTTTGAGGAACCCATGTTGGGAAAACTGAATTTTGAGTCCGAGGAGAGCGAGCCATTGCCAAAGGACGCCTCGTGAGAAGAATTTGAGAAGAACAGAACACATTCAGAAGGATAACATCGGTCTGAATATTGTCCGGGTATTGGTATTGCTTGTTTATGAGAAAACTATGTTTTAATTTTCACAAACTGAGTTTCTAACATTGCTACACTGAGATTATCCTTCATGAATCGCGTGTTATCTGATTAGACGAAATTTAACATTTTAAAACTCCATACCAACTTTATGATTTTTTTATTGGCGTTTTATCTCTTTGGAATACGTTTTAACGTGTCTTGGTCTGTGGTTAATCCCCTGTAGACCCGTCATCATATCTTCATTGTAAATCCCTTCAGATGGTAGGCAAATCTGCTCTCACCATGAATGATAGGAGATTTACATTTTCCACTCATATACGCTTTATTCTTATGTCAAATTTAGATCGTTAATACTGTACAATTTGACTCTATATTGCTAGATGCGCATTAAAATATCCATCCGTTTCAAAAAGCCTGATTTCTGAATACCTAGCGGCAATTGCTGTCCTTTTGGTGGCACCTCTTTCAGGCGTAATGTTTCCCGAAGACAAGATCCATTTCAACTTTTCCGAGTCTGATATGATTATAAGTTACCCCTAACCAGTGACGTGGCTGGCACATATTGAATTATGAAGGATAAAAATAGTAGCTGATACTTAATGGACACGAGTTCGTGTTATAGTTGTAGGTTGCATAGCAGCAAGGGCGTACTCTGTCAAGATCTTTGTCAGTGGTAAGTTAGAGTTTGGGGATGAGAGTCATATATGAACAACTTTAGATATCAAAGAAAAAACAAATATAATATTTTGGAGTGCCAATGTCTGGAGGAATTTTTGTGTGATGGTGAACTATCATTTCATTAGAAATATGTGTGCGCGTGTACGCTTAAGTCATACAAAACTATAACCTGTACATGAATTAAGAGCACTATAACTTGTAGTGAGTAAGAGGGATGGTTATTAATGCGTAAAGGAGTGCAGATGAAATAAGGTCAAATAATCCTTGAATTATGTAATAAGGCTTCATTCAAAATTTCAAAATTATCGTTGAAAGTTTTAAATTAATCTCAATATTATATTTGGAATAATGAGTGAATGAAGGTTTTTATGTGCTACTCTTGTACTTTCATTATTAATTTTATATTTTAATTTGATTATCAATTATCAATTGTGCATTATCAAAATAAAGTAGAACACCCTGAAATTACAAAGAGTATGATTAGAAGAGAAATAAAAATACTTTTCTTAACCATTTTCAAGAGAAAATATAATTAGAAGAGAAAGTAGAAAACTTTAAAAAGTTAATTAACAATAGTAATTGTTTTTTGGGTGTAATATTTAAAGGCATTTTAAATATATTTTCATGGCCTCGACAAAGATGAAATACGTAGCAAAATCCTTTGTGAAGGATTGGATGCTTATAATATCCAACTACCACCTAAACTACTTGATTATGGAATAATTGGCATCTTTACTATTTCGTTATGAATTTTTATGCAATATGTAACTATTTCTTTTACATTTGAGTACTTTAAAAGTGTAAATGAAGTTGAATTCAACATATTAAAGAGGGTTTTGTTCGTTGGACAAATGATAATATCTAAGACCAGCGTGTTAGTATAATTGGTTGGTAAATTTCATAGTTGTCAATGATTGGTGAGCTTTGAATTTGAGAATACATTTTTTTGTTTATAATTTGGATTCATAAATAATTTATTGATTAATCATTAATATAATAGAATTAAATTGCTTGTTTTCTTATTGTAGTTAGTTATCATGGCTCAAGAGCTCGAAAATACGAACATTTCAATGACATTCAATGTAAGAGCGGACGAAGGTTGCCTGCCCAACACAAATATTCATCGAAATGGAAACCATCATCCCAATTTGTGGAGTGATGATTTTATACAATCTCTTAAGTTGCCATATGGGATATGAAATATTAGTAAATATAAAAGTATATAAATCATAAAAAAGATAGTATTATATTTTGTGTTCTTCAAGCTAATATAAAAGTTTTTATTGTTATTTGTAAGGAGGCACCCTTGTACTCTGAATGTAGGGAAATCATGATTAAAGAGATTGACGATATATTTTTAAGAGTTGGAGATGAAGTGGGAAAATTTAAACTACTTGATAGGATTTGGTTGGTTGATGTTGCACAATGCTTGGGAATAGATCGATACTTCTATGAGAGAATCAAAGTAACACTTGATTATGCTTATGAGTATGTTTATCTCCTCAAGCTAGAGTGTTACAATTACATTTAGGCATGTGATTTAAACAATAAATACCTTGGGGCATATAATAACATTTTTTAACATGTTCCATTGTCAAATAATTTTATCATTATTAGGTATTGGAATCAAAATGTTAGTGGTGATCTCAACACAAGAGCTTTGGGATTTCGGACACTTCAGATGAATAAATATGATGTCTCGATAGGTGTTGATTTTTTTTTTGAAATGATATTTTTAAGAATGATTTTTTTTTTTAATGATTTTTTTTTTGAAATGATTTTTTTTGCAATTTTTTTGTAAATTAACCAAATCTTCCATATGTGAGCAAACGTATTTCAAAACTTCAAAGATGAAGATGGAAATTTATTTTGCTTTGGATTTGGTAAAGAAGATGCAGAGATATCAAGTATGTTGAATTTATATAGAGCTTCCAAGATTAATTTTCTTGGATAAAATATCTTGGAAGACGTTGAAGATTTTACGTCTACATACCTTCAAAATGTTGTGAAGGAACATAAGGAGAGAAAAGGAGAAGAAACCCCACTCTTGATAGAGGAAAGTATTTTCCCATGCCTTAGCTTCTTGATTGTTGAATATTATTAGGCATTATTAATTTCTATATTCATGTGCTACTAATAATAAGATCATAGCATCTACAGGGTGAGTATGCTTTGAAATATCCATGGAGATGTAGTGTTCATAGATGGGAGGCTAGGAACTATATTGAAATATTCAAATGACACAATCAAAATGATTTCCTTTTCAATGGAATTTTAAAGTAAGATTAAATTTTTTATCATTATTGGTATTTGAGATTTCCCTTATAAAAAAATATTTAATACAAATTTTGTTTTAAAAAAAACTACTATAATATATAAATTTTTGATGAGAATTAACATAAAACCAAAATTTAGTGTTGATAATTCCCTAAAAAATTTCATATTAATAATTTATTTCAGGATGCCCCATGTTTATTGCCAAAAGTTGTTGGAGGTAGCAATATTGGATTTCAATATTTACAATCTCAACACCAGATCGAGTGGAAACTAGTATCCACGTGAGTATTAACCATAGTAAACATGTATCTATGTTGAATTAAAATTTATATGAAAATTAAATGAAAATTTGTTATGATAGATGGTGGAAAAATTTGAGCATAATTCAGTTGGATTTCTTCCGTCATCGCCACGAGGAATTTTATTTTTGGTGGATTTGTGCATTGTATGAGCCCGAGTTCGCAGTAAGTAGACATGGTTTTACTAAATAGGTTACCTGTCTATGTCTTCTTGATGACATTTATGATACTTATGTAACCCTTGATGAGCTGGCAATGTTTACCATAACATTGATAAGGTAATCAATTATAGATGGTATTCTTTATTTATATTGATTCTCTGATTGATTTTCTAAATAATTTTTTGTTTTGATTCCATATGGGACATGTCTATCATGGAAAACCTTCTAGATTATAAGAAAACTAGTTTTAAATTTTTATACCAGATACACAAGGAAATTTCTAGTGAAGCTGAGAAGAAACATGGTCCCTTTGTTCATAAATACATTCAAGATTGTGTAATCACTCTTATTTTTATTATGCATTATAATTTTATTAAAACCTACTAGTTTATAAAATTAATAATGTATATTTAATAAATTATTCATGTTTTATTAAAGATAATTTAATTTAATTATTATTTTTTCATGAGATATTACTAAATTATGTTAATTTAACATGTATTAGAAAAAATTAGTATGCATGATAAAAAGTTTCAATATATACTTTTATATGTATAAAAATAGTTTAAAATTATAAGTTATTGCTTTTAATCATATTTTATCTTTACATAAAGACTTCATATTTACTACATTTTATTTCATAGGAAATTTTTATTTATTATTAATTTAGTTATATCAAAATATTTATAGTTAACTTTTAATATTATTATTTATCATTGTGTGTAAAACACTTGAGACAAGTGTAAGATTCTAATATTACATAGATTGCAATCTTATGTGGTACCTAAGAGTTCGATATGTTAGTATTTGCATTGATTTTTTAATATTACTGTTAACTTTAACCAATAAACATTATTTTGTTTTCTCATTATTTTTTAAAAATTTTGGTATGTTTTTTTTGTAGTGGGAGAGGTACATTCTATCTTATTTTCAACAAGCTAAATGGATAGCTTTTGATTATATGCCAACACATCAATATTTAGAGAATGGAATAACAAGTTCAGGAATGCAGGTGTTAATGATCCATTCATTGATATTAATGGACACTCTTTTATCTAAAAATATTTTGGAGCAAATTGATTTTCCATCATCAGAGTTTCAAACTCTTGTAGCATTAGTTACTCGACTAGTCGATGACATGACAGATTTCGAGGTACTTAAGATTTAGATTATGTTTTATCTGCATTAAACATATTATTTATGTAATATATTATTATAGTGAAGGAAATTATGAATTAATATATCTTCAAAAATTTTGAAGGATGAGAGAGCCCGTGGAGAGCTAGCTTCAAGCATACAATGTTATATGAAAGATAACCCTAGTTCTACAATAGAATATGCTTTAAAGTATATCACATCTCGTGTTGATAGTTGTCTACAAGAGTTGAATAGGTGGTTTCTTAAATCCTCTCATATGCCAACTTGTTGCAAGAACTTATATTTCAATGCTGGCATGAGGGATATATTTTTCTTTTTCAAAGGTTATTGATGGTATAAGTGTTTCTCATCATGAAGGGATAAAGGATGCCATAATGAAAGTTTATGAAGTGATATATTGATCTCATATTTGAGATCTAATTGTTGGTGCACATTTTCCTATGTAAGCTTATTATTTGTTTTTATGAACTTAATGGATTTGGTTTAGGTTATTAAAATATACTCTTTGTCCTAAACAATATTTTTTTATATAAGTTATAATTGTAAACTATAATGAGTATTTGAGTCATCTCAAAATATATTAGAATTTTTCAATACTTAATGTATTAAATTCACAAGATTTTTATTATTGATATTTTTATTTTATTTGTTTTCTACTATAAATTTTTGGTACCATGAATTTTATATAAAAGAGTCAATTATTTGTTTTACTCTTGTATAATATCTATTTATTTTAAAATGGATCCGTATTTAAATAAGTATAATGTAGTGGCATTTCCCTATCGATAAGTTGGAAACATATTGGAATTGTAGAAGACCTATTGAAATATACATAATGATTGTTTTGATAAAATGTCTTGAAGAAATATAACATGAATTTAAACAATTACAATTTTTTGGTGTAGATCCAAACTACATAAATTTTGGTATAATGTGGAAGCATAATGTAAGCACACAAACTATTTCAAAAAATATATAAATAAACCCAAATTATCACTTTTTGGAGTTTAGGTAAGTTATAATGGTAAACTCATGGATTTTTAATTGATTTTATTTCATATTTATACAAAAATAATGAAGATATCCATAAAAGGCCTCACACGATTATGTTATACAAAGATAGTCATTATGATATAAGCATGCATAGTCAACAATGTACTGAAATATAAGTCAACAAGTAACAACCAATGTACTGAAATATAAAATTTAGGTGAATAAAAAATCAAAACTTTCTCTGTCTCTCTAAACATATGGAAATGTTTAATACATACAAAAATACTCTATAATATAAATAAGCTAAAAATCTCTTCCATATAACTCTTTCATATATAAATATGCAACTGGTACATGAGTTTAACTAAAACAATGAACCAGATATAGACAAAATAGATGGGACTTATGAATAACTTCTCATTGAGATTGATTAAGAGAGAAGAGTTGATCCTTTCCATGTAAAACTTCTATGTATTGAAGCTTTGGAGTCCCTGAGGCTCCTCCTCTACTCTTTCTCTTATTGATCATCCTAAAAATTTATCTTTGAGAGTGATATGGATCTCCTCTCAAACACTCTCGCTGATCTTCTCAAGAAAATCCACTCTAATAACATATTATAAATGACAACAGAGCCCATGGATCTTCATCTTAGACACCATCAATATAAAGTATTTAGAGAAGAGAGAGACTCACCAATCAAGTCATTGTATTAATACATATAATATACAATGTATATTTGAAACCAATAAATGTTGAATTAGAATATGACTCACTAAAAGACTAAACCTCATCTAGTTCAAGAGATGGATCTAAGCTCCATTACTTTCCAGATGAACACAGATATTTCTTATATAGGAAAATTGAGATGTGAGTGAGAGATTATTATTAGTGGAGTGAAATGTGAGATTATTTTCCAAGTTTAATCGAACCCTTATCAAAAATGTGAGGATACATCCCACATTAATTGTGCATTTAATAATTATATGGACATAATAATTCACATCTTGGTAAGACATCTACCTAAGGTGGACTTACATCAAGTGTAAATATGACACACTCTAACACCTAATTTGCTCAAGAAAAATCAACATTTTAGATAGATTGTGTCACCATATTTCAAATAATTCATTATTTATCCCATAATAATACATACAACAATCAGATAATCATGGTTTATTATAGGTTCTTGATTATACCAATATTGTGTAGGAACACTCAAAAACAACTTTTCAATTTAATACATATACATTAGGTGAGCATACATATGTTTCATGGGCCAGTCAATATGGTAAATATTAAAGAGCCATCTATAAACACAAGTCAATCATAAGGTTATACCTAGAAACACATTGGCAAGTCCCTACAAACTTAAGAAATCCTTTAACACTCTTTTGAGGCTTTATGACAAAGGATATCAAAAAAGTTAAGGCCATGTCCACCAATATTTTGAATGATACTCAACAATGGTGGCTAATTTTGGTTAACATGCACCTTAAACCCTAAATCATAAACCTTAAACCCTAAATTGATTATTAACATTCTTTAGAGTCAAAATTAGGGTAACAAGGCTTGATTATCCCAAATCACATCACTAATTTCCCCAATTGGCTAATTACCTTAATATGTGATGACATTGGGGCTAATTGAGCCCAAAATCACATTATATAGTCACAAATATGTTCAACAAGCTCAAATTATCCCTAATTACCTTTATGGTTCAACCATATACCCTAAAACGTAAATATAATACCCTATACCCTAAGCACTAAACCCTAAACCCTGAATTGTAAACCTTATCACATCATCCATCCTTATCCCACAACCAAGGCAAAGTCTAATCCAAATCCTTATCCAAGTCATAAACCTAATCGTCATCGTTAGTCTATCCAAGTCTATCCTAAGCCCACAATCACATCCTGATCATCCTAGTCCAACCCATTCCCTAATCACTCATCCCATCATTAGATATGACATTGCGAAAGTGCATGTAGATACTTATGTGTGTGTTACTTGTTTATTTTATTTGTTTTGTTTTCATGCATTTCATCATGTATATATTTTGTATTTCTTATGCTTTATGCTTTATGAACAAGGATGTCATGAGGTCATGCAAGGCTAAAATAATGCTTGTAATTTCCCTCGATGATCTAAAGTTTTCCATTTGCCCATGCACTTTGGCATAATGTCCTCTAGGTCATAGTTATATCATAGGGCATACATCCAAGTGTTAGATTTATCATATTTCTTATAATATAATGATCCTTATGAAATTTATGATGGCTTGATCATCCACACCCTCATCATTCATCTAATCGTCTCATCATCCCTTTTCGTCATCACTAATATACTCCTCTTGACCCATCTAACTAACATACAATATTCTAATATTCATCTCATAATCTACATCATTATCCTATGATCAATAAAATCACGCTTTAATCACTAATCCTCATCATCATCATTATCATCTTCTAGTCATAACTACATCGGCCTGAGGTCTTTTCAGACTAGGTAGTTAACACTTGGCCATATTTTAATAGCTCAACCACTATCTCTATAATCCATACTCATCTCCTAGTCTTTTGTTTTCTAGATCACATATTTTATTTTCTCTTATCCTCTTCATTATATTTATATATTTACCTTTGAGATACACCTAACATCAATATTATCAAATCATCTTCTTAGCTTAGCCTATAACTCTCCCTTACATGAATCATTATTTGGGATACATCTAAAGTTTGAGGCGTTTTAATCCTATAATTATCATGTTATTATTTATTCCCCCTGAGGATGTGTTGACAACTATGAAACCCATCATCATAAATCCTTATGCATGTGTCTTCACCAGGGGCATCATCAATTTATAGATCACTGCTCAGGTCGATCATCTTCTTCATCTTATATCTCACACTTGGCAACCCATCCCCTCATCTATCCATTTAATCCCACCCCTCATTTCTTATTTTGAGTGGCCATACAACTCATTCTTACCTACATTTCCACTTGAGGGAACATCATATCCCCTAACATCACATCTACTAACATTCATCCATGACATGGTTTTTCTTTGAATGACCATTGCTCCCTCCACTTCAATCACTCACAACCTTATAAATTTTATCACTTATATTATAGTCATTAATATTCCTATTAGTTGACACTAATTCCACTTAATCTAATTTATCCTACTAATTTGTTTACTTTTTAGTCATTTGTCTAATGTCCCCTTATTCAAATTTTATCATTATATTAACCTTATTTATCCCCACCAAATAATTAATTTATCCGAAATCCTCATTGTCCTAATCTAACCCCACTTACCTATTATTTTGGAATTTTAAATTCCTAATGTCCTTCCTACTAGCCTATGCCTAGGCTCTCCTACACCACTAGTCCCTAATCACCCACCTAATCCCTATCTAATCCCCTATTTAAGCCTAATTAATCCATAATAAGATTATATAATTTTAGGATTATAGAATCCTCTCTATTATAACCCTTTTGTATCTATAAGCCTCTAAATCTATAGGCTTTTAAGGAATTTTAAATTCCTTGGATAATTCTTATCCATTGATTTCTTCAACGTAAATTTAAATCTCCACCATAGATTCTTCCCTCTTTCTATTTAAATAGATCCTCTACTCCATGAAATTCCAATATAATCTATCTAACTTCTCCATGTCAATTTAGTTATTGAATCCTTCATAAAAAATTCATGTCTTCATAATGTTAGAATTATGAGTCAAGTTATATCAATCTAATCTCAATCTCTTTTTATTTTGCATTCTGTTCGATCATGGTGTAAGAAATTTAGCTTTAAGATCATAGTGTTCGTTTTGAATTATATCCATCCATTGTTATTTTGGTTCTGATGGCTCTATCACTTTACCCAGTAGTTGGATATTTGAGTGTTTAAATTGTGTAATTTAATCCATAGAGCTCAAATTTTAATCACAGTGACACTTTTAGCATATAATAGAGCTAATGACAAGTAAAATAAAATAAATTATTGGTTGGATGTGTAAGGGTCACAATACAACTTACATTACTAGAATCACACATTTGTTCCTTGAATTAGAGATAAATGAGTAATCACAAACAAATGTGCCTAAAATTAGTTACATTTACCTTGATTACAATTGGATATGTTATTTTATGTTTCTTTTAGCCAAGAAGGGATCTAATTTCAAGTAAAATTGGAATAAATGGGTGGTGAGGTGTACATGGATTACCAATATGACCTATACTTCCCCATGCATACCACTTTGACACGAATTCAATTCCAATTAGAGTGACCACCCACACATGTTTCTATTACATGTTGTTCATGTGTTTTCCATCGTATTGACAATGTTATTGAATAGGATTTCCATTGAATTGTCACAAATAATATCCATGCATTTTTGTTTTGGAAAAAAGTTAAAAATTTGTGAGGGATGAATGTTTGATGGGATCCTTAATTTGTGAAATTTTTGTGAACATTGTGTTTCTTGACACTTTTTATGTTTGTGAAGACTGTGCTACATTAATTTTTTTACATTGTGTTTCTTAACATAATATATGTTTTTGAAGTTTGTAAAGCTCGTAAAATTATAATTTTTCAACGTTTGTGAAGTTTGTAAAGCTTAATTTTTATTGCTTCTATTGTTTACATGTGTTTTTCATGTTTATTATCTATGGGTGATGATGACAAAATTATGTTTCGCAGTTGACTATGGAGAACAACAATGAATAACTCACTTTTATGTGAAATTATTTAAAATTTCATTAAACTTATGTTAATAGAATAATGAAAAATTACATAGAAGTGTGTTGCCTATTAATAAATTTACAACCACATTACTTTTATTTGCGTGTCTATTATTTTTATTATGCCTTCAATACCTTTGTTGAAATATGTTTGTTGGAGGGATGAAATGTTACCCAATTATGAACCCACATCATACGCATGTTTTCATTCCCATCTTTCTCCAACTTTGATGGTATTTTAATAGAAGCCCTATATGTTTTCTTAATCCATGTCACTATGTGATTCATTTCTATATTGGATTATATTTCCCTAAATGACATGGGTTGGAAGACACAACATTCACTGCTATATGGATGTAATCCCCAAAGGTATCCATGCACATACCATAAACACTTATTCTCACATGTACCTTTCAATTAATGTTGCTATGTTTTCATGCCCAATTCTAAACCCAAATAATTTGAATGTTGTGTGGATGGAGACCCTAGAATTTGTTGATATGTTATTCTGAATTAATATGGATCATTTATATAAAATGATGTGGCATGTTGAAATATGATTGTGTATACAAGATGTAACACTTACTGGTATGTGGATGGAAGCCATTAGGGTTTTCATTCACATACAGGTTAATGTTTATGTGGTTTCATCTAAAATTATAATTTCATTAACATACTAATAAATGTTTTTTTGCCTATTTGTAGTGAATACAAATTTCATTAACATACCAGTAAATTTTTATGTGATTCAGTCTTAAATAAGAATTTCATTAACATACCAATAAATGTTTCTATGTTATTATTATGTTTCTATTACATGTTGTTCATATATTTTCCATTATATTAATAATGTTGTTGAATAGGCTTTTCATTAAATTATCACAAATAATATCCATGCATTTTGTTTTGGACAGAAGTTGAAATGCTGTGAAGGGTGAATGTTTGTTGGGCTACTCAATTTGTAAAAAATTTATGAACATTGTGTTTCTTGACACTTGTTATGTTTTTTAAGATTGTGCTACATTTTTTTTTCATTGTGTTTTTTAACACAATATATGTTTTTGAAGTTTTGAAAGTAATTATAGTTATTATTTTTCAAATTTACAAAGCTTAATATTTATTACTTCTAATGTTTACATGTGTTGTTCATGTTTATTATCTATGGGTGATTATGACAAATTTATGTTTTGTAATTGATAATGGAGAAGAACAATGGATAAATTGCTTTTAGGTGAAATTATTTAAAATTTAATTAAGCTTATGATCCATTTGTAGACTTAATGGTAGATAATAAGTAAAATTAATTACAATAATTATCTAAGTAAACATCTCTAATTTGACTACAGTTATTAATAACATTCTTTACTTATATAATAGGTTAAATACATTTAATTTCATTATTTTATGCTAAAACAAAACATAAACCATCCAAGGTGGGAAAATTGAGTTGTGCCCTTCATTCCTTGTATTTAAAGACAGGGTAGTTATTTTTAGGCATTCAACAACTATGTCCTTAGTGGGATTTTATATGATGTTAACAGAAAGAGGAGTTCTACCACCTGAACTAATTGGTGATAAAAATTTTATCATATCATTTAATATCTGATGTTATTCGGGTAGAGGGTTAAGTTCCATGTAATAACTCCTTCACCTCTACAATTCTCGTCTGGCCTTCTTTAATACCTTGTCTCTTTTCTCTTGCTCTCTCTTTTTCTCCTTTTCTTTCCTTTCTTTTATCTTCTCTGACTCCTTCATATGTCTATGTCTTGCATTTTCAAGTTTCTGATTTTCCCTTATTTCCCTCTCGACTTGCCTTAAGGCTTTCCTGTCATCAGCTTCTTGTTTATTCCTTGCCTTTAATTCTTCATTTTATTTCTTGGCTCTCATGTTCTATAAAAATTTGGTGATACTCATCTAATACAATAATTTATGATTATCCTCTCACATTGAGTGAAATTTTCTTGATTTATTTACAATCCAAGTTCCACTAGAAATTTTAGAAATGCCAATATTGGAGTTAGATGCTCATTACCATCTATTTGCTTGTATTTATTGATTTTTATAATTTTCTTGTTGGTATCTAGTTCAATGATTTCATCATCTACATGTTACTGTCCATTTAGTGTACAATAATGAACTATTTTTGGTGGAATAAAAGGCAATGGCGATGACATTGACATAGTGACATCATCGTTAATAATTTCACAATTCAGGCCTAGATTTGCTATTCCCTCCCTTTGTCAATCCAGTGGGATTACTTTCATAGTCAAACTTGAACCGTCTTGGTTGAAACTAAAGGATACATCTATTTCATTACAATGGAAATTCAAAGCCTCTTCACTATCAACATCTATAACATTTGGATGAGAATTTTCATGTTCAACACTTTTTGTATTGGCACCATTTCCTATATTTACTGTTTCACCTTCTTCACCTCAAAAAATATTACCTTCCTTCATTTTATCCATCTTATCCATTGCAACTTCAATGTCTTCCTTATTCAAGCCTATCAACCTCATAATATTTTATGCAACACTTAACTCATCCTCATCGACATTGAATGCTATACTCAGATTCATATCATTAGCTAGTGCCTCTAGGTCAAGGGGCCATATACTTGTCTGTTGAAATCTAGATTTGATATTCTTTAAAGTAAGTGCCATTCTCATAATTATGCTACCCAAAGTAGCCAATTATTATCTATTTATATTTCAATCACAGAGTGTATTCATCCATGTCATTCTATCATTATTGAAGTAGGATTTGAAAGGACCAAAGACACTTACATATAGTGGCTATAATTTATGGCTAGTATGTGCAGGTAATGTAAGGAGATCTATCCCAAAATCTCTAGCCTCTTCAATCATTGAAAGTGTGAAATGGCTATTGTGATCATAAAAAATGACAATATGTCTATTACTTGGACAAAATCCTCCAGGTATAGATCTAAAAAAATGATTTAGCTAACTCATGAGCAGTTATTTCATCATCCAAACATGGGCTTTGGTGGCCATGCATGCACCTATTTCACATATATCAATGAAATTCTGAAAATGCCTCTTTGATTTGAAGATATGGACCCTTTGGATGCTCTACCCAACTACATTTAAACATGATAAAATATTTATCCATTATGTGCTCTTTGATACTATCTATGGCACACTCCTTGCCCCTTTCTTAGTGATGACTCACATGTCACAATTACTTCTATCTTGCACCCTTGTCTCATCAAAATTTCAGATTTTGTATCTCCCATAATTTAATTCAGCATATAATGCTTTCAAGTTCCAATAGAAATTTCACACAATGGAAGTCCTTGACATGACAACCTTATCTCTATCTAGTTCTTTTGCTATTCTCAAAGACAAATTAGGGCGCCTATTTTTGAATTCTTTCTACCATGACTTAACATGGACACCATCACTAAAAGTGTTGGGCCTACTTTCACATGTGTGAGTAATGTGACACTACAAATGTGATATGTTCAAATCATTCCCCATGTCAGTTAAGTACTTTTAGTATTTCACTATACCACTTGCTTCTACTATTCATAGAATAGTGGGTGTGCCCTTCTTGTTAATGTATGTGATTTCTTTCAACCACTTCAATAAAGTACTTATTTTGATGCCCCACTTACCCACTGCTACATTTATGGAGTAACTATTATGGTCCACATCTCTCGTTACACTTTCCATATACTTCATTGTCTACTCCAACTATAATTACACATGGACATTGGTAGTAACATCTATGTTATCTTCCTTCTCTACTTGGTTGGTTGGGGTTATATGGTCCGTTTTAAAGTGGGTTGAAAATTTTTGTTAACATATTCATAAACATATTTAATAATTCTAAATCTCTATTCTTCATAGTTTCACGTGGCCATTTTTAGATAAAATGCATCCTCTTCTTCACATTCCTCAAGCTAAAAAACAATCAATAAATTATATAAGTTATTGACAATATAATGAGAAACCTAAGAACAAAAACTATGGTAAATAATGTTTGCATATTTGAAAGTGTAAATGAATAACACAACTAGAAGAAATCATAGAAACATATGACAAGCATAACAATATGAGTTAAGAGAAGGATTTTGTTTGATACATCTGACTAGACATTTACTAGTATGTTAATGACATTCTTAATTTTGATAGAAAGATAAACATTTAATAGTATGTGAATGGAAACCTATGTGGCTTATATGGACATACCAATAATATTAATTGTTACGAACATTTTTAATTTTGATATAAAGACAACCATTTACTAATATGTGAATGGAAATCTACATGGCTTCCATGCACATACAAGTAAATGTTAATTGTTGTGGACACACTCATCCTCAAACATGGCACATCATTTCATATTAATGACCCATAGTAATTTAAGAAACAACTAGAATAATGTGTTCATTTGAAAGTTACTAGTGGTCATAATTTTAAACCAAGTGGTTTAAGTTTGCCTCCTCAGGTGAGCCCACAAGATAGGCTAAGAGAGGGAGTAACAAGCAATAAATTTAATTGACACGAACATATGGAAAACATATCAACATATTGTTGTCCAATATTAGGAGAATTGAAATGCACCCCATAAATCAGATGGCTTTAATGATATCTACTATTATGGGGTGACATTCAATGCTTCATGTAGTGAAGCATCTTCAGGGCTTCCATAAACATTAGAATATTAATAACTTATAAAATATGAATGAATTACACAAAAACATTAATTAATAAGTAAATATAATAATAAAATATTTTGGTATGTGCATGAAAACCTTTAGGGATTACATCCACACAACAATGAATGTTGCATCTTCCAACCCATGTCATACAAGGAAATAGAAATATGACATATAAATGAAGCACACAGTGACATGAATTAAAAAAACATCTAGGGCTTTCATTAAATACAAGAAAATTTAGAGAAAGATGTGAATCAAAACATGTAGATGATGTGGGATCAAAATTGGGTAACATCTCATCCCTACAATAAACATCTTCCAACAAGGGCATTGAAGGCACAATGATAATAATAGGCATGGGAAAAGAAAAATAACACAACTATGGGTTCATTAATAGGCAACACTTCTGTGTAACATTTCATCACTCCATTAACATATCATTAAATGTTTAGTTAGATATAAAGGCATGCTAAAAAAACAATGAACATATAAGGCACAATAATAATAATTTTTAACCCTCCATTTTGCCAACTGAAACTCCACTATGAAACACTGCATGGTTGAGAAATTTTGGGTAGGTTCCATGGATGTTTATGGTGAGGAGATCTATGAAAGAGGTAGGGAGAGATTTTTTTAGGTGTAATGTTCCATCACTCCATTAACATACTAGTAAACATTTAATTAGATTTGAAGGCATATAAAAAATATGCAAAAATAAATCATGCTAAGAAAACTCAAGAATGTAAAAGGCACATAGTAAGAAACAAGAACATACAAGGCATAAGAACTGTAACAACCATGTGAAAATATAAATTATGTGGAATGTTTGTTTATAACACATAATGTGGCATTAACTTGCCACAATAATGGAGAAAATCCTATCAAGCCATGCAGAAAATGGTGGTGGCTTCCATAGTAATAACCCACACATCTACCATCCCAAGCTTAACCCAACATAAATATGTCGCTTAAATATAAATAACATAATAGAGAAAATTGAAAACTTATGAATAATTATGAATTAATAACATGTGAACATGAATGCAACAAACATTTTCATTTGATAGAAAATAATTAAAATATTACTGGTGTGTCAGTCTACTAACTATAGACTTCTAACTTATAACGTGATCCTCTAAATATGTTGGTGCTTGAATGTAGACATGTGCTTTCAATTTAATTCAAATGTGACACTTTTTGAGAATAAAACTCTCTCTACAAACTAAAAATTAGAATTTCTATATAATTTTTTGATTTATAGAAGATGATTTGAATTTTGAATTATCTGTGAATGATGAGGCTTAGATGTGTATTTTCATTCAATTTTACTGGTGACACCAATAAATAAAGGTTGGCGGAGTCATAGTTTCTATCTAAAAGTATGAATTTTAAATTTTATAGAATGTAACTAAGATTAAGTGGACCAGATATGACTTTTCTCTCATGTTCCTTACAATTAGAGCTACAAAATTGAAAAAACCCACTTATTTTAGAAGGGGACCAGTAATTATAGACAAAAATTTCTATTTTTAATATTAATTATTCAAAAAATGAATGGTTCAACATTAAGATATTTAAGTGACTTTTACAATAGTGAAAAGACCAATGGCACATAATCAAATATATATTAATATCTCATGACCAAGATAAGGAATCAAAAATACAATGATAACCATTGGACCCCCTCCTACTACTGATTCCCCTATTAGCTATAGGATTTATAAGGGTTTGACCTTACTTCTTGGTGTAATTTATATCAACTAATGATTTTTGTGTTTTTACCATTTGGAAAACTAAATTATTGATGGGTTTTACCCCATAATGGTGAAGAAGCCCAAATCTCGAGAGTGCAGAGCAAAATATTTTGGTTAATCAACTTCATATATTAACTAACTTTAAAGATTACATAAATAGACTTTGAGAAGCCTTACTACAACACATAATGAAAATGTGGGACTAAAATCCTAACTAACTAAAAATAAACTACACCCATGAGTACTAACATTGATGAGGACTAGAACTTTGATCTATGATAGGGGAAGGGGACTACTAGTTGAGGTTGTCTAAGCAAGGCCTTCTTGATCAAACTCTAGTACAACATGGGAACAACCCTAGGCTGTGAGTCACCTATAGTGGGATTAAACCTCTAGAGTTGGCTGAATTCCTATTTGATGCTCACCTAAAACTAATGCTAAGCTAATGATTCATAGGGAAAAGGGATCAAAGGGGATAAGGGCTCCTAAAGAAGTTAACTAAGCAATGCACCATATTTAAAAGGGAAGCTCCCAAAAGCTTGAAGCCAAACTAGATCTATAGAAGATAGTAATATCTTACAGAACCTCAAGATGAAGCTAATTACATAAGTATTTCATAGAAGAGGTTCATAGTAAAACACTAATCTAGATTTGCAAGTAGCATTTAAAACCCCCTAAATAAGGTCAAAAAGGAGGACAATGGATGAGGAAGATTCTCCTTCACACAATATCGTCATGCACAACTCACCAAACTAGGTCTAAGGCAAGAGATAGGGAAAGAAAGTCTCATATTACATCAAGAGGTAATTATTACAAATGCTTGGTAGTGTGAAGCCTAATGAAGCTGAGCATGCTTTGCAGTTTCCCAAAGAGTTCCTTGTCTCTTAGAAAGATAAAAAGTCTAAAATTTGATAAAATTTTTAAAGGAGAAGTGACCAAGATATATAGGAGAAGGGATTTAGAGAGAAGGATATGAGAGCATGCCATCAAAAAAATAAAACTTTGTCTCAAGTCATTATTTAAACCTGAGCTACAACATCTTTTCCTTAGATAATGAAAGACTTGTCACCTTTTTTTATCAATGAGGACACTGCTCATGGTTTTTTGAGTGAGGAAATACCTAAGGCTCTAGGGATGTATTAAATTCCCTTAGCTACAATTCCAAACACTAGACCTCTTCTTTGATCTTTTATGCATATTTCCACTTTGCTTCTACATAAGGACAAAACCCTCACATCTATAAACCTGATTGAGCTTTGATTATGGATACTTTGGGTGTATATATATCAAGAGCATGGCTTAAGATGTTTCTTCATTGATTACATATAGTTTCACCTTATTTTTAGAACTGCACTTGGGTTTACTATAAAGGACAACTAATTAAGATTATTGGTTTTCCTATAGTCCATGTAGATGGTACTCTACTTGATCCCTGGTCCCTTTTATAATAATTTACCACCTTTTTATCCTATATTAAGTCTAATAGACCTAATTTACATCTATGAAGCTTTGATTGCAATGGTTGTTCCATATGGTTTATCTTGGTTCAATCCGGTCAAGCCTAAGCTCGGTTCCATGTAATTTTTTCCAGCTTGGGTCAATTCATCTGCTTTACTTGAGTCAAACTGATCCATTGACCTTATTAAAACATATCTTAGCTTCGTATTTTGTTCATTAGCTATCAACAATGACTCAGATCCATGACCCTTTGAATTTCATTCACTCTGTCAGATCTCCCAGGTACAAACAAACACAAGCCCTCATATCTATCTTTGAAATGTCAACTCTATCCCCACTTACCCCACATGTCAAATTTGTGTTTGATTTTAAGATCCATTGTTAGTCTACAACCTCATGCACTTACACCATGTGTCAACCTCTCGAGCCCCCTAACTATTTGACTGATATCACACTGTTAGATAAATACATATGATCAAATGTGAACTTTGATCCTCTAGGACTGATTATTTGAAAGCCAATGGCTAGTTCATGATCTTAATATTGGCATCCTCACTCCCATCAAATGATGTTTGCATGACTATCAAATGACATTTAAGTGATTATATTTGACATTCATGTGATCATCAAATTTAAGCTAAAAAGAGTTTGTTTTTCTCAAGCTTAAACTTAATGTTAACATGAATGTCATACGTTTTAGGTCCAACTTTAAAGTCCTATAATTTGAAGCATAAAATTCCTGGAGGAACCAAATTTTTAGGAGATGTTCTTGAGGCCAAAACGAATGCACCCATTTGATCTACTAGTCTTAGGAGACTTCTAAGTGTGTCTAAAAAATAATCAATTTAACTAGTCCATTCATTTTTGCATGGCATCTTGAAGACGGTCTAGTTTATTTGGCGAAGTATGGGAAACTTAGTAAAATTTGACTATAGAGCCAAAATTGAACATGCATAACTTTTACTGTGCTTGGATGTATGGCCTAAAAATTAGTGCATAGAAACTAGGGACCAAGTTGAATAAAATCATATGATCATTTTATATTTGAATTACCACATGTGTGAGATATGGCCTTATCAGTATGCTCACTTGGCTCTATTTGAGTTTCTTAAAAAATGGCTAAGTATGGAAACTTAGCAGATTTTGCTCGAGAGGCCAACTTTGGGTCTTTATATCTTTTGATGCACTTCAATAGATATCTATAAACATGGTACATATGTTCTTGGGACTCATGTGAACAGACCCATATGACCAATTCTTCTTGACTCATCTACACATGGAAATGATGGCATCAACAATTTACCTACTCTAAATTTTTGCCACTAGACGTAAGTGTCTAGATGAACATAATGAAGAACCATTTGAATACCAGGAGATTTTTAAGTCATTTTAAAGCACTCTTGACACCCCATTTAGTCTTTGTAACTCTTAACCTATCCTTTTAAATTGGAAAATTACACTTTAAGTGAATTTAAAGTATTTCATAGCTTTGTTGATAAAAATGAGATCCTTGAACCACTCATTCCATCCAAAACTTTTGTTCATATGGTCATCCATTAAAAACTTGGTCCATAATGGGTATAATCTTGGTATGTGGGAAAAAAATGGCTAATAAGAAGAACAAAGATAGGAATACTTACCTTTGGATACAAACTCACCGAGCCTTAATCTTTCCCTTGCCCAAGGTTCTTTGCAAGAGGTTGTCATGGTATGTAAGGATGACAAGGATAAATTAGCTCTAGCCTACACAACCTATCAATGTGTCCAAAATACTTCTCCATAAGAAAAGATGCATATCACTAAAGAAAGTATGAAATCCAAAGCTTATCCTCAAGTGGAATGGTGGATAAGCAGATGCACAATATATATTACTTCTTCTTCTCTTCTCTTAGAAATGGTGAAATGATTATGTTTATATAGGCATATCTAACCCTAATACCTTTCAAAAGTTTTGATTGACAAGGTCGACTCGAATGACCTAGTATTAAAATTGATAGAAAACTAACTAGATAATGAACTATGTCAGCCATAGCCAACTTAGTTCTTAGTAATATTTTATAAATAAAAATAATACACGATCGATGTGGTTGACATAGTCATGTAAACTTATAAAAAAGGTTTTAGGTTAAGGAAAGGGATAATGAGGATGGAAAATGACTAGAGGAGGGTGCAAAATAGGAGGCAAAACATAGGGGAATGGTTTTTAAGAGACACATATGTAGATATCAAGTAGAAAAAAGAGATTACAATTTTATGAAGAGCCAATGGTTTTTCCACCCCTTTCTTAATGCACTCTTTAAGGTGTACACTTAGAGAGATTGAGACTCGATGGGTTCCTATAACATAGAAAACATCAATAATTGATAAAGTTTGAAAATATTATGTGTATACAACAACCCCATAGTTGAATGCATATTTTTCACAAAAATAAATAATTTAAACTTTATACATGCTAAACACTATGAATTTTAACAATTTTTTTCTTGAAAATACTACTACAACATCGACTACACTCTTCTCTTTCTAAATATATATATTTTTATTACTTTTAAGGTAGATTTCTTATCTTATTTATAACTAAGTATTTTTATAATGATATATGCCACAACTATACATGTTCATCTTTATTTATATATATTTTAATTCATTTATTCAAATTGGAAAAAAATTATGGTCATAAACTAGACCTAATTCTATACACATTCAAAAAATTGTGGGGCACATAGATAACTATCTAGTATGATTTTTATAAAAAATAGTACCACCTCTTTGAATTTATGATATTTGCCCTAATTATACTATGGTTCATTACCCATACTTCCTAGTGATGAAGTTATACTTAATTTACTCTAGGAGTGAGAACCTTAGGTTTCACAAAAGCATCATAAAATTGGACACTTCACACAAAAAGCTCCTTGTTTTAATAATTTCATTGCTAGTGTGGATCTTTCAACATATCCTATTTATTCTCTCCCTCATACTCCATATAATTTTTAAGACAAAAATCCTATGTTCGTTGAATAATCCACAAAAATAAAATATAGCAGACCAGCATGTCCCTGACCTATTACTATCTCTAAAGAACTCACTCTAACATAGCATGATAACTTTATCTTATTCTTTGACAGGTATCATAAATCATTTACTTATTCATATAAAGACATATCAGGTATTATCCTAGCACCATCATAAATAATATCTTCACTTACACAAATTCCAAACATGTTAGAATAAAATAAATAAACTTTCCACCTAAAATTTCTACCTTGTGTCATAAATAAATCATTGAATGTTTGGATTCCAAATTCTTCAAACCTGTCAACTACTTGAAGTAAATATCAAACATCATTCCCATTAATAAAAATGTCACCATGGTTATTCGTATATACATTGATTTTTGAAATCATAACTTAGTTTGTCTAAAAGACAACTTTATCTTACCTTCAATAGATGCTATAGTTGATTCCACTATTGGATATGAAATTTTATCACTTATGGACAGTTTCTTAGGGTATAACTAAAGTCACATAGCTCCTAAAGACCAATAGAAAACAAAATTTAGTATAGAGTACGGCACCTATTATTATGTCAAAATGCCTTTTGGCCTAAAAAATGCTAGAACAACCTATCAACATGCAATGGACCACATCTTCCATGATATTATACACAAGATAGTATAAACCTACATAGATGATCTCATTTCCAAATCTAAATGTTGTACAATGCACCTCACCAATTTAGCTATCATTTTTTATTGACTCATTACATATCAAGTTAGACTTAAATAATACAAATGTGTATTTGGAGTAACATTTGGTAAACTTATAGGGTTTTTAGTCTCTCTTCTAGGCATTGATATCGATCTGGCCAAAATGAATGCCATCATCAACATGCCTATTCCTCACTCCATTCCCGACATGTATACTTACCTCAGAAAACTCGATACAATTTGATGGTTTGTCCTAGAAATAGCTTACTGTATATACTCTATCAATTCATTTATCAAAAGGGTAATTCTCTAGAATGGAAATATTCATGCCAAAAATCTTTTGATAATATGAAGGAATCTTTGATCCATCCTCCTACTATTCAACAACCTTCAAACTACTACCCATTAATTATATATACTTCCTCTACCCCCATATCAATTGGGGCAATGATTACCCAATAATATTATACTATTAGAGAGTATGTTATCTATTACATTAATCAAGGACTCATGGATTATGAAAAAAATTATACCAAAATAGAATGTGATTGCCTTGTTATATATTTTATAGCTAAAAAGCATCATCATTATATGTTATATCGAACCACTTATGTCAATTTTCATTCTAATCTACTTCATTATTTCTTCTCCAAATCATTATTCCATGGAGATAGAATTGTCAAACATATGGTCACATTGATGGAATTCGATCTTCTCATTATTACATAAAAATATGTCAAAGGAAAAGTCATATCAAGTTAGCATTATAACTAATTCCACCAAATTTTCCACACCTTATCATCCTCAATGTAATGGTTAAGTTGAGGCTACTAACAAAATTATAAATAAAATATTAAAAAATACTATTTGATTAATTTGTAATGATTGGCACATTCATTTATATCCCGCACCATGGGCTTATTATACTAGCATACATCCTTGAATACATAAAAAGACTTTTAAGTTAGCATTCCAATTAACTTTTGATGTTAGTAATAACATGGTTGAATTTGAAGCTCTAAAATTAGGCATGAAAGCCACCATTGACTTAGATATCACATATTTATATGCCTTGGGTGACTCACAACTTATTTGTCCCTAGGTTAGTGTTGATTATCAATGCAAAATAAAAAATATAATAACATATCAATATATGGATACTACACTTACCAAAACATTTACTTCTTTTAGCATCAAAACAATTTCAAGAGATCAAAATTCCATAACTAATTCTCTTTCTTCATCTAATTTTATTTCACCCTCACCAAGTACATAATGATTCCTAATTTCTTATCCAAATCATAAAATAACCTACTTCTATAAAACTAAATGATTTGATATTATATCACATTAATGTTGTCCCTATTTGACAAAGCCCATGGTATAAAAACATAATTCAATTTATTGAACATCAAATTTACCCTCCAAACACACATTCTCATGAAAAGACTTGAATACATAAAAAAGCTTTCAAGTATGTGTTTTGATAAAACACCTTTATTACCATAATATAGAAGGAAATCTACTCTATTGTGTAATGCAATAAGGGATACTTACTCTCTTAGAGCAAGCACATGAGAGTATTTTCATTGGTCAATATAGTGGACATGTGACATCCTTCAAATTCTTGCGTATGGGTTACTTTTGGCGTACTCTACAAAAATATGCTATTAATTTTACTTAAAAGTTTAAGCCTTGTCAACTCCATGATGATTGAATACACTCACCACCAACTGAGCTCCACATAGTAGAGTCTCCTTGGTCATTCTCTATGTTAGGATTAGACCTTATTGGTAAATTACCTCAATCACAAGATGAACATGTATTTATTATTACTTCTACCAAATAGTTTACCAAATGGGTAGAAATAATGCCTCTTGTTAATTTCATAGGAACTATTTTTTCAAAATTTATCCTTAACCAAATAATCTATCATCTTAAAGTTCCCCATACCATCATCTTTGATAATGGTGAAAAATTTAAAAAAAAATATAGGAAACAATTATGTGCTAAATTTAAAATTTCCATCATATTTTCCACATCTTACCATCCTCAATGTAATGATTAAGTTGAGGCTAATAAAAAAATTATAAACAAAATATTGAAAAAGACTATTTGATTAACTTTTAATGATTGGTACCTTCATTTATATCCCACACCATGGGCTTATTATACTAGCATACATACTGCCACTGGGGAAACATCATTCTCACTTGTATATGGTTCTGAATCAGTATTACCATTAGAAGTTGAAGTCTCATCTTTATGAATATCTCTTCATTGTAAAATTATGGATGAATAATTACATGAAGCTTGTCTTCATGCTTTAGATTTTCTTTATGAACACCATTTGGCTATTTTGCAACATAACTACTAATACAAGGCTTACATTTCTAAACAACATATTAAAAAGGTCAAAGTTTAAACATTTAATGTTAGTGATTTAGTCCTCAAATTGGATTATACACAAAATAAAGAATGAAAATATGCCCAAAAATGGTCGGGCCCTTTCTTAATCAAAGACATCCTTAGTCTTAGTACTTATCGTCTACAAACTAATGAAGGTCATGTCTTCAAAGAACCCACTATTGCAAAAAATTTAAACACATATTTTTATTAAATATCTCTCTTATTTTCATTATTCTATATAATGTAACTACTAATACTTCTTATATGATTTTTCCAATGATCTCTCCTTTTTAGCCATTTATTCTATACACAAATCTTAGTCCCCTTCTTCACTCTTTGGGTTTCTATTTATTTCATTCATTTAATTCATGAGTTGCATTGTAATACTATAGATAGGACCCAAATTTCCTCATTAATATCTTTTATTTCATACATCCATTTTTAATGCTTTCTTTTGTCATAAGGTTGTTATTTTACAACATTTTATGTTTACTCTCTTCTTTCTTTTATGAGATAGATCCCATCTCCGATCTATATATACGGGGAGGGGCAATGCCATTTTTATAATTTTCACCTACTTAAGTTTATTTTTTATGAGTTACAATGTAAGACCATTGATAGAACTACGATGTCCTTATAACATCTATATATTCCTTTAAACCTTTTTGTTAACTAAGTGTTCTTTTTAGAATGTTCAGAAATGGTTAAAAGTTTGTGATTCCATATTCTCAACCTTGATCTTATTTATTTTGTGGATAAAACTTGCATAGTAAATTATGTTACCATGTTTTCCTACACTTACATACATTCTTATGATATGGAATCATATTTAATTATCATTGTATCCCTTTCACTTTGTCACATTTTTTTTAATTTCAGGTAATTTAAATTGTTTCATGTTCACTTCCCCTTGTCTCAGAGTTCCATTCTACTTTTGAAAAAACAAGGTCGAAGTCAAGATATAATTTTTATTTAATATGAATAAAAAGGACTCTTGGAAACCATGCTCTTTAAGTCCTCTTTCATAATAACCAGATTTAAAGTTTTCAAATGATAGTCATTTTTAACACCCATGTTTGGTTCTATGAATATGTATGGAGGAGGAATATAAAAAATCATTAAAATTTTAAAATAAAAATCATTTGAAATAAAAGAAAATGATTAAAAGGCAACATAAAATCTAAAAGTTAACATCAAACCAAAAACATGATTTATAGTACATCTCCTATTCCTAATGAAAACTCAAACTCCATAGTTGTCCTCATATTAGAGTCAAGGTCTATTGGGGTATGGTAATTTAGTAGACTTAGATAGGGGACTTTAAAATTATCTACAACTCTACCTAATTTCTCATGTAAGTACCCAATCTTGAAAATAGACCGATAGATCTATAAGGGGCTTTGAGAAATGTGGAACGTGTTGTGGGAAGGTAGGTCCATTTTACTTTACATGTATATAACCTTCATGGGATGATATTAATTATTCATTAGATAACCCAAGATTTTTGTGGTTAGGAGATGTTGTTTAGAGTCCTTAAGGTCAAAAGTTCTCTTATTTTGATAAACTTAATTTTAGTGTATTGACTTCGATAAAGAGTTTATCTACCTTGTTTTTACTACATTCCCCCCATCACCCTTTTCATTTCTCCCCATTGATAGGTAAGTTTCATTCTAAATCTATTTTCCCACTTCCTCACATCTTACAACATGCTAACATCACCTTGTTTTTGTTTTATATATCTTATGGACAAAGCAATATGAATGAGTGACTATGGATTGTTTTATTTACACCATTGCTTTACATTATCTAGGTTTTCTACAAGTTTATGTGTGACAAGGTGTAAATGGTCTTTAGGGAGTGGGTTTTTATTTTTATTTATTTATATTCCCTTTTCAAAATACACATGAAATACATATAGTATAATTTTTCATTTAATTGTGATCAACCTTATCTAGTTATAATTCCTTGTCAATGGTATAAAAATTTAACTAATGAATAAAACATTTATATATTAATATTAATATATATTATATAATTATAATATATATTAATATGTACAATATATGAAACTATATGATATAATTATATATTATATAATATTATAATATAATCACTTGGAGTTGCTTCTTCTATTTTTTATTTTTTCAAGAAGCAAGGAGAAAGAATGGTTGAATAAATATGAACACGTTGGTCAGATTGATAAAAATTTTAAAATACTTCACCTCATATCCCAAATCCTTGAGATCTATCAATAAATAATGCTGAAGGAAACTTAAACACAAACATGGAAAATGTGACAAAAATAATGGGGAGTGAATCCATAATCGTAGGCAATGAGTCCACATAAGTACATGCCTAATTTCCCAAGATATATGGCTCAAATAATTCATTATGCCTACTCATGGTGTTACCACACAAAAGATCAAAATGGCAAAATATTTCTAGGTGAGTTCCACCATAATGGTGAGGGGAAATGATAGGGTATTTTAGGGGATGGACTCAAATACTTTAGGGGTGCTATAAATACAAAGTTTAGTGGCTTGTCAAGGGTCGACAAGGACATTGTGAGAGATGATTTAATTGTAACAGGGCTCCATGTCCAATGTGTAGTTCAAATCAATGCTACACTATCATTGATTTGGAGATACGACATTAAAGTGTAAGAGTCTATCTTTTAGATTCCATTCATCCATGCTACCAATATATTAAACCTAAAACAATAACATCCAACTTAAAATCATATGGAAATGCCATACGTAGACCCCTATAATAAAGGGCATGGCTATACAAAACATGAAAATAGTGAAATATTTCAAGTTCAGTTTTGTAATAATGATGAGGGCAATGACAAGGAATTTTAGGGGATATCATACACTAAGGGGCATATAATGATATAATATAATATATTTTATAATAATGCAATATAATACTAGCATTGATGGATAGGTCAGCATTTGTAATACAAGAAACTTTATTTATGGAAACATACAGATAACATTTGTCCTATATGATTTACACTTACACATGTGACTACCTTAAAATTTAAATTGGCACATTAATGCAACATTACTCTAGAATGATATATGTATGTTATTTCGAAGCACATTGGTGACATCTTTGATTGGTTATTTTATATTGGTAAGGGTGGATGAGGACATCCTGAGAGTTGTTTTGATTGGAATAAGGTTCCATGTCTCATATGAAATTTGAATCAATGATGTAATGTCATTGATGTTTGGATAACACCTTGAGGTCTCAAATTATATCTTGTAGCTTCCATTTATTCATGATGCCAATATTGAACACCAGAGCTAGATTCAAGGTAACTTTTGGATTTATATGAAAAATTGAAGAGATATTTAATGTCTTGCATTAGGAAAGATGTTTTATGGAAGTGTGTCAATGGTGCCATGTGTGGCCGTACGTCGATCTTGTCTAGGGAAATAAAATCATAGCTTAAATATGTTTGATAGATTCAAAGCTTTAGGTAATGTATTAATTCTGTGATGTTAAAAATTTATTTTTTTAGTCTCAAATAAGGGGATGTTTTTAAGATTAGATAAGGTGACATATTTAAAATTAGATTATGTGACACTTTGAAGTGTTTGGAATAGTCTATTAGTTTGTGCTTGTGTTATTTCTGTGGTGAGATTACCATGGTCTCCCATATTACATAAATTATGGTGGGAAAGCTCTGGCAATGAGGTAAACAATATGACCATCATGATTATTTCATTAAGAAAATCATGATACACACATTGATGGCAATCTCTTTCAAGAATCTATGCCATTTTTTGGCTAAAAGTCATATTAATTTTAAGATGTTTAATGTTAAGATGGGAAGGGATGTATAGCATGATCTTGATGTCATATGTAAATCCCTATCAAAGCATTAAAGAAGGGAAAAAACCAATTAAACACCATGTGAATGGCATGAATATCATGTTGAGATGAATGATGAGTCTACAATATGATAAATTGAAGACACCGACTCTCCCAACACAACATAACTTCATGATCCCATATCTTCATATTATACCACCTCCTAGTTTAAAATATTATATTTAAATAGTTTAAATATTTTAAAATTTAAATAGGTTATTTGACTGAGAAATTTGAAATGTGGGAAGTTGTACGGGGATGTTTTCATGGACATTTTAATTTTTGATTGTTTTTGGTACAATCCATCATTACGATCAAAGGGACCAATTAATTTATATAAAATTACTAATAAATTTCTTCAAATGAACACATTATTTTATCATTGGATTAAAATTTTGTGAAGTAAGACATGAACTAAAATTAATGTGGGTCACTAATATAAAATAGAAGGTCATTAATATAAAATGAAGGGCCATGTTGAAAGAAGTATGGCTCATTAATGTGAAATCCAATGCCATTTCCCAAATCATTGGGTGGGATTTACTCCATTAATGTGACAAATTAATGCTAACATGTGCACCACCAACAAATGTCTCTCCTTATCTTTATGCATACCTCCTTCCCATAAATGGTCATGGAACTTACCTAAAATTTCTCAACTATGTCATGTTCTATAAAGGAGTTTTCATTGACAGAATATAGGTATGAAACATTTCATGCAGGTGTGTTGAATGTAACTAAACCCAAAACTATGTTCTTTTTATTTTGTAGTGGGTGTTATCATTATTGTGTCTTATATGTTCATGTTTTAGTTGCGTTCTTTCATAGTTGAGTAAACATTTAGTCCTATGTTAATAGAGGGATGAAACTTTATGTGTAGGTGTGTTGCCTGTAACTGAACCTTCAATCATGTTCTTTTTATTTTCATGTGGTTGTTATTGTTTAGTTGTATGTTAATGAAGTAAATGTATATTTGGATGAAAATAGATCTGAAATTAGGATGGAAGACTTAAAAATTTCACCATCAAACATCTCTCCCTACCTTTTCACATACTTCATCCCCTCAAACAACCATAGAACCTACCTGAAAGTTCTAGAGCACCCAATGTTTCATAGAAAAATTTCCATTGGTAGAAAGGAGGAATGATTATTTGGTTATTGTAATTTGAATGTTCATGTATTCTTTTTCATGCCCTCACATGTGAGTAAACATTTACTTGTATGTTAATGGAGTGATTGAAACATTACACATAGATGTGTTGCATCTAACCAAACCAATAGTTGTGTTCTTTTATTATTTTCATGTGCTTGTTATTTTTATTTTTGCCTTCTATACTCATGATGGCTTTACCTACCTTCACATATAATTCAAAGTGCCATGTTGGAAGACATGTGGCTCATTATTGTCAAATCTAATACAATTTTCCAAATCATTTGCCAGGCTTTACTCCATTAATGTGGTAAATTAATGTCACACTACATGCCACCAACAAACATCTCTCCCTACCTTTAACATCAACAAAATAAAGTGATGAAACATTATGTGTCGGTGTGTTACATGTAATTTAATTTTAATGGAAGTCTTAGAGGTTTTCTTAGTGCATGTCACTATGTGCTTTATATATCTGTCGCATTTCTATTTTCCTAAATAATATGGGTTAGGAGACTTAAATTTTATGGTATGTAGATGGAATTCATGTAGGTTTTCATTCAAATATGAGTAAAATTTATTTTTTAATATCAAAATGTATATTTTCATTTTCATTCAAGTAAATATTGACTTAGATGTTCAAACCAAAATCTTATTTGAAATCTTATTGCTATATTCCTGTCAATTAATGTCATTATGTTATTAATTCACATTTTCAAAATTACAAACATTATTTGTCGTATCTATTGTTGATATATTACTAAAATTGTTATGCTATGTTCCATGTTAATAGAGTAATTTTCATTTTTTCTATGCTCTTATGATATTCTTTGATTTCTTTCATAGTAGGCTCAACATTACTTGATTATTATGTGTGTCCCTTTTCTATTACATGAGAATTTATTGAGAATCTCTATGAGATCATTATGTTGTGTGTATGACATTTGAGTATGTCCATTATGTTGAGGTGTGGAGTTAAAAGCTTCACCAAATGAGTAGATTACAAGGTTTCTAGATTTACACAGTCATCGGCATCAGTCAAGAGCGACCGACATCGGTCAGTGGTGGACTGGTAGCTGCCAGCGTTGGTTATGGATCAGCTGACATCAGTCATATGCAGGCAAACAAGGACCAACGTTGATCACCTGTGCGTTTCAGAATTCTATTGTCATGGGACGAATGAATTATTTGCATGATTAGTTGAACTGTTAGTGTTGAGTCTAAGTTTCTATTTTTGGTAGGACTATTTGAAGCCTTAGATTAGTAGGTGTATCTAATGGATTATATTGCATAGTTCATGATCCCTAATTATATATAATGGGGATAGATCTTCATAGCTTGTGTAGAAGATGATGTAACAGATGTAATTGTAGACAATTCAAGTAGCTGAATTGTGTTTGTAATTGTGAGAGAGAACTCTTGAGGGAAAGAGATTTGTACATCTGAGAGGTGTGGAAGAAAGAGATATTTTTTTCAATTGTATTTCCTTATAGAAGAGTTTAATACAAGTTTACATTGTTTCTTGTATCTCTTATTCTTTGTTGATTCTGATTTCTAGTTACTTTTAATTCTGGTTTTAATTCTGTGTTTAGTTGCTTGTAAGAGTAATCAATTGTTCTTGTTACGATCCTGACAAGTGGTATCGGAGCTTGGATTCACTAATAGGTGGTTTTAGATTTGTTTAGTGTGTGTTCATTACAGGTTACTCATAGGGGTTTCTATTTAAGTGGGAGTATTGCAATGGCATAAGAAAGCAAACTGAGAATGGAGAAGTTTAATGGCAAGAATTATCAATTATGGAAGACACAAATAAAAGATTATCTATATCCGAAAGATCTATACTTACCATTGGGAGGGGTTTCAAGAAATCCCATAGATATGGAAGATGAAGAATGGAATGTTCTTGAATGAAAGGCTCTGGGATCCATAAGGTTGAGTCTGACATCTTATGTGATTTCTAACTTGTCACAAGCAAAGAAAATGGTAGAGTTAATGGATACGTTAGCAAATTTATATGAAAATCTCTCAGCTTCAAATAAGGTATATCTTATGAAGTAATTATTTAATTTGAAAATGCAACAAGGTGGATCTGTATCTAATCATCTTAATGATTTCCTTGGAATTGTAAATCAATTAAATTTAGTCAAAATAGTTTTTGATGATGAAATTAAGGCTCTTTTAATTTTATTCTCTTTACCTGAAGGTTGGCATAGTTTGGTAATGGTAGTTAGTAATACTGCATCTGCTACAAATATCTTGAAAGTAAATGATGTTGTTAGTGTAATCTTGAGTGAAGAAACTCACAGGAAAAACACATGGGAAACATCAGTTAATGCTTTAAGTATTGAAAGCAGGGGAAAGCAAAGAGAGAAGAGCAAGCAAGGGAGATCAAGGTCTAAGTCAAAGATGAGAAGAAGATCCAAATCTAGAAATGGAAGAAAAATAACTTGCTGGAATTGTGGAAAGATAGGGCATGCAAAGAAAGATTGTTGGTTGCCAGTTAAAAAAGAAAATCAGCATGAAGGTAAAGAAGAAGCAAAAGTTGCAGGTATTGTTACACAAGATGCTCTTGTACTTTCTTTGGATAATAGTATAGAATCTTGGGTTGTAGATTCTGGTGCCTCTTTTCATGCAACCCCAAATAGAGAATTTTTCAATGATTATGTCCAGGGAGATTTTGGAAAAGTTTATTTAGGGGATGATGAGCCTTGTAAAATTGTTGGCAAAGGAAAAGTGTAGCTAAAATTGTAGAATGGCAACACATGGGTGTTTAGGGATGTCATGCATGTACCCAGCCTAAAGAGGAATTTGATTTCTGCAGTAAAGTTGGGGGATGAGGGTTACACAGTAACTCTCACAGCTGAATCTTGGAAGGTTACCAAGGGAGCACTTGTATTAGCTAGAGGTAAGAGAGAAGGTACTCTATATTTATGTAATTATATTACTGATTACTCTCCTTTTGTATTATCTACTTCAGATCTAGATTTAAATTTGTGGCACTATAGGCTCAGCCACATGAGTGAGAAGGGAATGAAAGTTCTTAAGTCAAAAGGTAAGCTTTCAAATTTGAAAAGCATAGATCTAGATTTCTGTGAGCATTGTATTTTTGGAAAGCAGAAGAGAGTGAAGTTTCTCAAAACTGGGTCAACAAGGAGGAAGCACAAGTTGGAGCTTGTTCACATAGACATCTCAGGACTAGAGCAGGTAGCTTCTATTGGAGGATCACAGTATTATGTTAGTTTCATTGATGATGCTACAAGAAAGGTATGGGTCTATTGCATAAAGAAGAAATCTGATGTATTTGACACATTTATGAAATTGAAAGCTTTGGTTGAGAATGAAATAGGTTTGAGATTGAAGTGCCTTAGATCTGACAATGGTGGTGAGTACTGCAGCTATAAGTTCAACAAGTACTATTCTATGAATAATACGTAGGCAAAGGATGGTTCCAAAGACACCTCAGCAAAATGGAGTTTTTGAGAGGATGAATAGAATAATAATAGAGTGTGCACGAAGTATGAGGTTGCATGCTGGTTTATCCTTACAATTTTGGGTAGAAGCTATAAACACTACAATTTACCTAATTAACAGAGGACCCTCTACTATGTTGGATGGTGGAATTCTAGAAGAGGCTTGGACAGGTAAAAAGGTAGATCTTTCACTTCTTAGAGTTTTTGGTTTTAATGCTTTTGTGCACGTTGATAAGGAAAATAGAAAGAAGCTGGATGCTAAGTCTATAAGGTGCACTTTTATTGGTTATGGCTCTATAGATTTCAGATTTTGATTGTGGAATTTAGGAACTAACAAAATAATTAGAAGCCATGATGTTATTTTTAATGAGAAAGTGATGTACAGTGATCAGCTCAAGAAGCTGAAGAATTCTAAGCATGGCAATGGAAATTTGGATGAGATTGTGATCCAAAATGAGCTCGCAAGAAATCACTTCTAGAAAAACACAAAAACTAACGTTGGTCAGGCAGGAATCGATGTCGATCATACAGGAACCGATGTAGGTTAGACAGAGACTGACATAGGTTAGGTAGAAACCGAAGTCGGTCATGGGTAACCAACGTCGGTCAGGTACAGGCTTGGAGATGATCGAGATCGGTCACTGATAAAGAATTTGGGCGAACAACAAGTAGAGGATGAGTCTCAAACACCCAGGAGGAGGTTAGAAAGGGTAAGTAAACCTCCAATTAGATATTCCCCTTCATTGTTCTACTTGTTGCTCACTGATAGTGGAGAACCATAGAGTTTTGATGAAGCAATGTAGGTAGAAACTTGAAAACAGTGGGAGCTTGGCATGAATGAGGAGATTTATTCCTTGGAAAAGAACCAAACATGGGATTTGGTTGAGTTTCTAGCTTGTAAGAGATCACTAAAAAATAAATGGGTTTACAGGTTAAAGGAAGGTGAGAACGGACAATTGAGACATAAGGCCAAGTTGGTAGTAAAGGGATTTTTACAAAAACCAGGTATTGATTTTGGTGAAATTTTTTTTTCTGTAGTAAAAATGACTTCTATTTAGACTGTATTATCTTTAGTTGCTATTGAGGATTTGCATCTTGAGCAGCTTGATGTTAAGACAACATTTATTGATGGAGATTTCGATGAAGACATATATATGGAGCAGCTGGAAGGTTTTGAGCTCAAAGGCAAGGAGAAGCTTGTGTGTAGATTGAAGAAAAGCTTATATAGTCTTAAGCAAGCTCCTAGACAATGGTATCTAAGATTTGACAGGTTTATGACTGGGCATGGTTTTAGTAAATGTCAATCTGATCATTGTGTTTATTTTAAGAGATTGGATAATGGTAGATATATTATCCTATTACTATATGTAGATGATATGCTTGTTGCAGGTTCAAACATGCAAGATATTTATGAGCTTAAGGTAAAATTAGCTCACACATTTGACATGAAGGTTTTGGGAGCAACAAAGAAAATCCTTGGCATGAGTATTAAGAAAGATAGGAAAAATCATAGGTTGATTTTGTCTCAAGAGTATTATGTGAACAATGTGTTGGAGAGGTTTAATATGCAAGATGCAAAACTAGTAGGCACACCTATGGCTAGACACTTTAAGTTGAGTAAAGAACAGTGTCCTAAATCACATGATGAGGTAAAGTACATGAGTAGAGTTCCATATGATTTCGTAGTTGGGAGTTTAATGTATGTAATGGTATGTACTAGACATGATATTGCCCAAGCAGTGGGAGTTGTTAGCAAGTTTATGGCCAATCCAGGAAAGGAACACTAGAAAGTAGTTCAGTGGATTTTCAGATATCTTAGAGGGACCAGCAGTAGGCATTTATGCTATGGAGGGTTAAATACTTCTCTACATGGATATGTAGATGCGGATATGGAAGGTGACTTGGATGGCAGGAGGAGCACCATAGGATATGTTTTCACTGTTGGTGGAATTGCGGTTAGCTGGATTTCAAAGTTGCAGAAGGTTGTTGCCTTGTCTACTGTAGAGGCAGAATACATTGCAGTCATAGAGGCTAGTAAGGAGATGATATGGATGAGACGGTTCATGAAAGAGTTGGGAAAGGTGCAAGAGAGTTTCAAATTATACAGTGATAGTCAAAGTGCAATTCATTTGGCAAAGAATTCAGCCTTTCAGTCAAGAACCAAACATATACAGCTTAGATACCACTTCATTAGACAGGTATTAGAGGTTGGTGAGTTGAAGCTGGAAAAGATCCATACAGATGAGAACCCTATGGATATGCTAACAAAGCCAGTAAGAAAGGAGAAGTTGAATCTTCATTCAACTTTTATTGGTCTTTAGGATTGAGCTTGAAGATGGAGAAGGTAGAAGATGTTGCTGTATAGGTACAGGTGCAGCTATTTATCTCCAACTGGGATATTGTTGAGGTGTGGAGCTAAAAGCTTCACCAAATGAGCATATTGTAAGGTTGATGGATTTACACAGTCACTGGCGTTGGTCAGGAGCAACCGATGTCGGTCAGTGGTTGATTGGGAGCTGCCAATGTTGGTTATGGATCAGCCGATGTCGGTCATATGTAGAAAAATAGGGAGCGATGTCGGTCACTTGTGCATTCTAGAATTCTATTTTTGTTGGACGAATGGATTGTTTGCATGATTAGTTGAACTGTTAGTGTTGATTCTAAGTTTATATTTTCGGTAGGACTGTTTTAAGCCTTAGATTAGGAGGTGTATCTAATGGTTGATATTGCATAGCTCATGATCCCTAATTCTATATAATGGGGATAGATCTTCATAGCTTGTGTAGAAGATGATGTAATGTAATTGTAGACAATTCAAGTAGCTGAATTGTGTTTGTAATTGTGAGAGAGAACTCTTGAGGGAAAGAGATCTGTACATCTGAGAGGTGTGGAAGAAAGAGAGATTTTCTTCAATTATATTTCCTTCTAGAAGAGTTTAATACAAGTTTTCATTATTTCTTGTATCTCTTATTCTTTGTTGATTCTGATTTCTAGTTACTTTCAATTCTGGTTTTAATTTCATGTTTAGTTGCTTGCAAGAGTAATCAATTGTTCTTGTTACGATCTTGACACATTACTTATAGTACTTGCCATTATTGGTGTGGAAATCATGCTTATACAACATTTAAACATGTCTATTATATGCATCTCATTGGCCTTATCATATGGAAATATTGCATGTTGTGTTTGATTGATTGCTAAGTTTAAATAATGACGAATTTACTTCATTGTATGGTTGAAATGTTGATGTCTTATTTATACTTCCATATGTATGTATTAACACTGAATAATTCCAAAAACTGACTCAAATTTATATGGATAAAAAACTACATCTTTTAAATACATAGTTGATCCACTTCCTCATTTTTCTATGTGCTTCCACATATAAGAAAAAATGATGAAATAGAAAAGTCATTGCAATCAATAGACTGATAAACACCAGGTGCTATTTCATGGCCAAAAATTGACATGTCTTCTATAAATAAATATAATGAATGTTGTTTTATCTATGGAACATCATATTTTATTTCCTAAAGGTGAAGCTATGATAATAGACCTCACTTAAAAAGAAATTAGATGCATGAATATGCACTTTTTTTGATAGTTTATTATATTAAAATATTTAGTATCCATCCAATATTTATTTATTTTCTACTTTATTTGATGATGCATCATTATACCCAAAGAACAATAATTTTTTTTCTTAAAAACACCAAGGATAATTTTATAACTACTATAGTAAAACTTTGACAACATATCCATGGAATCCTTGATGATAAACTTGTTAAAGACTCAAATATATTTGCTTCCAATTTGAGGGAAACAAGTTAATATTTGACAAAACACTATGTTGAGCAAACTAACATGATTGATCAATTAAGATATCCTACTTTTTTATTCATGTTTAAGTGTTGTTGAAATCAAATAACCTAATTTGCATAGTGCAATGCCTTCCAAACATCCTAAAGATTCACATCAACCTTATTGTTGGAAAATGCTTTTTTTTTAATCTTCAATCCAAATCATACATCCATTTATATACATCATAGATTTATAATATTTCATAAAGCATAAGACCACTGGTATATGTATGTAATAAACTACTTCATTTCATGTTTTGTTTTTTGAAAACTAGATTGTTATATTCAACCTTATATAACTAAGTATTACTTTTAGGTATTTCATCATTTAATATTCATTCTTAAACATTGTAATACCTATGTATCTCCAATATACTTTCCTTACTAAAATCATATAAAAATGTGATGTCTTAAAAACATTTTCTCACCCTTATTCACCTCAATAGCCCCCATAATCCATTTAGCATAAAGAGTAGTTCTTTGTCTATAGATTTCAATAATTTCCATGCATATATTGCATCAAGTGGAAGAGATTAAATAGCCTAAAAAACCTTTTTGAAATCTATAAGATTAATTAGCATTAACTCTTAGAAAATATCTACATAAATTTTCTAACTTGTCATAGGATGCTTTTGATGGAGCCCCAAAAGAAGAGTAGTAGACATGAGTGGCTTCAATAGATTTGGTACGACCTTGAAATTTTATTGCTAAAAAAGAGATATTAAAATCTAAAAGGACTTTTTTCTCCAATATTTCAATCACATATTACCATATTTTTTTGTGACATATGTCAAAGTCAAAGTGAATACTAATCAACTTGAACTTCTCCACCATTTTGATACATTTCCATTAAAATCCTTTAAAACAATCTAGAAATGGAATAATAATATGTCTATAGCATTGTGTTTTATCCCATTACAGACTAAATCCAGATGATTTGTAGAAAATGTTAAGGAAACATAATGCTTATTTGAAAGAGGCCTCATGTTAAACAAGCATGAGGAATAAATACTTTAAAATATTCCTTTCGATTAAATGAGTGGTGTGATCAGGAATGGAAATTCCCCTAATCAACCCTCATTTAGTTCTGCATGTAAACCAATATCTAAACCATTCATCTATAAAAACATGTAATGTATGGGTCATAATGAAATCTTTTTAGATAGATTATAAAATACAAAAGATGTTGGACCTATGTCCATTGATTGTCCAACAAGATAAGTCCTCTTAAAAGAGAGTTTAAATAGAAAACATGAAAACCTTACCAAACCATAATGCTTTATGGATGGAGAGAATTAAATCCACTCAATAAAATCATAATATTTTTCAAAATCAAGTTTGAGGAAGATGGTGCCTTTCTGAGAGGCGTGGGCCCATTAAACTTCTTCCTAGATAACAATGATGTTGTCCTGAATATATATTTTTTTTAATTAAATCTAGTTTTATATATTATAATGATAGCATGAAAGATATGTTATATGAAAAGAGATAAATATTTAGTGATACTTTATAGGAGACATTGAAAATGGTGATTGTCCTTTTACTGGTAAAGAATTATAGATCACATGCATAAAAAATGAAATTAATTTTGCCTTTTTTATGTTGGCCTCTAAAGATATTTTGTGTAAAAATTTTTTGTAATCCTAGATCAAGTTAGGTCCAAAAAAATACCATGTTGTTTTGTAAAATTCAAAACTAAAACCATCCACTCTTGGCACCTTATCACTAGCCATAGATTTACCAATAGTATAAATCTCATCTAGAAAAAAGAAAGCCTTACAAAGGTTTTGACTTGAAGGCCTTAATTTGAAAGTAACTACATTTAAATGTTCTTACAAGTATCAAACTATATGTAGCATGTTTTCCTAGGCTTGGATCACCAATTTATAGTGGACTTGAAAGGCTGAGTAAATAACTGGCACAGTAAGGAGGAGACTATGTGTAGTTTGGATAGAATTTATTTCCTCTTTTTGCCTATTTAGATTTGATATATTTGAAAACTATTTAGAGGCATGGTTAATAAGTTTGAGCTAATGAAATTAGGCTCAAATTTGATCACCTATGTTCATCTAGCTTTCCAAAATTTGAAGTTTATGTTTAAGATTACATATATTTTTTTATGTCAAGTTAATTTTAACTTTAAAAAATCTAGTGTTATTAAAATTAAAAATTACATCCTTTCTGACATAGCTTGCACCTTTAGCTAAATTGCTACATATATTTATAGGATTTTTCTATTCTTATTAGAAGAAAATATAACAACAACCATTGTCTTCGTAATAAATGAATAACACTTCTTGAACAAAAATTATGATGGGGTCAATGATGATGGGTTTTAACATAGGTGCAACTATCGATTTTGTGGCTTATGCTTTACAAAATTTTTTTTTTGCCAAAACATAAAATTACATTTCTTCTAACATAACTTGCATGTTTGGGTCCACTAATGCACGTAAACAAAGTATTATATAACAATATATATATATATATATATATATATATATATATATATATATATATATATATATATATATATATATATGAATATTTTCGTATATATAATATAATTATATTAATATTTCATAACTATATATATTAGTATAATATTATAATATATTTATTATATAGTATAACTATAAATATATAAATATTATATATAATAATATAATAAGAATAGAAATATAAAATAGAATATAATTTATTTAACATATAATATTATAATATATTAATATAAATATGGTTATATTCTAACATTTTTAATCTATTAAGGTACAATATATCATAGTAGACTCTGAAAATTTTATCCGTTTTAGTATATCATCTTAACCACTTATAACTAAGGTTTCAAGGTCTAACTCATTTTACATTTTGTGATATAACTGATTTTATCACAAGATGTCATAAACTATATTTTTTAAACCTATGACCCAAACTTAACCTTTGAAGTACCAATAGCTGCGCATTCGAGTATCAATACTTGAGTCTTACTTGTCAAGATGTGATTGGTTACTTTTAATCTTATAGAGCAAATGTTGAACAAGTATTAGATACTACATGCACCACTATTGGTGCACTCTAATATCTATGCACATCAATATGTTCCATCAATAGAATACACAAGGACAAAAAATCTGATCTACCGTTAATAAGTGCACCATTATTGGAACCTTTTTCATATATATATACACGCATAATTTGACTATAAATCTATTTCACTTTAAAATATTGCCGCCATCATGCTTGCCATTTTATATGAACTGTCTCACATTTTATTATTAGATAATAGTATAGATATCATGAATAATAGTAAATAGTCATTGTTGTGGCCTCATCCCTTTGTAACGAACAAACTAAATATGATGGAATTAAAAGCCACATACACAAAATGTATTGTGGAATATCCAAAGATGAAGTAAAAAATAATATCATTCTGTTTTTATTAATGGTAAAAGTAAGTTTTTTGGAAATAGAGACCCTACCTTTTACAATATAAACTGCAAACATGATCTTCAAAACCAAATATAACAAAAATATTTGTAGAGAAGCAACCAACGAAATAATATCCTTTTGTTACGTAGCAATAAGATGCTAACTAATATAATTTGGAGTAGATAATTATAATGCAATGTAGATGGATGAAACATTAAAAACGTCATTTATTTGAAACATAGGTTTGGATGTTTGAAATTAGCAAAAGGTTTGGTCAAGTATTGGTAAAAAAGAAACATGGATTTGGATGTTTGAAATTAAAAAAAGGAATTTGAAAGGAGTTAAAACTCGCAGGGAACTTATTACACTTACCTATAAATTTCAAAGCGAATGATAATGAACTGAGTTAAATGTTGGTAGATGATATATAATACATTCTTCCTTGAAAACTTATTGCATCCAACGATAAACTTTTTCATTTCACCGAAGTGCGCCATCTTGAACTCAGTTAAATGATGGTCGGTGGAGGTTTTCTTATATATGACGCAGTCTTCCTTGTTTTGTGGAACCCATGTTGGGGAAACTATGTTTTAATTTTCACAAACTGAGTTTCTAACGTTACTACACTGACATTATCCTTCATGAATCGCGTGTTAAAACTCCATACGAAATTTAACATTTTAAAACTCCATACCAACTTTATGATTTTTTTAGTGGCGTGTTATCTCTTTGGAATACGTTTTAACCTGTCTTGGTCTGTGGTTAATCTCCTGTAGACCCGTCATCATATCTTCATTGTAAATCCCTTCAGATGGTAGGCAAATCTGCTCTCACCTTGAATACGCTTTATTCTTATGTCAAATTTAGATCGTTAATGCTATACAATTTGACTCTATATTGCTAGATGTGCATTAAAATATTCATCCGTTTCAAAAAGCCTGATTTCTGAATACCTAGAGGCATTTGCTGTCCTTTTGGTGGCACCTCATTCAGGCGTAATGTTTAATGACTATGATCCGAAGTATAGTCTTTTCGAATATAAGTTACCCCTAACCAGTGACGTGGCTGGCACATATTGAATTACGAAGGATAAAAGTAGTAGCTGATACATAATGGACACGAGTTCGTGTTATAGTTGAAGGTTGCATAGCAGCAAGGGCGTATTATTGTCAGTGGTAAGAGTTTGGGGATGAGAGTCAGATATGAACAACTTTAGATATCAAAGAAAAAACAAATATAATATTTTGGAGTGCCAATGTCTGAAGGAATGTTTGTGTGATGGCGAAGTATCATTTCATTAGAAATATGTGCGCACGTGTACGCTTAAGTCATACAGAACTATAACCTGTACATGAATGAAGAGCACTATAACTTGTAGTGAGTAAGAGGGATGGTTATTAATGCGCAAAGGAGTGCAGATGAAATAAGGTCAAATAATGCTTGAATTATGTAATATGTCTTCATTCAAATTTTGAAAATTATCGTTGAGAGTTTTAAATTAATTCTTATATTATATTTTGAATAATGAGTAAATGAAGGTTTTCATGTGCTATTCTTGTACTTTCATTATTAATTGTATACTTTCATTTGATTATCAATTATCAATTGTATATTTTAATTTGATTATCAATTATCAATTGTTCATGATCAAAATAAAGTAGAACAATGTATGATTTGAAGAGAAATTATAATTAGAAGAGAAAGTAGAAAACTTTAAAAAGTTCATTAACAATAGTAATTGTCATTTGGGTGTAATATTTAAAGGCATTTTAAATACATTTTTATGGCCTCGACAAAGATGAAATACACTGGGAAATCTCTTATCAAGGATTAGATGCTTATAATAACCAACTACCACCTATATTATTTGATTATGTCATAATTACCATCTTTACTATTTCATTATGAAATTTTATAAAATATATAATTATTTATTTTACATTTGAGTACTTTAAAAGTGTAAATGAAGTTGAATTCAACATATTAAAGAAGGTTTTGTTTGTTGGACAAATGATAAAATCTAAGATAATCATGTTAGTATAATTGGTTGGTAAATTTCATAATTTTCAATGATTGATGAGCTTTGAATTTGAGAATACATTTTTTTGTTTATAATTTGGATCTATAAATAATTTATCGATTAATCATTAATATAATATAATTAAATTGCTTGTTTTCTTATTGTAGTTAGTTATCATGGTTTAAGAGCTCAAAAATACTAACATTTCAATGACATTCAATGTAAGAGCGGACGAAGGTTGCCTGCCCAACACAAATATTCATCGAAATGGAAACCATCATCCCAATTTATGGCATGATGATTTTATAAAATCTCTTAAGTCACCATATGGGGTACGAAATATTAGTAAATATAAAAGTATAAAAGTATATAAATCATAAAAAAGATAGCATTATATTTTGTCTTCTTAAAACTAATATAAAAGTTTTTATTGTTATTTGTAAGGAGGCACCCTTGTACTCTGAATGTAGGGAAATCACGATTAAAGAGATTGACGATATATTTTTAAGAGTTGGAGATGACGCTGGAAAATTTAAACTACTCGATATGATTTGGTTGGTTGATGTTGTACAATGCTTGGGAATAGATCGATACTTCCATGAGAGAATCAAAGTAACACCTAATTATGCTTATGAGTATGTTTATCTCCTCAAGCTAGAGTGTTAGAAATATGCTTAGGCATATGCTTTAAACATTAAATACCTCGGTGCATATAATAACATTTTTTAACATGTTCCATTGTCAAAGAATTTTATCATTATTAGGTATTGGAGTCAAAATGTTATTGGTGATCTAAACACAATAGCTTTGGGATTTCACACACTTCAGATGAATATATATGATGTCTCGATAGGTATTGATTTTTTTTTCTGAAATGATCTTTTTAGGAATGATTTTTTTTTAAATGATTTTTTTAGCAATTTTTTTGTAAATTAACCCAATCTTCCATATGTGAGTAGACGTATTTTAAAAATTTAAAGATGAAGATGGAAATTTCTTTTGCTTTGGATTTGGTAAAGAAGATGCAGATATATCAAGTATGTTGAATTTATATAGAGCTTCCTAGATTAATTTTCCTAGAGAAAATATCGTGGAAGACGTTGAAGTTTTTATGTATACATACCTACAAAATGTTGTGAAGAAACATAAGGAGAGAAAAGGAGAAGAAACCCCACTTTTAATGGAGGAAAGTATATTCCCATGCCTTAGCTTATTGATTGTTAATATTATTAGATGTTATTAATTTCTATATTCATGTGCTACTAATAAGAAGATCATACCATCTATAGGTTGAGTATGTTTTGAAATATCCATGGAGATGTAGCGTTCCTAGACGGGAGGCTATGAACTATATTGAAATATTCAAATGACACAATCAAAATGGTTTCCTTTTCAATGGAATTTTAAATTAAGCGTAAAGTTTGTATCATTATTGGTATTTGATATTTCTCTTCTAAACAAATATTTAATACAAATTTTGTGTTAAAATTTACTAAAATATATAAATTTTTTATGAGAATTAACATAAAACCAAAATTTTATGTTGATAATCCCCTAAAAATTTCATATTAATAATTTATTTTAGGATGCCCCATGTTTACTGCCAAAAGTTGTTGGAGTTAGCAATATTGGATTTTAATATTTTACAATCTCAACACCAGATCGAATTGAAACTAGTATCCACATGAGTATTAACCATAGTAAACATGTATCTATATTAAATTAGAATTTACATGAAAATTAAATGAAACTTTGTTATGATAGATGGTGGAAAAATTTGAGCATAATTCAATTGGATTTCTTTCATCATTGCCATGTGGAATTTTATTTTTAGTGGGTTTCTACATTGTATGAGCCCGAGTTCACAGTAAGTAGAAATGGTTTTACTAAATTGGTTCCCTGTCTATGTCTTCTTGATGACATTTACGATACCTATGGAACCCTTGATGAGTTGACAGTGTTTACCATAGCATTGATAAGGTAATCAATTATAGATGGTATTATTTATTTATATTGATTCTTTGATTGATTTTATAACTAATTATTTGTTTTGATTCTATATGGGAGATGTCTGTCATAGAAAACCTTCCAAATTACATGAAAACTAGTTTCAAATTTGTATACCAGATACACAAGGAAATTTCTAGTGAAGTTAAGAAGAAACATGGTCCCTTTGTTCATAAATACATTCAAGATTGTGTAATTGCTCTTATTTTTACTATGCATTATAATTTTATTGAAACCTACTAGTATATAATATTAATAATGTATATTTAATAATCTATTCATGTTTTATTAAAGATAATTTAAATATTATTTTTTCATGAGATATGATTAAATTATCTTAATTTAGCATGTATTAGACCAAATTAGTATGAATGATAAAAAATGTCAATATATACATTTTTATGTATAAAAATAGTTTAAAATTATGAGTTATTGCATTTATATCATATTTTATCTTTGCATAAAGACTTCATATTTACTACATTTTATTTCATAGTAAATATTTATTTATTATCAATTTAGTTATATCAAAATATTTATAGTTAATTTTTATATTATTATTTATCACAGTGTGTAAAACATTTGAGATAAATGCAAGATTATAATATTACATAGATTGCATTCTTATGTGGTACCTACGAGTTTGATATGTCAGTATTTGCATTAATTTTTTAACATTACTATTAACTTTAACCTATAAACATTATTTTTATGTTTCAATGTTTTTAAAATATTTTGGTATGTTTTTTTAGTGGGAGAGGTACATTCTATCTTACCTGCAAGAAGCTAAATGGATAGCTTTTGATTGTACGCCAACACTTGATCAATATTTAGAGAATGAAATAACAAGTTCAGGGATGCGGGTGTTAATGATCCATTCATTGATATTAATGAACACTCTTTTATCTAAAAAGATTTTTGAGCAAATTGATTTTCCATCATCAAAGTTTTAAACTCTTGTAGCATTGGTTACTCGACTAGTCCATAACATGACAGATTTTGAGGTACTTAAGATTTAGATTATGTTTTAGTTGCATTAAACATATTATTTATGTAATATATTATTATAGTGAAGGAAATTATTAAGTAATATATCTTCTAAAAAATTGAAGGATGAGAGAGCCCATGGAGAGCTAGCTTCAAGCATACACTATTATATGAAAGATAATCCCATTTCTAAAATAAAAGATGATTTAAAGTATATCAAATCTCATTTTAATTATTGTCTAAAAGAGTTGAATAGGGAGTTTCTTAAATCTTCTGATATGCTAACTTGTTTCAAGAACTTATATCTCAATGCTGGCATGAGGGGTATATCTTTCTTTTTCAAGGATACTGATGGTATAAGTGTTTCTCATCATGAAAGGATGAAGGATGCCATAATGAAATTTCTAATGGAACCAATAATACCATAGCTTCAGAATATAGATTAGGAGACTAATTTATAAAGTAACATGCTATATATTATTATTGAGTGGCATACTAGCTTCAAACTATTGATTAAGAAATTAGTTTATGAAGTGATATATTGATATCATATTTGAGATCCAATTGTTGGTGCACATTTTCCTACGTGAGATTATTATTTGTTATTATGAACTTAATGGATTTGGTTTAGGTTATTAAAATATAAACTTTTTCCTAAACAATATTTCTTTATATAAGCTATAATTGTAAATTATAATTAGTATTTGAGTCATCTCAAAATATATTATAATTCTCAATACTTAATGTATTAAATTCACAAGATTTTTATTATTGATATTTTTATTTTATTTGTTTTCTACTATAAATTTTGGGTACCATGAATTTTAAATAAAAAAGTCAATTTTTTTTTACTCTTATATAATATCTATTTGTTTTAAAATGGAGCCATTTTAAATAAGGTTCATGTAGTGGAATTTCCCTACCGATAAGTTGGAAACATATTGGAATTATAGAAGACCTATTGAAATATACATAATGATTGTTTTGATAAAATGTCTTGAAGATATATAATATGAATTTAAACAATTATATTTTTTTGGTGTACATCAAAACTACATAAATTTTGGTATAATGCGGAAGCATAATGTAAGCACAGAAACTATTTCAAAAAATATATAAATAGACCCAAATTATAATTTTTTGGAGTTTAAGTAATTATAATGGTAAATTGATGGATTTATTAAATTGATTTTATTTCATATTTATAAAAAAACAATGAAAATATCCATAAAATGCCTCACATAATTATGTTATACAAAGATAGTCATTATGATATAAGCATGCACAGTCAACAATGTACTAAAATATAACTCAACAAGTAACAAGTAATGTAGTAAAATATCAGATGTAGGTGAATCAAAAATTAAAACTTTCTCTGTCTCTCTAAACATATGGAAATGTTTGATACATAAAAAAATACTCTATAATAGAAATAAGCTAAAAATATCTTCCATAGAACTCCTTCATATATAAATATGCAACTGGTACATGAGTTTAGCCAAAGGAATGAACCAGATATAGACAAAATAGATGGGACTTACAAAGAACTTCTCGTTGAGATTGATTAAAAGAGAAGAGTTGATCCTTTCCACTTAAAACTTCTATGTATTGAAGCTTTGGAGTCCCTAAGGCTCCTCCTCTACTCTTTCTCTTGTTGATCTTCCTAAAAATTGAGCTTTGAGAGTGATATGTATATCCTATCAAACACTCTCACTGATCTTCTCAAGAAAATCAAGTCTAATACCATATCATAAATGACAATAGATCCCATGGATCTTCATCATAGACACCATCAGTATAAAATATTCAGAGAAGAGAGAGATTCACCAATAAAGACATTGTATTAATACATATAATATACAATGTATGTGTGAAACCAATAATGGTTGAATTAGAATATGACTCTCTAAAAGACTACAACTCCTCTAACTCAAGAGATGGATCTAAGCTCCATTATTATCCATATGAACACAAATTGTTCTTATATAGGAAAATTAAGATGTGAGTGAGAGATTATTATTAGTGGAGTGAAATGTGATTTTATTTTCCATGTTTAACCTAACCCTTCTCACAAATGTGAGGACAAGTGCCACATTAATTGTGCATTTAATAATTATATGCACATAATAAATCACATCTTGGTAACACATCTACCTAAGGTGGACTTACATCAAGTGTAAATATGACACACTCTAACACCTAGTATGCTCAAGAAAAATCAACATTTTAAAAAGATTGTGTCACCATATTTCAAATCATTAATTATTACTCCCATAATAATACATACAAAAATCAGATAATCAAGGTTTATCATAGGTGCCTGATTATACTAATAGTGTATAAGAACGCTCAAAAACTACTTTTCAATTTAATACATCTACATTTGGTGACCATATATATGTTTCATGGGTCAGTCAATATGGTAAATATAAAAGAGCCATCTATAAACATAAATCAATCGTAAGGCTATACCTAGAAACACTTTGGGAAGTCCCTACAAACTTAAGAAATCCTTTAACACTCTTTTTAGGCTTTATGACAAAGGATATAAAAAAGTTTAAGGTCATGTAAACCAAAGTTTTTAATGATACTCAACAATGGTGGCTAATTCTGGCTAACATGCACCTTAAACCCTAAATCATAAGCCTTAAACCCTAAATCAATTGATTTAGCCTAAATTAACATTCTTTAGATTAAGAATTAGGATCACAAGGCTTGATTTAACCCAAACTACATCACTAATTTCCCCAATTGAATAATTATCTCAATATGTGATGACATTGGGGCTAATTGAGTCCAAAATCACATTATATAGTCACAAATAGGTTCAATAAGCTCAAATTATCACCAATTACCTTTGTGGTTCAACCCTATACCCTAAACCATAAATATAATACCCTATACCCTAGGAACTAACCCTAAAACCTAAATCATAAACCTTATAACATCATCCATCCTTATCCTACAAATAGGGGAAAGTCTAATCCATATCCTTATCTAAGTCCTAAACCTAATCGTCATCGTTAGTCTATCCAAGTCTATCCTAAGTCCACAATCACTGTCCTGATCATCCTAGTCCAACCCATCCCCCAATCACTCATCTCATCATTAGACAAGATATTGTGACATTGCATGTAGATACTTGTGTGTGTGTTACTTGTTTGTTTTATTTGTTTTGTTTGTATGCCTTTCATCATGTATATATTTTGTTTGTCTTATTCTTTATGATTTATGAACAAGGATGACATGAGGTCATACATGGATAAATAATGCTTATAAGTTCCCTTAGTGATCCAAAGTTTGCCATTTGCCCATACACTTTGGCATGATGTCCTCTTGGTCATAGTCATATCATAGGGCATACTACCAAGTGTTAGATTTATCATATTGCTTAGAATATAATGAGATTTATGAAAGTTATGATGGCTTGATCATCCACACCCTCATCATTCATCTAATCATCTCATTATCCCTCTTCTTCATCACTAATATACTCCTCTTGACCCATCTGACTAACATACAATCTTCTAATCTTCATCTCATCATTTACATATTTATCATATAATCACTAACATTACCCTCTAATCACTAATCCTCTTCATGATCACCATATTCTACTCAAAACTACATCAGCCTGAGGTCTTTTTAGACTATGTAGAGAACATTTGGCCATGTTTTAATAGCTCAACCACTATCTATATAGTCCATCCTCATCTCCTGGTCTTTTGGTCTCTAGATCACATCTTTTATTCTCTCTTATACTTTTCATTATATTTTTTGATTTAGCTTTGAGCTACATGCATCATCAATATTATCAAATCATCATCTTAGCTTAGCCCATAGCTCTCCCTTACATGCCTCCTTGCTTGGGATACATCTAAAGCTTTAGGCCTTTTAATCCTATAATTATCATGTTATGATTTATTCCCCTTGAGGATGTGTTGACAACTGTGAAACCCATAATCTTAAATCCTTATGCATGTGTCTTTACCAGTGGCATCATCAATTTGTAGCTCACTACTCAGGTCGATCATATTATTCATCTTCTATCTCACACTTGGCATCTCATCCCCTCATATACCCATTGATTCCCACCCCTAATTTCTTATTTAGAGTGGCCATCCATCTCATTCCTCCCTGCATGTCCCCTTGAGGGGGCATCATATCCCCTAACATCACATCTACTAACATTCATCCATGAAATGGCTTTTATTTGAATGACCATTACTCCCTCCACTTAGATCACTCGTAATACCCTTTCAAAGAGGGTGAAAATGTATGCTTATAATTTTTTTCACTTATATTATAGTTAGTAATATTCCTATTAGTCAACACTAATTCTACTTAATCTAATTTATCCTACAAATTTATATACTTTTTAGTCATTTGTCTAATGTCCCCTTCTTCATATTTCATCATTATACCTATTATTTGGGAATTTTAAATTCCTAATGTCCTACCTACTATCCTATGCCTAGGATCTCCTACACCCCTAGTCCCTAATCACCCACCTAATCCCTATGTAATCCCCTATTTAAGCCTAAGTAATCCCTAATAAGATTATATAATTTGAGCATTATAGAATCCTCTCTATTATAACCCTTTGTCTCTATAAGCCTCTAAATCTATAGGATTTTAAGGAATTTTAAATTCCTTGGACAATTCTTATCCATTGATCTCATAAACCTAACTTCAAATCTCCACTATAGATTCTTCCCTCTTTCTATTTAAAGAGATCCTCTCCTCCATGAAAGGCCAATATAAGCTATCTAACTTCTCCATGTCAATTTAGTCATTGAGTCCTTCATCAAACATCCTTATCATGCCTTCATAATGTCACATATATGAGTCATGGTATATCAATCTAATCTCAATCTCTTTTTATTTTGCATTATGTTTGATCATGGTGTACGAAATTTAGCTTTAAAATCATAGTGTTGGTTTTGAATTATATCCATCCATTTTTATTTTGGTTCTAATGGCTCTGTCACTTTACCCAATAGTTGGATATTTGAGTGTTTGAATTGTGTAATTTAATCCATAGATCTTAAATTTTAACTACAGTGACACTTTTAGCATATAATAGAGATAACCACAAGTAAAATAAACATAAATTATTGGTTAGATGTGTAAGGGTCATAATACAACTTACATTACCATAATCACACATTTTTCCCTTGAATTAGAGATAAATGAGTAATCACAAACAAATGTACCTAAAATTAGTTACATTTTCCTTAGTTGCAACTAGATATGTTGTATTATGTCTCTTTTGGCCAAGAAGGGACCTAATTGCAAGTAAAATTGGCATAAATGGGTGGTGACATGTGCATGGGTTACCAGTATGACCTATACTTCCCCATGCATACCACTTTGACATGAATTCAATTTCAATTAGAGTGACCACCCACACATGTTTCTATTACATGTTTTCCATTGTATTGACAATGTTGTTGAATAGGGTTCTCATTGAATTGTCACAAATAATATCCATGCATTTTTTTTTTGGAAAAAAGTTAAAAATTTGTGAAGGGTGAATGTTTGTTGGGCTACTTAATTTGTGAAAAATTTGCAAACATTGTGTTTCTTGACACTTTCTATGTCTGTGAAGATTGTGCTACATTAATTTTTTTACATTGTGTTTCTTAACATAATATATGTTTTTGATGTTTGTAAAGCTCATACAATTATTATTTTTCAAATTTTGTGACATTTTTAAAGCTCAATTTTTATTGCTTCTATTGTTTGCATGTGTTGTTCTTGTTTACTATCTATGGGTGATGATGACAAAATTATGTTTAATAGTTGACTATGGAGAACAACAATGGATAACTCACTTTTAGGTGAATTTATTTAAAATTTCATTAAGCTTATGATTCATTTATAGACTTAATGATAGATAATAAATAAAATTAATTACATGTATAATTAGTAAAATCAATTATAATACATTATCGAACAAAACATATCTAATTTCATTACATTTCTTAATACCATTATTCAATTATATAAGAAGTTAAATAAATTTAATTTCATTATTATACGGTAAAACAAAACTTAAACCATCCAAGGTGGAAAAATTGAGCTATACCCTTCATTCTATATATTTAAAGATAGGGGAGTCATTGTTGGTCCTTCAACGACTGTGTCCTTAGTGAGATTTTCTATGATGTTAATAGAAAGAGGAGTGATACCATAGAAACCAATTAGTGATTACATGTTTATCATGTCATTCAATATCTGATGTTGTTCTGGTAGAGGGTTGGATTCCAAGCTATAACTCCTTCACCTCTATAATTCTCTTCTAGCATTCTTGAATAACTTCTCTCTTATCTATTGCTCTATCTTTTTCTCCTTTTCTTGCCTTTATTGTATCTTTTCCTACTCCTTCATATGCCTTTTTCTTGCATTTTAAAGTTTTTGATTTTCCCTTATTTCCCTCTCAACTTGCCTAAAGACTTTTCTATCACCAGCCTGTTGTTTCTTCATTGCCTTCAATTCTTGATTTTATTTCTTGCGGGTCTCATGTTCTATAAAAAATTGGTGATGCTTGTCTGATATGAGAATTTATGATTGACATCTCAGCTTGAGTGTAATTTTTACTATTTTTTTATAATCTAAGTTCCACAGGAAATTTCAAAAATGCCAACATTGGAGTTCAACACTCATTACCATATGCTTGCCTACATTTATTGATTTCTATAATCCTCTCATTGGAATATATATTAATGGTTTCATCATCTACACTCCATTACCCATTTAATGCATAGTAATGAACTACTTTTGGTGGAATGAAAGGAGGTAATGGTGACATTGACATAGTGACATCATTTTTAATAATTTCATAATTTAGGCCTAGATTTACTACTCCCACCCTTAACCAATTAGATGGGATTAATTTCTTAAACAAACATAAACTGTCTTAGTTGAAACTAAATGATGCATCTATTTCATTAGAGTGTAATATAAATCCGCTTCACTATTAATGTCTATAACATTTGGATAAGTTGTTTCATGTTCAACACTTTCTGCATTGGCACCATTTACTACATTTACTATTTCACCTTCTTCACCTCAGAAAACATTACCTTCCTTCATTTGCTCCATCTTCTCCATTGTAGCTTTAATGTCTTCCTTAGTCAGACCTATCAACCTCATAAAATTTTATTAAACACTTACCTCATCCTCTTCCGCATGGAACATTTCACTTAGATTCATATCTTTAGATAGTGCCTCTGGGTCAAGCGGCCATATACCTATCTATAGAAATCTTTCTTTCATATTCTTTGTAGTTAGTGCCATCCTCATACTTATGGTACCCAAAGTGGCCAATTATTATCTATTTATATTGAAACCATGGTACATATTCATCCATGTCATTATTTCATTATTAAAGTAGGATTTGAATGGACCAAAGACACTTACATCAAGTGGATGTAATTTGTGGCTAGTATATGCGTGTAATGTAAGGAGATATATCCCAAAAGCTCTAGACTTTGTAATAATTTAAAGTGTGATATGTTTTCATTCCCATAATCAATTATAAGATGTATATTAATAGGTGAAACTCCTCTATGTAAAAATCTAACAAAATGATGTATCCAATTCATGAGCAGTTCTTCTCTCATCCAAGCATGGGCTTGGGCAACCATGCATGCACCTAATTGACATACAATAATGAAATTCTAAAATTACCTCTTTGATTTTAAGAGAATGAGTGTTTAGATTATTTTCCAAACTTTATTAACATTTACTAAAATAGTTATCCATTCTCTTCTCTTTGATATTGTATGTGGCACAATCCTTACCCCTTTCTTAGCAATGACTCACATGTCACATCTCCTTCCAGCTTGTACCCCTGTCTCATCATAATTCGAAATTTTGTGTGGCCCATAATTTAATTTAACATATAATATTTTCAATTTATTATATAAACTTCACTTAATGGATGGCCTTGGCATGACAACCTTATCTCTACCTAGTCCTTCAGCTGTTCTCATAAACATATTAGGCTGCCTATTTTTGAATCCTTTCTATCATGATTTATTAAGGAAACCATCATTGAAAGTTGTGGGCATAATTTCACATATGTGGGCCATGTTTGACTTCAAATTTTATATGTTCAACCCATGCCCCATGTCGGTTAAGTCCTTGCATAGCTGCACTATATCACTTTCTTATGTTATTGATATAATAATGGGTGGGCCGTTCTTATTAATAGATGTGATTCCTTTTAGCCAATTCAATAAATTACTTGTTTTGATGCCCCACTTAACCACTACTTCATTTATGGAGTAATTATTATGGTTCATATTTCCCATTGGACTTTCAATATCTTCCATTGTCCACTCCAACTGTAATTACACACATGCATTGGTAGTAACATATGTATAGGCCTTTTTTATCTACATGGTTGGCTGAGGGGTGTATCATATGCTTTAAAGTGGGTTGCAAAACTTTATTAACATATTCATCAACATATTTAGGAATTTTGAATCTTATGTATTTCATGGTTACACATGACCGTTTTTAGATAAATTGCGTCATCTTCTTCACATTCCTCACACTTAATAATAACAATCAATAAATTATACGAGTAACTAAAAATAAGATGGAAAACATAACACAAAAAATGATGGGAAATAATGTTTGGATAATTTAAAGTGTGAATGAATAATACAACTAGAATAAATCACATAAACATATGACAAGCATAGTAATATGAGTTGAGAGAATGATTTTGTTTAAATACATTTGAATGGAAATTTAATGGTATGTTAATGACATTATTAATTTTATTGGTATGTGAATGGAAACCTATGTGGATTGTATGCACATACCAATAAAGTTAATTGTTACAAACATTCTTAATTTTGCTATGAAGATAACCATTTACTAGTATGCAGATGGAAACCTACATGGATTCCATTCACATACAAGTAAATGTTAATTATTGTGGACATACTCATCCTCAAACATGGCACATCATTTTATATTAATGACCCATAGTGATTTAAGCCAAAACAAAGATAATGTGTTCATTTAAAAATTATTAGTGCTCATAATTTTAAACCTAGTGGTTTAAGTTTGCCTCCTCAGGTGAGCCCATTAGATAAGATGAGAGAGGGAAAAAAAAGGAAAAACAAATTTGTTTGACATGAACATATGAAAAACACATCAACATATGGTTTTTCACTACTAGGATAATTGAAATGGACCCCATAAATGGGGAGTCTTTAATGATTTTCACTGCTATGGGGTGACTTTCAATGCTTCATATGAGAATAATATATTTTGGTATGTGCATGAAAACCATTTGGGATTACATCTACACAATAGTGATTGTTGCATCTTACAACCCATGTCATGCAATGAAATAGAAATGCAACATATAAATGACTCACATAGTGACATGATTTTTAAAAAAATATAGGGATTCCATTAAAATACAAGAAAATTTGGAGTAAGATGTGATTGAAAACATGTGGATGACATGGGTTTAGAATTGGGTAACATTTTATCCCTCCAACAAGAATATTCCAACAAAGGCATTGAAGGCAAAATGATAATAAGAGGCATGAGAAAAAAAATTAACACAACTATGGGTTCATTAATAGGCAACACACCTCTATGTAATGTTTCATCACTGCTTTAACATACTAGTAAATTTTTAGTCAGATATGAAGGCATGATTAAAAAATTATGAACATAAAAGGCACAATAATAATAGTTTTCATCCCTCAATTCAGCCAATTGAAACTCCTCTATGAAACGTTGCATGGTTAAGAAATTTTGGGTAGGTTCCATGGTTGTTTATGGGGATGAGGTATGTGAAAAAGGTAGGGAGAGATGTTTTTGGTGTAATGTTCTATTGTTCCATTAACATACTAGTAAACATTTACTTAGATGTGAAGGCATGCAAAAAATATATGGAAAAATAAAATACACTAAAAAACCTACAAACTTAAAAGGCACACAATAAAAAATAAGAACATACAAGGAAAAATAACTATAACAACCATGAAAAAATATAAATAACATGGAATGCTTATTTGTGGCACATAATGTGGCATTAACTTGCCATAGTAATGGATAAAATCCTATCAAGCCATGGGGAAAATGGTGGTGGCTTCCATAATAATGACCCACACATCTACCATCCTGACCTCAACCCAACATAAATGTGTCACTTATATAAATAACAAAGTAGAGTAAATGGAAAACATATGAACAATTAGGTGTTTATAATTATGAATTAATAACATGTGAACTTGAATGTAAAAAGCATTTTGGTTTGATAGAAAACATTTAAAATGTTACTGGTGTGTCAGTCTGTAAACTACAAACTTCTAACTTATAACATGATCCTTTAAATATGTTGGTGCTTGAATGTCGACATGTGCTTACAGTTTAATTTGATTGTGACACTCTTTGAGAACAAAACTCTCTCTACAAATTAAAAGAATGACATTTCTATAGTTTCTTGATTTATATAAGATAATTTGAAGTTTAAAATTTGAATTATCTATGAATGGTAAGGCTTAGGTGTGTATTGTCATTTAATTTAATAGGTGACACCAATAAATGGAGGTTGGTGGAGTCATATGTTGGATCCAAATGTTTGACTTTTAAATTTTATAGGATGTAACTAAAATTAAGTGGATTAGATTTTGTGACTTTTCTCTTGTGTTCCTTATAGTTAGAGGTAAAAAAATGAAATTAACGGGCTCAATAAAATTATTGGGGTTGATGTTTTAAAAATGTTAACACTTTTAAAATACAAGTTAAGGATGCAATTTTTGAAATTTCTACATAAGTTTGGAAATGAGGGGTGGGATTAAATGGATAGATGAGGGGATGGGATGCCAAGTGTGAGATAGAAGATGAAGAAGATGATCAACCTGAGTAGTGAGCTACAAATTGATGATGCCCCAGGTAAAGACACATGCATAAGGATTTAAGATGATGGGTTTCACATTTGTCAACACATCCTCAGGGGGAATAAATAATAACATGATAATTATAGGATTAAGATGCCTCAAGCTTTAGATGTATCCCAAACAATGATGCATGTAAGGGAGAGCTATGAGCTAAGCTAAGATGATGATTTGATAATAGTGATGATGGGTCTAGCTCAAAGGTAAATCGATCAATATAATGAAGAGGATAAGAGAAAATAAAGGATGTGATCTAGAAAATAAAATACTAGGAGATGAGTATGGATTATAGAGATAGTGGTTGAACTATTAAAACATGGCCAAGTGTTATCTACATAGTCTGAAAATACCTCAGGCCGATGTAGTTCTAACTAGAAGATGATGATGATGATGATGAGGATTAGTGATTAAAGGGTGATTTTAGTGATTATAGGATAATGATGTATATTATAAGATGAAGATTAGAAGATTGTATGTTCGTTAGATGGGTCAAGAGGAGTATATTAGTGATGAGGAAAAGGGATGATGAGATGATTAGATGAATGATGAGGGTGTGGATGATCAAGCCATCATAAATTTCATAAGGCTCATTATATTCTAAGAAATATGATAAATCTAACACTTGGAAGTATGCCCTATGATATAATTATGACCACGAGGACATTATGCCAAAGTGCATGTGCAAATGGAAAATGTTGGATCATCGAGGGAAATTATAAAGAGTAGTTCTTTGTCATTAATAAAATCATGATACACACATTGATGGCAATCTCTTTCAAGAATCTATGCCATTTTTTTGCTAATAGTCATATTAATTGTAAGATGTTTAATGTTAAGATGGGAAGGGACGTATAGTACGATCATACTGTCATATTTAAATCCCTATCAAAGAATTAAAGAAGGGAAAGAAGAAATTAAACACCATGTGAATGGCATGAATATCATGTCAAGATGAATGATGAGTCTACAATATGATGAATTGAAGACACCGACTCTCCCAACACAACATTACTTCATAGTCCCATATCTTCATATTATACCACGTCCTAGTTAAAAATATTAGAAGACTTAACAATTTCACCATCAAACATCTCTCCCTACCTTTTCACATATCTCCTCCCCTTAAACAACCATAGAACCTACCTGAAAGTTCTAGAGCGTGCAATGTTTCATAGAAGAATTTCCATTCGTAGAAAAGAGGAATGATTTTTTGGTTATTGTAATTTATATGTTCATGTATTCTTTTTCATGCCTTCACATGTGAGTAAACATTTACTTGTATGTTAATGGAGTGATTGAAACATTACACATAGAGGTGTTGCATCTAACTAAACCAATAGTTGTGGTCTTTTTTTATTTTCACATGCTTGTTATTGTTATTTTTACCTTTTATACTCATGATGTTTTTATGTGCCTTCACATATAATTGATAGTGCCATTTTGGAAGACATGTGGCTCATTATTGTCAAATCTAATACAATTTTCCAAATGGTTTGCTAGGCTTTACTCCATTAATGTGGTAAATTAATGTCACCCTACATGCCACCAACAAACATCTCTCCCTACCTTTAACATAAATAGAATAAAGTGATGAAACATTATGTGTAGGTGTGTTACCTATAATTTAATTTTAATGGAAGTCCTAGAGGTTTTCTTAGTGCATGTCACTATGTGCTTTATATATGTGTCGCATTTCTATTTTCCTACACAATATGGGGTAGGAGACTTAAATTTTATGGTATGTAGATGGAATTCATGTAGGTTTTCATTCACATATGAGTAAAATTTATTGTTTTTATATCAAAATTTATATTTTCATTTCCATTCAAGTAAATATTGACTCAAATGTATCAAACCAAAATCTTATTTGAATTCTTATTGCTATATTCCTGTCAATTAATGTTGTTATGTTATTAATTCACATTTTGAAAATTACAAACATTATTTGCCATATCTATTGTTGATAGATTACTAAATTTTTTATGCCATGTTCCATGTTAGTAGAGTAATTTTCATATTTTCTATGTTCTTATGATATTCTTTGATTTCTTTCATAGTAGGCTCAACATTAATTGATTATTATATGTGTCCCTTTTCTATTACATGAAAATTTATTGAGCATCTCTATGAGACCATTATGTTGTGTGTGTGAGATTTGAGCATGTCCATTAATTATAGCACTTGCCCTTATTGGTGTGCAATACTTGCTTATACAACATATAAACATGTCTATTATATGCATCCCATTGGCTTTATCATATGGAAATATTGCATGTTGTGTTTGAGTGATTGCTAAGTTTAAATAATGATGAATTTACATCATTGTATGCTTTAAATGTTGATGTCTTGTTTATACTTCCATATGTATGTATTAACATTGAATAATTCCAAAAGCTGACTCAAATTTATATGGATCAGAAACTACATGTTTTAAATACATAGTCGATCCACTTCCTCATTTTTCTATGTTCTTCCAAATATAAGAAAAAAAGATGAAATAGAGAAGTCATTGCAATCAATAGACTGATAAAAACTAGGTGTTATCCCATGGCCAGAAATTGACATGTCATCTATAAATAAATATAATGAATGTTGTTTCATCTATGGAACATCATATTTTATTTCCTAGAGGTGCAGCTATGATAATAGACCTCACTTAAAAAAAAATTAGATGCATGAATATGCACTTCATTTGATAGTTTATTATATTAAAATATTTAGTATCCATCCAATATTTATTTATTTTCTACTTTATTTGATGATGCATCATTATACCCAAGGAACAATAGTTGTTTTTGTTAAAAACACCAAGGATAATTTTATAACTGCTATAGTAAAACTTTGACAACATATCCATGCAATACGTAATGATAAACTTGTTAAAGACTCAAATGTATTTGCTTCCAATTTGAGGGAGACAAGTTAATATTGGACAAAACACTATGTTGAACAAACTAACACGATTGATCAATTAAGATATCCTACATTTTTATTCATGTTTAAGTGTTGTTCAAACCAAATAACCTAATTTGCATAGTGCAATGCCTTCCAAACATCCTAAAGATTCACATCAACCTTATTGTTGGAAAATGATTTTTTTTTAATCTTCAATCCAAATCATACATCCATTTATATACATCATAGATTTACAATATTTCATAAAGCATAAAACCACTGGTATATGTATGTAATAAACTACTTCATTTCATGTTTTGTTTATCAAAAACTAGATTGTTCTATTCAATCTTACATAACTAAGTATTATTTTTAGGTATTTCATCATTTAATATTCATTCTCAAACATTGTAATACCTATGTGTCTCCAATATACTTTCCTTACTAAAATCCTATAAAAATGTGATGTCTTAAAAGTATTTTCTTGCCCTTATTCGCCTCAATAGCCCCCATAATCCACTTAGCATAAAGAGTAGTTCTTTGTCTATAGATTTCAATAATTTCCATACATCTATTGCATCAAGTGGAAGAGATCAAATAGCCCAAAAAACCTTTTTAAAATCTATGAGATTAATTCGCATTAAATATGAGAAAATATCTACATAAATTTTCTAACTTTTTATACGATGGTTTTGATGGAGCCCCAAAAGAAGAGTAGTAGACATGAGTGGCTTCAATCGATTTGGTATGACCTTGAAATTTTATTGCTAAAAAAGACATATTAAAATCTAAAAGGAATTTTTTCTCCAATATTTCAATCACATATTACCATAGTTTTTTGTGACATATGTTAAATTCAAAGTGAATACTAATCAACTTGAACTTCTCCACCATTTTGATACATTTCAAATAAAATCATTTAAAAAAATCTAGAAATGGAATAATAATATGTCTATAGCATTGTGTTTATCCCATTATAGACTAGATCCAGATGATTTGTAGAAAATGTTAAGGAAACATAATGCTTATTTGAAAGAGTCCTCATGCTATACAAGCATGAGGAATAAATACTTTAAAAAATTCCTTTCGATTAAATGAGTTATGTGATCAGGAATGGAAATTCCCCTAATCAACCCTCATTTAGTTTTGCATGTAAACCAATATCTAAACCATTCATCTACAAAAACATGTAATGTATGGGTCATCATGAAAGCTTTTTAGATAGATTATAAAATACAAAAGATGTTGGACCTAGATCCATTGATTGTCCAACAAGATAAGTCCTCTTAGAAGAAAGTTTAAATAGAAAACATGAAAACCTTACCAAACCCTAATGCTTTTTGGATGAAGAGAATGAAATCCACTCAATATAATCATAATATTTTTCAAAATCATGTTTGAGGAAGATGGTCCCTTTCTGAGAGGCATGGGCCCATTAAACTTCTTCCTAGATAACAATGATGTTGTCCTGAATATAATTTTTTTTTTTATAAATGTAGTTTTATATATTCTAATGATAGCATGTAAGATATGTTAAAGGAAAAGAGCTAAATATTTAGTGATACGTTATAGGAGACATTAAAAAGGGTGATTGTCCTTGAACTGGTAAAGAATTATAGATCATATGCATAAAAAATGAAATAAATTTTGCCTTTTTTATGTTGGCCTCTAAAGATATTTTGTGTAAATATTCTTTGTAATCCTAAATAAAGTTAGGTCCAAAAAATACCATGTTGTTTTGTAAAATTCAAAACTAAAACCATCCACTCTTGGCACCTTGTCATTAGCCATACATTTACCAATAGTATAAATCTCATCAAAAAAAAAGAAAGCCTTACAAAGGTTTTGAGTTGAAGGCCTTAATTTGAGAGTAACTACATTTAAATGTTCTTACAAGCATCAAACTATATGTACCATGTTTTCCTAGGCTTGGATCACCAATTTATAGTGGACTTGAAAGGTTGAGTAAATAACTGGCACAATAAGGAGGAGACTGTGTAGTTTGGATAGAATTTATTTCCTCTTTTAGCCTATTTAGATTTGATATATTAGAAAACTATTTAGAGGCATGGCTAGTAAGTTTGAGCCAATGCAATTAGGCTCAAATTAGATCACCTATGTTCATGTAGCTTTCCAAAATTTGATGTTTATGTTTACTATTACATTTTTTTTTATGTCAAGTTAATTTTACCTTTAAAAAATCTAGTGTTATTAAAATTAAAAATTACATCATTTCTGACATAGCTTGCACCTTTAGGGAAACTGCTGCATATATTTATAGGCTTTTTCTATTCTTATTTTAAGAAAACATAACAACAACCATTGTCTTTGTAATAGTACTTATCACTTCTCTTTATTTACTGAATAGAGGAGAGCTAAAACAACCAAAATGACCACAGGTATTGGTAATTTTGGGTAGTCTATTGGACTACGATTCAAATCCCCATCAATACCTACATACTCTATCTAATATATCTCAAATTAGGGACCACACCATTATTATAAATTCATTTATGGAGGTTACAAATACCATACTAAAGATTCTAAGTTACGCTAAAAGGTATGTAATTTTTATTTTTGGCAAAGTGGGGTTATATAAAATGAAAGTGTAAATTGATAAGCGTACCTCACTTAAAATATAGGATAATTTTTGTGCACAATCTATTAAGTAATAATAATCTCATATTCATTTTAATAATCTTTCTAAAACATGTTTTTACTGACCAATATTCCCTAAGATTTTATAATTTTTTTTCCAGAGGGATAAATACGATACTTATGAAGACAAGTTCCAATTGTGGCCACTTTTTCTTATAAGGGTTAGAGTATGGTGTTTTTATTTGTTCTTATTCTTAATACAGTTCCTACAAGTGTAAATATATCAGCAACATGCATAAAAATAAGCTAAAAGATAGACTCAAGACCTTAATTTCTTATCCCCACCCCAATGACATTACAATGTTGATTCAAGCCACACATCCGATGTGAAGCTTTGATGTAATCAAGTCAACTTTCATGATGTCCTCATCCACCCTTGACAATAGAAAATAACCAATCAAATATGTTATCACCATGCAAGATACAGACTTATTTGTAGTGGATGTAATACATGTAAATTAAATAAATGCCCCAAATCTAAGTTTGAGGTATGATATGGGACCTATGGTATATGATATGCCCTATAATACCCTTTCATTACCCCTTGTCATGACTGCCTAGCTCACCTTAAAATATTTCATCACTTTCATGTTCTATATGACTTTGTTCTTCCTCCCCAATTTTCCATCACTCAAGCTCACTATGTAAAAAAATGCCTCCTGTTACACAACTCATTGCCACATTGTATGAAGGAACATACGTCCTCATTTTTTATCATCACCTCCACTAAAAATAAATGATTATTATTGGATAACACTTCTTGAACAAAAATTATGATGGGGTCAATGACGATGGGTTTCAACTTAGGTACAACTATCGATTTTGTGGCTTATGCTTTACAAAAACTTTGTTTTACCCAAACATAAAATTACATTTCTTCTAACATAACTTGCATGTTTGGGTCCACTGATGCACGTAAACAAAGTATTATATAACAATAATATATATATTGAATATTTTTGTATATATAATATAATTATATTAATATTTAATAACTATATATATTAGTATAATATTATAATATATTTATTATATAGTATAATTATAAATATATAAATATTATATTATATAATATAATAAGAATAGAAATATAAAATAGAATATAATTTATTTAACATATAATATTATAATATATTAATATAAATATGGTTATATTCTAACATTTTTAATCTATTAAGGTACCATATATCATAGTAGACTCCGAAAATTTTATCTGTTTTAGTATATCATCTTAACCACTTATAACTAAGGTTTCAAGGTCTAACTCATTTTACATTTTACGATATAATTGATTTTATCACAAGATGTCATAAACTGTATTTTTTAAACCTATGACCCAAACTTAACCTTTGGAGTACCAATAGCTATGCATTAGAGTATCAATACTTGAGTCTTCTTTTTCAAGATGTGATTGGTTACTTTTAATCTTATAGAGTAAATGTTGAACAAGTATTAGATACTACATGCACCACTATTGGTGCACTTTAATATTTATGCACATCAATATGTTCCATCAATAGAATACCCAAGGACAAAAAATCTGCTCTACCGTTAATAAGTGCACCATTATTGGAACCTTTTTCATATATATATATATATATATATATATATATATATATATATATATATATACACACGCATAATTTGACTATAAATCTATTTCACTTTAAAATATTGCCACCATCATGCTTGCCATTTTATATGAACCGTCTCACATTTTATTGTTAGATAATGATATAGATGTCACGAATAATAGTAAATAGTCATTGTTGTGGCCTCATCCCTTTGTAAGAGACAAACTAAATGCGATGGAATTAAAAGCCACATACACAAAATGTATTGTGGACTATCCGGAGATGAAGTAAAAAATAATATCATTTTGTTTTTATTAATGGTAAAAGTAAGTTTTTTGGAAATAGAGACCCTACCTTTTACAATATAAACTGCAAACATGATCTTCAAAACCAAATATAACAAAAATATTTGTAGAGAATCAACCAACGAAATAATATCCTTTTTGTTACGTAGCAATAAGATGCTAACAAATATAATTTGGAGTAGATAATTATAATGCAATGTAGATAGATGAAACATTAAAAACGTCATTTATTTGAAACATAGGTTTGGATGTTTGAAATTAGCAAAAGGTTTGGTCAAGTATTGGTTAAAAAGAAACATGGATTTGGATGTTTGAAATTAAAAAAAGGAATTTGAAAGGAGTTAAAACTCTCAGGGAACTTATTACACTTACCTATAAATTTCAAAGCGAAAGATAATGAACTGAGTTAAATGTTGGTAGATGATATATAATACATTCTTCCTTGAAAACTTATTACATCCACCGTTAAACATTTTCATTTCACCGAAGTGCGCCATCTTGAACTCAGTTAAATGATGGTAGGTGGAGGTTTTCTTATATATGACGCAGTCTTCGTTGTTTTGAGGAACCCATGTTGGGGAAACTGATTGTTGAGTCGGAGGAGAGCGAGCCAATGCCAAAGGACGCCTCGTGAGAAGAATTTGAGAAGAACAGAACACATTCAGAAGGATAACATCGGTCTGTATATTGTCCGGGTATTGGTATTGTTTGTTTATGAGAAAACTATGTTTTAATTTTCACAAACTGAGTTTCTAACATTGCTACGCTGAGATTATCCTTCATGAATCGCATGTTATCTGATTAGACGAAATTTAACATTTTAAAACTCCATACCAACGTTATGATATTTTTAGTGGCGTGTTATCTCTTTGGAATACGTTTTAACCTGTCTTGGGCTGTGGTTAATCTCCTGTAGACCCGTCATCATATCTTCATTGTAAATCCCTTCAGATGGTAGGCAAATCTGCTCTCACCTTGAATGATAGGAGATTTACATTTTCCACTCATATACACTTTATTCTTATGTCAAATTTAGATCGTTAATGCTATACAATTTGACTCTATATTGTTAGATGTGCATTAAAATATCCATCCGTTTCAAAAAGCCTGATTTCTGAATACCTAGCGGCAATTGCTGTCCTTTTGGTGGCACCTCATTCAGGCGTAATGTTTGATGACTATTATCCGAAGTATAGTCTTTTCGAATATAAGTTACCCCTAACCAGTGACGTGGCTGGCACATATTGAATTACGAAGGATAAAAGTAGTAGCTGATACATAATGGAGACGAGTTCGTGTTATAGTTGTAGGTTGCATAGCAGCAAGGGCGTACTCTGTCAAGTTCTTGGTCAGTGGTAAGAGTTTGGGGATGAGAGTCAGATATGAACAACTTTAGATATCAAAGAAAAAACAAATATAATATTTTGGAGTGCCAATGTCTGGAGGAATGTTTGTGTGATGGCGAAGTATCATTTCATTAGAAATATGTCCGCGCGTGTACGCTTAAGTCATACAAAACTATAACCTTGAATGAAGAGCACTATAACTTGTAGTGAGTAAGAGGGATGGTTGTTAATGCGTAAAGGAGTGCAAATGAAATAAGGTCAAATAATCCTTGAATTATGTAATATTGAGTAAATGAAGGTTTTCGTGTGCTATTCTTGTACTTTCATTATTAATTGTATATTTTAATTTGATTATCAATTACCAATTGTATACTTTAATTTGATTATCAATTATCAATTGTTCATGATCAAAATAAAGTAGAACAATGTATGATTAGAAGAGAAACAAAAATACTTTTGTCCACCATTTTCAAGAGAAAATATAATTAGAAGAGAAAGTAGAAAACTTTAAAAAGTTCATTAACAATAGTAGTTGTCATTTGGGTGTAATATTTAAAGGCATTATAAATATATTTTTATGGCCTCGACAAAGATGAAATACACTGGGAAATCTCTTATGAAGGATTGAATGCTTATAATATCCAACTACCACCTATACTATTTGATTATGTAAAAATTACCATCTTTACTATTTCGTTATGAAATTTTATAAAATATATAATTATTTATTTTACATTTGAGTACTTTAAAAGTGTAAATGAAGTTGAATTCAACATATTAAAGAAGGTTTTATTTGTTGGACAAATGATAAAATCTAAGATAAGTGTGTTAGTATAATTGGTCGGTAAATTTCATACTTGTCAATGATTGGTGAGCTTTGAATTTGAGAATACATTTTTTGTTTATAATTTGGATCTATAAATAATTTATTGATTAATCATTAATATAGTATAATTAAATTTCTTGTTTTCTTATTGTAGTTACTTATCATGGTTCAAGAGCTCGAAAATACTAACATTTCAATGACATTCAATGTAAGAGCGGATGAAGGTTGCATGTCCAACACAAATATTCATCGAAATGGAAACCATCATCCCAATTTATGGAGTGATGATTTTATACAATCTCTTAAGTTGCCATATGGGGTATGAAATATTAGTAAATATAAAAGTATAAAAGTATATAAATCATAAAAAAGATAGCATTATATTTTGTCTTCTTAAAGCTAATACAAAAGTTTTTATTGTTATTTGTAAGCAGGTGCCCTTGTACTCTGAACGTAGGGAAATCATGATTAAAGAGATTGACGATATATTTTTAAGAGTTGGAGATGAAGCGGGAAAATTTAAGCTACTTGATAGGATTTGGTTGGTTGATGTTGTACAATGCTTGGGAATAGATCGATACTTCCATGAGTGAATCAAATTAACACCTAATTATGCTTATGAGTATGTTTATCTCCTCAAGATAGAGTGTTACAAATATGTTTATACATATGATTTAAACATTAAATACCTTGGTGCATATAATAACATTTTTTAACATGTTCCATTGTCAAAGAATTTTATCAATATTAGGTATTGGAATCAAAATGTTACTGGTGATCTCAACACAATAGCTTTGGGATTTTGGACACTTCGAATGAATAGATATGATGTCTCGATAGGTATTCATTTTTTTTTCTAAAATGATCTTTTTAGGAATGATGTTTTTTTGAAATGATTTTTTTAGCAATTTTTTTGTAAATTAACAAAATCTTCCATATGTGAGCAGTCATATTTTAAGAATTTAAAGATGAAGATGGAAATTTCATTTGCCTTGGATTTGGTAAAGAAGATGCAGAGATATCAAGTATGTTGAATTTATATAGAGCTTCCTAGATTAATTTTCCTAGAGAAAATATCCTAGCTGACGTTGAAGTTTTTACATCTACATACCTACAAAATGTTGTGAAGGAACATAAAGAGAGAAAAGGAGAAGAAACCCCACTTTTAATGGAGGAAAGTATTTTCCCATGCCTTAGCTTCTTGATTGTTGAATATTATTAGATGTTATTAATTTCTATATTCATGTGCTACTAATAAGAAGATCATACCATCTACGGGTTGAGTATGCTTTGAAATATCCATGGAGATGTAGCGTTCCTAGACAGGAGGCTATGAACCATATTGAAATATTCAAACAACACAATCAAAATGGTTTCCTTTTCAATGGAATTTTTAAGTAAGCTTAAAGTTTGTATCATTATTGGTATTTGAGATTTCTCTTCTAAACAAATATTTAATACAAATTTTGTGTTAAAATTTACTATAATATATATTGATATCATAATTGAGATCTAATTATTGGTGCACATTTTTTTGTGTAAGCTTCTTATTTTTTATTATGAACTTAATGGATTTGGTTTAGGTTATTAAAATATACTCCTTTTCCTAAACAATATTTTTTTATATAAGATATAATTGTAAATTATAATTAGTATTTTAGTCATCTCAAAATATATTATAATTCTCAATACTTAATGTATTCAATTCACAAGAGTTTTATTATTGATATTTTTATTTTATTTCTTTTCTACTATAAATTTTGGGTACCATGAATTTTATATAAAAAAGTCAAATATTTATTTTACTCTTATATAATATCTATTTGTTTTAAAATGGAGCCATATTTAAATAAGGTTCATGTAGTGGCATTTCCCCACCGATAAGTTGGAAAAATATTGGAATTGTAGAAGACCTATTAAAATATACATAATGATTGTTTTGATAAAATGTCTTGAAGATATATAAAAAGAATTTAAACAATTATATTTTTTTGGTGTAGATCCAAACTACATAAATTTTGGTGTAATGTGGAAACATAATGTAAGCGCACAAACTATTTCAAAAATTATATAAATAAACCCAAATTATCATGTTTTGGAGTTTAAGTAAGTTATAATGGTGAACTGATGGATTTATTAAATTGATTTTATTTCATATTTATGAAAAAATAATGAAAATATCCATAAAATGCCTCACATGATTATGTTATACAAAGATAGTCATTATGATATAAGCATGCAAAGTCAACAATGTACTGAAATATAACTCAACAAGTAACAAGCAATGTACTAAAATATAAGATTTATGTGAATAAAAAATCAAAACTTTCTTTGTCTCTCTAAACATATGGAAATGTTTGATATGAAAAAAATACTCTATAATAGAAATAAGCTAAAAATCTCTTCCATAGAATTCCTTCATATATAAATATGCAACTGGTACATGATTTTAACCAAAGGAATGAACCAGATATAGACAAAATAGATAGGACTTACAAAGAACTTCTCATTGAGATTTATTAAGAGAGAAGAGTTTATCCTTTCCACTTAAAACTTCTATGTATTAATGCTTTGGAGTCCATGAGGCTCCTCCTCTACTCTTTCTCTTATTGATCTTCCTAAAAATTGAGCTTTGAGAGTGATATGGATCTCCTATCAAACACTCTCACTTATCTTATCAATAAAATCCACTCTAATACCATATCATAAATGACAATAGATCCCATGGATCTTCATCCTAGACACCATCAATATAAAATATTCAGAAAAGAAAGTGATTCAAAAATAAAGGCATTGTATTAATACATATAATATACAATCTATGTGTGAAACCAATAATGGTTGAATTAGAATATGACTCTCTAAAAGACTAAAACTCCTCTAACTCAAGAGATGGATCTAAGCTCCATTATTATCCAGATAAACACAAATTGTTCTTATATAGGAAAATTAAGACATGAGTGAGAGATTATTATTAGTGGGGTGAAATGTGATTTTATTTTCCATGTTTAACCTAACCCTTCTCACAAATGTGAGGATAACTACCACATTAATTATGCAATTAATAATTATATGCACATAATAAATCACATCTTGGTAACACATCTACCTAAGGTGGACTTACATCAAGTGTAAATATGACACACTCTAACACCTAGTATGCTCAAGAAAAATCAACATTTTAAATAGATTGTGTCACCATATTTCAAATCATTAATTATTACTCCCATAATAATACATACAAAAATTAGATAATTGAGGTTTATTATAGGTTCCTGATTATACTAATAGTGTATAAGAACACCCAAAAACTACTTTTTAATTTAATACATCTACATTTGGTGATCATATATATGTTTCATGGGTCAGTCAATATGGTGAATATAAAAGAGCCATCTATAAATGCAAATCCATCATAAGGTTATACCTAGAAACACATTGGCAAGCCCCTACAAACTTAATAAATCCACTAACACTCTTTTGAGGATTTATGACAAAGGATATCAAAAAATTTAAGGTCATGTATACCAAAGTTTTGAATGATACTCAACAATGGTGGCTAATTTTGGCTAACATGCACCTTAAACCCTAAATCGTAAGCCTTAAACCCTAAATCAATTGATTTATCCTAAATTAACATTCTTTAGATTAAGAATTAGGATCACAAGGCTTGATTTAACCCAAATCACATCACTAATTTCCCCAATTGACTAATTATCTCAATATGTGATGACATTGGGGCTAATTGAGCCCAGAATCACATTATATAGTCACAAATAGGTTCAACAAGCTCAAATTATCCCCAATTACCTTTGTGGCTCAACCCTATACCCTAAACCATAAATATAATACCCTATACCCTAAGCACTAAACCCTAAACCCTAAGTCGTAAACCTTATTACATCATTCATCCTTATCCCACAACCACGGGAAAGTCTAATCCATATCTTTATCCAAGTCCTAAACCTAATCATCATCGTTAGTCTATCCAAGTCTATCCTAAGTCCAAAATCACGTCCTGATCATCCGGGTCCAACCCATCCCCCAATCACTCATCTCATCATTAGACAAGACATTGTGACATTGCATGTAGATACTTGTGCATGTGTTACTTTTTCATTTTATTTGTTTTGTTTGCATGCCTTTCATCATGTATATATCTTGTTTGTCTTATTATTTATGATTTATGAACAATGATGCCATGAGGTCATACATGGATATAATAATGCTTATAAGTGCCCTCGATTATCCAAAGTTTGCCATTTGCCCATACACTTTGGCATGATGTCCTCTTGGTAATAGTCATATCATAGGGCATACTACCAAGTGTTAGATTTATCATATTGCTTAGACTATAATGGGATTTATGAAAGTTATGATGGCTTGATCATCCACACCCTCATCATTCATCTAATCATCTCATCATCCCTCTTCTTCATCACTAATATACTCCTCTTGACCCATCTGACTAACATACAATCTTCTAATGTCCATCTCATCATCTAAATCATTAGCCTATAATCACTAACATCACCCTCTAATCACTAATCCTCATCATCATCACCATATTCTAGTCAGAACTACATTAGCCTGAGGTCTTTTTAGACTATGTAGAGAACACTTGGCAATGTTTTAATATCTCAACCACTATCTATATAATCCATACTGATCTCCTAGTCTTTTGGTCAACACTAATACTACTTACTCTAATTTATCCTACTAGTTTATCTATTTTTTAGTCCTTTGTTTAATGTCCCCTTCTTCATATTTTATCATTATATTAACATTATTCATCCCCACTAAATAATTAATTTATCCTAAATCCTCATTATCCTAACCTAACCCCACTTACCTATTATTTGGGAATTTTAAATTCCTAATGTCCTACTTACTATCCTATGCGTAGGCTCTCCTACATCCCTAGTCCCTAATCACCCACCTAATCCCTATCTAATCCCTTATTTAAGCCTAATTAATACCTAATAAGATTATATAATTTGAGGATTATAGAATCCTCTCTATTATAACCCTTTGTCTCTATAAGCCTATAAATTTATAGGCTTTTAAGGAATTTTAAATTCCTTGGATAATTCTTATCTATTGATCTCTTCAACCTAACTTCAAATCTCCACCATAGATTCTTCCCTCTTTCTATTTAAAGAGATCCTCTCCTCCATGAAAGGCTAATATAACCTATCTAACTTCTCCACGTCAATTTAGTCATTGAATCCTTCATCAAACATCCTTATCATGCCTTCATAATGTCACAAATATGAGTCAAGGTATATCAATCTAATCTCAATCTCTTTTTATTTTGCATTCTGTTTGATCATGGTGTAGCAAATTTAGCTTTAAGATCATAGTGTTGGTTTTGAATTATATCCTTCCATTGTTATTTTGGTTCTAATGGCTCTATCACTTTACCCAGTAGTTGGATATTTGAGTGTTTAAATTGTGTAATTTAATCCATAGAGCTCAAATTTTAATTACAGTGACACTTTTAGCATACAATAGAGCTAACCACAATTAAAATAAACATAAATTATTGGTTAGATGTGTAAGGGTCATAATACAACTTACATTACCATAATCACACATTTTTCCCTTGAACTAGTGATAAATTAGTAATCACAAACAAATGTGCCTAAAATTAGTTACATTTACCTTGGTTGTAACTGGATATGTTGTATTATGTCTCTTTTGGCCAAGAAGGGACCTAATTGCAAGTAAACTTGGCATAAATGGGTGATGAGGTGTGCATGGGATACCAATATGACCTATAATTCCCCATGCATACCACTTTGACATGAATTCAATTTCAATTAGAGTGACCACCCACACATGTTTCTATTATGTTGTTCATGTGTTTTCCATTGTATTGACAATGTTGTTGAATAGGATTCCCATTGAATTGTCACAAATAATATCCATGCATTTTTTTTTGGAAGAAAGTTAAAAATTTGTGAAGGGTGAATGTTTGTTGGGTTGCTTAATTTGTGAAAAATTTGCAAATATTGTGTTTCTTGACACTTTTTATGTTTGCAAAGATTATGCTACATTAATTATTTTACATTGTGTTTCTTAACATAATATATGTTTTTGATGTTTGTAAAGCTCGTACAATTATTATTTTTCAAAGTTTGTAAAGTTTTTAAAGCATAATTTTTATTGCTTCTATTGGTTACATGTGTTGTTCATGTTTATTATCTATGGGTGATGATGACAAAATTATGTTTAATAGTTGACTATGAAGAACAACAATGGATAACTCACTTTTAGGTGAATTTATTTAAAATTTCATTAAGCTTATGATCCATTTATAGACTTAATGATAGATAATAATTAAAATTAATTACATATATAATAAGTAAAATCAATTATAATACATTATCGAATAAAACATCTCTAATTTCATTACATTTCTTAATACCATTCTTTACTTATATAAGAAGTTAAATACATTTCATTTCATTATTTTATGCTAAAACAAAACTTAAACCATCCAAGGTGGAAAAATTGAGCTGCACCCTTCATTCTCTATATTTGAAGATAGGGGAGTCATTGTTGGTCCTTCAACGACTGTGTCCTTAGTGAGATTTTCTATGATGTTAATAGAAAGAGGAGTGATACCATATAAACTAATTAGTGATTACATGTTTATCATGTTATTCAATATTTGATGTTGTTATGGTACAGGGTTGAATTCCATGATATAACTCCTTCACCTGTATAATTCTCTTCTAGCCTTCTTTAATACCTTCTCTCGTTTCTATTGCTCTATCTTTTTCTCCTTTTCCTGCCTTTATTGTATCTTGTCATACTCCTTCATATGTCTTTTTCTTGCATTTTAAAGTTTTTTATTTTCCCTTATTTCCCTCTCAACTTGCCTAAAGGCTTTCCTATCACCAGCCTATTGTTTTTTCGTTGCCTTCAATTCTTCTTTTTATTTCTTGTGGGTCTCATGTTCTATAAAAAATTGGTGATGCTTGTTTGATATGAGAATTTATGATTGACATCTAACCTTGAGTGTAATTTTTACTAATTTTTTTATAATCTATGTTCCATAGGAAATTTCACAAATGCTAACATTGGAGTTCAACACTCATTACCATATGCTTGCCTACATTTATTGATTTCTATAATCTTATCATTGGAATATATATTAATGGTTTCATCATCTACACTCCATTATCCATTTAGTGCATAGTAATGAACTATTTTTGGTGTAATGAAAGGAGGTAGTGGTGACATTGACATAGTGACATCATTTTTAATAATTTCATAATTTAGGCCTAGATTTACTACTGCCACCCTTAACCAATTAGAAGGGATTAATTGCTTAAGCAAACTTAAACTGTCTTAGTTGAAACTAAATGATGCATCTATTTCATTACAATGTAATTTAAATCCCCTTCATGATTAATGTCTATAACATTTAGGTAAGTTGTTTCATGTTCAAAACTTTCTATATTGGCACCATTTACTACATTTACTATTTCACCTTCTTCACCTCAGAAAACATTACCTTCCTTCATTTGCTCCATCTTCTCCATTGTAGCTTTAATGTCTTCCTTAGTCAGACCTATCAACCTCATAACATTTTATTAAACACTTACCTCATCCTCTTCCGCATGGAACATTTCACTTAGATTCATATCACTAGATAGTGCCTCTGGGTCAAGGGGCTATATACCTATCTATAGAAATCTAGATTTCATATTCTTTGTAGTTAGTGCCATCCTCATACTTATGGTACCCAAAGTGGCAAGTTATTATCTCTTTATATTGAAACCATGGTACATATTCATCCATGCCATTATTTCATTATTGAATTAGAATTTTAATGGACCAAAGACACTTACATCAAGTGGATGTAATTTGTGGCTAGTATATGCGTGTAATGTAAGGAGATATATCCCAAAAGCTCTAGTCCTTGCAATCATTGAAAGTGTGATACGTTTTCATGCACATAAAAAATGTAAAGATGTATATTACTAGGTGAAACTCCTCTATGTAAAGATCAAACAAAATGATGTATCCAATTAATGAGCAGTTCTTCTGTCATCCAAGCATGGGCTTGGGCAACCATGCATGCACCTAATTGACATATAATAATGAAATTATAAAATGAACTCTTTGATTTTAAGAGAAAGAATAATTAGATTCTTTTCCAAACTTCATTCACATTTATTAAAATGTTTATCCATTCTCTTCTCTTTAATATTGTATGTGGCACAATCCTTACCCCTTTCTTAGTAATGACTCACATGTCACAATTCCTCCCAGCTTGTACCCCTGTCTCATCGTAATTCCAAATTTTGTATGGTCCATAGTTTAAATTAAAATATAATGTTTTTAAGTTCTTATATAAATTTGACATAATGGATGGCCTTGGCATGACAACCTTATCTCTACCTAGTCCTTCTGTTATTCTCATAAACATATTAGGGTGCCTATTTTTGAATCCTTTCTATCATGATTTATCAAGGAAACCATCATTGAAAGTTTTGGGCATAATTTCACATATGTGGGCCATGTTTTACTTCAAATTTTATATGTTCAACCAATGCCCCATGTCGGTTAAGTCCTTGCACAACTGCACTATATCACTTTCTTATGTTATTGATATAATAATGGGTGGGCTGTTCTTATTAATAGATGTGATTCCTTTTAGCCAATTCAATAAATTACTTGTTTTGATGCCCCACTTAACCACTACTTCATTTATGGAGAAATTATTATGGTTCATATTTCCCATTGGACTTTCCATATCTTCCATTATCCACTCCAACTGTAACTACACACATGCATTGGTAGTAACATCTGTATTGGCCTTTTTTATCTACATGGTTGGCCGAGGGGTATATCATATGCTTTAGAGTGGGTTTTAAAACTTTATTAACATATTCGTGAACATATTTAGGAATTTTGAATCTTATGTATTTCATGGTTACACATGACCATTTTTAGATAAATTGCATCATCTTCTTCACATTCCTCACACTTAATAATAACAATCAATAAATTATATAAGTAACTAAAAATATAATGGAAAACATAAGACAAAAAATGATGGGAAAGAATATTTGGATAATTTAAAGTGTGAATGAATAATACAACTAGAATAAATCACATAAACATATGACAAGCATAGTAATATGAGTTGAGAGAAGGATTTTGTTTAAATACATTTGAATCGACATTTAATGGTATGTTAATGAAATTATTAATTTTATTGGTATGTGAATGGAAAATTATGTGCATTATATGAACATACCAATAAAGTTAATTGTTACAAACATTCTTAATTTTGCTATAAAGGTAACCATTTACTGGTATGCAGATGGAAACCTACATCAATACCATTCACATACAAGTAAATGTTAATTATTGTGGACATACTCATCCTCAAACATGGCACATCATTTTATATTAATGACCCATAGTAATTTAAGCCAAAACTAAGATAATGTGTTCATTTAATAATTATTAGTGTTCATAATTTTAAACTTAGTGGTTTAAGTTTGCCTCCTGAAGTGAGCCCATTAGATAAGATGACAGAGGGAAAGAAAAGAAAAAAAACAAATTTATTTGACATGAACATATGAAAAACACATCAACATATGGTTGTTCACTACTAGGATAATTTAAATGGACCCCATAAATGGGGAGTCTTTAATGATTTTCACTGCTATGGGGTGACTTTCAATGCTTCATGTAATCAAGCATCATTAGGGATTCCATAAACATGAGATTATAATTAACTTATAAAATTTGAATGAATTACACAACAAAATTAATTGATAGGTACATATGACAATAACATATTTTGGTATGCGCATGAAAACCATTTGGGATTACATCTACACAATAGTGACTTTTGCATCTTACAACCCATGTCATGCAAGGAAATAAAAATGCAACATATAAATGAATCACATAGTGACATGATTTTTAAAAAAATATAAGGATTCCATTAAAATAAATGAAAATTTTGAGTAAGATGTGAATGAAAACATGTGGATGACATGGGTTTAGAATTAGGTAACATTTCATCCCTCCAACAAGCATATTCCAACAAAAGCATTGAAGGCAAAATGATAATAAGAGGCATGAGAAAATAAAAATAACACAACTATGGGTTCATTAACAAGAAACACACCTCTATGTAATGTTTCATCACTCCTTTAACATAATAGTAAATGTTTAGTCAGATATGAAGGCATGATTAAAAAATTATGAACATAGAAGGCACAATAATAATAGTTTTCATCCCTCCATTCAGCGAATTGAAACTCCTCTATGAAATGTTGCATGGTTGAGAAATTTTGGGTAGGTTCCATGGATGTTTATGGGAACGAGGTATGTGAAAAAGATAGGGAGAGATGTTTTTGGTGTAATGTTCTATTGTTCCATTAACATACTAGTAAACATTTACATAGATGTGAAGGCATGGAAAAAATATATGGAAAAATAAAATACACTAAAAAACCTATGAACTTAAAAGGCACACAATAAAAAATACAAGGCAAAATAACTGTAACAACCATGAAAAAATATAAATAACATGGAGTGCTTATTTGTGGCACATAATGTGGCATTAACTTGCCATAGTAATGGAGAAAATCCTATAAAGCCATGTGGGAAATGGTGGTGGCTTCCATAATAATGACCCACACATCTACCATCCTGACCTCAACCCAGCATAAATGTGTTGCTTATATAAATAACAAAGTAGAGTGAATGGAAAACATATGAACAATTAGGTGTTTATAATTATGAATTAATAACATGTGAACTTGAATGAAAAAAGCATTTTGGTTTGATAGAAAGCATTTAAAATATTACTAGTGTGTCAGTCTGTAAACTACAAACTTCTAACCTATAACATGATCTTTTAAATATGTTGGTGCTTGAATTTAGACATGTGCTTATAGTTTAATTCGATTGTGACACTCTTTGAGAACAAAACTCTCTCTACAAATTAAAAAAATGGCATTTCTATAGTTTCTTGATTTATATAAGATAATTTGAAGTATAAAATTTGAATTATCTATGAATGGTGAGGCTTAGGTGTGTATTGTCAATTAATTTTATAGGTGACACCAATAAATGGAGGTTGGTGGAGTCATATGTTAGATCCAAATGTTTGACTTTTAAATTTTATAGGATGTAGCTAAAATTAAGTGGATTAGATGTTGTGAATTTTCTCTCATGTTCCTTATAGTTAGAGATAAGAAAATGAAATTAAGGGGCTCAATAAATTTATTTGGGTTGATGTTTTTAAAATGTTAACACTTTTAAAATACAAGTTAAGGATGCAATTTTTGAAATTTCTACCTTAGTTTGGAATTGATATTTTTATCATTGAATAAATTATTTGTATTATTGAATATGATATTTGTATTATTGAAAATAATATTCATTTAATTGAATATGATATTTAATTTTGTGAATATGATGTAAATTTAATTTTTAATTTTACTACATATTTATTTTGGAAGGGGACTAATAACTGTATACAAAAGTTCCTATTTTTAATATTAATTATTCAAAAAATGAATGTTCCAACATGAAAATGTTTAAGTGATTTTTACATCATCTAAACAACCCATGACACATAATCCAATATAACTTAATATATCATGACGAGGAAAAGGGGTCACAACTTAAATGATAACCATTGTATCCCCTTCAACTAACAGTCCCCTTCCCCTATTCCATATAGAATTTATAAGGGTTTGACCTTAATTCTTGGTGCAATTTATATCATCTCATGCTTTTTTTGTTTTTTCCATTTGGAAAACTAAGTTCTAGAGTTTTGAAATAAATGTAAGGCAATGTATATTCTATGATGACCTGTGGAATTTTTTTGCTTTCTCCTTCCATAGATTATTATGATGTCAGTGTTGATTATAGGTCTAATATTTTCTTTATTTAATTATTATTTTAGGGCATTCCTAAATTAATAAGTGTTATGATGTAACTATAGTACATGTCATAGGTGGTTCAAAAAATGGAGGACAAACTAATCATTATGTTGTAGTTATAAATAGGGTTCTCAAAAGAACCTCAACACTTTACATATTTATAGATTATTGGAATTTAAATTTTAGTTAGAATGTAATTTATAATAAGGTGGAGATAAAAGAAGAGATAACATATTAAGAGGAGAGAACAAAAAAATTACGTATTGGCACACGTGCTAATTATATTTAATTTAGACCAAAGCCTTCAGTAAAACTATGCAATAACCCTAACTAGGTACTATGTTTTCATATTCACTAAACTAATAACAAGTAAAGAAATATCCTAGTCTAGTTCTCACCAAAGATTGTGCCACAAATTGGGGGTAATAAAAATTAAAAGTAAACATGCATAGAATACATATACTCACATCAATGTATATGAAATACTAATACATGGAAGAGAAGTGCAAATGCATATCTATCTACTCTTACAAAGAATGTGTTATGGACTAATATTTCACCCTAGTCAAGCAAGGAGATTGTTCAAGGCTTCTTCCTCAAACTTTAGTCCAACATGGGAACATCCCCAGGTTATATGTTACCTATAGTGGAGCTAAACATCTGAAGTAGGCTAGATTCCTCTATGATGCTCACCTAAAACTAATGCTAAGCTAATGCTTCATAGGGATTATGGATATAAATGGGATAAGGTCTCCTAAGGAAGTTAAGCAAGTGATATACTAAATATAGAAGGGAATATCCCATAAGATTTAACCCATGCTAGATATGTAGGAGATAGTACTAGCTTACAAAACCTCAAGATCAAGTTAATTGCATAAGTATTTCATAGAAGAGGTTAAAAGTAGAACACTAATTTAGACCCACAAGTAGTATTGAAAACCCACTAAACCAAGTCAGAAAGGAGGACAATGGATGAAAAATATTCTCCTTCACACAATGCCATCATGCACAACTCACCAAACTAGATCCAAGGCAGGAGATAGGCAAATAAAGTCTCATATTGCATCAAGAGGTAATTTTTACAAATGTTTGATAGGGTCGAGCCTAATCAAGATGAGCATACTTTGTAGTATCCCAAAGAGTTTCTTATCTCCCAAAAAGATAAAAAGTCTAAAATATGATAACCTTTTTAAAGGAGAAGTGACCAAGATATATAAGAAAAAGGAGTCAGAGAGAAGGATGTGGGAGCACAACATCATAAAAAGAACACTTTGACCCAAGTCATTAATTGAACCTGAACTACCATGTATTCTTTAGCCAATGAAAGCCTTGCCACCTTTTTGATCAATCAGGGAACTGCTTGTGGCTTGTTGAGTGAGGAGATCTCCAAGGCTCTTAGGATGTATTGAATTCCACTAGCTACAGTTCCCAACCCTAGACCTCTTCTTTGATCTTCTATGCATCTTTTCGCTTGGCTTCCACATAAGGACAAACCCCTCACATCTATAAACCTGACTGAGATTTGATTATTTCTAATTTAGATAGTTATTTATTGATAGCATGTCTCAATATATTCCTTCATTGAGTACATATAAATACCCCTTATTTTAAGAACTGGACTTGGGTTTACTATAGAGGAAAACTAATCTAAGATTATTGGTTTTCCTATAGTCTATATAGATGGCACTTTGATTGATGCTTAGTCCCTTTTACAACAAATTGATTCCCTTTTGGCCTATATTAGGTCTAATAAACCTACATTACCTCTATATATCTATACTAGAAATGCTTGGTCCATATAGTTTATCCTTGCTTAACTTGGGTTGAGTTCATGTTTGGTTCCATGTATTTTTTGCTAGCTCAGGGCTATTCATTTGCTTTTCCTGAGTTGAATTGCTCCATAGACCCTAGTCAAAAATTTCTTGGCTCAGTCCTTTGTTCATTAGCTATCGATATTGACTCGGATTCATGACCCTTTGAATTTCATTATCTCCATCAGATCTGCTAGGTACAAACAAATGTGAGCCCTCGAATCTATCTATAAAATGTTAACTTTGTCCCCACTTATGCCATGTGTTAGATGTACATTTGATTTTAGATCTAATGTCAATCTATAGCCATATACACTTATTCTATATGTTAACCTCTCGATCCCTTTGATTGTTTGACCCATCTCAAACCATTGGATCATGATGTATGATTAAATGTGAACTATTGATCTCTTGGGACCCATTGTTTGAAATCCAATGACTAGTTCATGAGTTTAAAATTGATGTCCTCGCTCTCATCAAATGAGATTCATGTGACCATCATTAATGTTCATATGATCATTAAATTTAAGATGAAAAATTTTGGTTTTGATTTATCTTAAACTTGAAGATAGTGTGAATGTCTTATGTTGCAAGTCCAACTTTAAAGGCCTATAACTTGAAGCATAAAAGTCATGGAGGCACAAAATTTTGAAGAGATGTTCCTGAGGCCAAATAAAACAAACCCATTTGATTTGATCATCCCAGTAACATTATAATTATGACTAAAAAATGTTCAAGTTAACTAGTCCATTCATTCCTACATGATGTCCTAATGATGGTCTATTTTAAATGACTAAGTATGGGAAACTTAGTGAAATTTAATTGAGGAGCCAACATAGAAAAACATAAATTCTATTGTGCTTAGATGTATGGACTAAAACTTAGTACATAACAATTAGGGACCAATATAAACAAAACCATATGATTTTTTTCTCCAAAAATTACCACACATGTGAGATATGGCCTTTGGTGGATGACCAAAAACTTGGTGCATCTATTCTTGGGACTAATGTGAACAGACCCATGTGACCAATTCTTGTTGACTCATCTACACATGGTAATGATGGTGATAATAATCTACCTACTCATTATTTCTTCCACTAGACCCAAGTGTCTAGATAAACACAATGAAGATGACAAGGATAAATTAGCTCTAGGTTACACAACTATCAATGCATCTAAAAGACTTATGCACAAGACAAGATCCATATCTCTAAAGTATGAAATCATAAGCTTATACTCAAGTTGAATGGTGGACAAGCAAATGTACAATATGTCTTATTACTTCTTCTCTTCTCTTAGAAATGCTGAAATGATTGTGTTTATATAGGTAGATCTAACTGTAAAACCTTTCAAAAGTTTTGATTGCGAAGGTCAACCCGATTGACCTAGTATTAAAATTGATAAAAAATGAACTAGATAATGAACTATGTCAGCCATGGCCAACTTACTTCTTAGTAAGCTTTTATAAATAATAAGAATGCAGGGTGCATGTGGTTGACATAGTCATGTAAACTTCTAAAAAAGGTTTTAGGTCAAAGGAAAGGGGTAATGAAGATGGCAAATGACTAGAGGAGGGTGAAAAATAGGAGGCAAAGCTTAGGGGAATGGTTTTTAAAAGACACATGTGTAGATATCAACTGGAAAAAGGGATAAAAATATTATGAAGCATTAATGGTTTGCCCACCCCTTTATTGATGCACTCTTTAAGGTGTACACTGAGAGAGATTGAGACTCGATGGGTTCTTGTAAGATAGAAAACATCAATAATTGATAAAGTTTAAAAATATTATTTATATACAATAACCACACAGTTGAATGCATATTTTTGACTAAAAAAAACTTAAAATTTAGCCATGCTAAATACTATGAATTTTAACAAAGTTTTTCTTATAAATACTACTACGACATTGGCTACATTCTTCTCTCTCTCTCTCTCTCTATATATATATATATATTTATTACTTTTAAGGTAGCTATCTTATCTTATTTATAAGTAAGTATTTTTATAATGCTATATGCCACAACTATACATGTTATTCTTTGTTTATATATATTTTAATTCATTGATTCGAATTGAATAAAAATATATGGTTATAAACTAGACCTAATTCTATACACATTCAAAAAAATTTAATTTTTGATATATTTTGAGGTAGTTAGTGGGCACATGGTCAGACATACATTTTTGATCTTATTTAAGAGTATATTGACTTATTAAATTGGTAAATAAAACAATTCATTAATTAATTTACTAAAATATAGGTTGCAAACTAGATGATCTTCTCTAGCTTTATACTAGGGGATTTAAATAAAAATCAAATGATGATAAAAAAATGGCGGGGCACACAGATAACTATCTAGTATGATTTTTCTAAAAAATAATACTACCTCTTCAAATTTATGATATTTTCCCTAATTATACTATGGCTCATTACCCACACTTCCTAGTGATGAAGTTATACTTAAGTTACTCTAGGATTGAGAAACTTAGGTTTCATGAAAGCATCATAAAACTGGACATTTCATGCAGAAAGCTCCTTGTTTTAGTAATTTCATTGCTAGTGTGGATATTTTACCATATCACATTTATTCTCTCCCTCATGCTCTATATCATTTTTAAGACAAAAATTCTATGTTCATCAAATAAACCATAAAAATAAAATATAGTAGACCAACATGTCCTTGACCTATTACTATCTCTAAATAACTCACTCTAGCGTACATGATAACTTTATCTTATTCTTTGACAAGTATCATGAATAATTTGCTTAGTCATATGAAGATATTTTAGGTATTAATCATAGCACCATCGTAAATAATATCATCACTTACACAAATGCCAAACCTATTAGACAAAAATAGAGAAACTTTCCACCTAAAATTTCTACCTTTGGATGCCAAATTCATCAAACCTATCAACTACTTAGAATATCAAACATCGTTCCCATTAATAAAAATGTCACCATGGTTATTTATATATGCATTGATTTTTGAAATCATAACTTAGCTTGTCCAAAAGACAACTTTCCCTTACCTTCAATAGATGCTATAGTTGATTCCATTACCAGATATGAAATTTAATCACTTATGGATAGTTTCTCAGGCTAGAATTAAATTCACGTAAATCCTGAAGACCAACATAAAACAACATTTAGTATAGATTAGGGCACCTATTGTTATATCAAAATTCCTTCCGGCCTAAAAAATGCTAAAAGAACCTATCAACATGCAATGACCCACATCTTCCATGATATTATACATAAGATAGTGTAAGCCTATGTATATGATCTCATTTCCAGTCATAAATGTTGTACAATACACCTCACCAATCTAGATAACCTTTTTCATCAACTATTTACATATAAACTTAGACTTAACCAATACAAATGTGTATTTGGAGTAACATCTGGTAAACTTATAGGGTTCTCAGTCTCTCTTCGAGGCATTGATATCTATCTATCTAAAAAAAATGCCATCATAAACATGCCTATTCCTCACTCCATTCCTGACATACATACTTACCTAAAAAAACTTGGTACAATTTGATGGTTTGTCTTAGAAATGGCTTACCATATATACCCTGTCAATTTATTTATTAAAAGGGTAATGCTCTAGAATGGAATGATTCATGCAAAAAATCATTTGATAATATGAAGAAATCTTTGATCCATCTTCTTACCATTCAACCATCTTCAAATGATTACCCCTTAATTATATATACCTCCTCTATGCCCATATCAACTGAGGCAACACTTTCACAATAATATTATACTGGAAGAGAGTATGATATCAATTAAATTAATTGAGGACTCATGGATTATGAAAAAAATTAAAACAAAGTAGAATGTGATTGCCTTGCTATATATTTTATAACTAAAAAACATCATCATTATATGCTATATTAAACCACTTATGCCAATTTTCATTCTGATCTACTTCATTATTTATTCTCCAGATCATTATTACATGGAGATAGAATTATCAAACATATAGTCATATTGATGGAATTCGATCTTCACATTATTACATAAAAATATGTCAAAGGCCAAGTCATATCAAGTTAACATTATAACTAATTGCACCATATTTTTTGCACCTTACCATCCTCAATGTAATGGTTAAGTTGAGGCTAATAACAAAATTATATTTAAAATATTAAAAAAGACTATTTGATTAATTTGTAATGATTGGCACAATCATTTATATCCTGTACAATGGGATTATTATACTAGCATACATCCTCAAATACATAAAAAAAGCTTTTAAGTTAGAATTCCAATTAATTTTTTATGTCAGTAATAACATGGTTGAATATGAAGCTCTAAAATTAGGCATGAAAGCCACCATTGACTTCGATATCACATATTTACATGCCTTGGGTGACTCCCAACTTATCTGTGCCAAGGTTAGTGGTGATTATCAATGCAAAATAAAAAATTTAATCGCATATCATCAAATGGATACTAAACTTACCAAGGAATTTTCTTCTTTTAGCATTAAACCAATTCTAAGAGATCAAAACTCCATAACTAATTCTCTTTCTTCACCTCATTTTATTTCATCCTCATCAAGTACATAATGATTCTTAATTTCTTATCCAGATCATTAAATAACATGCTTCTATAAAACTAAATGATTTAATATTCTGTCACATTATAGTTATCCCTATTTGAATAATCCCATGGTATAAAAACATAATTCAATTTATTGAATATCAAACTTACCCTCCAGACATAGATTCTCATGAAAAGACTCAAATACATAAAAAAGCTTTTAAGTATGTGTTTTGATAAAACACCCTTTATTACCATAATCATGAAGAAACCCTACTTCATTGTGTAATTCAATAAGGGATACTTACTCTCTTAGGGAAAGCACATGGGGAATTTTCATTGGTCACTATAGTGGACATGCGACATCCTTCAAATGCTTGCATATGGGTTACTTTTGGCCTAGTCTACAAAAATATGCTATTAATTTTACTTAAAAGTGTAAGCCTTGTCAAAACCATTATGATCTAATCCACTCACCACAAATTGAGTTAAAAATAGTGGAGGCTCCTTAGTCATTCTCTATGTTCGGATTAGACCTTATTGGTAAATTAACAAATAGTTTAATTCTACCAAATATTTTACCAAATGGGTAGAAATAATGCCTCTTGTTAATTTCATAAGAACTAATTTTTAGTAATTTATCCATAACAAAATCATATATAACTTTAAATTTCCCTATAACATCATCTTTGGTAATGGTGGCAATTTTAAAAACAAATACAAGAAACAATTATGTGCTAAATTTAAAATTTCAACCAAATTTTCCACACCTTACCATCCTCAATGTAATGGTTAAGTTGAGGCTAATAAAAAAATTCTAAATAAAATTTTATCAAAGACAATTTTATTAATTTTTAATGATTGGTACCTTCATTTATATCCTATACCATGGGCTTATTATACTAGCATACATACTGCCACTGAGGAAACATCATTCTTACTTGTATATGGTTCTAAATTAATATTACCATTAGAATTTGAAGTTCCATTTTTATGAATATCTCTTCATTGTATATTTATGGATGAATAATTACATGGATCTTTTCTTCATGCTTTAGATTTTCTTTATGAACACCATTTGGCTACTTTACAACATAACTACTAATACAAGGCTTGTATTTGTAAGCAACATATTAAAAAGGTCAAAGTTTAAACATTTAATGTTGGTGATTTAGTCCTCAAATTAGATTATACATGTAATAAAGAATGAAAATATATCATTCAAGGGATGATATTCATACTTCATTAGATAACCCAAGATTTTTGGTTAGGAGAACTTTTTCAAAGTCTTTAAGGTCAAAATTTCTCTTATTTTGACAAACTTAATTTTAGTGTATTGACTTTGATAAAAAGTTTTTCTACCTTGTTTTTAACTACATTTCCCCACCACTCATTTCATTTCTCCCCATTGATAGTTAATTTTCATTATAAGTCCATTTTCCCACTTTTATATTGCCTCTTCTTCACATCTTACAACATGCAAGCTCCTCTTCTTTCCATTGTAGAATAGGGTCCTCCTTCATGAAGGAGAAAGTCTGAGGGTGAAGAAGTTCACCTTTATTTTATCTTAGGAGGGTATCCTTCCAACTATGGACCTTGAAAGCTCTTGAGATGAGAATAGAGAGATAGATTATCATAACTCTTATACACCAAGCTCATTGAGCTAAGCTATGGATGCTTGATTCATTTCTTGCAAAATTAACCTTTCCTCTACTAGGAGTAGTTCTTGAACTACCTCCAAAAACACCTCCATTTTCATCTTTGTGTCCTTATTGATTGATTTTCATGAGGGGAATGTGCAAGACTTGTCCACTTTCTCATCTTCCTAAATGGATGACGGAGATGGTGGTTTCATAAGAGGGGGTATGAAATAGTTAGGGTCATAAAAGAGGATCCAAGATGGAATATCTTCATGATCTTGAGTGAGAATGGTTATATGGGTAAGAGAGGACAAAATGATTGGCTCAAGCTTGACATACTCTTTCTCCCATTGCTCAAACACTTTTTCAATGGATAATATACACCCTTTTATCTCTTGTTTCTCAACATGTGGTTATTCATCTTCTTTAATGGATGCCCAAACATTCCATAACTCCTGCAAGAAGATCTTTATCTTGTCCATAGCATGAATAGAGAATTATTGTCCAAGATGGATCCCCTCCTTGATGTTCATGATTATTCTTTCTCGGTCCAATATTACCTTTCTGAGTTTTGACAAGGATGGACTTTTACAAGATTGACTAGGGGGTAGATTAGGGAATCTTAGAGGTTGAGCTTGATTCTCTTGGAGGGGAAAGGGTACCTAAGGCTGGTCCAAATTAGATTGATTCTCTTCATAAGATATTAATGTACTATCTACATTTTGGACCACGTTCCTTATCATTGTTATTTCCTCACTCTTACAAGGTGACCATTGTTCTCCCTCATAAATTAACTATCTACTCTTGACTAACTAAGGAGCACTCCTTTCCTTTTTTAGAACATGGATAGGGATAACTGGAGAAAACTCTAAACCCTTACCAATTTCCCTTATCAACTCAATATAAACTACTAATGCTTGCTTGACCCCTAACAAGGATGTAGTAGGGTAAGCCTGGTATTGATTAGAAGTAGAGTAATAATTTTAATGCAAAGGAGGCTGATTTTAGTCATATGCTAGGGTAGGAGGAGGAAAAAGGCCATGATAGGGTTGATAAGATGGTTTAAGTCCAATTGTGGGGAACACATAAACATTATTTACCTAATAATTGTGATACGAAGGCAAAGGATAAGCATATTGATTAAAATATGGTTGATTGTACATACTAGATTATGATGATTAGGTACTTGGACTACTTAAGCTAGTTGATAGATGCTTAGAGTCACCATTGTTGTTTTAATAATGCCTCCAAAGGTTGATATATAGAATAACAACATAAAAATTTCTTCCACTTCTTTGGACCTTAGTCCCATCGGACATGCCAAAAATCTTATGAACTAAAATTTCACTGTAGTAGAGCAAAGAGATTATTTAGGCCTTCTTGCTCAAACTTTAGTCCAAAATCAAAACAACCCTAGGTACTAGGTCTCCTATAGTGGGGTTGAAGCTCTAGATTAGGATGAATTTCTCTTTGATGCTCACCTAAAACTAATGCTAAGGTAATGCTTCATAGGAAAAATGAATAGAAAGAGGATAAGGCCTCCTAAGGAAGTTAACTAGGTGATGCACCAAATTTAAAAGGGAAGCTCCTATAAGCTTGAACCCATGCTAGATCTGTAGGAGACAATACTAGCTTACACAACCTCAAGATCAAGCTAATTACATAACTTTTTCATAAAAGAGGTTCAAAGTAGAACTTTAATATAGACCTACAAGAAACATTGAAAACCCCCTAAACAAGGTTAGAAAGAAGGATAATGGATGAGACAGATTCTCCTTCACACAATGAAATCATGCATAATTCACCAAACCAAATTCAAGGAAAGAGATAAATAAAGAAAGCCTCATATTGCATCAAAAGGTATTTCTTACAAATTCTTGATAGGGTCAAGCCTAATCAAGATGAACATACTTTGTAGTATCCCAAAGAGTTCCCTATCTCCTAGAAAGATAAAAAGTCTAAAATGTGAGAACATTTTCAAAGGAGAAGAGAACAAGATACATAGGATAAGGGAGTTAAAGAGAAGAATATGGGAGCATGCCATCAGAAAAAGAACACATTGTGCTAGGTCATTAATTAAAGCTAAGATTCCACAATTGCTCCTTAGACAATGAAAGCCTTGTCACTTTTTTGATCAATCAGGACACTACTCATGGTTTGTTGAGTGAGGAAATACCCAAGGCTTTGAGGATGCATTTAATGACACTAGCTACAATTCCCAACACTAGACCTCTTCCTTGATCTTCTATTTATCTTTCCACTTAGCTCCTAAATAAGGATAAAACCCTCATATAAAAAAGCCTAACTAAGCTTTGATTATGTCTACTTTTGGTGGCTATCTATCGAGAGCATGGCTTGGGATGTTCCTTCATTGATTACATATAGTTGACCCTTATTTTGAGAACTAGATATGGGTTTACCATAGAGGAAAACCAATATAATATTATTGGTTTTCCTATAGTCCATATAAATGGCACTCTGCTTGGTGCTTGGTCCATTTTACACGTTACCACCCTTTTGGCCTATATTAGGTCTAAAAGACCTACTTTACATCTATGGAGCTTTTTTAGAAATGCTTGGTCCATATGGTTTATCCTCGTTCAACTCAGGTCAACCTTGAGCTCAGGTCCATGTATTTTCCATTAGGTCAAGTCCATTTATTTGCTTTGCCTAAGTCAAATTGCTCCATTAACCTTAGTAAAAAATGTCCCAGCTCGATACTTTATTCGTTCACTATTGGCAATGACTCAAATCCATGACCCTTTTAATTTCGTTCACTTTATCAGATCTACCAAGTAAAAACAAACATAAGCCCTTAGATCTATCTTTGAAATGTCAAATTTATCCTCACTTATCCCAAGTGTCAAATGTGCATTTGATTTCTAGATCTGTTATCAATCTGCAACCTCATGCACTTATGCCACATGTACACCTCTCGATCCCTCTAACTATTTGACCCATATCACACTGTTAGATCAAGACATATGATCAAACATGAACTTTTGATCCCCCATGACCCACTAATTAAAATCCAATGGCTAGTTTAGGAGCATAAAATTGGCATCCTCACTCTCGTTAAATGACATTTATATGATTATCAAATCATGTTCGTATGATTTCCATTGATGTTCGAGTGATAGTCAAATTTAAGCTAAAAAGAGTTGGTTTTGCTCGAGCTTAAGCTTGATGTTAGCATGAACATCTTATGTTGTAAGTCTAACTTTGAAGGCCTATAACTTGAAGCATAAAAGTCATGGAGGCACCCAATTTTTAGGAGATGTTCTTGAGGCCAAAAGGAATGAACCCATTTGATCTACTAGTCTTAGGAGCCTTCAAAGTGTGTCTACAAAATTCTCAATTTAACTAGTCCATTCATTTCTACATGACACCCTGACGATGGTCTAGTTCATTTCACTAATTATGGGAAACTTAGCGAGATCTGACTGAGGATCCAACATTAAACATGCATAACTTCTACCATGCTCAGATGCATGGCTTGAAACTTAACATGTAACAACTAGGGACCAAGTTAAATATAACCATATGATCATTCTCTATTTAAATTATCATACATGTGAGATATGGCCTTATCAATATGGTCACTTCGCTCTATTTGAGCTTCTTCGAAAATGGCTAAGTATGGAAACTTAGCAGATTTTGCCCAAGAGGCCAACTTTGGGTCTTTATATCTTTTGATGCACTTCAATGGATGACTATAAACTTGGTGCACATGTTCTTGGGACTAATGTGAATAGACCCATATAACAAATTCTTCTTGACTCATCGACACATGGAAATGATGGCATCAATAATCTACCTACTCTAAATTTTCCTCACTAGACCTAAGTGTTTATATGAACACAATGAAGATCCTAATGAATATTAGGAGCTTTTTAGGTCATTCCAAGCACTCTTAACACCCCATTTAGTCTTTATAACTCTTGTCCTATCCTTATAAATTTACAAATTACACATTAAGTGAACTTAAAGTATTTCAAAATCTTTTTTAGTAAGAATCAGATCCTTGAACCACTCATTCCATCCATAACTTTTGTTCATATGCTCATCCATTAGTAACCTGGTTCATAATGGGCATAAGCTTGGTATGTGGGCCAAAAATGGATAATAGAAAATCAAAGTTATGAATACTTACCTTTGAATATGAACTCACCAAAAATTAATCTTTCCTTTGGCCAAGGTTCTTTAGAAGAGGTTGTCATGGTATGTAAGGATGATGAGGATAAATCATATCTAGGCTACACAACCTATCATTACATCTAAAAGATTTCTCCATAAGCCAAGATCCATATCTCTAAAGAAAGTATGAAATCCTAAGCTTATCCTCAAGTTGAATGGTGTATAAGTAGATGCACAATCTATCTTCTTCTCTTCTCTTATAAATGGTGAAATGATTATGTTTATATAGGTAGATCTAACCCTAAAACCTTTTGAATGTTTTGATTGACAAGGTCGACCTAATTGACTTAGTATTAAAATTGATAAAAAACTAACTAGATAATGAACTATGTCAGCCATGACCAACTTAGTTCTTAGTAATATTTTATAAAAAATAATTAAACAGGGTCGATGTGGTTGGCATAAGCATGTAAACTTCTAAAAAAGGATTGAGGTTAAGGAAAGGGATAATGAAGATGGAAAATAATTAGAGCAGGGTGCAAAATAGGAGGCAAAGCTTAGTGTAATATTTTTTAAGAGACACATGTGTAGATATCAAGTATAAAAAAGGGATAACAATGTTATGAAACACCAATGGTTTGCCCACCCCTTTCTTGATGCACTCTTTAAGGTGTACACTAATAGAGATTGAGACTCGATGGGTTCTTGTAAGATAGAAAACATCAATAATTGATAAAGTTTGAAAATATTATGTGTACAAAAAAACACACAGTTGAATGCATATTTTTGACTAAAAAATAATAAGTAAACTTTAGCCATGCTAAACACTATGAATTTTAAAAAAGTTTTTCTTAAAAATACTACTACAATATCAACTACACTCTTCTCTTTCTAAATATATATATCTTATATTTTTATTACTTTTAAGGTAACTATCTTATCTTATTTATAAGTATGTCTTTATATAATGCTATATGCCACAACTATACAAGTTCATCTTTATTTATATATATATATTTTGATTCATTGATTCAAAATGAAAAAATTATATGGTTGTAAAGTAGACCTAATTCTATACACATTAAAAAAAAATCTAATTTTTTATATATTTTGAGGTAGTTAGTGGGTGCATGGTTAGACATACATTTTTTATCTTATTTAAGAGTATATTGACCTATGAAATTAGTAAAAATAATAATTCATTAATTAATTTATAAAAATATAGGTTGCAAACTAGATCATCTTACCTAGCTTTCTACTAGGGGATTTAAATAAAAATCAAATGATGATAAAAGAATGGTGGGGAACATAGATAACTATCTAGTATGATTTTTCTAAAAAATAATACCACCTCTTTCAATATATGATATTTGTCCTAATTATACTATGGTTCATTACCCACACTTCCTAGTGATGAAGTTATACTTAAATTACTCTAGGATGGAGAACCTTAGGTTTCACGAAAGCATCATAAAATTGGACACTTCATGCAAAAAGCTCCTTGTTTTAATAATTTCATTGCTATTGTGGATTTTTCAACATAACCTATTTATTCTCTCCCTCATGCTCCATATCATTTTTAAGACAAAAATTATATGTTCATCGAATAATCCACAAAAATAAAATAAAGTCGACCAACATGTCCTTGACCTATTAAAATCTCTAAAGAACTCACTCTAACATAACATGATAACTTTATCTTATTCTTTGACAAGCATCATTAATAATTTTCTTAGTCATATGAAGATATGCCAGGTATTGATCCTAGCACCATCATAAATAATATCATCACTTACACAAATGCCAAACCTATTAGAAAAAAATAAAGAAACTTTTCACCTAAAATTTATACCTTGTATCATAAATAAATCATTGAACTTTTGGATTCCAAATTCATCAAAACTCTCAACTACTTGGATAAATATCAAACATCATTCATGTTAATAAAAATGTCACCATGGTTATTCATATATGCATTGATTTTTGAAATCATAACTTAGCTTGACCAAAAGATAACATTCCCCTACCTTCAATAGATGCTATAGTTGATTCAACTACTGGATATGAAATTTTATCACTTATGGATAGTTTCTCAGGGTATAACTAAATTCGCATAGCTCCTGAAGACCAATATAAAGCAACATTTAATATAGAGTAGGGTACTTATTGTTATGTCAAAATGCCTTTCAGCCTAAAAAAAGATAGAAAGACCTATCAACATGCAATAACCCACATATTCCATGATATTATACACAAGATAGTGTAAACCTACGTAGATGACCTCATTGCCAAATCTAAATGTTGTACAATTCACCTCACTAACTTAGCTATTTTTTTTTTATTGATTAATTACATATAAAATTAGACTTAACAATTACAAATGTGTATTTGGAATAAAATCTAGTAAAATTTTAGGGTTGTTAGTCTCTCTTTGAAGCATTGATATCGATCTAGCCAAAATAAATACCATCATCAACATGCCTATTCCTCGATCCATTCCTGACATACATACTTACCATTGGAAACATAGTATAATTTGATGGCTTGTCTTAGAAATGGCTTATCATATATACTTTATCAATTCATTTACTAAAAGGGTAATTCTCTAGAATGGAAAGATTCGTGCCAAAAATCTTTTGATAGTATGAAGGAATCTTTGATCCATCCTTTTACTATTCAACCACCTTCAAATCATTACCCCTTAATTATATATACCTCCTCTACCCCCATATCAATTGGGGTAATGCTTGCCCAATAATATTATACTTGTAGAGAGTATGTTATCTATTACATTAATCGAGGACTCATGAATTATGAAAAAAATTATACCAAAGTAGAACGTGATTACCTTGTTATATATTTTATAGCTGCATCATCATTATAATCTATATAAAACCACTTATGTCAATTTTCATTTTGATCTACTTGATTATTTATTCTCCATCATTATTTCATAATGATAGAATTGTCAAACATATGGTCATATTGATGGAATTTGATCTTCACATTATTACATAAAATATGTCAAATGACAAGACATATCAAGTAATCATTATAACTAATTCCACCAAATTTTCCAAACCCTACCATCCTCAATGTAATGGTTAAGTTGAGGCTACTAAAAAAATTCTAAATAAAATATTAAAAAAGACTATTTGATTAATTTGTAATGATTGGCACATTCATTTATATCCCACACCATGGGCTTATTATACTAGAATACATCCTCAAATACATAAAAAAAGCTTTTAAGTTAGCATTCCAATTAAATTTTGATGTTATTAATAACATGGTTGAATATGAAGATCTAAAATTAGGCATGAAAGCCACCATTGACTTAGATATCACATATTTACATGCCTTGGGTGACTCCCAACTTATCTATGCCTAGGTTAGTGGTGATTATCAATGCAAAATAAAAAATTTAATCACATATCATCAAATGGATACTACACTTACCAAGGAATTTGCTTCTTTTAGGATTAAACCAATTACAAGAGATCAAAATTCCATAACTAATTCTCTTTCTTCATCTCATTTTATTTCACCCTCATCAAGTACATAATGGTTCCTAATTTCTTATCCAAATCATAAAATAACCTGCTTCTATAAAACTAAATGATTTGTTATTCTATCACATTAAAGTTATCCCTATTTGACAAAGCCCATGGTATAAAAACATAATTCAATTTATTGAATATCAAACTTACCCTCCAGACATAGATTATCATGAAAAGACTCGAATACATAAAAAAGCTTTTAAGTATGTGTTTTGATAAAACACCCTTTATTACCATAATAAAGAAGAAACTCTACTTCATTGTGTAATGAAATAAGGGATACTTACTCTCTTAGAGCAAGCACATGGTGGAATTTGCATTGGTCACTATAGTGGACATGTGACATCCTTCAAATTATTACATATGGGTTACTTTCGGCCTACTCTACAAAAATATGTTATTAATTTTACTTAAAAGTGTAAGCCTTGTCAACTCCATTATGATCTAATCCACTCACCAACAATTGAGTCCCATCTTTATGAATATTTCTCCATTGTATAATTATGGATGCATAATTACATGGAGCTTGTCTTCATGATTTAGATTTTATTAATGAACATCATTTGGCTACTTTGCAATATAACTACTAATACAAGGATTACATTTCTAAACAACATAGTAAACAGGTCAAAGTTTAAACATTTAATGTTGGTGATTTAGTCCTCAAATTAGATTATACACATAATAAAGAATGAAAGTATGCCCAAAAATGGTGGGGCCCTTACTTAATCAAAGACATCCTTAGTCCTAGTACCTATCGTCTACAAACTAATGAAGGTCATGTCTTCAAATAATCCACTAATGCAAAATTTTTAAAGACGTATTTTTCTTATATATCTCCTTATTTTCATTATTCTATATACTATAACTACTATCGCTTCTTATATGATTTTTTCAATGATCTCTCCTTTTCAGCGATTTATTTTATACATAAATCTTAGTCCCCTTCTTCGATCTTTGGGTTTCTATTTATTACTTTCATTTAATTCATGAGTTGCATTATAATACTATAGATATGACCCAATTTTCACATTAATATGTTTTATTTCATACATCCATTTTTAACACTTTTTTTTGGTCAAAAGTTTGTTATTTTACAACATTTTATGTTTACTCTTTCTTTATTTTGTGAGATAGATCCCATCTCCCATCTATATATAGGGGGAGGGGCAATACCATTTTCATACTTTTCACCTACTTAAGTTTATGTTTTATGAGTTAAATTGTAAAACCATTGATAGGACTAGGTTGTCTTCATAAAATCTATATATTCCTTCAAACCTTTTTGTTAACTTAGTGTTCTTTTTATAATGTTAACAAATGGTTAAAAGTTTGTGATTCCATATTATCAACCTCGATCTTGTTTATTTTGTGGATAAAACTTGCACAATAAATTATGTTAGAATGTTTCCCTACACTTACATACATTCTTATGATATGGAATCATATTTAATTGTCAATGTATCCGTTTCACTTTGTCACATTTTTTGTAATTTGAGGTAACTTAAATTGTTTCATGTTCACTTCCCCTTGTCTCCCTTACCTCCATTCCACTTTGGAAAAAAACAAGGTCTAAGTCAAGATAGAATTTTTATTTAATATGGTTAAAAAGGACTCTTGGGCACCATGCTCTTTAAGTCCTCTTTCATAATAACTAGATTTAATGTTTTCAAATGATAGTCATTTTTAACACCCATGTTTGTTTCTCTGAATATGTATGGAGGAGGAATATAAAAAATCATTAAAAAGTTAAAATAAAAATCATTTGAAACAAAATAAAATGATATGAAGGCAACATAAAATCCAAAAGTTAATATCAAACAAAAAAATATGATTTATAGTACATCTATTCTTAATGAAAACTCAAACTCCATAGTTGGCCTCATAATAGAGTCAAGATCCATTGGGGTGTAGTAAGTTAGTAGATTGGGATAGAGGACTTTAAAATTATCTACAACTCTACCTACTTTCTCATCCAAGTACACAATCTTGACAGTAGACTGATAGATCTATAAGGGGCTCTTAGTACTTTCTCACTTTACATGCATATAGCCTTCATGGGATGATATTCATACTTCATTAGATAACCCAAGATTTTTTTGGTTAGGAGAAGTTATTCAGAGTTCTTAAGGTCAAAAGTTCTCTTATTTTGACAAACTTAATTATAGTGTATTGACTTCGATAAAGAGTTTATGTACCTTGACTTTTACTACATTTCCCCAACCATCCATTTCATTTCTCTCTATTGATAGGTACGTTTCATTATAAATCTGTTTTTCCACTTCTATATTACCTCTTCTTCACATCTTATAACATGCTAACATCGCCTTGTTTTTGTTTTATCTATCTTAAGGACAAAACAATATGATTGAGTGACTATGAATTATTTTATTTACACCATTGATTTACATTTTGTAGGTCTTCTAAAAGTTTATGTTTGGCAAGGTGGTAGTGTTCTTTAGGTGGTGTGTTTTTATTTTTTATTTTAATTCCCTCTTTAAAATACACGTGAAATACATATAGTATAATTTGTCATTTAATTGTGATCAACCTTATGTAGTTATAATTCCTTGTAATGGGTATAAAAATTTAATTAATGAATAAAACATTTATATATTAATATTAATAGGTACAATATATGAATTGAGTGACTATGGATTATTTTATTTACACCAATGATTTACATTTTGTAGGTCTTCTAAAAGTTTATGTGTGGCAAGGTGGTAGTGATCTTTAGGTGGTGTGTTTTTATTTTTTATTTTCATTCCCTCTTCAAAATACATGTGAAATACATATATTATAATTTGTCATTTAATTGTGATCAACCTTATGTAGTTATAATTCCTTGTAATGGGTATAAAAATGTAATTAATGAATAAAACATTTATATATTAATATTAATATGTACAATATATGAAACTGTATGATATAATTATATAATAATATAATATAATCACTTGGCACTGCTTCTTTTCTTTTTTCCTTTTTATGTTTTTAAGAAGCTAGGAGAAAGAGTGGTTGAATAACATATCCCAAATCTGTGAGATCTATCAATAAACAATGCTGAAAGAAACTTAAACACAAGCATGGAAAATGTGACGGAAATCATACGGAGTGAATCCACAATCATTGGCAATGACTCCACATAAGTACATGCCTACTTTCTTAGGATATATGGATCAAATAATTCATTATGCCTACTCACGGTGTTATCATACAAAAGATCAAAATGACAAAATATTTCTAGGTAAGTTGAATCATGATGCTGAGGGGAAATGAGAGGATATTTTAGGGGATAGACTCAAAGATGTTAGAGGTGGTACACATGAAAATTTTAGTGGATTTTCAAGGTTTGAATAGGATATCATGATAGATGATTTGATTGTAATAGGGTTCCATGTCCAATGTGTAGTTCAAAAATTTTCTACACTATTGTTGATTTGGAGATAAGACATTAAAGTGAAAGAGTCTATCTTTTAGCTTCCATTCATCCATGCTACTAATATATTAAAACCTTCAACAATAACATCCAACTTAAAATAATATTTAAATAACATACATAGACCCCTAGAATAGAGGGCATGGCTATACAAAACATGAAAATAGTGAAATATTTCATGCTGAGATTTGCAGTGATGATGAGGGCAACGTCAAGGAATTTCAGGTGATTTTTTACACTAAGAGGCATATAATGATATAATATTATATATTTTATAATAATTCAATATAATATTAGCATTGATGGACATGTTACCATTTGGAATACAAGAAACTTCATTTGTGGAAATGTACGGATAACATTTGTCTCATATGATTTACACTTACACATGTGACTACCTTAAATTTTAAATTGGCAGTCAATGTAACATTACTCTAGAATGATAAATGTAAGTATTTTCAAAGCACAATGGTGACATATTTGATTGGTTATTTTCTATTGTTAAGGGTGAACGAAGACATCATGAGAGTTGTTTTGATTGGAATAAGGGTCCATATCTCATATGCAATTTGAATCAACGATGCAATGTCATTGATGTTGGGATAACACATTGAGGTCCCAAATTATATCTTGTAGCTTCCATTAATTCATGATGCCAATATTGAACACCAACACTAGCAATGCTAACTTTAAGGCAACTTTTGGATTTATATGAACAACTGGGAAGATATTTAATATCTTGCATTGGGAAAAGACATTTCATGGAAGTGTCTTGGTGGTGCCATGTATGGCCATACATCGATCTTGTCCAGGGCAATAAAATTATAACTTAAATATGTTTGATATATTAATATATTTAGGTAATGTATTAATTTCATGATGTTAAACATTTTTTTTAGTCTCAAATAAGGGAAATTTTCTAAGATCAGATAAGGTGTCATTTTAAAAATCAGATTGTGTGACATTTTGAAGTGTTTGTAATAGTCCATTAATTTGTGCTTGTGTTATTTATGTGGCATAATTACCATGGTCTCCTATCTTACATAAATTATGGTGGGCAAGCTCTTGCAATGAGGTAAACAATAGGGCCATCACCATTATTTCATTGAGAAAATCATGATACACACATTGACGGCAATCTCTTTCAAGACGCTGTGCCATGTTTTTTGCTAACAGTCATATTAATTGTAAGATGTTTAATGTTAACCTGGAAAGGGACGCATAGAACTCAACGGTATTGCTTAGAGTCTTGCATGATCCTACTGTCATAGTTAAATCCGTATTAAAGCATTAAAGAAGGGAAAGGACCAGTAAAATGCCATGTGATACCACCTCTTAGTTAAATCCGTATCTTCATATTATACCACCTCCTAGTTTAAAATATTGGATTTAAATAGTTTTAAAATTTAAATAGGTTGTTCGATTGGGAAATTTACGTCATGGGAATTTGCACGGGGATGTTTTTGTGGACATTTCAATTTTTTATTATTTTTGGTACAACCCATCATTACGATCAAAGGGACCAATTAATTTATATAAAATTAAAAATAAAATTTTTCAAATGAACATATTATTTTATCATTGGCTTAAAATTTTGTGAAGTAAGACATGAACAAAAATTAGTATGGGTCACTAATACAAAGTGAAAGGACATTAATATAAAATGAAGGGCCATGTTAAAAGATGCATGGCTCATAAATGTGAAATCCAATGCCGTTTCCCAAATGGTTGGGTAGGCTTTACTCCATTAATGTGACAAATTAATGATAACATGTGCACCACCAAAAAATGTCTCTCCTTACCTTTCTACATACCTCCTTCGCATAAATGACCATGGAACTTACCTAAAATTTCTCAACTATGTCATGCTTTGTAGAGGACATTTCATTGAAAGAATAGAGGTATGAAACATTTCATGCAGTTGTGTTGAATGTAACTAAACCCAAAACTATGTTCTTTTTATTTTATGGTGGGTGTTATTGTTATTGTGTCTTCTATGTTCATGCTTTATTTGCATGCTTTCACATTTGAGTAAAGGTTTAGTCCATTGTTAATGGAGGGATGAAACTTTATGTGTAGGTGTGTTGCCCGTAACTAAACCTTCAATCATGTTTTTTTTTTTTTTCATGTGGTTGTTATTGTTATTGTGCCTTCTATGTTCATCATTCATTTTGTGTGCCTTCACATCTGAGTAAATGTTTAGTGGTATGTTAATGAAGTAAATGCATGTTTGGATGTAAATGGATTTGAAATTGGGATGAGAGAATTAACAATTTCACCATCAAACATCTCTCCCTACATTTTCACATACCTCCTCCACCCAAATAGCCATGGAACCTGCCTAAGAATTCTAGAGCATGCAATGTTTCATAGAAGAATTTCCGTCATTAGAAAGGAGGAATGATTTTTTTGTTATTGTACTTTGTATGTTCATGGATTATTTTGCATGCCTTCACATGTGAGTAAACATTTAATTGTATGTTAATGGAGAGATTGAAACATTACACACAGATGTGTTGCATCTAACCAAACCAATAGTTGTGTTCTTTTCTTATTTTCACGTGTTTGCTATTGTTATTTTTGCCTTCTACACTCATGATGGTTTTAACTAACTTCACATATAATTGAAAGTGCCATTTTGGAAGACACGTGGCTCATTATATTCAAATCAGTACAATTTTCCAAATGGTTTGCCAATAAAACATAATTAAAGGATGTAATTTTTTGAAAATTTTACTTTAGCTTGGAATTGATATTTGTATTGTTGAATATATTATTTATATTGTTGAATATGATACTTGAATTGTTAAATATGATATTTAATTTGTTTAATATGATGTAAATATTGTTTTTATTTTTAGTGCACATTTATTTTAGAAGGGGACCAATAATTGTAGACAAACATTTCTATTTTTAATATTAATTATTCAAAAAATGAATGGTTCAACATTAAAATATTTAAGTGACTTTTACAATAGTGAAACAACCGATGGCACATAATCAAATATATATTAATATCTCATGACCAAGATAAGGGATCAAAACTACAATGATAACCATTGGACCCCCTTCAACTACTGGTCCCCTTCCCCTATTACCTATAGGATTTATAAGGGTTTGACCTTAATTCTTGGTGTAATTTATATCAACACATGATTTTTATGTTTTTTCCATTTGGAAAACTAAATTACTGATGGGTTTTACCCCATAATGGTTAAGAAGCCCAAATTTCGAGAGTGCAGAGCAAAATATTATGGTTAATCAACTTCATATATTAACTAACTTTAAAAATTACATAAATAGACTTTGAGAAGCCTTACTACAACACATAATGCAAATGTGGGACTAAAAGCCTAACTAATAAAAATAAAATACACCCATGTGAGTTCTAACATTGATAAGGACTAAAACTTTGATCTATGATAGGGGAAGGGGACTACTAGTTGAGGTTGTCTAAGCTAGGCCTTCTTGATCAAACTTTAGTACAACATGGGGACAAACCCAAGCTGTGAGTCACCTATAGTGGGGTTAAACCTCCAAAGTAGGCTGAATTCCTATTTGATGCTCACCTAAAACCAATGCTAAGCTAATGCTTCATAGGGAAAAGGAATAGAAAGGGGATAAGGGCTCATAAGGAAGTTAACTAAGCAATGCACCAAATTTAAAGGGGAAGCTCCCATAAGTTTGAACCTAGACTAGATCTATAGAAGATAGTAATATCTTACACAACCTCAAGATCAAGCTAATTGCATAAGTATTTCATAGAAGAGGTTCAGAGTAAAACACTAATCTAGACCTAGAAGTAGCATTGAAAACCCCCTAAATAAGGTCAAAAAGGAGGAAAATGGATGAGAAAGATTCTCCTTCACACAATACTATCATGCAAAACTCACCAAACCAGGTCTAAGGCAAGAGATAGGCAAAGAAAATATCATATTACATCAAGAGGTAATTATTACAAATGCTTGGTAGGGTCAAGCCTAATGAAGCTAAGCATGCTTTGAAGTATCCCAAAGAGTTCGACATCTCTTAGAGAGATAAAAATTCTAAAATTTGATAAAATTTTCAAAGGAGAAGAGACCAAGATATATAGGAGAAGGGAGTCAGAGAGAAGGATATGAGAGCATGCCATCAGAAAAATAAAAATTTGTGCTAGGTCATTAATTGAACCTGAGCTACCACATTTTTTCCTTAGATAATGAAAGCCTTGTCACTTTTCTGATCAATGAGGAAACTACTCATGGTTTTTTGAGTGAGGAAATACCCAAGGCTCTACAGATGCATTGAATTCCCTTAGCTACAATTCTCAACACTAGACCTCTTCTTTGATATTCTATGCATATTTCCACTTGGCTTCTGCATAAGGACAAAACCCTCACATATATAAACCTGATTGAGCATTGATTACATTTCCTTTGGGTGGATATCTATCAAGATCATGGCTCAAGATGTTTCTTCATTTATTACATATAGTTTCACCTTATTTTGAGAACTGGACTTGGGTTTACTATAGAGGACAACCAATCTAAGACTATTGGTTTTCCTATAGTCCATGTAGATGTTACTCCGCTCGATGCTTGGTCCCTTTTATAATAATTTACCACCCTTTTATCCTATATTAAGTCTAACAAATATAATTTACATCTATGAAGCTTTGCTAGCAATGCTTGGTCCATATGGTTTATCCTGGTTCAACTCAAGTCAAGTTCGAGCTTGGTTCCATGTATTTTTTCTAGCTTTGGTCCATTCATTTGCTTTACTTGAGTCAAATTGATCCATTGACCTTATTAAAACATATCTTAGCTTGGTAATTTTTTCATTAGCTATCAACAATGAATTAGATCCATGACCCTTTAAATTTCGTTCACTCTGTCAGATCTACTAGGTACAAACAAACACAAGCCCTCATATCTATCTTTGAAATGTCAACTCTATCCCCACTTACCCCACATGTCAAATGTGTGTTTGATTTTAAGATCCATTGTTAGTCTACAGCCTCATGCACTTACACCATGTGTCAACCTCTCGAGCCCTCTAACTATTTGACCCATAGCACACTGTTGGATAAGGACATATGATCAAATGTGAACTTTGATCTTCTAGGACTCATTGTTTGAAAGTCAATGGCTAGTTCACGATCTTAAAATTGGCATCCTAACTCCCATCAAATGATGTTTGCATGACTATCAAATGACATTCATGTGATCATCTTTGACGTTCATGTGATCATCAAATTTAAGCTAAAAAGAGTTTGTTTTGCTCAAGCTTAAACTTAATGTTAGCATGAATGTCTTATGTTGTAGGTCCTAATTTGAAGGTCTATAATTTGAAGCATAAAAGTCCTAGAGGAACCAAATTTTTAGAAGTTCTTGAGGCCAAAAAGAATGAACCCATTTGATCTACTAGTATCAGGAGCCTTCTAAGTGTGTCTAAGAAATAATCAATTTAACTTATCCATTCATTCTTGCATGGCATCTTGATGATGGTCTAGTTTATTTGGCTAAGTATGGGAAAATTAGTAAAATTTGACTATAGAGACAACATTGAACATGCATAACTTCTACCGTGCTTGGACGTATGGCCTAAAACTTAGTGCATAGAAACTAGGGACCAAGTTGAATAAAATAATATGATTGTTTTGTCTTTAAAGTACTGCATGTGTGAGATATGGCCTTTTCAATATGCTCACTTGGCTCTATTTGAGCTTCTTAAAAAATAGCTATGTATGGAAACTTAACAGATTTTGCCCAAGAGGCCAACTTTGGGCCTTTATATCTTTTGATGCACTTCAACGGATGACTATAAACTTGGTGCATATGTTCTTGGGACTAATGTGAAAAAACCCATATGACCAATTCTTCTTGACTCATCTACACATCGAAATGATGGCATCAACAATTTACCTACTCTAAATTTCCGCCACTAGACCTAAGTGTCTAGATGAACATAATGAAGAACCATATGAATAGCAGGTGCTTTTAAAGTCATTTAAAGGACTCTTGAAACCCCATATAGTCTTTGTAACTCTTTACCTATCCTTTTAAATTGAAAGATTACACTTTAAGTGAATTTAAAATATTTCAAAGCTTTGTTGGTAAAAATGAGATCTTTAAGCCACTCATTCCATCCATGACTTTTGTTCATCTGCTTATCCATTAAAAACCTGGTCCATAATTGGCATAATCTTGGTATGTGGGACAAAAATGGCTAATAAGGAGAACAAATTTAGGAATACTTACCTTTGAATATGAACTCACCCAGCCTTAATCTTTCCCTTGGCCAAGGTTCTTTGTAAGAGGTTGCCGTGGTATGTAAGGATGACAAGGATAAATCAGCTCTAGCCTACACAACCTATCAATGCATCCAAAATACTTCTCCACAAGACAAGATGCATATCTCTAAAGAAAGTATGAAATCTAAAGCTTATCCTCAAGTTGAATGGTGGATAAGCAGATGCACAATATATCTTACTTCTTCTTCTCTTCTCTTAGAAATGGTGAAATTATTATGTTTATATAGGCATAACTAACCCTAAGACCTTTCAAAAAATTTGATTGACAAGGTTGACCTAAATGACCTAGTATTAAAATTGATAAAAAACTAACTAGATAATGAACTATGTCAGCCATAGCCAACTTAGTTCTTAGTAATCTTTTATAAATAGTAATAATAAAGGGTCAATGTGGTTGACATAGTCATGTAAACTTTAAAAAAAGGTTTTAGGTTAAGGAAAGGGATAATGAGGATGGAAAATGACTAGAGGAGGATGCAAAATAGGACACAAAACTTAGGGGAATGGTTTTTAAGAGACACGTGTAGATATCAAGTAGAAAAAAGGGATAACAATTTTGTGAAGCACCAATGTTTTGCGCACCCCTTTCTTGATGCACTCTTTAAGGTGTACGCTTAGAGAGATTGAGACTTGATGGGTTCCTATAAGATAAAAAATATCAATAATTGATAAAGTTTGAAAATATTATGTGTAGTTAAATGCCATGTGATACCACCTCTTAGTTAAATCCGTATCTTCATATTATATCCTTTTGTTAAGTAGTAATAAGATGATATCAAATATAGTTTGGAGTAGATAATTATAATGCAATGTAGGAGGATGAAACATTAAAAACGTCATTTATTTGAAACATAGGTTTGAATGTCTGAAATTAGCAAAAGGTTTGGTCAAGTATTAAATGACATTGGTTAAAAAGAAACATGGGTTTGGATGTTTGAAATTAAAAAAAAGGATCTTGAAAGGAGTTAAAACTCTAAGGAAACTTATTACACTTAACCAATAAATTTCAAAGCGAAAGATAATGAGTCAAATTTCATCATATCTTCATTGTAAATCCCTTCATATGGTAGGCAAATCTGCTCTCACCTTGAATGATAGGAAATTTACATTTTCCACTCATATACGCTTTATTCTTATGTCAAATTTAGATCGTTAATGCTGTACAATTTGACTCTATATTGCTAGATGGGCATTAAAATATCCATCCGTTTCGAAAATCCTGATTTCTGAATACCTAGCGGCAATTGTTGTCCTTTTGGTGGCACCTCATTCAGGCGTAATGTTTCACGAAGACAAGATCCATTTCAACTTTTTCGAGTCTGATATGATCCGATGTATAGTCTTTTCGATTATAAGTTACCCCTAACCAGTGACGTGGCTGGCACATATTGAATTATGAAGGATAAAAATAGTAGCTGATACACAATGGACACGAGTTCGTGTTATAGTTGGAGTGCCAATGTCTGGAGGAATGTTTGTGTGATGGTGAACTATCATTTCATTAGAAATATGTGTGTGCGTGTACGCTTAAGTCATACAAAACTATAACCTGTACATGAATGAAGAGCACTATAACTTGTAGTGAATAAGAAGGATGGTTATTAATGCGTAAAGGAGTGCAGATGAAATAAGGTCAAATAATCTTTGAATTATGTAATATGGCGTCATTCAAAATTTGAAAATTATTGTTGAGAGTTTTAAATTAATCCCAATATTATATTTTGAATAATGAGTGAATGAAGGTTTTCGCGTGCTACTCTTGTACTTTCATTATTAATTGTATATTTTAATTTGATTATCAATTATCAATTGTTCATTATCAAAATAAAGTAGAACACCCTGAAATTACAAAGAGTATGATTAGAAGAGAAATAAAAATACTTTTCTCAACTATTTTCAAGAGAAAATATAATTAGAAGAGAAAGTAGAAAACTTTAAAAAGTTCATTAACAATAGTAATTATCATTTGGGTGTAATATTTAAAGGCATTTTAAATATATTTTCATGGCCTCGACAAAGATGAAATACGCAAGAAAATCCCTTGTGAAGGATTGGATGCTTATAATATCCAACTACCACTTATACTACTTGATTATGGAATAATTGGCATCTTTACTATTTCGTTATGAAATTTTGTGCAATATGTAACTATTTCTTTTACATTTGAGTACTTTAAAAGTGTAAATGAAGTTGAATTCAACATATTAAAGAAGGTTGTGTTTGTTGGACAAATGATAATATCTACGACAAGTGTGTTAGTATAATTGGATGGTAAATTTCATATTTGTCAATGATTGGTGAGCTTTGAATTTGAGAACACATTATTTTGTTTATAATTTGGATTTAAAAATAATTTATTGATTAATCATTAATATAATATAATTAAATTGCTTGTTTTCTTATTGTAGTTAGTTATCATGGCTCAAGAGCTCGAAAATACCAACATTTCAATGGCATTTAATTTAAGAGAGGATGAAGGTTGCCTACCCAACAAAAATATTCATTGAAATGGAAACCATCATCCCAATTTGTGGAGTGATGATTTTATACAATCTCTTAAGTCACCATATGGGGTATGAAATATTAGTAAATATAAAAGTATATAAATCATAAAAAAGATAGTATTATATTTTGTATTCTTAAAGATAATATAAAACTTTTTATTGTTATTTGTAAGTAGGCACCCTTTTACTCTGAACGTAAGGAAATCATGATTAAAGAGATTAACGATATATGTTTAAGAGTTGGAGATGAAGCGGGAAAATTTAATCTACTTGATAGGATTTGGTTGGTTGATGTTGCACAATGCTTGGGAATAGATCCATAATTCCGTGAGAGAATCAAAGTAACACTTGATTAATCTTATGAGTATGCTTATCTCCTCAAGCTAGAGTGTTACAATTACATTTAGGCATGTGATTTAAACATTAAATACCTTGGTGCATATAATAACATTTTTTAACATGTTCCATTGTCAAATAATTTTATCATTATTAGGTATTGGAATCAAAATGTTACTGGTGATCTCAACACAATAGCATTGGGATTTCAGACACTTCAGATGAATAGATATGATGTCTCGATAGGTGTTGATTTTTTTTTTAAATCATCTTTTTAGGAATGATTTTTTCTGAAATGATTTTTTTAGAATTTTTTTTGTAAATTAACCAAATCTTCCTTATGTGAGCAGACGTATTTCTAAACTTCAAAGATGAAGATGGAAATTTATTTTGCTTTGGATTTGGTAAAGAAGATGCGGAGATATCAAGTATGTTGAATTTATATAGAGCTTCCCAGAATAATTTTCCTGGAGAAAATATCTTGGAAGACATTAAAGTTTTTACGTCTACATACCTTCAAAATGTTGTGAAGGAACATAATGACAGAAAAAGAGAAGAAACCCCACTCTTGATGGAGGAAAGTATTTTCCCATGCCTTAGCTTCTTGATTGTTGAATATTATTAGGTGTTATTAATTTCTATATTGATGTGCTACTAATAATAAGATCATACCATCTGCAGGTTAAGTATGCTTTGAAATATCCATGGAGATGTAGTGTTCCTAGATGGGAGGCTAGGAACTATATTGAAATATTCAAACGACACAATCAAAACGGTTTTCTTTTCAATGGAATTTTAAAGTAAGCTTAAAGTTTATATCATTATTGGTGTTTGAGATTTCCCTTATAAACAAATATTTAATACAAATTTTGTGTTAAAATTTACTAAAATATATAAATTTTTGATGAGAATTAACATAAAACTAGTGTTGATAATCCCCTAAAAATTTTCATATTAATAATTTATTTTAGGATGCCCCATGTTTATTGCCAAAATTTGTTGGAGCTAGCAATATTGGATTTCAATATTTTACAATCTCAACACCAAATCAAATTGAAACTAGTATCCACGTGAGTATAAACCATAGTAAACATGTATCTATGTTGAATTAAAATTTAGATGAAAATTATATGAAAATTTGTTTTGATAGATGGTGGAAAAATTTGAGCATATTTCAGTTGGATTTCTTCTATCATCGCCATGTGGAATTTTATTTTTGGTTGGTTTGTGCATTGTATGAGCCTGAGTTCATAGTAAGTAGACATGGCTTTACTAAATTGATTACCTACCTATGTCTTCTTGATGACATTTACGATACCTATGGAACCCTTGATGAGCTGATTGTGTTTACCACAACATTGATAAGGTAATCAATTATAGATGGTATTCTTTATTGATATTGATTCTTTGATTGATTTTCTAACTACTTATTTGTTTTGATTCCAGATGGGACATGTCTGTCATGGAAAACCTTCCAGATTATATGAAAACAAGTTTCAAATTAGTATACCAGATACATAAGGAAACATCTAGTGAAGCTGAGAAGAAACATGGTCCCTTTGTTCATAAATACATTCAAGATTGTGTAATCACTCTTATTTTTACAATGCATTATAATTTTATTAAAACCTACTAGTATATAATTTTAATAATCTATATTTAATAAATTATTCATGTTTTATTAAAGATAATTTAAATATTATTTTTTGATGAGATATTATTAAATTATGTTAATTTAACATGTATTAGACCAAATTAGTATGCATGATAAAAAAATGTCAATATATACTTTTATATGTATAAAAATAGTTTAAAATTATGATTTATTGCATTTAATCATATTTTATCTTTACATAAAGACTTCATATTTACTACATTTTATTTAATAGGAAATTTTTATTTATTATCGATTTACTTATATCAAAACATTTATAGTTAACTTTTAATATTATTATTTATCATAGTGTGTAAAAAACTTGAGACAAGTGTAAGATTATAATCTTACATAGATTGCATTCTTATGTGGTACCTATGAGTTTGATATGTTAGTATTTGCATTGATTTTTTAATATTAATATTAACTTTAGCCTATAAACATTATTTTTAATTTTCATTGTTTTTAAAAAAATTTGGTATGTTTTTTTTGTAGTGGGAGAGATACATTTTATCTTACTTTCAAGAAGCAAAATGGATAGTTTTTGATTGTACGACAACACTTGATCAATATTTAGAGAATGGAATAACAAGTTCAGGGATTCGAGTGTTAATGATTCATTCATTGATATTAATGGACATTCTTTTATCTAAAAATATTTTTGAGCAAATTGATTTTCCATCATCAAAGTTTCAAACTCTTGTAGCATTGGGTACTCAACTAGTCAATGACGTGACAGATTTTGAGGTACTTAAGATTTAGATTATGTTTTATTTTCATTAAACATATTATTTATGTAATATATTATTATAGTGAAGAAAATTATGAACTAATATATCTTCAAAAAATTTAAAGGATGAGAGAGCCCGTGGAGAGCTAGGTTTAAGCATACAATGTTATATGAAAGATAACCCCAGTTCTACAACAGAAGATGATTTAAAGTAAATCACATCTCGTGTTGAGAGTTTTCTACAAGAGTTGAATAAGAAGTTTTTTAAATCCTCTGATATGCCAACTTGTCGCAAGAACTTATATTTCAATGCTGGGATGAGGGGTATATATTTTTTTTCAAGGATACTGATGGTATAAGTGTTTCTCATCATGAAGGGATGAAGGATGCCATAATGAAAATTCTAATGGAACCAATAATACCATAGCTTTAGAATATAGATTAGGAGATTAATTTATGAAGTAACATGCTAAATATTATACTTGAGTGGCATAATAGCTTCAAACTGTTGATTAGGAAATTAGTTTATGAAGTGATATATTGATATCATATTTGAGATCCAATTGTTGGTGCACATTGTCCTATGTAATCTTATTATTTGTTATTATGAGCTTAATGAATTTGGTTTAGGTTATTAAAATATACTCTTTGTCCTAAACAATATTTTTTATATAAGTTATAATTGTAAATTATAATGAGTATTTGAGTCATCTCAAAATATATTAGAATTCTCAATACTTAATGTATTAAACTCACAAGATTTTTATTATTGATATTTTTATTTTATTAGTTTTCTACTATAATTTTTGTGTATAATGAATTTTATATAAAAAAAGTCAATTTTTATTTTACTCTTGTATAAAATCTATTTATTTTAAGATGGATCCATATTTAAATAAGGTTCATGTAGTGGCATTTCCCTATTGATAAGTTGGAAACATATTGGAATTGTAGAAGACCTATTGAAATATACATAATGATTATTTTGATAAAATGTCTTGAATAAATATAATATGAATATAAACAATTATAGTTTTTTGGTGTAGATCCAAACTACATAAATTTTGGTATAATGTGGAAGCATAATGTAAGCACACAAACTACTTCAAAAAATATATAAATAAACTCAAATTATATTATAAGTTATAATGGTAAAATCATGGATTTTTAGATTGATTTTATTTCATACTTATACAAAAATAATTAAAATATCCATAAAAGGCCTCACATGATTATGTTATACAAAGATAGTCATTATGATATAAGCATGCAAATCAACAATGTACTAAAACATAACTCAACAAGTAACAAGCAATGTACTGAAATATAAAATTTAGGTGAATCAAAAATCAAAACTTTCTCTAACTCTCTAAACATATGGAAATGTTTGATACATACAAAAATACTCTATAATATAAATAAGCTAAAAATCTCTTCCATAGAACTCCATATATAAATATCCAATTGGTACATGAGTTTAACTAAAGGAATGAACCAGATATAGAAAAAATAGATGGGACTTATGAATAACTTATCATTTAGATTCGTTAATAGAGAAGATTTGATCCTTTCCACTTAAAATTTCTATGTATTGAAGCTTTGGAGTCCCTAAGGCTCCTCCTCTACTCTTTCTCTTATTGATCTTCCTAAAAATTGATCTTTCAAAGTGATATGGATCTCCTCTCAAACACTCTCACTGATATTCTCAAGAAAATCCACTCTAATAACATGTTATAAATGACAACAGAGCCCATGGATCTTCATCCTAGAAACTATCAATATAAAGTATTCTGAGAAGAGAAAGACTCACCAATAAAGACATTGTATTAATACATATAATATACAATGTGTGTGAAACCAATAAATTTTGAATTATAATAAGACTCTCTAAAAGACTACATCTCATCTAGTTAAAGAGATGGATCTAAGCTCCATTACTTTCCAGATGAACACAAATGGTTCTTATATAGGAAAATTAAGATGTGAGTGAGAGATTATTTTTAGTGGAGTGAAATGTGATATTATTTTGCAAGTTTAACCTAACCCTTCTCAAAAATGAGAGGATAACTACCACATTAATTATACATTTAATAATTATATGCACAGAATAATTCACATCTTGGTAAGACATCTACCTAAGGTGGACATACATTAAGTGTAAATATGACACACTCTAACACCTAATTTTCTAAAGAAAAATCAACATATTAGATAGATTGGGTCACCATATTTCAAATCATTAATTATTACTCCCATAATAATACATACAATAATCAGATAATCAAGGTTTATTATAGGTGCCTGATTATACAAATAGTGTGTAGGAACACTCAAAAACTACTTTTCAATTTTAGTACATATACATTAGGTTAGCATAAATATGTTTCATGGGCCAGTCAATATGGTAAATATAAAAGAGCCATCTATAAACACAAATCAATCATAAGTTTATACCCAGAAACACATTAGCAAGTCCCCACAAACTTAAGAAATCCTATAACACTCTTTTGAGGCTTTATGACAAAGGATATCAAAAAGGTTAAGGTCATGTACACCAAAGTTTTGAATGATACTCATCAATGGTGGCCAATTTTGGTTAACATGCACCTTAAACCCTAAATCGTAAGCCTTAAACACAAAATCTATTGATTTAGCCTAAATTAATATTCTTTAGAGTAAAAATTAGGATCAAAAGGCTTGCTTTATCCCAAATCACATCACTAATTGTCCCAATTGACTAATTACCTTAATATGTGATGACATTAGGGCTAATTGAGCCTAAAATCACATTATATAGTCACAAATATGTTCAACAAGCTCAAATTATCACTAATTACCTTTATGGTTCAACCCTATACCCTAAAACATAAATATAATACCATATACCCTAAGCACTAAACATTAAACCCTGAATTGTAAACCTTATCACATCATCCATCCTTATCCCACAACCAAGGGAAAGTCTAATCCAAATCATTATCCAAGTCCTAAACCTAATCATCATTATTAGTCTATCCAAGTCCATCCTAAGTCCACAATCACATCCTAATCATCCTAGTCTAACCCATCCCCTAATCACCCATCCCATCATTAGATATGACATTGTGACATTGCATGTAGATACTTGTCTATGTGTTACTTGTTTGTTTTATTTGTTTTATTTTCATGTCTTTCATCATGTATATATCTTGTTTGTCTTATGGTTTATGCTTTATGAACAAGGATGTCATGAGGTCATAGAAGGATAGAATAATTCTTATAATTTCCCTCGATGATCCAAAGATTGCCATTTGCCCATGCACTTTGGCATAATGTCCTCGTGGTCATAGTTATATCATAGGGAATACTTAAAAGTGTTAGATTTATCATATTTCTTAGAATATAATGACCCTTATGAAAGTTATGATTGCTTGATCATCTACACCCTCATCATTCATCTAATCATCTCATCATCCCTTTTCCTCATCACTAATATACTCCTCTTGACCCATCTAACTAACATACAATCTTATAATATTCATCTCATAATATTCATCATTATGTTATAATCACTAAAATAACCCTTTAATCAGTAATCCTCATCATCATCATCATCATCATCTTCTAGACATAACTACATCAGCCTAAGGTCTTTTCAGACTATGTAGATAACACTTGGCCATGTTTTAACAGCTCAATCACTATCTTTATCGTTCATACTCATCTCTTAGTCTTTTGTTTTGTAGATCACATCCTTTATTTTCTCTTATCCTCTTCATTATATTGATTGAGTTAACTTTGAGCTACACCCATCATCAATATTATCAAATCATCATCTTAGCTTAGCCTATAGCTCTCCCTTACATGTATCATTTTTTGAGATACATCTAAAGCATGAGGCCTTTTAATCCTATAATTATCAAGTTATTATTTATTCCACCTGAGGATGTGTTGACAACTGTGAAACCCATCATCATAAATCCTTATGCATGTGTCTTTACCAAGGGCATCATCAATTTATAGCTCACTGCTCAGGTCAATCATCTTCTTCATCTTATATCTCACACTTGGCATCCCATTCCCTCATCTATCCATTTATTACCACCCCTCATTTCTTTTTTTTAGTGGCCATCCATCTCATTCTTACCTGCATGTCCCCTTGAGGGAGCATCATATCCCCTAACATCACATCTACTAACATTCATCCATGACATGGTTTTTCTTTGAATGACCATTACTCCCTCCACTTTAATCACTCACAATTCCCTTTAAAAGAGGTTTAAAATGTATGCTTATAAATTTTCTCACTTATATTATGGTCACTAATATTCCTATTAGTTGACACTAATTCCACTTAACCTAATTTATCCTACTAATTTATTTACTTTTTAGTCGTTTGTCTAATGTCCCCTTATTCATATTTTATCATTATATTAACCTTATTCCTCCCCACCAAATAATTATTTTATCCTAAATCCTCATTATCCTAATCTAACCCCACTTACCTATTATTTGGGAATTTTAAATTCCTAATGTCCTACCTACTAGCCTATACCTAGGCTCTCCTACATCCCTAGTCCCTAATCACCCACCTAATCCAGATCTAATTCCCTATTTAAGCCTAATTAATCCATAATAAGATTATATAACTTGAGGATTATAGAATCCTCTCTATTATAACCCTTTGTCTCTATAAACCTCTAAATCTATATGATTTTAAGGAATTTTAAATTCCTTGGATAATTCTTATCCATTGATCTCTTCAACCTAACTTCAAATCTCCACCGTACATTCTTCCCTCTTTCGAATTAAAGAGATCCTCTCCTCCATGAAAGGCCAATATAAGCTATCTAACTTCTCCATGTCAATTTAGTCATTGAATCCTTCATCAAACATCCTTATCATGCCTTCATAATGTCACAAATATGAGTCAATGTATATCAATATAATCTCAATCTCTTTTTATTTTGCATTCTATTTGATCATGGTGTAAGAAATTTACTTTAAGATCATAGTGTTGGTTTTGAATTATATCCATCCATTGTTATTTTGGTTCTAATGGATCTATCACTTTACCCATTACTTGGATATTTGATTGTTTAAATTGTGTAATTTAATCCATAGAGCTCAAAATTTAACTACATTGACACTTTAGCATATAATAGAGCTAATCACAATTAAAATAAACATAAGTTATTGGCTAGATGTGTAAGGGTCATAATAAAACTTACATTACCATAATCACACATTTTTTCCTTGAATTAGAGATAAATGAGTAATCACAAACAAATGTGCCTAAAATTAGTTACATTTACCTTGGTTGTAACTGGATATGTTGTTTTATGTCTCTTTTGGCCAAGAAGGGATGTAATTTCAAGTAAACTTGGAATAAATGGGTGGTGAGGTGTGCATGGGTTACCAATATGACCTATACTTACCCATGCATACCACTTTGACATGAATTCAATTTCAATTAGAGTGACCACCCACACATGTTTCTATTACATGTTGCTCATGTGTTTTCCATTGTATTAACAATGTTGTTGAATAGGATTTCGATTGAATTGTCACAAATAATATCCATGCATTTTTGTTTTGTAAAAAAGTTAAAACTTTGTGAAGGGTGAATGTTTGCTAGGCTGCTTAATTTGTGAACATTGTGTTTCTTGACACTTTTAATGTTTGTGAAGATTGCGCTACATTAATTTTTTTACATTGTGTTTCTTAACATAATATATGTTTTTGAAGTTTGTAAAGCTTGTAAAAATATTATTTTTCAAAGTTTGTGAAGTTTGTAAAGCTCAATTTTTAATGCTTCTATTGTTTACATGTGTTGTTCATGTTTATTATCTATGGGTGATGATGACAAAATTATGTTTCGCAGTTGACTATGGAGAACAACAATAGATAAATCAGTTTTAGGTGAAATTATTTAAAATTTCATTAAGCTTATGATCCATTTATATACTTAATGATAGATAATTAAAAAAATTAATTACATATATAACAAGTAAAGTCAATTAGAATACATTATCAAACTAAACATCTCTAATTTCATTACATTTCTTAATACCATTCTTTACTTATATAAGAAGTTACATACATTTCATTTCATTATTTTAAGGTAAAAAAAAACTTAAACCATTTAAGGTGGAAAAATTGAGATGTACCCTTCAATCTCTATATTTGAAGATAGGGGAGTCATTGTTGGTCCTTCAATGACTGTGTCCTTAGTGAGATTTTCAATGATTTTAATAGAAAGAGGAGTGATACCACATAAACCAATTAGTGATTAAATGTTTATCATGTCATTCAATATCTGATGTTGTTCTGGTAGAGGGTTGGATTCCATGGTATAACTCCTTCACCTCTATAATTCTTTTCTGGCCTTCTTGAATAACTTCTCTCTTTTCTATTGCTCTCTTCTTCCCCTTTTCTTGCCTTTGTTGTATCCTCTCCTACTCCTTCATATGTCTTTTTCATGCATTTTAAGGTTTTTGATTTTCCCTTATTTCCCTCTCAACTTGCCTAAAGGCTTTCTTATCACCAGCTTTTTGTTTCTTCATTGCCTTCAATTCTTCATTTTATTTCTTGTGGGTCTCATGTTCTATAAAAAATTGGTGATGCTTGTTTGATATGAAAATTTATGATTGACATCTCAGCTTCAGTGTAATTTTTACCAATTTTTTTTATAATCTAAGTTCCATAGGAAATTTCAAAAATGCCAACATTGGAGTTCAACACTCATTACCATATGCTTGACTACATTTATTGATTTCTATAATCTTCTCATTTAAATATATATTAACAGTTTCATCATCTACACTCCATTATCCATTTAGTTCATAGTAATGAACTATTTTTGGTGGAATGGAGGTAGTGGTCATATTGACAAAGTGACATCATTTTTAATAATTTCATAATTTAGGCCTGGATTTACTACTCCCTCCCTTAACCAATCAGATGGGATTACTTGCTTAAGCAAACTTAAACTGTCTTAGTTGAAACTAAATGATACATCTATTTCATTACAATGTAATTTAAATCCCCTTCACTATTAATGTCTATAACATTTAGATGATTTCTTTCATGTTCAACTCTTTTTGCATTGGCACCATTTACTACATTTATTATTTCACCTTCTTCACCTCTGAAAACATTACCTTCCTTCATTTGCTCCATCTTCTCCATTGTAGCTTTAATGTCTTCCTTAGTCAAACTTATCAACCTCATAACATTTTATGCAACACTTACCTCATCCTCTTCCACATGGAACATATTACTTAGATTCATATCATTAGATAGTGCCTCTAGGTCAAGGGGACATATACTTATCTATCAAAATCTAGATTTTATATTCCTTGTAGTTAGTGCCATCCTCATACTTATGGTACCCAAAGTGGCAAGTTATTCTCTCTTTATATTGAAACCATGGTACATATTCATCCATGCCATTATTTCATGATTGAATTAGGATTTGAATGGACCAAAGACACTTACATCAAGTAGATGTAATTTGTGGCTAGTATATGCATGTAATGTAAGGAGATATATCCCAAAAGCTCTAACCTTTACAATCATTGAAAGTGTGATATGTTTTCATGCCCATAAAAAAATGATAAGATGTATATTACTACGTGAAACTCCTCTATGTAAAAATCTAACAAAATGATGTATCCAATTCATGAGGAGTTCTTTTGTCATCCAAGCATGGGCTTGGGTAGCCATGCATGCACCTAATTGACATACAATAATGAAATTATAAAATTACCTATTTGATTTTAAGAGAAAGAATTTTTAGATTATTTTCCAAACTTCATTCACATTTAATAAAATAGTTATCCATTCTCTTCTCTTTGATATTATATGTGGCACACTCTTTACTCCTTTCTTAGCAATGACTCACATGTCATAATTCCTTCCAGCTTACACCTTTGTCTCATCATAATTCCAAATTCTGTATGGCCCATAATTTAATTTAACATATAATGTTTTTAAGTTCATATATAAATTTCACATAATGGAGGGCCTTGGCATGACAACCTTATCTCTACCTAGTGCTTCTGTTGTTCTCATATACAAATTAGGGTGCCTATTTTTGAATCCTTTCTATCATGATTTATCAAGGAAACCATCACTGAAAGTGTTGGGCATACTTTCACATATGTGGGCCATGTGTGACTTCAAATGTGATATGTTCAACCCATGCCCCATGTCGGTTAAGTCCTTGCACAACTGCACTATATTACTTATTTATGCTATTGATAGAATAATGGGTGGGCCCTTCTTATTAATAGATGTGATTCCTTTTAGCCAATTAAATAGAGTACTTGTTTTGATTCCCCACTGAACCACTAATTCATTTATGGAGTAATTATTATGGTTCACATTTCCCATTGGACTTTCCATATCTTTCATTGTCCACTCCAACTATAATTACACACATGCATTGGCAGTAACATATGTATTGGCCTTTTTATCTACATGGTTGGCTGAGGGGTATATTGTATGCTTTAAAGTGGGTTGTAAAACTTTATTAACATATTCATCAACATATTTAGGAATTTTGAATCTTATTTTCTTCATAGTTACACATGACCATTTTCAAATAAATTACATCATCTTCTTCACATTCCTCACACTTAATAATAAAAATCAAGAAATTATATAAGTAACTAAAATATAATGGAAAACATAAGACAAAAAACTATGGGAAATAATTTTTGGATAATTTAAAGTGTGAATGAATAATACAACTAGGATAACTCACATAAACATATGACAAGCATAGTAATATGAGTTAAGAGAAGGATTTTATTTAAATACATTTGAATGGACATTTAATGGTATGTTAATGACATTATTAATTTTATTGGTATGTGAATGGAAAGCTATATGGATTATATGCACATACCAATAATGTTAATTGTTACAAACATTCTTAATTTTGCTATAAAGATAACCATTTACTGCTATGCAGATGGAAACCTACGTGGATTCCACTCACATACAAGTAAATGTTAATTCTTGTGGACATACTCATCCTCAAACATGGCACATCATTTTATGTTAATGACCCATAGTAATTTAAGACAAAACTAAGAGAATGTGTTCATTTAAGAATTATTAGTGGTCATAATTTTAAAACTAGGGGTTTAAGTTTGCCTCCTCAGGTGAGCCCATTAGATAAGATGAGAGAGGGAACAAAAAGAAACAACAAATTTATTTGACATGAACATATGAAAAACACATCAACATATGGTTGTTCACTACTAGGATAATTGAAATGGACCCCATAAATGGGGAGTCTTTAATGATTTTCACTGCTATGGGGTGACTTTCAATGCTTCATGTAGTGAAGCATCTTTAGGGCTTCCATAAACATTAGATTATAATTAACTTATAAAATTTGAATGAATTACACAACAAAATTATTTGACATGTACATATGAGGATAACATATTTTGGTATGTGCATGAAAACCATTTGGGATTACATCTACACAATAGTGAATGTTGCATCTTACAACCCATGTTATGCAAGGAAATAGAAATGCAATATTTAAATGATTCACATAGTGACATGATTTTTAAAAAAATATAAGGATTCCATTAAAATACAAGAAAATTTGGAGTAAGATGTGAATGAAAACATGTGGATAACGTGGGTTTAGAACGTGGGTTTAGAATTGGGTAACATTTCATCCCTCCAAAAATTATATTCCAACAAAGGCATTGAAGGCAAAATGATAATAAGAGGCATGAGAAAATAAAAATAACACAACTATGGGTTCATTAATAGGAAACACACCTCTATGTAATATTTCATCACTCCTTTAACATACTAGTAAATGTTTAGTTAGATTTGAAGTATTGATTAAAAAATTATGAACATACAAGGCACAATAATAATAGCTTTCATCCCTCCATTCAGCTGATTGAAACTCCTCTATGAAGTGTTTCATGGTTGAGAAATTTTGGGTAGGTTCCATGGTTGTTTATGGGGATGAGGTATGTGAAAAAGGTAGGGAGAGATGTTTTTGGTGTAATGTTCTATTGTTACATTAACATACTAGTAAACATTAACTTAGATGTGAAGGCATGCAAAAAATATATGGAAAAATAAAACACACTAAAAAACCTATGAACTGTAACAACCATGCAAAAATATAAATAACATGTAATGCTTATTTGTGGCACATAAAGTGGCATTAACTTGCTTTAGTAATGGATAAAATCTTATCAATCCATGTGGAAAATAGTGGTGGCTTCCATAATAATGACCCACACATCTACCATCCTAACCTCAACCCAACATAAATGTGTCGCTTATATAAATAACAAACTAGAGTGAATGGAAAACATATGAACATTTAGGTGTTTATAATTATGAATTAATAACATGTGAACTTGAATGCAAAAAGCATTTTGGTTTGATAGAAAACATTTAAAATATTATTGGTGTGTTAGTCTATAAACTACAAACTTCTAACCTATAATGTGATCATTTAAATATGTTGGTGCTTGAATGTCGTCATGTGCTTACGGTTTAATTCAATCGTGACACTATTTGAGATTAAAACTCTCTCTAAAATTTTAAAAAATGGCATTTCTATAGTTTTTTTATTTATAGAAGATAATTTGAAATTTAAAATTTGAATTATCTATAAATGGTGAGGCTTAGGTGTGTATTGTCATTTAATTTTATAGGTGACACTAACAAATGGAGGTTGGTGGAGTCATATGTTGGATCCAAATGTTTGACTTTTAAATTTTACAGGATGTAACTAAAATTAAGTAGATTAGATGTTGTGACTTTTCTCTCGTGTTCCATATAGTTAGAGGTACAAAAATGAAATTAAGGGGCTCAATAAATTTATTGGGGTTGATGTTTTTAAAATGTTAACACTTTTAAAATACAAGATAAGGATGCAATTTTTTAAATTTCTACCTTAGTTTGGAATTGATATTTAGATCATTGAATAAAGTATTTGTATTGTTGAATATGATATTTATATTATTGAAAATGATATTCATTTAATTGAATATGATATTTAATTTGTTGAATATGATGTAAATCTAATTTTTAATTTTAGTGCATATTTATTTTGGAAGGGGACTAATAATTGTATACAAAAGCTCCTATTTTTAATATTAATTATTCAAAAAATGAATGGTCCAACATGAAAATGTTTAAGTGATTTTTACATCATCTAAACAACCCATGACACATAATCCAATATATCTTAATATATCATGACGAGGAAAAGGGGTCACAACTTAAATGATAACCATTGTATCCCCTTCAACTAACAATCCCCTTCCCCTATTCCGTATAGAATTTATAAGGGTTTGACCTTAATTCTTGGTGTAGTTTATATCATCTCATGCTTTTTTTGTTTTTTCCATTTGGAAAACTAAGTTCTAGAGTTTTGAAATAAATGCAAGGCAAAGTATACTATATGATGACCTGTGGAATTTTTTTGCTTTCTCCTTCCATAGATTATTATGATGTCAGTGTTGATTATAGGTGGAAATGAGTTTGGAAGTTGTTGCTATAATTAAATCAGGTCTAATATTTTCTTTATTTTATTATTATTTTAAGACATTCCTAAATTAATGAGTGTTATGATTTAACTATAGTACATGTCATAGGTGGTTCAAAAAATGGAGGACAAACTAATCATGATGATGTAGTTATAAATAGGGTTCTCAAAAGAACCTCAACACTTATACATATTTATAGATGATTGGAATTTAAATTTTATTTAGAATGGCATTTATAATAAAGTAGAGATAAAATAATAGATAACATATTAAGAGGAGAGAATTAAAAAATTAGGTATTGGCACACATGCTAATTATATTTAATTTAAACCAAAGCCTTCAGTAATACTATTCAATTACCCTAACTAGGTCCTATGTTTTCATATTCACTAAACTAATAACAAGTAAAGCGAAAGCCTAGTCTAGTTCTCACCAAAGATTGTGGCACAAATTAGGGGTAATAAACATGGATAGAATACATATACTCACATCAATGTATATGAAATCCTAATACATGGAAGAGAAGTGCAAATGCATATCTATCTACTCTTACAAAGAAAGTATTACGAACTAAAATTGCACCCTAGTCAAGCAAGGAAATTGTTTAAGGCTTCTTCCTCAAACTTTAGTCCAACATTGGAACATCCCCAGGTTGTGTGTTACCTATAGTGGGGCTAAACCTTTGAAGTAGGCTAGATTCCTCTTTGATGCTCACCTAAAAGTAATGCTAAGCTAATGCTTCATAGGGAAAATGGATATAAAGGGGATAAGGTCTCTTAAGGAAGTTATACAAGTGATGAATTAAATTTAAAAGGGAATATCCCATAATCTTTAACCCATGATAATATGTAGGAGACAGTACTAGCTTACACACCCTCAATATCAAGATAATTTCATAAGTATTTCATAGAAGAGGTTAAAAGTAGAACACTAATCTAGACCTACAAGTAGCATCGAAAACCCCCTAAACTAGGTCAGAGAGGAGGACAATGGATGAATAATATTCTCCTTCACACAATGCCATCATGCACAACTCACCAAACTAGATCCAAGGCAAGAGATAGGCAAATAAAGTTTCATATTGCATCAGTAGGTAGTTTTTACAAATGTTTAATAGGGTTGAGCCTAGTCAAGATGAGCATACTTTGTAGTATCCCTGAGAGTTTCCTATCTCCCAAGAAGATAAAAAGCCTAATATATGAGAACCTTTTGAAAGGAGAAGTGACCAAGATATATAGGAAAAAGGAGTCAGAGAGAAGGATGTGGGAGCACACCATTATAAAAATAACACTTTATCCCAAGTCATTAATTTAACCTGAACTACCACATATGTTCTTTAGCCAATGAAAGCCTTGCCACCTTTTTGATCAATCAGGGCACTGGTTATGGCTTATTGAGTGAGGAGATCTCCAAGGCTCTTAGGATGTATTGAATTCCCCTAGCTATGGTTCCCAACACTAGACCTCTTCTTTGATCTTCTATGCATCTTTCCACTTGGCTTCTACATAAGGACAAAACCCTCACATCTATAAACCTGTCTGAGCTTTGATATTTTCTACTTTAGATAACTATCTATTGAGAGCATGGTTCAAGATATTCCTTCATTGAGTACATATATCTACCCCTTATTTTGTGAACTGGACTTGGGTTTACCATAGAGGAAAACTAATCTAAGATTATTGGTTTTCCTATAGTCTCTATAGATGGCACTTTTCTCGATCCTTATTCCCTTTTACAACAAATTAATACCCTTTTATCATATATTAGGTCTAATAAACCTACTTTACCTATATAGATCTATACTAGAAATGTTTGGTCCATATAGTTTATCCTAATTCAACTCGGGTTGAGTTCATGCTTGGTTCCATGTATTTTTTGCTAGCTCAGGTCTATTCATTTGCTTTTCCTAAGTTGAAATTCTGCATAGACCTTAGTCAAAAATTTCCTAGCTCAGTCCTTTGTTCATTAGATATTGATATTGACATGGATCCATGACCCTTTGAATTTCATTTTCTCCATCAGATCTACTAGGTACAAACAAATGTGAGCTCTCAAATCTATCTATAAATGTTATCTTTGTCCCCACTTACGCCATGTGTCAGATGTGCATTTGATTTTAGGATCCAATGTGAATCTATAGCCTTATACACTTGTTCCATATGTTAACCTCTCGATCCCTCTGATTGTTTGACCCATCTCAAACCATTGGATCAAGATGTATTATTAAATGTGAACTATTGATCTACTAGGACCGACTATTGGAAATCCAACAACTAGTTCACGAGTTTAACATTGATGTCCTCGGTCCCATAAAATGACAATCATGTGACCATCATTATTTTTCATGTGATCATTAAATTTAAGATGAAAAATGCTAGTTTTGATTCATCTTAATCTTGAAGATAGCGTGAATGTCTTATGTTACAAGTCTAACTTTAAAGGCCTCTAAATTGAAGCGTAAAAGTCATGGAGGCACAAAAATTTTAAGAGATGTTCCTGAGGCCAAAAAAAAAAACCCATTTGATCTGATCATCCCAATAGCCTTATAATTATTACTTAAAAAATGTTCAAGTTAAATAATCCATTCATTCCTACATGATGTCCTATCGATGGTCTATTTTAATTGGCTAAGTATGGGAAACATAGCAAAATTTAACTGAGGAGCCAATATTGAAAAACATAACTTCTACTGTGCTTAGATACATGGACTAAAACTTAGTGCATAAAAATTAGGGACCAATATGAACAAGACCGTATGATTTTTTTCTCTGAAAATTACCATACATCTAAGATATGGCATTCGGTGGATGACCAAAAACCTGGTGCATCTGTTCTTGGGACTAATGTGAACATACCCACGTGACCAATTCTTCTTGACTCATCTACACATGGTAATGATGGTGATAATAATCTGCCTACTCATAATTTCTTCCACTAAACCCAAGTGTCTAGATGAACACAATGAAGATGACAAGGATAAATTAGCTGTAGGTTACATAACCTATCAATGCATCTAAAAGACTTATGCACAAGACAAGATCCATATCTCTAAATAAAGTATGAAATCCTAAGCTTATCCTCAAGTTGAATGGTGGATAAGTAGATGAATAATATGTCTTATTTCTTCTTCTCTTCTCATAGAAATGGTGAAATGATTATGTTTATATAGGTAGATCTAACCCTAAAACCTTTCAAAAGTTTTGATTGACAAGGTCAACCCGATTGACCTAGTATTAAAATTGATAAAAAACTAACTAGATAATGAACTACGTCAGCCATGGCCAACTTAGTTCTTATTAATATTTTATAAATAATAATAATATAGGGTCCATGTGGTTGACATAGTCATGTAAACTTTTGAAAAAGGTGCTAATGAAGATGGAAAATGACTAGAGGAGGGTGCAAAATAGGAGGCAAAGCTTAGGGGAATGGTTTTTAAAAGACACATGTGTAGATATCAACTGGAAAAAGGGATAAAAATCTTATGAAGCATAAATGGTCTGACCACCCCTTTCTTGATGAACTCTTTAAGGTGTACACTTAGAGAGATTGAGACTTGATGGGTTCCTATAAGATAGTAAACATCAATAATTGATAAAGTTTGAAAATATTATTTATATGCAATAACCACATAGCAGAATGCATATTTTTGACTAAACAAAAAAACTTAAACTTCAGCCATGCTAAATACTATGAATTTTAACAAAGTTTTTCTTAAAAATACTACTACGACATCGACTACACTCTTCTCTTTCTATATATATATATATATATATATATATATATATATATATATATATATATATATATATATATTATTACTTTTGAGGTAGCTGTCTTATCTTATTTATAAGTCTTTTTATAATGCTATATGCTAGAACTATACATGTTAATCTTTGTTTATATATATTTTTATTCATTTATTCAAATTGAATAAAAGTATATGGTTATAAACTAGACCTAATTCTATACACATTCAAAAAAATCTAATTTTTGATATATTTTGAGGTAGTTAGTGGGCACATGGTCAGACATACATTTTTGATCTTATTTAAGAGTATACTGACTTATTAAATTGGTAAATAAAATAATTAATTAATTTATAAAAATATAGGTTGCAGACTAGATGATCTTACCTAGCTTTATACCAAGGTATTTAAATAAAAATCAAATGATGATAAAAAATTGTTGGGGCACACAGATAACTATCTAGTATGATTTTTTTCTAAAAATAATACCACCTTTTCAAATATATGATATTTTCCCTGATTATACTATGGTTCATTACCCACACTTCCTAGTGATGAACTTATACTTAAATTACTCCAGGATTGAGAACCTTAGGTTTCACGAAAGCATCATAAAATTGGACACTTCATGCAAAAAGCTCCTTGTTTAAATAATTTTATTGGTAATGTGGATATTTAAACATATCATATTTATTCTCTCCCTCATGCTCTATATAATTTTTAAGACAAAAATTCTATGTTCATCAAATAGTCCACAAAAATAAAATATAGTAGACCAACATGTCCTTGACTTATTACTATCTCTAAATAACTCACTCTAACATAACATGATAACTTTACCTTATTCTTTGACAAGTATCATGAATAATTTGCTTAGTCATATGAAGATATATCAGGTATTAATCCTAGCACCATCATAAATAATATCATCACTTACACAAATGACAAACCTGTTAGACAAAAATAAAGAAAATTTCCACCTAAAATTTCTACATTATGTCATAAAGAAATCATTGGAATTTTGGATGCCAAATTCATCAAACCTATCAACTACTTAGAATATCAAACATCATTCCCATTAATAAAAATGTCACCATGGTTATTTATATATGCATTGATTTTTGAAATCATAACTTAGCTTGTCCAAAAGACAACTTTCCCTTACCGTCAATAGATGTTATAGTTGATTCCATTAGCAGATATAAAATTTTATCACTTATGGATAGTTTCTCAGGCTATAACTAAATTCACATCTCTCCTGAAGACCAACATAAAACAATATTTAGTATAGAGTAGGGCACTTATTATTATGTCAAAATGCCTTTTGGCCTAGAAAATGCTAGAACAACCTATCAACATGCAATGACCCACATCTTCCATGATATTATACATAAGATAGTGTAAACCTATGTATATGATCTCATTGGCAGACCTAAATGTTGTACAATACACCTCACCAATTTATCTATCATTTTTTATCAACAAGTTACATATAAACTTAGACTTAACCAATACAAATGTGTATTTGGAGTAACATCTGGTAAACTTCTAGGGTTCTCAGTCTCTCTTTGAGGCATTGATATCTATCTAGCCAACAAAAATTCCATCATAAACATGCCTATTCCTGGCTCCATTCCTGACATACATACTTACCTTAGAGAACATGGTACAATTTTATGGTTTGTCCTAGAAATGGCTTACCGTATGTACCCTATCAATTCATCTATCAAAAGGGTAATGCTCTAGAATGGAATGATTCATGTGAAAAATCTTTCGATAATATGAAGGAATCTTTGATCCATCCTCTTACTATTCAACCACCTTCAAATGATTACCCCTTAATTATATATACCTCCTTTATGCCCATATCAATTGGGGTAACACTTTCCCTATAATATTATAGTGGTAGAGAGTATGATATCAATTACATTAATTGAGGACTCATGGATTATGAAAAAAATTACAACAAAGAAGAATGTGATTGCCTTGCTATATATTTTATAACTAAAAAACATCATCATTATATGCTATATTGAACCACTTATGTCAATTTTCATTATAATCTACTTCATTATTTCTTCTCCAAATCATTATTACATGGAGATAGAATTATCAAACATATGGTCATATTGATGGAATTCAATCTTCACATTATTACATAAAAATATGTTAAAGGCCAAGTCATATCAAGTTAGCATTATAACTAATTGGACCATATTTTCCACACCTTACCATCCTCAATGTAATGGTTAAGTTGAGGCTACTAATAAAATTCTAATGAAAATATTAAAAATGGCTATTCAATTAATTTGTAATGATTGGCACATTCATTTATATCCTGCACAATGGGATTATTATACTAGCATACATCCTAGAATACGTAAAAAAATCTTTTAAGTTAGCATTCCAATTAAATTTTTATGTCAGTAATAACATGGTTGAATATGAAACTCTAAAATTAGGCATGAAAGCCACCATTGACTTAGATATCACATATTTACATGCCTTGGGTGACTCCCAACTTATATGTACCTAGGTTAGTGGTGATTATCAATGCAAGATAAAAAAATTAATCACATATCATCAAATGGATACTACACTTACCAAGGAATTTTATTCTTTTAGCATTAAACCAATTCCAAGAGATCAAAATTCCATAACTAATTCTCTTTCTTCATCTCATTTTATTTTACCCTCATCAAGTACATAATGATTCCCAATTTCTTATCCAAATCATAAAATAACCTCCTTCTATACAACTACATGATTTGATATTCTGTCACATTAAAGTTATCCCTATTTGACAAAGCCCATGGTATAAAAACATAATTCAATTTATTGAATATAAAACTTACCCTCTAGACATAGATTCTCATGAAAAGACTCGAAGACATAAAAAATCTTTTAAGTATGTGTTTAGATAAAAAATCCTTTATTACCATAACAAAGAAGAAACCCTACTTCATTGTGTAATGCAATAAGGGATACTTACTCTCTTAGAGAAAGCACATGGAGGAATTTGCATCGATCACTATAGTGGACATGCGACATCCTTCAAATGCTTGCATATGGGTTACTTTTGGCCTACTTTACAAAAATATGCTATTAATTTTACTTAAAAGTGTAAGCCTTGTCAATTCCATTATGATCTAATCCACTCACCAACAATTGAGTCCCATCTTTATGAATATTTCTTCATTGTATAATTATGGATGAATAATTACATGGATCTTGTCTTCATGCCTTAGATTTTATTTATGAACACCATTTGGCTACTTTGCAATATAACTACTAATACAAGGATTACATTTATAAACAACATAGTAAAAAGGTCAAAGTTTAAACATTCAATGTTGGTGATTTAGTCCTCAAATTAGATTATACACATAATAAAGAATGAAAATATGCCCAAAAATTGTGGGTCGCTTACTTAATCAAAGACATCCTTAGTCCTAGTACCTATCGTTTACAAACTAATGAAGTTCATGTCTTCAAATAAACCACTAATGCAAAAATTTTAAACACATATTTTTCTTAAATATCTCCTTATTTTCATTATTCTATATAATGTAACTATTGACACTTCTTATTTGATTTTTCGAATGATCTCTCCATTTCAGCCATTTATTCTATACATAAATCTTAGTCCCCTTCTTACATCTTTGGGTTTCTATTTATTACTTTCATTTAATTCATGAGTTACATTGTAATACTATAGATAGGACCCAATTTTCCTCATCAATATCTTTTATTTCATACATTCATTTTTAACGCTTTTTTTTGGTCATAAGTTTGTTATTTTAGAACATTTATGTTTAATCTCTTCTTTCTTTTGTGAGATAGATCCCATATCCCATCTATAAATAGGGGGTGGGGAAATACCATTTTCATACTTTTCACCTACTTAAGTTTATGTTTTATGAGTTACAGTGTAAGACCATTGATAGGACTAGGCTATCCTCATAAAATCTATATATTCCTTCAAACCTTTTTGTTAACTGAGTGTTCTTTTTAGAATGTTAAGAGATGGTAAGAAGTTTGTGATTTCATATTCTCAACCTCGATATTCTTTATTTTGTGGATAAAACTTGCACAATAAATTATGTTAGAATATTTCCCTGCACTTACATACATTCCTATGATATGGAATCATATTTAATTATCATTGTATCCCTTTCATTTTGTCACATTTTTTGTAATTTGAGGTAATTTAAATTGTTTCATGTTCACTTCCCCTTGTCTCCCTTACTTCCATTACACTTTGGATAATAAAAGGTCGAAGTTAAGATAGAAATTTTATTTAATATGATTAAAAAGGACTCTTGGGCACCATTCTCTTTAATTCCTCTTTCATAATAACTAGATTTAAAGTTTTCAAATGATAGTCATTTTTAAGACCCATGTTTGGTTCTCTGAATATGTATGGAAGAGGAATATAAAAATCCATTAAAAATTTAAAATATAAATCATTTGAAACAAAATAAAATGATTAAAAGGCAACATAAAATCCAAAAGTTAACATCAAACAAAAACACATGATTTATAGTACATCTCCTATTCTTAATGAAAACTCAAACTCCATAGTTGGAATCATAATAGAGTCAAGATCCATTACAGTGTAGTAAGTTAGTAGATTGGGATAGAGGACTTTAAAATTATCTACAACTCTACCTACTTTTTCATGCAAGTACTCAATCTTGACAGTAGACTGATAGATCTATAAGGGGCTATAAGGAATGTGGAACGTGTTGTGGGAAGGTAGGTCCATTTCACTTTTCATGCATATAGCCTTCATGGGATGATATTCATACTTCATTAGATAACCCAATATTTTTGTTGTTAGGAGAAGTTCTTTAGAGTCCTTAAGGTCGAAAGTTCTCTTATTTTGACAAACTTAATTTTAGTGTATTGACTTCAATAAAGAATTTATCTACCTTGATTTTTACTAAATTTCCCAAACCACCCATTTCATTTCTCTCCATTGATAGGTACATTTCATTCCAAATCTATTTTCCCACTTCTATATTCCCTCTTCTTCACATCTTACAACATGTTAACATTGCCTTGTTTTTTTCTTATATATCTTAAGGACAAAACAATATGATTGAGTGACTATGGATTATTTTATTTACACCATTGATTTACGTTTTGTAGGTCTTCTAAATGTTTATGTGTGGCAAGGTGGTAGTGGTATTTAGGTGGTGTGTTTTAATTTTTTGTTTTCATTCCCTATCCAAAATACATGTGAAATACATATAGTATAATTTGTCGTTTAATTGTGATCAAACTTATGTAGTCATAATTCCTTCTAAAGGGTATAAAATGTAATTAATGAATAAAACATTTATATATTAATATTAATATGTAGAATATATGAAACTGTATGATATAATTATATAATAATATAATATAATATAATCACTTGGCACTACTTCTTTTCTTTTTTATTTTTTATGTTTTTAAGAAGCAAGGAGAAAGAGTGATTGAATAAATATGAACATGCTGATCAGAATTATAAAATTATGAAAATTCTTCACCTCATATCCCAAATCCCTTAGATCTATCAATAAACAATGCTGAAGGAAACTTAAACACAAGCATGGAAAATGTGACAAAAATCATGAGTGAATCCATAATCATAGGCAATGACTCCACATAAGTACATGCCTACTTTCTCAGGATATATGGATCAAATAATTCATTGTGCCTACTCATGGTGTTACCATACAAAAGATCAAAATGACAAAATATTTCTAGGTGAGTTGCATCATGATGGTGAGGGGCAATGATAGGATATTTTAGGGGATGGACTCAAAGACATTAGAGGTGGTACACATGAAAAGTTTAGTGGCTTTTCAAGGTTTGACGAGGATGTCATGAGAGTTGATTTAATTTTAATAGGGTTCCTTGTCTAATGTGTAGTTCAAATCAATGCTACACTATTGTTGATTTGGAGATAAGACATTAAAGTGAAAGAGTATATGTTTTAGCTTCCATTCATCCATGCTAACAATATATTAAAACCTTCAATAATAACATCCAACTTAAAATAATATGGAAATAACATACATAGACCCCTGGAATAAATGGCATGGCTATACAAAACATGAAAACAGTGAAATATTTCATGCTAAGTTTTGCAGTGATGATGAGAGTAAAGTCAAGGAATTTCAGGTGATTTTTTACACAAAGGGGCATATAATGATATAATATTATATATTTTATAGTAATGCAATATAATATTAGCATTGATGGACATGTTACCATTTGGAATACAAGAAACTTTATTTGTGGAAACGTACGGATAACATTTGTCTCATATGATTTACACATACACATGTGACTACCTTAAATTTTAAATTGGAAGTCAATGTAACATTACTCTAGAATGATACATGTAAGTTATTTCAAAGCACTTTGGTGACATATTTGATTGGTTATTTTCTATTGTTAAGGGTGGATGAGGACATCATGAGAGTTGTTTTGATTGGAATAAGGGTCCATATCTCATAACCAATTTGAATCAACGATGTAATGTTATTGATGTTGGGATAACACATTGAGGTCCCAAATTATATCTTGTGGCTTCCATTCATTCATGATGCCAATATTGAACACCAACGCTAGCTTCAAGGCAACTTTTAGATTTATATGAACAATCAGGGAGATATTTAATGTCTTGTGTTGGGAAAAGATGTTTCATGGAAGTGTCTCCATGGTGCCATCTGTGGCCGTACATCGATCTTCTCCATGGAAATAAAATCATAACTTAAATACATTTAATAGATTCAGAGATTTAGGTAATGTATTAATTTTGTGATGTTAAACGTTTGTTTTTTTAGTCTAAAATAAGGGGACATTTTTAAGATCAGGTAAGGTGATGTTTTTAAAATTAGATTATGTGACATTTTGAAGTGCTTATAACAGTCCATTAATTTGTGCTTGTGTTATTTCTATGGCGATATTACCGTGGTCTCCCATCTTACATAAATTATGGTGGGCAAGTTCTAGCAATGAGGTAAACATTATGTCCGTCACCATTATTTCATTGAGAAAATCATGATACACATGTTGACGACAATCTCTTTCAAGAAGCTGTGACATTTTTTTTGCTGACAGTCATATTAATTGTAAAATGTTTAATGTTAACCTAGAAAGGGACACATAGCACTCAATGGTATTGTGTAGAGTCTTGCATGATCCTACTATCATAGTTAAATCCTTATCAAACCATTAAAGAAGGGAAAGGACTAGTTAAATGCCATGTGATACCACCTCTTAGTTAAATCCGTATCTTCATATTATACCACCTCCTAGTTTAAAATATTGGATTTAAATAGTTTAAATATTTTAAAATTTAAATAAGTTGTTCGATTGGGAAATTTACATTATGGGAAGTTGCATGGGGATGTTTTTGTGGACATTTCAATTTTTTATTATTTTTGGTACAACCCATCATTATGATCAAAGGGACCAATTAATTTATATAAAATTACAAATAATTTTTTTCAAATGAACATATTATTTTATCATTGGCTTAAAATTTTGTGAAGTAAGACACAAATTGAAATTAATATGGGTCACTAACATAAAACAGAAGGACATTAATATAAAATGAAGGGCCATGTTGAAAGATGCATGGCTCACTAATGTGAAATAAAATGCCATTTCTCAAATGGCTAGGTAGGCTTTACTCCATTAATGTGACAAATTAATGCTAACATGTGCACTACCAACAAATGTATCTCCTTACCTTTCTGCATACCTCCTTCCCATAAATGGCCATGGAACTTACCTAAAATTTCTCAACTATGTCATGTTTTGTAGAGGAGTTTTCATTGACAAAATAGAGGTATGAAACATTTGATGCAAGTGTGTTGAATGTAACTAAACCCAAAACTGTGTTCTTTTTATTTTCTAGTGGGTGTTATTGTTATTGTGTCTTCTATGTTCATGTTTTATTTACATAATTTCACATTTGAGTAAAGGTTTAGTCCTATGTTAATGGAAGGATGAAACTTTATGTGTAGGTGTGTTTCCCATAGCTGAACATTCAATCATGTTATTTTTTTTTCATGTGGTTGTTATTGTTATTGTGCCTTCTATGTTCATCATTCTTTTTGTGTGCCTTCACATCTGAGTAAATGTTTAGGGGTATGTTAATGAAGTAAATGCATGTTTGGATGGAAATGGATTTGAAATTGGGATGGGAAAATCAACAATTTCACTATCAAACATCTCTCTTTGCCTTTGCACGTACCTCCTTTCCCCAAATACCCATGGAACCTACCTAAGAGTTCTAGAGCATGCAATGTTTCATAAAAGAATTTCCATCATTAGAAAGGAGGAATGATTTTTTTGTTATTGTAATTTGTATGTTCATGGATTTTTTTGCATGCCTTCACATGTGAGTAAACATTTACTTGTATGTTAATGGAGTGATTGAAACATTACACATAGATGTGTTGCATCTAAAAAAACCAATAGTTGTGTTTTTTTTTAATTTTCACGTGCTTGTTATTGTTATTTTTGCCTTCTATACTCATGATGGTTTTACCTGCCTTCACATATAATTCAAAGTGCCATGTTGGAAGACATGTGGCTCATTACTATCAAATCCAATACAATTTTCCAAATGGTTTTCCAAGCTTTGCTCCATTAATGTGGTAAATTAATGTTGCCCTACATGCCACCAATAAACATCTCTCCCTACCTTAAACATCAATAGAATAAAGTGATGAAACATTAGGTGTAGGTGTGTTACCTGTAATTTGAATTTAATGGAAGTCCTAGAGGTTTTCTCAGTGCATGTCATTGTTTGCTTTATATATGTGTCGCATTTCTATTTTCCTACATAACATGGGTTAAGAGACAAAAAATTTATGGTATGTAGATGGAATTCATGTAGGTTTTCATTCACATATGAGTAAACTTTATTGTTTTTATATCAAAATTTATATATTCATTTCCATTCTTGTAAATATTGACTCAGATGTTTCAAACCAAAATCTTATTTGAATTCTTGTTGCCATATTCCTATCCATTAATGTTGTTATGTTATTAATTCACATTTTCAAAATTACAAACATTAATTACCATATCTATTGTTGATAGATTACTAAATTTTTTATGCTATGTTCCATGTTAATAAAGTAATTTTCATTTGTTCTATTTTCTTATGATATTATTTCCTTTATTTCATAGTAGGCTCAACATTACTTGCTTATTATGTGTGTCTCTTTGCTATTACATGAAAATTTATTGAGCATCTCTATGAGAACATTATGTTGTGTGTATGACATTTGAGCATGTCTATTGCCTATGGTACTTATCCTTATTGGTGTGAAACATTTAAACATGTCTATTATATGTGTCCCATTGGCCTTATCATATGGAAATATTACATGATGTGCTTAAGTGCTTGCTGAGTTTGAATAATGATGCATTTACATCATTTCATGTTAGACTTGTTGATGTCTTGTTTATAATTCCATATATATGTATTAACATTGAATAATTCCAAAAAACTGACCGAACCTTATATGGATAAAAAACTACATGTTTTAAATACATAGTTGATCCACTCCCTCATTTTTTTATGTTCTCCCAAAAATAAGAAAAAAATATGAAATAGAAAAGTCATTCTAATCAATAGATTGATAAACACCAGGAGCTATCCCATGGCCGAAAATTGACATGTCATCTATAAATAAATATAATTAATGTTTTTTTATCTATGGAACATCCTATTTTATTTCCTAAAGGTGAAGCTATGATAAGATACCTCACTTCAAAAAAAATTAGATGCATGAATATGCACTTCGTTTGACAGTTTATTATACTAAAATATTTAGTATCCATCCAATAATTATTTATTTTCTACTTTATTTGATGATGCATCATTATACCCAAGGAACAATAGTTGTTTTGGTTAAAAAAAAAGGATAATTTTATAATTGCTATAGTAAATCTTTGACAACATATCCATGCAATACATGATGATAAAATTGTTAAAGACTCAAATATATTTGCTTCTAATTTGAGTGAAGAAAGGTAATATTGGAAAAAACATTATGTTGAATAAACTACCATGATTGATCAATTAGGCTATCCTACATTTTTATTCATTTTTAAGTGTTGTTAAAACTAAATAACCTAATTTGCATAGTGCAATGCCTTCCAAACATCCTAAAGATTCACATCAACCTTATTGTTGGAAAAGGATTTTTTTAATCTTCAATCCAAATCATACATCCATTTATATATGTCATAGATTTACAATATTTCATAAAGCATAAGACTATTGGTATATGTATGTAATAAACTACTTCATTTCATGTTTTATTTTTCAAAAACCAGATTGTTCTATTCATCCTCATATAACTAAATATTATTTTTAGGTATTTCATCATTTAATATTCATTCTTAAACATTGTAATACCTATGTGTCTCCAATATACTTTACTAACTAAAATCTTATAAAGATGCGATGTCTTAAAAGGATTTTCTCACCCTTACTCGTCTCAATAGTCCCCACAATCCACTTAGCATAAATAGCAGTTCTTTGTCTATAGATTTCAATAATTTCCATTCATCCATTGCATCAAGTGGAAGAGATCAAATAGCCCAAAAAATATTTTGGAAATCTATAAGATTAATTAGTATTAACTCTGAGAAAATATCTATTGAAATTTTCTAACTTGTCATAGGATGCTTTTGATGGAGCCCCAAAATAAAAGTAGTAGACATGAGTGGCTTCAATAAATTTGGTACAACATTGAAATTTTATTACTAAATAAAGAGATATTAAAATATAAAAGTATTTTTTTCTCCACTCTTTCAATCACAAATTACCATAATTTTTTGAGAGATATGTCAAAGTCAATGTGAATACTAAGGAACTTGAACTTCTCCACCATTTTGATACATTTCCATTGAAATCCTTTAAAGCAATCTGGAAATGGAATAATAATATGTATATGGCATTGTTTTTTATCCCATTGTAGACTAGATCTAAATGCTTTGTAGAAAATGAAGGAAACATAATGCTTCTCTGAAAGAGGCCTCATGCTATACAAGCATGAGGAATAAATCCTTTAAAAATTTCCCTTTGATTAAATGAGGGGTTTGATCAAGAACGAAGAATTCCCCTAATCAACCTTCACTTAGTTCTAAATGCAAACCAACATCTAAACCATTCATCTAAAATAACATGTAATGTATGGGTGATAATGAAATATTTTTAGATAGAGTAAAAAATACAAAATATGTTAGACCTATGTCCAATGATTATATAATAAGGCAAGTCCTTTTAAAAGAAAGTTTAAATATAAAAAATAATAACCTTACCAAAACCTAATGCTTTATGGATGGAGAGAATGAAATCAACTCTATACAATCATAATATTTTTCAAAATCAACTTTGAAGAATATGGTCCCTTGCCAAGAGGCATGGGCCCATTAAACTTCCTCCTAAATAATAATGATGTTTTCCTGAATATAACAATTTTTGATAAATGTAGTTTTATATATTCTAATGATTGCATGTAAGATATGTTAAAGTAAAAGAGATAAAGCTTTAGTGATACTTTTATAGGAGACAATGAAAAGGGTGATTGTCCTTAAACTGGTAAGGAATTATAAATCTCATGCATAAAAATGAAATTAATTTTGCCTTTTTTTTATGGTGTCTTATAAAGATATTTTGTGGAAAGATTATTTGTAATCCTAAATCAAGTTAGGTCCAAAAAAATACCATGTTGTTTTGTAAAATTCAAAACTAAAACCATCCACTCTTGGCACCTTATCATTAGCCCTACATTTACAAATAGCATAAATCTCATCCAGGAAAAAGAAAGCCTTACAAAGGTTTTGAGTTGAAGGTCTTAATTTGAAAGAAATGACATATAAATGTTCTTACAAGTATCAAACTCTCTCTAACATGTTTTCCAAGGCTTAGATCACCAATTTATAGTGGACTTGAAAGGTTGATTAAATAACTGACACAGTAAGGAGGAGACTATGTGTAGTTTGGATAGAATTTATTTCTTCTTTTAGCCTATTTAGCTTTGATATATTTGAAAATTATTTTGAGGCATGGTTAGTAAGTTAGAGCCAATGCAATTAGGCTCAAATTTTATCACCTATGTTTGTGTAACTTTCCAAAATTTTAAGTTTATGTCTAATATTACATCTATTTTTTTATGCCAAGTTAATTTTAACTTTAAAAAATCTAGTGTTATTAAAATTAAAAATTACATCCTTTCTGACATAGCTTGCACCTTTAGGGAAAATCCTACATATATTTATAGGCTTTTTCTATTTTTATTTTAATAAAATATAACAAAAACCATTGCCTTTGTAATAGTAGTGATCACTTCTCTTTATTTAGTGAATAGAGGATGGTAATTTTGACCACAGGTGATGGTAATTTTGGGTAGTCTATTGGACTACGATTTAAATCCCTACCAATACCTACATATTCTCTCTGATGTATCTCAAATTAGGGACCACACCATTATTATATCTTCATTTTTGGAGGTTATAACTACCATATTAAAGATTCTAAGTTATGCTAAAAGGTATGTAATTTTTATATTTTGGCAAAGTGGGGTGTTATAAAATGAGAGTGTAAATTGACAAGCGTACCTCACTCAAAATGTAGGATAATTTTTGTGCACAATTTATCAATTAATAATAATCTCATATTCATTTTAATAATCTTTCTAAAACATGTTTTTAAAGATTGTATATTTTAATTTGATTATCAATTATCAATTCTTCATTATCAAAATAAAGTAGAACACCCTAAAATTACAAAGAGTATGATTAGAAGAGAAATAAAAATACTTTTCCCAACCATTTTCAAGAGAAAATATAATTAGAAGAGAAAGTAGAATTTTTTTTTAAAGTTCATTAATAGTAGTAATTATCATTTGGGTGTAATATTTAAAGGAATTCTAAATATATTTTCATGGCCTTGACAAAGATGAAATACGCAGGCAAATCCCTTGTGAAGGATTGGATGCTTATAATATCCAACTGCCACCTATATTACTTGATTATGGAATAATTGACATCTTTACTATTTTTTTATGAAATTTTGTGCAATATGTAACTATTTCTTTTACATTTGAGTACTTTAAAAGTGTAAATGAAGTTGAATTCAACATATTAAAGAAGGTTTTTTTTCATTGGACAAATGATAATATCTAAGACCAGCGTGTTAGTATAATTGGCTGGTAAATTTCATATTTGTCAATGATTGGTGAGCTTTGAATTTGAGAATACATTTTTTCATTTTTAATTTGGATTTATAAATAATTTATTGATTAATCATTAATATAATATAATTAAATTGCTTGTTTTCTTATTGTAGTTAGTTATCATGGCTCAAGAGCTTGAAAATACCAAAATTTCAATGATATTTAATTGAAGAGAGGATGAAGGTTGATTTCCCAACACAAATATTCATCGAAATGGAAATCATCATCCCAATTTGTGGAGTGATGATTTTATACAATCTGTTAAGTCACCATATGGGATATGAAATATTATTAAATATAAAAGTATATAAATCATAAATAAGATAGTATTATATTTTGTATTCTTAAAGGTAATATAAAAGTTTTTATTTTTATTTGTAAGGAGGCACCCTTGTACTCTGAATGTAGGGAAATCATGATGAAAGAGATTGATGATATATTCTTAAGAGTTAGAGATGAAGCGGGAAAATTTAATCTACTTGATAGGATTTGGTTGGTTGATGTTGCACAATGCTTGGGAATAGATCATACCATCTAAAGGTTGAGTATGCTTTGAAATATCCATGGAGATGAAGTGTTCCTAGATGGGAGGCTAGGAACTATATTGAAATATTCAAATGACACAATCAAAATGGTTTCCTTTTCAATGAAATTTTAAAGTAAGCTTAAAATTTGTATCATTATTGGTATTTGAGATTTCCCTTATAAACAAATATTTAATACAAATTTTGTGTTAAAATTTACTATAATATATAAATGTTTGATGAGAATTAACATAAAACTAAAATTTAGTGTTGATAATCCCCTAAAAATTTTCATATTAATTATTTATTTCAGGATGCCCCATGTTTATTGCCAAAAGTTGTTGGAGGTAGCAATATTGAATTTCAATATTTTACAATCTCAACACTAGATCGAATTGAAACTAGTATCCACGTTAGTATTAACCATAGTAAACATGTATCTATGTTGAATTAAAATTTAGATGAAAATTAAATAAAAATTTGTTATGATAGATGGTGGAAAAATTTGAGCATAATTTAGTCGGATTTCTTCCATCATTGCCACGTGGAATTTTATTTTTGGTGGGTTTGTGCATTGTATGAGCCTGAGTTTGCAGTAAGTAGACATGGTTTTACTAAATTGGTTACCTATCTATGTCTTTTTGATGACATTTATGATACCTATGGAACCCTTGATGACCTGACAATGTTTACCATAGCATTGATAAGGTAGTGAATTATAGACGGTAGTCTTTATTTATATTGATTCTTTGATTGATTTTCTAACTACTTATTTGTTTTGATTCCAGATGGGACATGCCTGTCATGGAAAACCTTCCAGATTATATGAAAACTAGTTTCAAATTTGTATACCAGATACACAAGGAAATTTCTAGTGAAGCTGAGAAGAAACATGGTCCCTTTGTTCATAAATACATTCAAGATTGTGTAATCACTCTTACTTTTACTATGCATTATAATTTTATTAAAACCTACTAGTATATGATATTAATAATGTATATTTAATAAATTATTAATGTTTTATTAAAGATAATTTAAATATTATTTTTTCATGAGATATTAATAAATTATGTTAATTTAACATGTATTAGACCAAATTAGTATGCATGATAAAAAATGTCAATATATATTTTTATACGCATAAAAATAGATTAAAATTATGAGTTATTGCATTTAATCATATTTTATCTTTACATAAAGACTTCATATTTACTACATTTTATTTCATAGGAATTTTTTATTTATTATCAATTTAGTTATATCGAAATAATCTTACATAGATTGCATTCTTATGTGGTACCTACGAGTTCGATATGTTAGTATTTGCATTGATTTTTTAATATTACTATTAAATTAAACCTATAAACATTATTTTTATTTTTCATTGTTTTTAAATTTTTTTGGTATGGCTCTTTTTAGTGGGAGAGGTACATTCTATCTTACTTTCGAGAAGATAAATGGATAGCTTTTGATTGTACGGCAACATTTGATCAATATTTAGAGAATGGAATAACAAGTTTAGGGATGTAGGTGTTAATGATCCATTCATTGATATTAATGGACACTCTTTTATCTATAAATATTTTGGAGCAAATTGATTTTCCATCATCAAAGTTTCCAACTCTTGTAACATTGGTTACTTGACTAGTCGATGACATGACAGATTTTGAGGTACTTAAGATTTAGTTTATGTTTTATTTGCATTAAACATATTATTTATGTAATATATTATTCTAGTGAAAGAAATTATGAACTAATATATCCTCAAAAATTTTGAAGGATGAGAGAGCCCGTGGAGAGATAGCTTCAAGCATACAATGTTATATGAAAGATAACCCCAGTTCTACAATAGAAGATGCTTTATAGTATATCACATCTCATGTTGATAGTTGTCTATAAGAGTTGAATAGGGAGTTTCTTAAATCCTCTAATATGCCAACTTGTTGCAAGAACTTATATTTCAATGCTGGCATGAGGGATATATTTTTCTTTTTCAAGGATACTGATGGTATAAGTGTTTCTCATCATGAAGGGATAAAGGATGCCATAATGAAAGTTCTAATGGAACCAATAATACCATAGCTTCAAAATATAGATTAGGAGATTAATTTATTAATTAACATGCTAAATATTATACTTTGAGTGGCATAATAGTTTCAAACTATTGATTAGAAAATTATTTTATGAAGTGATATATTGATCTCATATTTGAGATCTAATTATTGGTGCAAATTTTCCTATGTAAGCTTATTATTTGTTATTATGAAATTAATGGATTTGGTTTAGGTTATTAAAATATACTCTTTGTCCTAAACAATATTTTTTAATATAAGTTATAATTGTAAATTATATTGAGTATTTGAGTCATCTCAAAATATATTAGAATTATCAATACTTAATGTATTAGATTCACAAGATTTTTATTATTGATATTTTTATTTTATATTTTCTCTAATATAAATTTTGGGTACCATGCATTTTATATAAAAATTTCAATTATTTATTTTACTCTTGTATAATATCTATTCATTTTAAAATGGAGCCATATTTAAAGAAGGTTAATGTAATGGCATTTACCTATCAATAAGTTGGAAACATATTGGAACTGTAGAAGACCTATTGAAATATACATAATGATTTTTTTGATAAAATGTCTTGAAGAAATATAATATGAATTTAAACAATTACAGTTTTTTGGTGTAGATCCAAACTACATAAATTTTGGTATAATGTGGAAGCATAATGTAAGCACACAAACTATTTCACAAAATATATAAATAAACCCAAATTATCATTTTTTGGAGTTTAAGTAAGTTATAATGGTAAACTCAGTGGCTTTTTAAACTTATTTTATTTCATATTTATACAAAAATAATGAAAATATCCATAAAAGGTCTCAGATGATTATGTTATACAAAGATAGTCATTATGATATAAGAATGCATAGTCAAAAATGTACTAAAATATAACTCAACAAGTAACAAGCAATGTACTAAAATATCAAATTTAGGTGAATCAAAAATCAAAACATTCTCTATCTCTCTAAACATATGGATATGTTTGATACATACAAAAATACTCTATAATATAAATAAGCTAAAAATATCTTCCATATAACTCCATATATAAATATGCAACTGGTCATGATTTTAACTAAAGGAATGAACAAGATATAGACAAAATAGATGGGACTTATGAATAACTTCTCATTGAGATTGATTAAGAGAGAAGAGTTGATCCTTTCCACTTAAAACTTCTATGTAGTGAAGCTCTAGAGTCCCTGAGGCTTCTCCTCTACTCTTTCTCTTATTGATCTTCCTAAAAATTGATCTTTGAGAGTGATATGGATCTCCTCTCAAACACTCTCGATGATCTTCTCAAGAAAATCCACTCTAGTAACATATTATAAATGACAATAGAGCCCAGGGATCTTCATCCTAGACACCATCAATATAAAATATTCAAAGAAGAGAGAGAGTCACCAATAAAGACATTGTATTAATACATATAATATACAATGTATATGTGAAACCAATAAATGTTGAATTAGAATATGACTCTCTAAAAGACTACATCTCATCTAGTTCAAGAGATGGATCTAAGCTCCATTACTTTCCAAATGAACACAAATAGTTCTTATATAGGAAAATTAAGATGTGAGTGAGAGATTATTATTAGTGGAGTGAAAACTGAGATTATTTTCCAAGTTTAACCTAACCCTTATCAAAAATGTGAGGATAAATACCACATTAATTGTGCATTTAATAATTATATGGACATAATAATCTTGGTACGACATCTACCTAAGGTAGACTTACATCAAGTGTAAATATGACACACTCTAACCCTAAATCGATTGATTTAGCCTATATTAACATTTCTTAGAGTAAAAATTAGGATCACATGGCTTGATTTTGCCCAAATCACATCACTAATTTCCCTAATTGACTAATTACCTAAATATGTCATGACATTGGGGGTCATTGAGCCCAAAATCACATTATATAGTCACAAAAATGTTCAATAAGCTCAAATTATCCCCAATTACCTTTATGGTTCAACCCTATACCCTAAAACATAAATATAATACCCTATACCCTAAGCACTAAACCCTAAACCCTAAATCGTAAACCTTTTCACATCATCCATCCTTATCCCACAACCAGGGGAAAGTCTAATCCAAAACCTTATACAGGTCCTAAACCTAATCATCATCGTTAGTTTATCCAAGTCTATCCTATGTCCACAATCACATCCTGATCAACCTTGTCCAACCCATCCCCTAATCACTCATCCCATCATTAGATATGACATTGTGACATTGCATGTAGATACTTGTGTGTGTGTTACTTGTTTATTTTATTTGTTTTGTTTTCATGCCTTTCATCATGTATATATCTTATTTATCTTATGCTTTATGCTTTATGAACAAGTATGTCATGAGGTCATGCAAGGTTAGAATAATGCTTATAATTTCCCTCGATGATCTAAAGTTTGCCATTTGCCCATGCACTTTGGCATAATGTCGTCTTGGTCATAGTTATATCATAGGGCATACTTCCAAGTGTTAGATTTATCATATTTCTTAGAATATAATGAGCTTTATGAAAGTCATGATGGCCTGATCATGCACACCCTCATCATTCATCTAATTGTCTCATCATCCCTTTTCCTCATCACTAATATACTCCTCTTGACCCATATGACTAACATAAATCTTATAATGTTCATCTCATAATCTACATCATTATCTTATAATCACTACAATCAACCTTTAATCACTAATCCTCATCATCATCATCATCATCATCATCATCATCATCGTTGTCGTCGTCATCATCATCATCATCATCATCATCATCATCATCATCATCATCATCATCATCATCATCATCATCATCATCATCATCATCATCATCATCTAGTCAGAACTACATCGGCCTGAGGTCTTTTCAGGCTATGTAGATAACACTTCGCCATGTTCTAATAGCTCAACCACTATCTCTAAGGTCTTTTCAGGCTATGTAGATAACACTTCGCCATGTTCTAATAGCTCAAACACTATCTCTATAATCCATACTCATCTCCTAGTCTTTTTTTTCTAGATCACATCCTTTATTTTCTCTTATCCTCTTCATTATATTGATCGGTTTACCTTTGAGCTACACACATCATCAATATTATCAAATCATCATCTTAGCTTAGCATATAGCTCTCCCCTACATGCATCATTGTTTGGGATACATCTAAAGCTTGAGGAATTTTAATCCTATAATTATCATGTTATTATTCATTCCCCCGAGGATTTGTTGACAACTTTGAATCCCATCATCATAAATCCTTATGCATGTGTCTTTACCAGGGCATCATCAATTTATAGCTCACTACTCAGGTCGATCATCTTCTTCATCTTCTATCTCACACTTTGCATCCCATCCCCTCATCTATCCATTTAATCCCACCCCTCATTTCTTATTTTGAGTGGCCATCCATCTCATTCTTACCTACATGTCCCCTTTAGGGAGCATCATATCCCCTAACATCACATCTACTAATATTCATCCATGACACGGTTTTTCTTTGAATGGCCATTACTCCCTCCACTTCAATCACTCACAATTCCCTTTAAAAGAGGTTCAAAATGTATGCTTATAAATTTTCTCACTTATATTATAGTCACTAATATTCCTATTAGTTGACACTAATTCCACTTAATCTAATTTATCTTATTAGTTGAAGATTGTGCTACATTAATTTTTTTACATTGTGTTTCTTAACATAATATATGTTTTTGAAGTTTGTAAAGCTCATACAATTATTATTTTTCAAAGTTTTTGAAGTTTCTAAATCTCAATTTTTATTGCTTCTATTGTTTACATGTGTTATTCATGTTTATTATGTATGGGTGATGATGTCAAAATTATGTTTCGCAGTTGACTATAGAGAACAACAATGGATAACTCACTTTTAGGTGAAATTATTTAAAATTTCATTAAGCTTATGATCCATTTATAGACTTAGTGATAGATAATAAATAAAATTAATTACATATATAACAAGTAAAATCAATTATAATACATTATCAAACTAAACATCTCTAATTTCATTACATTTCTTAATACCATTCTTTACTTATATAAGAAGTTAAATACATTTCATTTCATTATTTTAAGGTAAAACAAAACCTAAACCATCTAAGGTGTAAAAATTGAGATGTACCCTTCATTCTCTATATTTGAAGATAGGGGAGTCATTGTTTGTCCTTCAACGACTGTGTCCTTAGTGAGATTTTCAATGATGTTAATAGAAAGAGGAGTGATACCACATAAACCAATTAGTGATTAAATGTTTATCATGTCTTTCAATAGCTGATGTTGTTCTGGTAGAGGGTTGGATTCCATGCTATAACTGCTTCACCTCTATATTTCTTTTATGGCCTTCGCGAATAACTTCTCTCTTTTCTATTGCTCTCTTTTTTGCCTTTTCTTGCCTTTATTGTATCTTCTCCTACTCCTTCATATGTCTTTTTCTTGCATTTTAATGTTTTTGATTTTCCCTTATTTACATCTCAACTTACCTAAAGGCTTTCCTATCACCAGCTTTTTGTTTCTTTATTGCCTTCAATTCTTCATTTTATTTCTTGCAGGTCTCATGTTCTATAAAAAATTGGTGATGCTTGTCTGATATGAGAATTTATGATTGACATCTCAGCTTGAGTGTAATTTTACTATTTTTTTATAATCTAAGTTCCACAGGGAATTTCAAAAATGCCAACATTGGAGTTCAACACTCATTACCATATGCTTGCCTACATTTATTGATTTCTATAATCTTCTCATTAGAATATATATTAATGGTTTCATCATCTACACTCCATTATCCATTTAGTGCATAGTAATGAACTATTTTTGGTGGAATGAAAGGAGGTAGTTGTGACATTGACATAGTGACATCATTTTTAATAATTTCATAATTTAGGCCTTGATTTAATACTCCCTCCCTTAACCAATCAGATGGGATTACTTACATAAGCAAACTTAAACTGTCTTAGTTGAAACTAAATGATGCATCTATTTCATTACAATGTAATTTAAATCCCCTTAAATATTAATGTCTATAACATTTCGATGATTTGTTTCATGTTCAACACTTTCTGCATTGGCACCATTTACTATTTCACCTTCGTCACCTTAGAAAACATTACATTCGTTCATTTGCTCCATTTTCTCCATTGTAGCTTTAATGTCTTCCTTAGTCAAACCTATCAACCTCATAACATTTTATGCAACACTTACCTCATCCTCTTCTACATGGAACATTGCACTTAGATTCATATCATTAGATAGTGCCTCTGGGTCGAGGGGACATATACCTATCTATCAAAATCTAGATTTGATATTCTTTGTAGTTAGTGACATCCTCATACTTATGGTACACAAAGTGGAAATTTATTCTCTCTTTATATTCAAACCATGGTACATATTCATCCATGCTATTTTTTAATGATTAAACTAGGATTTGAATGGACCAAAGACACTTATATCAAGTAGATGTAATTTGTGGCTAGTATATGTGTGTAATGTAAGGAGATATATCAAAAAAACTATAGCCTTTGCAATCATTGAAAGCGTGATATGATTTCATACCCATAAAAAATGATAAGATGTATATTACTAGGTGAAATTCCTCTATGTAAAAATCAAACAACATGATGTATCTAATTCATGAGCAGTTCTTTTCTCATCCAAGCATGGGCTTGGGCAGCCATGCATGCACCTAATTGATATACAATAATGAAATTCTAAAATTACCTCTTTGATTTTAAGAGAAGGAATGTTTAGATTCTTTCCCAAACTTCATTCACATTTACTAAAATAGTTATCCATTCTCTTCTCTTTGATATTATATGTGGTACACTCCTTACCCCTTTCTTAGCAATGACTCACATGTCATAATTCCTTCCAACTTGCACCCTTGTCTCATTGTAATTCCAAATTTTGTATGGCCCATAATTTAATTTAGCATATAATGTTTTCAAGTTCTTATATAAATTTCTCATAATGGATGGCCCTTGCATGATAACCTTATCTCTACCTAGTCCTTCTGTTGTTCTCATAAACAATTTAGGGTGCCTATTTTTGAATCCTTTCTATCATGATTTATTGAGGAAACCATCATTAAAAGTGTTGGGCATACTTTTACATATGTGGGCCATCTATGACTTCAAATGTGATATGTTCAACCCGTGCCCCATGTCGGTTAAGTCCTTAAACAATTGCACTATATCACTTTCTTATGCTATTGATAGAATAATGGGTTTGCCCTTCTTATTAATAGATGTGATTCATTTTATCCAATTAAATAAAGTACTTGTTTTGATGCCCCAACTAACCACAGGCATTAGTAGTAACATTTGTATTGGGATTTTTATCTACATGGATGGCTGAGGGGTATATCGTATGCTTTAAAGTGGGTTGCAAAATGTTAATATATTCATCAACATATTTAGGAATTTTGAATCTTATGTTCTTCATAGTTTCACATGACCATTTTCAGAGAAATTGCATCATCTTCTTCACATTCCTCGCCCTTAATAATAAAAATCAAGAAATTATATAAGTAACTAAAAATATAATGGAAAACATAAGACAAAAAAAACTATGGCAAAGAATGTTTGGATAATTTAGAGTGTGAATGAATAATACAACTAGAATAAATCACATAAACATATGACAAGCATAGTAATATGAGTTGAGAGAAGGATAATATATAAATACATTTGAATGGACATTTAATGGTATGTTAATGACATTATTAATTTTATTGGTATGTGAATGGAAACCTATGTGGATTATATGCACATAACAATAATGTTAATTGTTACAAACATTCTCAATTTTCCTGTAAGGATTACCATTTACTGCTATGCGGATGGAAACCTACATGGATTCCATTCACATACAAGTAAATGTTAATTGTTGTGGTCATACTCATCCTCAAACATGGAACATCATTTTATATTAATGACCCATAGTAATTTAAGCCAAAACTAAGATAATGTGTTGATTTAATTATAATTAGTGGTCATAATTTTAAACCTAGTGGTTTAAGTTTGCCTCCTCAGGTGAGCCCATTAGATAAGATGAGAGAGGGAACAAAAAGAAACAACAAATTTATATGACATGAACATATGAAAAACACATCAACATATGGTTGTTCACTACTAGGATAATTGAAATGGACTCTATAAATGGGGAGTCTTTAATGATTTTCACTACTATGGGGTGACTTTCAATGCTTCATGTAGTGAAGCATCTTTAGGGCTTCCATAAACATTAGATTATAATTAACTTATAAAATTTGAATGAAATACACAACAAAATTAATTGATAGGTACATATGAGGATATAATATTTTGGTATCTGCATGAAAACCATTTGGGATTACATCTACACAATAGTGAATGTTGCATCTTACAACCCATGTCATGCAAGGAAAGAGAAATGCAACGTATAAATGAATCACATCATGACATGATTTTTAAAAAATATATAAGGATTCAATTAAAATACAAGAAAATTTGGAGTAAGATGTGAATGAAAACATGTGGATGATGTGGGTTTCGAATTGGCTATCATTTCATCCCTCCAACAAGCATATTCCAACAAAGTCATTATATGCAAAATGATAATAAGAGGAATGAGAAAATAAAAATAACACAACCATGGGTTCATTAACAGGCAACACACCTCTATGTAATGTTTCATCACTTCTTTAACATACTAGTAAATGTTTAGTTAGATATGAAGGCATGATTAAAAAACTATGAACATAGAAGGCACAATAATAATAGTTTTCATCCCTCCATTCAACCGATTGAAACTCCTCTATGAAATGTTGCATGGTTGAGAAATTTTGTGTAGGTTCCATGGCCATTTAAGGGGACGAGGTATGTGAAAAAGGTAGGGAGAGATGTTTTTGGTGTAATGTTCTATTGTTACATTAACATACTAGTAAACATTTACTTAGATGTGAAGTCATGCAAAAAATATAAGGAAAAATAAAACACATTAAAAAACCTACAAACTTAAAAGGCAAAATAACTGTAACAACCATGTGAAAATATAAATAACATGGAATGCTTATTTGTGACACATAATGTGGCATTAACTTTCCATAGTAATGGATAAAATATTATCAAGCCATGTGGAAAATGGTGGTGGCTTCCATAATAATGACCCACACATCTACCATCCTAACCTCAATCCAACATAAATGTGTCACTTATATAAATAACAAAGTAGAGTGAATGGGAAACATATGAAAAATTAAATGTCTATAATTATGAATTAATAACATGTGAACTTGAATGCTAAAAGATTTTTGGTTTAATAGAAAACATTTAAAATATTACTGGTGTGTCAGTCTATAAACTACAAACTTCTAACCTATAATGTGATCCTTTAAATATGTTGGTGCTTGACTGTCAACATGTGCTTATAGTTTAATTCGATTGTGAAACTCTTTGAGAATAAAACTCTCTCTAAAAATTAAAAAAATGGAATTTCTATAGTTTTTTAATTTATAGAAGATAATTTGAAATTTAAAATTTGAATTGTCTATGAATGCTGAGGCTTAGGTGTGTGTTGTCATTTAATTTTATAGGTGACACCAATAAATGGAGGTTGGTGGAGTCATACGTTGGATCCAAATGTTTGACTTTCAAATTTTATATTATGTAGCTAAAATTAAGTAGATTAGATGTTGTGACTTTTCTCTCATGTTCCATATAGTCAGAGGTACAAAAATGAAATTAAGGGGCTCAATAAATTTATTGGGGTTGATGTTTTTAAAATGTTAATACTTTTAAAATACAAGTTAAGGATGCAATTTTTGAAATTTTTACCTTAGTTTGAAATTGATATTTATATCATTGAATAAAGTATTTTTATTTTTGAATATGATATATGTATTATTGAAAATGATATTCATTTAATTGAATATGATAATTAATTTGTTGAATATGATGTAAATTTAATTTTTAATTTCAGTGCATATTTGTTTTGGAAGGGGACTAATAATTGTATACAAAATTTCCTTTTTTTCATATTAATTATTCAAAAAATGAATGGTCCAACATGAAAATGTTTAAGTGATTTTTACATCATCTAAACAACCTATGACACATAATCCAATATATCTTAATATATCGTGACCAGGAAAAGGGGTCTCAACTAAAATGATAACCATTAGATCCCCTTCAACTAATGGTCCCCTTCCCCTATTCCATATAGGATTTATAAGGGTTTGACCTTAATTCTTAGTGCAATTTATATCATCTCATGATTTTTGTGTTTTTTGCATTTGGAAAGCTAGGTTCTAGAGTTTTGAAATAAATGGAAGGCAAAGTATATTATATGATGACCTATGGAATTTTTTTGCTTTCTCCTTCCATAGATTATTATGATGTCAGTGTTGATTATAGGTGGAAATGAGTTTGGAAGTTGTTGCTATAATTAAATCAGGTCTAATATTTTCTTTATTTTATTATTATTTTAAGACATTCCTAAATTAATGAGTGTTATGATTTAACTATAGTACATGTCATAGGTGGTTCAAAAAATGGAGGACAAACTAATCATGATGATGTAGTTATAAATAGGGTTCTCAAAAGAACCTCAACACTTATACATATTTATAGATGATTGGAATTTAAATTTTATTTAGAATGGCATTTATAATAAAGTAGAGATAAAATAATAGATAACATATTAAGAGGAGAGAATTAAAAAATTAGGTATTGGCACACATGCTAATTATAATTAATTTAGACCAAAGCCTTCAGTAATAATATGAAATAACCCTAACTAGGTCCTATGTTTTCATATTCACTAAACTAATAATAAATAAAGCAAAAGCCTAGTCTAGTTCTCACCAAAGATTGTGGCACAAATTGGGGGTAATAAACATGCATAGAATACATATACTCACATAAATCTATATGAAATCCTAATACATGGAAGAGAAGTGCAAATGCATATATATCTACTCTTACAAAGAAAGTGTTACGGACTAAAATTGCACCCTAGTCAAGTAAGGAAATTGTTCAAGGCTTCTTCCTCAAACTTTAGTCCAACATGGGAACATCCCCAGGTTGTGTGTTACCTATAGTGGGGCTAAACCTCTGAAGTAGGATAGATACCTCTTTGATGCTCACCTAAAACTAATGCTAAGATAATGCTTCATAGGGAAAATGGATATAAAGGGGATAAGGTCTCCTAAGGAAGTTAAGCAAGTGATGCACCAAATTTAAAAGGGAATATCCCATAAGCTTTAACCTATGCTAGATATGTAGAAGATAGTAATATCTTACACAACCTCAAGATCAAGCTAATTGCCTCGGTATTTCATAGAAGAGGTTAAAAGTAGAACACAAATCTAGACATACATGTAGCATTGAAAACCCCCTATACCAGGTCAAAAAGGAGGACAATGGATGAATAATATTATCCTTCACACAATGACATCATGCACAACTCACCAAACTAGATCCAATGCAAGAGATAGACAAATAAAGTCTCACATTGCATCAAGAGGTAGTTTTTACAAATGTTTGACAGGGTCAACCCTAATCAAGATGAGCATACTTTGTAGTATCCCAAAGAGTTTCCTATCTCCCAAAAAGATAAAAATTCTAAAATATGAGAACGTTTTTAAAGGTGAAGTGACCAAGATATATAGGAAAAAGGAGTTAGAGAGAAGGATGTGGGAGCACACCATCATAAAAAGAACACTTTGTCCCAAGTCATTATTTGAACGTAAACTACCACATGTGTTCTTTAGCTAATGAAAGCCTTGTCACCTTTTTGATCAATCAGGGCACTGCTTATGGCTTGTTGAGTGAGGATATCTCCAAGGCACTTAGGATGTACTGAATTCCCCTAGCTACAGTTCCCAACACTAGACCTCTTCTTTTATCTTGTATGCATCTTTCCACTTGGCTTCTATAAAAGGACAAAACCCTCACATCTATAAACCTGACTGAGATTTGATTATTTCTACTTTAGATAGCTATCTATTGAGAGCATGGCTCAAGATATTCCTTCATTGAGTACATATAACTACCCTTTATTTTGAGAACTGGACTTGGGTTTACTATAGAGGAAAACTAATATAAGATTATTGGTTTTCATATAGTCTATATAGATAGTACTTTGCTCAATACTTAGTCCCTTTTACAAAAAATTAATGCCCTTTCAGCCTATATTAGGTCTAATAAACCTAATTTACCTATATAGATCTCTACTAGCAATGCTTGGTCCATATAGTTTATCCTGGTTCAACTCGGGTTGAGTTCATGCTTGGTTCCATGTATTTTCTACTAGCTCAAGTCTATTCATTTGCTTTTCCTGAGTTGAATTGCTCCATAGACCTTAGTAAAAAATTTCTTGGCTCAGTCCTTTGTTTATTAGCTATTGATATTGACTTGGATCCATGACCCTTTGAATCTCATTTTCTCCATCAGATCTGCTAGGTACAAACAAATGTGAGCCCTTCAATCTATCTATAAATGTTAACTTTGTCCCCACTTAGGCAATGTGTAAGATATGCATTTGATTTTAGGATCTAATGTCAATCTATAGCCTTATACACTTATTCCATATGTTAAACTCTCAATCCCTCTAATATTTTGACCCATCTCAAACCATTGGATCAAGATGTATGATTAAATCTGAACTATTGACCTACTGAGACCCACTATTTGAAATACAACAACTAGTTCATGAGTTTAAAATTGATGTCCTCACTCTCATCAAATGAGATTTGTGTGACCATTATTAATTTTCATGTGATCATAAAATGTAAGATGAAAAATGCTAGTTTTGATTGATCTTAAACTTCAAGATAGCATGAATGTCTTATGTTGCAAGGTCAACTTTAAAGGCCTATAACTTGAAGCGTAAAAGTCATAGAGGCACAAAACTTTTAAGATATGTTCTTGAGGCCGAAAAAAACCCCCCCATTTGATTTAATCATCCCAACAGCCTTATAATTATGACTAAAAAATATTCAAGTTAACTAGTCCATTCATTCCTTCATGATGTCCTAACAATGGTCTATTTGAATTAGCTAAGGATGGGAAACTTAGCAAAATTTAACTGAGGAGCCAACATTGAAAAACATAAATTCTATTGTGCTTAGCTGCATGGACTAAAACTTAATGCATAACAATTAAGGACCAATATGAACAAGACCATATGATTGTTTTCTACAAAAATTACCACACATATGAGATATGGCCTTCAGTTGATGACCAAAAACTTTGTGCATCTATTCTTGGGACTAATGTGAACAGACCCATGTGACCAATTCTTCTTGACTCATCTACACGTGGTAATGATGGTGATAATAATCTACCTACTCATAATTTCTTCCACTAGACCCAAGTGTCTAGATGAACAAAATGAAGATGACAAGGACAAATCAGCTCTAAGTTACACAACCTATCAATGCATCTAAAAGACTTATGCACAAGACAAGATCCATATCTCTAAAGAAAGTATGAGATCCTAAGCTTATACTCAAGTTGAATGGTGGATAAGTAGATGCATAATATGTCTTATTACTTCTCTTCTCTTAGAAATGGTGAAATGATTGTGTTTATATAGGTAGATCTAATCCTAAAACCTTTCAAATGTTTTTTTGACAAGGTCAACCCAATTCACCTAGTATTAAAATTGATAAAAAAAACTAACTAGATAGTGAACTATGTCAGCCATGTCCAACTTAGTTCTTAGTAAGATTTTATAAATAATAATAATAATAATAATAATAATAATAATAATAATAATAATAATAATAATAATAATAATAATACAGGATTCATATGATTGACATAATCATGTAAACTTTTAAAAAAGGTTTTAGGTCAAGGGAAAGGGGTAATGAAGATGGAAAATGACTAGAGGAGGGTGAAAAATAGGAGGCAAAGCTTAGGGGAATGGTTTTTAAAAGACACATGTGTAGATATCAACTAGAAAAAGAGATAAAAATTCTATAAAGCACCAATGGTCTGCCCACCCCTTTCTTGATGCACTCTTTAAGGTGTACACTTAGAGAGATTGAGACTCGATGGGTTCCTATAAGATAGAAAACATCAATAATTGATAAATTTTGAAAATATTATTTATATACAATAACCACATAATTGAATGCATATTTTTGACTAAACGAAAAAACTTAAACTTTAGCCATGCTAAATACTTTGAATTTTAACAAAGTTTTTCTTAAAAATACAACTACGACATCGACTACACTCTTCTCTTTCTAAATATATATATTTTTATTACTTTTAAGGTAGCTATATTATCTTATTTATAAGTCTTTTTATAATGCTATATGCCACAACTATACATGTTAATCTTTGTTTATATATATTTTTATTCATTGATTCAAATTGAATAAAAATATATGGTTATAAACTAGACCTAATTCTATACACATTCAAAAAAATCTAATTTTTGATATATTTTGAGGTAGTTAGTGGGCACATGGTAAGACATACATTTTTGATCTTATTTAAGAGTATACTGACTTATTAAATTGGTAAATAAAACAATTCATTAATTAATTTACAAAAACATAGGTTGCAAACTAGATGATCTTACCCAGCTTTATACCAGGGGATTTAAATAAAAATCAAATAAGGGGACGTGTTTAAGATCAGATAAGGTGACATTTTAAAAATTATATTATGTGACATTTTGAAGTGTTCGTAACAGTCCATTAGTTTGTGCTTGTGTTATTTCTATTGTTAGGTTACCATTATCTCCCATAATACATAAATTATGGTGGGAAAGCTCTGGCAATGAGTTAAACAATATGACCATCACCATTATTTGATTAAGAAAATCATGATACACATGTTGATGCCAATCTCTTTCAAGAATCTATGCCATTTTTTTACTAACAGTCATATTAATTGTAAGATGTTTAATATTAAGATGGAAAGGGATGTATAGCATGATCCTGTTATCATATTTAAATCTGTATCAAAGCATTAAAGAAGGGAAAGAGCCAATTAAACACCATGTGAATGGCATGAATATCTTGTTGAGATGAATGATGAGTCTAAAATATGATTAATTGAAGACACTGACTCTCCCAATAAAGCATAACTTCACGGTCCCATATATTCATATTATACCACCTCCTAGTTTAAAATATTAGATTTAAATAGTTTAAATATTTTAAAATTTAAATAGGTTATTCAACTGAGAAATTTGTAATGTGGGAAGTTGTATGGGGATGTTTTCATGGACATTTTAATTTTTGATTGTTTTTGGTACAACCCATCATTATGATCAAAGGGACCAATTAATTTATATAAAATTACCAATAATTTTTTTCAAATGAACACATTATTTTATCATTGGCTTCAAATTTTGTTAAATCAAATACAATTTTCCAAATGGTTTGCCAGGCTTTACACCATTAATGTGGTAAATTAATGTCGCCCTACATGCCACCAACAAACATCTCTCCCTACCTTTAACATCAACAAAATAAAGTGATAAAACATTATGTGTAGGTGTCTTACATGTAATTTAATTTTAATGGAAGACCTAGAGGTTTTCTTAGTGCATGTCACTGTGTGTTTTATATATGTCTCGTATTTCTATTTTCATACACAATATGGGTTAGGAGACTTAAATTTTATGGTATGTAGATGGAATTCACATAGGTTTTCATTCACATATGACTAAAATTTATTTTTTTTATATCAAAATATATATTTTCATTTCCATTCAAGTAAATATTGACTCAGATGTATCAAACCAAAATCTTATTTGAATTCTTGTTGATATATTCCTGTCAATTAATGTTGTTATGTTATTAATTCACATTTTCAAAATTTCAAACATTATTTTCCATATCTATTGTTGATAGATTACTAAAAATTTTATGCTACGTTCCATGCTAATAGAGTAATTTTCATTTTTTCTATGTTCTTATGATATTCTTTGATTTCTTTCATAGTAGGCTCAACATTACTTGATTATTATGTGTGTCCCTTTGCTATTACATGAAAATTTAATGAGCATCTCTATGAGATCATTATGTTGTGTGTGTGACATTTGAGCATGTCTATTACTTATAGCACTTGCCATTATCGGTGTGCAATACTTCCTTATAAAACATTTAAACATGTCTATTATATGCATCCCATTGGCCTTATCATATGGAAATATTGCATGTTGTCTTTGAGTGCTTGCTATGTTTAAATAATGATGAATTTACATCATTGTATGATTGACCTATTGATTTCTTGTTTATACTTCCATATGTATGTGTTAACATTGAATAATTCCAAAAATTGACTCAACTTTATATGGATCATAAACTACATGTTTTAAATACATAGTCGATCCACTTCCTCATTTTTCTATGTTCTCCCAAATATAAGAAAAAAATATGAAATAGAAAAGTCATTGCAATCAATAGACTGATAAACAGTAGGTGCTATCCCATGGAAAAAAATTGACATGTCTTCTATAAATAAATATAATTAATATTGTTTTATCTATGGAAAATCATATTTTATTTCCTAAAGGTGAAGCTATGATAATAGACCTCACTTTAAAAAAATTAGATGCATGAATATGCACTTCATTTGATAGTTTATTATATTAAAATATTTAGTATCCATCCAATATTTATTTATTTTCTACATTATTTGATGATACATCATTATACCCAAGGAACAATAGTTGTTTTTGTAAAAAACACCAAGGATAATTTTATAACTGCTATAGTAAAATTTTGACAACATATCCATGCAATACCTAATGATAAACTTGTTAAAGACTCAAATATATTTGATTCCAATTTGATGGAAACAAGGTAATATTGGACAAAACACTATGTTTAACAAACTAACACGATTGATCAATTAAGATATCCTCCATTTTTATTCATGTTTAAGTGTTGTTGAAACCAAATAACCTATTTTACATAGTGCAATGCCTTCCAAATGTCCTAAAGATTCACATATACCTTATTGTTGGAAAATGACTTTTTTTAAAAAAATCTTCAATCCAAATCATACATCCATTTATATACATCATATATTTATAATATTTCATAAAGAATAAGACTATTTGTATATGTATGTAATAAACTACTTCATTTCATGTTTTGTTTTTCAAAAACTAGATTGTTCTATTCAACCTTATATAACTAAGTATTATTTTTAGGTATTTCATCATTTAATATTCATTCTTAAACATTGTAATACCTATGTGTCTCCAATATACTTTCCTTAATAAAATCTTATGAAAATGTGATGTCTTAAAAGGATTTTTTCACCCTTATTCACCTCAATAGCCCCCCATAATACACTTAGCATAAAGAGTAGTTATTTGTCTATAGATTTCAATAATTTACATGCATCTATTGCATTAATTAGAAGAGATCAAATAGCCCAAAAAACCTTTTTGAAATCTATAAGATTAATTAGCATTAACTTTGAGAAAATATCTACGTAAATTTTCTAACTTGTCATAGGATGCTTTTGATGGAGCCCCAAAAGAAGAGTAGTAGACTTGAGTGGCTTCAATAGATTTGGTACGACCTTGAAATTTTATTGCTAAAAAAGAGATATTAAAATCTAAAAGGATTTTTTTCTCCAATATTTCAATCACATATTACCATAATATTTTGTGACATATGTCAAAGTCAAAGTCAATACTAATCAACTTGAACTTCTCCACCATTTTGACCCATTTCCATTAAAATCCTTTAAAACAATCTAGAAATGGAATAATAATATGTCTATAGCATTGTGTTTTATCCCATTACAGACAAGATCCAGATGCTTTGTATAAAACCTTAAAGAAACATAATGGTTATTTGAAAGAGGCCTCATGCTATACAAGCATGCAAAATAAATCCTTTAAAAAATTCCCTTCGATTAAACGAGTGGTGTGATCAGGAATGGAAATTCCCATAATCAACCCTCGCTTAGTTCTAGATGTAAACCAATATCTAAACCTTTCATCTATAGAAACATGTAATGTATGGGTCATAATGAAATCTTTTTAGATAGATTAAAAATACAAAAGATGTTGGACCTATGTCCATTGATTGTCCAACAGGATAAGTCCTCTTAGAAGAAAGTTTAAATAGCAAACATTAAAACCTTACCAAACCCTAATGCATTATGGATATAGAGAATGAAATACACTCAATACAATCATAATATTTTTCAAAATCAAGTTTGAGGAAGATGGTCCCTTTCTGAGAGGCATGGGTCCATTAAACTTCTTCCTAGATAACAATGATGTTGTCCTGAATATAATTTTTTTTCTAAATGTAGTTTTATATATTATAATGATAGTGTGCAAGATATGTTAAAGGAAAAGAGCTAAATATTTAGTGATACTTTATAAGAGACATTGAAAAGGGTGATTGTCCTTGAACTGGTAAAGAATTATAGATCGCATGCATAAAAAATGAAATTAATTTTGCCTTTTTTTATGTTGGCCTCTGAAGATATTTTGTGTAAAGATTCTTTGTAATCCTAAATCAAGTTAGGTCCAAAAAAATACCATGTTGTTTTGTAAAATTCAAAACTAAAACCATCCACTCTTGGCACCTTATCATTAGCCATACATTTACCAATAGTATAAATCTCATCCAGAAAAAAGAAAGCCTTACAAAGGTTTTGAGTTAAAGGCCTTAATTTGAAAGGAACTACATCTAAATTTTATTACAAGTATCAAAGTATCTATACAATGTTTTCCTAGGCTTGGCTCACCAATTTATAGTGGACTTGAAAGGTTGAGTAAATAACTGGCACAGTAAGGAGGATACTATGTGTAGTTTGGATAGAATTTATTTCCTCTTTTAGCCTATTTAGATTTGATATATTTGAAAACTATTTAGAGGCATGGTTAGTAAGTTTGATCCAATGCAATTATGCTCAAATTTGATCACATATGTTCATGTAGATTTTCAAAATTTTAAGTTTATGTTTAATATTACATTTTTTTTTATGTCAAGTTAATTTTAACTTTAAAAAATCTAGTATTATTAAAATTAAAAATTACATCCTTTCTAACATAGCTTGCACCTTTAGGGAAACTACTACATATATTTATAGGCTTTTTCTATTATTATTTTAGGAAAATATAATAACAACCATTCTCTTTGTAATATTAGTGATCACTTCTCTTTATTTACTGAATAGAGGAGAACTAAAACTACCAAAATGACCATAGGTGTTGGTAATTTTGGGTAGTCTGTTGGACTACAATTTAAATCCCCACCAATACCTACCTACTCTATCTGATATATCTCAAATTAGGGTCCACATCATTATTAGAAATTCATTTATGGAGGTTACAAATACCATACTAAAGAGTCTAAGTTACGCTAAAAGGCATGTAATTTTTATTTTTGGCAAAGTGGGGTTATATAAAATGAAAGTGTAAATTGATAAACGTACCTCACTTAAAATCTAGGATAATTTTTGTGCACAATTTGTTAAGTAATAATAATCTCATATTCATTTTAATAATCTTTCTAAAACATGTTATCACTAACCAATACTCCCTAAAATTTTATGATTTTTTTTTCTAGGGGTTAGAGTATGGTGTTTCTATTTATTCTTATTCTTAATACAGTTCCTTCAAGTGTAAATGTATCAGCAACATGCATAAACATAACCTAAAAGATAGACTCGAGACCTTAATTTCTTATCCCCACCCCAATGACATTACAATGTTTATTCAAGCCACACATCCGATGTGAAGCTTTGATGCAATCAAGTCAACTATCATGATGTCCTCATCCACTCTTGAAAATAGAAAATAACCAATGAAATATGTTACCACCATGCAAGTTATAGACTTATTTGTAGTGGATGTAATTCATGTAAATCAAATAAATGCCCCAAATCTAAGATTGAGGTATGATATGGGACCTATGGTATATGATATACCCTAAAATACCCTTTCATTACCCCTTGTCAAGTCTGCCTAGCTCACCTTAAAATATTTCATCACTTGCATATTCTATATGACTTTGCTCTTCCTCACCAATTTTCCATCACTCAAGCTCACTATGAAAAAAAATGCCTCCTCTTACACAATTCATTGCCACATCGTATGAAGGAACATACGTCCTCATTTTTTTATCATCACCTCCACTAAAAATAAATGATTAGTATTGGATAACACTTCTTGAACAAAAATTATGATGGTGTCAATGATGATGGGTTTCAACTTAGGTACAACTAACGATTTTGTGGCTTATGTTTTACAAAAACTTTGTTTTGTGAAAACATAAAATTACATTTCTTCTAACATAATTTGCATGTTTGGGTCTACTAATGCACATAAACAAAGTATTATATAACAATTATATATATATATATATATATATATATATATATATATATATATATATATATAATATTTTTGTATATATAATACAATTATATTAATATTTAATAACTATATATATTAGTATAATATTATAATATATTTATTATATAGTATAATTATAAATATATAAATATTATATACAATAATATAATAGAAATAGAAATATAAAATAGAATATAATTTATATAACATATAATATTATAATATATTAATATAAATATGGTTATATTCTAACATTTTTTAATCTATTAAGGTGCCATATATCATAGTAGACTCCGAAATTTTTATCTATTTTAGTATATCATCTTAACCACTTATAACTAAGGTTTCAAGGTATAACTCATTTTACATTTTACGATATAACTGATTTTATCACAAGATGTCCTAGACTGTATTTTTTAATCCTATGACCGAAACTTAACCTTTGGAGTACCAATCGTTGTGCATTAAAGTATCAATACTTGAGTCTTACTTGTCAAGATGTGATTGGTTACTTTTAATTTTATAGAGTAAATGTTGAACAAGTATTAGATACTACATGCACCACTATTGGTGCACTTTAATATTTATGCACATCAATATGTTCCATCAATAGAATACACAAGGACAAAAAATCTGTTCTACCATTAATAAGTGCACCATTATTGGAACCTTTTTCAATATATATATATATATGTATGTATATATATATATATATATATATATATATATATATATATATATATACATATATATATATATACATATATATATATATACATATATATATATATACATATATATATATATATATATATATACATATACATATATATATATATATATACATATATATATATATATACATATATATATATACATATATATATATACATATATATATATACATATATATACATATATATATATATATATATATATATATATATATATATATATATATAATTTGACTATAAATCTATTTCACTTTAAAATATTGCCGCCATCATGCTTGCGATTTTATATGAACCATCTCGCATTTTATTATTAGATAATAAGATATACGTCACGAATAATAGTAAATAGTCATTGTTGTGGCCTCATCCCTTTGCAACAAACAAACTAAATACGATGAAATTAAAAGCCACATACACAAAATTTATTGTGGAATATCCGGAGATGAAGTAAAAAATAATATCATTTTGCTTTTATTAATGGTAAAAGTAAGTTTTTTGGAAATAGGGACCCTACCTTTTACAATATAAACTGCAAACATGATCTTCAAAACCAAATATAACAAAAATATCTGTTGAAAAGCAACCAACGAAATAATATCGTTTTGTTACGTAGCATTAAGATGCTAACAAAAATAATTTGGAGTAGATAATTATAATGCAATGTAGATGGATGAAACATTAAAAACGTCATTTATTTGAAACATAGGTTTGGATGTTTGAAATTAGCAAAAGGTTTGGTCAAGTATTGGTTAAAAAGAAACATGGATTTGGATGTTTGAAATTAAAAAAAGGAATTTGAAAGGAGTTAAAACTCTCAGGAAACTTATTACATTTACCTATAAATTTCAAAGCGAAAGATAATGAACTGAGTTAAATGTTGGTAGATGATATACAATACATTCTTCCCTGAAAACTTATTGCATCCACCGATAAACTTTTTCATTTCACCGAAGTGCGCCATCTTGAACTCAGTTAAATGATGGTAGGCGGAGGTTTTCTTATATATGACGCAGTCTTCCTTGTTTTGAGGAACCCATGTTGGGGAAACTGATTGTTGAGTCGGAGGAGAGCGAGCCATTGCCAAAGGACGCCTCGCGAGAAGAATTTGAGAAGAACAGAACACATTCAGAAGGATAACATCGGTCTGAATATTGTCCGGGTATTGGTATTGCTTGTTTATTGGTATTGCTTGTTTATGAGAAAATTATGTTTTAATTTTCACAAACTGAGTTTCTAACATTGCTACACTGAGATTATCCTTCATGAATCGCATGTTATCTGATTAGACGGAATTTAACATTTTAAAACTCCATACCAAATTTATGATTTTTTTAGTGGCTTTATATCTCTTTGGAATACGTTTTAACCTGTCTTGGTCTGTGGTTAATCTCCTGTACACCCGTCATCATATCTTCATTGTAAATCCCTTCAGATGGTAGGCAAATCTGCTCTCACCTTGAATGTTAGGAGATTTACATTTTCCACTCATATACGCTTTATTCTTATGTCAAATTTGGATCGTTAATGCTGTACAATTTGACTCTATATTGCTAGATGTGCATTAAAATATCCATCCGTTTCAAAAAGCCTGATTTCTGAATACCTAGCGGCAATTGCTGTCCTTTTGGTGGCACCTCATTCAGGCGTGATGTTTAATGACTATGATACGAAGTATAGTCTTTTCGAATATAAGTTACCCCTAACCAGTGACGTGGCTGATATATAATGGACAAGAGTTCGTGTTATAGTTGTATGTTGCATAGCAGCGAGGGCGTACTCTATCAAGTGGTAAGAGTTTGGGGATGAGAGTCAGAGATGAACAACTTTAGATATCAAAGAAAAAACAAATATAATATTTTGGAGCGCCAATGTCTGGAGGAATGTTTGTGTGATGGCGAAGTATCATTTCATTAGAAATATGTGTGCGTGTGTACGCTTAAGTCATACAAAACTATAAGCTTTAACTGAATGAAGAGCACTATAACTTGTAGTGAGTAAGAGGAATGGTTACTAATGCGTAAAGGAGTGCAGATGAAATAAGGTCAAATAATAGGGATGGTTATTAATGCGTAAAGGAGTGCAGATGAAATAAGTTCAAATAATCCTTGAATTATGTAATATGTCTTCATTCAAATTTTCAAAATTATCGTTGAGAGTTTTAAATTAATCCCTATATTATATTTTGAATAATGAGTAAATGAAGGTTTTCGTGTGCTATTCTTGTACTTTTATTATTAATTGTATATTTTAATTTGATTATAATTGTTCATGATCAAAATAAAGTAGAATAATGTATGATTAGAAGAGAAATAAAAATACTTTTCTCAACCATTTTCAAGAGAAAATATAATTAGAAGAGAAAGTAAGTATAATTGGTTGGTAAATTTCATATTTGTCAATGATTGGTGAGCTTTGAATTTGAGAATACATTTTTTTGTTTATAATTTGGATCTATAAATAATTTATTGATTAATCATTAATATCATATAATTAAATTGCATGTTTTCTTATTTGAGTTAGTTATTATGGTTCAAGAGCTCGAAAATACTAACATTTCAATGACATTCAAAGTAAGAGAGGACGAAGGTTGCCTACCCAACACAAATATTTGTCAAAATATAAACCATCATCCCAATTTATGAAGTGATGATTTTATACAATCTCTTAAGTCACCATATGGGGTATGAAATATTAGTAAATATAAAAGTATATAAATCATAAAAAAAGATAGCATTATATTTTGTCTTCTTAAAGCTAATATAAAAGTTTTTATTTTTGTTTGTTAGTAGGCACCCTTGTACTCTGAACATAGGGAAATCATGATTAAAGAGATCGATGATATATTTTTAAGAGTTGGAGATGAAGCGGGAAAATTTAATCTACTTGGTAGGATTCGATTGGTTGATGTTGCACAATGCTTAGGAATAGATCGATACTTCCATGAGAGAATCAAAGTAACACCTAATTATGCTTATGAGTATGTTTATCTCCTCAAGCTAGAGTGTTACAAATATGTTTAGGCATGTGATTTAAACATTAAATACGTCAGTGCATATAATAACATTTTTTAACATGTTCCATTGTCAAAGAATTTTATCATTATTAGGTATTGGAATCAAAATGTTATTGGTGATCTCAACACAATAGCTTTGGCATTTCGCACACTTCGGATGAATATATATGATGTCTCGATAGGTATTGATTTTTTTCTGAAATGATTTTTTTAGCAATTTTTTTGTAAATTAACCAAATCTTCCATATGTGAGTAGACGTATTTTAAAAATTTAAAGATGAAGATGGAAATTTATTTTTCTTTGGATTTGGTAAAGAAGATGTAGAGATATCAAGTATGTTGAATTTATATAGAGCTTCCTAAATTAATTTTCTTGGGGAAAATTTCGTGGAAGACATTGAAGTTTTTATGTCTACATACCTACAGAATGTTATGAAGGAACATAAGGAGAGAAAAGGAGAAGAAACCCCACTTTTAATGGAGGAAAGTATTTTCCCATGCCTTAGCTTCTTGATTGTTGAATATTATTAGATGTTATTAATTTATATATTCATGTGCTACTAATAATAATATCATACCATCTACAGGTTGATTATGCTTTGAAATATCCATGTAGATGTAGCGTTCCTAGATGGGAGGCTATGAACTACATTGAAATATTCAAACAACACAATCAAAATGGTTTCCTTTTCAATGGAATTTTAAAGTAAGCTTAAAGTTTGTATCATTATTGGTATTTGAGATTTCTCTTCTAAACAAATATTTAATACAAATTTTGTGTTAAAATTTACTATAATATATTAATTTTTAATGAGAATTAACATAAAACCAAAATTTAATGTTGATAATCCCCTAAAAAATTTCATATTAATAATTTATTTTAGGATGCCCCATGTTTACTACCAAAAGTTGTTGGAGGTAGGAATATTGGATTTCAATATTTTACAATCTCAACACCAAATCGAATTGAAACTAGTATCCACATGAGTATTAACCATAGTAAACATGTATCTATGTTGAATTAAAATTTAGATGAAAATTAAATGAAATTTTGTTATGATAGATGGTGGAAAAATTCGAGCATAATTCAGTTGGATTTCTTCCATCATCACCATGTGGAATTTTATTTTTGGTGGGTTTGTGAATTGTATGAGCCCGAGTTCACAGTAAGTAGACAAGATTTTACTAAATTGGTTACCTGTCTATGTCTTATTGATGGCATTTACGATACCTATGGAACCCTTGCTAAGCTGTCTGTGTTTACCATAACATTGACAAGGTAATCAATTATAGATGGTATTCTTTATTTATATTGATTCTTTGATTGATTTTATAACAACTTGTTTGTTTTGATTCCAGATGGGAGATGTCTGTCATAGAAAACCTTCCAAATTATATGAAAACTAGTTTCAAATTTGTATACCAGATACACAAGGAAATTTCTAGTGAAGCTGAGAAGAAACATGGTCCCTTTGTTCATAAATACATTCAAGATTGTGTAATCACTCTTATTTTTACTATGCATTATAATTTTATTGAAACCTACTAGTATATAATATTAATAATGCATATTTAATAATTTATTCATGTTTTATTAAAGATTATTTAAATATTATTTTTTCATGAGATATGATTAATTTATCTTAACTTAACATGTATTAGACCAAATTAGTATGAATGATAAAAAATGTCAATATATACTTTTTTATGTATAAAAATAGTTTAAAATGATGAGTTATTGCATTTATATCATATTTTATCTTTACATAAAGACTTCATATTTACTATATTTTATTTCATAGGAAATATTTATTTATTACCAATTTAGTTATATCAAAATATTTATAGTTAATTTTTATATTACTATTTATCACAGTATGTAAAACATTTGAGACAAGTGCAAGATTATAATATTACATAAATAGCATTCTTATGTGGTACCTACGAGTTTGATATGTTAGTATTTGAATTGATTTTTTAATATTATTATTAACTTTAACCTATAAACATTATTTTTATGTTTCAATGTTTTTAAAAAAATCTGGTATTTTTTTTTAAGTGGGAGAGATACATTCTATCTTACTTGCAAGAAGCTAAATGGATAGCTTTTGATTGTATGCCAACACATAATCAATATTTAGAGAATGGAATAACAAGTTTAGGGATGCAGGTGTTAATGATCCATTCATTGATATTAATGGACACTCTTTTATCTAAAAAGATTTTGGAGCAAATTGATTTTCCATCATCAAAGTTTTAAACACTTGTAGCATTGGTTACTCGACTAGTCCATGACATGACAGATTTCGAGGTACTTAATATTTAGATTATGTTTTAGTTGCATTAAACATATTATTTATTTAATATATTATTATAGTGAAGGAAATTATTAACTAATATATCTTCATAAATTTCAAAGGATGAGAGAGCCTATGGAGAGCTAGCTTCAATCATACAATGTTATATGAAAGATAACCCTAATTTTACAATAGAAGATGCTTTAAAGTATATCACATCTCATGTTAATTATTGTCTACAAGAGTTGAATAGGGAGTTTCTTAAATCCTCTGATATGCCAACTTGTTACAAGAACTTATATTTCAATGTTGGCATGAGGGGTATATTTTTCTTTTTCAAGGATACTAGTGGTATAAGTGGTTCTCATGATGAAGGGATGAAGGATGCCATAACGAAAGTTCTAATAAAACCAATAATACCATAGATTTAGAATATAGATTAGGAGACTAATTTATGAAGTAACATGCTAATTATTATACATGAGTGGCATAATAGCTTGAAACTATTGATTAAGAAATTAGTTTATGAAGTGATATATTGATATCATATTTGAGATCCAATTATTGGTGCACATTTTCCTGTGTAAACTTCTTATTTGTTATTATGAACTTAATGGATATGGTTTAGGTTATTAAAATATACTCTTTGTCCTAAATAATATTTTTTTATATAAGCTCTAATTGTAAATTATAATTAATATTTGAGTCATCTCAAAATATATTAGAATTCTCAATACTTAATGTATTAAATTCACAAGATTTTTATTATTGATATTTTTATTTTATTTGTTTTCTACTATAAATTTTGGGTGCCATGAATTTTATATAAAAAAGTCAATTATTTATTTTTCTCTTATATAATATCTATTTTTTTAAAAATGGATCCATATTTAAATAAGGTTCCTGTAGTGGCATTTCCCTACTGATAAGTTGGAAGTATATTGGAACTGTGGAAAACCTATTGAAATATACATAATGGTTGTTTTGATAAAATGTCTTGAAGATATATAATATGAATTTAAACAATTATAGTTTTTTGGTGTAGATCCAAACTACATAAATTTTGGTATAATGAGGAAGCATAATGTAAGTACACAAACTATTTCAAAAAAATATATAAATAAACCCAAATTATCATTTTTTGGAGTTTAAGTAAGTTATAATGGTAAACTGATGGATTTATTAAATTGATTCTATTTCATATTTATAAAAAAAATAATGAAAATATCCATAAAATGCCTCACATGATTATGTTATACAAAGATAGTCATTTTGATATAAGCATGCATAGTCAACAATGTACTGAAATATAACTCAACAAATAACAAGAAATGTACTAAAATATCAGATTTAGGTGAATCAAAACTCAAAACTTTCTCTATCTCTCTAAACATATGCAAATGTTTGATACATAAAAAAATACTCTATAATAGAAATAAGCTAAAAATCTCTTCCATAGAACTTCGTCATATATAAATATGCAACTGGTACATGAGTTTAACCAAAGGAATGAACCAGATATAGACAAAATAGATGGGACTTACAAATAACTTCTCATTGAGATTGATTAAGAGAGAAGAGTTGATCCTTTCCACTTAAAACTTATATGTATTGAAGATTTGGTGTCCCTGAGGCTCCTCCTCTACTCTTTCTCTTATTAATCTTCTTAAAAATTGAGCTTTGAGAGTGATATGGATCTCCTGTCAAACACTCTCATTGATCTTCTCAAGAAAATCCACTTTAATACCATATCATAAATGACAACAGGGCCCATAGATCTTCATCCTAGACACCATCAATATAAAATATTCAGAGAAGAAAGAGATTCGCCAATAAAGACATTGTATTAATACATATAATATACAATGTATGTGTGAAACCAATAATGGTTGAATTAGAATATGACTCTCTAAAAGACTACATCTCCTCTAGCTCAAGAGATGGATCTAAGGTCCATTACTATCCAGATGAACACAAATTTTTCTTATATAGGAAAATTAAGATGTGAGTGAGAGATTATTATTAGTGGAGTGAAATGTGATATTATTTTCCATGTTTAACCTAACCCTTCTCACAAATGTGAGGATAACTGCCACATCAATTGTGCATTTAATAATTATATGCACATAATAATTCACATCCTGCTAACACACCTACCTAAGGTGGACTTACATCAAGTGTAAATATGACACACTCTAACACCTATTATGCTCAAGAAAAATCAAAATTTTAAAAAGATTGTGTCACCATATTTCAAATCATTAATTATTACTCCCATAATAATACCAACAAAAATTAGATAATCGAGGTTTATCATAGGTGCTTGATTCTACTAATAGTTTATAAGAACACTCAAAAACTAATTTTCAAATTTAATACATCTACATTTGGTGATCATATATATGTTTCATTGGTTAGTCAATATGGTAAATATAAAATATCCATCTATAAACACAAATCAATCATAAGGTTATACCTAGAAACACATTGACAAGTCCCTACAAACTTAAGAAATCCTTTAACACTCTTTTGAGGCTTTATGACAAAGGATATCAAAAAATTTAAGGTCATGTACACCAAAGTTTTGAATGATACTCAACAATGGTAGCTAATTTTGGCTAACATGCACCTTAAACCCAAAATCATAAACCTTAAACCCTAAATTGATAGATTTAGCCTAAATTAACATTCTTTAGATTAAGAATTAGGATCACAAGGCTTGATTTAACCCAAATCACATCACTAATTGCCCCAGTTGACTAATTATCTCAATATGTGATGACATTGGGGCTAATTGAGCCCAAAATCACATTCTATAGTCGTAAATAGGTTCAACAAGCTCAAATTATCCCCAATTACCTTTGTGGTTCAACCCTATACACTTAAACATAAATATAATATAGTACCCTATACCCTAAGCACTAAACCTTAAACCCTAAATCGTAAACCTTATAACATCATCAATCCTTATCCCACAACCAGGGGAAAGTCTAATCCATATCCTTATCCAAGTCCTAAACCTAATCATCATCATTAGTCTGTCCAAGTCTATCCTAAGTCCACAGCCACATCTTGCCCATCCTAGTCCAACCCATCCCCCAATCACTCATCTCATCATTACAAAAGACATTGTGACATTACATGTAGATACTTGTGCGTGTTTTACTTTTTTATTTTATTTGTTTTGTTTGCATGCCTTTCATCATGTATATATCTTGTTGGTCTTATGGTTTATGCTTTATGAACAAGGATGCCATGAGGTCATACAGGGATAGAGTAATGCTTATAAGTGCCCTCGATGATCCAAAGTTTGTAATTTTCCCATACACTTTGGCATGATATCCTCTTGGTCATAGTCATATCATAGGGCATACTTCCAAGTGTTAGATTTATCATATTTCTTAGACTATAATGAGCCTTATCAAAGTTATGATGGCTTGATCATCCACACCCTCATCATTCATCTAATCATCTCATCATCCCTCTTCTTCATCACTAATATACTCCTCTTGACCCATCTGACAACATACTATCTTCTAATCTTCATCTCATCATCTACATCATTTTCATATAATCACTAACATCACCCTCTAATCACTAATTCTCATCATCATCACCATCTTCTACTCTAAACTACATCAGCCTGAGGTCTTTTTAGACTATGTAGAGAACACTTGGCCATGTTTTAATAGCTCAACCACTATCTATATAATCCATACTCATCTCCTAGTATTTTGGTCTCTAGATCACACCCTTTATTCTCTCTTATCCTTTTAATTATATTGATTGATTTATCTTTGAGCTACACCCATCATCAATATTATCAAATCATCATCTTAGCTTAGCCCATAGCTCTCCCTTACATGCATCCTTGCTTGGGATACATCTAAATTTTGAGGCCTTTTAATCCAACAATTATCATGTTATGATTTATTCCCCTTGAGGATGTGTTGACAACTATAAAACCCATCATCTTAAATCCCTTTGCATGTGTCTTTACAAAGGGCATCATCAATATTTAGCTCACTAATCAATTCGATCATTCTTCATCTTCTATCTCACACTTGGCATCCCATTCACTCATATATCCATTGAATCCCACCCCTCATTTCTAATTTAGAGTGGCCATCCATCTCATTCTTCCCTGCATGTCCCCTAGAGGGAGCATCATATCCCATAAAATCACATCTAGTAACATTCATCCATGACATGGTTTTAATTTGAAAGACTATTACTCCCTCCATTTAAATCACTCGCAATACCCTTTCAAAGAGGGTCAAAATGTATGCTTATAAATTTTATCGCTTATATTATAGTCATTAATATTCCTATTAGTCGACACTAATTCCACTTAATCTAATTTAACCTATTAGTTTATCTACTTTTTAGTCATTTGTCTAATGTCCCCTTCTTCATATTTCATCATTATATTAACCTTATTCATCCCCACCAAAGAATTAATTTATCCTAATTCCTCATTATCCTAATCCAACCCCACTTACCTATTATTTGGGAATTTTGAATTCCTAAAGTCCTACCTACTAGCCTATGCCTCAGCTCTCCTACACCCCTAGTCCCTAATCACCCACCTAATCCCTATCTAATCCCTTATTTAAGCCTAATTAATCCCTAATAAGATTATATAATTTGAGGATTGTAGAATCCTCTCTATTATAACCCTTTGTCTCTATAAGCCTCTAAATCTATAGGCTTTTAAGGAATTTTAAATTCCTTGGATAATTCTTATCCATTGATCTCTTCAACATAACCTCAAATCTCCACCATAGATTCTTCCCTCTTTCTATTTAAACAGATCCTCTCCTCCATGAAAGGCCAATATAAGCTATCTAACTTATCCATGTCAATTTAGTTATTGAATCCTTCATAAAACATCCTTATCATGCCTTCATAATGTCACAAATATGAGTCAGGGTATATCAATCTAATCTCAATCTCTTTCTATTTTGCATTTTGGTTGATCATGGTGTATGAAATTTAGCTTTAAGATCATAGTGTTGGTTTTGAATTATATCCATCCATTGTTATTTTGGTTCTAATGGCTCTATCACTTTACCCAGTAGTTGGATATTTGAGTGTTTAAATTGTGTAATTTAATCCATAGAGCTCAAATTTTAACTACAGTGACCCTTTTAGTATATAATAGAGCTAATCACAAGTAAAAAAACATAAATTATTGGTTAGATGTGTAAGGGTCACATTACAACTTACATTATCATAATCACACATTTTTTCCTTAAATTAGAGATAAATGAGTAATCACAAACAAATGTGCCTAAAATTAGTTACATATACCTTGGTTGCAACTGGATATGTTGTTTTATGTCTCTTTTGGCCAAGAAGGGATCTAATTTCAAGTAAACTTGGAATAAATGGGTGGCAAGGTGGGCATGGGTTACCAATATGACCTACACTTCCCCATGCATAACACTTTGACATGAATTCAATTTAAATTAGAGTGACCACCAACACATGTTTCTATTACATGTTGTTCATGTGTTTTTCATTGTATTGACAATGTTGTTGAATAGAATTTCCATTGAACTGTCACAAATAATATCCATGCATTTTTGTTTTGGAAAAAAGTTAAAAATTTGTGAAGGGTGAATGTTTGTTGGGCTGCTTAATTTGTGAAAAAATTGCAAACATTGTGTTTCTTGACACTTTTTATGTTTGCAAAGATTGTGCTACATTAATTTTTTTACATTGTGTTTCTTAACATAATATATATTTTTGAAGTTTGTAAAGCTTGTACAATTATTATTTTTAAAAGTTTGTGAAGTTTGTAAATCTCAATTTTTATTTCTGATATTGTTTACATGTGTTGTTCATGTTTATTATCTATGGGTGATGATGACAGAATTATGTTTCGTAGTTGACTATGGAGAACAATAATGGATAACTCACTTTTAGGTGAAATTATTTAAAATTTAATTAAACTTATGATCCATTTGTAGACTTAATGATAGATAATAAATAAAATTAATTACATATATAATAAGTAAAATCAATTATAATACATTATCAAACTAAACATCTCTAATTTCATTACATTTCTTAATACCATTCTTTACTTATATAAGAATTTAAATACATTTCATTTCATTACTTTATGGTAAAACAAAACATAAACCATCCAAGGTGGAAAAATTGAGATGTACCCTTCATTCTCTATATTTGAAGATAGGGGAGTCATTGTTGGTCCTTCAACGACTGTGTCCTTTGTGAGATTTTCTATGATGTTAATAGAAAGAGGAGTGATACCACATAAACCAATTAGTGATTATATGTTTATCATGTCATTCAATATCTGATGTTGTTCTGGTAGAGGATTGGATTCCATGCTATAACTCCTTCACCTCTATAATTTTATTCTGCCCTTCTTGAATACCTTCTCTCTTTTCTATTGCTCTCTCTTTTTCTCCTTTTATTGCCTTTGTTGTATCTTCTCCTAATCCTTCATATGTCTTTTTCTTGCATTTTATTGTTTTTGATTTTCCCTTATTTCCCTCTCAACTTGCCTAAAGGCTTTCCTATCACCAACTTTTTGTTTCTTCATTGCCTTCAATTCTTCATTTTATTTCTTGTAGGTCTCATGTTCTATAAAAGATGTGTGATGCTTGTCTGATATGAGAACTTATGATTGACATCTCATCTTGAGTGTAATTTTTACTAATTTTTTTATAATCTAAGTTTCATAGGAAATTTCAAAAATGACAACATTGGTGTTCAACACTCATTACCATATGCTTGCCTACATTTATTGATTTCTATAATCTTCTCATTGGAATATATATTAATGGTTTCATCATCTACACTCCATTATCCATTTAGTGCATAGTAATGAACTATTTTTGGTGTAATGAAAGGAGGTAGTGGTGACATTGACATAGTGACATCATTTTTAATAATTTCATAATTTAGGCCTAGATTTACTACTCCCTCCCTTAACCAATCAGATGGGATTACTTGTTTAAGCAAACTTAAACTATCTTAGTTGAAACTAAATGATGCATCTATTCCATTACAATGTTATTTAAATCCCCTTCACTATAAATGTCTATAACATTTCGATGAGTTGTTTTGTGTTCAAAACTTTCTGCATTGGCACCATTTACTACATTTATTATTTCACCTACTTCACCTCAGAAAACATTACCTTCCTTCATTTGCTCCATCTTCTCCATTGTACCTTTAATGTCTTCCTTAGTCAGACCTATCAACCTCATAACATTTTATGCAACACTTACTTCATCCTCTTCTGCATGGAACATTTCACTTAGATTCATATCATTAGATAGTGCCTCTGGGTCAATGGGACATATACCTATCTATCAAAATCTATATTTGATATTCTTTGTAGTTAGTGCCATCCTCATACTTATGGCACCCAAAGTGGCAAATTATTCTCTCTTTATATTGAGACCATGGTACATATTCATCCATGCCATTATTTCATTATTCAAGTAGGATTTGAATGGACCAAAGACACTTGCATCAAGTGGATATAATTTGTGGCTAGTATATGCGTGTAATGTAAGGAGATATATCCAAAAATCTCTAGCCTTTGCAATCATTGAAAGTGTGATATGTTTTTATGCCCATAAAAAATAATAAGATGTATATTACTAGGTGAAACTCCTCTATGCAAAAATATAACAAAATGATGTATCTAATTCATGAGCAATTCTTTTGTCATCCAAGCATGGGCTTGGGTAGCCATGCATGCACATAATTGACATACAATAATGAAATTATAAAATTACCTCTTTGATTTTAAGAGAAGGAATGTTTAGATTATTTTCCAAACTTTATTCACATTAACTAAAATAGTTATCCATTCTCTTCTCTTTGATATTATATGTGGCACACTTCTTACCCCTTTCATAGAAATGACTCACATGTCACAATTCCTTCCAGCTTGTACCCCTGTCTCATCGTAATTACAAATTTTGTATGGTCCATAATTTAATTTAACATATAATGTTTTCATGTTGTTATATAAATTTCACATAATGGATAGCCTTGGCATGACAACCTTATCTCTACCTAGTCCTTCTGTTGTTCTCATAAACAAATTAGGGTGTCTATTTTTGAATCCTTTCTATCATGATTTATTGAGGAAACCATCATTGAAAGTGTTGGGCATACTTTCACATATGTGGGCCATGTGTGACTTCAAATGTGAGATGTTCAACCCATGCCCCATGTTGGTTAAGTCCTTGAACAACTGCACTATATCACTTTCTTATGCTATTGATAGAATAATGGGTGGGCCCTTCTTATTAATAGATGTGATTCCTTTTAGCCAATTCAATAAAGTACTTGTTTTGATGCCCCAATTAACCACTACTTCATTTGTGGAGTAATTATTATGGTTCACATTTTCCATTGGACTTCCATATCTTCCATTTTACACTCTAACTGTAATTACACACATGCATTGGTAGTAACATCTATATTGGCCTTTTCATCTACATGGTTGGCTGAGGAGTATATCGTATGATTTAAAGTGGGTTGCAAAACTTTATTAACATATTCATCAACATATTTAGGAATTTTGAATATTATGTTCTTCATAGTTGCACATGACCATTTTTAGATAAATTGCATCATCTTCTTCACATTCCTCACACTTAATAATAACAATGAATAAATTAAATAAGTAACTAAAAATATAATGGAAAACATAAGACAAAAAACTATGGGAAAGAATGTTTGGATAATTTTAAGCGTGAATGAATAATACAACTAAAATAAATCACATAAACATATGACATGCATAGTAATATGAGTTGAGAGAAGGATTCTGTTTAAATACATTTGAATGGACATTTAATGGTATATTAATTACATTATTAATTTTATTGGTATGTGAATGGAAACCTATGTGGATTATATGCACATACCAATAAAGTTAATTGTTACAAACATTCTTAATTTTGCTATAAAGATAACCATTTACTGGTATGCAGATGGAAACCTACATGGAGTCGATTCACATAAAATTAAATGTTGATTGTTGTAGACATACTCATCCTCAAACATGGCACATCATTTTATATTAATGACCCATAGTAATTTAAGCCAAAACTAAGATAATGTGTTCATTTAAAAATTATTAGTGGTCATAATTTTAAACCTAGTGGTTTAAGTTTGCCTCCTCAGGTGAGCCCATTAGATAAGATGAGAGAGGGAACAAAAATAAACAAAAAATCTATTTGACATGAACATATGAAAAACACATCAACATATGGTTGTTCACTACTAAGATAATTGAAATGGACCCCATAAATGGGGAGTCTTTATTGATTTTCACTACTATGGGGTGACTTTCAATGCTTCATGTAGTGAAGCATCTTTAGGGCTTCCGTAAACATTAGATTATAATTAACTTATAAAATTTGATTGAATAACAAAACAAAATTAATTGACAAGTACATATGAGAATAACATATTTTGGTATGCGCATGAAAACCATTTGGGATTACATCTAAACAATAGTGACTATTGCATCTTACAACCCATGTCATGTAAGGAAAGAGAAATGCAACATATAAATGAATCACATAGTGACATGATTTTTAGAAAACTATAGGGATTCCATTAAAATACAAGAAAATTTGGAGTAAGATGTGAATGAAAACATGTGGATGATGTGGGTTTAGAATTGGGTAACATTTTATCCCTCCAACAAGCATATTCTAACAAATGCATTGAAGGTAAAATGATAATAAGAGGCATGAGAAAATAAAATAACACAACTATGGGTTCATTAACAGGAAACACACCTCTATGTAATTTTTCATCACTCCTTTAACATACTTGTAAATGTTTATTCAGATATGAAGGCATGGTTAAAAAATTATGAACATAAATGGCACAATAATAATATTTTTCATCCCTCCATTCAGCCGATTGAAACTTCTCTATGAAATGTTGCATGGTTGAGAAATTTTGGGTAGGTTCCATGGCTGTTTATGGGGACAAGGTATGTGAAAAAGATAAGGAGAGATGTTTTTGGTGTAATGTTATATTGTTCCATTAACATACTAGTAAACATTTACTTAGATGTGAAGGCATGCAAAAAATATACGGAAAAATAAAACACACTAAAAAACTTATGAAGTTAAAAGGCACACAATAAAAAATAAGAACATACAAGGCAAAATAACTGTAATAACCATGCAAAAATATAAATAACATTGAATGCTTATTTTTGGCACATAATGTGGCATTAACTTGCCATAGTAATGGATAAAATCCTATCAAGCCATGTGGAAAATGGTGGTGGATTCCATAATAATGACCCACACATATACCATCCTAACCTCAACCCAACATAAATGTGTCGCTTATATAAATAGCAAAGTAGAGTGAATGGAAAACATATGAACAATTAGGTGTTGATAATTATCAATTAATAACATGTGAACTTGAATGCAAAAAGCATTTTGGTTTGATATAAAAAATTTAAAATATTACTGGTGTGTCAGTCTATAAACTACAAACTTCTAACCTATAATGTGATCCTTTAAATATGTTGGTGCTTCACTGTCAACATGTGCATACATTTTAATTTGATTGTGAAACTCTTTGAGAATAAAACTCTCTCTAAAAATTAAAAAAATGGAATTTCTATAGTTTTTTAATTTATAAAAGATAATTTGAAATTTAAAATTTGAATTTTCTATGAATGTTGAGGCTTAGGTGTGTATTGTCATTTAATTTTATAGGTGACACCAATAAATGGAGGTTGGTGGAGTCATATGTTGGATCCAAATGTTTGACTTTTAAATTTTATAGGATGTAACTGAAATTAAGTGGATTAGATGTTGTGACTTTTCTCTCATGTTCCTTATAGTCAGAGGTACAAAAATGAAATTAAGGGGCTCAATAAATTTATTGGGGTTGATGTTTTGAAAATGTTAGCACTTTTAAAATACAAGTTAATGATGTAATTTTTTAAATTTATACCTTAGTTTGGAATTGATATTTATATCATTGAATAAAGTATTTGTATTGTTGAATATGATATTTGTATTATTGAAAATGATATTAATTTAATTGAATGTGATATTTAATTTTTTGAATATGATGTAAATTTAATTTTTAATTTTAGTGCATATTTATTTTGGAAGGGGGCTAATAATTGTGTACAGAAGTTCCTATTTTTTATATTAATTATTCAAAAAATGAATCGTCCAACATGAAAATGTTTAAGTGATTTTTACATCATCTAAACAACCCATGACACATAATCTAATATATCTTAATATATCATGACCAAGAAAAGATGTCACAACTAAAATGATAACCATTGGATCCCCTTCAGCTAATGGTTCCCTTCCCCTATTCAATATAGGATTTATAAGGGTTTGACCTTAATTCTTGGTGCAATTTATATTATCTCATGATTTTTGAGTTTTTTCCATTTGGAAAACTAGGTTCTAGAGTTTTGAAATAAATGGAAGGCAAAGTATATTCTACAATGACCTGTGGAATTTTTTTCTTTCTCCTTCCATATATTATTATGATGTCAGTGTAGATTATAGGTGGAACTGAATTTGGAATTTGCTGCTATAATTAAAACAGTTCTAATATTTTCTTTGTTTTATTATTATTTTAGGGCATTCCTAAATTAATAAGTGTTATGATGTAACTATAGTACATGTCATAGGTGGTTCAAAAAATGGAGGACAAACTGATCATGATGATGTAGTTATAAATAGGGTTCTCGAAAGAACCTCAACACTTATACATATTTATAGATGATTGGAATTTAAATTTTAGTTAGAATGGAATTTATAATAAAGTAGAGATAAAAGAAGAGATAACATATTAAGAGGAGAGAATTAGAAAATTAAGTATTGGCACATGTGCTAATTCTATTTAATTTAGACCAAAGCCTTTAGTAAAACTATGCAGTAACCCTAACTAGGTCCAATGTTTTCATATTCACTAAACTAAAAACAAGTAAAGAAAAAGCCTAGTCTCATTCTCACCAAATATTGTGGCACAAATTGGGGGTAATAAACATTAAAAGTAAACATGCATATAATATATATACTCACATCAATGTATATGAAATCCTAATACATTGAAGAGAAGTGCAAATGCATATCTATCTACTATTACAAAGAAACTATTACGGACTAAAATTGCACCCTAGTCAAGCAAGGAGATTGTTCAAGTCTTCTTCCTCAAAATTTATTCCAACATGGGAACATCCCCAGGTTATGTGTTACCTATAGTGGGGCTAAACCTCTGAAGTAGGCTAGATTCCTCTTTGATGCTCACCTAAAACTAATTCTAAGCTAATGCTTCATAGGTAAAATGGATATAGAGGGTATATGGTCTCATAAGGAAGTTAAGCAACCGATGCACCAAATTTAAAAGGGAATATCCCATAAGCTTTAACCCATGCTAGATATGTAGGAGATACTACTAGCTTACACAACCTCATGATCAAGCTATTTGCATAATTATTTCATAGAATAGGTTAAAAGTAGAACACTAATCTAGACCTACAAGTAGCATTGAGAACCCCCTAAACCAAGTCAGAAAGGAGGACAATGGATGAATAATATTCTCCTTCACACAATGCCATCATGCCCAACTCACCAAACTAGATCCAAGGCAAGAGATAGGTAAATAAAGTCTCATATTACATCAAGAGTTAATTTTTACAAATGTTTGATATGGTCGAGCCTAATCAAGATGAGCATAATTTGTAGTATCCCAAAGAGTTTTTGATCTCCCCAAAAGATAAGAAGTCTAAAATATGAGAACATTTTTAAAGGAGAAGTGACCAAGATATATAGGAAAAAGGAGTTAGAGAGAAGGATATTGGAGCACACAATCATAAAAATAACACTTTGTCCCAAGTCATTAATTAAACCTGAACTACCACATGTGTTCTTTAGCCAATGAAAGCCTTGCCACCTTTTTAATCAATCAGGCCACTACTTGTGGCTTGTTGAGTGAGGAGATCTCCAAGGCTCTTAGGATGTATTGAATTCCCCTAGCTATAGTTCCCAACACTAGACCTCTTCTTTGATCTTCTATGCATCTTTCCACTTGGCTTCTACATAAGGGCAAAACCCTCACATCTATAAACCTAATTGAGCTTTAATTATTTCTAATTTAAATAGCTATCTATTGAGAGCATGGCTCAAGATATTCCTTCATTTAGTACATATAACTACCCCTTATTTTGAGAATTGGACTTGGGTTTACTATAGAGGAAAACTAATCTAAGATTATTGGTTTTCCTATAGTCTATATAGATGGCACTTTAAAAGATTCTTAGTCTTGTTTACAAAAAATTAATACCCTTTTGGCCTATATTAGGTCTAATAAACCTACTTTACCTCTATATATCTATACTAGCAATGCTTGGTCCATATAGTTTATCCTGGTTCAACTCGGGTTGAGTTCATGCTTTGTTCCATGTATTTTCTACTAGCTCAGGTCTATTCATTTCCTTTTCCTGAGTTGAATTTCTCCATAGACCTTAGTAAAAAGTATTTTGGCTCAGTCCTTTGTTCATTAGCTATCAATATTGACTCGGATTCATGACCCTCTGAATTTCATTTTCTCCATCATATCTGCTAGGTAAAAACAAACGTGAGCCCTCGAATCTATCTTTAAAATGTTAACTTTATCCCCACTTATGCCATGTGTCAGATGTGCATTTTATTTTTAGGATATAATGTCAATCTATAGCCTTATACACTTTTTCCATATGTTAACCTCTCGATACCTCTGATTGTTTGATCCATCTCAAACCATTGGATCAAGATGTCTGATTAAATGTGAACTATTGATCTACTCTCATCAAATGACATTCATGTGACCATCATTAATGTTCATGTGATCATTAAATTTAAGATGAAAATTGTTGGTTTTGATTTATCTTAAACTTGAAGATAGCATGAATGTTTTATGTTGCAGGTCCAACTTTAAAGGCCTATAACTTGAAGCGTAAAAGTCATGGAGGCACAAAATTTTCAAGAGATGTTCTTGAGGGCCAAGAAAACAAACCCATTTGATCTGATCATCCCAAAAGCCTTATAATTATTACTATAAATGTTCAAGTTAACTAGTCCATTCATTCCTACATGATGTCCTAATGATGGTCTATTTTAATTGGCTAAGTATGGGAAAATTAGCAAAATTTAAGTTAGGAGCCAACATTGAAAAACATAACTTCTACTATGCTTATATGCATTAACTAAAACTTAGTGCATAACAATTAGGGACCAATATGAGCACGACTATATGATTGTTTTCTCCAAAAATTACCACACATGTGAGATATTGCCTTCAGTAGATGACCAAAAACTTGGTGCATCTATTCTTGGGACTAATGTGAACATACCCATGTGACCAATTATTCTTGACTCATCTACACATGGTAATGATGGTGATAATAATCTACCTACTCATAATTTCTTCCACTAGACCTAAGTGTCTAGATGAACACAATGAAGATGACAAGGATAAATCAACTCTAGGTTACACAACCTATCAATGCATCTAAAAGACTTATGCACAAGACAAGATCCATATCTCTAAAGAAAGTATGAAATCCTAATCTCATTCTCAAGTTGAATGGTGGATAAGTAGATGTATAATATGTCTTATTACTTCTTCTCTTCTCTTAGAAATGGTGAAATGATTATGTTTATATAGGTAGATCTATCCCTAAAACCTTTCAAAAGTTTTGATTGACAAGGTCAACCCGATTGACCTAGTATTAATATTGATCAAAAACTAACTAAATAATGAACTATGTCAGCCATGGCCAACTTAGTTCTTAGTAATCTTTTATAAATAATAATAATACAGGGTCCATGTGGTTGACATAGTCATGTAAACTTCTAAAAAAGGTTTTAGGTCAAAGGAAAGGGGTAGTGAAGATGTAAAATGACTAGAGGAGGGTGAAAAATAGGAGGCAAAGCTTATGGGAATGGTTTTTAAAAGACACATGTGTAGATATCAACTGGAAAAAGTGATAAAAATCTTATGAAGCACCAATGGTCTGCCCACCCCTTTCTTGATGCACTCTTTAAGGTGTACACTTAGAGATATTGAGACTCCATGGGTTCCTATAAGATAGAAAACATCAATAATTGATAAAGTTTGAAAATATTATTTATCTACAATAACAACATAGCTGAATGCATATTTTTGACAAAAAAAATTAAACTTTAGCCATGCTAAATACTATGAACTTTAACAAAGTTTTTCTTAAAAATACTACTACGACATCGACTACACTCTTCATTTTCTATATATATATATATATATATATATATATATATATATATATATATATATATATATATATATATATTACTTTTAAGGTAATTATATTGTCTTATTTATAAGTAAGTCTTTTTATAATGCTATATGCCACAACTATACATGTTAATCTTTGTTTATATATATTTTTATTCATTGATTCAAATTGAATAAAAATATATGGTTATAAAATAGACCTAATTCTATACACATTCAAAAAAATCTAATTTTTGATATATTTTGAGGTAGTTGGTGGGCACATGATCAGACATACAGTTTTTTATCTTATTAAGAGTATACTGACTTATTAAACTGGTAAATAAAATAATTCATTAATCAAAATTTACTAAAATATAGGTTGCAAACTAGATCATCTTACCTAGCTTTATACTAGGGGATTTAAATAAAAATCAAATGATGATAGAAAAATGGTGGGGCACACAGATAACTATCTAGTATGATTTTTCTAAAAAATAATACCACATCTTCAAATTTATGATATTTTACGTAATTATACTATGGTTCATTACCCACACTTCCTAGTGATGAAGTTATACTTAAATTACTCCAGGATTGAGAACCTTAGGTTTCCCGAAAGCATCATAAAATTGGACACTTTATGTAGAAAGCTCCTTGTATTAATAATGTCATTGCTAGTGTGGATATTTCAACATATCATATTTATTCTGTCCCTCATGCTCCGTATCATTTTTAATTAAAAAATTCTATATTCATCAAATAATTCACAAAAATAAAATATAGTAGACTAACATGTCCTTGACCTATTACTATGTCTAAATAACTCACTCTAACATAACATGATAACTTTATCTTATTATTTGACAAGTATCATGAATAATTTTCTTAATCATATGAGGATATGTCAGGTATTAATCCTAGCACCATCGTAAATAATATCATCACTTACACAAATGCCTAATCTGTTAGACAAAAATAAAGAAACTTTCCACCTAAAATTTTTACCTTGTGTCATAAAGAAATCATTGAACTTTTGGACTAAAAATTCATGAAACCTATCAACTAATTAGAATATCAAACATCATTTCCATTAATAAAAATGTCACCATAATTATTTATATATGCATTAATTTTTAAAATCATAACTTAGATTGTCCAAAAGACAACTTTCCCTTACCATCAATAGATGTTATAGTTGATTCCATTACCAGATATGAATTTTTATCACTTATGGATAGTTTCTCAGGTTATAACTAAATTCACATATCTCCTAAAGACCAACACAAAACAACATTTAGTATAGAGTTTGGCACCTATTATTATGTCAAAATGACTTTTAGCCTAAAAAATTCTAGAATAACCTATCAACATGCAATGACCCACATCTTCCATGATATTATACATATGATAGTGTAAACCTATGTAGATGATATCATTTCCAAACCTAAATGTTGTACAATACACCTCACCAATCTAGCTATCATTTTTTATCAACTAGTTACATAGAAACTTAGACTTAACCAATACAAATGTGTATTTTGAGTAACATCTAGTAAAATTCTAGGGTTCTTAGTCTCTCTTCAAGGTATTGATATCTATCTAGCCAAAAAAATTGCCATCATAAACATGCCTATTCCTCACTCCATTCTTGACATACATAGCTACCTCAGAAAACTTGGTACAATTTGATGGTTTGTCCTAGAAATGGCTTACCATATATACCCTATCAATTCATTTATCAGAAGTGTAATGCTCTAGAATGGAATGATTCATGCAAAAAATCTTTCGATAATATGAAGGAATATTTGATCCATCCTCTTACTATTCAACCACATTCAAATGATTACCCCTTAATTATATATACCTCCTCAATGCCCATATCAATTGGGGCAACACTTTCCCAATAATATTATAGTGGTAGAGAGTATGCTATCAATTATATTAATCGAGGACTCATGGATTAAAAATAATTACAACAAAGTAGAACGTGATTACCTTGTTATATATTTTATAACTAAAAAACATCATCATTATATGCTATATTGAACTAGTTATGTCAATTTTCATTCTGATCTACTTCATTATTTATTCTCCAGATCATTATTACATGGAGATATAATTATCAAACATATGGTCATATTGATGGAATTTGATCTTCGCATTACTACATAAAAATATGTCAAAGGCCAAGTCATATCAAGTTAACATTATAACTAATTCCACCATATTTTCCACACCTTACCATCCTCAATGTAATGGTTAAGTTGAGGCTACTAACAAAATTCTAATTAAAATATTAAAAAATACTATTTTATTAATTCATAATGATTGGCACATTTATTTATATCATGCACAATGGGATTATTATACTAGCATACATCCTCAAATACATAAAAAAGATTTTAAGTTAGCATTCCAATTAAATTTTGATGTCAGTAATAACATGGTTGAATATGAAGGTCTAAAATTAGGCATGAAAGCCATCATTGACTTAGATATCACATATTTACATGCCTTGGGTGACTCCCAACTTATCTATGCCTAGGTTAGTGGTGATTATCAATGCAAAATAAAAAATTTAATCACATATCATCAAATGGATACTACACTTACCAAGGAATTTGACTCTTTTAACATTAAACCAATTCCAAGAGATGAAAATTCCATAACTAATTCTCTTTCTTCATCTCATTTTATTTCACCCTCATCAAGTACATAATGATTCCTAATTTATTATCTGAATCATAAAATAACTTGCGTCTATACAACTAAATGATTTGATATTATGTCACATTAAATTTATCCCCATTTGATAAGTCCCATGGTATAAAAACATAATTTAATTTATTTAATATCAAACTTACCCTCCAGACACAGATTCTCATGAAAAGACTCGAATACATAAAAGAGCTTTTAAGTATGTGTTTTGATAAAACACCCTTTGTTACCATAATAAAGAAGAAACCCTACTTCATTGTGTAATGCAATAAGGGATACTTACTCTCTTAGATAAATCACATGGGGGAATTTGCATTGGTCACTATAGTGGACATGCGACATCCTTCAAATGCTTGCATATGGGTTACTTTTGGCCCACTCTACAAAAATATGCTATTAATTTTACTTAAAAGTGTAAGCCTTGTCAACTCCATTATGAATTAATCAACTTACCACCAATTGATCTCCAAACAATGGAGGCTCCTTAGTCATTCTCTATGTTTGGATTAGATCTTATTGGTAAATTAACTCGATCACAAGATGAACATGTTTTTATTATTACTTCTACCAAATAGTTTACCAAATGGGTAGAAATAATGCCTCTTATTAAATTCATAGGAACTAATTTTTCAAAATTTATCCATAACCAAATCATATATCATTTTAAAGATCCCCATACCATCATCTTTGATAATGGTGGAAAATATAAAAATAAATACAAGAAATAATTATGTGCTAAATTTAAAATTTCCACCAAATTTTCCACACCTTACCATCCTCAATGTAATGGTAAAGTTGAGGCTAATAAAAAAATTCTAAATAAAATATTATAAAAGACTATTTCATTAATTCGTAATTTTGGTACCTTCATTTATATCCTATACCATGGGCTTCTTATACTAGCATAGATACTGCCACGAAGGAAACATCATTCTAACTTGTATATGGTTCTAAATTAGTATTACCATTAGAAGTTGAAGTTCCATCTTTATGAATATCTCTTCAGTGTATAATTCTAGATGAATAATTACATGGAGCTTGTCTTCACGCTTTAGATTTTCTTAATGAACACCATTTGGCTACTTTATAGTATAAATACTAATACAAGGCTTGCATTTGTAAACAACATATTAAAAAGGTCAAAGTTTAAACATTTAATGTTGGTGATCTAGTCCTCAATTCAGATTATACACATAATAAAGAATGAAAATATATCCTTCAATGGATGATAGTCATACTTCATTAGATAACCCAAGATTTGTGTTTAGGAGAAGTTCTTCAGAGTCTTTAAGGTCAAAAGTTCTCTTATTTTGACAAACTTAATTTTAGTGTATTGACTTTGATAAAGAGTTTTTCTACCTTGTTTTTTACTACAGTTTGCCACCACTCATTTCATTTCTCCCCATTGATAGTTAATTTTCATTATAAGTCAATTTTACCACTTTTATATTCCCTCTTCTTCACATATTACAACATGCAAGCTCTTCTTCTTTCCATTTTAGAATAGTGTCCTCCTTCATGAAGGAGAAAGTGTAGGGTGAAGAAGTTCACCTTTCTTGCAGCTTAGGAGGGTATCCTTCCAAATAGGGACCTTGAAAGCTGTTGATCTGAGAAGAGAGAGAGAGTATCATAACTCTTATACACCAAGCTCATTGAGCTAAGATATGGATGCTTGATTCATTTCTTGCACCACTAACCCTTCCTCTACCAAGAGTAGTTCTTGAACTACCTCAAAAAACACCTCCATTTTCATCTTTGTGTCCTACTTGATTGATTTCCATGAGGGGAATGTGTAAGACTTGTCCAACTTCTCTTCTTCCTAAATGGGTGAGGGAGAGGGTGGTTTCATAAGAGGGGGTATGAAATAGTTGGGGTCATAAAAGAGGATCTAAGATGGAATATCTTCATGCTTTTGAGTGAGAATGGGTATAGGGGTAGGAGAAGACAAAATGATTGGCTCAAGCTTGACATAATCTTTCTCCCATTGCTCAAACACTTTTTCAATTGATAATATCCACCCTTTTTATCTCTTTTTTCTCAAAATGTGGGTATTCATCTTCTTCAACAGATGCCCAAACATTCCATAACTCTTGCAAGATCTTTATCCTATCCATAGCATGAATATGGAATTATTGTCTGAGATTGATCCCCTCTTTGATGTTCATGATTATTCTTTCTCGGTCCAATATTACCTTTCTAAGTTTTGACAAGAATGGACTTTTACAAGATTGACTAGGGGGCTGATTAGGGACTTTTAGAGGTTGAGATTGATTCTCTTGGAGGGGAAAGGGCACGTAAGGCTAGTCCAACTGAGATTGATTCTCTTCATAATATATTAATATACTATCTACATTTTGGACCATGTTCCTTATCATTGTTATGTCCTCACTCTTACAAGGTGACCACTATTATCCCTCATTAATTAACCATCTACTCCTGACTAACTAAAGAGCACTCGTTTCCTTTTGTAGAACATAGATAGGGATAACTGGAGAAAACTCTAAACCCTTACCAATTTCCCTTATCAACTCAATATAAACTTTTAATGCTTGCTTGACCCCTAACAAGGATGTAGCAGGGTAAGCCTGGTATTGATAAGAAGTAGAGTAATAATTTTAATGCAAAGGAGGCTGACTTTAGTCATATGCAAGGGTAGGAGGAGGATAAAGGCCATGATAGGGTTGATAAGATACTTTTGGTCCAATTTTGGGAAACACATAAACATTATTTACCTGATAAGTGTGATGCTGAGGCAAATGATAAGGATATTGATCAAAACATGGTTGATTGTACATACTAGATTATGATGATTAGGTACTTCGACTACTTAGACTAGTTGATAGATGCTCAGAGTCACCATTGATGTTTGTATAATGCCTCCAAAGGTTGAATTATAGAATAACAACATAAAAAATTATTCCACTTCTTTAGACTTTAGTCCCATTAGGCATGCCTAAAATCTTATGAACTAAAATTTCACTGTAGCAGAGCAAAGAGATTATTTAGGCCTTCTTGCTCAAACTTTAGTCCAAAATCAGAACAACCCTAGGTTGTAGGTCACCTATAGTGGGGCTGAACCTCTAGATTAGGATGAATTTCTCTTTGATGCTCACCTAAAACTAATGCTAAGGTAATGCTTCATAGGAAAAATGAATATAAAGAGGATAAGGCCTCCTAAGGAAGTTAACTAAGTGATGCACCAAATTTAAAAGGGAAGCTCCCATAAGCTTGAACCCATGCTAGATCTATAGGAGACAATACTAGCTTACACAACCTCAAGATCAAGCTGATTACATAAGTTTTTCATAGAAGAGGTTCATAGTAGAAAATTAATCTAGACCTCCAAGCAACATTGAAAACCCCCTAAAAAAGGTTAGAAAGAAGGATAATGGATGAGGAAGATTCTCCTTCACACAATGAAATCATGCATAATTCACCAAACCAAATTCAAGGAAAGAGATAGATAAGGAAAGCCTCATATTGCATCAAAAGGTAGTTCTTACAAATGCTTGATAGGGTCAAGCCTAATCAAGATGAACATACTTTGTAGTATCCCAAAGAGTTCCCTATCTCCTAGAAAGATAAAAAGTCTAAAATGTAAGAACATTTTCAAAGGAGAAGAGAACAAGATATATAGGAGAAGGGAGTCAAAGAGAAGAATATGGGAGCATGCCACCAGAAAAAGAACACTTTGTCCTAGGTCATTGATTAAACCTAAGATTCCACATTTGCTCCTTAGACAATGAAAGCCTTGTCACCTTTTTGATCAATCAAGACACTGCTCATGGCTTGTTGAGTGAGGAAATACCCAAGGCTTTGAGGATGCATTTAATGACACTAGCTATAATTCCCAACACTAGACCTCTTCTTTGATCTTCTATGTATCTTCCCACTTAGCTTATACATAAGGACAAAACCCTCAAATATAAAATCCTAACTAAGATTTGATTATGTCTACTTTTGGTGGCTATCTATCGAGAGCATGACTTGGGATGTTCCTTCATTGATTACATATAATTGACCCTTATTTTGATAACTGGACCTAGGTTTACAATAGAGGAAAACCAATATAAGATTATTGGTTTTCTTGTAGTCCATATAGATGGCACTCTGCTTGATGCTTGGTCCATTTTACAAGTTACCACCCTTTTGGCCTATATTAGGTCTAAAAGACCTACTTTACCTCTATGGAGCTTTGTTAGAAATGCTTGGTCCATATGGTTTATACTGGTTCAACTCGGGTTAACTTTGAGCTTAGTTCCATGTATTTGCCATTAGCTCAGGTCCATTCATTTGCTTTGCCTAAGTCAAATTACTCCATTAACCTTAGTAAAAAATGTCCCAGCTCGATACTTTATTCATTCACTATTGGCAATGACTCAAATCCATGACCCTTTGAATTTCATTCACTCTATTAGATCTACCAAGTACAAATAAACATAAGCCCTTAGATCTATCTTCGAAATGTCAACTTTATCCTCACTTATCCCAAGTGTCAAATGTGCATTTGATTCCTAGATTAGTTATCAATCTACAACCTCATATGCTTATGCCACATGTACACCTCTCGATCCCTCTAACTATTTGAACCATATCACACTATTAGATCAAGACATGTGATCAAACATGAACTTTTGATCTACCAAGACCCACTAATTAAAATCCATTGGCTAGTTCACGAGCATAAAATTGACATCCTTTCTCCCGTTAAATGACATTTATATGACTATCAGATGATGTTCCTATGATTGTCATTGATGTTTGAGTGATATTAAAATTTAAGCTAAAAAGAGTTGGTTTTGCTCGAGCTTAAGCTTGATGTTAGCATGAACATCTTATGTTGCAATTCTAACTTTAAAGGCCTATAACTTGAAGCATAAAAGTCATGGAGGCACCCAATTTTTAGGAGATGTTATTGAGGCCAAAAGGAATGAACCCATTTGATCTGCTAGTCTTGGGAGCCTTCAAAGTGTGTCTACAAAATTCTCAAGTTAACTAGTCCATTCATTTCTGCATGACACCCTGACGATGATCTAGTTCATTTGGCTAATTATGGGCAACTCAGTGAAATCTAAGGATCCAACATTCAACATGCATAACTTATACCATGCTTAGATGCATGGCCTAAAACTTAACATGTAACAACTAGGGACCAAGTTAAACAAAACCATATGATCATTTTCTCCTGAAATTATCATGCATGCGAGATATGGCCTTATCAATATGGTCACTTGGCTCTATTTGACCAACTTTGGAAATGGCTAAGTATGGAAACTTAGAATATTTTGCCCAAGAGGCCAACTTTGGGTCTTTATATCTTTTAATGCACTTCAATGGATGACTATAAACTTGGTGCACATGTTCTTGGGACTAATGTGAATAGCCCCATATGACCAATTCTTCTTGACTCATCCACACATGGAAATGATGGCATCAACAATCTGCCTACTCTAAATTTCTGCCACTAGACCTAAGTGTCTAGATGAACACAATGAAGAACCTAATGAATACTAGGAGCTTTTTAGGTCGATCCAAGCACTCTTGACACCCCATTTAGTCTTTGTAACTCTTGACCTATCCTTATAAATTGACAAATTACACTTTAAGTGAACTTAAAGTCTTTAAAAATCTTTTTTCGTAAAAATTAGATCCTTGAACCACTCATTCCATCTAGAACTTTTGTTCATATGCTCATCCATTAGCAACCTGGTTCATAATGGGCATAAGCTTGGTATGTGGGCCAAAAATGGATAATAAGAAGAACAAAGTTATGAATACTTACCTTCGAATACAAAATCACCATAAATTAATCTTTCTTTTGGCCAAGGTTTTTTACAAGAGGTTGTCATGGTATGTAAGGATGACAAGGATAAATTAGATCTAGGCTACACAACCTATCAATACATCTAAAAGACTTCTCCATAAGCCAATATCCATATCTCTAAAGAAAGTATGAAATCCTAAGCTTATCCTCAAGTTAAATGGTGTATAATTAGATGCACAATATATCTTCTTCTACTCTTCTCTTAGAAATGGTGAAATGATTATGTTTATATAGGCATATCTAACCCTAAAACCTTTCAAAAGTCTTTATTGACAAGGTTGACCCGATTGACCTAGTATTAAAATTGATAAAAAACTAACTAGCTAATGAATTATGTCACCCGTGGCCAACTTAGTTCTTAGTAAGCTTTTATAAAAAATAATTATACAGGGTCAATGTGGTTGACATAATCATGTAAACTTCTAAAATGAAGATGGAAAATGACTAGAGAAGGGTGCAAAATAGGAGGCAAAGCTTAGGGTAATATTTTTTAAGAGACACATATGTAGATATCAAGTATAAAAAAGGGATAAAAATCTTATGAAGCACCAATGGTTTGCCCACCCCTTTCTTAATGCACTCTTTAAGGTGTACACTCAGAGAGATTGAGACTCTTTGGGATCCTGTAAGATAGAAAACATCAATAATTGATAAAGTTTGAAAATATTATGTGTATACAACAACCACATAGTCGAATGCATATTTTTGACTAAAAAATAATAAGTAAACTTTAGCCATGCTAAACACTATGAATTTTAACATTGTTTTTCTTAAAAATACTACTACAACATTGACTACACTCTTCTCTTTCTAAATGTATATATCTTTATATTTTTATTACTTTTAAGGTAAATATATTATCTTATTTATAAGTAAGTCTTTTTATAATTCTATATGCCACAACTATACATGTTAATCTTTGTTTATATATATATATTGATTCATTTATTCAAACTTTAAAAAAAAATATGGTTGTAAAGTAGACCTAATTCTATACACATTAAAAAAAAATCAAATTTTTGATATATTTTGTGGTAGTTAGTGGGTGCATGGTCAGACATACATTTTTGATTTTATTTAAGAGTATACTGACCTATGAAATTTGTAAAAAAAATAATTAATTAATTTAGAAAAATATAAGTTTCAAACTAGATGATCTCACCCACCTTTCTACCAGGGGATTTAAATAAAAATCAAACGATGATAAAATAATGGTGGGGCACACAGATAACAATCTAGTATGATTTTTCTAATAAATAATACCACCTCTTTGAATTTATGATATTTGTCCTACTTATACTATGTTTCATTACCCACACTTCCTAATGATGAAGTTATACTTAAATTAGTCCAGGATTGAGAACCTTAGTTTCACGAAAGCATCATAAAATTAGACACTTCACTCAAAAAGATCCTTATTTTAATAGTTTCATTGCTCATGTGGATATATCAACATAACCTATTTATTCTCTCCCTTATGCTCCATATCATTTTTAAGACAAAAATTCTATGTTCATCAAATTATCCACAAAAATAAAATAAAGTTGACCAACATGTCCTTGACCTATTACTATCTCTAAAGAACTCACTCTAACATAACATAACTTTATCTTATTCTTTGACAAGTATCATGAATAATTTGCTTAGTCATATGAAGATATGCCAGATATTGATCCTAGCACCATTGTAAATAATATCATCACTTACACAAATGCCAAACCTGTTAGACAAAAATAAAGAAACTTTTCATCTAAAATTTATACCTTGTATCATAAATAAATCATTGAACTTTTCGAAGCCAAATTTAGCAAAACTCTCAACTACTTGGAATAAATATCAAACATCATTCATGTTAGTAAAAATGTCACCATGGTTATTCATATATGCATTGATTTTTAAAATCATAACTTAGCTTGACCAAAAGACAACATTCCCCTACCTTCAATAGATGATATAGTTGATTCCACTACTGGATATGAAATTTTGTCACTTATGGATAGTTTTTCAAGCTATAACTAAATTCACATAGCTCCTAAAGACCAATATATAACAACATTTAATACAGAGCAGGGTACCTATTGTTATGTCAAAATTCCTTTTGGCCAAAAAAATGATAGAATGACCTATCAACATGCAATAACCCACATTTTCCATGATATTATACACAAGATAGTGTAAACCTACATAGATGACCTCATTGCCAAATCTAATGGTTGTACAATTCACCTCACCAATTTAGCTATCCCTTTTTATTGATTAATTACATATCAAGTTAGACTTAACAATTACAAATGTGTATCTGGAATAACATCTAGTAAAATTTTAGGGTTGTTAGTCTCTCTTTGAAGCATTGATATCGATCCAGCCAAAATAAATGCCATCATCAACATGCCTATTCCTCGATCCATTCATGACATACATACTTACCTTTGAAAACTTAGTATAATTTTATGGTTTGCCTTAGAAATGGCTTATCATATATACTTTATCAATTCATTTACTAAAAGGGTAATGCTCTTGAATGGAAAGATTTGTGCCAAAAATATTTTGATAGTATGAAGGAATCTTTGATCCATCCTTCTACTATTCAACCACCTTCAAATGATTACCCCTTAATTATATATACCTCCTCTACGCCCATATCAATTGGGGTAATGTTTACCCAATAATATTATATTGGTAGAGAGTGTGCTATATATTACATTAATCAATCACTCATGGATTATGAGAAAAATTATACCAAAGTAGAACATGATTGCCTTGCTATATATTTTATAGTTAAAATTCATTGTCATTATATTGTATATCAAACCACTTATGTCAATTTTCATTATGATCTACTTCATTATTTATTCTCCAAATCATTATTACATGGAGATAGAATTGTCAAACATATGGTCATATTGATGGAATTTGATCTTCACATTATTACATAAAATATGTCAAAGGACAAGACATATCAAGTAAGCATTATAACTTATTCCACCATATTTTCCAAAGCTTACCATCCTCAATGTAATGGTTAATTTGAGGTTACTAACAAAATTTTAAAAAAACATTAAAAAAGACTATTTGATTAATTTGTAATGATTGGCACATTCATTTATATCCCACATGATGGGCTTATTATACTAGAATACATCCTTAAATACATAAAAAAGATTTTAAGTTAGCATTCCAATTAAATTTTGATGTTATTAATAACATGGTTGAATCTGAATCTCTAAAATTAGGCATGAAAGTCACCATTAACTTAGATATCACATATTTACATGCCTTGGGTGACTCCCAACTTATCTATGCCTAGGTTAGTGGTGATTATCAATGCAAAATAAAAAATTTAATAACATATCATCAAATGGATACTGCACTTACCAAGGAATTAGCTTCTTTTAGCATTAAACCAATTCCAAGAGATCAAAATTCCATAACTAATTCTCTTTCTTCATCTCATTTTATTTCACCCTCATCAAGTACATAATGATTCATAATTTCTTATCCAAATCATAAAATAACTTGCTTCTATAAAACTAAATGATTTGATATTCTGTCACATTAAAGTTATCCCTATTTGACAAAGCCCATGGTATAAAAACATAATTCAATTTATTGAATATCAAACTTACCCTCCAAACACAGATTCTCATGAAAAGACTCAAATACATAATAAAATTTATATGTGTTTTGACAAAACTCCCTTTATTACCATAATAAAGAAGAAACCCTACTTCGTTGTGTAATGCAATAAGGGATACTTACTCTCTTAGAGCAAGCACATGTGGGAATTTGCATTGATCACTATAGTGGACATGCGACATCCTTCAAATGATTGCATATGGGTTACTTTTGGCCTACTCTACAAAAATATGCCATTAATTTTACTTAAAAGTGTAAGCCTTGTTAACTCCATTATGATCTAATCCACTCACTAACAATTGAGTCCCATCTTTATGAATATTTCTTCATTGTATAATTATGGATGCATAATTACATGGAGCTTGTCTTCATGCTTTAGATTTTATTTATGAACACCATTTGGCTACTTTTTAATATAGCTACTAATACAAGGATTACCTTTCTAAACAACATAGTAAAAAGGTCAAAGTTTAAACATTTAATGTTGGTGATTTAGTCCTCAAATTAGATTATACACATAATAAAGAATGAAAATATGCCCAAAAATGGTGGGCCCCTTACATAATCAAAAACATCCTTAGTCCTAATATCTATCGTCTACAAACTAATGAAGGTCATGTCTTCAAATAACCCACTAATGCAAAATTTTTAAAGATATATTTTTCTTAAATATCTCCTTATTTTCATTATTCTATATACTGTAACTACTAACACTTCTTATATGATTTTTCCAATGATCTCTCCTTTTCAGCCATTTATTCTATACATAAATCTTAATCCCCTTCTTCGATCTTTTGGTTTCTATTTATTACTTTCATTTAATTCATGAGTTGCATTGTAATAATGTAGATAGGACCCAATTTTCCTCAATAATATCTTTTATTTCATACATCCATTTTTAACTATTTTTTTTGGTCATAAGTTTGTTATTTTACATTTTATGTTTACTCTCTTCTTTCTTTTGGAGATAAATCCCATCTCCCACCTATATATTAGGGGAGGGGCAATACCATTTTCATAATTTTCACCTACATAATTTTATGTTTTATGAGTTACCATGTAAGACCATTGATAGGACTAGGCTGTCTTCATAAAATCTATAGATTGCTTCAATCCTTTTTGTTAACTAAGTGTTTTTTTTAGATTGTTAAGAAATGGTTAAAAGTTTGTGATTCCATATTCTCAACCTTTATCTTGTTTATTTTGTGGATAAAACTTGCACAATAAATTATGTTAGAATGTTTCTCTACATTTACATACATTCTTATGATATGGAATAATATTTAATTATCATTGTATCCCTTTCACTTTGTCACATATTTTGTAATTTGAGGTAATTTAAATTGTTTCATGCTCACTTCCCCTTGTCTCCCTTACTTCCAATGCACTTTGGACAAAACAAGGTCTAAGTCAAGATACAAATTTTATTTAATATGATTAAAAAGGACTCTTGGGCACCATTCTCTTTAAGTCCTCTTTCATAATAACCAAATTTAAATTTTTCAAACGATAGTCATTTTTAACACCCATGTTTGGTTCTTTGAATATGTATGGAGGAGGAATATAAAAATCCATTAAAAAGTTAAAAGAGAAATCATTTGAAACAAAATAAAATGATTAAAAGGCAACATAAAATCCAAAAGTTAACATCAAACAAAAAAACATGATTTATAGTACATCTCCTATTCTTAATGAAAACTGAAACTCCATAGTTGGCCTCATAATAGAGTCAAGATCCATTGGGGTGTAGTAAGTTAGTTGATTGGGATAGAGGACTTTAAAATTATCTACAACTTTACCTACTTTGTCATGCAAGTACTCAATCTTGACAATAGACCGATAGATCTATAAGGGGCTCTAAGGAACATGGAACATGTTGTGGGAAGGTAGGTCCATTTCACTTTTCATGCATATATCCTTCATGGGATGATATTCATACTTCATTAGATAACCAAAGATTTTTGTGGTTAGGAGAAGTTCTTCAGAGTCCTTAAGGTTAGAAAGTTCTCTTCTTTTGACAAACTTAATTTTAGTGTATTGACTTCAATAAAGAGTTTATCTACCTTGATTTTTACTAAATTTCCCCAACCATCCATTTCATTTCTCTCCATTGATAGGTATGTTTCATTCTAAATATATTTTCCCACTTCTATATTCAATCTTCTTCACATCTTACAACATGCTAACATCACCTTGTTTTTGTTTTATCTATCTTAAGGATGAAACAATATGATTGATTGACTATGGATTATTTTATTTACACCATTTATTTACATTTTGTATGTCCTCTAAAATTTTATGTGTGGCAAGGTGGTAGTGTTATTTAGGTGGTGTGTTTTTATTTTTCATTTTCATTCCCTTTTCAAAATACATGTGAAATACATATAGTATAATTTGTCATTTAATTGTGATCAAAATTATGTAGTTATAATTCCTTGTAAAGGGTATAAAAATTTAATTAATGAATACAACATTTATATATTAATGTTAATATGTAAAATATATGAAACTGTATGATATAATTATATATCATATAATAATATAATATAATCACTTGGCATTTCTTATTTTATTTTTTATTTTTTATGTTTTTAAGAAGCAAGGAGAAAGAGTGGTTGAATAAATATGAACATGTTGATCAAATTTATAACATTATTAAAATACTTCACCTCATATCCCAAATCCCTGAGATCTATCAATAAACAATGCTGAAGGAAAATTAAACACAAGCATGGAAAATGTGACAGAAATCATAAAGAGTGAATCCATAATCGTAGGCAATGAATACAAATAAGTACATGCCTACTTTCTTAGATTATACAAATCAAATAATTCATTGTGCCTACTCACATTGTTACCATACAAAAGATCAAAATGACAAAATATTTCTAGGTGACTTGCATCATGATGGTGAGGGGCAATGATAGGATATTTTAGGGGATGGACTCAAAGATGTTAGAGGTGGTACACATGTAAAGTTTAGTGGCTTGTCAAGGTTTGATGAGGACATCATGAGAGATGATTTGATTGTAATAGGGTTCCATTTCCAATCTGTAGTTCAAATCAATGCTACACTATTGTTGATTTGGAGATAAGACATTAAAGTGCAAGAGTATATCTTTTAGCTTCCATTCATCCATGCTACTAATATATTAAAACATTCAACAATAACATCCAAATTAAAATCATATGGAAATAACATACATAGACCCATATAATGAAGGGCATAGCTATACAAAACATGAAAATAGTGAAATATTTCGTGCTGAGATTTGCAATGATGACGATCACAACGTCAAGGAATTTTAGGTGATTTTTTACACTAAGGGGCATATAATGATATAATATTATATATTTTATAATAATGCAATATAATATTAGCATTGATGGACATGTTAACATTTGGAATACAAGAAAATTTATTTGTGGAAACATACGGATAACATTTGTCTCATTTGATTTACACTTACACATGTGACTACCTTAAATTTTAAATTGGTAGTCAATGTAACATTACTCTAGAATGATACATGTAAGTTATTTCAAAGCACAATGGTGACATATTTGATTGGTTATTTTCTATTGTTAAGGGTGGACGAGGACATCATGAGAGTTGTTTTGATTGGAATAAGGGTCCATATCTCATATGCAATTTGAATCAATAATGAAATGTCATTGATGTTGGGATAACACATTGAGGTCCCAAATTATATCTTGTAGCTTCCATTCATTAGTGATGCCAATATTGAACACCAATGCTAGCTTCAAGGAAACTTTTGGATTTATATGAACAATCGGGGAGATATTTAATGTCTTAGGTTGGGAAAAGATGTTTCATGGAAGTGTCTCAGTGGTGTTATGTGTGGTCATATGTTGATCTTGACCATGGAAATAAAATCACAACTAAAATATGTTTGATATATTCAGAGATTTAGGTAATGTGTTAATTCTATGATGTTAAACATTTGTTTTTTTAGTCTTAAATAAGGGGACATTTTTAAGATCAGATAAGGTGTCATTTATAAAATCATATTGTGTGATGTTTTGAAGTGTTTGTAACAGTCCGTTAAGTTTTGCTTGTGTTATTTCTATGGTGATATTACCGTGGTCTCTTGTCTTACATAAATTATGGTGGGAAAGCTATGGAAATGAGCTAAACAATAGGGCCATCACCATTATTTCATTGATAAAATCATGATACACACGTTGACAATAATCTCTTTAAAGAAGTTGTGCCATTTTTTTGCTAATAGTCATATTAATTGTAAGGTGTTTAATGTTAACTTGGAAAGGGATGCATAGCACTCAACGATATTTCTTAGAGTCTTGCATGATCCTATTGTCGTAGTTAAATCCACATCAAATAATTAAAGAAGGGAAAGGACCAGTTAAATGCCATGTGATACCACCTCTTATTTAAATCTGTATCTTCATATTATACCACCTCCTAGTTTAAAATATTCAATTTAAATAGTTTAAATATTTTAAAATTTAAATAGGTTGTTCGATTGGGAAATTTACATCATGGGAAGTTACATGGGGATGTTTTTGTGGACATTTCAATTTTTGATTATTTTTGGTACAACCCATCATTATGATCAAAGGGACCAATTAATTTATATAAAATTACTAATAAATTTTTTCAAACGAACATATTATTTTATCATTGGCTTAAAATTTTGTGAAGTAAGACACAAACTAAAATTAATATGGGTCACTAATATAAAACAAAAACACATTAATATAAAATGAAGGGACATGTTGAAAGATGAATGGCTCATTAATGTGAAATCCAATGCCATTTCCCAAATGGTTGGTCGGGCTTTACTCCATTAATGTGACAAATTAATGCTAACATGTGCACCACCAACAAACGTCTCTCCTTACCTTTCTGCATGCCTCCTTCCCATAAATGGCCATGGAAATTACTTGAAATTTCTCAACTATGTCATGTTTTGTAGAGGATTTTTCATTGACAGAATAGAGGTATGAAACATTTCAGTCAGGGTTGTTGAATGTAACTAAACCCAAAACTATGGTCTTTTTATTTTTTGGTGGGTCTTATTGTTATTGTGTCTTCTATGTTCATGTTTTATTTGCATGCTTTCACACTTGAGTAAAGGCTTATTCCTATGTTAATGGAGGGATGAAACTTTATGTGTAGGTGTGTTGCCCATAAATGAACCTCCAATCATGTTCTTTCTATTTTCATGTGGTTGTTATTGTTATTGTGCCTTCTATGTTCATCATTCTTTCTTTGTTCCTCCACATCTGAGTAAATGTTTAGTGGTATGTTAATGAAGTAAATGCATGTTTAGATGGAAATGGATTTGAGATTGGGATGGAAGAATTAACAATTTCACCATCAAACATCTCTCCCTGCCTTTTCACATACCTCCTCCCCCCAAATAGCCATGGAACCTACCCGAGAGTTCTAGAGCATGCAATGTCTCATAGAAGAATTTCCATCATTAGAAAGGAGGAATGATTTTTTTGTGATTGTACTTTGTATGTTCATGGATTTTTTTACATGCCTTCACATGTGAGTAAACATTTACTTGTATGTTAATGGAGTGATTGAAACATTACACATAGATGTGTTGCATCTAACCAAACCAACAGTTGTGTTCTTTTTTTACTTTCACATGCTTGTTATTGTTATTTTTGCCTTTTATATTCATGATGGTTTTACCTGCCTTCACATATAATTCAAAGTGCCATGTTGGAAGACATGTGGCTCATTATTGTCAAATCCAATACAATTTTCCATATGGTTTGCCAATAAAATATAATTAAAGGATGTAATTTTTGAAAATTTTACTTTAGCTTGGAATTGATATTTGTATTGTTGAATATATTATTTATATTGTTGAATATGATACTTGAATTTTTAAATATGATATTTAATTTATTTAATATGATGTAAATTTTATTTCTAATTTTAGTGCACATCTATTTTAGAAGGGGACCAATAATTATAGAAAAAAAAAACTATTTTTAATATTAATTATTCAAAAAATGAATGGTTCAACATGAAAATATTTAAGTGACTTTTACAATAGTGAAACAACCCATGGCACATAATCAAATATATATTATTATCTCATAACCAAGATAAGGGATCAAAACTACAATGATAACCATTGGACCCCCTTCAACTACTGGTCCCCTTCCCCTACTACCTATAGGATTTATAAGGGTTTGACCTTAATTCTTGGTGTAATTTATATCAACTCATGATTTTTGTGTTTTTTCCATTTGGAAAACTAAATTATTGATGGGTTTTACCGCATAATGGTGAGGAATCCCAAATCTTGAGAGTGCAGAACAAAATATTTTGGTTAATCAACTTCATATATTAACTAACTTTTAAGATTACATAAATAGACTTTGAGAAGCCTTACTAAAACACATAAAGCAAATGTGGGAATAAAAGCCTAACTAACTAAAAATAAACTACACCCATGTGTGTACTAACATTAATGAGGACTAGAACATTGATCTATGATAGGGGAAGGGGACTACTAGTTGAGGTTGTCTAAGCTAGGCCTTGTTGATCAACCTCTAGTACAACATAGGAACAACCCCAGGCTATGAGTCACCTATAGTGGGGTTAAACCTCTAGAGTAGGTTGACTTCCTAATCGATGCTCACCTAAAACTAATGATAAGTTAATGCTTCATAGGGAAAAGGGATATAAAGAGGCTAAGGGCTCCTAAAGAAGTTAACTAAACAATGCACCAAATTTAAAAGGGAAGCTCCCATAAGTTTGAACCTAGACTAGATGTATAGAAGATAGTAATATCTTACACAACCTCAAGATCAAGCTAATTGCAAAAGTATTTCATAGAAGAGGTTCAGAGTAAAACACTAATCTAGACCTGCAAGTAGCATTAAAAACCCCCTAAATAAGGTCAAAAAGGATGACAATGGATGAGGAAGATTCTCCTTCACACATTACCATCATGTAAAACTCACCAAACTAGGTCTAAGGCAAGAGATAGGCAAAGAAAGTCTCATATTACATCAAAAGGTAATTATTACAAATGCTTGGTAGGGTCAAGCCTAATGAAGCTGAGCATGCTTTGTAGTATCCCAAAGAGTTCCATGTCTCTTAGAAAGATAAAAAGTATAAAATATAATAAAATTTTCAAAGGAGAAGAGACCAAGATATATAGGAGAAGGGAGTCAGAGAGAAGGATATGAGAGCATGCCATCAAAAAAATAAAACTTTATCCCAGGTCGTTAATTGAACCTGAGCTACCACATTTTTTCCTTAGATAATGAAAGCCTTGTCACCTTTTTGATCAATGAGGAAAATGATCATGGTTTTTTGAGTGAGGAAATACCAAAGGCTCTAGGGATTCATTGAATACCATTAGCTACAATTCCCAACACTAGACCTCTTCTTTGATCTTCTATGCATATTTCCACTTGGCTTCTGCATAAGGACAAAATCCTCACATCTATAAACTTGATTGAGCTTTCATTATGTATACTTTGGGTGGATATCTATAAAGAGCATGGCTCAAGACGTTTCTTCATTGATTACATATAGTTTCACCTTATTTTGACAACTGGACTTGGGTTTACTATAGAGGACAACCAATCTAAGATTATTGGTTTTCCTATAGTCCATGTAGATGGTACTCTGCTTGATGCCTAGTCCCTTTTAATATAACTTACCACCATTTTATCCTATATTAAGTCTAAAAAACATAATTTAAATATATGAATCTTTGCTAGTAATGCTTGGTCCATATGGTTTATCCTGGTTCGATTCAGGTCAAGCTCAAGCTCGGTTCTATGTATTTTTTTCCAGCTTGGGTCCATTCATTTGCTTTACTTGAGTCAAATTGATCCATTGACCTTATTAAAACATATCTTAGCTTGGTATTTTGTTCATTAGCTATCAACAATGACTCAGATCCATGACACTTTGAATTTCATTCACTCTATTAGATCTACCAGGTACAAACAAACACAATCCCTTATATCTATCTTTGAAATGTCAACTCTATCCCCACTTACCCCACAAGTAAAATGTGTGTTTGATTTTAAGATTCATTATTAGTCTAAAACCTCATGCACTTACACCATGTGTCAACCTCTCGAGCCATCTAAGTATTTGACCCATATCACACTATTGGAAAAGGACGTATGATGAAATGTGAACTTTTATTTTCTAGGACTCATTATTTGAAAGCCAATGGCTAGTTCACGATCCCTAAATTGGCATCCTCACTCCCATAAAATGATGTTTGCATGACTATCAAATGACATTCATGTGATCATCTTTGACATTCATTTGATCATCTTTGACGTTCATGTGATCATCAAATTTAAGCTAAAAAGAGTTTGTTTTGCTCAAGCTTAAACTTAATGTTGGCATGAATGTCTTATGTTGTATTTCCAACTTTGAAGGCCTATAATTTGAAGCATAAAAATCCTAGAGGAACCAAATTTTTATGAGATGTTCTTGAGGCCAAAAAGATTGAACCCAATTGATCTACTGGTCGTAGGAGCCTTCTAAGTGTGTCTAAAAAATTATCAATTTAACTAATCCATTCATTCTTGAATGGCATCTTGACGACGGTCTAGTTTATTTGGCTTAGTATGGGAAACTTAGTAAAATTTGTCTATAGAGGCAACATTGAACATGAATAAATTATATCATGCTTAGACGTATGGCCTAAAACTTAGTGCATAGAAACTAGGGACCAAGTTAAATTAAATCATATGATCATTTTCTCTCTAAATTTTCACATGTGTGAGATATGGCCTTATCAATATGCTCACTTGGCTCTATTTGAGCTTCTTCAAAAATGGCTATGTAGGGAAACATAGCAAATTTTGCTCGAGAGGCCAACTTTGGGTCTTTATATCTTTTGATGCACTTCAACAGATGACTATAAACTTGGTACATATGTTCTTGGGACTAATGTGAATAGACCCATAAGACCAATTCTTCTTGACTCATCTACACATGGAAATGATGGCATCAACAATCTACCTACTCTAAATTTTTTCCACTAGACCTAAGTGTTTAGATGAACATAACAAAGAACCATCTAAATACCAGGAGCTTTTTAAGTCATTTAAAGCACTCTTAACACCCCATTTAGTCTTTTTAACTCTTTACCTATCCTTTTAAATTGAAAAATTACACTTTAAGTGAACTTAAAGTATTTCAAAGCTTTGTTGGTAAAAATGAGATACTTGAACCACTCAATCCATCAAAAAAAAATTCATCTGCTTATCCATTAAAAACCTAGTCCATAATGGGCATAATCTTGCTATGTGGGCCAAAAATGATTAATAAGAAGAACAAAGTTAGGAATACTTACCTTTGAATACGAAATCACTAAGCCTTAATATTTCCCTTAGCCAATGTTCTTTGAAAGAGGTTGTCGTGTTATGTAAGGATGACAAGGATAAATCAACTCTAGCCTACACAACCTATCAATACATCCAAAAGAATTCTCCACAAGATAAGATGCATATCTCTATATAAAGTATGAAATCCAAAGCTTATCCTCAAGTTGAATGGTAGATAAGTAGATGCACAATATATCTTACTTCTTCTCTTCTCTCAGAAATGGTGAAATGATTGTGTTTATATAAGCATATCTAACCCTAAAACCTTTCAAAAGTTTTGATTGACAAGGTCGACCCGAATGACCTAGTATTAAAATTGATAAAAAACTAACTATATAATAAAATATGTCAACCATAGCCAAATTAGTTCTTAGTAATCTTTTATAAATAAGAATAATATAGGGTTGATGTGGTTGACATAGTCATGTAAACTTTTAAAAAGGTTTTAGGTTAAGGAAAGGGATAATGAGGATGGAAAATGACTAGAGGAGGGTGCAAAATAGGAGGAAAAACTTAGGGGAATGGTTTTTAGGAGACACATGTAGATATCAAGTAGAAAAAAAGGGATAAAATTTTTGTGAAGCACCAATGGTTTGCCCAGCCCTTTCTTGATGCACTCTTTAAGGTGTACACTTAGAGAGATTGAGACTCGATGAGTTCCTATAAGATAGAAAACAACAATAATTGATAAAGTTTGAAAATATTATGTGTATACAACAACCACATAGTTGAATATATATTTTTGATAAAAATAAATAAATTAAACTTTATCCATGCTAAACACTATGAATTTTAACAAATATTTTCTTAAAAATACTACTACAACATCGAGTACAATCTTCTCTTTCTAAATATATATATTTTTATATTTTTATTACTTTTAAGGTATCTATCTTATCTTATTTATAAGTAAGTCTTTTTATAATGCTATATGCCATTATTATACTTGTTCATATTCATTTATATATATTTTAATTCATTGATTCAAATTGAAAAAAAAAATATGGTCGTAAACTAGACCTAATTCTATACACATTCAAAAAAATCTAATTTTTGATATATTTTGAGGTAGTTAGTGGGTGCACGATCAAGCATACATTTTTGATCTTAATTAAGAGTATACTGACTTATTAAATTAGTAAGCAAAAATAATTAATTAATTAATTTATAAAAATATAGGTTACAAATTAGATGATCTTACTTAGCTTTCTACCAAGGGATTTAAATAAAAATCAAGTGATAATAAAAAAATGGTGGGGCACACATATAACTATCTAGTATGATTTTTATAAAAATTAATATGACCTCTTTGAATTTATGATATTTTCCCTAATTATACTATGGTTGATTATCCATACTTCCTAGTGATGAAGTTATATTTAATTTACTCTAGGATTGAGAACCTTAGGTTTCACAAAAGCATCATAAAATTGGACACTTCACACAGAAAGCTCCTTGTTTTAATAATTTCATTGCTAGTGTAGATATTTCAACATATCCTATTTACTCTCTCCCTCATGCTCCATATAATGTATAAGATAAATTTTCTATGTTCATCGAATAATCCACAAAAATAAAATATAGTAGACCAACATGTCCCTGACCTATTACTATCTCTAAAGAACTCACTCTAACATAGCATGCTAACTTTATCTTATTCTTTGACAAGTATCATAAATAATTTACTTAGTCATATGAATACATGTTAGGTATTGATCCTAGCACCATTGTAAATAATATCATCACTTACACAAATTCCAAACCTGTTAGAAAAAAATAAAGAAACTTTCCACCTAAAATTTCTACCTTGTGTCATTAAGAAATCATTGAACATTCGGATGCCAAATTCTTCAAACCTATCAACTACTTGGAATAAATACCAAACATCATTGCCATTAATAAAAATGTCACCATTGTTATTTGTATATGCATTGATTTTTGAAATCATAACTTAGTTTGTCCAAAACACAACTTTCCCTTACCTTCAATAGATGTTTTAGTTGATTCCACTACTGGATATGAAATTTTATCACTTATGGATAGTTTCTCAAGCTATAACTAAATTCACATAGCTCCTGAATACCAACATAAAACAACATTTAGTACAGAGTAGGGCACCTATTATTATGTCAAAATGCCTTTTGGCCTAAAAAATGCTAGAACAACCTATCAACAAGCAATGGCCCACATCTTCTATGATATTATACACAAGATAGCGTAAACCTACATAGATGATCTCAATGCCAAATCTAAATGTTGTACAATACACCTCACCAATTTAGCTATCATTTTTTATCGACTAATTACATACCAAGTTAGACTTAACTAATATAAATGTGTATTTGGAGTAACATTTAGTAAACTTATGGGGTTTTTAGTCTCTATTCAAGGCATTGATATCAATCTGGCCAAAATGAATGCCATCATCAACATGCCTATTCCTCACTCCATTCCCAACATACATACCTTGGAAAACATGGTACAATTTGATGGTTTATCCTAGAAATAGCTTATCATATATTCTCTATCAATTCATTTATCAAAAGGGTAATGCTCTAGAATGGAAATATTCGTGCCAAAAATCTTTCAATACTATGAAGGAATACCTGATCCATCCTCCTACTATTCAACTCCGTTCAAACAATTACCCCTTAATTATATATACCTCCTCTACCCCCATATAAATTGGGGTAATTCTTGCCCAATAATATTATACTAGTAGAGAGTATGTTATCTATTACATTAATTGGGGACTCGTGGATTATGAAAAAAATTATACCAAAGTAGAATGTGATTGCCTTGCGATATATTTTATACCTAAAAAACATCATCATTATATGCTATATCAAACCACTTATGTATATTTTCATTCTAATCTAATTCATTATTTCTTCTCCAAATCATTATTACATGGAGATAGAATTGTCAAACATATGGTCATATTGATGGAATTCGATCTTCGCATTATTACATAAAAATATGTCAAAGGAAAAGTCATATCAAGTTAGCACCAAATTTTTCACACCTTACCATCCTCAATGTAATGGTTAAGTTGAGGCTACTAACAAAAATCTAAATAAAATATTAAAAAAGACTATTCAATTAATTCATAATGATTGGCACATTCATTTATATCCCACACCATGGACTTATTATACTAGCATACATCCTTAAATACATAAAAAAAACTTTTAAGTTAGCATTCCAATTAAATTTTTATGTTAGTAATAACATGGTTGAATATGAAGCTCTAAAATTAGGCATGAAATCTGCCACTGACTTAGATATCACATATTTAGATGCCTTGGGTGACTCACAACTTATCTGTCCCTAGGTTAGTGTTGACTATCAATGCAAAATAAAAATTTAATCACATATCATCATATGGATACTACACTTACCAAGGAATTTACTTCTTTTAGTATTAAAACAATTTCAAGAGATCAAAATTCCATAACTAATTCTCTTTCTTCATCTCATTTTATTTCACCACATCAAGTACATAATGATTCCTAATTTCTTATCCAAATCATAAAATAACCTACTTATATAAAACTAAATGATTTGATATTCTATCATATTAAAGTTGTCACTATTTGACAAATCCCATGGTATAAAAACATAATTCAATTTATTGAACATCAAACTTACCCTCCAAACACACATTCTCGTGAAAAGACTCAAATACATAAAAAAGCTTTCAAGTATGTGTTTTGATAAAACACCTTTATTACCATAATATAGAAGAAATGCTACTCTGTTGTGTAATGAAATAAGGGATACTTACTCTCTTAGAGAAAGCACATGAGAACATTTGCTTTGGTCAATATAGTGGACATGTGACATCCTTCAAATGCTTGCATATGGGTTACTTTTGGCCTACTCTACAAAAATATGCTATTAATTTTACTTAAAAGTGTAAGCCTTGTCAACTCCATGATGATATAATACACTCACCACCAATTGAGCTCCAAATAATGGAGTCTCCTTGGTCATTCTCTATGTTAGGATTAGACCTTATTGGTAAATTACCTCAATCACAAGATGAACATGCGTTTATTATTACTTTTCCCAAATAGTTTACCAAATGGGTAGAAATAATGCCTGTTGTTAATTTCATAGGAACTATTTTTTCAAAATTTATCCTTAACCAAATCATCTATCATTTTAAAGTTCCCCATACCATCGTCTTTGATAATGGTGGAAATTTTAAAAACAAATATAGGAAACAATTATGTGCTAAATTTAAAATTTCCACCATATTTTTGACACCTTACCATTCTCAATGTAATAGTTAGCTGAGGTTAATAAAAAAATTATGAATAAAATATTAGAAAACACTATTTGATTAATTCTTAATGATTGGTACCTTCATTTATATCCCACACCATGAGCTTATTATACTAGCATACATACTGCCACTGGGGAAACATCATTCTCACTTGTATATGGTTTCGAATTAGTATCACCATTAGAATTTGAAGTCCCATCTTTATGAATATATCTTCATTATATAATTATGGATGAATAATTACATGGAGATTGTCTTCATGCTTTAGATTTTGTTTATGAACACCATTTGGCTACTTTACAACATAACTACTAATACAAGTCTTACATTTCTAAACAACATATTAAAAATGTCAAAGTTTAAACATTTAATGTTGGTGATTAAGTCCTCAAATTAGATTATACACATAATAAAGAATGAAAATATGCCCAAAAATGGTGGGGCCCTTTCTTAATCAAAGACATCCTTAGTCTTAGTACTTATCATCTACAAATTAATGAAGGTCATGTCTTCAAAGAACCCACTTTTGCAAAAAATTTAAACACATATTTTCCTTAAATATCTCCCTTATTTTCATTATTCTATATACTATAACTACTAACACTTCTTTTATTATTTTTCCAATGATCTCTCCTTTTCAGCCATTTATTCTATACACAAATCTTAGTCCCCTTATTCACTCTTTGGGTTTCTATTTATTACTTTCATTTAATTCATGATTTGCATTGTAATAATATAGATAGGACCCAATTTTCCTCATTAATATCTTTTATTTCATACATCCATTTTTAATGCTTTTTTTTGTGATAAGTTTATTATTTTACAACATTTTATGTTTAATCTCTTATTTCTTTTATGAGATAGATCCCATCTCCCATCTATATATATGGGGAGAGGAAACACCATTTTAATAATTTTCACCTACTTAAGTTTATGTTTTATGAGTTATAGTGTAAGACCATTGATAGAACTAGGTTGTCCTCATAACATCTATATATTCCTTCAAACCTTTTTGTTAACTGAGTGTTCTTTTTAGAATGTTAAGAAAAGGTTAAAAGTTTGTGATTCCATATTCTCAACCTTGATCTTATTTATTTTGTGGATAAAACATGCACAATAAATTATGGTAGAATGTTTCCTTACACTTACATACATTCTTATGATATGGAATCATATTTAATTATCATTGTATCCCTTTCACTTTATCACATATTTTGTAATTTGAGGTAATTTAAATTTTTTCATGTTCACTTCCCCTTGTTTCCTTTACTTCCATTCTAGTTTCAACAAAACAAGATCTAAGTCAAGATATAAATTTTATTTAATATGACTATTTAAGTCCTCTTTCATAATAACCAGATTTAAAGTTTTCAAATGATAGTCAATTTTAACACCCATGTTTGGTTCTCTGAATATGTATGGAGGAGGAATACAAAAAAGCATTAAAAATTTAAAATACAAATCATTTGAAACAAAATAAAATGATTAAAAGGAAACATAAAATCTAAAATTTAACATCAAACAAAAAAACATGATTCATAGTACATCTCCTATTCTTAATGAAACCTCAAACTCCATAGTTGTCCTCATAATAGAGTCAAGGTCTTTTTGGGTGTGGTAATTTAGTAGATTCAGATATGGGACGTTAAAATTATCTACAACTCTACCTACTTTCTCATGTGAGTACCCAATCTTGAAAATAGACCAATAGATCTATAAGGGGCTCTGAGGAACCTGGAACATGTTGTGGGAAGGTAGGTCCATTTTACTTTACATGCATATAACCTTCGTGGGATGATATTCATACTTCATTAGATAACCTAAGATTTTTGTAGTTATGAGATGTTGTTTAGATTCCTTAAGGTCAAAAGTTCTCTTATTTTGATAAACTTAATTTTAGTGTATTGACTTCGATAAAGAGTTTCTCTACCTTGATTTTTACTACATTCCCCCCATCACCCATTTCATTTCTCCCCATTGATAGGTAAGTTTCATTCTAAATCTATTTTCCCACTTCTATATTCCCTCTTCTTCACATCTTACAACATGCTAACATCACCTTATTTTTGTTTTATCTATCTTAAGGACAAAACAATATGAATGAGTGACTATGGATTGTTTTATTTACACAATTGCTTTACATTATCTAGGTCTTCTACAAGTTTATGTATGGCAAGGTGGCAATGGTCTTTAGGGAGTGGGTTTTTATTTTTTTATTTTTATTCCCTTTTCAAAATACACGTGAAATACATATAGTATAATTTTTCATTTAATTGTGATCAACCTTATGTAGTTATAATTCCTTGTCAATGGTATAAAAATGTAATTACTGAATAAAACATTTATATATTAATATTAATATATATTATATAATTATATATTATATAATAATTTAATATAATCACTTGGCGTTGCTTCTTTTATTTTTTATTTTTTCAAGAAAAAAGGAGAAGGAATGGTTGAATAAATATGAACACGTTACTCAGATTTATAATTTTTAAAAAATACTTCACCTCATATCCCAAATACTTGAGATCTATCAATAAACAATGTTGAAGGAAACTTAAACACAACCATGGAAAATATGACAAAAATCATGGGGAGTGAATCCATAATCATAGGCAATGACTCCACATAAGTACATGCCTAATTTCCCAAGATATATGGCTCAAATAATTCATTATGCCTACTCACGGTGTTACCATACAAAAGATCAAAATGGAAAAATATTTCTAGGTGAGTTGCATCATGATGGTGAGGGGAAATGATAGGGTATTTTAGGGGATGAACTCAAATACTTTATGGGTGGTATACATACAAAGTTTAGTGGCTTGTCAGGGGTGGATGAGGACACTGTGAGAGATGATTTAATTGTAACAGGGCTCCATGTCCAATGTGTAGTTCAAATCAATGCTACACTATCGTTGATTTGGAGATAAGACATTAAAGTGCAAGAGTCTATCTTCTAGATTCCATTAATCTATGATACCAATATATTAAACCTAAAAAAATAACATCCAACTTAAAATCATATGGAAATGCCATACGTAAACCTCTAGAATAAAGGGCATGGCTATACAAAACATGAAAATAGTGAAATATTTTAAGTTGAGTTTTGCAATGATGATGAGGGAATCTACAAGGAATTTTAGGGGATATCATACACTAAGGGGCATATAATGATATAATATTATATATTTTATAATAATGCAATATAATACTAGCATTGATGGATAGGTTACTATTTGTAATACAAGAAACTTTATTTATGGAAACATACGAATAACATTTGTCCCATATGATTTACACTTACACATGTGACTACCTTAAAATTTAAATTGGCACAATAGTGAAACATTACGCTAGAATGATATATGTAAGTTATTTAAAAGCACAATGGTGACATCTTTGATTGGTTATTTTCTACTATTAAGGGTGGATGAGGACATCCTGAGAGTTGTTTTGATTGGAATAAGGTTCCATGTCTCATATGTAATTTGAATCAATTATGCAATGTCATTGATGTTGGGATAACACATTGAGGTCCCAAATTATATCTTGTAGCTTCTATTTATTCATGATGCCAATATCAAACACTAGAGCTAGATTCAAGGTAACATTTGGATTTATATGAACAATCGAAGAGATATTTAAAGTCTTGCATTAGGAAATATGTTTTATGGAAGCATCTTGATGGTGCCATGTGTGGCCGTACATTGATCTTGTCTAGGTAAATAAAATCATAACATAAATATGTTTGATGGATTTAGAGATTTAGGTAATGTATTAATTTTTTGATGTTAAACATTTGTTTTTTAGTCTCAAATAAGGGGACATTTTTAAGATCAGATAAGGTGACATTTTAAAAATTAGATTGTCTGACATTTTGAAGTGTTCGTAACAATCCATTAGTTTGTCCTTGTGTTATTTCTGTGGTGAGATTACCATGGTCTCCCATATTACATAAATTATGGTGGGAAGGCTCTAGCAATGAGGTAAACAATATGACCATCACCATTATTTCATTAATAAAACCATGATACACATGTTGATGGAAATCTCTTTCAAGAATTTATGCCATTTTTTGGCTAATAGTCATATTAACTATAAGATGTTTAATGTTAAGATGGAAAGGGATGTATAGCATGATCCTACTATCATATTTAAATCCATATCAAAGCATTAAAGAAGGGAAATAACCAATTAAACACCATGTGAATGGCATGAATATCATGTTGAGATGAATGATGAATCTACAACATGATGAATTGAAGACACTGACTCTCCCAACACAACATAACTTCATGGTCCCATAGCTTGATACTATACCACCTCCTAGTTTAAAATATTAGATTTAAATAGTTTAAATATTTTAAAATTTAAATAGGTTATATAACTAAGAAATTTACAATGTGGGAAGTTATACGGGGATGTTTTCATGGACATTTTAATTTTTAACTATTTTTGGTACAACCCATCATTACGATCAAAGGGACAAATTAATTTATATAAAATTACCAATAATGTTTTTCAAATGAATACATTATTTTATCATTGGCTTAAAATTTTGTGAAGTAAGACATGAACCAAAATTAATATGGGTCACTTAGAAAAGAAAAGGTCATTAATATAAAATAAAGGCCCATGTTGAAAGAATTATGGATCATTAATGTGAAATCCAATGCCATTTCCCAAATCACTAGGTGGCTTTACTCCATTAATGTGACAAATTAATGCTAACATGTGCACCACTAACAAACATCCCTCCTTATCTTTCTGCATACCTCCTTCCCATAAATGGTCATGGAACTTACCTAAAATTTATCAACTATGTCATGTTTTGTAAATGAGTTTTCATTGACAAAATATAGGTATGAAACATTTCATGTAGGTGTGTTGAATGTAACTAAACCCAAAACTATGTTCTTTTTATTTTATGGTGGGTGTTATTGTTATTGTGTCTTCTACGTTTATGTTTTAGTTGTGTGCTTTCACATTTGAGTAAACATTTAGTCCTATGTTAATGAAGGGATGAAACTTTATGTGTAGGTGTGTTGCCCGTAACTGAACCTTCAATCACGTTCTTTTTATTTTCATGTGGTTGTTATTGTTATTATGCCTTTTATGTTCATTTTTTTTGTGTGCCTTCACATCTGAGTAAATGTTTAGTGGTATGTTAATGAAGTAAATGCATGTCTGGATGCAAATGGATCTGAAATTAGGATGGAAGACTTAAGAATTTCACCATCAAACATCTCTCCCTACCTTTTCACATACCTCTTCCCCCCAAACAACCATATAACCTACCTGAAATTTCTAGAGCATGCAATGTTTCATAGAAGAATTTCCATTGGTAGAAAGTAGGAATGATTTTTTGGTTATTGTAATATGTATGTTCATGTATTTTTTTTCATGCCTTCACACATGAGTAAACATTTACTTGTATGTTAATGGAGTGATTGAAACATTGCATATAGATGTGTTTCATCTAACTAAACCAATAGTTGTGTTATTTTTTTTATTTTCACATGCTTGTTATTATTATTTTTGCCTTCTATACTCATGATGTTTTTACGTGCCTTCACATATAATTAAAAGTGCCATGTTGGAAGACATGTGGCTCACTATTGTCAAATATAATACAATTTTACAAATGGTTTGCCAGGCTTTACTCCATTAATGTGGTAAATTAATGTCACCCTACATGCCACCAAAAAACATCTCTCCCTACCTTTAACATCAGTAGAATAAAGTGATGAAACATTATGTGTAGGTGTGTTACCTGTAATTTAATTTTAATGGAAGTCCTAGTGGTTTTCTTAGTGCATGTCACTGTGTGCTTTATATATGTGTTGCATTTCTATTTTCCTACACAATATGGGTTAGGAGACTTAAATTTTATGGTATGTAGATGGAAGTCATGTAGGTTTTCATTCACATATGAGTAAAATTTATTGTTTTTATATAAAAATTTATATTTCCATTTCCATTCAAGTAAATATTGACTTAGATGTATCAAACCAAAGTCTTATTTGAATTCTTGTTGTTATAATCCTGTCAATTAATGTTGTTATGTTATTAATTCACATTTTCAAAATTACAAACATTAATTGCCATATCTATTGTTGATAGATTACTAAAAATTTTATGCTATGTTCCATGTTAATAGAGTAATTTTCATTTGTTTTATGTTCTTACAATATTATTTGCTTTATTTCATAGTAGGCTCAACATTACTTGCTTATTATGTGTGTCTCTTTGCCATTACATGAACATTTATTGGGCATCTCTATGAGATCATTATGTTGTGTGTGTGACATTTGAGCATGTCTATTTCTTATGGCAATTGTCCTTATTGGTGTGCAACATTTAAACATGTCTATTATATGCATCCCACTGGCCTTATCATATGGAAATATTACATGATGTGCTTGAGTGCTTGCTGAGTTTGAATAATGATGCATTTATATCATTTCATGTTAGACTCGTTGATGTCTTCCTTATAATTCCATATGTATGTATTAACATTGAATAATTCCAAAAAACTGATTGAACTTTATATGGATAAAATACTACATGTTTTAAATACATAGTTGATCCACTTCCTCATTTTTCCATGTTCTCCCAAATATAAGAAAAAAAGATGAAATAGAAAAGTCATTGCAATCAATATACTGATAAATACTAGGGGCTATCCCATGGCCAAAAATTGACATGTCATCTATAAATAAATATAGTGAATGTTGTTTTATCTTTGGAACATCCTATTTTATTTCCTAAAGGTGAAGCTATGATAAGAGACCTCACTTCAAAAAAAATTAGATGCATGAATATGCACTTCATTTGACAGTTTATTATATTAAAATATTTAGTATCCATCCAATCTTTATTTATTTTCTACTTTATTTGATGTTGCATCATTACACCCAAGGAACAACAGTTGCTTTTGTTAAAAAAACAAAGGATAGTTTTATAACTGCTATAGTAAATCTTTGAAAACATATCCATTAAATACATGATGATAAAATTGTTAAAGACTCAAATATATTTGCTTCTAATTTGAGTGAAGCAAGGTAATATTGGACAAAAAATTATGTTGAATAAACTAACATGATTGATCAATTAGGCTATCCTACATTTTTATTCATGTTTAAGTGTTGTTGAAACTAAATAACCTAATTTGCATAGTGCAATGCCTTCCAAACATCCTAAAGATTCACATCAACCTTATTGTTGAATAATTAATTTTTTTATCTTCAATCCAAATCATACATCCATTTATATATATCATAGATTTAAAATATTTCATAAAGCATAAGACTATTGGTATATGTATGTAATAAACTACTTCATTTCATGCTTTATTTTTTAAAAACTAGATTGTTCTATTCAACCTCATATAACTAAATATTATTTTTAGGTATTTCATCATTTAATATTCATTCTTAAACATTGAAATACCTATGTGTCTCCAATACACTTTCCTAACTGAAATCTTATAAAAATGTGATGTCTTAAAAGGATATTCTCACCCTTATTCGCCTCAATAGCCCCCACAATCCACTTAGAATAAAGAGTAGTTCTTTGTCTATAGATTTCAATAATTTCCTTGCATCCATTGCATCAAGTGGAAGAGATCAAATAGCCTAGAAAACCTTTTTGAAATCTATAAGATTAATTAGTATTAACTCTAAGAAAATATCTACGCAAATTTTCTAACTTGTCATAGGATGCTTTTGATGGAGCCGCAAAATAAAAGTAGTAGACATGAGTGGATTCAATAAATTTGGTACGACCTTAAAATGTTATTGCTAAATAAAGATATATTAAAATATAAAAGGATTTTCTTCTCCACTCTTTCAATCACAAATTACCATAATTTTTTGAGAGATATGTCAAAGTCGAAGTGAATACTAAGGAACTTGAACTTCTCCACCATTTTGATCCATTTCCATTGAAATCCTTTAAAGCAATCTAGAAATGGAATAATAATATGTATATATAATTGTGTTTTATCCCATTGTAGACTATATCTAAATGCTTTTTAGAAAATGTTAAGGAAACATAATGCTTCTTTGAAAGAGGCCTCATGCTATACAAGCATGAGGAATAAATCCTTTAAAAAATTCCATTTGATTAAATGAGTGGTGTGATCGAGAATGGAAATTCCCCTAATCAACCTTCACTTAGTTCTAAATGCAAACCAATATCTAAACCATTCATCTAAAAGAACATGTAATGTATGGGTGATAATGGAAGATTTTTAGATAGAATAAAAAATACAAAAGATGTTAGACCTATGTCCATTGATTATCTAACAAGGCAACTCCTTTTAGAAGAAAGTTTAAATAGAAAACATAAAAACCTCACAAATCATTAATGATTTATGGATGGAGAGAATGAAATCCACTCAATACAATCATAATATTTTTCAAAATCAACTTTCAAGAAGATGGTCCCTTGCCAACAGGCATGGGCGCATTAAACTTCTTCCTAGATAACAATGATGTTGTCCTAAATATAACAATTTTTGATAAATGTAGTTTCATATATTCTAATGATTCCATGCAATATATGTTAAAGGAAAAGAGATAAAGCTTTAGTGATACTTTTATAGGAGACATTGAAAAGGGTGATTGTCCTTGAACTGGTAAAGAATCATAGATCTCATGCATAAAAATGAAATTGATTTTGCCTTTTTTTTATGGTGGCCTCTAAAGATATTTTGTGTAAAGATTATTTGTAATCCTAAATCAAGTTAGGTCTACAAAAATACCATGTTGTTTTGTAAAATTCAAAACTAAAACCATCCACTCTTGGCACCTTATCATTAGCCCTACATTTACCAATAGAATAAATCTCATGCAGGAAAAAGAAAGCCTTAAAAATGATTTGAGTTGAAGGTCTTAATTTGAAAGGAACTTCATCTAAATGTTTTTACAAGTATCAAACTCTCTCTACAATGTTTTTCTAGGCTTGGATCACCAATTTATAGTGGACTTGAAAGGTTGAGTAAATAACTGACATAGTAAGGAGGAAACTATGTGTAGTTTGGATAGAATTTATTTCCTCTTTTAGCCTGTTTAGCTTTTATATATTTGAAAATTATTTAGAGACATGGTTATTAAGTTTGAGCCCATGCAATTAAGCTCAAATTTGATCACCTATGTTTGTTTAACTTTTCAAAATTTTAAGTTTATGTTTAATATTACATCTATTTTTTTATGCCAAGTTAATTTTAACTTTAAAAAATATAGTGTTATTAAAATTAAAAATTACATCCTTTCTTACATAGCTTGCACCTTTAGGGAAAATCCTACATATATTTATAGTCTTTTTCTATTTTTATTTTAAGAAAATATAACAAAACCCATTGCCTTTGTAATAGTTGTGATCACTTCTCTTTATTTAGTGAATAGAAGAGAGCTAAAACTACCAATATGACCACAGGTGATGGTAATTTTGGGTAGTCTACTGGACTACGATTTAAATCCCCACCAATACCTACATATTCTCTTTGATGTATCTCAAATTAGGGACCACATTATTATTATAGCTTCATTTGTGGACGTTACAACTACCATACTAAAGAGTCTAAGTTACACTAAAAGGTATGTAATTTTTATATTTGGCAAAGTGGGGTTATATAAATTGAAAGTGTAAATTTACAAGCGTACATCACTCCAAATGTAGGATAATTTTAGTCCACAATTTGTCAAGTAATAATAATCTCATACTCATTTTAATAATCTTTCTAAAACATGGTCTTACTGACCAATGCTCCCTGAGATTTTATGTTTTTTTCCAAAGGGATAAATAAGATACTTATGAAGACAAGTTCCAATTGTGGCCACTTTTTATTCTAGGTGTTAGAGTATGGTGTTTCTATTTGTTTTTATTCTTAATGTAGTTCCTTCAAGTGTAAATATATCAACAATATGCATAAACATAAGCTAAAAGATAGACTCGAGACCTTAATTTCTTATCCCCACCCCAATAACATTACAATGTCAATTCAAGCCACACATCTGATTGGAAGCTTTGATGCAATCAAGTTAGCTATTATTATGTCCTAATCCACCCTTGACAATAGAAAATAACCAATCAAATATGTTGCCACCATTCAAGTTGTAGACCTATTTGTAATGGATGTAATTCATGTAAATCAAATAAATACCCCAAATCTAAGTTTGAGGTGTGATATGGGACCTATAGTATATGATATACCCTAAAATACCCTTTCATTTCACCTTGACATGATCGCCTAGCTCACCTTAAAATATTTCACCACTTGCACATTTTATATGACTTTTCTCTTCCCCACCAATTTTCCATCACTCAAGCTCACTATGAAAAGAAATGTGTCCTCTTACACAACTCATTGCCACATCATATGAAGGAACATACGTCCTCATTTTTCATCATCCCGTCTACTAAAACTGAAAGATTATTATTGGATAACATTTCTTGAACAAAAATTCTGATGGGGTCAATGACAATGGGTTACGACTTAGGTACAACTATCAATTTTGTGGCTTATGCTTTACTAAAACTTTGTTTTACCAAAACATAAAATTACATTTCTTCTAGCTTAACTTGCATGTTTGGGTCCAATGATGCACATACACAAAGTATTATATAACAATAGTATATATATAGAATATTTTCATAATAATAATAATAATAATAATAATAATAATAATAATAATAATAATAATAATAATTAACAACTATATATATTAGTATAATATTATAATATATTTATTACATAGTATAATTATAAATATATAAATATTATATATAATAATATAATAAGAATAGAAATATAAAATAGAATATAATTTATTTAACAGATAATATTATAATATATGAATATAAATATGGTTATATTCTAGCATTTTTAATCTATTAAGGTATAATATATCATAGTAGACTCCAAAATAATTATCAATTTTAGTATATCATCTTAACCATTTATAACTAAGGTTTCAAGGTCTAACTGATTATACATTTTATGATATAACCGATTTTATCACAAGAGGTCATAAACTATATTTTTTAAACCTCTGACCCAAACTTAACCTTTGGAGTACCAACTGCTGTGCATTAGAGTATCAATACTTGAGTCTTACTTGTCAAGATGTGATTGGTTAATTTTAATTTTATAGAGTAAATGTTGAACAAGTATTAGATACTACATAAACCACTAGTGGTGCACTTTAATATTTATGCACACCAATATGTTCCATCAATAGAATAAATAGGGACAAAAACTCTATTCTACCATTAGTAGGTGCACCACTATTGGAACCTTTTTTCCTACATATATACATGCATAATTTGACTATAAATCTATTTCACTTTAAAATATTGCTACCTTCTATTAGAAACTGAAGTTAACAGGAGATAATTTCTCCACTTAGCAGTTAACTATCAGTTAGTTAACAAATAGTTAGTTAAACTATTAGAGAAGCAATTTAATTTCAGTTTGCATGTAAAGACTAAAATTAGTCTTCAGTTTATTTTTATAATTATTGTTTGCTTTCAATTCTATTTAATAGACCCATGGGGAAGTATTGTAATTTGAGCAAGATAAGCAAAATCAAGAAGATCTGCAAGATTCTAGAAGATTGATAAAAATCTTGTTCCATGATTGCTATAGCAATCTATGTTCTATTTTCTTTTTTTATATGTCTATATTTTTTCCAAAAAATGGTATCAAAGCACAAGTTTGAAAGCTTCAGGTTGATCCAGGCAAGAGAATAAGATTAGTATATCTTAGCGCAACCATATAGCCTATTCGCAGTAGAAGAAAAAGCCAGCAAGTGTGGCACCCAACAAGAAAGGAAATCACTGAGTAGGTTAGAGAGTGCACAGTTGTATTACAGGGATGTGGATGCAGTAGTCAAAGAAGAAAATGTAGCAGAAGGAGTAAATCTCATGGGAAAAGAGCCAGGTTACCAGTCTAGTTAGTGTAGCAGTCAACAGCCATCACGGAAGTCTTCTAATAGTTTGTTGAAACACATGGTTGTGGGGACGCTGTAGCCATCAAGCAGCCAGCTAAGTGAGCAGTCAATAGTTTGCAAGAAGCACCTAGTTGGGAGAGTTAGCAGAGCTAAAGCCAGGTTAGCTTTAGGTCGTTGGAGTGCAGTAACAGTGTGCAACAGTCAACGCACAGGAAGAACTAGCAGTCACAATAGTGAGCCATGGGAAAGGAGAGTGTAGTCAGGACAAGGATTTCACAAAGAAAGCCGTTGAGGAAATTTTGAATGGTTGACGTGGATGACTTCTATGAATGGGCAAGCAATGAAGAGGTGACCCAGTTCATGATGTCGGAGCCCTTCAAATGCAAACAGTAGGCAACAGAGTATGTTACCAAGGTGGAAATTCCACATCCGTAGATGAAATCCATTTGTATAAATGGAAGTGATAAGGCCATCAGACACATTATGCTGAAGCAAGGGAGCAGCATTCACAGCTGCCGGGCCGAGCTGGCATATGCCATCTCTAGAAAATACTAGAAAATGGGTATCACCATTTGAGCTATGATAACTGCGATGAAGATGGGGTTGAAAGAGTTGCAGTGAGTACAAAGAATAGAAGCCACTGAAAAGACCCAAGGCCAAAAAGAAGCTACCCAAGGAAGGAGGAGAGAGAAAAAAAAGAAGAGGAAGGGAGGAAGCAAAGAGGATTTATATCCAAGAAGCTGCTGTCAGGAAGAAAAGAGCTTGTTGAGACACGCAAAGAGTGGGAAGGTGATAAAGATTGTAGTTTGCGGTCAAAGTGCAGCTGAAAAGCACAATCACCATCGAAAGTTTTTTATTTATTTATTGTTTTGTTTCTTGTTTGTTGTTTGTATTCAGTTTTACAATGCGTATGCTTTTCCATGTTATGCAAGCAATGCAATCATTCATTGTCTTTAGATTATAACATTGATGGCCACAGTGTCATGTTTGAAAAGACGAGTTCCACAGAGCTTGTGTTACACAACAAGTGAAGCTATGAAAGTGTGTGTGTTGAACAACGAATGAAGCTGTCAAAGTGTCTGAAGATCAGGCCAATCGTTGGCAAATCTAGACCAATGTGGAAATAACTCAGTAGAGTCCTGGGAGGAAACTTGAGCAGTTATGCGTTAGGTGAAAGAAAGGTACGCAAGCAGGAAGCTTGCAGTGTTGGACATAAGCATGTCCGGTTGATAGCCTTTCGACAGGCTACTCCTCAGTCTTAAACACTGACTGAATGCTCATTGAGCAATTTTATTTGTTTTGTATGAAGACAAGGTGGTGTATTCCGCATGAGAGGCAATGTATTCTACAAAAGAAAAGCATCCTAGCTGAAGTTGGTAGACAAAATTTAGGCATTGTAAATGTTGAAGTAGTTAGTGGTAGAAATTAAGGGGGAGTGTTAGAAACTGAAGTTGAAAGGAGATAATTTCTCCACTCCTCGTGCATGCACAACAATTAACTATTAGTTAGTTAACAAACAATTAGTTAAACTGTTAGAGAAGCAGTTTATTTTCAGTTTGCATGTAAAGACTAAAATTAGTCTTTAGTTTGTTTTTCTAATTATTGTTTGCTTTCAATTGTATTTAATAGACCCATGGGGCAGTCTTGTAATTTGAGCAAGATAAGAAAGATCAAGAAGATCTGCAAGATTCTAGAAGATTGATAAAAATCATGTTCCATGATTGCTGTAGCAATCTGTGTGTTCTATTTTCTATTTGTATATGTTTATATTGTTTCTAACACCTTCATGCCTGCCATTTTATATGAACCGTCTCACATTTTATTATTAGATAATAATGTAGACATCACAAATAATAGTAAATAGTCATTGATGTGGCCTCATCCCTTTCAATGAATAAAGTAAATATGATAGAATTAAAAGCCACATACACAAAATATATATTCAAAGATGAAGTAAAAGGTAACATCATTTTGTTTTTATTAATGGTAAAAGTAAGTTTTTTGGAAATAGAGACCCTACTTTTTACAATATAAACTGCAAACATGGTCTTCAAAACCAGATGTAACAAAAATATTTTTAGAGAAGCAACCAACAAAATAATATCCTTTTGTTAAGTAGCAATAAGATGCTAACAAATATAGTTTGGAGTAATAATTATAATGCAATGTAGAAGGATGAAACATTAAAAACGTCATTTATTTGAAACATAGGTTTGAATGTTTGAAATTAGCAAAAGGTTTGGTCAAGTATTAAATAACATTGGTTAAAAAGAAACATGGGTTTGGATGTTTGAAATTAAAAAAAGGAACTTGAAAGGAGTTAAAACTCTGAGGAAACTTATTACACTTAACCAATAAATTTCAAAGCGAAAGATAATGAACTGAGTTAAATGTTGGTGGATGATATATAATACATTCTTCCTTGAAAACTTATTGCATCCACCGATAAACTTTTTCATTTCACCGAAGTGCGCCATCTTGAAAGCGAAAGGTAATGAACTCAGTTAAATGCTGGTAGGTGGAGGTTTTCTTATATATGATGCAGTCTTCCTTGTTTTGAGGAACCCATGTTGGGGAAACTGATTGTTGAGTCGGAGGAGAGCGAGCCATTGCCAAAGGACGCCTCGTGAGAAGAATTTGAGAAGAACAGAACACATTCAAAAGGATAACATCGGTCTGAATATTGTCCGGGTATTGGTATTGCTTGTTTATGAGAAAACTATGTTTTAATTTTCACAAACTGAGTTTCTAACATTGCTACACTGAGATTATCCTTCATGAATCATATGTTATCTGATTAGACGAAATTTAACATTTTAAAACTCCATACCAACTTTATGATTTTTTTAGTGGTGTTTTATCTCTTTGGAATACGTTTTAACGTGTCTTGGTCTGTGGTTAATCCCCTGTAGAGCCGTCATCATATCTTCATTGTAAATCCCTTCAGATGGTTGGCAAATCTGCTCTAACCTTGAATGATAAGAGATTTACAATTTCCACTCATATACGCTTTATTCTTATGTCAAATTTAGATCGTTAACGCTGTACAATTTGACTCTATATTGCTAGATGTTCATTAAAATATCCGTCCGTTTCAAAAAGCCTGATTTCTGAATACCTAGCGGCAATTGCTGTCCTTTTGGTCACACCTCATTCAGGCGTAATGTTTCACGAAGACAAGATCCATTTCAACTTTTCCGAGTCTGATATGATCCGAAGTATAGTCTTTTGGATTATAAGTTACCCCTAACCAGTGACGTGGCTGGCACATATTGAATTATGAAGGATAAAAGTAGTAGCTTATACATAACGGACACGAGTTCGTGTTATAGTTGTAGGTTGCATAGCTGCAAGGGCGTACTCTGTCAAGTTCTTGGTCAGTGGTAAGTTAGAGTTTGGGGATGAGAGTCAGATATGAACAAAATTAGATATCAAAGAAAAAACAAATATAATATTTTGGAGTGCCAATGTCTGGAGGAATGTTTGTGTGATGGTGAACTATCATTTCCTTAGAAATATGTGTGTGCGTGTACGCTTAAGTCATACAAAACTATAACGTGTACATGAGTTAAGAGCACTATAAATTGTAGTAAGTAAGACAGATGGTTATTAATGCGTAAAGGAGTGCAGATGAAATAAGGTCAAATAATCCTTGAAAATTATCGTTGAGAGTTTTAAATTAATCCCAATATTATATTTTGAATAATGAGTGAGTGAAGGTTTTCATGTGCTACTCTTGTACTTTCATTATTAATTGTATATTTTAATTTGATTATCAATTATCAATTGTTCATTATCAAAATAAAGTAGAACACCCTGAAATTACAAAGAGTATGATTAGAAGAGAAATAAAAATATTTTTCTTAATCATTTTCAAGAGAAAATATAATTAGAAGAGAAAGTAGAAAACTTTAAAAAGTTCATTAACAATAGATATTGTCATTTGGGTGTAATATTTAAAGGCATTTTAAATATATTTTCATGGCCTCGAGTAAGATGAAATACGTAGGAAAATCCCTTGTGAAGGATTGGATGCTTATAATATCCAACAACCACCTATACTACTTGATTATAGAATAATTGGCATCTTTACTATTTTGTTATGAAATTTTGTGCAATATGTAACTATTTCTTTTACATTTGAGTACTTTAAATGTGTAAATGAAGTTGAATTCAACATATTGAAGAAGGTTTTGTTCGTTGGACAAATGATAATATCTAAGACAAGCGTGTTAGTATAATTGGTTGGTAAATTTCATATTTGTCAATGATTGGTGAGCTTTGAATTTGAGAATACATTTTTTTTGTTATAATTTGGATTTATAAATAATTTATTGATTAATCATTAATATAGTATAATTAAATTGCTTGTTTTCTTATTGTAGTTAGTTATCATGGCTCAAGAGCTCGAAAATACCAACATTTCAATGACATTTAATTTAAGAGAGGTTGAAGGTTCCCTGCCCAACACAAATATTCATCGAAATGAAAACCATCATCCCAATTTGTGGAGTGATGATTTTGTACAATCTCTTAAGTTGCCATATGGGGTATGAAATATTAGTAAATATAAAAGTATATAAATCATAAAAAAGATAGTATCATATTTTGTATTCTTAAATCTAATATAAAAGTTTTTATTGTTATTTGTAAGTAGGCACCCTTGTACTCTGAACGTAGGGAAATCATGATTAGAGAGATTGACGATATATTTTTAAGAGTTGGAGATGAAGCGGGAAAATTTAATCTACTTAATAGGATTTCGTTGGTTGATGTTGCACAATGCTTGGGAATAGATTGATACTTCCGTGAGAGAATCAAAGTAACACTTGATTATGCTTATGAGTATGTTTATCTCCTCAAGCTAGAGTGTTACAAATACATTTAGGCATGTGATTTAAACATTAAATACCTTGGTGCATATAATAACATTTTTTAACATGTTCCATTGTCAAATAATTTTATCATTATTAGGTATTGGAATCAAAATGTTAATGGCGATCTCAACACAATAGCTTTGGGATTTCAGACACTTCGGATGAATAGATATGATGTCTCAACAGGTGTTGATTTTTTTTTTAAATGATCTTTTTAGGATTTTTTTTAAATGATTTTTTTACCAATTTTTTTTATAAATTAACCAAATCTTCCATATGTGAGCAGACGTATTTCAAAACTTCAAAGATGAAGGTGGAAAGTTTTTTTGCTTTGGATTTGGTAAAGAAGATGCAGAGATATCAAGTATGTTGAATTTATATAGAGCTTCCCAGATTAGTTTTCCTGCAGAAAATATCCTGAAAGACGTTGAAGTTTTTATGTCTACATACCTGCAAAATGTTGTGAAGGAACATAAGGAGGAAAAAGGAGAAGAAACCCCACTCTTAATGGAGAAAATTATTTTCCCATGCCTTCGCTACTTGATTGTTGAATATTATTAGGTGTTATTAATTTCTATATTCATGTGCTACTAATAATAATATCATACCATCTACAGGTTGAGTATGCTTTGAAATATCCATGGAGATGTAGTGTTCCTAGATGGGAGGGTAGGAACTATATTGAAATATTCAAACGACACAATCAAAATGGCTTCCTTTTCAATGGAATTTTAAATTAAGCTTAAATTTTGTATCATTATTGGTATTTGATATTTCCCTTATAAACAAATATTTAATACAAATTTTGTGTTAAAATTTACTATAATATATAAATTTTCTATGAGAATTAACATAAAACCAAAATTTAGTGTTGATAATCCCCTAAAAAATTTCATATTAATAATTTATTTTAGGATGCCCCATGTTTATTGCCAAAAGTTGTTGGAGCTAGCAATATTGGATTTTGGTATTTTACAATCTCAATACCAGATCGAATTGAAACTAGTATCCACGTGAGTATTAACCATAGTAAACATCTATCTATGTTGAATTAAAATTTAGATGGAAAATTAAATGAAAATTTGTTATGATAAATGGTGGAAAAATTTGAGCATAATTCAGTTTGATTTCTTCCATCATCACCATGTGGAATTTTATTTTTGGTGGGTTTGTGCATTATATGAGCCTAAGTTCACAGTAAGTAGACATGGTTTTACTAAATTGGTTACCTGTCTATGTCTTGTTGATGACATTTACGATACCTATGTAACCCTTGATGAGCTGACTATGTTTACCACAACATTGATAAGGTAATCAATTATAGATGGTATTCTTTATTTATATTGATTCCTTGATTGATTTTCTAAATACTTATTTGTTTTGATTTTAGATGGGACATGTTTGTCATGGAAAACCTTCCAGATTATATGAAAAATAGTTTCAGATTTGTATACTAGATACACAAGGAAATTTCTAGTGAAGCTGAGAAGAAATATGGTCCCTTTGTTCATAAATACATTCAAGATTGTGTAATCACTCTTATTTTTACTACGCATTATAATTTTATTAAAACCTACTAGTATATAATATTAATAATGTATATTTAATAAATTATTCATGTTTTATTTATGATAATTTAAATATTTTTTTTTCATGAGATATTATTAAATTATATTAATTTAACATGTATTAGACCAAATTAGTATGCACGATAAAAAATCTCAATATATACTTTTATATGTATAAAAATAGTTTAAAATTATGAGTTATTGCATTTAATCATAGTTTATCTTTACATAAAGACTTCATATTTACTACATTTTATTTCATAGGAAATTTTTATTTATTATCAATTTAGTTATATCAAAATATTTATAGTTAAATTTTAATATTATTATTTATCATAGTGTGTAAAACACTTGAGACAAGTGTAAGATTATAATCTTACATAGATTGCATTCTTATTTGGTACCTACGAGTTTGATATGTGAGTATTTGCATTGATTTTTTAATATTACTATTAACTTTAACCTATAAACATTATTTTTATTTTTCATTTTTTTAATTTTTTTTGGTATGGTTTTTTTGTAGTGGGAGAGGTACATTCTATCTTACTTTCAAGAAGCTAAATGGATAGCTTTTGATTGTACGCCAACACTTGATCAATATTTAGAGAATGGAATAACAAGTTCAGGGATTCAGGTGTTAATGATCCATTCATTGATATTGATGGACACTCTTTTATCTGAAAAGATTTTGGAGAAAATTTAATTTCCATCATCAAAGTTTCAAACTCTTGTAGCATTGGTTACTCGACTAGTCGATGACATGACAGATTTCAAGGTACTTAAGATTTAGATTATGTTTTATTTGCATTAAACATATTATTTATGTAATATATTATTATAGTGAAGGAAATTATGAACTAATATATCTTCAAAAAATTTGAACGATGAGAGAGCCCATGGAGAGCTAGCTTCAAGCATACAATGTTATATGAAAGATAACCCCAGTTCTACAATAGAAGATGCTTTAAAGTATATCACATCTCATGTTGATATTTGTCTACAAGAGTTGAATAGGGAGTTTATTAAATCCTCTTATATTCCAACTTGTTGCAAGAACTTCTATTTCAATGCTGACATGAGGGGTATATTTTTCTTTTTCAAGGATACTGATGGTATAAGTGTTTCTCATCATGAAGGGATAAAGGATGTCATAATGAAAGTTATAATGGAACCAATAATACCATAGCTTCAGAATATAGATTAGGAGATTAATTTATGAAGTAACATGCTAAATATTATACTTGAGTGGCATAATAGCTCAAACTGTTGATTAGGAAATTAGTTTATGAAGTGATGATATATTGATATCATATTTGAGATCCAATTGTTGGTGCACATTTTCCTATATAAGCTTATTATTTGTTATTATGAACTTAATGGATTTGTTTTAGGTTACTAAAATATACTCTTTGTCCTAAAAAATATTTTTTATATAAGTTATAATTGTAAATTATAATGAGTATTTGAGTCATCTCAAAATATATTAGAATTCTCAATACTTAAGTATTAAATTCACAAGATTTTTATTATTGATATTTTTATTTTATTTGTTTTCTACTATAAATTTTGGGTACCATGCATTTTATATAAAAAATTCAATTATTTATTTTACTCTTGTATAATATCTATTTATTTTAAAATGGAGCCATATTTAAATAAGGTTAATGTAGTGGCATTTCCCTATCGATAAGTTGGAAACATATTGGAATTGTAGATGACCTATTGAAATATACATAATGATTGTTTTGATAAAATGTCTTGAAGAAATATAATATGAATTTAAACAATTACACTTTTTTGGTGTAGATCCAAACTACATAAATTTTGGTATAATGTGGAAGCATAATGTAAGCACACAAACTATTTCAAAATATATATAAATAAACCCATATTATCATTTTTTGGAGTTTAAGTAAGTTATAATGGTAAACTCATGGATTTTTAAATTGATTTTATTTCATATTTATACAAAAATTATGAAAATGTCCATAAAAGGCCTCACACGATTATGTTATACAAAGATAGTCATTATGATATATGCATGCACAGTCAAAAATGTACTGAAATATCAAATTTAGGTGAATCAAAAATCAAAACTTTCTCTGTCTCTCTAAACATATGGAAATGTTTGATACATACAAAAATACTCTATAATATAAATAAGCTAAAAATCTCTTCCATATAACTCCTTCATATATAAATATGCAACTAGTACATGAGTTTAACTAAAGGAATGAACTAGATATAGACAAAACAGATGGGACTTATGAATAACTTCTCATTGGGATTGATTAAGAGAGAAGAGTTGATCCTTTCCACTTAAAACTTCTATGTATTGAAGCTTTGGAGTCCTTGAGGCTCCTCCTCTACTCTTTCTCTTATTGATCTTCCTAAAAATTGATCTTTGAGAGTGATGGATCTCCTCTCAAACACTCTCACTGATCTTCTCAAGAAAATCCAATCTAATAACATATTATAAATGAAAACAGAGCCCATGGATCTTCATCCTAGACACCATCAATATAAAGTATTTAGAGAAGAGAGAGACTCACCAATAAAGACATTGTATTAATACATATAATATAGAATGTATTCGTGAAACCAATAAATGTTCAATTAGAATATGACTCTCTAAAAGACTACATCTCATCTAGTTCAAGAGATGGATCTAAGCTCCATTACTTTCCAGATGAACACAAATGGTTCTTATATATAGGAAAATTAAGATGTGAGTGAGAGATTATTATTAGTGGAGTGAAATGTGAGATTATTTTTCAAGTTTAACCTAACCCTTATCAAAAATGTGAGGGTAAATACCACATTAATTATGCATTTAATAATTATATGCACATAATAATTCACATCTTGGTAGGACATCTACCTAAGGTGGACTTACATCAAGTGTAAATATGACACACTCTAACACCTAATTTGGTCAAGAAAAATCAAAATTTTAGCTAGACACAAATCAATTGTAAGGTTGTACCTAGAAACACATTGGCAAGTACCTACAAACTTAAGAAATCCTTTAACACTATTTTGAGGTTTTATGACAAAGGATATCAAAAAAGTTAAGGTCATGTATACCAAAGTTTTGAATGATACTCATCAATGGTGGCCAATTTTGGTTAACATGCACCTTAAACCTTAAATCGTAAGCCTTAAACCCTAAATCGATTGATTTAGCCTATATTAACATTTCTTAGAGTAAAAATTAGGATCACATGGCTTGATTTTGCCCAAATCACATCACTAATTTCCCTAATTGACTAATTACCTTAATATGTCATGACATTGGGGGTCATTGAGCCCAAAATCACATTATATAGTCACAAATATGTTCAACAAGCTCAAATTATCCCCAATTACCTTTATGGTTCAACCCTATACCATAAAACATAAATATAATACCATATTCCATATCTCATTCTTCCTTTCATGTCCCTTTGAGCGAGCATCATATCCCCTAACATCACATCTACTAACATTCATCCATGACATGGTTTTTCTTTGAATGGCCATTACTCCCTCCACTTCAATCACTCACAATGCCCTTTAAAAGAGGTTCAAAAATGTATGCTTATAAATTTTCTCACTTATATTATATTCACTAATATTCCTATTAGTCGACACTAATTCCACTTAATCTAATTTAACCTACTAATTTATTTACTTTTTAGTCATTTGTCTAATGTCCCCTTATTCATATTTTATAATTATATTAACCTTATTCAGCCCCACCAAATAATTAATTTATCCTAAATCCTCATTATCCTAATCTAACCCCACTTACCTATTATTTTGGAATTTTAAATTCCTAATGTCCAACCTATTAACCTATGCCTAGGCTCTCCTACACCCCTAGTCTATAATCACCCACCTAATCCCTATCTAATCCCCTATTTAAGCCTAATTAATCCCTAATAAGATTATAGAATTTGAGGATTAAAGAATCCTCTCTATTATAACCATTTTTCTCTATAAGCCTCTAAATCTATAGGCTTTTAAGGAATTTTAAATTCCTTGGATAATTCTTATCCATTGATCTCTTCAACCTAAATTCAAATCTCCACCATAGATTCTTCCCTCTTTCTATTTAAACAGATCCTCTCCTCCATGAAATGCCAATATAAATTATCTAACTTCTCCATGTCAAGTTATTGAATTCTTCATCAAACATCCTTATCATGCCTTCATAATGTCACAAATATGAGTCAAGCTATATCAATCTAATCTCAATATCTTTTTATTTTGCATTCCCTTTGGTCATGGTGTAAGAAAATTAGCTTTAAGATCATAGTGTTGGTTTTGAATTATATCCATCCATTGTTATTTTTGTTCTAATGGCTCTATCACTTTACCCAGTAGTTGGATATTTGAGTGTTTAAATTGTGTAATTTAATCCATAGAGCTCAAATTTTAACTACAGTGACACTTTTAGCATGTAATAGAGCTAATCACAAGTAAAATAAACATAAATTATTGGTTAGATGTGTAAGGGCCACAATACAACTTACATTACCATAATCACACATTTTTTCCTTGAATTAGAGATAAATGAGTAATCACAAACAAATGTGCCTAAAATTAGTTACATTTACCTTGGTTGCAACTGGATATGTTGTTTTATGTCTCTTTTGGCCAAGAAGGGATCTAATTGCATGTAAACTTGGAATAAACGGATGGTGAGGTGTGCATGGGTTACTAATATGACCTATACTTCCCCATGCACACCACTTTGACATGAATTAAATTTCAATTAGAGTGGCCACCCACACATGTTTCTATTACATGTTGTTCATGTGTTTTCCATTGTATTGACAATGCTGTTGAATAAGATTTCCATTGAAATGTCACATATAATATCCGTGCATTTTTGTTTTGGAAAAAGGTTAAAATTTTGTGAAGGGTGAACATTTGTTGGGCTTGCCAACATTGTGTTTCTTAACACTTTTTATGTTTGTGAAGATTGTGATACATTAATTATTTTACATTGTGTTTCTTAACATAATATATGTTTTTGAAGTTTTTAAAGCTCGTGCAATTATTATTTTTCAAAGTTTGTGAAGTTTGTAAAGCTCAATTTTTATTGCTTCTATTGTTTACCTGTGTTGTTCATGTTTATTATCTATGGGTGATGATGACAAAATTATGTTTCACAGTTGACTATGGAGAACAACAATGGATTAATCACTTTTAGGTGAAATTATTTAAAATTTCATTAAGCTTATGATCCATTTATAGACTTAATGATAGATAATAAATAAAATTAACTACATATATAACAAGTAAAATCAATTACAATACATTATCAAACTAAACATCTCTAATTTCATTACATTTCTTAATACCATTCTTTACTTATATAAGAAGCGAAATACATTTCATTTCATTATTTTATGGTAAAAAAAAACATAAACCCTCTAAGGTGGAAAAATTGAGTTATACCCTTCATTCTCTATATTTGAAGATAGGGGAGTCATTGTTGGTCCTTCAACGACTGTGTCCTTAGTGAGATTTTCTATGATTTTAATAGAAAGAAGATCCACAAAAACCAATTATTGATTAAATGTTTATCATGTCATTCAATATCTAATGTTGTTCTGGTAGAGGGTTGGATTCCATGCTATAACTCCTTCACCTCTATAATTCTCTTCTGGCCTTCTTGAATAACTTCTCTATTTTCTATTTCTCTCTCTTTTTATCCTTTTATTTCCTTTGTTGTATCTTCTCCTACTCCTTGATATGTCTTTTTCATTCATTTTAAAGTTTTTGATTTTCCCTTATTTTCCTTTCAACTTGCCTAAAGGCTTTCCTATCACTAACTTTTTGTTTCTTCATTGCCTTCAATTCTTCATTTTATTTCTTATGGGTCTCATGTTCTATAATAAATTGGTGATGCTTGTCTGATATGAGAATTTATGATTGACATCTCAGCTTGAGTGTAATTTTTACAATTTTTTTTATAATCTAAGTTCCATAGGAAATTTCAAAAATGCCAACATTGGAGTTCAACATTCATTACCACATGCTTGCCTACATTTATTGATTTCTATAATCTTCTCATTGGAATATATATTAATGTTTTCATCATCTACACTCCATTATCCATTTAGTGCATAGTAATGAACTATTTTTGGTGGAATGAAAGTAGGTTATGGTGAAATTGACATAATGACATCATTTTTAATAATTTCATAATTTAGGCCTATATTTACTACTCCCTACCTTAACTAATCAAATGGGATTACTTGCTTAAGCAAACTTAAACTATCTTAGTTGAAACTAAATGATGCATCTATTTCATTACAATGTAATTCAAATCCCCTTCACTATTAATGTCTATATCATTTAGATGATTTGTTTCATGTTCAACACTTTCTACATTGGCACCATTTACTACATTTACTATTTCACCTTCTTCACCTCAGAAAACATTACCTTCCTTCATTTGCTCTATCTTCTCCATTGTAGCTTTAATGTCTTCCTTAGTTAGACCTATCAACCTCATAACATTTTATGCAACACTTACCTCATCCTGTTTGGAATGGAATATTTCACTTACATTCATATCATTAGATAGTGCCTCTGGGTCAAGGGGGCATATACCTATCTATCAAAATCTAGATTTGATGTTCTTTGTAGTTAGAGCCATCCTCATACTTATGGTACCCAACGTGGCCAATTATTATCTCTTTATATTGAAACCATGGTACATATTCATCCATGTCATTCATTCATGATTGTGGTAGGATTTGAATGGACCAAAGACACTTACATCAAGTAGATGTAATTTGTGGCTAGTATATGTGTGTAATGTAAGGAGATATATCCCAAAAGCTCTAGCCTTTGCAATCATTGAAAGTGTGATATGTTTTCATCCCCAAGAAAAATACTAAGATGTATATTACTAGGTGAAACTCCTCTATGTAAAAATCTAACAAAATGATGTATCCAATTCATGAGCAGTTCTTTTGTCATCCAAGCATGGGCTTGGGCAGCCATCCATGCACCTAATTGACATACAATAATGAAATTCTAAAATTACCTCTTTTATTTTAAGAGAAGGAATGTTTAGATTATTTTCCAAAGTTCATTCACATTTACTAAAATAGTTATCCATTCTCTTCTCTTTGATATTATATGTGGCACACTCTTTACCCCTTTCTTAGGAATGACTCACATGTCACAATTCCTTCCATCTTGCACCCTTGTCTCATTGTAATTCCAAATTTTTTATGGCCCATAGTTTAATTTAACATATAATGTTTTCAAGTTCTTATTTAAATTTCACATAATGGATGGCCTTGGCATGACAAATTTATCTCTACCAAGTCCTTCTACTTTTCTCATAAACAAATTAGGGTGCCTATTTTTTAATCCTTTCTATTATGATTTATCAAGGAAACCATCATTCAAAGAGTTGGGCATACTTTCACATATGTTGGCCATGTGTGAATTCAAATGTGATATGTTCAACCAATGCCCCATTTCAGTTAAGTCCTTGCACAACTACACTATATCACTTTCTTATGCTAGTGATAGTATAATGGGTGGGCCCTTATTATTAATAGATGTGATTCCTTTTAGCCAATTCAATAAATTACTTGTTTTGATTCCCCCATTAACCACTACTTCATTTATGGAGTAATTATTATGGTTCACATTTCCCATTGGACTTTCCATATCTTCCATTGTCCACTCCAACTGTAATTACATAGATGCATTGGTAGTAACATCTGTATTGGCCTTTTTATCTACATGGTTGGCCGAGGGGTATATCGTATGATTTAAAGTGGGTTGAAAAACATTATTAACATATTCATCAACATATTTAGGAATATTGAATCTTATGTTCTTCATAGTTCCACATGACCATTTTTAGATAAATTGCATCATCTTCTTCACATTCCTCACACTTAATAATAATAATAATCAATAAATTATATAAGTAACTAAAATTATAATGGAAACCATAAGACAAAAAACTATGGGAAAGAATTTTTGGATAATTTAATGTGTGAATGAATAATACAACTAGAATAAATCACATAAACATATGACAAGCATAGTAATATGAGTTGAAAGAAGGATTTTATTTAAATACATTTGAATGGACATTTAATGGTATGTTAATGGAATTATTAATTTTATTTGTGTGTGAATGGAAACCTATGTGGATTATATTCACATACCAATAATGTTAATTGTTACAAACATTCTTAATTTTGCTATAAAGATAACCATTTACTGGTATGCGGATGGAAACCTACGTGGATTCCATTCACATACAAGAAAATGTTAATTGTTGTGGAAATACTCATCCTCGAACATGGCACATCATTTTATATTAATGACCCATAGTAATTTAAGCCAAAACTAAGATAATGTGTTCATTTAAAAATTATTAGTGGTCATAATTTTAAACCTAGTGGTTTAAGTTTGCCTCCTCAGGTGAGCCCATTCGATAAGATGAGAGATGGAGAAAAAACAAACAATAAATTTATTTGACATGAACATATGAAGCATCTTTAGGGATTCCATAAACATTAGATCATAATTAACTTATAAAATTTGAATGAATTACACAACAAAATTAATTGATAGGTACATATGAGAATAACATATTTTCATATGTGCATGAAAACCATTTATGATTACATCTACACAATAGTGAATTTTGCATCTTAGAACCCATGTCATGCAAGGAAATAGAAATTCAAAATATAAATGAATCACATAGTGACATGATTTTTAAAAAAATATAAGGATTCCATTAAAATAAATGAAAATTTTGAGTAAGATGTGAATGAAAACATGTGGATGACATGGGTTTAGAATTAGGTAACATTTCATCCCTCCAACAAGCATATTCCAACAAAAGCATTGAAGGCAAAATGATAATAAGAGGCATGAGAAAATAAAAATAACACAACTATGGGTTCATTAACAAGAAACACACCTCTATGTAATGTTTCATCACTCCTTTAACATAATAGTAAAGGCTTAGTCAGATATGAAGGCATGATTAAAAAATTATGAACATAGAAGGCACAATAATAATAGTTTTCATCCCTCCATTCAGCCGATTGAAACTCCTCTATGAAATGTTGCACGGTTGAGAAATTTTGGGTAGGTTCCATGGCCGTTTACAGGGATATGGTATGTGAAAAAGGTAGTGAGAGATGTTTTTGGTGTAATGTTCTATTGTTACATTAACATACTTGTAAACATTTACTTAGATGTGAAGGTATGGAAAAATAAAACACACTAAAAAACCTATGAACTTAAAAGGCACACAATAAAAAATAAGAACATACAAGGCAAAATAACTGTAACAAACATGCAAAAATATAAATAACATGGAATACTTATTTGTGGCACATAATGTGGCATTAACTTGCCATAGTAATGGAGAAAATCTTATCAAGCCATGAGGAAAATGGTGTTGGCTTCCATAATAATGACCCACACATCTACCATCCTAACCTCAACCCAACATAAATGTGTAACTTATATAAATAACAAAGTAGAGTGAATGGAAAACATATGAATATTTATGTGTTTATAATTATGAATTAATAACATGTGAACTTGAATGTAGAAAGCATTTTGGTTTGATAGAAAATGTTTAAAATATTACTGACATATTAGTCTATAAACTACAAACTTCTAACCTATAACGTGATCCTTTAAATATGTTGGTGCTTGAATGTTGACATGTGCTTACATTTTAATTCAATTGTGACACTCTTTGAGAATAAAACTCTCTCTAAAAATTAAAAAAATGTCATTTCTATAGTTTATTTATTTATAGAAGATAATTTGAAATTTAAAATTTGAATTATCTATGAATGGTGAGGCTTAGGTGTGTATTGCCATTTAATTTTATAGGTGACACCAATAAATGGAGGTTGGTGGAGTCATATGTTGGATCCAAATGTTTGACTTTTAAATTTTATAGGATGTAACTAAAATTAAGTAGATTAGATGTTATGACTTTTCTCTCATGTTCCATATAGTTAGAGGTACAAAAATGAAATTAAGGGGCTCAATAAATTTATTGGGGTCGATGTTTTTAAAATGTTAATACTTTTAAAATAAAAGTTAAGGATGCAATTTTTGAAATTTCTACCTTAGTTTGGAATTGATAGTTATATCATTTAATAAAGTATTTGTATTATTTAATATGATATTTGTAGTATTGAAAATGATATTCATTTAATTGAATATGATATTTAATTTCTTGAATATGATTTAAATTTACTTTTTAATTTCAGTGCATATTTACTTTCGAAGGGGACTAATAATTGTATACAAAAGTTCCTATTTTTAATATTAATTATTCACAAAATGAATGGTCCAACATGAAAATGTTTAAGTGATTTTTACATCATCTAAACAACCCATGACACATAATCCAATATATCTTTATATATCATGACTAGGAAAAGGGGTCACAACTAAAATGATAACCATTGGATCCCCTTTAACTAATGGTCCCCTTCCCCTATTCCATATAGGATTTATAACAGTTTGACCTTAATTCTTGGTGCAATTTATATCATCTCATGATTTTTGTGTTTTTTCGATTTGGAAAACTAAGTTCTAGAGTTTTGAAATAAATGGAAGGCAAAGTATATTATATGATGACCTGTGGAATTTTTTTGCTTTCTCCTTCCATAGATTATTATTATGTCAGTGTTGACTAGAGGTGGAACTGAATTTGGAAGTTGTTGCTATAATTAAATCAGGTCTAATATTTTCTTTGTTTTATTATTAATTTAGGGCATTCCTAAATTAATAAGTGTTATGATGTAACTATAGTACATGTCATAGGTGGTTCAAAAAATGGAGGACAAACTGATCATGATGATGTAGTTATAAATAGGGTTCTCAAAGAACCTCAACACTTATACATATTTATAGATGATTGGAATTTAAATTTTAGTTAGAATGGCATTTGTAATAAAGTAGAGATAAAAGAAGAGATAACATATTAAGAGGAGAGAATTAAAAAATTAGGTATTGGCACATGTAATAATTATATATAATTTAGACCAAATCCTTCAGTAATACTATGCAATAACCCTAACTAGGTCTTATGTTTTCATATTCACTAAACTAATAAAAAGTAAAGCAAAAGCCTAGTCTAGTTCCCAACAAAGATTGTGGCACAAATTGGGGGTAATAAACATGAATAAAATACATATACTCACATTAATGTCTATGAAATCCTAATACATGGAAGAGAAGTGCAAATGCATATCTATCTACTCTTACAAAGAAAGTGTTACAGACTAAAATTGCACCCTAGTCAAGCAAGGAGATTGTTCAAGGCTTCTTCCTCAAACTTTAGTCTAACATTGGAACATCCCCAGGTTGTCTGTTAACTATAGTGGGGCTAAACCTCTTAAGTAGGCTAGATTCCTCTTTGATGCTCACCTAAAACTAATGCTAAGCTAATGCTTCATGGGGAAAATGGATATAAAGGGGATAAGGTCTCCTAAGGAATTTAAACAAGTGATGCACCAAATTTAAAAGGGAATATCCTATAAGGTTTAACCCATGATAGATATGTAGGAGATATTACTAGATTACACAACCTCAAGATCAAGCTAATTGCATAAGTATTTCATATAAAAGGTTAAATGTAGAACACTAATCTAGACCTACAAGTAGCACTGAAAAACCCCTAAACTAGGTCAAAAAGCAGGACAATGGATGAAGAATATTCTCCTTCACACAATGTCATCATGCATAACTCACCAAACTAGATCCAAGGCAAGAGATAGGCAAATAAAGTCTCATATTGCATCAAGAGGTAGTTTTTACAAATGTTTGACATGGTTGAGCCTAATCAAGATGAGCATACTTTGTAGTATCCCAAAGAGTTTCCTATCTCTAAAAAAGATAAAAAGTCTAAAATATGAGAACCCTTTTAAAGGAGAAGTGACCAAGATATATAGGAAAAAGGAGTCAGAGAGAAGGATGTGGAAACACACCATCATAAAAAGAACACTTTATCTCAAGTCATTAATTGAACCTAAACTACCACATATGTTCTTTAGCCAATGAAAGCCTTGCCACCTTTTTGATCAATTAGGGCACTGTTTGTGGCTTTTTAAGTGAGGAGATCTCTAAGGCCCTTAGGATGTATTGAATTCCCCTAGCTATAGTTCCCAACACTAGACCTCTTCTTTGATCTTCTATGCATCTTTCCACTTGGCTTCTACATAAGGACAAAATCCTCACATCTATAAACCTGATTGAGCTTTGATTATTTCTGCTTTAGATAGCTATATATTGAGAGCATGGGTCAACATATTCCTTCATTGAGTACATATAACTACCCCTTAATTTGAGAACGGGACTTGGGTTTACTATAGAGGAAAACTAGTCTAAGATTATTGGTTTTCCTATAGTCTATATAGATGGCACTTTTCTCAATGCTTAGTCCCTTTTACAACAAATTAATACCATTTTAGCCTATATTGGGTTTAATAAACCTAATTTACCTCTATAGATCTATACTAGCAATGCTTTGTCCATATAGTTTATCCTAGTTCAACTCGGGTTGAGTTCATGCTTGGTTCCATGTATTTTTCGCTAGCTCAGGTCTATCCATTTGCTTTTCCTGAGTTGAATTACTCCATAGACCTTAGTCAAAATTTTCCTAGCTCAATCCTCTATTCATTAGCTATCAATATTGACTTGGATCCATGACCCTTTGAATTTCATTTTCTCCATCAAATCTGCTAGGTACAAACAAATGTGAGCCCTCAAATCTATCTATAAATGTTAACTTTGTCCCCACTTATGCCATGTGTCAGATGTGCATTTGATTTTAGGATCCAATGTCAATCTATAGCCTTAGACACTTATTCCATATGTTAACCTCTTGATCCCTCTAATTTTTTGACCCATCTCAAACCATTGGATCAAGATGTATGATTAAATGTGAACTATTGATCTACTAGGACCGACCATTTGAAATCTAACGACTAGTTCACGAGTTTAAAATTGATGTCCTTGCTCTCATCAAATGACATTCATGTGACCATCATTAATGTTCATGTGATCATTAAATTTAAGATGAAAAATGTTAGTTTTGATTGATCTTAAACTTGAAGATAGCATGAATGTCTTATGTTGCAAGTCCAACTTTAAAGGCCTATAACTTGAAGCATAAAAGTCATGGAGGCACAAAATTTTCAAGAGATGTTCTTGAGGCCAAAAAAAACAAACCCATTTGATTTGATCATCCCAATAATATTATAATTATGATTAAAAAATGTTCAAGTTACCTAGTCCATTCATTCCTACATGATGTCCTTACGATGGTCTATTTTAATTGGCTAAGTATGGGAAACATAGGGAAATTTAATTGAGGAGCCAACATTGAAAAACATAAATTCTACTGTGCTTAGATGCATGGACTAAATCTTAGTGCATAAGAATTAGGGACAAATATGAACAAGACCATATGATTGTTTTCTCCAAAAATTGCCACACATGTGAGATATGTCCTTCGATTGATGACCAAAAACTTGGTGCATCTGTTCTTGGGACTAATGTGAGCAGACCCATGTGACTAATTATTCTTGACTCATCTACACATGGTAATGATGGTGATAATAATTTTCCCACTCATACTTTCTTGCACTAGACCCAAGTTTCTAGATGAACACAATGAAGATGGCAAGGATAAATCAGCTCTAGGTTACACAACCTATCAATGCATCTAAAAGACTTATGCACAAGACAAGATCCATATCTCTAAAGAAAGTATGAAATCCTAAGCTTATCCTCAAGTTGAATGGTGGATAAGAAGATGCAAAATATGTCTTATTACTTCTTCTCTTCTCTTAGAAACTATGAAATGATTATGTTTATATAGGTAGATCTAGCCCTAAAACATTTCAAAAGTTTTGATTGACAAGGTCAACCCGATTGACCTAGTATTAAAATTGATAAAAAACTAACTAGATAATGAGCTATGTCAGCCATGGCCAACTTAGTTCTTATTAAGTTTTTATAAATAATAATAATACAATGTCCATGTGGTTGACATAGTCATGTAAACTTCTAAAAAAGGTTTTAGGTCAAAGGAAAGGGGTAATGAAGATGAAAAATGACTAGAGGAGGGTGAAAAATAGGAGGCAAAGCTTAGGGGAATGGTTTTTAAAAGACACATGTATAGATATCAACTGGAAAAAGGGAAAAAAATATTATGAAGCACCAATGGTCTACCCACCACTTTCTTGATGCACTTTTTAAGGTGTACACTTAGAGAGATTGAGAGTTGATGGGTTCGTATAAGATAAAAATTATCAATAATTGATAAAGTTTGAAAATATTATTTATATAGAATAACCACATAGATGAATGCATATTTTTGACAAAACAAAAAAACTTAAACTTCAGCCATGCTAAATACTATGAATTTTAACAAAGTTTTTCTTAAAAATACTACTACGACATCGACTACAGTCCTCTCTTTCTAAATATATATATTTTTATATTTTTATTACTTTTAAGGTATCTATCTTATCTTATTTATAAGTAAGTCTTTTTATAATGCTATATGCCACAACTATACATGTTAATCTTTGTTTATATATATTTTTATTCATTGATTCAAATTAAATAAAAATATATGGTTATAAACTAGACCTAATTATATACACATTCAAAAAAATCTAATTTTTGAGATATTTTGACGTAGTTAGTGGGCACATGGTCAAAAATACATTTTGATCTTATTCAAGAGTATACTAACTTATTAAATTGGTAAATAATATAATTCAATAATTAATTTACAAAAATATAGGTTGCAAACTAGATGATGTTACCTAGCTTTATACCAGGGGATTTAAATAAAAATCAAATGATGATAAAAAAATGGTGGGGCACATAGATAACAATCTATTATGATTTTTCTAAAAAATAATACCACCTCTTCAAATTTATGATATTTGCCCTAATTATAGTATGGTTCATTACCTGTACTTCCTAGTGATGAAGTTATAGTTAAATTACTCCAGGATTGAGAATCTTAGGTTTCATGAAAGCATCATAAAATTCGACACTTCATGTAGAAAGCTTCTTGTTTTAATAATTTCATTACTAGTGTGGATATGTCAACATATCATATTTATTCTCTCCCTCATGCTCCATATCATTTTCAAGACAACAATTCTACGTTCATCAAATAATCCAGAAAAACAAAATATAGTAGACCAGCATGTCCTTGACCTATTACTATCTCTAAATAACTCACTCTAACATAACATGATAACTTTATCTCATTATTTGACAAGTATCATGAATAATTTTCTTAGTCATATGAAGATATGTCAGGTATTAATCCTAGCACCATTGTAAATAATATCATCACTTACACAAATGTCAAACATGTTAGACAAAAATAATGAAAATTTCCACCTAAATTTTTTACCTTGTGTCATAAAGAAATCATTAAAATTTTGGATGCCAAATTCATCAAACCTATAAACTACTTGGAATATTAAGCATCATTCCCATTAATAGAAATGTCACCACGGTTATTTTTATATGCATTGATTTTTGAAATCAAAACTTAGCTTATCCAAAAGACAACTTTCCCTTACCTTCAATAAATGCTATAGTTGATTCCATTACCATATATGAAATTTTATCACTTATGGATAGTTTCTCAGGCTATAGCTAAATTCACATAGCTCCTGAAGACCAACATAAAACAACATTTAGAATAGAGTAGGGCACCTATTGTTATGTCAAAATGTCTTTCGGCCTAAAAAATGATAGAACAACCTATCAACATTGAATGACCCACATCTTCCATGATATTATACATAAGATAGTGTAAACCTATGTAGATGATCTCATTGCAAGACCTAAATGTTGTACAATACACCTCACCAGTCTAGCTATCATTTGTTATCAACTAGTTGCATATAAACTTAGACTTAACCAATACAAATGTGTATTTGGAGTAACATCTGGTAAACTTCTAGGGTTCTCAGTCTCTCTTTGAGGCATTGATATCTATCTAGCCAAAAAAAATGCCATCATAAACATGCCTATTCCTCACTCCATTCTTGACATACATACTTACCTCAGAAAAATTGGTACAATTTGATAGTTTGTCCTAGAAATGGCTTACCATATATACCCTATCAATTCATTTATCAAAAGGGTAATGCTCTAGAATGGAATGATTCATGCAAAAAATATTTTGATAATATGAAGGAATATTTGATCCATCTTCTTACTATTCAACCACATTCAAATGATTACCCCTTAATTATATATACCTCCTCTACACCCATATCAATTGGTGTAAGACTTTCCCAATAATATTATACAGGTAGAGAGTATGCTATCAATTACATTAATCGAGGACTCATGGATTATGAAAAGAATTACACCAAAGTAGAATGTGATTGCCTTGCTATATATTTTATAACTAAAAAACATCATCATTATATGCTATATTGAACCACTTATGTCAATTTTCATTCTAATCTACTTCATTATTTCTTCTCCAGATCATTATTACATGGAGATAGAACTATCAAACATATGGTCATAGTGATGGAATTCAATCTTCACATTATTACATAAAAATATGTCACAGGCCAAGTCATATCAAGTTAACATTATAACTAATTACACCATATTTTCCACACCTTACCATCCTCAATGTAATGGTTAAGTTGAGGTTACTAACAAAATTCTAATTAAAATATTAAAAATGACTATTCAATTAATTCGTAATGATTGGCATTCCAATTAAATTTTGATGTCAGTAATAACATGGTTGAATATGAATCTCTAAAATTAGGCATGAAAGCCACCATTGACTTAGATATCACATATTTACATGCCTTGGGTGACTCCCAACTTATCTATGCCTAGGTTAGTGGTGATTATTAATGCAAAATAATTTTTTTTATCACATATCATAAAATAGATAATACACTTACCCAGGAATTTTCTTCTTTTAGCATTAAACCAATTCCAAGAGATCAAAATTCCATAGCTTATTCTCTTTCTTCATCTCATTTTATTTCACCCTCATCAAGTACATAATGATTCCTAATTTCTTATCCAAATCATAAAATAACTTACCTCTATAAAACTAAATGATTTGATATTCTATCACATTAAAGTTATCCATATTTGACAAAGCCCATGGTATAGAAACATAATTCAATTTATTGAATATCAAACTTACCCTCCAGACACAGATTCTCATGAAAAGACTCGAATACATAAAAAAGTTTTTAAATATGTTTTTTGATAAAACACCCATTATTACCATAATAAAGAAGAAACCCTACTTCATTGTGTAATTCAATAAGGGATACTTACTCTCTTAGAGTTAGCACATGGGGGAATTTGCATTGGTCACTATAGTGGACATGGGACATCCTTCAAATGATTGCATATGGGTTACTTTTGGCCTACTCTACAAAAATATGCTATTAATTTTACTTAAAAGTGTAAGTCTTGTCAACTCCATTATGATCTAATCCACTCACCAACAATTGAGTCCCATATTTATGAATATTTCTTCATTTTATAATTATGGATGCATAATTACATGGAACTTGTCTTCATGCTTTAGATTTTATTTATGAACACCATTTGGCTACTTTGCAATATAAATACTAATGCAAGGATTACATTTCTAAACAACATAATAAAAAGGTTAAAGTTTAAACATTTAATGTTGGTGATTTAGTCCTCAAATTAGATTATACACATAATAAAGAATGAAAATATGCCTAAAAATGGTGGGGCCCTTACTTAATCAAAGACATCCTAAGTTCTAGTACCTATCGTTTACAAACTAATGAAGGTCATGTCTTCAAATAACCCACTAATGCAAAATTTTTAAAGACATTTTTTTATTAAATATCTCCTTATTTTAATTATTCTATATATTGTAACTACTAGCACTTCTTATATGATTTTTTGAACGATCTCTCCTTTTTAGTGATTTATTCTATACATAAATCTTAGTCCCATTCTTCAATATTTGGGTTTTTATTTATTACTTTCATTTAATTCATGAGTTTCATTGTAATACTATAGATAGGACCAAATTTTCCTCATCAATATATTTTATTTCATACATCCATTTTTAACGCTTTTTTGGGGTCATAAGTTTGTTATTTTACAACATTTTATGTTTACTCTCTTCTTTCTTTTGTGAGATAGATCCCATTTCCCATCTATATATAGGGGGAGGGGCCATATGATTTTCATACTTTTCACCTACTTAAGTTTATGTTTTATGAGTTACAGTGTAAGACCATTGATAGGACTAGGTTATCCTCATAAAATCTTTATATTCCTTCAAACCTTTTTGTTAACTGAGTGTTCTTTTTAGAATGTTAAGAAATGGTTAAAAGTTTGTGATTCCATATTCTCAACCTCAATCTTGTTTATTTTGTGGATAAAACTTGCACAATAAATTATGTTATAATGTTTCCCTACACTTAGATACATTCTTATGATATGGAATCATATTTAATTATCATTGTATCCCTTTCATTTTGTCTCATTTTTTGTAATTTGAGGTAATTTAAATTGTTTCATGTTCACTTCCCCTTGTCTCCCTTACTTCCATTCCAATTTTTAAAAAACAAGGTCAAAGTCAAGATAGAAATTTTATTTAATATGATTAAAAAGGACTCTTGGGCACCATTCTCTTTATGTCCTCTTTCATAATAACTAGATTTAAATTTTTCAAATGATAGTCATTTTTAACACCCATGTTTGGTTCTCTGAATATGTATGGAGGAGGAATATAAAAATCAATTAAAAAGTTAAAAGAGAAATCATTTGAAACAAAATAAAATGATTAATAGGCAACATAAAATCCAAAAGTTAACATCAAACAAAAAAACATGATTTATAGTAAATCTATTCTTAATGAAAACTCAAACTCCATACTTGGCCTCATAATAAAGCCAAGATCCAATGGGGTGTAGTAAGTTAGTAGATTGGGATAGAGGACTTTAAAATTATCTACAACTCTACCTACTTTCTCATGCAAGTACTCAATCTTGACAGTAGACTGATAGATCTATAAGGGGCTCTAAGGAACGTGGAACGTGTTCTGGGAAGGTAGGTCGATTTCACTTTTCATGCATATAGCCTTCATGGGATGATATTCATACTTCATTAGATAGCCCAAGATTTTTGTGGTTAGGAGAAGCTCTTTAGAGTCCTTAAGGTCAAAAGTTCTCTTATTTTGACAAACTTAATTTTAGTTTATTGACTTCGATAAAGAGTTTATCTACCTTAATTTTTACTACATTTCCCCAACCACCCATTTCATTTCTCTCCATTGATAGGTACGTTTCATTTTAAATCTATTTTCCCACTTCTATATTCCCTCCTCTTCACATCTTACAGCATGCTAACATCACCCTTTTTTTGTTCTATCAATCTTAAGGACAAAACAATATGATTGAGTGACTATGGATTATTTTATTTACACCGTTTATTTACAGTTTGTAGGTCTTCTAAAACTTTATGTGTGGCAAGGTGGCAGTGGTCTTTAGGTGGTGTGTTTTTATTTTTTATTTTCATTCCCTTTTCAAAATGCACGTGAACTACATATAGTATAATTTGTCATTTAATTGTGATCAACCTTATGTAGTTATAATTCCTTGTAAAGGGTATAAAAATGTAATTAATGAATAAAAAATTTATATATTAATATTAATATGTCCAATATATGAAACTGTATGATATAATTATATATTATATAATAATATAATATAATCACTTGGCACTGCTTCTTTTCTTTTTTCTTTTTTATGTTTTTAATAAGCAAGGAGAAAGAGTGGTTGAATAAATATGAACTTGTTGATCAGATTTATAAAATTATGAAAATACTTCACCTCATATCCCAAATACCTAAGATCTATGAATAAACAATGTTGAAGGAAACTTAAACACAAGCATGGAAAATGTGACGGAAATCATAAGGAGTGAATCCATAATCATAGGAAATGACTCCACATAAGTACATACCTACTTTCTTAGGATATATGGATAAAATAATTCATTGTGCCTACTCATGGTGTTACCATACAAAAGATCAAAATGACAAAATATTTCTAGGTGAGTTGCATCATGATGGTGAGGGGAAATGATAGGATATTTTAGGGGATGAACTCAAAGACGTTAGAGGTGGTACGCATGAAAAGTTTAGTGGCTTGTCAAGTTTTGATGAGGACGTCATGAGAGATGATTTGATTGTAATAGTGTTCTATATCCAATGTGTAGTTCAAATCAATGCTACACTATTGTTGACTTAGAGATAAGACATTAAAGTGCAAGAGTCTATCTTTTAGATTCCATTCATCCATGCTACCAATATATTAAAACCTTAAATAATAACATCCAACTTAAAATCACATGGAAATAACATACATAGACCCTGAGAATAAAGGGCATGGCTATACAAAACATGAAAATAGTAAAATATTTCATGCTGAGTTTTGCAGTGATGATGAGAGCAAAGTCAAGGAATTTCAGGTGATTTTTTACACTAAGGGGCATATAATGATATAATATTATATATTTTATAATAATGCAATATAATATTAGCGTTTATGGACATGTTACCATTTGGAATACAAAAAAATTTATTTGTGGAAATGTATGGATAACATTTGTCTGATATGATTTACACTTACACATGTGACTACCTTAAATTTTAAATTGGTAGTCAATGTAACATTACTCTAGAATGATACTTGTAAGTTCTTTCAAAGCACAATGGTGACATCTTTGATTGGTTATTTTCTATTGTTAATGGTGGGTGAGGACATCATGAGAGTTGTTTTTTATTGGAATAAGGGTCCATATCTCATATGCAATTTGAATCAACGATGCAATGTCATTGATGTTGGGATAACACATTGAGGTCCCAAATTATATCTTGTAGCTTCCATTCATTATTGATGCCAATATTCAACACCAACACAAGCTTTAAGGCAACTTTTGGATTTATATGAACAATTGGGGAGATATTTAATGTCTTGCATTAGGAAAAGACGCTTCATGGAAGTGTCTCGGTGGTGCCATGTGTGGTCGTACATCAATCTTGGCTAGGGAAATAAAAACATAACTTAAATATGGTTGATAGATTTAGAGATTTAGGTAATGTATTAATTATGTTATGTTAAATAGTTTTTTTAGTCTCAAATAAGGGGACATTTTTAACATTAGATAAGGTGACGATTTTAAAATTAGATTGTATGACACTTTGAAGTGTTTGTAATAGTCCATTAACTTTTGCTTGTGTTATTTCTTTGGCTATATTACCGTGGTCTCCCATCTTACATAAATTAAAGTGGGCAACCTCTAGTAATGACGTAAACAATATGGCCATCACCATTATTTCATTGAGCAAATCATGATACACATGTTGACGACAATCTCTTTCAAGAAGTTGTGCCATTTTCTTACTGACAGTCATATTAATTGTAAGATGTTTAATGTTAACCTAGAAAGGGATGTATAGCACTCAATGGTATTGCTTAGAGTCTTTCATGATCCTACTATCGTAGTTAAATCTGTATCAAAGCATTAAAGAAGGGAAAGGACCAGTTAAATGCCATGTGATACCACATCTTAGTTAAATGTGTATCTTCATAATATACCACCTCCTAGTTTAAAATATTGGATTTAAATAGTTTAAATATTTTAAAATTTAAATAGGCTGTTCGATTGGGAAATTTACATCATGGGAAGTTGCACAGGGATGTTTTCAAGGACATTTCAATTTTTCATTATTTTTGGTACAACCCATCATTATGATCAAAGGGACCAATTAATTTATATAAAATTACCAATAAAAATTTTCAAATGAACATATTATTTTATCATTATCTTAAAATTTTGTGAAGTAAGACATGAACTGAAATTAATATGGGTCACTAATATAAAATAGAAGAAAATTAATATAAAATGAAGGGCCATGTTGAAAGATGCATGGCTCATTAATGTGAAATCCAATGCCAATTCCCAAATGGTTGGGTGGGCTTTACTTCATTAATGTGACAAATGAATGCTAACATGTGGACCACCAACAAATGTCTCTCCTTACCTTTCTGCATACCTCCTTCCCATAAATGGCAATGAAACTTACCTAAAATTTCTCAACTATGTCATATTTTGTAGAGGAGTTTTCATTGACAGAATAGAGGTATGAAACATTTCATGCAGGTGTGTTGAATGTAACTAAACCCAAAATTATGTTCCTTTTATTTTCTGGTGGGTGTTATTATTATTTTGTCTTCTATGTTCATATTTTATTTGCATGCTTTCTCATTTGAGTAAAGGTTTAGTCCTATGTTAATATAGGGATGAAACTGTATGTGTAGGTGTGTTGCCCATAATTGAACCTTCAATCATGTTCTTTTTATTTTCATGTGGTTGTTATTGTTATTGTGCCTTATATGTTCATCATTCTTTTTGTGTGCCTTCACATCCGAGTAAATGTTTAGTGGTATGTTAATGAAGTAAATGCATGTTTGGATGGAAATGGATTTGAAATTGGGATGGGAGAATTAACAATTTCACCATCAAATATCTATCCCTGCCTTTTCACATACCTCCTCTCCCCAAATAGCCATGGAACCTACTTGAGAGTTCTAGAGCATGCAATGTTTCATAGAAGAATTTCTATCATTAGAAAGGAGGAATTATTTTTTTGTTATTTTACTTTATATGTTCATGGATTTTTTTTCATTCCTTCACATGTGAGTAAACATTCACTTGTATGTTAATGGAGTGATTGAAACATTACACATAGATGTGTTACATCTAACCAACCCAATAGTTGTGTTCTTTTTCTATTTTCACGTGCTTGTTATTATTATTTTATCCTTCTATACTCATGATGGTTTTACCTACCTTCACATATAATTCAAAGTGCCATGTTGGAAGACATGTGGCTCATTATTGTCAAATCCAATATAATTTTCCAAATGGTTTGCCAAGCTTTGCTCCATTAATGTGGTAAATTAATGTCACCCTACATGCTACCAACAAACATCTCTCCCTACCTTTAACATCAGTAGAATAATGTGATGAAACATTATGTGTAGGTGTGTTACCTGTAATTTGATTTTAATAGAAGTCCTAGAGGTTTTCTCAGTGCATGTCATTGTGTGCTTTATATATGTGTTGCATTTCTATTTTCCTACATAACATGGGTTAGGAGACTTAAATTTTATGGTACGTAGATGGAATTCATGTAGTTTTTCATTCACATATGAGTAAAATTTATTGTTTTTATATCAAAATTTATATTTTCATTTCCATTCTAGTAAATATTGACTCAGATGTTTCAAACCAAAATCTTATTTGAATTCTTGTTGCCATATTCCTGTCAATCAATGTTGTTATGTTATTAATTCACATTTTCAAAATTACAAACATTAATTGACATATCTATTGTTGATAGATTACTAAAAATTTTATGCTATGTTCCATGTTAATAGAGTAATTTTCATTTGTTCTATGTTCTTACGATATTCTTTGATTTATTTCATAGTAGACCCAACATTACTTACTTATTGTGTGTGTCTCTTTGCTATTACATGAAAATTTATTGAGCATCTCTATGAGATCATTATGTTGTGTGTGTGTGACACTTGTCCTTATTGGTGTGCAACATTTAAACATGTCAATTACATGCATCCCATTGTCCTTATCATATGGTAATATTGCATGATGTGCTTGAGTGCTTGCTAAGTTTGAATAATGATGCATTTACATCATTTCATGTTAGACTTGTTGATGTCTTGTTTATAATTCCATATGTATGTATTAACATTGAATAATTCCAAAAATTTGATTGAACTTTATATGGATAAAAAACTACATGTTTTAAGTACATAGTTGATCCACTTCCTCATTTTTCTATGTTCTCCCAAATATAAGAAAAAAAGATGAAATAGAAAATTCATTGCAATCAATAGACTGATAAACACTAGGGGCTATCCCATGGCCAAAAATTGACATGTCATCTATAAATAAATATAGTGAATGTTGTTTTATCTATGGACCATCCTATTTTATTTCCTAAAGGTGAAGCTATGATAAGAGAGCTCACTTCAAAAAAATTTAGATGCATGAATATGTACTTCATTTCACAATTTATTATATTAAAATATTTAGTATCCATCCAGTATTTATTTATTTTCTACTTTATTTGATGTTGCATCATTATACCCAAGGAACAATGGTTGTTTTTATTAAAAAATTAAGGATAATTTTATAACTACTCTAGTAAATCTTTGACAACATGTCCATGCAATAGATGATGATAAAATTGTTAAAGACTCAAATATATTTGCTTCGAATTTGATTGAATCAAGGTAATATTGGACCAAACATTATGTTGAGTAAACTAACATGATTGATCAATTAGGCTATCCTACATTTTTATTCATGTTTGAGTGTTGTTGAACTAAATAACCTAATTTGCATAGTGCAATGCCTTCCAAACATCCTAAAGATGCACATCAACCTTATTGCTAGAAAATGATTTTTTTTACCCTCAACCCAAATCATACATCCATTTATATATATCATAGATTTATAATATTTCATAAAGCATAAGACTATTGGTATATGTATGTAGTAAACTACTTCATTTCATGTTTTATTTTTTTAAAACCATATTGTTCTAATCAACCTCATATAACTAAATATTATTTTTATGTATTTCATCATTTAGTATTCATTCTTAAACATTGTAATACCTATGTGTCTCCAATACACTTTCCTAACTAAAATCTTATAAAAATGTGATGTCTTAAAAGGATTTTCTCACCCTTATTCACCTCAATAGCCCCCACAATCCACTTAGCATAAAGAGTAGTTCTTTGTCTATAGATTTCAATAATTTCCATACATCCATTGGATCAAGTGGAAGAGATCAAATCGCCTAGAAAACCTTTTTGAAATCTATAAGATTAATTAGTATTAACTCAGAGAAAATAGCTATGCAAATTTTCTAACTTTTCATAGGATGCTTTTGATGGAGCCCCAAAATAAAAGTAGTAGACATGAGTGGCTTCAATAAATTTGGTTTGACCTTGAAATTTAATTGCTAAATAAAGAGATATTAAAATCTAAAAGAATTTTTTTATCCACTCTTTCTTACCATAAGTTTTTGAGAGATATGTCAAAGTCAAAGTGAATTCTAAGGAACTTTAACTTATCCACCATTTTGATCCATTTCCAATGAAATCCTTTAAAGCAATCTAGATATGGAATAATAATATGTATATAGCATTGTGTTTTATCCCATTGGAGACTATATATAAATGATTTGTATAAAATGTTAAGGAAACATAATTCTTCTTTGAAAGAGTCCTCATGCTATACAATCATGACAAATAAATCCTTTAAAAAATTCCCTTCGATTAAATGAGTGGTGTGATTAGGAATGGAAATTCCCCTAATCAACCTCAACTTAGTTCTGAATGCAAACAAATATCTAAACCATTCATCTAAAATAACATGTAATGTATGGGTGATAATGAAATATTTTTAGATAGAGTAAAAAATAAAAAAGATGTTAGACCTATGTCCATTGATTATCCAACAAGGCAAGTCCTTTTAGAAGAAAGTTTAAATAGAAAATAGAAAAACCTTACAAAACCCTAATGCTTTATGGATGGATAGAATGAAATTCACTCAATACAATCATAATATTTTTCAAAATCAACTTTGAAGAAGATGGTCCCTTGCCAAGAGGCATTGGCCCATTAAACTTCTTCCTAGATAACAATGATGTTGTCCTGAATATAATTTTTTTTGATAAATGTAGTTTTATATATTCTAATGATTGCATGTAAGATATTTTAAAGGAAAGAGATAAAGCTTTAGTGATAATTTTATATGAGAAATTCAAAAGGGTGATTGTCCTTGAACTGGTAAAGAATTATAGATCTCATGCATAAAAATGAAATTAATTTTGCCTTTTTTTTATGGTGAACTCTAAAGATATTTTATGTAAATATTATTTGTAATCCTAAATCAAGTTAGGTCCAAAAAAATACCATGTTTTTTTGTAAAATTCAAAACTAAAACCATCCACTCTTTGCACCTTATCATGAGCCCTACATTTACCAATAGCATAAGTCTCATCCAAGAAAAAGAAAGCCTTACAAAGGTTTTGAGTTGAAGGTCTTAATTTGAAAGGAACTACATATAAATGTTCTTACAAGTATCAAACTCTCTCTACCACGTTTTCCTAGGCTTGTATCACCAATTTATAGTGGACTTGAAAGGTTGAGTAAATAACTGACACAGTAAGAAGGAGACTATGTGTAGTCTGGATAGAATTTATTTCCTCTTTTAGCCTATTTAGCTTTGATATATTTGAAAATTATTTAGAGGCATGATTAGTAAGTTTGAGCCAATGCAATTAGGCTCAAATTTGATCACCTATGTTTGTGTAACTTTCCAAAATTTTAAGTTTATGTTTAACATTACATCCATTTTTTTATGCCAAGTTAATTTTAACTTTAAAAAATATAGTGTTACTAAAATTAAAAATTACATCCTTTCTAACATAACTTGCACCTTTAGGGAAACTCCTACATATATTTATAGGATTTTTCTATTTTTATTTTAAGAAAATCTAACAAAAACCATTGCCTTTGTAATAGTAGTGATCACTTCTCTTTATTTAGTGAATAGAGGAGAGCTAAAACTACCAATATGACCATAGGTGATGGTAATTTTGGGTAGTCTATTGGACTATAATTTAAATCCCCACCAATAGCTACATATTCTCTTTGATGTATCTCAAATTAGGGACCACACCATTATTATAGCTTCATTTGTGGAGGTTACAACTACCATACTAAAGAGTCTAAGCTACGCTAAAAGGTATGTAATTTTTATATTTGGCAAAGTGGGGTTATATAAAATGAAAGTGTAAATTGACAAGCATACCTCACTCAAAATGCAAGATAAATTTTGTTCACAATCTCTCAAGTAATAATAATCTCATATTCATTTTGACAATCTTTCTAAAACATGTTTTTACTAACCAATTCTGCTTGAGATTTTATGTTTTTTTTCAAGAGGGATAAATATGATACTTATGAAGACAAGTTCCAATTGTGGCCACTTTTTATCCTAGGGGTTAGAGTATGGTGTTTCTCTTTGTTCTTATTCTTAAAGTAGTTTCTTCATGTGTAAATATATCAACAACATGCATAAACATAAGCTAAAAGATAGACTCGAGACCTTAATTTCTTATCCCCAACCCAATGACATTACAATGTTGATTCAAGCCACACATCTGATGTGAAGCTTTCATGCAATCAAGTCAACAATCATTATGTCCTAATCCACCCTTGAAAATAGAAAATAACCAATAAAATATGTTTCAACCATGCAAGTTGCAGACCTATTTGTAATGGATGTAATTCGTGTAAATCAAATAATTGCCCCAAATCTAAGTTTGATGTATAATATGGGACCTATAGTATATGATATACCCTAAAATACCCTTTCATTTCACCTTGCCATGATCGCCTAGCTCACCTTAAAATATTTCATTACTTGCACATTATATATGACTTTGCTCTTCCCCACCAATTTTCCATCACTCAAGCTCACTATGAAAAGAAATGTCTCCTCTTACACAACTCATTGCCACATCATATGAAGGAACATATGTCTTAATTTTTCATCATCCCCTCCACTTAAAATGAATGATTATTATTGGATAACACTTCTTGAACAAAAATTTTGATGGGGTCAATGATGATGGGTTTCGATTTAGGTACAACTATCAATTTTGTGGCATATGGTTTACAAAAACTTTGTTTTATGAAAACATAAAATTACATTTCTTCTAACGTAACATGCATGTTTAGGTCCAATGATGCACGTACACAAGGTATTATATAACAATAGTATATATATAGAATATTTTCGTATAAATAGTAATAGTAATAGTAATAGTAATAGTAATAGTAATAGTAATAGTAATAGTAATAGTAATAGTAATAGTAATAGTAATAGTAATAGTAATAGTAATAATAATAATAATAATAATAATAATAATAATAATAATAATAATAATAATAATAATAATAATAATAATAATAATAATAATAAACAACTATATATATTAGTATAATATTATAATATATTTATTATATAGTATAATTATAAATATATAAATATTATATATAATAATATAATAAGAATATAAATATAAAATAGAATATAATTTATTTAACAGATAATATTATAATATATGAATATAAATATTAATCTATTAAGGTATCATATATCATAGTAGACTCCAAAAAATTTATCCGTTTTAGTATATCATCTTAACCACTTATATCTAAGGTTTCAAGGTCTAACTCATTATACATTTTATGATATAACTAATTTTATCACAAGAGGTCATAAACTGTATTTTTTAAACCTATGACCCAAACTTAACCTTGAGAGTACCAATTGTTGTGCATTAGAGTATCAATACTTGAGTCTTACTTGTCAAGATGTGATTGGTTAATTTTAATTTTATAGAGTAAATGTTGAACAAGTATTAGATACTACATGCACCACTAGTTGTGCACTTTAATATTTATGCACACCAATATGTTCCATCAATAGAATACACAAGGACAAAAACTCTGTTCTACCATTAGTAGGTGCACCACTATTGGAACCTTTTTCCTATATATATACACGCATAATTTGAGAATAAATCTATTTCACTTTAAAATATCGCTGCCTTCATGCCTGCCATTTTATATGAACCATCTCGTATTTTATTATTAGATAATAATATAGATGTCATGAATAATAGTAAATAGTCATTGTTGTGGCCTCATCCCTTTCAACGAATAAACTAAATACGATGGAATTAAAAGCCACATATAAAAAATATATTGTGGAATATTCAGAGATGAAGTAAAAAATAACATCATTTTGTTTTTATTAATGGTAAAAGTAAGTTTTTTGGAAATAAAGACCCTACCTTTTACAATATAAACTGCAAACATAGTCTTCAAAACCAGATATAACAAAAATATTTGTAAAGAAGTAACCAACGAAATAATATCCTTTTATTAAGTAGCAATAAGATTCTAACAAATATAGTTTGGAGTAGATAATTATAATGCAATGTAGAAGGATGAAACATTAAAAACGTCATTTATTTGAAACATAGGTTTGAATGTTTGAAATTAGCAAAAGGTTTGGTCAAGTATTAAATGACATTGATTAAAAAGAAACATGGGTTTGGATGTTTGAAATTAAAAAAAGGAACTTGAAAGGAGTTAAAACTCTGAGGAAACTTATTACACTTAACCAATAAATTTCAAAGCGAAAGATAATATATAATACATTCTTCCTTGAAAACTTATTGCATCCACCGATAAACATTTTCATTTCACCGAAGTGCTGCCATCTTGAAAGCGAAAGGTAATGAACTCAGTTAAATGCTGGTAGGTGGAGGTTTTCTTATATATGATGCAGTCTTCCTTGTTTTGAGGAACCCATGTTGGGGAAACTGATTGTTGAGAAGGAGGAGAGCGAGCCATTGCCAAAGGACGCCTCGTGAGAAGAATTTGAGAAGAACAGAACGCATTCAGAAGGATAACATCGGTCTGAATATTGTCCGGGTATTGGTATTGCTTGTTTATGAGAAAACTATGTTTTAATTTTCACAAACTGAGTTTCTAACATTGCTACACTGAGATTATCCTTCATGAATCACATGTTATCTGATTACACGAAATTTAACATTTTAAAACTCCATATCAACTTTATGATTTTTTTAGTGGCGTTTTATCTCTTTGGAATACGTTTTAACGTGTCTTGGTCTGTGGTTAATCCCCTGTAGAGCCGTCATCATATCTTCATTGTAAATCCCTTCAGATATTAGGCAAATCTGCTCTAACCTTGAATGATAGGAGATTTACAATTTCCAATCATATACGCTTTATTCTTATGTCAAATTTAGATCGTTAATGCTGTACAATTTGACTCTATATTGCTAGATGTTCATTAAAATATCCATCCGTTTCAAAAAGCCTGATTTCTTAATACCTAGCGGCAATTGCTGTCCTTTTGGTCGCACCTCATTCAGGCGTAATGTTTCACGAAGAGAAGATCCATTTCAACTTTTCCGAGTCTGATATGATCCGAAGTATAGTCTTTTAGATTATAAGTTACCCCTAACCAGTGACGTGGCTGGCACATATTGAATTATGAAGGATAAAAGTAGTAGCTTATATATAATGTACACGAGTTCGTGTTATAGTTGTATGTTGCACAGCTGCAAGAGCGTACTCTGTCAAGTTGTTGGTCAGTGGTAAGTTAGAGTTTGGGGATGAGAGTCAGATATGAACAACATTAGATATCAAAGAAAAAACAAATATAATATTTTGGAGTGCCAATGTCTGGAGGAATGTTTGTGTGATGGTGAACTATCATTTCATTAGAAATATGTGTGTGCGTGTACGCTTAAGTCATACAAAACTGTAACCTGTACATGAGTTCAGAGCACTATAACTTGTAGTGAGTAAGAGGGATGGTTATTAATGCGTAAAGGAGTGCAGATGAAATAAGGTCAAATAATCCTTGAATTATGTAATATGGCTTCTTTCAAAATTTGAAAATTATCGTTGAGAGTTTTAAATTAATCCCAATATTATATTTTGAATAATGAGTGAGTAAAGGTTTTTGTGTGCTACTCTTGTACTTTCATTATTAAAAGTATATTTTAATTTGATTATCAATTATCAATTGTTCATTATCAAAATAAAGTAGAACACACTGAAATTACAAAGAGTATGATTAGAAGAGAAATAAAAATACTTTTCTTAATCATTTTCAAGAGAAAATATAATTAGAAGAGAAAGTAGAAAACTTAAAAAAGTTCATTAACAATAGTAATTGTTATTTGGGTGTAATATTTAAAGGCATTTTAAATATATTTTCATGGCCTCGACAAAGATGAAATACGAAGGAAAATCCCTTGTGAAGGATTGGATGCTTATAATATCCAACTACCACATATACTACTTGATTATGGAATAATTGCCATCTTTACTATTTCGTTATGAAATTTTGTGCACTATGTAACTATTTCTTTTACATTTGAGTACTTTAAAAGTGTAAATGAAGTTGAATTCAACATAGTAAAGAAGGTTTTGTTTGTTGGAAAAATTATAATATCTAAGACAAGCGTGTTAGTATAATTGGTTGGTAAATTTCATATTTGTCAATGATTGGTGAGCTTGGAATTTGAGAATACATTTTTTTGTGTATAATTTGGATTTATAAATAATTTATTGATTAATCATTAATATAATATAATTAAATATCTTGTTTTCTTATTGTAGTTAGTTATCATGGCTCGAGAGCTGGAAAATACAAACATTTCAATGACATTTAATTTAAGAGAGGATGAAGGTTGCCTGCCCAACACAAATATTCATCGAAATGGAAACCATCATTCCAATTTGTGGAGTGATGATTTTATACAATCTCTTAAGTCGCCATATGGGGTATGAAATATAAGTAAATATAAAAGTATATAAATCATAAAAAAGATAGTATTATATTTTGTATTCTTAAAGCTAATATAAAAGTTTTTATTGTTATTTGTAAGCAGGCACCCTTGTACTCTTAACATAGGGAAATCATGATTAAAGAGATTGACAATATATTTTTAAGAGTTGGAGATGAAGCGGGAAAATTTAATCTACTTGATAGGATTTGGTTGGTTGATGTTGCACAATGCTTGCGAATAGATCGATACTTCCGTGAGAGAATGAAAGTAACACTTGATTATGCTTATGAGTATGTTTATCTCCTCAAGCTAGATTGTTACAAATACATTTAGGCATGTGATTTAAACATTAAATACATTGGTGCATATAATAGCATTTTTTAACATGCTCCATTGTCAAATAATTTTATCATTTTTAGGTATTGGAATCAAAATGTTATTGGTGATCTCAACACAACAGCTTTGGGATTTCGGACACTTCGGATGAATAGATATGATGTCTCAACAGGTGTTGATTTTTTTCTGAAATGATCTTTTTAGGAATGATTTTTCTCTGAAATGACTTTTTTACCAATTTTTTTGTAAATTAACCAAATCTTCCATATGTGAGCAGATGTATTTCAAAAATTTAAAGATGAAGAAGGAAATTTATTTTGCTTTGGATTTGTTAAAGAAGATGTAGAGATATCAAGTATGTTGAATTTATATAGAGCTTCCCAGGTTAATTTTCCTAGAGAAAATATCCTGGAAGACGTTGAAGTTTTTACGTCTACATACCTGTAAAAGGTTGTGAAGGAACATAAGGAGAGAAAAGGATAATAAACCCCACTCTTAATGGAGGAAAGTATTTTTCCATGCCTTAGCTTCTTGATTGTTGAATATTATTAGGTGTTATTAATTTCTATATTCATTTGCTATTAATAATAAGATCATACCATCTACAGGTTGAGTATGCTTTGAAATATCCATGGATATGTAGTGTTCCTAGATGGGAGGCTAGGAACTATATTGAAATATTCAAATGACACAATTAAAATGGTTTCCTCTTCAATGTAATTTTAAAGTAAGCTTAAAGTTTGTATCGTTATTGGTATTTTAGATTTCCCTTATAAACAAATATTTAATACAAATTTTGTGTTAAAATTTACTACAATATATAAATTTTTGATGAGAAATAACATAAAACCAAAATTTAGTGTTGATAATCCCCTAAAGAATTTCATATCAATAATTTATTTCAGGATGCCCCATGTTTATTGCCAAAAGTTGTTGGATCTAGCAATATTGGATTTCAATATTTTACAATCTCAACACCAGATTGAATTGAAACTTGTATCCATGTGAGAATTAACCATAGTAAACATGTATCTATGTTGAATTAAAATTTAGATGAAAATTAAATGAAAATTTGTTATGATAGATGGTGGAAATATTTGAGCATAATTCAGTTGGAATTCTTCCGTCATCGCCATGTGGAATTTTATTTTTGGTGGGTTTGTGCATTGTATGAGCCCAAGTTCACAGTAAGTAGACATGGTTTTTCTAAATTAGTTACCTGTCTATGTCTTCTTGATGACATTTACAAAGCCTATAAAACCCTTTATGAGCTGACAGTGTCTAACACAACATTGATAAGGTAATCAATTATAGATGGTATTCTTCAATTATATTGATTCTTTGATTGATTTTTTAACTACTTATTTGTTTTGATTCCAGATGGGACATGTCTGTCATGGAAAACCTTCTAGATTATATGAAAACTAGTTTCAAATTTGTATACTATATACATAAGGAAATTTCTAGTGAAGTTGAGAAGAAACATGGTCCCTTTATTCATAAATACATTCAAGATTGTGTAATTACTCTTATTTTTACTATGCATTATAATTTTATTAAAACCTACTAGTGTATAATATTAATAATGTATATTTAATAAATTATTCATGTTTTATTAAAAATAATTTAAGTATTATTTTTTCATGAGATATTATTAAATTATGTTAATTTAACATCTATTAGACCAAATTAGTATGCATGATAAAAAATGTCAATATATACTTTTATATGTATAAAAATAGTTTAAAATTATGATTTATTGCATTTAATCATATTTTATCTTTACATAAAGACTTTATATTTACTACATTTTATTTCAAAGGAAATTTTTATTTATTATCAATTTAGTTATATCAAAATATTTATAGTTAACTTTTAATATTATTATTTATCATAGTGTGTAAAACACTTGAGACAAGTGTAAGATTATAATCTTACATAGATTGCATTCTTATGTGGTACCTATGAGTTCGATATGTTAGTATTTGCATTGATTTTTTGATATTACTATTAACTTTAACCTATAAAAATTAATTTTATTTTTCTTTGTTTTTAAGAAAAAATCATGTATTCTTTTTGTAGTGGGAGAGGTACATTCTATCTTACTTTCAAGAAGCTAAATAGATAGATTTTGACTGTACGCCAACACTTGATCAATATTTAGAGAATGGAATAACAAGTTCAGGGATTTAGGTGTTAATGATCCCTTCATTGATATTAATGGACACTCTTTTATCTAAAAAGACTTTGGAGCAAATTGATTTTCCATCATCAAAGTTTCAAACTCTTGTAGCATTGGTTACTCACCTAGTCGATGACATGACAGATTTTGAGGTACTTAAGATTTAGATTATGTTTTATTTGCATTAAACATATTATTTATGTAATATATTATTATGGTGAAGGAAATTATGAACTAATATATCTTCTAAAATTTTGAAGGATGAGAGAGCCTGTGGAGAGCTAGCTTCAAGCATACAATGTTTTATGAAAGATAATCCCAATTCTACATCAGAAGATGCTTTAAAGTATATCACTTCTCGTGTTGATAGCTGTCTACAAGAGTTGAATAGGGAGTTTCTCAAATACTCTGATATACCAACTTGTTGCAAGAAATTATATTTGAATGCTGGCATGAGGGATATATTTTTCTTTTTCAAGGATATTGATGGTATATCTTTCTCATCATTAAGGGATGAAGGATGCCATAATGAAAGTTCAAAAGGAACCAATAATACCATAGCTTTAGAATATAGATTAGGAGATTAATTTATGAAGTAACATGCTAAATATTATACTTGAGTGGCATAATAGCTTCAAACTGTTGATTAGGAAATTAGTTTATGAAGTGATATATTGATATCATATTTGAGATCCACTTGTTGGTGCACATTTTCCTATGTAAGCTTATTATTTGTTATTATGAACTTAATGGATTTGGTTTAGGTTATTAAAATATACTCTTTGTCCTAAACAATATTTTTTTATATAGGTTGTAATTGTAAGTTATAACGAGTATTTGAGTCATCTCAAAATATATTAGAATTCTCAATAATTAATGTATTAAATTCAGAAGATTTTTATTATTTATAATATTATTTTATTTGTTTTCTACTATAAATTTTGGGTACCATGCATTTTATATAAAAAAGTCAATTATTTATTTTACTCTTGTATAATATCTATTTATTTTAAAATGGAGCCATTTTAAATAAGGTTCATTTAGTGGCATTTCCCTATCGATAAGTTGGAAACATATTGGAATTCTAGAAGACCTATTGAAATATACGTAATGATTTTTTTGATAATATGTCTTGAAAAAATATAATATGAATTTAAATAATCACATTTTTTTTGGTGTAGATCCAAACTACATAAATTCTCGTATAATGTGGAAGCATAATGTAAGCACACAAACTATTTCAAAATATACATAAATAAACCCAAATTATCATTTTTTGGAGTTTAAGTAAGTTATAATGGTAAACTCATGGATTTTTAAATTGATTTTATTTCATATTTGTACAAAAATAATGAAAATATCCATAAAAGGCCTCACACGATTATGTTATACAAGGATAGTCATTATGATATAAGCATGCACAGTAAAAAATGTACTAAAATATAACTGAACAAGTAACAAGCAATGTACTAAAATATCAAATTTAGGTGAATCAAAAATCAAAACTTTCTCTGTCTCTCTAAACATGTGGAAATGTTTGATACATACAAAAATACTCTATAATATAAATAAGCTAAAAATCTCTTCCACAGAACTCCATATGTAAATATGTAACTAGTACATGAGTTTAACCAAAGGAATGAACCAGATATAGAAAAAATAGATGGGACTTACGAATAACTTCTTATTGAGATTGATTAAGAGAGAAGAGTTGATCCTTTCCACTTAAAAATTCTATGTAATGAAGCTTTAGAGTCCCTGAGCCTCCTCATCTACTCTTTCTCTTATTTATCTTCCTAAAAATTGATCTTTGAGAGTGATATGGATCTCCTCTCAAACACTCTCACTGATCTTCTCAAGAAAATCCACTCTAATAACATATTATAAATGACAACAAAGCCCATGGATCTTCATCCTAGACACCATCAATATAAAGTATTCAAAGAAGAGAGAGACTCACCAATAAAGACATTGTATTAATAAATATAATATACAATTTATGTGCGAAACTAATAAATGTTGAATTAGAATATGAATCTCTAAAAGACTACATCTCATCTAGTTCAAGAGATGGATCTAAGCTCGATTACTTTCCAGATGAACACAAATGGTTCTTATATAGGAAAATTAAGATTTGAGTGTGAGATTATTATTAGTGGAGTAAAATGTGAGATTATTTTTCAAGTTTAACCTAACCCTTCTCAAAAATGTGAGGATAACTAACACATTAATTGTGCATTTAATAATTATATGCACATAATAGTTCACATCTTGGTAACACATCTACCTAAGGTGGAATTACATCAAGTGTAAATATGACACACTCTCACACCTAATTTGCTCAAGAAAAATCAACATTTTAGATAGATTGTGTCACCATATTTCAAATCAATAATTATTACTCCCATTATAATACATACAACAATCAGATAATCAAGGTTTATTATAGGTGCCTGATTATACCAATAGTGTGTAGGAACACTCAAAAACTACTTTTTAATTTAATACATATACATTAGGTGAGCATACATATGTTTCATGGGCTATTCAATATGGTAAATATAAAAGAGCCATCTATAAACACAAATCAATCATACAGTTATACCTAGAAACACATTGGAAAGTCCCTACAAACTTAAGAAATCATTTAACACTCTTTTGAGGCTTTATGACAAAGGATATCAAAAAAGTTAAGGTCATGTACACCAAAGTTTTGAATGATACTCATCAATGGTGGCCAATTTCGGTTAACACACACCTTAAACCCTAAATATATTGATTTAGCCTAAAATAACATTCTTTAGAGTAAAAATTAAGATCGCAAGGCTTGATTTAGCCCAAATCACATCACCAATTTCCCCAATTGACTAATTACCTTAATATGTGGTGACATTGGGGCTAGTTGAGCCCAAAATTACAATATATAGTCACAAATATGTTCAACAAGCTCAAATTATCCCTAGTTACCTTTATGGTTCAACCCTATACCCTAAAACATAAATATAATACCCTATACCCTAAGCGTTAAACCCTAAACCCTGAATCGTAAACCTTATCATGTCATCCATCCTTATCCCATAATGAAGGAAAAGTATAATCCAAATCCTTATCCAAGTCCTAAACCTAATCATCATCATTATTGTATCCAAGTCTTACCTAAGTCCACAATCGCATCCTGATCATCCTAGTTTGACCCATCCCCCAATCACTCATCCCATCATTAGATATGACATTGTGACATTGCATGTAGATACTTGTGTGTGTGCTACGTGTTTGTTTTATTTTTTTAGTTTTCATGCGTTTCATCATGTATATATCTTGTTTGTCTTATGATTTATGCTTTATGAAAACGGATGTCATGAGGTCATGCAAGGCTAAAATAATTCTTATGATTTCTCTTGATGATCTGAAGTTTGCCATTTGCCCATGCACTTTGGCATAATGTCCTCTTGGTCATAGTTATATCATAGGGCATACTTCCAAATGTTAAATTTATCATATTTCTTATAATATAATGAGCCTTATGAAAGTTATGATGGCTTGATCATCCATACCCTCATCATTCATATAATCATCTCATCATCCCTTTTCCTCATCACTAATATACTCCTCTTGTCCCATCTGACTAACATACAGTCTTCTAATATTCATCTCATAATCTACATCATTATCCTATAATCACTAAAATCACGCTTTAATCACTAGTCCTCATCATCATCATCATCATCATCATCATCATCATCATCATCATCATCATCATCATCATCATCATCATCATCATCATCATCATCATCATCATCATCATCATCATCATCATCATCATCATCATCATCATCATCATCATCATCATCATCATCATCATCATCATCATCATCACCATCATCATCATCACCATCATCATCATCATCATCATCATCATCATCATCATCATCATCATCATCATCATCATCATCATCATCATCATCATCATCATCATCATCATCACCATCATCATCATCACCATCATCATCTTCTAGTCATAACTATATCGGCCTGAGGTCTTTTCAGACTATGTAGATAACACTTGGCCATGTTTTAATAGCTCAACCACTATCTCTATAATCCATACTCATCAACTAGTCTTTTGTTTTCTAGATCACATCCTTTATTTTCTCTTATCCTCTTCATTATATTGGTCGATTTACCTCTGAGCTACACCCATCATCAATATTATCAAATGATCATCTTATCTTAGCTTGTAGCTCTCCCTTACATGCATCATTATTTGGGATACATCTAAAGTTTGAGGCCTTTTAATCCTATAATTATCATGTTATTATTTATTCCCTCTGAGGATGTGTTGACAATTGTGAAACCCATCATCTTAAATCCTTATGGATGTGTTGAGTTTTTTTTATTAGAATAAGGGTCCATATCTCATATGCAATTTGAATCAACGATGCAATGTCATTGATGTTGGGATAACACATTGAGGTCCCAAATTATATCTTGTAGCTTCCATTCATTCATGATGCCAATACTGAACACCAACACTATCTTCGAGGCAAATTTTAGATTTATATGAACAACCAGGGAGATATTTAATGTCTTGTGTTGGGAAAAGATGTTTCATGGAAGTGTCTCAGTGGTGCCATGTGTGGCCATATCCCGATCTTGTCCAAGGCAATAAAATCATAACTTAAATACGTTTCATAGATTCATAGATTTAATGTATTAATTCCATGATGTTAAATATTTTTTTAAGTCTCAAATAAAGGGACATTTTTAAGATCAAATAAGGTGACGTTTTTAAAATCAAATTGTGTGACGTTTTGAAGTGTTTGTAATAGTTCATTAATTTGTGTTTGTGTTTTTTATATGGTGATATTATCATGGGCTCTTGTCTTACATAAATTATGGTGGGCAAGCTCTGGAAATGAGGTAAACAATACAACCATCACCATTATTTCATTGAGAAAATCATGCTACACACATTGACGATAATCTATTTCAAGAAGCTCTACCATTTTTTCACTAACAGTCACATTAATTGTAAGATGTATCAAAGCATTAAAGAAGGGAAAGGACCAGTTAAATGCCATGTGATACCACCTCATAGTTAAATCTATATCTTCATATTATACCACCTCCTAGTTTAAAATATTGGATTTAAATAGTTTAAATATTTTAAAATTTAAATAGGTTGTTTGATTGGGAAATTTACATCATCGGAAGTTGCACGGGGATGTTATTGTAAATAGTTCAATTTTTTATTATTTTTGGTATAAACCATCATTACAATCAAAGGGACCAATTAATTTATATAAAATTATCAATAATTTTTTTCAAACAAACATATTATTTTATAATTGGCTGAAAATTTTGTTAAGTAAGACACGAACCATAATTAATATGGGTTTCTAACATAAAATAGAAGGACATTAATATAAAATGAAGGGCCATGTTGAAATATGCATGGCTCATTAATGTGAAATCCAATGCCATTTCCCAAATGGTTGGGTGGGCTGTACTCCATTAATGTGACAAATTAATGCTAACATGTGCACCACCAACAAACGTCTCTCCTTACCTTTCTACATACCTCCTTCCCATAAATGGCCATTGAACTTACCTAAAATTTCTCAACTATGTCATGTTTTGTAGCGGAGTTTTCATTTACAGAGTAGAGGTATGAAACATTTCAATATGTTGTGTTGAATGTAACTAAACCCAAACCTATGTTCTTTTTATTTTTTGGTGGGTGTTATTGTAATTGTGTCTTCTATGTTCATGTTTTATTTTCATGCTTTCACATTTGAGTAAAGGTTTAGTCCTATGTTAATGGAGGGATGAAACTTTATGTGTAGGTGTGTTTCTTGTAAATGAACCTTTAATCATGTTCTTTTTATTTTCATGTGGTTGTTATTGTTATTGTGCCTTTTATGTTCATCATTCTATTTGTTTGCCTTCACATCTGAGTACATGTTTAGTGGTATGTTGATGAATTAAATGCATGTTTCGATTGAAATGGATTTGAAATTGGGATGGGAGAATTAACAATTTCACCATCAAACATCTATCCCTGTCTTTTCACATACCTACATAAGAGTTTTAGAGCATGCAATGTTTCATAGAAGAATTTCCATCATTAGAAAGGAGGAATGATTTTTTTGTTATTGTACTTTATATGTTCATGGATTGTTTTCATGCCTTCACATGTGAGTAAACATTTACTTGTATGTTAATGGAGTGATTGAAACATTACACATAGATGTGTTGCATCTAACCAAACCAACATTTATGTTCATTTTTCATTTTCACATGCTTGTTATTGTTATTTTTACCTTCTATACTCATGATGGTTTTACATGCCCTCACATATAATTCAAAGTGCCATGTTGGAAGACATGTGGCTCATTATTGTCAAATCCAATACAACTTTCTAAATGGTTTGCCAAGCTTTGCTCCGTTAATGTGGTAAATTAATGTCTCCCTTTATGCCACCAACAAACATCTCCCCCTACCTTTAACATCTATAGAATAAAGTGATGAAACATTATTTGTAGGGGTGTTACCTATAATTTAATTTTAATGGAAGTCCTAGAGGTTTTCTCAGTGCATCTCATTGTGTGCTTTATATATGTGTCGCATTTCTATTTTCCTACATAACACGGGTTAGGAGATTTAAATTTTATGGTATGTAGATGGAATTCATGTAGGTTTTCATTCACATATGAGTAAACTTTATTGTTTTTATATCAAAATTTATATTTTCATTTCCATTCTAGTAAATATTGACTCAGATGTTTCAAACCAAAATCTTATTTGAATTATTGTTGCCATATTCCTATCAATCAATGTTGTTATGTTACTAATTCACATTTTAAAAATTACAAACATTAATTTCCATATCTATTGTTGATATATTATTGAAAATTTTATGCTATGTTCCATGTTAATAGAGTAATTTTCATTTGTTCTATGTTCTTATGATATTCTTTGGTTTATTTCATACTAGGCTCAACATTACTTTCTTATTTTGTGTGTCTCTTTGCTATTACATGATAATTTATTGAGCATTTCTATGAGATCATTATGTTATGTGTGTGACATTTGAGCATGTCTATTGCTTATGGCACTTGTCCTTATTGGTGTCTAACATTTAAACATGACTATTATATGTGTCCCATTGGCCTTATCATATGGAAATATTGCATGCTATGCTTGAGTGCTTGCTGAGTTTCAATAGTGATGCATTTACATCATTTCATGTCAGACTTGTTGATGTCTTGTTTATAATTCCATATGTATGTATTAACATTGAATAATTCCAAAAAATTGACTAAAATTTATATGGATAAAAAACTACATGTTTTAAATACATAGTTGATCCACTTCCTCATTTTACTATGTTCTCCCAAATATAAGAAAAAAAGATGATATAGAAAAGTCATTGAATAGACTGATAAACACCAGGGGCTATCCCATGGCCAAAAATTGACATGTCATCTATAAATAAATATAATGAATGGTGTTTTATCTATGGAACATCCTATTTTATTTCCTAAAGATGAAGCTATGATAAGAGACCTCACTTCAAAAAAATTTAGATGGATGAATATGTACTTCATTTGATAGTTTATTATATTAAAATATTTAGTATCCATCCAATATTTATTTATTTTATACTTTATTTGATGATTCATCATTATACCCAAGGAACAATAGTTGTCATTGTTAAAAAAACAAAGGATAATTTTATAACTACTATAGTAAATCTTTGACAACATATCCATTAAATACATGATGATAAAATTGTTAAAGACTCAAATATATTTGCTTCCAATTTGAGTGAAGCAAGGTAATATTGGACAAAACATTATGTTGATTAAACTAACATGATTGATCAATTAGGCTATCCTACATTTTTATTCATGTTTAAGTGTTGTTGAAACTAAAAAACCTAGTTTGCATAGTGCAATGTCTTCCAAACATCCTAAAGATTCACATCAACCTTATTGTTGCAAAATGATTTTTTTTATCTTTAATCCAAGTCATACATCCATTTATATATATCATATATTTACAATATGTCATAAAGCATAAGACTATTGGTATATGTATGTAATAAACTACTTCGTTTCATGTTTTATTTTTCAAAAACCAGATTGTTCTATTCAACCTCATATAACTAAATATTATTTGTAGGTATTTCATCATTTAATATTCATTCTTAAACATTGTAATACCTATAAGTCTCCAATACACTTTCCTAACTGAAATCTTATAAAAATGTGATGTCTTAAAAGGATTTTCTCGCCCTTATTCACCTCAATAGCCCCCAAAATCCACTTAGCATAAAGAGTAGTTCTTTGTCTATAGATTTCAATAATTTCCATGCATCCATTGCATCAAGTAGAAGAGATCAAATAGCCCAGAATACCTTTTTGAAATCTATAAGATTAATCAGTATTAACTCTGAGAAAATATCTATGCAAATTTTCTAACTTGTCATAGGATGCTTTTGATGGAGCCCCAAAATAAAAGTAGTAGACATGAGTGGCTTTAATAAATTTGGTATGGCCTTGAAGTTTTATTGCTAAATAAAGAGATATTAAAATATAAAAGGATTTTTTTTTCCACTCTTTCAATCACAAATTACCATATTTTCTTGAGAGATATGTCAAAATAAAAGTGAATACTAAGGAACTTGAACTTCTCCACCATTTTGATCCATTTCCATTGAAATCCATTAAAGCAATCTAGAAATGGAAAAATAGTATGTATATAGCATTGTGTTTTATCCTTTGTAGACTAGATCTAAATGCTTTGTAGAAAATGTTAAGGAAACATAATGCTTCTTTGAAATAGGCCTCATGTTGTAAAAGCATGAAGAATAAATCATTTAAAAAATTCCCTTTGATTAAATGAGTGGTGTGATCGTGATTGGAAATTTGCCTAATCAACCTTCACTTAGTTTTGAATGCAAACCAATATCTAAACCATTCATCTAAAACAACATGTAATGTATGGGTGATAATGAAAGATTTTTGGATAGAGTAAAAAATAAAAAATATGTTAGACCTATGTCCATTGATTATCCAACAAGGCAAGTCCTTTTAGAAGAAAGTTTAAATAAAGAACATAAAAACCTTATCAAACCATAATGCTTTATGGATGGAGAGAATGAAATACACTCAATACAATAATAATATTTTTCAAAATCAACTTTGAAGAAGATGGTCCCTTGCCAAGAGGTGTGGGCCAATTAAACTTCTTCCTAGATAACAATGATGTTGTCCTGAATATAAAAATTTGTGATAAATGTTGTTTTATATATTCCAGTGATTGCATGTAAGATATGTTAAAGGAAAAGAGATAAAGCTTTAGTGATACTTTTATAGGAGACATTGAAAAGGGTGATTGTCCTTGAACTGGTAAAGAATTATAGATCTCATGCATAAAAATGAAATTAATTTTGCCTATTTTTTATGGTGGCCTCTAAAGATATTTTGTGTAAAGATTATTTGTAATCCTAAATCAAGTTAGGTCCAAAAAAATACGATGTTTTTTTGTAAAATTCAAAACTAAAACCATCCACCCTTGACACCTTATCATTAGCCCTACATTTGCCAATAGCATAAATCTCATCCAAGAAAAAGAAAGCCTTACAAAGGTTTTGAGTTGAAGGTCTTAATTTAAAAGGAAATACATCTAAATGTTCTTATAACTATAAAACTCTCTCTACCATGTTTTCCTAGGCTTGGATCACCAATTTATAGTGGACTTGAAAGGTTGAGTAAATAACTGGCACAATAAGGATGAGACTATGTATAGTTTGGATAGAATTTATTTCCTCTTTTATCCTATTTGGCTTTGATATATTTGAAAATTATTTAGAGGCATGGTTAGTAAGTTTGAGCCAATTCAATTAGACTCAAATTTGACCACCTATGTTCATGTAACTTTCCAAAATTTTAAGTTTATGTTTAATATTACATCTATTTTTTTATGCCAAGTTAATTTTAACTTTAAAAAATCTAGTGTTATTAAAATTAAAAAGTACATCCTTTCTGACATAGCTTGCACCTTTAGGGAAACTCCCACATATATTTATAGGCTTTTTCTATTTTTATTTTAAAAAAATCTAACAAAAACCATTGCCTTTCTAATAATAGTGATCACTTCTATTTATTTATTGAATAGAGGAGAGCTAAAACTACCAATATGACCAAAGGTGATGGTAATTTTGGGTAGTCTATTGGACTATTATTTAAATCCCCACCAATACCTACATATTCTCTCTAATGTATCTCAAATTAGGGACCACACCATTATTATAGCTTCATTTGTGGAGGTTACAACTACCATACTAAAGAGTCTAAGTTATGCTAAAAGGTATGTAATTTTTATATCTGGCAAAGTGGGGTTATATAAAATGAAGGTGTAAATTAACAAGTGTACCTCACTGAAAATGTAGGATAAGTTTTCTGCACAATCTGTCAAGTAATAATAATCTCATATTCATTTTAATAATCTTTCTAAAACATGTTTTTACTGACCAATGCTCTATGAGATTTTATGTTTTTTTTCTAGAGGGATGAATAAGATACTTATGAAGACAAGTTCCAATTGTGGCCACTTTTTATTCTAGGGGTTAGAGTATGGTGTTTCTATTTGTTCTTATTCTTAATGTAGTTCCTTCAAGTGTAAATATATCAACAACATGCATAAACATAAGCTAAAAGATAGACTCGAGACCTTAATTTCTTATCCCCACCCCAATGACATTACAATGTTGATTCAAGCCATACATTTGATGTCAAGTTTTGATGCAATCAAGTCAACTATCATTATGTCCTAAGCCACCATTGACAATAGAAAATAACCAATCAAATATGTTGCCACAATGCATGTTGCAAACCTATTTGTAATGTATGTAGTTCATGTAAATCAAATAACTACCCCAAATCTAAGTTTGAGGCATGATATGGAACCTATAGTATATGATATACCCTAAAATACCCTTTCATTTCACCTTGCAATGATCGCCTAACTCACCTTAAAATATTTCATCACTTGCACATTCTATATGACTTTGCTCTTCCCCACCAATTTTCCATCACTCAAGATCACTATGAAAAGAAATGTCTCCTCTTACACAACTCATTGCCACATCATATGAAGGAACATACGTCCTCATTTTTCATCATCTCCTCCACTAAAAATGAATGATTATTGTTGGATAACACTTCTTGAACAAAAATTCTGATGGGGTCAATGATGATGGTTTTTGACATAGGTACAACTATCAATTTTATGGCTTATGCTTTAAAAAAACTTTGTTTTATCAAAACATAAAATTACATTTCTTCTAACGTAACTTGCATGTTTGGGTCTAATGATGCACATACACAAACTATTATATAACAATAGTATATATATAGAATATTTTCGTATATATAGTATAATAATAATAATAATAATAATAATAATAATAATAATAATAATAATAATAATAATAATTATTATTATTATTATTATTATTATTATTATTATTATTATTATTATTATTATTATTATTATTATTATTATTATTATTATTATTATTATTATTATTATTATTATTATTAACAACTATATATTTATATATTAGTATATTATTATAATATATTTATTATATAGTATAATTATAAATGTATAAATATTATATATAATAATATAATAAGAATAGAAATATAAAATAGAATATAATTTATTTAACAGATAATATTATAATATATGAATATAAATATGGTTATATTCTAGCATTTTTAATCTATTAAGGTATCATATATCATAGTAGACTCCAAAAGATTTATCCATTTTAGTATATCATCTTAACCACTTATAACTAAGGTTTCAAGGTCTAACTCATTATACATTTTATGATATAACTGATTTTATCACAATAGGTCATAAACTATATTTTTTAAACCTATGACCCAAACTTAACCTTTAGAGTAGCAATCGTTGTGCATTAGAGTATCAATACTTTACTCTTACTTGTCAAGATGTGATTGGTTAATTTTAATTTTATAGAGTAAATGTTGAACAAGTATTAGATACTACATGCACCACTAGTGGTGCACTTTAATATTTATGCACACCAATATGTTCCATCAATAAAATACACAGGGTCAAAAACTATGTTCTACCATTAGTAGGTGCACCACTATTGGAACCTTTTTCTTATATATATACATGCATAATTTGACTATAAATCTATTTCACTTTAAAATATTGCTGCCTTCATGCTTGCCATTTTATATCAACCATCTCGCATTTTATTATTAGGTAATAATATAGATGTCACAAATAATAGTAAATAGTCATTGTTGTGGCCTCATCCCTTTCAACAAATAAACTAAGTACGATGGAATTAAAAGCCACATACACAAAATATATTGTGGAATATTCGGAGATGAAGTAAAAAAAAACATCATTTTGTTTTTATTAATGGTAAAAGTTAGTTTTTTGAAAATACAGACCCTACCTTTTACAATATAAACTGCAAACATGGTCTTCAAAACCAGATATAACAAAAATATTTGTAGAGAAGCAACCAACGAAATAATATCCTTTTGTTAAGTAGCAATAAGATGGTAACAAATATAGTTTGGAGTAATAATTATAATGCAATGTAGAAGGATGAAACATTAAAAACGTCATTTATTTGAAACATAGGTTTGAATGTTTGAAAATAGAAAAAGGTTTGGTCAAGTATTAAATGACATTGGTTAAAAAGAAACATGGCTTTAGATGTTTGAAATTAAAAAAAGGAACTTGAAAGGAGTTAAAACTATGAGCAAACTTATTACACTTAACCAATAAATTTCAAAGAGAAAGACAAATGAACTGAGTTAAATGTTGGTGGATGATATATAATACATTCTTCCTTGAAAACTTATTGCATCCACCGATAAACTTTTTCATTTCACCGAAGTGCGCCATCTTGAAAGCGAAAGGTAATGAACTCAGTTAAATGCTGGTAGGTGGAGGTTTTCTTATATATGATGCAGTCTTCCTTGTTTTGAGGAACCCATGTTGGGGAAACTGATTGTTGAGTCGGAGGAGAGCGAGCCATTGGCAAAGGACGCCTCGTGAGAAGAATTTTAGAAGAACAGAACACATTCAGAAGGATAACATCGGTCTGAATATTGTCCCGGTATTGGTATTGCTTGTTTATGAGGAAACTATGTTTTAATTTTCGCAAACTGAGTTTCTAACATTGCTACACTGAGATTATCCTTCATGAATCGCATGTTATCTGATTAGACGAAATTTAACATTTTAAAACTCCATACCAACTTTATGATTTTTTTAGTGGCGTTTTATCTCTTTGGAATACGTTTTAACGTGTCTTGTTAATCCCCTGTATACCCGTCATCATATCTTCATTGTAAATCCCTTCAGATGGTAGGCAAATCTGCTCTCACCTTGAATGATAGGTGATTTACATTTTCCACTCATATAGGCTTTATTCTTATGTCAAATTTAGATCGTTAATGCTGTACAATTTGACTCTATTTTGCTAGATGTGCATTAAAATATCCATCCGTTTCAAAAACCCTAATTTCTAAATACCTAGCGGCAATTGCTGTGCTTTTGGTGGCACCTCATTTTGGCGTAATGTTTCACGAAGACAAGATCCATTTCAACTTTTCCGAGTCTGATATGATCCGAAGTATAGTCTTTTCGATTATAAGTTACCCCTAACCAGTGACGTGGCTGGCACATATTGAATTATGAAGGATAAAAATAGTAGCTGATACATAATGGACACGAGTTCGTGTTATAGTTGTAGGTTGCATAGCAGCAAGGGCGTACTCTGTCCAGTTCTTGGTCAGTGGTTAGAGTTTGGGGATGAGAGTCAGATATGAACAACTTTAGATATCAAATGAAGTTGAGTTTGGGGATGAGAGTCAAATGAACAACTACCACCTATACTACTTGATTATGGAATAATTGGCATTTTTACTATTTCCTTATGAAATTTTGTGCAATATGGAACTATTTCTTTTACATTTGAGTACTTTAAAAGTGTAAATGAAGTTGAATTCAACATATTAAAGAATGTTTTGTTCATTGGACAAATGATAATATCTAAGACAAGCGTGTTAGTATAATTGGTTGGTAAATTTCATATTTGTCAATGATTGGTGAGCTTTGTTTGAGAATACATTTTTTGTTTATAATTTAGATTTATAAATAATTTATTGATTAATCATTAATATAATATAATTAAATTGCTTGTTTTCTTATTGTAGTTAGTTATCACTGCTCAAGAGCTCGAAAATACCAACATTTCAATGACATTTAATTTAAGAGAGGATGAAGGTTGCCTGCCCAACACAAATATTTGTCTAAATGGAAACCATCATCCAAATTTATGGAGTGATGATTTTATACAATCTCGTAAGTCACCATATGGGGTATGAAATATTAGTAAATATAAAAGTATATAAATCATCAAAAAAGATAGTATTATATTTTGTGTTTGTAAAGCTAATATAAAAGTTTTTATTGTTATTTGTAAGCAGGCACCCTTGTACTCTGAACGTAAGGAAATCATGATTAAAGAGACTGATGATGTATTTTTATGAGTTTGAGATGAAGCACGAAAATTTAATCTACTTGATAGGATTTGGTTGGTTGATGTTGCACAATGCTTGGGAATAGATCGATACTTTCGTGAGAGAATCAAAGTAACACTTGATTATGCTTATGAGTATGTTTATCTCCTCAAACTAGAGTGTTAAAAATACATTTAGGCATGTGATTTAAACATTAAATACCTTGGTGCATATAAAACATTTTTTAACATGTTCCATTGTCAAATAATTTTATCATTATTAGGTATTGGAATAAAAATGTTAGTGGTGATCGAAACACAATAGCTTTGGGATTTCAGACACTTCGAATGAATAGATATGATGTCTCAATAGGTGTTGATTTTTTTTCTGAAATGATCTTTTTAGGAATGATTTTTTTTTGAAATGATTTTTTTAGCAATTTTTTTGTAAATTAACCAAATATTCCATATGTGAGCAGACGTATTTCAAAACTTCAAAGATGAAGATGGAAATTTATTTTGCTTTGGATTTGGTACAGAAGATGTAGAGATATCAAGTATGTTGAATTTATATAGAGCTTCCCAGATTAGTTTTCCTGGAGAAAATATCATGGAAGACGTTGAAGTTTTTACGTGTACATACCTACAAAATGTTGTGAAGGAACATAAGGAGAGAAAAGGAGAAGAAACACCACTCTTATTAGGTGTTATTAATTTCTATATTCATGTGCCGCTAATAATAAGATCATACCATCTACAGGTTGAGTATGCTTTGAAATAACCATGGAGATGTAGTGTTCCTAGATGGGAGGCTAGGAACTATATTGAAATATTCAAATGACACAGTCAAAATGGTTTCCTTTTCAATGGAATTTTAAAGTAAGATTAAAGTTTGTATCATTATTGGTATTTTAGATTTCCCTTATAAACAAATATTTAATACAAATTTTGTGTTAAAATTTACTATAATATATAAAGTTTTGATGAGAAATAACATAAAACCAAAATTTAGTGTTGATAATCCCCTAAAAATTTTCATATTAATAATTTATTTCAGGATGCCCCATGTTTATTGCCAAAATTTGTTGGAGCTAGCAATATTGGATTTCAATATTTTACAATCTCAACACCAGATTGAATTGAAACTAGTATCCACGTGAGTATTAACCATAGTAAACATTTATCTATGTTGAATTAAAATTTAGATGAAAATTTGTTATGATAGATGGTGGAAAAATTTGAGCATAATTCAGTTGGATTTCTTCCGTCATCACCATGTGGAATTTTATTTTTGGTGGGTTTGTGCATTGTATGAGCCCGAGTTCACAGTAAGTAGACATGGTTTTACTAAATTTGTTACTTGTCTATGTCTTCTTGATTACATTTACGATACCTATGGAACCCTTGATGAGCTGATAGTGTTTACCACAACATTGATAAGGTAATCGATTATAGATGGTATTCTTTATCTATGTTGACTCTTTGATTGATTTTCTAACTACTTATTTGTTTTGATTCCAGATGGGACATGTCTATCTTGGAAAACCTTCCAGATTATATGAAAACTAGTTTCAAATTTGTATACCAAATACACAAGGAAATTTGTAGTGAAGCTGAGAAGAAACATGGTCCCTTTGTTCATAAATACATTCAAGATTGTGTAATCACTCTTATTTTTACTATGCATTATAATTTTATAAAAACCTACTAGTATATAATATTACTAATGTATATTTAATAAATTATTCATGTTTTATTAAAGATAATTTAATTTTTTTTTTCATGAGATATTATTAAATTATGTTAATTTAACATGTACTAGATCAAATTAGTATGCCTAATAAAAAATGTCAATATATACTTTTATATGTATAAAAATAGTTTAAAATGATGAGTTATTGCATTTAATCATATTTTATCTTTACATAAAGACTTCATATTTACTACATTTTATTTGATAGGAAATTTTTATTTATTATAAATTTAGTTATATCAAAATGTTTATAGTTAATTTTTAATATTATTATTTATCATAGTGTGTAAAACACATGATACAAGTGTAAGATTATAATCTTACATAGATTGCATTCTTATGTGGTACCTATGAGTTCGATATGTTAGTATTTGCATTGATTTTTTAATACTAATATTAACTTTAACCTATAAATATTATTTTTATTTTTCATTATTTTTAAAAAAATTTGGTATGTTTTTTTGTAGTGGGAGAGCTACATTCTATCTTACTTTCAAGAAGCTAAATGGATAGCTTTTGATTGTATGCCAACACTTGATCAATATTTAGAGAATGGAATAAAAATTTAAGGGATTCAGGTGTTAATGATACATTCATTGATATTAATGGACATTATTTTATCTCAAAATATTTTGGAGCAAATTGATTTTCCATCATCAAAGTTTCAAACTCTTGTAGCATTAATTACTCGACTAGTTGATGACATGACAAATTTCAAGGTACATAAGATTTAGATTATGTTTTATTTGCATTAAACATATTATTTATGTTATCTATTATTATAGAGAAGGAAACTATGAACTACTATATCTTCAAAAACTTTGAAGGATGAGAGAGCCCGTGGAGAGCTAGATTCAAGCATATAATGTTATACGAATGATAACCCTAGTTCTACAATAGAAGATTATTTAAAGTATATCATATGTCATGTTGATAGTTTTTTAAAAGAGTTGAATAGGGAGTTTCTTAAATCATCTGATATGCCAACTTGTTGTAAGAACTTATATTCCAATGCTGGCATGAGGGGTATATTTTTCTTTATCAAGGATACTGATGGTATAAGTGTTTCTCATCATTAAGGGATGAAGGATGCCATAATGAAACTTATAATGGAACCAATAATACCATACCTTCATAATATAGATTAGGAGATTAATTTATGAAGTAACATGCTAAATATTATACTTGAGTGGCATAATAGCTTCAAACTGTTGATTAGGAAATTAGTTTATGAAGTGATATATTGATATCATATTTGATATCCAATTGTTGGTGCACATTTTCCTATGTAAGCTTATTATTTGTTATTATGAACTTAATGGATTTGGTTTAGGTTATTAAAATATACTCTTTGTCCTAAACAATATTTTTTTATATAAGTTGTAATTGTAAATTATAATGAGTATTTGAGTCATCTCAAAATATATTAGAATTCTCAATACTTAATGTATTAAATTCACAAGATTTTTATTATTGATATTTTTTTTCTACTATAAATTTTGGGTACCATACATTTTATATAAAAAAGTCAATTATTTATTTTACTCTTGTATAATATCTAGATATTTTAGAATGGAGCCATATTTAAATAAGGTTCATGTAGTGGCATTTCCCTATCGATAAGTTGGAAACATATTGGAATTGTAGAAGACCTATTGAAATATACATAATGATTATTTTGATAAAATGTCTTGAAGAAATATAATATGAATTTAAATAATTACAATTTTTTGGTGTAGGTCCAAACTACATAAATTTTGGTATAATGTGGAAGCATTATGTAAGCACACAAAGTATTTCAAAAAAATTATAAATAAACCCAAATTATCAATTTTTGGAGTTTAAGTAAGTTATAATGGTAAACTCATGGATTTTTAAATTGATTTTATTTCATATTTATTCAAAAATAATGAAAATATCTATAAAAGGCCTCACATGATTATGTTATACAAAGATAGTCATTTTGATATAAGCATGCATAGTAAAAAATGTACTGAAATATAACTCAACAAGTAACAAGCAATGTACTAAAATATCAAATTTAGGTGAATCAAAAATCAAAACTTTCTCTATCTCTCTAAACATATGGAAATTTTTGATACATACAAAAATACTCTATAATATAAATAAGCTAAAAATCTCTTCCATAGAACTCCTTCAAATATAAATATACAACTAGTGGATGAGTTTAACCAAAGGAATGAACCAGATATAGACAAAATAGATGGGACTTAGGAATAACTTCTCATTGAGATTGATTAAGAGAGAAGATTTGATCCTTTCCACTTAAAACTTCTATGTATTGAAGCTTTGGAGTCCCTGAGGCTCCTCCTCTACTCTTTCTCTTATTGATATTCCTAAAAATTGATCTTTGAGAGTGATATGGATCTCCTCTCAAACAGTCTCGCTGATCTTCTCAAGAAAATACACTCAAATAACATATTATAAATGACAATAGAGCCCATGGATCTTCATCCTAGACACCATCAATATAAATTATTTAGAGAAGAGAGAGACTCACCAATAAAGACATTGTATTAGTACATATAATATACAATGTATGTGTGAAACCAATAAATGTGGAATTAGAAAATTACTCTCTAAAAGACTACATCTCATTGAGTTCAAGAGATGGATCTAAGCTCCATTACTTTCTAGATGAACACAAATGGTTCTTATATAGAAAAATTAATATGTGAGTGAGAGATTATTATTAGTGGAGTGAAAAGTGAGATTATTTTCCAAGTTTGACCTAACCCTTCTCAAAAATGTGAGGATAAGTACCACATTAATTGTGCATTTAATAATTATATGCACATAATAATTCACATCTTGGTAAAACATCTACCTAAGGTGGACTTACATCAAGTGTAAATATGACACACTCTAACACCTAATTTACTCAAGAAAAATGAACATTTTAGATAGATTATTTCACCATATTTCAAATCATTAATAATTACTCCCATAATAATACATACAACAATCGGATTATCAAGGTTTATTATAGGTGCCTGATTATACCAATAGTGTGTAGGAACACTCAAAAACTACTTTTCAATTTAATACATATACATTAGGTGAGAAACATATGTTTCATGGGCCAGTCTATATGGTAAATATTAAAGATCCATAAATCAATTATAAGGTTATACTTAGAAACACATTGGCAAGTCCCTACAAACTTAAGAAATCCTTGGCTTTATGACAAAGGATATAAAAAAAGTTAAGGTCATGTACACCAATGTTTTGAATGATACTCATCAATGGTGGACAAATTTGGTTAACATGCACCTTAAACCCTAAATCGTAAGCCTTAAACCCTAAATCAATTGATTTAGCCTAAATTAACATTCTTTAGAGTAAAAATTAGGTTCACAAGACTTGATTTAGCCCAAATCAAATCACTAATTGCCCCAATTGACTAATTTCCTTAATATGTGATGACATTGGGGCTAATTGGGCCCAAAATCACATTATATAGTCACAAATATGTTTAACAAGCTCAAATTATCTCTAATTACCCTTATGGTTCAACCTTATACCCTAAACCATAAAAATAATACCCTATACCCTAAGCGGTAAACCTTGAATCATAAGCCTTATCACATCATCCATCCTTATCCCACAATCAGGGGAAAGACTAATCCAAATCCTTATCCAAGTCCTAAACTTAATCATCATCATTAGTCTATCCAAGTCTGTCCTAAGTCCACAATCACATCTTGATCATCTTAGTCCAACCCATCCCCCAGTCACTCATCCCATCATTAGATATGACATTGTGACATTGCATGTAGATACTTATGTGTGTGTTGTTTGTTTTATTTGTTTTGTTTTCAAGCCTTTCATCATGTATATATCTTGTTTGTCTTATGATTTATGCTTTATTAACAAGTATTTCATGAGGTCATGCAAGGTTAGAATAATGCTTATAACTTCCCTTGATGATCCAAAGTTTGCCATTTGCCCATGCAAGGTTAGAATAATGCTTATAATTTCCCTTGATGATCCAAAGTTTGCCATTTGCCCATGCACTTTACATTAATGTCCTCTTGGTCATAGTTATCTCATACGAAATACTTCCAAGTGTTGGATTTATCATATTTATTAGAATGTAATGAGCCTTATGAAAGTTATGATGGCTTGATCATCCACACCCTCATCATTCATCTAAACATCTCATCATCCCTTTTCCTCATCACTAATATACTCCTCTTGACCCATCTGACTAACATACAATCTTATAATCTTCATCTCATAATCTACATCATTATCTTATAATCACTAAGATCACCCTTTAATCACTAATCCTCATCATTATCATCTTCTAGTCAGAACTACATCAGCCTGAGGTCTTTTCAGACTATGTAGATAACACTTGGCCATGTTTTAATAGCTCAACCACTATCTCTATAATCCATACTCATCTCCTATTATTTTGTTTTCTAGATGACATCATTTATTTTCTCTTATCCTCTTCATTATATTGATCTATTTACCTTTTAGCTACACCCATCATCAATATTATCAAATGATCATCTTAGCTTAGCCCATAGCTCTCCCTTACATGCATAATTATTTGGGATACATCTAAAGCTTGGGGCATTTTAATTCTATAATTATGATGTTATTATTTATTCCCCCTAAGGATGTGTTGACAATTGTGAAACCCATCATCTTAAATCCTTATGCACGTGTCTTTACTAGGGGCATCATCAATTTGTAGCTCACTACTCAGGTCAATCATCTTCTTCATCTTCTATCTCACACTTGGAATCCCATCCCCTCATCTATCCATTTAATCCCACCCCTCATTTATTATTTTGAGTGGCCATCCATCTCATTCTTCCCTGCATGTCCCCTTGAGGGAGCATCATATCCCCTAACATCACATCTACTAACATTCATCCATGACATGGTTTTTCTTTGAGTGACCATTACTCCCTCCTCTCCAATTAGTCACAATTCCATTTAAAAGAGGTTTAGAATGTATGCTTATAAATTTTCTCACTTATATTATAGTCACTAATATTCTTATTAGTCGACACTAATTCCCCTTAATCTAATTTATCCTACTAATTTATTTACTTTTTAGTCATTTGTCTAATGTCCCCTTATTCATATTTTATCATTATATTAACCTTATTCATCCCCACCAAATAATTAATCTATCCTAAATCCTCATTATCCTAATCTAATCCCACTTACCTATTATTTGGGAATTTTAAATTCCTAATGTCCTACCTACTAGCCTATGCCTAAGCTCTCCTACACCCCTAGTCCCTAATCACCCACATAATCCCTATCTAATCCCGTATTTAAGCCTAATTAATCCCTAATAATATTATATAATTTGAGGATTATAAAATCCTCTTTGTTATAACCCTTTGTCTCTTTAAGCCTCTAAATCTATAGGCTTTTAAGGAATTTTATATTCCTTGAATAATTCTTATCCATTGATCTCTTCAACCTAACTTCAAATCTCCACCATTGATTCTTCCCTCTTTCTATTTAAATAGATTCTCTCCTCCATCAAGGCCAATATAAGATATCTAAGTTCTCCATGTCAATTTAGTTATTTAATCCATTATCAAACATCCTTATCATGCCTTAATAATGTCACAAATATGAGTCAAGGTATATCAATCTAATCTCAATCTTTTTTTATTTTGCATTCGGTTTGATCATGGTGTAAGAAATTTAGCTTTAAGATCATAGTGTTGGTTTTGAATTATATGCATCCATTGTTATTTTGGTTCTAATGGCTCTATCACTGTACCCAGTAGTTGGATATTTGAGTGTTTAAATTGTGTAATTTAATCCATAGAGCTCAAATTTTAACTACAGTGACACTTTTATAGCATATAATAGAGCTAATCACAAGTAAAATAAACATAAATTATTGGTTAGATGTGTAAGGGTCACAATATAACTTACATTACCATAATCGCACATTTTTTCCTTGAATTAGAGATAAATGAGTAATCACAAACAAATGTGCCTAAAATTAGTAACATTTACCTTGGTTGCAATTGGATATGTTGTTTTATGTCTCTTTTGGCCAATAAGGGAACTAATTGCAAGTAAACTTGAAATAAATGGGTGGTGAGGTGTGCATGGGTTACCAATATGACCTATACTTCCCCATGGATACCACTTTGACATGAATTCAATTTCAATTAGAGTGACCACCCACACATGTTTCTATTACATGTTGTTCATGTGTTTTCCATTGTATTGACAATGTTGTTGAATAGGATTTCCATAGAATTGTCACAAATAATATCCATGCATTTTTTTTGGAAAAAAGTTAAAAATTTATGAAGGGTGAATGTTTGTTGGGTTGCTTAATTTGTGAAAAAAATTTGAACATTGTGTTTCTTGACACTTTTGATGTTTGTGAAGATTGTGCTACATTATTTTTTTTTCATTGTGTTTCTTAACATAATATATGTTTTTGAAGTTTGTAAATCTCATAAAATTATTATTTTTCAAAGTTTGTGAAGATTGTAAAGCTCAATTTTTATTGTTTCTATTGTTTACATGTGTTGTTCATGTTTATTATCTATGGGTGATGATGACAAAATTATGTTTCAAAGTTGACTATGGAGAACAACAATGGATAACTCACTTTTAGGTGAAATTATTTAAAATTTCATTAAGATTATGATCCATTTATAGACTTAATGATAGATAATAAATTAAATTAATTACGTATATAACAAGTAAAATCAATTATAATACATTCTCAAACTAAACATCTCTAATTTCATTACATTTATTAATACCATTCTTTACTTATATAAGAAGTTAAATACATTTGATTTCATTATTTTATGGTAAAACAAAACTTAAACCATCTAAGGTGGAAAAATTGAGTTGTACCCTTCATTCTCTATATTTGAAGATAGGGGAGTCATTGTTGGTCCTTCAACGACTATGTCCTTAGTGAGATTTTCTATGATGTTAATAGAAAGACGAGTGATACCACAGAAACCAATTAGTGATTAAATGTTTATCATTTAATCCATTATCTGATGTTGTTCTGGCTGAGGGTTGGATTCCATGCTATAACTCCTTCACCTCTATAATTCTCTTCTGGCCTTCTTGAATAACTTCTCTCTTTTCTATTGCTCTCTCTTTTTCTCCTTTTCTTGCCTTTGTTGTATCTTCTCCTACTCCTTCATATGTCTTTTTCTTGCATTTTAAAGTTTTTGATTTTCCCTTATTTCCCTCTCAACACGCCTAATGGCTTTCCTATCACTAGCTTTTTGTTTCTTCATTACCTTCAATTATTCATTTTATTTCTTGCGGGTCTCATGTTATTACCATATTATAATCTTCTCATTGGAATATATATTAATGGTTTCATCATCTACATTGCATTATCCATTTAGTGCATAGTAATGAACTATTTTTGGTGGAATGAAAGGAGGTAGTGGTGACATTGACATAGTGACATCATTTTTAATAATTTCATAATTTAGGCCTAGATTTACTACTCCCTCCCTTAACCTATCATATGGGATTGCTTTCTTAAGTAAACTTAAACTGTCTTAGTTGAAAATAAATGATGCATCTATTTCATTACAATGAAATTTAAATCCCCTTCAATGTTAATGTCTATAAAATTTGGATGAGTTCTTTCATGTTCAACACTTTCTACACTGCCACCATTTACTACATTTACTATTTCACCTTCTTCACCTCAGAAAACATTACCTTCCTTCATTTGCTCCATCTTCTCCATTGTAGCTTTAGTGTCTTCCTTAGTCAGACGTATCAACCTCATAACATTTTATTCAACACTTACCTCATCCTCTTCCACATGGAACATTTCACTTAGATTCATATCATTAGATAGTGCCTCTAGGTTAAGGGGACATAGACATATCTATCGAAATCTAAATTTGATATTCTTTATAGTTAGTGCCATCCTCATACTTATGGTACCCAAAGTGGCCAATTATTCTCTCTTTATATTGAAACCATGGTACATATTCATCCTTTCCATTCTTTCATGATTGAAGTAGGATTTTAATGGACCAAAGACACTTACATCAAGTAGATGTAATTTGTGGGTAATATATGCGTGTAATGTAAGGAGATATATCCCAAAATCTTTAGCCTTTGAAATCATTGAAAGTGTGATATGTTTTCATGCCCATAACAAATGATAAGATGTATATTACTAGGTGAAACCCCTCTATGTAAAAATCTAACAAAATGATGTATCCAATTCATGAGCAGTTCTTTTGTCATCCAAGCATGGCCTTGGGTAGCCATGCATACACCTAATTGACATACAATAATGAAATTCTAAAATTACCTCTTTGATTTTAAGAGAAGGAATGTTTAGATTATTTTCCAAACTTCATTCACATTTACTAAAATAGTTATCCATTTTCTTCTCTTTGATATTATATGTGGCACACTCCTTACCCCTTTCTTAGCAATGACTCACATGTCACAATTCCTTCCAGCTTGCACACTTGTCTCATCATAATTCCAAATTTTGTATGGCCCATAATTTAATTTAACATATAATGTTTTCAAGTTCTTATATAAATTTCACACAATGGATGGCCTTGGCATGAGAACCTTATCTCTACCTAGTCCTTCTGTTGTCCTCATATACAAAATAGGGTGCCTATTTTTGAATCCTTTCTATCATGATTTATCGAGGAAACCATCATTGAAAGTGTTGGGCATACTTTAACATATGTGGGCCATGTGTGACTTCAAATTTATATGTTCAACCCATGCCCCATGTCGGTTAGGTCCTTGCACAATTACACTATATCACTTTCTTATGCTATTGGTAGAATAATGGCTAGGCTAATCTTATTAATAGATGTGATTCCTTTTAGCCAATTCAATAGAGTAATTATTATGGTTCACATTTCCCATTGGACTTTCCATATCTTCCATTGTCCACTCCAACTGTAATTACACACATGCATTGGCAATAACATCTGTATTGGCATTTTTATCTACATGGTTTGCCAAGGGGTATATAGTACACTTTAAAGTGGGTTAAAAAACTTTATTAACATATTCATCAACATATTTATGAATTTTGAATCTTATATTCTTCATAGTTACACATGACCATTTTCAGATAAATTGCATCATCTTCTTCACATTCCTCACACTTATAAAAATCATGAAATTATATAAGTAACTACAAATATAATGGAAAACATAAGACAAAAAACTATGGGAAATAATTTTTAGATAATTTAAAGTGTGAATGAGTAATACAACTAGAATAAATCACATAAACACATGACAAGCATAGTAATATGAGTTGAGAGAAGGATTTTATTTAAATACATTTGAATGGACATTTAATGGTATGTAATGACATTATTAATTTTATTGGTATGTGAATGGAAACCTATGTGGATTATATGCACATACCAATAATGTTAATTGTTACAAACATTCTTAATTTTGCTATAAAGATAACCATTTACTAGTATGCGGATGGAAACCTACATGGATTCCATTCACATACAAGTAAATGTTAATTGTTGTGGACATACTCATCCTCAATCATGGCACATAATTTTATATTAATGACCCATAGTAATTTAAGCCAAAACTAAGATAATGTGTTCCTTTAAAAATTATTAGTGGTCATAATTTTAAACCTAGTGGTTTAAGTTTGTCTCCTCAGGTGAGCCCATTAGATAAGATGACAGAGGGAACAAAAAGAAACAAGAAATTTATTTGACATGAATACATGAAAAACACATCAACATATGGTTGTTCACTACTAGGATAATTTAAATGGGGAGTCTTTAATGATTTTCACTGCTATGGGGTGACTTTCAATGCTTCACATAGTGAAGCATCTTTATGGCTTCCATAAACATTAGATTATAATTAACTTATAAAATTTGAATGAATTACACAACAAAATTAATTGATAGGTACATATGAGAATAACATATTTTGGTATGTGCATGAAAACCATTTGGGATTACATCTACACAATAGTGAATGTTGCATCTTACAACCCATGTCATGTAAGGAAATAGATATGCAACATATAAATGAATCACATAGTGATATAATTTTTTTAAAAATATAAGGATTCCATTAAAATACATGAAAATTTAGAGTGAGATGTGAATGAAAACATGTGGATGACCTGGGTTTAGAATTGGGTAACATTTCATCCCTCTAACAAGCATATTCCAACAAAGGCATTGAAGGCAAAATGATAATAAGAGGCATGAGAAAATAAAAATAATACAACTATGGGTTCATTAACAGGAAACACACCTCTATGTAATGTTTCATCACTCCTTTAACATACTAGTAAATGTTTAGTCAGATATTAAGGCATGATTAAAAAATTATGAACATAGAAGGCACAATAATAATAGTTTTCATCCCTCCATTTAGCCGATTGAAACTCCTCTATGAAATGTTGCATGGTTGCTTACGGGGACAAGGTATCTGAAAAAGGTAGGGAGTGATGTTTTTGGTGTAACGTTTTATTGTTACATTAACATACTAGTAAACATTTACATAGATGTGAAGGCATGCAAAAAATATATGGAAAAATAAAACACACTAAAAACCTACGGACTTAAAAGGAACACAATAAAAAATAAGAACATACAAGGAAAAATAACTGTAACAACCATGCAAAAAATATAAATAACATGGAATGCTTATTTGTGGCACATAATGTGGCATTAACTTGCCATAGTAATGGAGAAAATCTTATCAAGCCATGTGGAAAATGGTGGTGGCTTCCATAATAATGACCCACACATCTACCATCCTGACCTCAACCCAAAATAAATGTGTCACTTATATAAATAAAAAAGTAGAGTGAATGGAAAACATATGAACAATTAGGTGTTTATAATTTTGAATTAATAACATGTGAACATGAATGCAAAAAGCATTTTAGTTTGGTAGAAAACATTTAAAATATTATTGGTGTGTCAGTCTATAAACTACAAACTTCTAACCTATAACATGATTATTTAAATATGTTGGTGCTTGAATGTCAACATGTGCTTACAGTTTAATTCGATTGTGACACTCTTTGAGAATAAAACTCTCTCTAATAATTAATAAAATGGCATTTCTATAGTTTTTTTATTTATAGAAGATAATTTGAAATTTAAAATTTGAATTATCTATTAATGGGGAGGCTTAGGTGTGTATTGTCATTTAATTTTATAGGTGACACCAATAAATGGAGGTTGGTGGAGTCATATGTTGGATCCAAATGTTTGACTTTTAAATTCTATAGGATGTAACTAAAATTAAGTAGATTAGATTTTGTGACTTTTCTCTCATGTTCCATATAGTCAGAGGTACAAAAATCAAATTAAGGGGCTCAATAAATTTATTGGGGATGATGTTTTTAAAATGTTAACACTTCTAAAATACAAGTTAAGGATGCAATTTTTGAAATTTCTACCTTAGTTTGGAATTGATATTTATATCATTGAATAAAGTATTTGTATTGTTGAATATGATATTTGTATTATTGAAAATTATATTCATTTAATTAAATATGATATTTAATTTTTTGAATATGATGTAAATTTAATTTTTAATTTCAGTGCATATTTATTTTGGAAAGGGACTAATAATTGTATACAAAAGTTCCTATTTTTAAAATTAATTATTCAAAAAATGAATGGTCCAACATGAAAATGTTTAAGTGATTTTTACATCATCTAAACAACCCATGACACATAACCCAATATTTCTTAATATATCATGACCAGGAAAAGGGGTCACAACTAAAATGATAACCATTAGATCCCCTTCAATTAATGGTCCCCTTCCCCTATTCCATATAGGATTTATAAGGGTTTGACCTTAATTCTTGGTGCATTTTATATCATCTTATGATTTTTGTTTTTTTTCCATTTGGAAAACTAAGTTCTAGAGTTTGAAATAAATGGAAGTCAAAGTATATTATATGATGACTTGTGGAATTTTTTTGCTTTCTCCTTCCATAAATTATTATGATGTCAGTGTTGATTATAGGTGGATCTAAATTTGGAAGTTTTAGCTATAATTAATCATGTGTAATATTTTCTTTGTTTTATTATTATTTTAGGGCATTCCTAAATTAATAAGTGTTATGATGTAGCTATAGTACATGCCAGAGGTGGTTCAAAAAATGGAGGACAAATTGATCATGATAATGTAGTTATAAATAGGGTTCTGAAAAGAACCTCAACACTTATACATATTTATAGATGATTGGAATTTAAATTTTAGTTAGAATGGCATTTATAATAAAGTAGAGATAAAACAAGAGACAACATATTAACATGAGAGAATAGAAAAATTAGGTATTGGCACACGTGCTAATTATATTTAATTTAGACCAAAGCCTTCAGTAATACTATGCAATAACCCTAACAAGGTCCTATGTTTTCATATTCACTAAACTAATAACAAGTAAAGAAAAATCATAGTCTAGCTCTCACCAAAGATTGTGGCACAAATTAGGAGTAATAAACATGCATATAATACATATACTCACATCAATGTATATGAAATCCTAATACATGGAAGAAAAGTGCAAATGCATATCTATCTACTCTTACAAAGAAAGTGTTATGGACTAAAATTGCACCCTAGTCAAGCAAGGAGATTGTTCAAGGCTTCTTCCTCAAAATTTAGTCTAACATGGGAAAATCCCCAGGTTGTGTGTTACCTATAGTGGGGATAAACCTCTGAATTAGGCTAGATCCTTCTTTGATGTTCACATAAAACTAATGCTAAGCTACTGCTTCATAGGGAAAATGGATATAAAGGGGATAAGGTCTCCTAAGGAAGTTAAGCAAGTAATGCACCAAATTTAAAAGGGAATATCCCATAAGCTTTAACCCATGCTAGATATTTAGGAGATAGTACTAGCTTACACAACCTCAAGATCAAGCTAATTGCATAAGTATTTCATAAAAGAGGTTAAAAGTAAAACACTAATCTAGACCTACAAGTAGCATTGAAAACCCCCTAAACCAGGTAAGAAAGGAGGATAATGGATGAAGAATATTCTCCTTCACACAATGCCATCATGCAAAACTCACCAAACTAGATCCAAGGCAAGAGATAGGCAAATAAAGTCTCATATTGCATCAAGAGGTAGTTTTTACAAATGTTTGATAGGGTCGAGCCTAATCAAGATGAACATACTTTGTAGTATCCCAAAGAGTTTCCTATCTCCCAAAAAGATAAAAAGTCTAAAATATGAGAACATTTTTAAAGGAGAAATGGCCAAGATATATAGGAAAAAGGAGTTAGAGAGATGGATTTGGGAGCACACCATCATAAAAATAGCACTTTGTCTCAAGTCATTAATAGAAACTGAACTACCACATATGTTCTTTAGCCAATGAAAGCCTTGCCACCTTTTTGATCAATCAGGGCACTGCTTGTGGCTTGTGGAGTGAGGAGATCTCCAAGGATCTTAGGATGTATTGAATTACCCTAGCTATAGTTCCCAACACTAGACCTCTTCTTTGATCTTCTATGCATCTTTCCAGTTGGCTTCTACATAAGGACAAAACCCTGACATCTATAAACCTGACTGAGCTTTGATTATTCTTGCTTTAGATAACTATATATTGAGAGCATGGCTCAAGATATTCCTTCATTTAGTACATATAACTACCCCTTATTTTGAGAACTAGAATTGGGTTTACTATAGAGGAAAACTAATCTAAGATTATTGGTTTTCCTATAGTCTATATAGATGGCACTTTGCTTTTTACTTGGTCCCTTTTACAACAAATTAATACCCTTTTGGCCTATATTAGGTCTAATAAACCTAATTTACATCTATATATCTATACTATCCATTCTTGGTCCATATAGTTTATCTTGGCTCAACTCGGGTTAAGTTCATTCTTGGTTCCATGTATTTTCTGCTAGCTTAGGTCTATTCATTTGTTTTTCTTGAGTAGAATTGCTCCATAGACCTTAGTCAAAATTTTCCTAGCTCAATACTTTGTTCATTAGCTATTGATATTGACTTGGATCCATTACCCTTTGAATTTCATTTTATCCATCCGATCTACTAGGTACAAACAAATGTGAGCCCTCAAATCTATCTATAAATGTTAACTTTGTCCCCAGTTACGCCATATGTCATATATGCATTTGATTTTAGGATCCAATTTCAATCTATAGCCTTATATACTTATTCCATATGTTATCCTCTTGATCCCTCTAATTTTTTGACCCATCTCAAACCATTGGATCAAGATGTATGATTAGATGTGAACTATTGATCTACTGGGACCCACTATTTGAAATCTAATGACTAGTTCATGAGTTTAAAATTGATGTCCTCACTCTCATCAAATGACATTCATGTGACCATAATTAATGTTCATGTGATCATTAAATTTAAGATGAAAAATTCTAGTTTTAATTGATCTTAAACTTGAAGATAGCGTGAATGTCTTATGTTGTAAGTTCAACTTTAAAGGCCTATAACTTGAAGCGTAAAAGTCATGGAGGCATAAATTTTTTTAGAGATGATCTTGAGGCCAAAAAAGAAACCCATTTGATCTTATCATCCCAACAACCTTATAATTATGACTAAAAAATGTTCAAGTTAACTAGTCCATTCATTCCTACATGATGTCCTAACGATGGTCTATTTTAACTGAGGAGCCAACATTGAAAAACATAACTTCTACTGTGCTTAGATGCATGGACTAAAACTTAGTTCATAACAATTAGGGACCAATATGAACAAGACCATATGATTTTTTTCTCCAAAAATTACCACACATGTGAGATATGGCCTTTAGTGGATGACCAAAAACTTGGTGCATCTATTCTTGGGACTAATGTGAACACACCCATGTGACCAATTCTTCTTGAATCATCTCCATGTGGTAATGATGGTGATAATAATCTGCCTACTCATAATTTACTCCACTAGAACCAAGTGTCTAGATAAACACAATGAAGATGACAAGGATAAATTAGCTCTAGGTTACACAACCTATCAATGCATCTAAAATACTTATGCACAAGACAAGATCCATATCTCTAAAGAAAGTATGAAATCCTAAGCTTTTCCTCAAGTTGAATGGTGGATAAGCAGACGCACAATATGTCTTATTACTTCTTCTCTTCTCTTAGAAATGGTGAAATGATTGTGTTTATATAGGTAAATCTAACCCTAAAACCTTTCAAAAGTTTTGATTGACAAGGTCAACCCGATTGACCTAGTATTAAAATTGATAAAAAAAACTAACTAGATAATGGACTATGTCAGCCATGGCCAACTTAGTTCTTAGTAAGACTCTATAAATAACAATAATACAGGGTCCATGTGGTTGACATAGTCATGTAAACTTCTAAAAAAGGTTTTAGGTCAAAGGAAAGGGGTAATGAAGTTGGAAAATGACTAGAGGAGGGTGAAAAATAGGAGGCAAATCTTAAGGGAATGGTTTTTAAAAGACACATGTGTAAATATCAACTGGAAAAAGGGATAAAAATCTTATGAAGCACCAATGGTCTACCCACCCCTTTCTTGATGCACTCTTTAAGGTGTACGCTTAGAGAGATTGAGACTCGATGGGTTCCTATAAGATAGAAAACATCAATAATTGATAAAGTTTGAAAATATTATTTATAGACAATAACCACACAGATGAATGCATGTTTTTGACTAAACAAAAAAACATAAACTTTAGCCATGCTAAATACTATGAATTTTAATAAAGTTTTTCTTAAAAATACTACTACGACAATGACTACACTCTTCTCTTTCTAAATATATATATTTTTATTAATTTTAAGGTAGCTATCTTATCTTATTTATAAGTAAGTCTTTTTATAATGCTATATGCCACAACTATACATGTTAATATTTGTTTTTATATATTTTTATTCATTGATTCAAATTGAATAAAAATATATGGTTATAATGTAGACCTAATTCTATACACATTCAAAAAAATCTAATTTTTTATATATTTTGAGGTAGTTAGTGGACACATGGCTAGACATACATTTTTGATCTTATTTAAGAGTATACTGACTTATTAAATTGGTAAATAAAAAAATTGATTAATTAATTTACAAAAATATAGGTTGCAAACTAGATGATCTTACCTAGCTTTATACCAGGGGATTTAGATAAAAATCAAATGATGATCAAAAAATGGTGGGGCACAAAGATAACTATCTAGTATGATTTTTCTAAAAAATAATACCACCTCTTCAAATTTATGATAATTTCCCTAATTATACTATGGTTCATTACCCACACTTCCTAGTGATGAATTTATACTTAAATTACTCCAGGATTGAGAACCTTCGGTTTCACGAAAGCATCATAAAATTGGACACATCATGCAGAAATCTCCTTGTTTTAATAATTTCATTGCTAGTGTGGATATTTCAACATATCATATTTATTATCTCCCTCATGCTCCATATCATTTTTAAGAAAAAAATTCTATGTTCATCAAATAATCCACAAAAATAAAATATAGTAGACCAACATGTCCTTGACCTATTACTATCTCTAAATAACTCACTTTAACATAAAATGATAACTTTATCTTATTCTTTGACAAGTATCATGAATAATTTGTTTATTCATATGAAGATATGTCAGGTATTAATCCTATCACCATCATAAATAATATCATCACTTACACAAATGCCAAACCTGTTAGACAAAAATAAAGAAAATTTACACCTAAAATTTCCACCTTGTGTCATAAAGAAATCATTGAAATTTTGGATGCCAAATTCATCAAACCTATCAACTACTTAGAATATCAAACATCGATCTCGTTAATAAAAATGTCACCATGGTTATTTATATATGCATTGATTTTTGAAATCATAACTTTGCTTTTCCAAAAGACAACTTTCCCTTACCTTCAATAGATGCTATAGTTGATTCCATTACCAGATATGAAATTTTGTCACTTATGGATATTTTCTTAGGCTATAACTAAATTCACATAGCTCCTGAAGACCAATATAAAACAACATTTAGTATAGAGTAGGGCACCTATTGTTATGTCAAAATGCCTTTCGGCCTAAAAAATGCTAGAACAACCTATCAACATGTAATGACCCACATCTTCAATGATATTATACATAAGATAGTGTAAACCTATGTAGATGATCTCATTACCAGACCTAAATGTTGTACAATACACCTCACCAATCTAGCTATCATTTTTTATCAACTAGTTACATATAAACATAGACTTAACCAATACAAATGTGTATGTGGAGTAACATCTGGTAAATTTCTAGGGTTATTAGTCTCTCTTTGAGGCATTGATATCTATCTAGCCAAAAAAATTCTGTCATAAACATGCCAATTCCTCACTCCATTCTTGATATACATACTTACCTCAAAAAACTTGGTATAATTTGATGGTTTGTCCTAGAAATGGATTAATGTATATACCCTATCAATTCATTTAACAAAATGGTAATGCTCTAGAATGGAATGATTCATGCAAAAAATCTTTTGATAATATGAAGGAACCTTTGATCCATACTATTACTATTCAACCACCTTCAAATGATTACCCCTTAATTATATATACCTCCTCTACGCCCATATCCATTGGTAACACTTTCCAAATAATATTATACTGGTAAAGAGAATGCTATCAATTACATTAATTGAGGACTCATGGATTATGAAAAAAATTACAACAAAGTAGAATGTGATTGCCTTGCTATATATTTTATAGCCAAAAAACACCATCATTATATGCTATATTGAACCACTTATGTCAATTTTCATTCTAATCTACGTCATTATTTCTTCCCTAGATCATTATTACATGGAGATAGAATTATCAAACATATGGTCATATTGATGGAATTCGATATTCACATTATTACATAAAAATATGTCAAAGGCCAAGTCATATCAAGTTAGCATTATAACTAATTGCACCATATTTTCCACACCTTACCATCCTCAATGTAATGGTTAAGTTTAGGCTACTAAAAAAATTCTAATTAAAATATAAAAAAGATTATTCGATTAATTCATAATGATTGGCACATTCATTTATACCCTACATAATGGGATTATAATACTAGCATACATCCTCGAATACATAAAAAATATTTTAAGTTAGCATTCCAATTAAATTTTGATGTTAGTAATAACATGGTTCAATATGAAGCTCTAAAATTAGGCAGGAAATCCACCATTGACTTAGATATCACATATTTACATGCCTTGGGTGACTCCCAACTTATCTGTGCCTAGGTTAGTGGTGATTATCAATGCAAAATAAAAAAAATTAATCACATATCATCAAATGGATACTACACTTACCAAGGAATTTGCTTCTTTTAGCATTAAACCAATTCCAAGAGATCAAAATTCCATAACTAATTCTCTTTCTTCATCTCATTTTATTTCACCCTCATCAAGTACATAATGATTCCTAATTTCTTATCCAAATCATAAAATAACCTGCTTTTATAAAATTAAATGATTTGATATTTTGTCACATTAAAGTTATCCCTATTTTACAAAGCCCATGGTACAAAAAACATAATTCAATTTATTGAATATCAAACTTACCCTTCTGAAAAAGATTCTCATGAAAAGACTTGAATACATAAAAAAGCTTTTAAGTATGTGTTTTGATAAAACACACTTTATTACCATAATAAAGAAGAAACCCTACTTTGTTGTGTAATGCAATAAGGGATACTTACTCTCTTAGAGCAAGCACATGGGGGAATTTTCATTGGTCACTATAGTGGACATGCAACATCCTTCAAATGCTTGCATATGGGTTACTTTTGGCCTACTCTACAAAAATATGCTATTAATTTTAATTAAAAGTGTAAGCCTTGTCAACTCCATTATGATCTAATCCACTCACCAACAATTGAGTCCCATCTTTATGAATATTTATTCATTGTATAATTATGGATGCATAATTACATGGAGCTTGTCTTCATGCTTTATATTTTATTTATGAACACCATTTGGCTACTTTGCAATATAACTACTAATACAAGGATTGCATTTCTGAACAACATAGTAAAAAGGTCAAAGTTTAAACATTTAATGTTGGTGATTTAGTCCTAAAATTAGATTATATAAATAATAAAGAATGAAAATATTCCAAAAAATGGTGGGGCCCTTACTTAATCAAAGACATCCTTAGTCCTAGTACCTATCATTTACAAACTAATGAAGGTCAAGTCTTCAAATAACCCACTAATGCAAAAATTTTAAGGACATAGTTTTCCTAAATATCTCCTTCTTTTAATTATTCTATATACTGTAACTACTAGCACTTCTTATATGATTTTTTGAATGATCTCTCCTTTTTAGCCATTTATTCTATACATAAATCTAAGTCCAGTTCTTTGATCTTTAGGTTTCTATTTATTACTTTCATTTAATTCATGAGTTGCATTGTAATACTATAGATAGGACCCAATTTTCCTCATCAATAACTTTTATTTCATACATCCATTTTTAATGCTTTTTTTGGTCATATGTTTGTTATTTTACAACATTTTATGTTTACACTCATCTATTAGGTTGTGCAGCTAAAAGCTTCACTGATGCAGACATGGAGGAGGATTGCTCAGTGTTACAGCAATCAACATCGACAGGCACAACCAACGTCAGTTATATCCAGTGTACAGAGCAACCAGCATCGGTCAGATATCATCTAACATCGATCATATCCAGACAGATAGGGACTGACATTGGTCGCCTGTGCAGTTCTAGAACTGCTTGTTGATGAACAGTCAGTTAACAAATCAGTTGTTTGCATGTAAAAAGGCTAATTTTAATCTTGAGCTGTGGATCTAATTATTGTAATTAGATGTCTAATTATCATTTGCATGAGATATATATAATAGACTCATGCATTGTATTGTAAAGTGTGCTAGATAGCCATTGTGCTTGTAGAAAGAGCAAGAATAGCTCCTCCTAGTTCCAAAGGGGTGCTGAGTGTGTATGATCAGGGAGAGTTACAGGTTGTGCAAGTTTTGGTAGAAGATCCACTGGGGTACTAGTTGAAGAATCATAAGGACTTGGTGGGGTAAGGACAAGGGTTCTTCAGGGTGTAGAGATATCTACATGGTAAGTAAGGTCTGTCGATTTGCAGGTTGTTGCAAGAACAGGGAGATCTACTTGGAGTATAGTTGTGTACTTGGTGTACTGGCAGTGTTGTTACTGACTAGTGGAGGTGAACAACAACTTTGTGTTTGAGTTTATTGTTGTGATCATAATTGAGAGAGTGAACTATTGAAGGAGAATTACTGGTGAGCCCTAGAAGTGTGGGAGCTCTAGACGTGTGGGAAGAAGAAGTGTGGTATCTTCTTTATTTTATTTTCTTCTGAATGAGTATTAATACAATTGTGTGCTCCATAATTCTGACAAGTGGTATCAGAGCTAAGGTCACTAGTTGGTACCAATCTTGACAATTGGTATCAGAGGGTGGTTAAGTACACTAACAAGTGGTATCAGAGCTAAGGTTGTAGGGAGCAGGTTTGTGTTTGATTACAAGTCACTCTCAGGGGTTTCTAATTGAGTGGGAGTATAGCAATGGCAGAAAAAAGTACACTAAGAATGGAGGAATTCAAAGGCACGAATGATCAATTACGGTGTTATGAATGAAAGAGTAGGTGAAGAAAAATTGTTGGTTGGTAGAAGATCAGCATGAAGGAACTGAAGAAGTAGATGTTGTAAGTGTTATTGCATAGGATGCTCTGGGATGTTCCATAGATAAGGTAGAATCTTGTTTTATAGATTTTGTTGCCTCTTTCCATGTAGCTCCAAATAGAGTATTTTTCCATGTTAAGGTCTTTGGAGACTTTGGAAAGATTTATTTAGGGGCTGGTGTGCCTTGTCAAAGTATTGGCAAAGGGGAAGTGTTGTTGAAATTGTAGATGGCTAACACATGGGTGTTAAAGGAGGTCATGCAGGTCCTAGTCTTGAAGATGCGGCTAATTTCTTCAAGAAATTTGGGTGATGAGAGATGCACAGGAACTCTCACAGTGGATGCACTTGAATTAGTATGTGGTAAGAAAGTAGGTACTCTTTATCTACCTACTTGTATTACTAATTCTTCTTCTGTTGCAAGGACGTGGCTTTGTAGGCTTGGTCATAAGAGCAAGAAAGAGATGCACATTCTTAATCAGAAGATAGATGTGTTCGACAGACTTAAGAACTGCAAAGCCTTGGTGTTTATGGAGGAGATAATGGACAGAGATCAATGGAGAAGGCTGAGTAACTCTGAGCAGGGCAGTTTGGATAGGGTTTTGATCCAAAGAGAGCTCGCGGGTAAAAAGTCATCACTCACAGGAGAACACAGGTACCGACGTCAGTCAGGAAGAATCAGCATCAAACAGATAGGTGCCAATGTTGATCATGTGTAGACAAGAGCTAGTGGTGTCAAGTAGGGTAAGACCGACATCGGTCAAGGAACTAATGTCAACGATAGGTAGACACTGATATTAGTCAGGAAACCAGCATCAGTAGTCAAGACAGTCACATGGAAATGACGTCAGTTGGATGCAAACTGTGTGGTGACTGAGGTCGGTCACTAGAATAGATTTTGGGCAGACAGCAAGCTATCAAGGAGTCTCAAACACCCATATAGAGGACTGAAAGGGTAAGTAAGCCTCAAATTCATTGTTCCTCTTCTTTATACTTGTTGCTCACTATAGAGCAGAAAGGATCCAGGAAATAGTGGGAGCATGGCATGAATGAGGAATTTGATTCCTAGGATGCAGAACCAAACGGGAGATTTGGTAGGGTTGCCATCCAGAAGAGATCATTGAAAGACGAATGGATTCCCTAGTTAAAGAATAGAGTGAATGTATATGTGAGATGGGAGGCCAGGTCATATGGTCTTGAGGAAGCTCCAGGACAGTGGTATAGGGTTAACAGGGGGATGAAAAAACATGGCTTTAGTCAATGTCATTGTAACTACTTTGGTTTCTTTACTAGGTGGGTGATGATTGTAACATCATCCTATTACTGTATGTTGTGTGTTTGTTTGATGCAGGGTCACACATGCAGGATTTTTTTCTAAGCTAATGGTAAAGTTAGTTCAGAGGTGTGTCATGAAGAATTTAGAGGAGCAAAATTCTTTGGCATGAGTAATCCTAGAGATAGGGAACATCACAAGTTGATGTTGTCACACGATGATTGTGTGAAGGTAGTGCAGGATGTAGAATGCCAAGTGCACCTATGGATGGACAGTTCACTGAACAGGGTCCCCAATCACATGATGAGGTTGAGTACATGTGTACTCCCTGATATTGCCCCAGTAGTGGGAGTTGTTAGCAAGTTTGTAGTCAATCTAGGAAGGAAGCATTGGAAAGTGGTTCAGTGGGTTCTCAGGTATCTGAGAGGGACCAGTAGTAGGGATTCATGCTATTCAGGGTCAAGCACTTCGGATTTGGCAGGTTACTTGGATCACAGGTGGTGCACCACAGGTTGTGTGGTGGTTGGTCTTCAAGATTGAGCTTGAAGAGGGATACAAGATAGGAAACAAATTAGATGGTGTACAGGTATAGGTACAGTGTATTCATTTATCTCCAAGTGAGAGATTGTCAGGTTGTGGAGCTAAAAGCTTCACTGATGCAGACATGGAGGAGGATTGCTCAGTGTTATAGCAACTGACGTCAGCAGGCACAACTGAAGTTGGTCTTATCTAGTGTACAGAGCAACTGGCATTTGTCAGATATCGATCAATGTTGGTCATCTCTAGATAGACAGGGACTGATGTCGGTCACCTGTGTAGTTCCAGAACTGCTTGTTGACGAACAATCAGTTAACAAACTGGTTGTTTGCATGTAAAAAGGCTAATTTTAGTCCTGAGTTGTGGATCTAATTATTGTAATTAGATGTCTAATTATTGTTTGCATGAGATATATTTAATAGACTCATGGGCTATATTGTAAAGTGTGCTAGATAGCCATTGTGCTTTTAGAGAGAGCAAGAGTAGCTCCTCCTAGTTCCAAAGGGTTGCTGAGTGTGTATGATCAGGGAGAGTTGTAGGTTGTGAAAGTTCTGGTAGAAGATCCATTGGGGTACTGGTTGAAGAATCATAAGGACATGGTGAGGCAAGGATAAGGGTTCTTCAGGGTGTAGAGATATCTACATGGTAAGTAAGGTCTGTTGATTTGTAGGTTGTTGAAAGAGCAGGGAATTCTACTTGGAGTAAGGTTGTGTACTTGGTGTACTGGTTGCATTGTTAGTGACTGGTGGAGGTGAACAACAACTCTGTGTTTGAGTTTATTGTTGTGTCTATAATTGAGAGAGTGAACTATTGAGGGAGAATTAATGGTGAGCCCTAGAAGTGTGAGAGCTCTAGAGGTGTGGGAAGAAGTGTGGCATCTTCTTTATTGTATTTTCTTCTGAATGAGTATTAATACAATTGTGTGCTCCATAATTCTAACATCTTCTTTCTTTTGTGAGATAGATCCCATCTCCCATCTATATATAGAGGGAGGGGCAATACCATTTTCATACTTTTCACCTACTTAAGTTTATGTTTTATGAGTTACAGTGTAAGACCATTGATAGGACTAGGCTGTCCTCATAAATTCTATATATTCCTTCAAACCTTTTTGTTAATTGAGTGTTCTTTTTAGAATGTTAAGAAATGGTTAAAATTTTGTGATTCCATATTCTAAACATCGATCTTGTTTATTTTTTGGATAAAACTTGCACAATAAATAATGTTAAAATGTTTCCCTACACTTACATACATTCTTATGATATGGAATCATATTTAATTATCATTGTATTCATTTCATTTTGTCACATTTTTTGTAATTTGAGGTAATTTAAATTGTTTCATGTTCACTTCCCCTTATCTCCCTTACTTCCATTCCACTTTGGACAAAACAAGGTCGAAGTCAAGATAGAAATTTTATTTAATATGATTAAAAAGGACTCTTGGGCATCGTGCTCTTTAAGTCCTCTTTCATAATAACCAGATTTAAGGTTTTCAAATGATAGTCATTTTTAACACCCATGTTTGGCTCTCTAAATATGTATGGAGGAGGAATATAAAAATCCATTAAAAATTTAAAAGAGAAATAATTTGAAACAAAAGAAAATGATTAAAAGGCAACATAAAATCCAAAAGTTAACATCAAACAAAAAACCATGATTTATAGTACATCTCCTATTCTTAATGAAAACTCAAACTCCATAGTTGGCCTCATAATAGAGTCAAGATCCATTGGGGTGTAGTAAGTTAGTATATTGGGATAGAGGACTTTAAAATTATCTACAACTCTACCTACTTTCTCATGCAAGTATTCAATCTTGACGGTAGACCGATAGATCTATAAGGGGGTCTAAGGAACGTGGAACGTGTTGTGGGAAGGTAGGTCCATTTAACTTTTCATGCATATAGCCTTCATGGGATGATATTCATACTTCATTAGATAGCCCAATATTTTTGTGGTTAGGAGAAGTTCTTCAGAGTCCTTAAGGTCAAAAGTTTTCTTATTTTGACAAACTTAATTTTAGTGTATTGACTTCGATAAAGAGTTTATCTACCTTGATTTTTACTACATTTCCCCAACCACCCATTTCATTTCTCTCCATTGATAGGTACGTTTCATTGTAAATCCATTTTCCCACTTCTATATGTTGGTTGAATATTTTATCAATCAGCATACTGATAAACAAAATAGGTCTGATTAGCCAAAGTAGGAAGATTGGTCATCCAAATGTGCAAGTTTACCACATCAAAAGGTGACTAATCTCTCCTCTCATCAAGGGGAGGTTCCCTATGGATATGCTATGTATATATATAAATAGAAAATAATACTCAAGGGTAGGAAAAACCATCCATCTCTCTTTCTTTAGAGATGATGTGTGCAAATCAAAGGAAAAAATCAAGGGAAATGATAGAAAGTACTCCTCTTCTTTGAGAAATACTATTCAGCAAGCCACAAGAATAATCCTAGTAGTAAAACCAAAATGTAACCAAGGACATAGTAACCAGTAAATCAAGATGTATCACAAAGTCTCCACCTGAATAGCCCAAGAGTGAGATATGAAGAAAAATGAGGGCACAAAGTCTCTCCACAGTTAGCTTCAGAATGCCTTCCTGACTACTTTCACTAATTCTGCTTGTTGAATTAAAGGAACAAAAAATATATTAAGGAAAAAGACATAAAAATAGTTTCCCCAACAACAAAGATATCACAGCACAAAGTCTAAAAAGTCACTTGCTTTCTTATTCCAATAACAAAATATGATGAACAATCTGAGCTCAAAGTCTCAGTAATGCCTTTCAATTTGGGCAGAGTTTTGTTGCTGATCATAAGAGAGAGATCTATATTTACAATAAAAGAGAGCCCTGTATATAGCCTCTTCAAGAAGGACTCGAGAATAGTAACACATCATGTTGCATTCAAATTTGTTAATAAGACAGGCTGGAATTTAGGGGCATCTACCCATTTGCTTTTCTCAATGCAGAGAAACAAGTCACACTATTGAAAATTTACATCTTTCAATGCCGACATGGTGATCTAATCCTTCTTCATCATTCCTCCTTTTTTGGTTATTTAAATTGGGTCCTAGATTCAAGTTGATGCTCTGTTCCTTAGTCACTTTCTGTTGGTCTTTAGCAATTGACACGTGGCAAATTCCACTGCTAAATAGGTGAAGACACGTGGTAACTTCTATGGGACTTTGAGAAATGTCTATTGATAAATGCTTTGAAACTTATTAGAAACTCAGAATCGTGGGTGCAGACACTTGTCGCTCTCCATGAATTTACAACAAAAAATGTGGCGGCTTCCACTTGCCTCTTGAGAATCCTATGGAGGATGACATGTGGTAGCTTTTGCTTGCCTCTTGAGAATCCTACGGAGGATGACATGCGGTGACTTCCACTAAGATTTTAGCTGCCTTTGAAAAGTCTTTGGGACTTATATTAGTTTCTCGTAGAGGATGACATGTGTCAGCTTCCATTACATTTTAGAAACACTATATAACTATGTGTGACTCATTTGGATTCATGTAGACGATGCCACTTGGTGTGTTTTGCTTAACTTACAAAGGACACATGGTAGCTTCCACGGCTCTTAGAAGCAAAGTGAAATGAGACTCTGAAGATGACACTTGGCAGCATCTATTTACCTTATAGAAGCTTAAGATATCCTTTGAGAGTCCTACGGAAGATGACACATGGAAACTTCTACTAAGCTTTTAGAAATACTATAGAAACATGTGGGACTCATTTGGATTCACATGGACGATGCCACTCGGCATGCTCTGCTTACCTTAGCAATTCACCTGAGACCCACCACAGTCCTTACTCAATAATTAGCCAAACGGAAGAAATGGTTGACATTGACACTTGGCCCTTTGCACCAAGTTTTACAAGGGACATATGGCAACTTTCACTATATTTTGTCCTTATCTATGTGATATGAGCTCTTGGGATATCTATTTGGTTGGTTGCTAAATTTGTTCATAGGGTCTGCATTGTATTTGAAAATTGATGGATATTTCATTATCTTAAAAGCTGACATCCATGGGGATGTCAATGGTTCAATCACTTCCCTAGTTTAGTCGCTTCCTTAGTTCAATCACTTTCTCAGTTCTTTGATTGAACCATCCCTTTGTCTGGTGCTTCCTTTGAACCGTTGAACCTTTAAACCTTCAAATTTTTGAACTTTTTTGGTTCAAGGTTCAATCAGTTCATTGGCTCATCCTTTGTTCCATCGCTTCTCTATTTTGCTAAGTCCCTTGATCTCTTTGAATCCATTGATCGCTTTGGGGCATTCCTTTGAACTGACCAATTGAATCGACCACTTATTGAATCAACTATGGTTCAACAGTGAAAAGGTTCAATGGTTTAATCAATTTCTTCTTATGTTCCACTTGACTAATTGAAAGAACTAATTGAACCAACTGCTTATTGAACCATGCTTTGAACCAAGCTTTGAACCAAGATGGTTCATGCTGATGAACCCTTTGATTGAACTGAAGCATTGAACCTCTTGGTTGAACCAAAGCATTAAATGAATTAAACCTTGAACCTGTTAAACCTTTGAACCAAAGTGGTTCAATAGTTCAATGATTTAATGGTTCAAGCCTTCTTCTTTTTGATAAGTGTTTTAAAGCCGTTGAACCTTGAAGCATTTGAATTTTGAACCTTGATGAAGCACTTAACTCTTGCCAATGAAGTTAAACCTTTGAACTTGTTGAACCAGTTGAACCAAAATGGTTCAAGGTTCAACGGTTCAACGGTTCAATGGTTGGATCCTTGTTTAAATTCTTGTCAATGGACATTTTTTATTGAACCAAGATGCTGAACCAATCTTGAAAATGACTAAGTGTTGGAAACTAATTCTTTTGATTAAACCTGCCTGCAGAAGCCTTTGAACCTGTAGAAATGAACCTACCTGCAGAGTCTGTAGAAACCAAGTTCATAGAAATCAACCTGTAAAGCCCATTAAACTTGGCATGTCGAGTTTGTAGATTCATGTAAAGCTTGAAAAATGAGGAATTTGAATACCCAATACACATTTTGGAAAGGGAAGAGACGATTTTGGTCTATAGGACCAAAATAGTTCAAATGTTGTCCCAAAAATGAGTGATATTTTTGGGGGACAATAGCTGGCTCCAGTTGGGGAACTTCTATCAATTATAAAAAGAATTGAAGGGAGTAGAATCCAGAATCTCCAGTGTCTTCATGTGTACCCTTGGGTTACAGAGTCATGTTACCTAGAAATAAAAGGCATCAAAAAAGGAAACAAACAAAACAAAATAGAATTAAAAACCATACAAATATACATATATATAGATGCAATGATCTGATACTTCAAGAGTTGAAGTGTTTCAGATGCTACCCATTATGAGGTAGAGAAAAGAGTGTGCCATCCTGATAAACTAGCAGGAAACCATTTTGCCCCCAAAAATGGTGATGGGCAAATGGAACTCTCCACTAGGAAACCAATTTTCTACATCTTCCTCTTTGTCTTTTCTTCTTCTTTCTCCATGCTAGGACATGGTCTTCAAACTAAAAACCATAACTCTTTGCTCTCTCTACGAAAAGTTCCTTTTGCTGACTTTGGAATACAGCAGTATGGTCCACCACCATAACTTGTTGTTCTACGGGTCCAGTCCAGCACATACTTTGATTGTCATCATCAGACCCCTGACAAACCATCAACTCAACATCTCCTTTGATGTGAAGGAGTTTTATCTCTTCATCTTGAGCAGTCTTAAATTTGAGTAATAGAGATTCGCATCCAGCTGTATTGTTGGTGTTGTTGAATTGCAAATTACATGAAGGAAGAATATCTCCTTGAGGGATATCAACACAGTCCCTACTCCATTATTGGTGGAAGAATTGCTACCATTGGATTCCAAGATCTAAGCATCATCAGAAGCTGATCTTCTATTAGATTTATCTTCATTAGAGATGTAATATCCTTCCTAATTAGTACTAAACCCTACTAATTCTCTTGATGCCTTGTTTGGGTCGAATCTTGGATTGCTAGCTATGGGACTTTCATCAGCTGAGACATGAGCATCATCTATGGTCAAGAAGTAATTACCCCTATCTGAAGGCTCAAATAAAATTTGAGCTACAGGGGCTAACATTTGGGTAACCACAATTTTTGTCTCAGATAGGTCCACACTTAGTTCTCCACCAATGTTTAGTTACTTAGGATTGGCTTGCAGGGATTCAAATTCAGTCATTTGAATTTTGGATTTCTTGACGTGATCAATCATGGCAAATGACTGAGATGGAATTGGAAGAGAGGATGGGAATTCATCCTTTTGGTTTTTGGGATGGGGAGGACTGATCTATGAATTTGATGTAGAAGGTACAGAGATGTTTGATGTACTTACTTATTTGGCAATCATCGGGTCCTTTGACTGGAAAGGAAAAGGGGTTCTCTGCTCAACAATTGAGATTGTTGGTTGGGGTCACTCCTCTTTCTTCTCTTTGTCAGCCTACTAGGCTAACTGATTTTGAGACTTGGTGAATACTGCATATGATCCATCAATAGCTTCTCCTTTGCTTTTGAGTTCATCTTAGTAATTTAGGAAACCAATGTGGGAGTCGCCAGCTGATTCTTCTTGAGCCTCCCTAAAGAGATCAGCACCATTTTCTTGTTTGAACTCAAGTTGGAAATAGGAATCATGCTCTATTTCTAGATATCCAAATACTGAGTTGGTTGGAGGTGCTTCAAGGGCAAGGTTCCTCTGTGGGGGAGAAGATGATTTTGTTGCCCTTGACTTCTGGCAGCATTGCCTTGATATAGATGATTAGGGAATGTCCTCCTTGGTATATCTTTATATAGAGGAGTAGAAGACATACCTTGTGCCATTTCCCTTTTCAAGTCTAGCAATTAATTTTCAAACTTTTGTACCATTGGGTCAGTGGTGATTGTGACTGAATATTCATAAGATGAAGAGGGTTTACCTCTATTTGGGTCTCTTCTTATCTTCCCTGCCAAGATGATATCATCTTCTACCTCAATGGCCAAAAATTGAGTTGAATCAAGATCTATGTGGCTAGCTCATCTTAGGAAAAAAGTTCACTTTAGGCAGTTGTGAATTGATGAAGAAGCATTTAAGGTTCTGAGGTGTCAGCTGGGTGACCATGGGAATCATGTGCCTCAGCTTGTCAAACCTGGCAATAAAATACCTCATAGGCTCGTGAGGATATTTTTTTATTTGAGTGAGCTGGGCCAGCAAGGCATGTGCATCTTCTATAGGCTTAAACCTTGCTTTGAACTTGGCTTTGAGTGTATCCCAGTCAGTCACTGATCTAGCTTGTAGATGGTAGAACTAGTCTATAACAGCACCTTGTAGTGTCTCCACAAAAAGCCTGAATACCACATCTTCATATTCCCCCCTATAACACCACAGGCTATGCTAAAGGCTGAAATGTGTTCATCAGGGTGAACTATCCCATCACCAAAAAAAATTGGGGAAATTCTTTCTTAAACTATGTAGGAGTTCATGCAGAGGTGGAGTCAAGTTGAGTGGGCCAAAAGAGTTACCCCAGGGGCCTCAAATAGCCATGATTTAATTAATAAAAATAGAGATAAAAAATCTAAATGGATTAGCTAGAATAAAGAACAAAAAGGGAAAAGGACTGGTTCAGCTTCAGCTTGAGGCTTGAGGCTTCAAACTATGCACTCTTTCCCAGCAGCTCTGGTTTTGCAGACCAGATAAAATGATGGAGGCGGAGGAAGATGGTAAGATATAAATGGATAATAGGTAAGACATGAAATAGAGTTGTAGAGTCTGTAATGGATAAGGGTTATAATAATAATGGGTAAGACACAAGTGATGTTTCAATTTGAAACTTGAGGTTCTAAATTGCACAAAATTATGTATATCCCCAACAGAGTCACCAAAAATTATTGCACAAGGCTGGGATGAAAATTTTAACAATGGGAAAACACTGGAGTAGTTTCCTCTTCAATAACAGAGTATAATGGATAGATTATAACAATAATGGGTTATATTCCCCAGCAGAGTCACCAAAAACTATTGGTTGAATATTTTGTCGATCAACATATTGATAAACAAAATAGGTCTAATCAGCCAAAGTAGGAAGATTGGTCGTCTAGATGTGCAGGTTTATCACATCAAAATGGGACTAATCTCTCCTCTCATCAAGGGGAGGTTCCCTGTATATATATATATATATATATATAAAAACAAAAAATAATACTCAAGGGTAGGACAAACCATCCATCTCTCTTTCTTCAGAGATGATGTGTGAAAATCAAAGTAAAAACTCAAGGGAAATTATAGAAAGCACTCATCTTCTTTCAAAAATACTATTCAGCAAGCCACAAGAATACTCTTGGTAGTAAAAGCAAAATGTAACCAAGGATATAGTAACCAGCAAATCAAGATGTAGCACAATGTCTCCACCTAAAATTCCCAAGAGTGAGATACGTAGGACAATGAGGGCACAAAGTCATCCCAAGGTCCTTTACATAGAAATGAAAAGAAAACACACTAAAGGTAATTATGGGGGCACAATGTCTCTCCACAATTGACTTGAGGATGCCTTCCTGACTACTTTCACTAATTCTACTTATTAAATTAAAAGAACAGAAAATATATTAAGGAAAAAGACATAAGAACAGTTTCCCCAATAACAAAGATATCACAGTACAAAGTCTGAAAAGTCACTTGCTTTCTTATTCCAATAACAAAATATGATCAACAATCTGAGCTCAAAGTCTTAGTAATGCCTTTCAATTTGTGCAGAGTTTTGTTCCTGATCATAAGAGAGAGATCTATATTTAAAATAAAAGAGAGTCCCTCATATAGCCTCTTCAAGAAGGACTCGGGAATAGTAACACATATGTTGCATTGAAATTTGTTAATAAGACAGGTTGGAATTTAGGGGTATCTACCCATTTGCTTTTGTCAATGCAGAGAAACAAGTCACGCTATTGAAAGTTTACATCTTTCAATGTCTACCTAGCGATCTGATCCTTCTTCATCATTTCTCTTTTTCTAGTTATTTGAATTAGGTCCTAGATTCAATTCGATGCTCTATTCCTTAGTCACTTTCTGCTGGTCTTTACCAATTGACGCATGGCACATTTCACTGCTAAATAGGTGAAGACACGTGGAAAATTCCATGGGACTCTAAGAAACATTTATTGATAGAGGTTTTGAAACTTATTAGAAACTTAGAATCATGGGTGCAGACACTTGTCGCTCTCCACAGATTTATAATGGAAAAGGTGGCAGCTTCCACTTGCCTCTTAAGAATCCTATGGAGGATGACACGTGGTGGCTTCTACTTGCCTCTTGAGAATCCTATGGAGGATGACACATGGCAGCTTTCATTGAGCTTTTAGCTACCTTTGAAAAGTCTTCATGACTTATATTAGTTTCTTGTGAAGGATGACACATGTTGGCTTCCGTTGCATTTTATAAACACTATAGAACTATGCATGACTAATTTGGATTCATGTGGATGATGCCACTTGGCATGTTCCGCTTAACTTACAAAGGACACATGGTGGCTTCTGCAGCTCTTAAAAGCAAAGTGAAATGAGACTCAGAAGAAGACACTTGGCAACATTCATTTACCTTATAGAAGCTTAAGATATCCTTTGAGAAACCTGCAGAAGATGACACATGGTGGCTTCCACTGAGCTTTTAGAAATACTATAGAAACATGTGGGACTCATTTGGATTCACACAGACGATGCCACTTGTCATGCTCCACTTACCTTAGCAATTCACCTGAGACCCACCACAGTCCTTACTCAATAATCAGACAAAAGGAAGAAATGGTGTACATTGACACTCAGTGCTTTCCATTGAGTTTTACAAGGGACACATGGTGACTTCCACTATATTTTATCCTTGTCTGTGAGCTGAGCTCTCAGGTTATCTCTTTGGCTGATCACTGAATTTGTTCATAGGGTCTGTGTCATATTTGAAAGTTGATAGATATTTGATTATCTTAAATTTGACATCTGTGGGGATGTCAATGGTTCAATCGCTTCCCTAGTTTAATCACTTCCTTAATTCAATCACTTTCTTGGTTCAATCACTTTCTTAGTTCTTTGATTGAACCATCCCTTTGTCTGGCACTTCCTTTGAATCGTTGAACCTTTGAACCTTCAAACTTTTGAACTTTTTTGGTTCAAGGTTCAATTAGTTCATTGGTTCATCCTTTGTTCCATCGCTTCTCTATTTTTCTAAGTCCCTTGACGTCTTCGAATCCATTGAACTCATTGAACCCGTTAAACCCGTTGAACCAATTTGGTTCAAGGTTCAATGGTTCAATGGTTCAATGGTTCAAGAATTCATTCCTTTGTTCTTTGAAGTCTAATTTTGTTCACTGCCCTCTGCAAGGGCACTTGGTCTCTTCACTTTAGGACATTCCTTTGAATCGGCCAATTGAACCAACCGCTTATTGAACCAACTGCGGGTCAACGGTGCAAAGGTTCAACAGTTCAATCACTTTCTTCTTGTGTTCCACTTGACTACTTGAAACAACTGATTGAACCAACTACTTATTGAACCATGCTTTGAACCAAGATTGTTCAAGCTAATGAACCCTTTGATTGAACCAAAGCATTGAACCACTTGGTTAAACCAAAGCATTGAACCAATTGAACCTTGAACCCGTTGAACCTTTGAACCAAAGTGGTTCAATGGTTCAAGCCTTCTTCTTTTTGATAAGTGTTTTGAAGCCATTGAACCTTGAAGCATTTAAACATTGAACCTTGATGAAGTGCTTAACTCTTGCCGATGACGTTGAACCTTTGAACTTGTTGAACCGGTTGAACCAAAATGGTTCAAGGTTCAATGGTTCAATGGTTGGATCCTTGCTTAGATGCTTGCTGATAGACATTTTTGATTGAACCAAGATGTTAAACAAATCCCAAAAATGACTAAGTGTTGGAAACTAATTCTTTTGATTGAACCCGCCTATAGAGGCCTTTGAACCTATAGAAATGAACCTGCCTGCAGAGTCCGCAGAAACCAAGTCCATAGAAATCAACCTATAAAGCCCATTGAACTTGGCCTGCAGAGTCTGTAGATTCCTGTGAAGCTTGAAAAATGAGGAATTTGAATACCCAGGACAAATTTTGGAAAGGTAAGAGACAATTTTGGTCTGTAGGACCAAAATAGTTCAAATGCTGTCCCAAAATGAGTGATATTTTGGGGGGACAACACTACATTCCCTCTTCTTCACATATTACAACATGCTAACATCACCTTGTTTTTGTTTTATATATCTTAAGGACAAAACAATATGGTTGAGTGACTATGGATTATTTTATTTACACATTGATTTACATTTTGTAGGTCTTATAAAAGTTTATGTGTGGCAAGGTGGCAGTGGTCTTAGGTGGTGTTTTTTTAATTTTTATTTTCATTCCCTTTTCAAAATACACGTGAAATACATATAGTATAATTTGTCATTTAATTGTGATCAACCTTATATAGTTATAATTCCTTGTAAAGGGTATAAAAATGTAATTAATGAATAAAACATTTATATATTAATATTAATATGTACAATATATGAAATTGTATGATATAACTATATATTATATAATAATATAATATAATATAATCACTTGGTGTTGCTTCTTTTCTTTTTTATTTTTTATGTTTTTAAGAAGCAAGGAGAAAGATCAGTTGAATAAATATGAACATGTTGATCAAATTTATAAAATTATGAAAATACTTCACCTCATATCCCAAATCCCTAAGATCTATCAATAAACAATGTTGAAGGAAACTTAAACACAAGCGTGGAAAATGTGACGAAAATCATAAGGAGTGAATCCATAATCGTAGGCAATGAATCCACATAAGTACATGCCTACTTTCTAAAGATATATGGATCAAATAATTCATTGTGCCTACTCATGGTGTTACCACACAAAAGATCAAAATGACAAAATATTTCTAGATGAGCTGCATCATGATGGTGAGGGCCAATGATAGGATATTTTAGGGGATGGACTCACAGATGTTAGAGGTGGTACACATGCAAAGTTTAGTGGCTTGTCAAGGTTTGATGAGGACGTCATGAGAGATGATTTGATTGTAATAGGGTTCCATGTCCAATGTGTAGTTCAAATCAATGCTACACTATTGTTGATTTGGAGATAAGACATTAAAGTGCAAGAGTCTATCTTTTGGATTCCATTCATCCATGCTACCAATATATTAAAACCTTGAACAATAACATCAAACTTAAAATCATATGGAAATAACATACATAGACCCCTAGAATAAATGGCATGGCTATACAGAACATGAAAATAGTAAAATATTGCATGTTGAGTTTTACGGTGATGATGAGGGCAATGTCAACGAATTTCAACATATTTTTTACACTAAAGGGAATATAATGATATAATATTATATATTTTATAATAATGCAATATAATATTAGCATTGATGGGCATGTTACCATTTAGAATACATGAAACTTTATTTGTGGAAACGTATAGATAACATTTGTCTCATATGATTTACACTTACACATGTGACTACCTTAAATTTTAAATTGGCAGTCAATGTAACATTAATCTAGAATGATACATGTAAGTTATTTCAAAGCACAATGGTGACATCTTTGATTGGTTATTTTCTATTGTTAAGGGTGGACGAAGACATCGTGAGAGTTCTTTTGATTGGAATAAGGGTCCATATCTCATATGCAATTTGAATCAATGATGCAATGTCATTGATGTTGGGATAACACATTGACATCCCAAATTATATCTTATAGCTTCTATTCATTCATGATGACAATATTGAATACCAACGCTAGCTTCAAGGCAACATTTGGATTTATATGAACAACTAGGGAGATATTTAATGCCTTGCATTGGGAAAAGACATTTCATAGAAGTGTCTCGGTGGTGCCATGGGTGGTCGTAGATCAATCTTGTCCAGGGAAATAAAATCATAACTTAAATACATTTGATAAATTCAGATATTTAGTTAATGTATTAATTCAGTGATGTTAAACGTTTGTTTTTTCAGTCTCAAATAAGGGGACATTTTAAAGATCAAATAAGGTGACATTTTAAAAATTAGATTGTGTGACATTTTAATGTGTTTGTAATAGTCCATTAATTTGTGCTTGTGTTATTTCTATGGTGATATCACCGTGGTCTCCCATCTTACATAAATTATGCTGGGCAAGCTCTAGAAATGAGGTAAACAATACAGACATCACCATTATTTCATTGAGAAAATCATGATACACACGTTGACAACAATCTCTTTCAAGAAGATATGCCATTTTTTTGCTGATAGTCATATTAATTATAAGATATTTAATGTTAACCTTGAAAGGGATGCATAGCACTCAACGGTATTGCTTAGAGTCTTGCATGATCCTACTGTCATAGTTAAATCTGTATCAACGCCATATGATACCACCTCTTAGTTAAATCCGTATCTTCATATTATACCACCTTCTATTTTAAAATATTGGATTTAAATATTTTAAAATTTAAATCATTTGTTCGATTGGGAAATTTACGTCGTGGGAAGTTGCACGGGGATGTTTTCGTGGACATTTTAATTTTTGATTATTTTTGGTACAACCCATCATTACAATCAAAGGGACTAATTAGTTTATATAAAATTACCAATAAAATTTTTCAAATGAACATATTATATTATCATTGGCTTAATTTTTTGTAAAGTAAGACATGAACTGATATTAATATGGGTCACTAATATAAAATGAAAGGACATTAATATAAAATGAAGGGCCATGTTGAAATATGCATGGCTCATTAATGTAAAATCCAATGCCATTTCCCAAATGGATGGGTGGGCTTTACTCCATTAATATGACAAATTAATGCTAACATGTGCACCACCAACAAACATCTCTCCTTACCTTTCTACATACCTCCTTCCCATAAATGGCCATGGAACTTACCTGAAATTTCTCAACTATGTCATGTTTTGTAGAGGAGTTTTCATTGATAGAATAGAGGTATGAAACATTTCATGTAGGTGTGTTGAATGTAACTAAACCCAAAATTGTGTTCTTTTTATTTTCTGGTGGGTGTTATTGTTATTGTGTCTTCTATATTCATGTTTTATTTGCATGATTTCACATTTGAGTAAAGGTTTAGTCCTATGTTAATGGATGGATGAAACTTTATGTGTAGGTGTGTTGCCTATAACTAATCCTTGAATCTTGTTCTTTTTTTTTAATGTGGTTGTTATTGTTATTGTGCCTTCTATGTTCATCATTCTTTTTGTGTGCCTTCACATCTGAGTAAATGTTTAGTAGTATGTTAATGAAGTAAATGCATGTTTGGATGGAAATGGATTTGAAATTGGGATGGGAGAATTAACAATTTCGCCATCAAACATCTCTCCCTGCCTTTTCACATACCTCCTACCCCCAAATAGCCATGGAACCTACCTAAGAGTTCTAGAGCATGCAATGTTTCATAGAATAATTTCCATCATTAGAAAGGAGGAATGATTTTTTTGTTAATGTACTTTTTATATTCATGGATTTTATTCATGCCTTCACATGTGATCAAACATTTACTTGTATGTTAATGGAGTGATTGAAAAAATACACATAGATGTGTTGCATCTAACCAAACCAACAGGTGTGTTCCTTTTTTATTTTCACATGCTTGTTATTGTTATTTTTGCCTTTTTATACTCATGATGGTTTTACCTACCTTCACATATAATTCAAAGTGCCATGTTGGAAGACATGTGGCTCATTATTGTCAAATCCAATACAATATTCCAAATGGTTTGCCAAGCTTTGCTCCATTAATGTGCTAAATTAATGTCGCCCTACATGCCACCAACAAACATCTCTCCCTACCTTTAACATCAGTAGAATAAAGTGATGAAACATTATGTGTATGTGTGTTACCTATAATTTGATTTTAATGGAAGTCCTAGAGGTTTTCTCAGTGTATGTCATTTTGTGCTTTATATATGTGTCGCATTTCTATTTTCCTACATAACATGGGTTAGGAGAATTAAATTTTATGGTATGTAGATGGAATTCAAGTAGGTTTTCATTCACATATTAGTAAACTTTATTGTTTTTATATTAAAATTTATATTTTCATTTCCATTCTAGTAAATATTAACTCAGATGTTTCAAATCAAAATCTTATTTGAATTTTTGTTGCCATATTCCTATCAATTAATGTTGTTATGTTATTGATTCACATTTTCAAAATTACAAACATTAATTGCCATATCTATTGTTGAAAGATTACTGAAAATTTTATGCTATGTTCCATGTTAATAGAGTAATTTTCATTTGTTCTGTGTTCTTACGATATTCTTTTCTTTATTTCATTGTAGGCTCAACATTACTTGCTTATTATGTGTGTCTCTTCACTATTACATGAAAATTTATTGAGAATCTCTATGAGATCATTATGTTGTGTGCGTGACATTTTAGAATGTCTATTGCTTATGGCACTTGTCCTTATTAGTGTGCAACATTTAAACATGTCTATTATATGAGTCCCATTGGCCTTATCATATGGAAATATTACATGTTGTGCTTGAGTGCTTGCTGAGTTTGAATAATGATGCATTTACATCATTTCATGTTAGACTTGTTGGTGTCTTGTTTATAATTCCATATGTATGTATTAACATAGAATAATTCCAAAAAATTGACTAAACTTTATATGGATAAAAAACAACATGTTTTAAATACATAGTTAATCCACTTCCTCATTTTTCTATGTTCTCCCAAATATAAGAAAAAAAGATGAAATAGAAAAGTCATTGAATAGACTGATAAACACCAGGGGCTATCCCATGGCCAAAAATTGACATGTCATCTATAAATAAATATAATAAATGGTGTTTTATCTATGGAACATCCTATTTTGTTTCCTAAAGATGAAGCTATGATAAGAGACCTCACTTCAAAAAAAATTAGATGCATGAATATGTACTTCATTTGACAGTTTATTATATTAAAATATTTAGTATCCATCCAATATTTATTTATTTTATACTTTATTTGATGATGCATCATTATACCCAAGGAAAAATAGTTGTTATTGTTAAAAAAACAAAGGATAATTTTATAACTACTATAGTAAATCTTTGACAATATATCCATGAAATACATGATGATAAAATTGTTAAAGACTCAAATATATTTGCTTCCAATTTGAGTGAAGCAAGGTAATATTGGACAAAACATTATGTTGAGTAAACTAACATGATTGATCAATTAGGTTATCCTACATTTTTATTCATGTTTAAGTGTTGTTGAAACTAAATAACCTAATTTGTATAATGCAATGCCTTCCAAACATCCTAAAGATTCACATCAACCTTATTGTTGGAAAATGAACTTTTTTATCTTCAATCCAAATAATACATCCATTTATATATATCATAGATTTACAATATTTCATAAAGCATAAGACTATTGGTATATGTATGTAATAAACTACTTCATTTCATGTTTTATTATTCAAAAGCCAGATTTTTCTATTCAACCTCATATAGCTAAATATTATTTTTAGGTTCATCATTTAATATTCATTCTTAAACATTGTAATACCTATGTGTCTCTAATAAAGTTTCCTAACTGAAATCTTATAAAAATGTGATTTCATAAAAGGATTTTCTCACCCTTATTCACCTCAATAGTCCCCACAATCCACTTAACATAAAGAGTAGTTCTTTGTCTATAGATTTCAATAATTTACATACATCCATTGAATCAAGTAGAAGATATCAAATAGCCTAGAAAACCTTTTTGAAATCTATAAGATTAATTAGTATTAACTTAAAGAAAATATCTACGCAAATTTTCTAACTTGTCATAGGATGCTTTTGATGGAGCCCCAAAATAAAAGTAGTAGAGATGAGTGGCTTCAATAAATTTGGTACCACCTTGAAATTTTATTACTAAATAAAGAGATATTAAAATATAAAAGGATTTATTTCTTCACTCTTTCAATCACAAATTAAAATAATTTTTTGAGAGATATGTCAAAGTCAAAGTGAATACTAAGGAACTTGAACTTCTCCACCATTTTGCTCCATTTCCATTGAAATCCTTTAAAGCAATCTAGAAATGGAATAATAATATGTATATAGCATTGTGTTTTATCCCATTGTAGACTAGATCTAAATGCTTTATAGAAAATGTTAAGGAAACATAATACTTCTTTGAAAGAGGCCTCATGCTATACAAGCATGAGGAATAAATCCTTTAAAAAATTCCCTTTGATTAAATGTGTGGTGTGATCAAGAATGGAAATTCCAATAATCAACATTCACTTAGTTTTGAATGCAAACCAATATCTAAACCATTCATCTAAAAGAACATGTAATGTATGGGTGATAATGAAATATTTTTAGATAGAGTAAAAAATACAAAAGAAGTTAGACCTATGTCCATTGATTATCCAACAAGGCAAGTCCTTTTAGAAGAAAGCTTAAATAGAAAACATAAAAACCTTACCAAACCCTAATGCTTTATGGATGGAGAGAATGAAATCCACTCAATAAAATCATAATATTTTTCAAAATCAACTTTGAAGAAGATGGTCCCTTGCCAAGAGGCGTGGGCCCATTAAACTTCTTCCTAGATAACAATGATGTCCTGCATATAACAATTTTTGATAAATGTAGTTTTATATAGTCTAATGATTTCATGTAAGATATGTTAAAGGAAAAGAGACAAAGATTTAGTTATACTTTTATAGGAGACATTGAAAAGGGTGATTTTCTTTGAATTGGTAAAGAATTATAGATCTCATGCATAAAAATGAAATTAATTTTGCCTTTTTTTATGGTGGCCTCTAAAGATATTTTTCGTAAAGATTGTAATCCTATATCAAGTTAGGTCTAAAAAATTACCATGTTATTTTTTAAAATTCAAAACTAAAACCATCCACTCTTGGCACCTTATCATTAGCCCTACATTTACCAATAACATAAATCTCATCTAGGAAAAAGAAAGCCTTACAAAGGTTTTGAGTTGAAGGTCTTAATTTGAAAGGAACTACATCTAAATGTTCTTACAAGTATTAAAATCTGTCTACCATGTTTTTGTAGGCTTGGATCACCAATTTATAGTGGACTTGAAAGGTTGAGTAAATAACTGACACAGTAAGGAGGAGACTATGTGTAGTTTGGATAGAATTTATTTCCTCTTTTAGCCTATCTAGCTTTGATATGTTTGAAAATTGTTTAGAGGCATGGTTAGTAGGTTTGAGCCAATGTAATTAGGCTCAAATTTGATCACCTATGTTTGTGTAACTTTCAAAAAATTTATGTTTATGTTTAATATTACATCTATTTTTTTTATGCCAAGTTAATTTTAACTTAAAAAAATCTAGTGTTATTAAAATTAAAAATTACATCCTTTCTGACATAGCTTGCACCTTTAGGGATACTCCTACATATATTTATAGGCTTTTTATATTTTTATTTTAAGAAAATCTAACAAAAACCATTGCCTTTGTAATAGTAGTGATCACTTGTCTTTATTTAGTGAATAAAGGAGAGCTAAAACTACCAATATGACCACAAGTGATGGTAATTTTGGGTAGTCTATTAGACTATGCTTTAAATCCCCACCAATACCTACATATTCTCTCTGATGTATCTCAAATTAGGGACCACACCATTATTATAGCTTCATTTTTGGAGGTTATAACTACCTTACGAAAGAGTCTAAGTTACGCTAAAAGGTATGTAATTTTTATATTAGGCAAAATGGGGTTATATAAAATGAAAGTGTAAATTGACAAGCGTACCTCACTCATAATGCAGGATAATTTTTGTGCACAATATGTCAAGTAATAATAATCTCATATTCATTTTAATAATCTTTCTAAAACATGTTTTACTGACCAATGCTCCCTGAGATTTTACGTTTTTTTTCTAGAGGGATAAATAAGATACTTATGAAGACAAGTTCCAATTGTGGCCATTTTTTATTCTAGGTGTTAGAGTATAGTGTTTCTATTTTTTCTTATTCTTATTGTAGTTCCTTAAAGTGTAAATATATCAACAACATGCATAAACATATGCTAAAAGATAGACTCGAGACCTTAATTTCTTATCCCCACCCCAATGACATTAAAATGTTGATTCAAGGCCCAAATATAAGTTTGAGGTATGATATGGGACCTATAGTATATGATATATCCTAAAATACCCTTTCATTTTGCCTTGCCATGATCACCTAGCTCACCTTAATATATTTCATCACTTGCACATTATATATGACTTTGCTCTTCCCCACCAATTTTCCATCACTCAAGCTCACTATGAAAACAAATGTCTCCTATTACACAACTCATTGCCAAATCATATGAAGGACCATACATCCTCATTTCTCATCATCCCCTCCACTAAAAATGAATGATTATTATTGGATAACACTTCTTGAACAAAAATTCTGATGGTGTCAATGACGATGGGTTTCGACTTAGGTACAACTATCGATTTTGTGGCTTATGCTTTACAAAAACATTGTTTTACCAAAACATGAAAGTACATTTCTTCTAACGTAACATGCATGTTTGGGTCCAATTATGCACATACACAAAGTTTTATATACCAATAGTATACATATATATAGAATATTTTCATATATATAATAATATTATAATAATAATAATAATAATAATAATAATAATAATAATAATAATAATAATAATAATAATAATAATAATAATAATAATAATAATAATAATAATAATAATTAACAACTATATATATTAGTATAATATTAAAATATATTTATTATATAGTATAATTATAAATATATAAATATTATATATAATAATATAATAAGAATAGAAATATAAAATAGAATATAATTTATTTAACACATAATATTATAATATATGAATATAAATATGGTTATATTTTAGCATTTTTAATCTATTAAGGTATCATATATCATAGTAGACTCCAAAAATTTTATCCGTTTTAGTATATCATCTTAACCACTTGTAACTAAGGATTCAAGGTCTAACTCATTACACATTTTACGATATAACCGATTTTATCACAAGAGGTCATAAACTGTATTTTTTAAACCTATAACCCAAACTTAACCTTTGGAGTACCAATCACTATGCATTAGAGTATCAATACTTGAGTCTTAATTGTCAAGATGTGATTGGTTAATTTTAATTTTATAGAGTAAATGTTGAACAAGTATTAGATACTACATGCACTACTAGTGGTGCACTTTAATATTTATGCACACCAATATGTTCCATCAATAGAATACATAGGGACAAAAACTCTGTTCTACCATTAGTAGGTGCACCACTATTGGAACCTTTTTCCTATATATATACACGCATAATTTGACTATAAATCTATTTCACTTTTAAATATTGCTGCCTTCATGCCTGCCATTTTATATGAACTGTCTCGCATTTTATTAGTAGATAATAATATAGAAGTCACGAATAATAGTAAATAGTCATTGTTGTGGCCTCATCCCTTTCAACGAATAAACTAAATATGATGGAATTAAAAGCCACATACACAAAATATATTGTGGAATATTCGGAGATGAAGTAAAAGATAACATCATTTTTTTTTATTAATGGTAAAAGTAAGTTTTTTGGAAATAGAGACCCTACCTTTTACAATATAAACTGCAAACATGGTCTTCAAAACCAGATATAACAAAAATATTTGTGGAGAAACAACCAACGAAATAATATCCTTTTGTTAAGTAGCAATAAGATGCTAACGAATATAGTTTGGAGTAGATAATTATAATGCAATGTAGAAGGATGAAACATTAAAAACGTCATTTATTTGTAACATAGGTTTGAATGTTTGAAATTAGCAAAAGGTTTGGTCAAGTATTAAATGACATTGGTTAAAAAGAAACTTGGGTTTGGATGTTTGAAATTAAAAAAAGGAACTTGAAAGGAGTTAAAACTCTGAGGAAACTTATTACACTTAACCTATAAATTTCAAAGCGAAAGATAATGAAACGAGTTAAATGTTGGTGGATGATATATAATACATTCTTCCTGTAAGTGCGCCATCTTGAAAGCGAAAGGTAATGAACTCAGGTAAGGTAGGTGGAGGTTTTCTTAAATATGAAACTGATTGTTGAGTCGGAGGAGAGCGAGCCATTGCCAAAGGACGCCTCGTGAGAAGAATTTGAGAAGAACGGAACACATTCAGAAGGATAACATCGGTCTGAATATTGTCCGGGTATTGGTATTGCTTGTTTATGAGAAAACTATGTTTTAATTTTCACAAACTGAGTTTCTAACATTGCTACACTGAGATTATCCTTCATGAATCGCATGTTATCTGATTAGACGAAATTTAACATTTTAAAACTCCATACCAACTTTATGATTTTTTTAGTGGCGTTTTATCTCTTTGGAATACGTTTTAACGTGTCTTGGTCTGTGGTTAATCCCCTCTAGACCCGTCATCATATCTTCACTGTAAATCCCTTCAGATGGTAGGCAAATCTGCTCTCACCTTGAATGATAGGAGATTTACATTTTCCACTCATATACGCTTTATTTTTATGTCAAATTTAGATCGTTAATGGTGTACAATTTGACGCTATATTGCTAGATGTGCATTAAAATATCCATCCGTTTCAAAAAACCTGATTTCTGAATACCTATCGGCAATTGTTGTCCTTTTGGTGACACCTCATTCAGGATATGAACAACTTTAGAGTTTGGGGATGAGAGTCAGATATGAACAACTTTAGATATCAAAGAGAAAACAAATATAATATTTTGGAGTGCCAATGTGTGGAGGAACGTTTGTGTGATGGTGAACTATCATTTCATTAGAAATATGTCTGCGTGTGTACGCTTAAGTCATACAAAACTATAACCTGTACATGAATGAAGAGCACTATAACTTGTAGTGAGTAAGAGGGATAGTTATTAATGCGTAAAGGAGTGCATATGAAATACGGTCAAATAATCCTTGAATTATGTAATATGGCTTCATTCAAAATTTGAAAATTATCGTTGAGAATTTTAAATCAATCCCAATATTATATTTTGAATAATGAGTGAATGAAGGTTTTCATGTGCTACTCTTGTACTTTCATTATTAATATTATATTTTAATTTGATTATCAATTATCAATTGTTTATTATCAAAATAAAGTAGAACACCCCTGAAATTACAAAGAGTATGATTAGAAGAGAAATACAAATACTTTTCTCGACCATTTTCAAGAGAAAATATAATTAGAAGAGAAAGTAGAAAAGTTTAAAAAGTTCATTAACAATAGTAATTGTCATTTGGGTGTAATATTTAAAGGCATTTTAAATATATTTTCATGGCCTCGACAAAGATGAAATATGCAGGAAAATCCCTTGTGAAGGATTGGATGCTTATAATATCCAACTACCACCTATACTACTTGATTATGGAATAATTGGCATCTTTACTATTTCGTTATGAAATTTTGTGCAATATGGAACTATTTCTTTTACATTTGAGTACTTTAAAAGTGTAAATGAAGTTGAATTCAAAATATTAAAGAAGGTTTTGTTCGTTGGACAAATGATAATATCTAAGACAAGCGTGTTAGTATAATTGGTTGGTAAATTTCATATTTGTCAATGAATAGTGAGCTTTGAATTTGAGAATACATTTTTTTGTTTATAATTTGGATTTATAAATAATTTATTGATTAATCATTAATATAATATAATTAAATTGCTTGTTTTATTATTGTAGTTGGTTATCACGACTCAAGAGCTCGAAAATACCAACATTTCAATGGCATTTAATTTAAAAGAGGATGAAGGTTCCCTGCCCACCACAAATATTCATCGAAATGGAAACCATCATCCCAATTTGTGGAGTGATGATTTTATACAATCTCCTAAGTCGCCATATGGGGTATGAAATATTAGTAAATATAAAAGTATATAAATCATAAAAAGAATAGTATTATATTTTGTATTCTTAAAGCTAATATAAAAGTTTTTATTGTTATTTGTAAGCAGGCACCCTTGTACTCTGAACGTAGGGAAATCATGATTAAAGAGATTGATGATATATTTTTAAGAGTTGGAGATGAACAAGAAAATTTAATCTACTTGATAGGATTTGGTTGGTTGATGTTGCACAATGCGTGGGAATAGATCGATACTTCCGTGAGAGAATCAAAGTAACACTTGATTATGCTTACGAGTATGTTTATCTCCTCAAGCTAGAGTGTTACAAATACATTTAGGCATGTGATTTGAACATTAAATACCTTGCTGCATATAATAACATTTTTTAACATGTTCCATTGTCAAATAATTTTATCATTATTAGGTATTGGAATCAAAATGTTATTGGTGATCTCAACACAACAGCTTCTGGGATTTCGAACACTTTGGATAAATAGATATGATGTCTCGACAGGTGTTGATTTTTTTTTTCTGAAATGATCTTTTTAGGATTGTTTTTTTTTTTTTGAAATGATTTTTTTAGCAATTTTTTTGTAAGTTAACCAAATCTTCCATATGTGAGCAGACATATTTCAAAACTTCAAAGATGAAGATGGCAATTTATTTTGCTTTGGATTTGGTAAAGAAGATGCAGAGATATCAAGTATGTTGAAATTATATAGAGCTTCCCCGATTAATTTTCCTAGAGAAATTATCCTAGAAGACGTTGAAGTTTTTATGTCTACATACCTGCAAGATGTTGTGAAGGAACATAAGGAGAGAAAAGGAGAAGAAACCCCACTCTTAATGGAGGAAAGTATTTTCCCATGTCTTAGCTTCTTGATTGTTGAATATTATTAGGTGTTATTAATTTATATATTCATGTGCTACTAATAATAAGATCATACCATCTACAAGTTGAGTATGCTTTGAAATATCCATGGAGATGTAGTGTTCCTAGATGGGAGGCTAGGAACTATATTGAAATATTCAAATGACACAATCAAAATGGTTTCCTTTTCAATGGAATTTTAAAGTAAGCTCAAAGTTTGTATCATTATTGGTATTTGAGATTTCTGTTATAAACAAATTTTGTGTTAAAATTTACTATAATATATAAATTTTTGATGAGAATTAACATAAAACCAAAATTTAGTGATGATAATCCCCTAAAACATTTCATATTAATAATTTATTTCAGGATGCCCCATGTTTATTGCCAAAAGTTGTTGGAGCTAGCAATATTGGATTTCAATATTTTGCAATCTCAACACCAGATCGAATTGAAACAGGTATCCACGTGAGTATTAGCCATAGTAGACATGTATCTATGTTGAATTAAAATTTAGATGAAAATTAAATGAAAATTTGTTATGATAGATGGTGGAAAAATTTGAGCATAATTCAGTTGGATTTCTTCCGTCATCGCCGCGTGGAATTTTATTTTTGGTGGGTTTGTGCATTGTATGAGCCCGAGTTCGTAGTAAGTAGACATCATTTTACTAAATTGGTTACCTGTCTATGTCTTCTTGATGACATTTATGATACCTATGGAACCCTTGATGAGCTGACAGTGTTTACCACAACATTGATAAGGTAATCAATTATAGATTGTATTCTTTATTGATATTGATTCTTTGATTGATTTTCTAACTACTTATTTGTTTTGATTCCACATGGGACATGTCTGTCATGGAAAACCTTCCAGATTATATGAAAACTAGTTTCAAATTTGTATACCAGATACACAAGGAAATTTCTAGTGAAGCTGAGAAGAAACATGGTCCCTTTGTTCATAAATACATTTAAGATTGTGTAATCACTCTTATTTTTACTATGCATTATAATTTTATTAAAACCTACTAGTATATAATATTAATAATGTATATTTAATAAATTATTCATGTTTTATTAAAGATAATTTAAATATTATTTTTTCATGAGATATTATTAAATTATGTTAATTTAACATGTATTAGACCAAACTAGTATGCATGATAAAAAATGTCAAGATATACTTTTATATGTATAAAAATAGTTTAAAATTATGAGTTATTGCATTTAATCATATTTTATCTTTACATAAAGACTTTATATTTACTACATTTTATTTCATAGGAAATTTTTATTTATTATCAATTTAGTTATATAAAAATATTTATAGTTAATTTTTAATATTATTATTTATCATAGTGTGTAAAACACTTGAGACAAGTGTAAGATTATAATCTTACATAGATTGCATTCTTATGTGGTACCTACGAGTTCGATATGTTAGTATTTGCATTGATTTTTTAATATTACTAATAACTTTAACCTATAAACATTATTTTTATTTTTCATTGTTTTTAAAAAAATTTGGAATGTTTTTTTTGTAGTGGGAGAGGTACATTCTATCTTACTTTCAAGAAGCTAAATGGATAGCTTTTGATTGTACGCCAACACTTAATCAATATTTAGAGAATGGAATAACAAGTTCAGGGATTCAGGTGTTAATGATCCATTCATTCATATTAATGGACACTCTTTTATCTGAAAAGATTTTGGAGCAAATTGATTTTCCATCATCAAAGTTTCAAAATCTTGTAGCATTGGTTACTCGACTCGTCGATGACATGACAGATTTTGAGGTACTTATGATTTAGATTATGTTTTATTTGCTTTAAACGAATTGTTTATGTAATATATTATTATAGTGAAGGAAATTATGAACTAATATATCTTCAAAAAATTTGAAGGATGAGAGAGCCCGTGGAGAGCTAGCTTCAAGCATACAATGTTATATGAAAGAGAACCCCAGTTCTACAATAGAAGATGCTTTAAAGTATATCACATCTCATGTTGATAGTTGTCTAGAAGAGTTGAATAGGGAGTTCTTAAACCCTCTAATATGCCAACTTGTTACAAGAACTTATATTTCAATGCTGGCATGAGGGGTATATTTTTCTTTTTCAAGGATACTGATGGTATAAATGTTTCTCATCATAAAGGGATGAAGGGTGCCATAATGAAAGTTATAATGGAACCAATAATACCACAGCTTTAGAATATAGATTAGGAGATTAATTTATGAAGTAACATGCTAAATATTATACTTGAGTGGCATAATAGCTTCAAACTATTGATTAGGAAATTAGTTTATGAAGTGATATATTGATATCATATTTGAGATCCAATTGTTGGTGCACATTTTCCTATGTAAGCTTATTATTTGTTATTATGAACTTAATGGATTTGGTTTAGGTTATTAAAATATACTCTTTGTCCTAAACAATATTTTTTTATATAAGTTATAATTGTAAATTATAATGAGTATTTGAGTCATCTCAAAATATATTAGAATTATCAATACTTAATGTATTAAATTCACAAGATTTTTAATATTGATATTTTTATTTTATTTGTTTTCTACTATAAATTTTTGGTACCATGCATTTTATATAAAAAAGTTAATTATTTATTTTACTCTTGTATAATATCTATTTATTTTAAAATGGAGCCATATTATATATGGTTCATGTAGTGGCATTTCCCTATCGATAAGTTGGAAACATATTGGAATTGTAGAATACCTATTGAAATATACATAATGATTGCTTTGATAAAATGTCTTGAAGAAATATAATGTGAATTTAAACAATTACAATTTTTTGGTGTAGATCCAAACTATATAAATTTTGGTATAATGTGGAAGCATAATGTAAGCACACAAACTATTTCAAAAAATATATAAATAAACCAAAATTATCATTTTTTGGAGTTTGAGTAAGTTATAATGGTAAACTCATGGATTTTTAAATTGATTTTATTTCATATTTATACAAAAATAATGAAAATATCCATAAAAGGCCTCACACAATTATGTTATACAAAGATAGTCATTATGATATAAGCATGCACAATCAACAATGTACTGAAATATAACTCAACAAGTAACAAGCAATGTACTAAAATATCAAATTTAGGTGAATCAAAAATCAAAACTTTCTTTGTCTCTCTAAACATATGGAAATGTTTGATACATATAAAAATACTCTATAATATAAATAAGAAAAAATCTCTTCCATAGGACTCCTTCATATATAAATATGAAAATGGTACATGAGTTTAACCAAAGGAGTGAACCAGATATAGGCAAAATAGATGGGACTTATGAATAACTTCTCATTGAGACTGATTAAGAGAGAAGAGTTGATCCTTTCCACTTAAAACTTCTATGTATTGAAGCTTTGGAGTCCCTGAGGCTCCTCCTCTACTCTTTCTCTTATTGATCTTCCTAAAAATTGATCTTTGAGAGTGATATGGATCTCCTCTCAAATAATCTCGCTGATCTTCTCAAGAAAATCCACTCTAATAACATATTATAAATGACAACAGAGCCCATGGATCTTCATCTTAGACACCACGAATATAAATTATTCAGAGAAGAGAGAGACTCACCAATAAAGACTTTGTATTAATACATATAATATACAATGTATGTGTGAAACCAATAAATGTTGAATTAGAATATGACTCTCTAAAAGACTACATCTCATCTAGTTCAAGAGATGGATCTAAGCTCCATTACTTTCCAGATGAAGACAAATTGTTCTTATATAGGAAAATTAAGATGTGAGTGAGAGATTATTATTAGTGGAGTGAAATGTCAGATTATTTTCCAAGTTTAACCTAACCCTTCTCAAAAATGTGAGAATAACTACCACATTAATTGTGCATTTAATAATTATATGGACATAATAATTCACATCTTGGTAAGGCATCTACCTAAGGTGGACTTACATCAAGTGTAAATATGACACAGTCTAACACCTAATTTGCTCAAGAAAAATCAACATTTTAGATAGATTGTGTCACCATATTTCAAATCATTAATTATTACTTCCATAATAATACATACAACAATCAGATAATCAAGGTTTATTATAGGTGCCTGATTATACCAATAGTGTGTAGGAACACTCAAAAACTACTTTTCAATTTAATACATATACATTAGGTGAGCATACATATGTTTCATGGGCCAGTCTATATGGTAAATATAAAAGTGCCATCTATAAACACAAATCAATCATAAGGTTATACCTAGGAACACATTGGCAAGTCCCTACAAACTTAAGAAATCCTTTAACACTCTTTTGAGGCTTTATGACAAAGGATATCAAAAAATATAAGGCCATGTACACCAAAGTTTTGAATGATACTCATCAATGGTGGCCAATTTTGGTTAACATGCACCTTAAACCCTAAATCGTAATCCTTAAACCCTAAATCAATTGATTTAGCCTAAATTAACATTCTTTAGAGTAAAAATTAGGATCACAAGGTTTGATTTAGCTCAAATCACAACACTAATTGCCCCACTTGACTAATTGCCTTATTATGTGATGACATTGGGGCTAATTGAGCCCAAAATCACATTATATAGTCAAAAAAATGTTCAATAAGCTCAAATTATCCCCAATTACCTTTATGGTTCAACCCTATACCCTAAAACATAAATATAATACCCTATACCCTAAGCACTAAACCCTAAACCCTAAATCGTAAACCTTGTCACGTCATCCATCCTTGTCCCACAACCAAGGGAAAGTCTAATCCAAATCCTTATCCAAGTCCTAAAACAAATCATCATCATTAGTCTATCCAAGTCTATCCTAAGTCCATAATCACATCCCGATCATCCTAGTCCAACCCATCCCCCAATCACTCATGCCATCATTAGATATGACATTGTGACATTGCATGTAGATAGTTGTGTGTGTGTTACTTTTTTGTTTTATTTGTTTTGTTTTCATGCCTTTCATCATGTATATATCTTTTTTGTCTTATGATTTATGCTTTATGAACAAGGATGTCATGAGGTCATGTAAGGCTAGAATAATGCTTATAATTTCCCTTGATGATCCAAAGTTTTCCATTTGCCCATGCACTTTGGCATAATGTCCTCTTCGTCATAGTTATATCATAGGGCATACTTCCAAGTTTTAGATTTATCATATTTCTTAGAATATAATGAGCCTTATGAAATTTCTGATGGCTTGATCATCCACACTGTCATCATTCATCTAATCGTCTCGTCATCCCTTTTCCTCATCACTAATATACTCCTCTTGACCCATCTGACTAACATACAATCTTCTAATCTTCATCTCATAATCTACATCATTATTCTATAATCACTAAAATCACCTTTTAATCACTAATCCTCATCATCATCATCATCATCTTCTAGTTAGAACTACATCAGCTTGAGGTCTTTTCAGACTGTGTAGACAACACTTGGCCATGTTTTAATAGCTCAACCACTATCTCTATAATCCATACATATCTCCTATTCTTTTGTTTTCTAGATCACATCCTTTATTTTCTCTTATCCTCTTCATTATATTGATCGATTTACCTTTGAGCTACACCTATCATTAGTATTATCAAATTGCCATCTTAGCTTAGCCCATAGCTCTCCCTTACATGCATCATTGTTTGGGATACATCTAAAGCTTGAGGCCTTTTAATCCTATAATTATCATGTTATTATTTATTCCCCCTGAGGATGTGTTGACAACTGTGAAACCCATCATCTTAAATCCTTATGCATGTGTCTTTACCAAGGGCATCATCAATTTATATCTCACTACTCAAGTCGATCATCTTTTTCATCTTCTATCTCACACTTGGCATCCCATCCCCTCATCTATCCATTTAATCCCACCCCTCATTTCTTATTTTTAGTGGCCATCTATCTCATTCTTCCCTACATGTCCCCTTAAGGGAGGATCATATCCCCTAACATCACATCTACTAACATTCATTCATGACATGGTTTTTCTTTGAATGACCATTACTCCCTCCACTTTAATCACTCACAATGCCCTTTAAAATAGGGTAAAAATGTATGCTTATAAATTTTCTCACTTATATTATAGTCACTAATATTCCTATTAGTCGACACTAATTCCACTTAATCTAATTTATCCTGCTAATTTATTTACATTTTAGTCATTTGTCTAATGTCCCCTTATTCATATTTTATCATGTTATTAACATTATTCATCCCCACCAAATAATTAATCTATCCTAAATCCTTATTATCCTAATCTAACCCCACTTACCTATTATTTGGGAATTTTCCTAATGTCCTACCTACTAGTCTATGCCTAGGCTCTCCTAAACCCCTAGTCCCTAATCACCCACATAATCCCTATCTAATCCCTAATAAGATTATATAATTTGTGGATTATATAATCCTCTATATTATAACCCTTTGTCTCTATAAGCCTCTAAATCTATAGGCTTTTAAGGAAAATTAAATTCCTTGGATAATTCTTATCCATTGATCTCTTCAACCTAACTTGAAATCTCCGCCATAGATTCTTCCCTCTTTCTATTTAAACAGATCCTCTCCTCCATGAAAGAACAATATAAGCTATCTAACTTCTCCATGTCAATTTAGTCATTGAATCCTTCATCAAACATCCTTATCATCCCTTCATAATGTTACAAATATGAGTCAAGGTATATCAATCTAATCTCAATCTCTTTTTATTTTGCATTCTGTTTGATCATGGTGTAAGAAATTTAGCTTTAAGATCATAGTGTTGGTTTTGTATTATATCCATCCATTGTTATTTTGGTTCTAATGGCTCTATCACTTTACCCAGTAGTTAGATATTTGAGTGTTTAAATTGTGTAGTTTAATCCATAGAGCTCAAATTGTAACTACAGTGACACTTTTAACATATAATAGAGCTAATCACAAGTAAAATAAAAATAAATTATTGGTTAGATGTGTAAGGGTCACAATACAACTTACATTACCATAATCACACATTTTTTCCTTGAATTAGAGATAAATGAGTAATCACAAACAAATGTGCCTAAAATTAGCTACATTTACCTTGGTTGCAACTGGATATGTTGTTTTATGTCTCTTTTGGTCAAGAAGGGACCTAATTGAAAGTAAACTTGGAATAAATGGGTGGTGAGGTGTGCATGGGTTACCAATATGACCTATACTTCCCCATGCATACCACTTTGACATGAATTAAATTTCAATTAGAGTGACCACCCACACATGCTTATATTACATGTTGTTCATATGTTTTCCATTGTATTGACAATGTTGTTGAATAGGATTTCCATTGAATTGTCACAAATAATATCCATGCATTTTTTTTTTGGAAAAAAGTTAAAAATTTGTGAAGGGTGAATGTTTGTTGGGCTGCTTAATTTGTGAAAAAATTGTGAACATTGTGTTTCTTGACACTTTTTATGTTTGTGAAGATTGTGCTACATTAATTTTTTACAGTGTGTTTCTTAACATAATATATGTTTTTGAAGTTTGTAAAGCTCGTACAATTATTATTTTTCAAAGTTTGTGAAGTTTCTAAAGCTCAATTTTTATTGCTTCTATTGTTTACATCTGTTGTTCATGTTTATTATCTATGGGTGATGATGACAAAATTATGTTCCAAAGTTGACTATGGAGAACAACAATGGATAACTCCCTTTTAGGTGAAATTATTTAAAATGTCATTAAGCTTATGATCCATTTATAGAATTAATGATAGATAATAAATAAAATTAATTACATATATAACAAGTAAAATCAATTATAATACATTATTAAACTAAACATCTCTAATTTCATTACATTTCTTAATACCATTCTTTACTTATATAAGAAGTTAAATCCTTTTCATTTCATTATTTTATGGTAAAATAAAACTTAAACTATCTAAGGTGAAAAAATTGAGCTGTACCCTTCATTCTATATATTTGAAGATAGGGGAGTCATTGTTGGTCCTTCAATAACTGTCCTTAGTGAGATTTTCTATGATGTTAATAGAAAGAGGAGTGATACCACATAAACCAATTAGTGATTAAATGTTTATCATGTCATTCAATATCTGATGTTGTTCTGGTAGAGGGTTGGATTCCATGCTATAACTCCTTCACCTCTATAATTCTCTTCTAGCCTTCTTGAATACCTTCTCTCTTTTCTATTGCTCTCTCTTTTTCTCCTTTTCTTTCCTTTGTTGTATCTTCTCCGACTCCTTCACATGTACTTTTCTTGCATTTTACAGTTTTTGATTTTCCCTTATTTCCCTCTCAACTTGCCTAAAGGCTTTCCTATCACCAGATTTTTGTTTCTTCATTGCCCTCAATTCTTCATTTTATTTCTGGCGGGTTTCATGTTCTGTAAAAAATTGGTGATGCTTGTCTGATATGTGAATTTATGATTGACATCTTAGCTTGAGTGTGATTTTTACTATTTTTTTTATAATCTAAGTTCCATAGGAAATTTCAAAAATGCCAACATTAGAGTTAAACACTCATTACCATATGCTTGCCTACATTTATTGTTTTTTATAATCTTCTCATTGTAATATATATTAATGGTTTCATCATCTACACTCCATTATCCATTTAGTACATAGTAATGACCTATTTTTGGTGGAATGAAAGGAGGTAGTGGTGACATTGACATATTGACATCATTTTTAATAATTTCGTAATTTAGGCCTAGATTTACTACTCCTTCCCTTAACCAATTAGATGGGATTAATTGCTTAAGAAAACTTAAACTGTCTTAGTTAAAACTAAATGATGCATCTATTTCATTACAATGTAATTTAAATCCCCTTAACTATTAATGTCTATAACATTTTGATGAGTTGTTTCATGTTCAACACTTTTTTTTATTTGCACCATTTACTGCATTTACTATTTCACCTTCTTCACCTCAGAAAATATTACATTCCTTCATTTGTTCCATCTTCTCCATTGTAGCTTTAATGTCTTCCTTAGTCATACCTATCAACCTCAAAACATTATTTGCAACACTTACCTCATCCTCTTCCACATGGAATATTGCACTTAGATTCATATCATTAGATAGTGCCTCTGGGTCAAGGGGCCATATACCTATCTATAGAAATATAGATGTGATATTCTTTGTAGTTAGTGCCATCCTCATACTTATGGTACCCAAAGTGGCCAATTATTCTCTCTTTATATTGTAACCATGGTACATATTCATCCATGCCATTATTTCATTATTGAAGTAGGTTTTAAATGGACCAAAGACACTTACATCAAGTGGATGTAATTTGTGGCTAGTATATGCGTGTAATGTAAGGAGATATATCCCAAAAGCTCTAGCCTTTGCAATCATTGAAAGTGTGAAATTTTTTCATGCCCATAAAAAATGAAAAGATGTATATTACTAGGTGAAACTCCTCTATGTAAAAACCTAACAAAATGATTTGTCCAATTCATGAGCAGTTCTTTTGTCATCCAAGCATGGGCTTCGGCAGCCATGCATGCACCTAATTGACATACAATAATGAAATTATAAAATTACCTCTTTGATTTTAAGAGAAGGAATGTTTAGATTATTTTCCAAGCTTCATTCACATTTACTAAAATAGTTATCCATTCTCTTCTCTTTGATATTATATGTGGCACACTCCTTACCCCTATCTTAGTAATGAATCACATGTCACAATTCCTTCCAGCTTGTACCCCTGTCTCATCATAATTCCAAATTTTGTATGGCCCATAATTTAATTTAACATATAATGTTTTCAATTTCTTATATAAATTTCACATAATGGATGGCCTTGGCATGACAACCTTATCTTTACCTAGTCCTTCTACTATTCTCATAAACAAATTAGGGTGCCTATATTTGAATCCTTTCTATCATGATTTATCGAGGAAACCATCATTGAAAGTGTTGGGCATAATTTCACATATGTGGGCCATGTGTGACTTCAAATGTGATATGTTCAACCCATGCCCCATGTCGATTAAGTCTTTGCACAACTACACTATATCATTTTCTTATGCTATTGATAGAATAATGGGTGGGCCCTTCTAATTAATACATGTGATTCCTTTAAGCCAATTAAATAAAGTACTTTTTTTTATGCCCCACTTAACCACTACTTCATTTATGGAGTAATTATTATGGTTCACATTTCCCATTGGACTTTCCATATCTTCCATTGTCCATTCCAACTGTAATTACACACATGCATTGGCAGTAACATCTGTATTGGCCTCTTTATCTACATGGTTGGACAAGGGGTACATAATATGCTTTAAAGTGGGTTGAAAAACTTTATTAACATATTAATCAACATATTTATGCATTTTGAATCTTATGTTCTTCATAGTTACACATGACCATTTTTAGATAAATTGCATCATCTTCTTCACATTGCTCATAGTTAATAATAAAAATCAATAAATTATATAAGTAACTTAAAATATAATGGAAAACATGAGACAAAAAACAATGGGAAAGAATGTTTGGATAATTTAAAGTGTTAATGAATAATACAACTAGAATAAATCACATAAACATATGACGAGCATAGTAATATGAGTTGAGAGAAGGATTTTGTTTAAATACATTTGAATGGACATTTAATGGTATCTTAATGACATTATTAATTTTATTGGTATGTGAATGGAAACCTATGTGGATTATATGCACATACCAATAATGTTAATTGTTACAAACATTCTTAATTTTGCTATAAAGATAACCATTTACTGGTATGTAGATGGAAACCTACGTAGATTCCATTCACATACAAGTAAATGTTAATTTTTGTGGACATACTCATCCTCAAACATGGAAGATCATTTTATATTAATGACCCATAGTAATTTAAGCCACAACTAAGATAATGTGTTCATTTAAAAATTATTAGTGGTCATAATTTTAAACCTAGTGGTTTATGTTTGCCTCCTTAGGTGATACCATTAGATAAGATGAGAGAGGGAAAAAAAGAAGATGAGAGAGGGAAAAAAAAGAAAGAACAAATTTATTTGACATGAACATATGAAAAACACATCAACATATGGTTGTTCAGTAGTAGGATAATTGAAATGAACCCCATAAATGGGGAGTCTTTAATGATTTTCATTGCTATGGGGTAACTTTCAATGCTTCATGTAGTGAAGTGTATTTAGGGCTTCCATAAACATTAGATTTAATTACCTTATAAAATTTGAATGAATTACACAACAAAATTAATTGACAGGTACATATGAGAATAACATATTTTGGTATGTGAATGAAAACCATTTGGGATTAAATCTACACAATAGTGACTGTTGCGTCTTACAACCCATGTCATGCAAGGAAATAGAAATTCAACATATAAATGAATCACATAGTGACATGATTTTTAAAAAAATATATGGATTCCATTAAAATACGAGAAAATTTGGAGTAAGACGTGAATGAAAACATGTGCATGACATGGGTTTAGAATTGGGCAGCATTTTATCCCTCCAACAAGCATATTCCAACAAAGGCATTGAAGGCAAAATGATAATGAGAGGCATGAGAAAATAAAAATAACACAACTATGGGTTCATTACCAAGCAACACACCTCTATGTAATGTTTCATCACTCCTTTAACATACTAGTAAATGTTTAGTCAGATATGAAGGCATAATTAAAAAATTATGAACATAGAAGGCACAATAATAATAGTTTTCATCCCTCCATTCAGCCGATTGAAACTCCTCTATGAAATGTTACATGGTTGAGAAATTTTGGGTAGGTTCCATGGCCATTTATGGGGATGAGGTATGTGAAAAAGGTAGGGAGAGATGTTTTTGGTGTAATGTCCTATTGTTCCATTAACATACTAGTAAACATTTACTTAGATGTGAAGGGTTGCAAAAAATATATGGAAAAAAAAAACACACTAAAAAACCTACAAACTGAAAAGGCACACAATAAAAAATAAGACATACAAGGTAAAATAACTATAACAACCATGCGAAAACACAAATAACATGGAATGATTATTTGTGGCACATAATGTGGCATTAACTTGCCATAGTAATGGAGAAAATCCTATCAAGCCATGTGGAAAATGGTGGTGGATTCTATAATAATGACCCACACATCTACCATTTTGACCTCAACCCAACATAAATGTGTCGCTTATATAAATAACAAATTAGAGTGAACGGAAAACACATGAGCAATTAGGTGTTTATCGTTATGAATTAATAACATGTGAACTTGAATGCAAAAAACATTTTGGTTTGATAGAAAACATTTAAAATATTATTGGTGTGTCAGTCTATAAACTACAAAATTCTAACCTATAACGTGATCCTTTAAATATGTTGGTACTTGAATGTCGACATGTGCTTACAGTTTAATTCGCTTGTGACACTCTTTGAGAATAAAACTCTCTCTACAAAAAAAATGGCATTTCTGTAGATTTTTGTTTTATAGAAGATAATTTGAAATTTAAAATTTGAATTATCTATGAATGGTGAGGCTTAGGTGTGTATTGTCACTTAATTTTATAGGTGACACCAATAAATGGAGGTTGGTGGAGTCATATGTTGGATCCAAATGTTTGACTTTAAAATTTTATATGATGTAACTAAAATTAAGTGGATTAGATGTTGTGATTTTTCTCTCATGTTCCTTATAGTCAGAGGCACAAAAATGAAATTAAGGGGCTCAATAAATTTATTGGGGTTGATGTTTTTAAAATGTTAACAATTTTAAAATACAAGTTAAGGATGCAATTTTTGAAATGAATACCTAAGTTTGGAATTGATATTTATATCATTGAATAAAGTATTTGTATTGTTGAATATGATATTTGTGTTATTGAAAAGTATATTCATTTAATTCAATATGATGTAAATTTAATTTTTTATTTCAGTGCATATTTATTTTGGAAGGGGACTAATAATTGTATGCAAAAGTTCATATTTTTAATATTAATTATTCAAAAAATGAATGGTCCAACATGAAAATGTTTAAGTGATTTTGACATCATCTAAACAACCCATGACACATAATCCAATATATTTTAATATATCATGACCAGGAAAAGGGGTCAGAACTAAAATGATAGCCATTGGATCCCCTTCAACTAATGGTCCCCTTCCCCTATTCCATATAGGATTTATAAGGGTTTAACCTTAATTCCTGGTGAAATTTATATCATCTCATGATTTTTGTTTTTTTTTCCATTTGGAAAACTAAGTTCTAGAGTTTTGAAATAAATGGAAGGCAAAGTATATTCTATGATGACTCATGGAATTTTTTTGCTTTCTCCTTCCATAGATTATTATGATGTCAGTGTTGATTATAGGTGGAACTGAATTTGGAAGTTGTTGCTATAATTAAATCAGGTCTAATATTTTCTTTGTTTTATTATTATTTTAGGGCATTCCAAAATTAATAAGTGTTATGATTTGACTGCAGTACATGTCATAGGTGATTCAAAAAATGGAGGACAAACTGATCATGATGATTTAGTTATAAATAGGGTTCTCAAAAGAACCTCAACACTTATACATATTTATAGATGATTGGAATTTAAATTTTAGTTAAAATGGAATTTATAATATAGTAGAGATAAAAGAAGAGATAACTTATTAAGAGGAGAGAATTGAAAAAATAGGTATTGGCACACGTGTTAATTATATTAAATTTAGACCAAAGCCTTCAGTAAAACTATGTAATAACCCTAACTAGGTCCTATGCTTTCATATTCACTAAACTAATAAAAAGTAAAGCAAAAGCCTAGTCTAGTTCTCACAAAATATTGTGGCACAAATTGGGGGTAATAAACATTAAAAGTAAACATGCATAGAATACATATACTCACATCAATGTATATGAAATCCTAATACATGGAAGAGAAGTGCAAGTGCATATCTATCTACTCTTTCAAATAAAGTGTTACAGACTAAAATTGCACCCTAGTCAAGCAAGGAGATTGTTCAAGGCTTCTTCCTCAAACTTTAGTCCAACATGGGAACATCCCTAGGTTGTGTGTTACCTATAGTCGGGCTAAACCTCTGAAGTAGGCTAGATTCCTCTTTTATGCTCACCTAAAACTAATAATAAGCTAATGCTTCATAAGGAAAATGGATATAAAGGGGATAAGGTCTCCTAAGGAAGTTAAGCAAGCAATGGACCAAATTTAAAAGGGAATATCCCATAATCTTTAACCCATGCTAGATATGTAGGTGATAGTACTAGCTTACACAACCTCAAGATCAAGCTAATTGCATAAGTATTTCATAGAAGAGGTTAAAAGTAGAACATTAATCTAGACCTACAAGTAACATTGAAAACCCCCTAAACCAAGTCAGAAAGGAGGACAATGGATGAAGAATATTCACCTTCACACAATGCCATCATGCACAAATCACCAAAATAGATCCAAGGCAAGAGATAGGCAAATAAAGTCTCATATTGCATCACGGGGTAATTTTTACAAATGTTTGACAGGGTCGAGCCTAATAAAGATGAGCATACTTGTAGTATCCCAAAGAGTTCCCTATCTCCCAAAAAGATAAAAAGTCTAAAATATGAGAACCTTTTTAAAGGAGAAGTGACCAAGATATATAGGAAAAGGGAGTCAGAGAGAAGGATGTGGGAGCACACCATCATAAAAAGAACACTTTGTCCCAAGTCATTAATTGAACTTGAACTACCACATGTGTTCTTTAGCCAATGAAAGCCTTACCACCTTTTTGATCAGTCAGGGCACTACTTGTGGCTTGTTGAGTGAGGAGATCTCTAAGGCTCTTACGATGTATTGAATTCCCCTAGCTACAGTTCCCAATACTAGACCTCCTCTTTGATCTTCTATGCATCTTTCCACTTGGCTTTTACATAAGGACAAACCCCTCACATCTATAAACCTGACTGACCTTTGATTATTTATACTTTAGATAGCTATCTATTGAGAGCATGGCTGAAGATATTCCTTCATTGAGTACATATAACTACCCCTTATTTTGAGAACTAGACTTGGGTTTACTATAGAGGAAAACTAATATAAGATTATTGGTTTTCCTATAGTCTATATAGATGGCACTTTGCTCGATGCTTAGTCCCTTTTACAACAAATTAATACCATTTTGGCCTATATTAGGTCTAATAAACCTACTTTACCTCTATAGATCTATACTAGCAATGTTTGGTCCATATAGTTTATTCTGGTTCAACTCAGGTTGAGTTCATGTTTGGTTCCATGTATTTTCTACTAGCTCAGGTCTAATCATTTGCTTTTCCTGAGTTGAATTATACCATAGACCTTAGTCAAATATTTCTTGGCTTAGTCCTTTGTTAATTAGCTATCGATATTGACTTGGATTCATGACCCTTTGAATTTCATTTTCTCCATTAGATCTGCTAGGTACAAACAAATGTGAGCCTTCCAAATCTATCTTTAAAATGTTAACTTTGTCCAAACTTATGCCATATGTCAGATGTGCATTTGATTTTAGGATCTAATGTCAATCTACAGCCTTATACACTTATTCCATATGTTAACCTCTTGATCCCTCTATTTGTTTGACCCATCTCAAACCATTGGATCAAGATGTATGATTAAATGTGAACTATTGAAAAATGTTGGTTTTGATTTATCTTAAACTTGAAGATAACATGAATTTCTTATGTTGCAAGTCCATATTTAAAGGCCTATAACATGAAGCATAAAAGTCATGGAGGCACAAAATTTTTAGGAGATGTTCTTGAGGCCAAGAAAAACAAACCCATTTGATCTGATCATCCCAATAGCCTTATAATTATGACTAAAATTTTTTCAAGTTAACTAGTCCAGTCATTCCTACATGATTTCCTAACAATGGTCTATTTTAATTGGCTAAGTATGGGAAACTTAGCGAAATTTAACTGAGGATCCAACATTGAAAAACACAACTTCTACTGTGCTTAGATGCATGGACTAAAACTTAGTGCATAACAATTAGGGACCAATATGAACAAGACCATATGATTGTTTTCTCCAAAAATTACCACACATGTGAGATATGGCCTTTGGCGGATGACCAAAAATTTGGTGCATCTATTCTTGGGACTAATTTGAATAGACCCATGTGACCAATTCTTCTTAACTCATTTATACGTGGTAATGATGGTGATAATAATCTGCCTACTCACAATTTCTTCCACTAGACCCAAGTGTCTAGATGAACACAATGAAGATGACAAGGATAAATTAGCTCTAGGTTACACAACCTATCAATGTATCTAAAAGAATTATGCACAAGACAAGATCCATATCTCTAAAGAAATTATGCAATCCTAAGCTTATCCTCAAGTTGAATGATCGATAAGCAAATGTACAATGTGTCTTATTACTTCTTCTCTTCTCTTAGAAATGGTGAAATGATTGTGTTTATATAGGGAGATCTAACCCTAAAACCTTTCAAATGTTTTGATTGACAAGGTCAACCCAATTGACCTAGTATTAAAATTGATAAAAAATTAACTAGATAATGAACTATGTCAGCCATGGCCAACTTTGTTCCTAGTAAGCTTTTATAAATAATAATAATAAAGGGTCCATGTGATTGACATAGTCATGAAAAAAGGTTTTAGGTCAAAGTAAAGGGGTAACGAAGATGGCAAATGACTAGAGGAGGGTGCAAAATAGGAGGCAAAGCTTAGGGAAATGGTTTTTAAAAGACACGTGTACAGATCAATTGGAAAAATGGATAAAAATCTTATGAATCACCAATGGTTTGCCCACCCCTTTCTTGATGCACTCTTTAAGGTGTACACTTAGAGAGATTGAGACTTGATGGGTTCCTATAAGATAGAAAACATCAATAATTGATAAAGTTTTAAAATATAATTTATATACAATAACCACATAGTTGAATGCATATTTTTGACTAAAAAAAAAACTTAAACTTCAGCCATGCTAAATACTATGAATTTTAACAAAGTTTTTCTTAAAAATACTACTACGACATCAACTACACTCTTCTCTTTCTATATATATATATATATATATATATATATATATATATATATATATATATATATATATATATATATATATATATATATATATATATATATATATATTTATTACTTTTAAGGTAGCTATCTTATCTTAGTTATAAGTAAGTCTTTTTATAATTAGGTCTAGTTTATAACCATACATTTTTATTCAATTTGAATCAATGAATAAAAATATATATAAACAAAGATTAACATGTATAGTTGTGGCATATAGCATTATAAAAAGACTTACTTATAACTAAGATAAGATAGCTACCTTAAAAGTAATATATATATATATATATATATATACATATATATATATATACATATATATATATATATACATATATATATATATATATATATACATATATATATATATATACATATATATATATATATACATATATATATATATACATATATATATATATATATATATTTATATATATATATATATATATATATATATATATTTATTACTTTTAAGGTAGCTATCTTATCTTAGTTATAAGTAAGTCTTTTTATAATGCTATATGCCACAACTATACATGTTAATCTTTGTTTATATATATTTTTATTCATTGATTCAAATTGAATAAAAATGTATGGTTATAAACTAGACCTAATTCTATACACATTCAAAAAAATCTAATTTTTTATATATTTTGAGGTATTTAGTGGGCACATGGTCAGACATACATTGTTGATCTTATTTAAAAGTATACTGACTTATTAAATTGGTAAATAAAACAATTCGTTAATTAATTTACAAAAATATAGGTTGAAAACTAGATGATCTTACCTAGCTTTATACTAGGGGATTTAAATAAAAATCAAATGATGATAAAAAAATGGTGGGGCACACAAATAACTATCTAGTATGATTTTTCTAAAAAATAATACCACCACTTCAAATTTCTCATAATTTCCTTAATTATACTATGGTTCATTACCCACACTTCCTAGTGATGAAGTTATACTTAAATTACTCCAGGATTGAGAAACTTAGGTTTCACGAAAGCATCATAAAATTAGACACTTCATGCAGAAAGCTTCTTGTTTTATTAATTTCATTGCTAGTGTGGATATTTCAACATATCGTATTTATTCTCTCCCTCATGCTCCATATCATTTTTAAGACAAAAAATCTATGTTCATCAAATAATCCACAAAAATAAAATATAGTAGACCAACATGTCCTTGACCTATTACTATCTCTAAATAACTCACTCTAACATAACATGATAACTTTATCTTATTCTTTGACAAGTATCATGAATAATTTTCTTATTCATATGAAGATATGTCAGGTATTAATCCTAACACCATCATAAATAATACCATCACTTACACAAATGCCAAACCTGTTAGACAAAAATAAAGAAACTTTCCACCTAAAATTTCTACCTTGTGACATAAAGAAATCATTGATCTTTTGGATGCCAAATTCATCAAACCTATCAACTACTTAGAATATCAAACATCATTCCCATTAACAAAAATGTCACCATGGTTATTTATATATGCATTAATTTTTGAAATCATAACTTAGCTTGTCCAAAAGATAACCTTCCCTTACATTCAATAGATGATATAGTTGATTCCATTACCAGATATGAAATTTTATCACTTATGGATAGTTTCTCAGGCTATAACTAAATTCACATAGCTCCTGAAGACCAACATAAAAGAACATTTAGTATAGAGTAGGGCACCTATTGTTATGTAAAAATGCCTTTTAGCCTAAAAAATGCTAGAACAACCTATCAACATGCAATGACCCACATCTTCCATGATATTGTACATAAGATAGTGTAAACTTATGTAGATGATCTCATTTATAGACCTCAATGTTGTACACTACACCTCACCAATCTACCTATCATTTTTTATCTAGTTACATATAAACTTAGACTTAACCAATAAAAATGTGTATTTGGAGTAACATCTGGTAAACTTCTAGGGTTCTCAGTCTCTCTTTGAGGCATTGATACCTCTCTATCCAAAAAAAATCCCATCATAAACATGCCTATTCCTCACTCCATTCTTGACATACATAATTCCCTCAAAAAACTTGGTACAATTTGATGGTTTGTCCTAGAAATGGCTTACCATATATACCCTTTCAATTCATTTTTCAAAAGGGTAATGCTCTAGAATGGAATGATTCATGCAAAAAATCTTTCAATAATATGAAGGAATCTTTGATCCATCCTCTTAATATTCAACCACCTTCAAATCTTTTGATAGTAGAACCTTCTAAGTTAGCATACATCCTTGAATACATAAAAAAGCTTTTAGGTTAGCATTCCATTTAAATTTTGATGTTATTAATAACATGGTTGAATATGAATCTCTAAAATTAGGCATGAAAGACACCATTGACTTAGATATCACATATTTACATGCCTTGGGTGACTCCCAGCTTATCTGTGCCTAGGTTAGTGGTGATTATCAATGCAAAATAAAAAATATAATCACATATCATCAAATGGAAACTACACTTACCAAGGAATTTGATTTTTTTAGAATTAAACCAATTCCAAGAGATCAAAATTCCATAACTAATTCTCTTTCTTCATCTCATTTTATTTCACCCTCATCAAGTACATAATGATTCCTAATTTCTTATCCAAATCATAAAATAACCTACTTATATAAAACTAAATGATTTGATATTTTGGCACATTAAAGTTATTCATATTTGACAAAGCCCATGGTATAAAAACATAATTCAATTTATTGAATATCAAACTTACCCTCCAGACACAAATTCTCATGAAAAGACTCGAATACATAAAAAAGCTTTTAAGTATGTGTTTTGATAAAACACCCTTTATTACCATAATAAAGAAGAAACCCTAATTCATTGTGTAATGCAATAAGGAATAATTACTCTCTTAGAGAAAGCACATGGGGTAATTTTCATTGGTCACTATAGTGGACAAGCGACATCCTTCAAATGCTTGCATATGGGTTACTTTTGGCCTACTCTACAAAAATATGCTATTAATTTTACATAAAAGTGTAAGCCTTGTCAACTCCATTATCATTTAATCCACTCACCACCAATTGAGCTCCAAATAGTGGAGGCTCCTTAGTCATTCTCTATGTTCAAATTAGACCTTATTGCTAAATTAACTCGATCATAAGATGAACATGTTCTTATTATTACCTCTACCAAATAGTTTACCAAATGGGTAGAAATAATGCCTCTTGTTAATTTCATAAGAACTAATTTTTCAAACTTTATCCATAACCAAATCATCTATCATTTTAAAGTTCCCCATACCATCATCTTTGATAATGGTGGCAATTTTAAAAACAAATACAAGAAACAATTATGTGCTAAATTTAAAATTTCCACCAAATTTTCTACACCTTACCATCCTCAATGTAATGGTTAAGTTGAGGCTAATAAAAAAATTCTAAATAAAATATTATAAAAGACTATTTGATTAATTCATAATGATTGGTACCTTCATTTATATCATGTACCATAGGCTTATTATACTAGCATACATATTGCCACTGAGGTAACATCATTCTAAGTTGCATATGGTTTTGAATTAGTATTACCGTTAGAAGTTGAAGTTCCATCTTTATGAATATCTCTTCATTGTATAATTCTGGATGAATAATTACATGGAGCTTGTTTTCATGCTTTAGATTTTATTTATGAACACCATTTGGCTACTTTACAACATAACTACTAATACAAGTCTTGCATTTCTAAACAACATATTAAAAAGGTCAAAGTTTAAAAATTTAATGTTGGTGATTTAGTCCTCAAATTAGATTATACACATAATAAAGATTGAAAATATATCCTTCAAAGGATGATAGTCATAATTCATTAGATAACCCAAGATTTGTGGTTAGGAGAAGTTCTTCGGAGTCTTTAAGGTCAAAAGTTCTCTTATTTTGACAAACTTAATTTTAGTGTATTGACTTTGATAAAGAGTTTTTCTACATTGCTTTTTACTACATTTCCCCACCACTCATTTCATTTCTCCCCATTGATAGTTAATTTTCATTATAAGTCCATTTTCCAACTTTTATATTCCCTCTTCTTCACATCTTACAACATTCAAGCTCCTCTTCTTTCCATTGTAGAATGGGGTCCTCCTTCATGAAGGAGAAAGTGGGAGGGTGAAGAACTTCACCTTTCTTGTAGCTTAGGAGGGTATCCTTCAAAATAGGGACCTTGAAAACTCTTGAGCTGAAAAGAGAGAGAGAGAGAGAGAGAGAGAGAGAGAGAGAGAGAGAGAGAGAGAGAGAGAGAGAGAGAGAGAGAGAGAGTATCATACCTCTTATACACCAAGCTCATTGAGCTAAGCTATGGATGCTTGATTCATTTCTTGCACAACTAACCCTTCCTCTACCATGAGTAGTTCTTTAACTACCTCAAAAAACACCTCCATTTTCATCTTTGTGTCCTCCTTGATTGATTTTCATGAGGGGAATGTGTAAGACTTGTCCACCTTCTCTTCTTCCTAAATGAGTGAGGGAGAGGTTGGTTTCATAAGAGGGGGTATGAAATAGTTAGGGTCATAAAAGAGGATCCAAGATAGAATATATTCATGCTCTTGAGTGAGAATGGGTATAGGGGTAGGAGAGGACAAATTGATTGGCTCAATCTTGACATACTCTTTCTCCAATTGCTCAAACACTTTTTCAATGGTTAATATCCACCCTTTTATCTCTTGTTTCTCAACATGTGGGTATTCATCTTCTTCAATGGATGCCCAAACATTCCATAACTCCTACAAGAAGATATTTCTCCTATCCATAGCATGAATAGGGAATTATTGTCCGAGATTGAGCCCTTCCTTGATGTTCATGATTATTCTTTCTCGGTCCAATATTACCTGTCTGAGTTTTGACAAGGATGGATTTTTACAAGATTGATTAGGGGGATGATTAGGAACTCTTAGAGGTTGAGCTTGATTCTCTTGGAGGGGAAAGGGCAGATAAGGTTGGTCCAAATGAGATTGATTCTCTTCATAAGATATTAATATTCTATCTACATTTTGGACCATGTTCCTTATCATTGTTATGTCCTCACTTTTACAAGGTTACCACTACTATCCCTCATAAATTAACCATATACTCTTGACTAACTAAAGAGCACTCCTTTCCTTTTCTAGAACATAGATAGGGATAACTGGATAAAAATATAAACCCTTACCAATTTCCCTTATCAACTCAATATAAACTACTAGTGCTTGCTTGACCCCTAACAAGAATGTAGCAGGGTAAACCTGGTATTGATAAGAAGTAGAGCAATAACTTTAATGCAAAGGAGGTTGACTTTAGTCATATGTAAGGGTAGGAGGAGGATAAAGGCCATGATAGGGTCGATAAGATGTTTTAGGTTCAATTGTGGGGAACACATAAACATTATTTACCTGATAAGTTTGATGTTGAGGCAAAGGATAAGCATATTGATCAAAAGATGGTTAATTGTACATACTAGATTATGATGATTAGGTACTTGGACTGCTTAAACTAGTTGATAGATGCTCAGAGTCGCCATTGATGTTTGTATAATGCCTCCAAAGGTTGATATATAGAATAACAACATCAAAAATTATTCCAATTCTTTGGACCTTAGTCCCATCGGGCATGCCAAAAATCTTATGAACTAAAATTTCACCGTAGCAGAGCAAAGAGATTATTTAGGCCTTCTTGCTCAAACTTTAGTCCAAAATCAAAACAACCCTAGGTTGTAGGTCACCTATAGTGGGGTTGAACCTCTAGATTAGGATGAGTTTATCTTTAATGCTCACCTAAAACTAATGCTAAGGTAATGCTTCATAGGAAAAATGAATAGAAAGAGGATAAGGCCTCCTAAGGAATTTAACTAAGTGATGCACCAAATTTAAAAGGGAAGCTCCCATAAGCTTGAACCCATGCCAGATCTATAGGAGACAATACTAGATTATACAACGTCAAGATCAAGCTAATTACATAATTTTTTCATAGAAGAGGTTCAGAGTAGAACATTAATTTAGACCTACAAGAAACATTGAAAACCCCCTAAACAAGGTTAGAAAGAAGGATAGTGGATGAGGAAGATTCTCCTTCACACAATGAAATCATGCATAATTCACCAAACCAAATTTAAGGCAAGAGATAGATAAAGAAATCCTCATATTACATCAAAAGGTAGTTCTTACAAATGCTTGATAGGGTCAAGCCTAATCAAGATGAACATACTTTGTAGTATCCCAAAGAGTTCCCTATCTCCTAGAAAGATAAAAAGTCTAAAATGTGAGAACCTTTTCAAAAGAGAAGAGAACAAGATATATAGGAGAAGGGAGTTAAAGAGAAGAATATGGGAGCATGCCATCAGAAAAAGAACACTTTGTCCTAGGTCATTGATTAAACCTAAATTTCCACATTTGCTCCTTAGATAATGACAGTCTTGTCACCTTTTTGATCAATCAGGATACTACTCATGGCTTGTTGAGTGAGGAAATCCCCAAGGCTTTGAGGATGCATTGAATGACACTAGCTACAATTCCCAACACTATCCTCTTCTTTGATCTTCTATGTATCTTTCCCCTTAGCTTTTATATAAGGACAAAACCATCACATATAAAAGCCTAACTAAGATTTGGTTATGTCTACTTTGGGTGGCTATCTGTTGAGAGCATGGCTTGGGATGTTCCTTCATTGATTACATATAATTGACCATTACTTTGAGAACTGGACCTAGGTTTACCATAGAGGAAAACCAATATAAGATTATTGGTTTTCCTGTAATCCATATAGATGGCACACTTTCTTGATGCTTGGTCCATTTTACAAGTTACAACCCTTTTGGCCTATATTAGGTCTAAAAGACCTACATTACCTCTATGGAGCTTTGTTAGCAATGCTTGGTCCATATGGTTTATCATGGTTCAACTCAAGTCAACCTTGAGCTTAGTTCCTTGTATTTTCCATCAGCTCAAGTCCATTCATTTGCTTTGCCTAAGTCAAATTGCTCCATTAACCTTAGTAAAAAATGTCCCAACTCGATACTTTATTCATTCACTATTGGCAATGACTCAAATCCATGACCCTTTGAATTTCATTCACTCTATCAGATCTACCAAGTACAAACAAACATAAGCCCTTAGATCTATCTTTGAAATGTCAACTTTATCCTCACTTATCCCAAGTGTCAAATGTGCATTTGATTTCTAGATCCATTATCAATCTGCAACCTCATGTGCTTATGTCACATGTACACCTCTCGATCCCTCTAACTATTTGACAGATATCACACTGTTAGATCAAGACATATGATCAAACATGAACTTTTGATCTGCCAAGACCCACTAATTAAAATCCAATGGTTAGTTCATGAGCATAAAATTGACATCCTCACTCCCTTGAAATGAAATTTATATGACTATCAAATGATGCTCGTATGATTGTCATTGATGTTCGAGTGATAGTCAAATTTAAGCTTAAAAGAGTTGGTTTTGCTTGAGATTAAGCTTGATGTTAGCATGAACATCTTATGTTGCAAGTCTAACTTAGTCAAACTTAAGTTAAAAAGAGTTAGTTTTGCTTGAGCTTAAGCTTGATGTTAGCATGAAAATCTTATGTTGCAAGTCTAACTTTGAAGGCCTATAACTTGAAGCATAAAAGTCATGGAGGCACCCAATTTTTAGGAGATGTTCTTGAGGCCAAAAGAAATGAACCCATTTGATCTGCTTGTCTTGGGAGCCGTCAAAGTGTGTCTACAAAATTCTTAAGTTAACTAGTCCATTCATTTTTGCATGACACCCTGACAATGGTCTAGTTCATTTGGCTAATTATGGGAAACTTAGCGAAATCTGATTGAGGATCTAACATTGAACATGCATAACTTCTACCTTGCTCAGATGCATGGCCTGAAACTTAACATGTAACAACTAGGGACCAAGTTAAACAAAACCATATGATCATTTTCTCTTAAAATTATCATACATGTGAGATATGTCCTTATCAATATGGTTACTTGGTTGTATTTGAACTTCTTCAAAAATGGCTAAGTATGGAAACTTAGCATATTTTGCCCAAAAGGTCAACTTTGGGTCTTTATATTTTTTGATGCACTTTAATGGATGACTATAAACTTGGTGCACATGTTCTTGGGACTAATGTGAATACACCCATATGACCAATTCTTCTTGACCCATCCACACATGGAAATGATGGCATCAACAATCTGCCTACTCTAAATTTTTGCCACTAGACCTAAGTGTCTAGATGAACACAATGAAAAACCTAATGAATACTAGGAGCTTTTTAGGTCATTTTAAGCACTCTTGACACCCCATTTAGTCTTTGTAACTCTTGACCTATCCTTATAAATTGAAAAAATACACTTTAAGTGAACTTAAAGTATTTCAAAATCTTTTTTTGGTAAAAATCAGATCCTTGAACCACTCATTCCATCTAGAACTTTTGTTCATATGCTCATCCATTAGCAACCTGGTTCATAATGGGCATAAGCTTCATATGTGGGCCAAAAAAGGATAATAAGAAGAACAAAGTTATGAACACTTACCTTTGAATACGAACTCACCAAACATTAATCTTTCCTTTGGCCAAGGTTCTTTACAAGAGGTTTTCATGGTATGTAAGGATGATGAGGATAAATCAAATCTAGGCTACACAACCTATCAATACATATAAAAGACTTCTCCATAAGCCAAGATCCATATCTCTAAAGAAAATATGAAATCCTAAGCTTATCCTCAAGTTGAATGGTGTTTAAGTAGATGCACAATATATCTTCTTCTTCTCTTCTCTTAGAAATGGTGAAATGATTATGTTTATATAGGCAGATCTAACCCTAAAACCTTTCAAAAATTTTGATTGACAAGGTCGACTGGATTGACCTAGTATTAAAATTGATAAAAAACTAAATAGAAAATGAACTATGTCAGCCATGGCTAGCTTAGTTCTTAGTAAGCTTTTATGAAAAAAAATTATACAAGGTCGATGTGGTTGACTTAATCATGTAAACTTCTAAAAAAGGTTTTAGGTTAAGGAAATGGATAATGAAGATGGAAAATGACTAGACAAGGGTGAAAAATAGGAGGCAAAGCTTAGGGTAATATTTTTTAAGAGACACATGTGTAGATATCAAGTATAAAAAAGGGATAACAATCTTATGAAGCACCAATGGTTTGCCCGCCCCTTTCTTGATGCACTCTTTAAGGTGTACACTCAGAGAGATTGAGATTCGATGGGTTCCCGTAAGATAGAAAACACCAATAATTAATAAAGTTTGAAAATATTATGTGTATACAATAATCACACAGTTGAATGCATATTTTTGACTAAAAAATAATAAGTAAACTTTAGCCATGCTAAACACTATGAATTTTAACAAAGTTTTTCTTAAAAATACTACTACAACATCGACTACACTCTTCTCTTTCTATATATATATATCTTTATATTTTTATTACTTTTAAGGTAACTATCTTATCTTATTTATAAGTAAGTCTTTTTATAATGCTATATGCCACAACTATACATGTTAATATTTGTTTATATATATATTTTGATTCATTGATTCAAACTGAAAAAAAATATGGCTGTAATGTAGACCTAATTCTATACACATTAAAAAACAATATAATTTTTGATATATTTTGAGGTAGTTAGTGGGTGCATGGTCAGACATACATTTTTTATCTTATTTAAGAGTATAATGACCTATGAAATTAGTAATAAAAATAATTCATTAATTAATTTATAAAAATATAGGTTGCAAACTAGATGATCTTACCTAGCTTTCTACCAAGGGATTTAAATAAAAATCAAATGATGATAAAAGAATGGTGGGGCACACAGATAACTATCTAGTATGATTTTTCTAAAAAATAATACCCCCTCTTTGAATTTATGATATTTTTCCCAATTATACTATGGTTCATTACCCACACTTCCTAGTGATGAAGTTATACTTAAATTACTCCAGGATTGAGAACCTTAGGTTTCACGAAAGCATCATAAAATTAGACACTTCACGTAGAAATCTACTTGTTTTAATAAATTCATTGCTAGTGTGGATCTTTCAACATAACCTATTTATTCTCTCCCTCATGCTCCATATCATTTTTAATACAAAAATTATATGTTTATCGAATAATCCACAAAAATAAAATAAAGTCGGCCAACATGTCCCTGACCTAATACTATATCTAAATAACTCACTCTAACATAACATGATAACTTTATCTTATTCTTTGACAAGTATCATGAATAATTTGCTTAGTCATATGAAGATATGCTAGGTATTGATCCTAGCACCATTGTAAATAATATCATCACTTTACACAAATGCCAAACTTGTTAGAAAAAAATAAAGAAACTTTTCACCTAAAAGTTATACCTTGTATCATAAATAAATCATTGAAATTTTGGATGCCAAATTCATCAAAACTCTCAACTACTTGGAATAAATATCAAACATCATTCACGTTAATAAAAATGTCACCATGGTTATTGATATATGCATTGATTTTTGAAATCATAACTTAGCTTGACCAAAAGACAACATTCCCTTACCTTCAATAGATGTTATAGTTGATTCCACTACTAGATATGAAATTTTATCACTTATGGATAGTTTCTCAGGCTATAACTAAATTCACATAGCTCTTGAAGACAAACATATAACAACATTTAATATAGAGTAGGGTACCTATTGTTATGTTAAAATGCCTTTCGGCCTAAAAAATGATAGAACAACCTATCAACATGCAATAACCCACATCTTCCATGATATTATACACAAGATAGTGTAAACCTATGTAGATGACCTCATTGCTAAATCCAAATGTTGTACAATTCACCTCACCAATTTAGCTATCTTTTTGTATCGATTAATTACATATCAAGTTAGACTTAACCATTACAAATATGGATTTGGAATAACATCTAGTAAAGTTTTAGGATTGTTAGTCTCTCTTTGAAGCATTGATATCGATCTAGCCAAAATAAATGCCATCATCAACATGCATATTCCTTGATCCATTCCTGACATACATACTTACCTTTGAAAACTTAGTATAATTTGATGGTTTGTCTAAGAAATGGCTTATCATATATACTTTATCAATTCATTTACTAAAAGGGTAATGCTCTAGAATGGAAAGATTTGTGCCAAAAATCTTTTGATAGTATGAAGGAATCTTTGATCCATCCTTCTACTATTTAACCACCTTCAAATGATTACCCCTTAATTCTATATACCTCCTCTACCCCCATATCAATTGGGGTAATGCTTGCCCAATAATATTATACTGGTAGAGAGTATGTTATCTATTACATTAATCGAGGACTCATGGATTATGAACAAAATTATACCAAAGTAGAACGTGATTGCCTTGCTATATATTTTATAGCTAAAATGCATCATCATTATATTATATACTGAACCACTCATGTCAATTTTCATTCTGATCTACTTCATTATTTATTCTCCAAATCATTATTACACGGAGATAGAATTGTCAAACATATGGTCATATTGATGGAATTTGATCTTCACATTATTACATAAAAATATGTCAAAAGACAAGACATATCAAGTAAGAATTATAACTAATTCCACCAAATTTTCCAAACCTTACCATCCTCAATGTAATGGTTAAGTTGAGGCTACTAAAAAAATTCTAAATAAAATATTAAAAAAGACTATTTGATTAATTTGTAATGATTGGCACATTCATTTATATCCCACACCATGGGCTTATTATACTAGAATACATCCTCAAATACATAAAAAAAAAAACTTTTAAGTTAGCATTCCAATTAAATTTTGATGTTATTAATAACATGTTTGAATATGAAGCTCTAAAATTAGGCATGAAAGCCACCATTGACTTAGATATCACATATTTACATGCCTTGGGTGACTCCCAACTTAGCTGTGCCTAGGTTAGTGGTGACTATCAATGCAAAATACAAAATTTAATCACATATCATCAAATGGATACTACACTTACCAAGGAATTTGCTTCTTTTAGCATTAAACCAATCCAAGAGATCAAAATTACCATAATAAATAAGAAACCCTACTTTATTTTGTAATGCAATAAGGGATAATTATTCTCTTAGAGCAAGCACATGGGGGAATTTGCATTGGTCACTATAGTGGGCATGCACAATCCTTCAAATGATTGCATATGGGTTACTTTTGGCCTAATCTACAAAAATATGCTATTAATTTTACTTAAAAGTGTAAGCCTTGTCAACTCCATTATGATCTAATCTACTCACCAACAATTGAGTCCCATCTTTATGAATATTTCTTCACTGTATAATTATGGATGCATAATTACATGGAGCTTGTCTTTGTGCTTTAGATTTTATTTATGAACATCATTTGGCTACTTTGCAATATAACTACTAATACAAGCATTACATTTCTAAACAACATAGTAAAAAGGTCAAAGTTTAAACATTTAATGTTGGTGATTTATTCCTCAAATTAGATTATACACATAATAAAGAATGAAAATATGCCCAAAAATGGTGGGGCCCTTACTTAATCAAAGACATCCTTAGTCCTAGTACCTATCATCTACAAACTAATGAAGGTCATGTCTTCAAATAACCCACTAATGCAAAATTTTTAAAGACATATTTTTCTTAAATATCTCCTTATTTTAATTATTCTATATACTATAACTACTAACACTTCTTATATGATTTTTCCAATGATCTCTCCTTTTGAGCCATTTATTTTATACATAAATCTTAGTCTCCTTCGATCTTTGGGTTTGTATTTATTACATTCATTTAATTCATGAGTTGCATTGTAATACTATAGATAGGACCGAATTCTCCTCATTAATATCTTTTATTTCATACATCCATTTTTAATGCTTTTTTTGGGTCATAAGTTTGTTATTTTACAACATTTTATGTTTACTCTCTTCTTTCTTTTGTGAGATAGATCCCATCTCCCATCTATATATAGGAGGAGGGGCAATACCATTTTCATACTTTTCACCTACTTAAGTTTATGTTTTATGATTTACAGTGTAAGACCATTGATAGGACAAGGTTGTCCTCATAAAATCTATATATTCCTTCAAACCATTTTGTTAACTGAGTGTTATTTTTAGAATGTTAAGAAATGGTTAAAAGTTTGTGATTCCATATTCTCAACCTCGATCTTGTTTATTTTGTGGATAAAACTTACACAATAAATTATGTTAGAATGTTTCCCTAGACTTACATACATTCTTATGATATGGAATCATATTTAATTATCATTGCATCCCTTTCACTTTGTCACATTTTTTGTAATTTGAGGTAATTTAAATTGTTTCATGTTCACTTCCCCTTGTCTCCCTTACTTCCATTCCACTTTAGACAGAACAAGGTCGAATTCAAGATAGACATTTTATTTAATATGATTAAAAAGGACTCCTGGGCACCATGCTCTTTAAGTCCTCTTTCATAATAACTAGATTTAAAGTTTTCAAATGATAGTCATTTTTAACACCCATGTTTGGTTCTCTGAATATGTATGGAGGAGGAATATAAAAATCCATTAAAAATTTAAAAGAGAAATCATTTGAAACAAAAGAAAATGATTAAAAGGCAACATAAAAACTAAAAGTTAACATCAAACAAAAAAACATGATTTATAGTACATCTCTTATTCTTAATGAAAACTCAAATGCCATAGTTGACCTCATAATAGAGTCAAGATCCATTGGGGTGTAGTAAGTTAGTAGATTGGGATAGAGAACTTAAAAATTATCTACAACTCTACCCACTTTCTCATGCAAGTAGTCAATCTTGATTGCAGACCGATAGATCTATAAGGGGCTCTAAGGAACATGGAATGTGTTGTGGGAAGGTAGGTCCATTTCACATTTCATGCATATAGCCTTCATGGGTTGATATTCATACTTTATTAGATAACCGAAGATTTTTGTGGTTAGGAGAAGTTCTTCAGAGTCCTTAAGGTCAAATTTTCTCTTATTTTGACAAACTTAATCTTAGTGTATTAACTTCGATAAAGAGTTTATCTACCTTTATTTTTACTATATTTCCCCAACCACCAATTTTATTTCTCTCCATTAATAGGTACGTTTCATTATAAATCTATTATCCCACTTCTATATTCCCTCTTCTTCACATCTTACAACATGCTAACATTGCCTTGTTTTTGTTTTATCTATCTTAAGGACAAAACAATATGATTGATTGACTATGGATTATTTTATTTACACCATTGATTTACATTTTGTAGGTCTTCTAAAAGTTTATGTGTCACAAGGTGGAAATGGTCTTTAGGTGGTGTGTTTTTATTTTTTATTTTCATTCCCTTTTCAAAATACATGTGAAATACATATAGTATAATTTTTCATTTAATTGTGATCAACCTTATGTAGTTATAATTCCTTGTAAAGGGTATAAAAATGTAATTAATGAATAAAGCATTTATATATTAATATTAATATGTACAATATATGAAACTGTACGATATAATTATATATTATATAATAATATAATATAATCACTTGGAGCTGCTTCTTTTCTTTTTTCTTTTTTATGTTTTTAAGAAGCAAGGAGAAAGAGTGGTTGATTAAATATGAACATGTTGATAAGATTTATAAAATTATAAAAATACTTCACCTCATATCCCAAATCCTTGAGATCTATCAATAAACAATGTTGAAGGAAACTTAAACACAAGCATGGAAAATGTGACAAAAATCATAAGGAGTGAATCCATAATCATAGGCAATGACTCAACATAAGTACATGCCTACTTTCTCAAGATATATGGATCAAATAATTCATTGTGCCTACTCACGGTGTCACCATACAAAAGATCAAAATGACAAAACATTTTTAGGTGAGTTGCATCATGATGGTGAAGGGCAATGATAGGATATTTTGGGGGATGGATGCAAAGACGTTAGTGGTGGTACAAATGAGATGTTTAGTGGTTTGTCAAGGTTTGACGAGGACGTCATGAGAGATGATTTGATTTTAATAGGGTTGCATGTCCAATATGTAGTTCAAATCAATGCTACACTATTGTTGATTTGGAGATAAGACATTAAAGTGCAAGAGTCTATCTTTTAGCTTCCATTCGTCCATGTTACCAATATATTAAAACCTTCAATAATAACATCTAACTTAAAATCATATGGAAATAACATACATAGACCCCTACAATAAAGGGCATGGCTATACAAAACATGAAAATAGTGAAATGTTTCATGTTGAGTTTTGCAGTGATGATGAGGGCAACGTCAACGAATTTCAGGTGATTTTTTACACTAAGGGGCATATAATGATATAATATTATATATTTTATAATAATCAAATATAATATTAGCATTGATGGACATGTTACCATTTGGAATACAAGAAACTTTATTTGTGGAAACGTACGGATAACATTTGTCTCATATGATTTACAGTTACACATGTGACTACCTTAAATTTTAAATTGGTAGTCAATGTAACATTACTCTAGAATTATACATGTAAGTTATTTCAAAGCACAATGGTAACTTCTTTGATTGGTTATTTTATATTGTTAAGGGTGGATGAGGACATCATGAGACTTGTTTTGATTGGAATAAGGGTCCATATCTCATATGCAATTTGACTCAATGATGCAATGTCATTGATGTTGGGATAACACATTGAGGTCCCAATTTATATCTTGTAGCTTCCATTCATTCATGTTGCCAATATTGAACACCAACGCTAGCTTCAAGGCAACTTTTGGATTTATATGAACAATCGAGGAGATATTTAATGTCTTGCATTGGGAAAAGCTGTTTCATGGAAGTGTCTCAGTGGTGCCATGTGTGGTCGTACATCGATCTTGTCTAGGGCAATAAAATCATAACTTAAATATGTTTTATAGATTCAGAGATTTAGGTAATGTATTAGTTCCATGATGTTAAACATTTTTTTTTTCTGTCTCAAATAAGGGGATGTTTTTAAGATCAGATAAGGTGACGTTTTTAAAATCAGATTGTGTGATGTTTTGAAGCATTTGTAATAGTCCATTAATTTGTGCTTGTGTTATTTTTGTGGTGATATTACCATGGTCTCCCATCTTACATAAATTATGGTGGGCAAGCTCTAGAAATGAGGTAAACAATAAGGCCATCACCATTATTTCATTGATAAAATCATGATACACACGTTGATGACAATCTCTTTCAAGAAGTTGTGACATTTTTTTCGTTAACAGTCATATTAATTGTAAGATGTTTAATGTTAACCTAGAAAGGGACGCATAGTACTCAATAGTATTGCTTAGAGTCTTGCATGATCCTACTATCATAGTTAAATTTGTATCAAAGCATTAAAGAAGGGAAAGGACCAATTAAACGCCATGTGATACCACTAGGGGCTAAATTTGACGGTCACCCTTACCTGTCAAGAAATTTTTTTCTGACGGTTTTAAAACTAATGTCACCTTGCATGTGATGTTCATTTTTTTATTTTTGACTTTCATAATTTTGTATATAAACCAACATGACATAAGGGTGGGGCTGTGCCTCACATCCACTAACCATCATGTAAGATTTACAAGCCATTTGCTTCAATGAAGCCTTCAAGAACACTAGGAGACTTTTGTAGTACTGGTATGATGCTCTACAAGCTTGCCTAAACAACATGCTTCACTACACTACTGAGGATCACTACTCAACTGATGAGAACATCTAGTATAGTTAGTAATTTAACCGGATATGACAAAAACTAAAACTTAATATCAGAACAAAAAAATAAACACACTAAAAAAACTTGGACTCAACACCAAACAAACACAAACCTAGCCCATCATTCTAACCATAAAATAAACCATGAATATTTTTTTTAAATTCCTGGTCAAACAAACATAGGTCTGGTTCATAAGAAAAAAATTTGGTCCTTGAAAATCCCCTGTAGGAGAATAATGGAATACCCACAAGACCAAAAGTGCTCACCTAGCATTATCATCTTCATCAATTAACCTTCAACTTATTCATTTTAAGAATCTTCAAAGATTTGGGTACTCAATTAACTTCAAAACAAAATTCTTATGCTCACAAATATACAGAGTGCTAAACATAAACATAATTCATCCCACTGATAAAATATTTAAGGAGCCTACTACATGCAATTTTGTCGGTGGCTGAGCCAATGGGTCCCACTTATCCCTTACCCAGAAACCCAAAATATAATACAAACACTGCACCTTTCTTTCCTAGGTTCATGAAAACCTTGAGTTATTATTCTGCTATGTTTGAATCTTTGGATGTAACTCTGCCAAGGGAAAGCGAAGACCATGTCAGTGTTGAGGAGAACTGTCTAGCACGTGATATCATGAATATTATTGCCTGTGAAGGTGCTGAACGAGTGGAAAGGCATGAACTATGGGGTAAATGGAGATCTTGTCTGACCATGGCTGGATTTAAATCTTACCCTCTAAGCTCACATGTTAACTCCACTATCAAGTTTCTCTTTGAGTCTTATAGTGAGAATTATAGGCTAGTAGAAAAGGACGAAGCTCTTTATTTGGGTTGGTTAGGCAGAGACTTGATTGTTACTTCTTCATGGAAGTAGTTTCTGATATGTATAACATGGTCTCTCTGAGTGAAGCCCATCATTTTAAATGTGACTTTGGAAAAACCTATTGAAAATGTTTAGAAATGTCATATTACATTGACAAGACCTTTTTGGATTGACAAAATGGTCTAGCCACAAGACTATTAAAACTATTAAGACAAGGATGAAATTTTGTAATATAGATTACTCACAGAAATCAGTTTTGAGAAAAATTTAAAATTGACGTGAAAATTTCCCCCATAGCTCTTCCCTGCTTATTTTGAATCATTTTCATAGCTACCTTGATTCAGCGATTTTCAATTTCATATACTACCGAAGGTGTTAATTTTGTTGGCCAAAATTTAGAGATCAAACACTGGTATTGATGGTGTTACAGTTATTCCCATGATGAAAGCATGATGGCTAATTCAAGCATCTTAGTTAAATATTATTTATTTCATTGCAAGAAAATGTACATTAATGGGTTACATACTTACTCTGCGAATGCAAGAAAGTGAGGGCACTTTTCGTAAGGAATGGAAAGGGTTCATCTTCTTCCATAGTCCACCTGAACATGCTATTGCACCATTCTCCCTTTGCAATTCTTCAAACGCTACTCAAACTTGGTGCTTAGAGCTTTTCAATTAGGAAAGCTAGGGAGCGCAGGGAAGAAGATTTCAATGCAGATGCTTGCCATCTCATCGATGATCAGCCATACGGGAATAAGCCAAAGTGGTATTATTATAGTTACAGTGGACTGGGGACTTGTGGCATCGGGGAGGATAGAACATTAATGAGATTGAGAAGTTTGAATCTCACTGTTCATGATTTCTTTGTATCCTCCTAGCAGTAGAAGATATCTTGGACTCTGGAGAATTGAAATGAATTTAATGTGGACTGCAAGTCTACAGTCTGCATTGAAGAATGGAGCACCTGCGCGACTTATAAGCTGTAGCCTGTAGGTTGTAGACTCACTAGCAGTAGCAGGCTAGTAGGGAGCAGGGTCTAAGTCTTAAGACCTTATCATATAAAATGGCCCTTTTTAAAACTTAGACATCATAATGACAGTCTTCAATAAAATTTCCCTATCACTTGATATGTTTGAAAAAAAAATTCCACCTGTATTTTATGTTTAAAATGATTAAAAATGCCTAAACCAGCGTCAAATTTAACCCCTAGATACCACCTCTTAGTTAAATCTGTATCTTCATATTATACCATCTCCTAGTTTAAAATATTGGTTTTAAATACTTTAAATATTTTAAAATTTAAATAGGTTGTTCGATTGGGAAATTTAAGTTGTGGGAAGTTGCATGGGGATGTTTTCGTGGACATTTCAATTTTTGATTATTTTTGGTACAACCCATCATTATGATCAAAGGGATCAATTAATTTATATAAAATTATTAATAAAAATTTTCAAATGAACATATTATTTTATCATTAGCTTAAAATTTTGTAAAGTAAGACAAAAACCAAAATTAATATGGGTCACTAGTATAAAACGGAAGGACATTAATATAAAATGAAGGGCCATGTTGAAAGATGCATGGCTCATTAATTTGAAATCCAATGCCATTTCCAAAATGGTTGGGTGGGCTTTACTCCATCAATGTGACAAATTAATGCTAACATGTGCACCACCAACAAACGTCTCTCCTTACCTTTCTGCATACCTCCGTCCCATAAATGGCCATGGAACTTACCTCAAATTTCTCAACTATGTCATGTTTTGTAGAGGAGTTTTCATTGATAGAATAGAGGTATGAAACATTTAATGCAAGTGTGTTGAATGTAACTAAACCCAAAACTGTGTTCTTTTTATTTTCTGGTGGGTGTTATTGTTATTGTGTCTTCTATGTTCATGTTTTATTTGCATGCTTTCACATTTGAGTAAAGTTTTAGTCCTATGTTAATGGAGGGATGAAACTTTATGTGTAGGTGTGTTTCCCATAACTGAACCTTCAATCATGTTCTTTTTATTTTCATGTGGTTGTTATTATTATTTTGCCTTCTATGTTCATTCTTTTTGTGTGCCTTCACATCTGAGTAAATGTTTAGTGGTATGTTAATGAAGTAAATGCATGTTTAGATGGAAATGGATTTGAAATTGGGATGGGAGAATTAAAAATTTCACCATCAAACATCTCTCCTTGCCTTTTCACATACCACCTCCCCCCAAATAGCCATGGAACCTACCTGAGAGTTCTACTGCATGCAATGTTTCATAGAACAATTTCTGTCATAAGAAAGGAGGAATGATTTTTTTGTTATTGTACTTTGTATGTTCATGGATTTTTTTGCATGCCTTCACATGTGAGTAAATATTTACTTGTATGTTAATGGAGTGATTGAAACATTACACATAGATGTGTTGCATCTAACCAAACCAACAGTTGTGTTCTTTTTTTATTTTCACGTGCTTGTTATTGTTATTTTTGCCTTCTATACTCATGATGGTTTTACCTGCCTTCACATATAATTCAAAGTGCCATGTTGGAAGACATGTGGCTCATTATTGTCAAATCCAATACAATTTTCCAAATGGTTTGCCAATAAAATATAATTAAAGGATGTAATTTTTGAAAAATTTACTTTAGCTTGGAATTGATATTTGTATTTTTGAATATATTATTTATATTTTTGAATATGATACTTGAATTGTTAAATATGATATTTAATTTTTTTAGTATGATGTAAATTTTATTTTCAATTTTAGTGCACATCTATTTTAGAAGGGGACCAATAATTGTGGACAAAAATTTCTATTTTTAATATTAATTATTCAAAAAATGAATGGTTCAACATGAAAATATTTAAGTGACTTTTACAATAGTGAAACAACCCATGGCAAATAATCAAATATATATTAATATCTCATGACCAAGATAAGGGATCAAAACTACAATGATAACCATTGGAGCCCCTTTAACTACTATTCCCCTTCCCCTATTACCTATAGGATTTATAAGGGTTTGACCTTAATTCTTGGTGTAATTTATATCAACTCATGATTTTTGTGTTTTTTACATTTGGAAAACTAAATTATTGATGGGTTTTACCCCATAATGGCGAAGAAGTCAAAATCTCTAGAGTGCAGAGTAAAATATTTTGGTTAATCAACTTCATATATTAACTAACTTTAAAGATTACATAAATAGACTTTGAGAAGCCTTACTACAACACATAATGCAAAGGTGGGACTAAAATCCTAACTAACTAAAATTAAACTACACCCATGTGAGTACTAAACATGATGAGGACTAGAACTTTGATCTATGATAGGGGAAGGGGACTACTAGTTGAGGTTGTCTAAGCTAGGCCTTCTTGATCAAACTCTAGTACATCATGGGAACAACCCCAGGCTGTGAGTCACCTATAGTGGGGTTAAACATCCAGAGTAGGCTGACTTCCTATTTGATGCTCACCTAAAAATAATGCTAAGCTAATGCTACATAGGGAAAAGGGATAGAAAGGGGATAAGTGCTCCTAAGGAAGTTAACTAAGCAATGCACCAAATATAAAAGGGAAGCTCCCATAAGTTTGAACCTAGACTAGATCTATAGAAGATAGTAATATCTTACACAACCTCAAGATCAAGCTAATTGCATAAGTATTTCATAGAAGAGGTTCAGAGTAAAACACTAATCTAGACCTGTAAGTAGCATTGACAACCCCCTAAATAAGGTCAAAAAGGAGGACAATAGATGAGGAAGATTCTTCTTTACACAATACCATCATGCACAACTCACCAAAATAGGTCTAAGGCAAGAGATAGGCAATGAAAGTCTCATATTACATCAAGAGGTAATTATTACAAATGCTTGGTAGGGTCAAGCCTAATAAAGCTGAGCATGCTTTGCAGTATCCCAAAGAGTTCCATGTCTCTTAGAAAGATAAAAAGTCTAAAATATGATAAAAATTTCAAAGGAGAATAGACCAAGAAATATAGGATAATGGAGTTAGAGAGAAGGATATGAGAGCATGCCATCAGAAAAATAAAACTTTGTCCTAGGTCATTAATTGAACCTGAGCTACCACATTTTTTCCTTAAAAAATGAAAGCCTTATCACCTTTTTGATCAATGAGGAAACTGCTCATGGTTTGTTGAGTGTGGAAATACCCAAGGCTCTAGGGTTGCATTGAATGCCCTTAGCTACAATTCCCAACGCTAGACCTCTTATTTGATCTTCTATGTATATTTCCACTTGGCTTGTACATAAGGACAAAACCCTCACATTTATAAACCTAATTGAGCTTTGATTATGTATACTTTGGGTGAATATCTATCAAGAGCATGGCTCAAGATGTTTATTCATTGATTACATATAGTTTAACCTTATTTTGAGAACTAGAATTGGGTTTACTATAGAGGACAACCAATCTAAGATTATTGGTTTTACTATAGTCCATGTAGATGGTACTCTGCTTGATGCCTGGTACCTTTTATAATAATTTACCACCCTTTTATTTTATATTAAGTCTAACAGACCTAATTTGCATCTATGAAGCTTTGCTAGCAATGCCCGGTCCATATGGTTTATCCTGGTTCAACTCAGGTCAAGCTCAAGCTCGGTTCCATGTATTTTTTCTAGCTTGGGTCCATTCATTTTCTTTACTTGTGTCAAACTAATCCATTGAACTTATTAAAACATATCTTAGCTTGGTATTTTTTTCATTAGCTATCAACAATGACTCAGATCCATGACCCTTTGAATTTCATTCAGTCTGTTGGATCTACCAGGTACAAACAAACACAAGCCCTCATATCTATCTTTGAAATGTCAACTCTATCCCCCCTTACCCCACATGTCAAATGTGTTTTTGATTTTAAGATCCATTGTTAATCTACAACCTGATGCACTTACACCATGTGTCAACCTCTCGATCCCTCTAACTATTTGACCCATATCACACTATTGGATAAGGACATATGTTCAAATGCAAACTTTGATCTTCTAGGACTCATTGTTTGAAAGCCAATGGCTAGTTCACGATCTTAAAATTGGCATCCTCACTTCCATCAAATGATGTTTGCATGACTATCAAATGACATTCATGTGATCATCTTTGACATTCATGTGATCATCAAATTTAAGCTAAAAAGAGTTTGTTTTGCTCAAGCTGAAACTTAATATTAGCATGAATGTCTTATGGTGTAGGTCAAACTTTGAAGGCCTATAATTTGAAGCATAAAAGTCTTGGAGGAACCAAATTTTTAGGAGACATTCTTGAGGCCAAAAATAATGAACCCATTTGATCTACTAGTCTTAGGAGCCTTCTAAGTATGTCTAAAAAATAATCAATTTAAGTAGTTCATTCATTCTTGCATGGCATCTTGACGATGGTCTAGTTTATTTGGCTAAGTATGGGAAACTTAGTAAAATTTGACTATAGAGCCAACATTGAACATGCATAACTTCTATTGTGCTTGGATGCATCACCTAAAACTTAGTGCATAGAAACTAGGGACCAAGTTAAATAAAATCATATGATCATTTTCTCTTTAAATTATCGCATGTGTGAGATATGGCCTTATCAATATTGGCTCTATTTGAGCTTCTTAAAAAATGGCTAAGTATGGAAACTTAGCTGATTTTACCCAAGAGCCCAACTTTGGGTATTTATATCTTTTGATGAACTTCAATGGATGACTATAAACTTGGTACATATGTTCTTGGGACTAATGTGAACAGACCCATATGACCAATTCTTCTTGACTCATATACACATGGAAATGATGGCATCAAAAATCTACCTACTCTAAATTTTTGCCACTAGACCTAAGTATCAAGATGAACATAATGAAGAACCATCTGAATACCAGGAGCTTTTTACGTCATTTAAAGCACTCTTGACACCTCATTTAGTCTTTGTAACTATTTACCTATCCTTTTAAGTTGACAAATTAAACTTTAAGTGAATTTAAATTATTTCAAAGCTTTGTTGGTAAAAATGAGATCCTTGAACCACTCATTCCATCCAAAACTTTTGTTCATCTACTCATCCATTAAAAGATTGGTCCATAATGGTCATAATCTTGGTATGTGGGCCAAAAATGGCTAATAAGAAGAACAAAGTTAGGAATACTTACCTTTGAATATGAACTCACTGAGCCTTAATCTTTCCCTTAGCCAAGTTTCTTTGAAGGAGGTTGTCATGGTATGTAATGATGACAAGGATAAATCATCTCTAGCCTACACAACCTATCAATGCATCCAAAAGACTTCTCCACAAGACAAGATGCATATCCCTAAAGAAACTATGAAATCCAAAGCTTACCCTCAAGTTGAATGGTGGATAAGCAGATGCACAATATATCTTACTTATTCTTTTATTCTCTTAGAAATGGTGAAATGATTGTGTTTAAATAGGCATATCTAACCCTAAAACCTTTCAAAAGTTTTGATTAACAAGGTTGACCCAAATGACCTAGTATTAAAATTGATAAAAAAACTAACTAGATAATGAACTATGTTAGCCATAGCCAACTTAGTTCTTAGTAATCTTTTATAAATAATAATAATATAGGGTCAATGTGGTTGACATAGTCATGTAAACTTTTAAAAAAGGTTTTAGGTTAAGGAAATGGATAATGAGGATGGAAAATGACTAGAGGAGGGTGCAAAATAGGAGGCAAAACATAGGGGAATTATTTTTAAGAGACGTGTAGATATCAAATAGAAAAAAGGAATAACGATTTTTCGAAGCACCAATGGTTTGCTGACCCCTTTCTTGATGCACTCTTTAAGGTGTACACTTAGAGAGATTGAGACTCGATGGGTTCCTATAAGATAAAAAACATCTATAATTGATAAAGTTTGAAAATATTATGTCTATACAACAACCACATAGTTGAATGCATATTTTTGACAAAAATAAATAAATTAAACTTTATCCATGCTAAACACTGAATTTTAACAAATTTTTTCTTAAATGTACTACTACAACATCGAATACACTCTTCTTTTTCTAAATATATATATTTTTATATTTTTATTACTTTTAAGGTAGCTATCTTATCTTATTTATAAGTAAGTCTTTTTATAATGTTATATGCCACAAATATACATGTTCATCTTTGTTTATATATATTTTAATTCATTGATTCAAATTGAAAAAAAATATGGTCGTAAACTAGACCTAATTCTATACACATTCAAAAAAAAAAAAAAAAATTGATAGATTTTGAGGTAGTTAGTGGGTGCACGGTCAGACATACATTTTTTATCTTAATTAAGAGTATAATGAATTATTAAATAAGTATAATAAATAATTCATTAATTAATTTATAAAAATATAGGTTGCAAACTAGATGATCATACCTAGCTTTCTACCAAGGGATTTAAATAAAAATCAAGTGATGATAAAAAAATGGTGGGGCACACAGATAACTATCTAGTATGATTTTTATAAAAAATAATAACACCTCTCTGAAATTATGATATTTCCCCTAATTATACTATGGTTCATTACCCATACTTCCTAGTGATGAAGTTATACTTAATTTACTCTAGGATTGAGAACCTTAGGTTTAACAAAAGCATCATAAAATTAGACACTTCACATAGAAAGCTCCTTGTTTTAATAATTTCATTGCTAGTGTGGATCTTTCAACATATCCTATTTATTCTCTCCCTCATTCTCCATATATTTTTTAAGACAAAAATTCTATGTTCATTGAATAATCCACAAAATTAAACTATAGTAGACCAACATGTCCCTGACCTATTACTATCTCTAAAGAACTCACTCTAACATAGCATGATAACTTTAGCTTATTCTTTGACAAGTATCATAAATCATTTACTTAGTCAGATGAAGACATTTCAGGTATTGATCCTAGCACCATCGTAAATAATATCATCACTTACACAAATTCCAAACCTGTTAGAAAAAAATAAAAAAAACTTTCCACCTAAAATTTCTACCTTGTGTCATAAAGAAATCATTAAACATTTGGATGCCAAATTATTCAAACATATAAACTACTTGGAATAAATATCAAACATCAGTCCCATTAATAAAAATGTCACCATGGTTATTTATATATGCATTGATTTTTGAAATTATAACTTTGTTTGTCCAAAAGACAACTTTCCCTTACCTTCAATAGATGATATAGTTGATTCCACTACTGGATATGAAATTTTCTCACTTATGGACAATTTCTTAGGGTATAAATAAAGTCACATATCTCCTAAAGACCAACATAAAACAACATTTAGTACAAAGTAGGGCACCTATTATTATGTCAAAATGCCTTTTAGCCTAAAAAATGCTAGTTTAACCTATCAACATGCAATGACCCAAATTTTCCATTATATTATACACAATATAGCATAAACCTACATAGATGATCTCATTTCCAAATCTAAATATTATACAATGCACCTCACCAATTTAGCTATCATTTTTTATCGACTAATTACATATCAAGTTAGACTTAACCAATACAAACGTGTATTTGGAGTAACATTTGGTAAACTTATAGGGTTCTTAGTCTCTCTTCAAGGCATTGATATCAATCTGGCCAAAATGAATGCCATCATCAACATGCCTATTCCTCACTCCATTCCTGACATACATACTTACCTTGGAAAACTTGGTATAATTTGATGGTTTATCCTAGAAATATCTTACCATATATAATTTATCAATTCATTTATCAAAAGGGTAATGCTCTAGAATGGAAATATTCATGCCAAAAATCTTTCGATAATATGAAGGAATCTTTGATCTATCCTCCTAATATTCAACCACCTTCAAACAATTACCCCTTAATTATTTATACCTCCTCTACCCCCATATCAATTGGAGCAATGATTGCCCAATAATATTATACTAGTAGAGAGTACATTATCTATTACATTAATCGAGGACTCATGGATTATGAAAAAAATTATACCAAAGTAGAACGTGATTGCCTTGCTATAAATTTTATAGCTAAAAAGCATCATCATTATATGCTATATCAAACCACTTATGTCAATTTTCATTCTAATCTACTTCATTATTTCTTCTCTGAATCATTATTACATGGAGATAGAATTGTCAAACATATGGTCATATTGATGGAATTCGATCTTCACATTATTACATAAAAATATGTCAAAGGAAAAGTCATATCAAGTTAGCACTATAACTAATTCCACCAAATTTTCCACACCTTACCATCCTCAATGTAATGGTTAAGTTGAGGCTACTAAAAAAGTTCTAAATAAAATATTAAAAAAGACTATTCGATTAATTCATAATGATTGGCACATTCATTTATATCCCGCACCATGGACTTATTATACTATCATACATCCTTGAATACATAAACAAACTTTTAAGTTAGAATTCCAATTAACTTTTGATGTTAGTAATAACATGGTTGAATATGAAGCTCTAAAATTAGGCATGAAATCCACCATTGACTTAGATATCACATATTTAGATGCCTTGGGTGACTCACAACTTATCTATCCCTAGGTTAGTGTTGATTATCAATGCAAAATAAAAATTTAATCACATATCATCATATGGATACTACACTTAACAAGGAATTTACTTCTTTTAGCATTAAAACAATTTCAAGATATCAAAATTCCATAACTAATTCTCTTTCTTCATCTCATTTTATTTCACACTCATAAATTACATAATGATTCCTAATTTCTTATCCAAATCATAAAATAACCTACTTCTATAAAACTAAATGATTTGATATTCTATCACATTAAATTTGTCCCTATTTGATAAAGCCCATGGTATAAAAACATAATTCAATTTATTGAACATCAAACTTACCCTTCAAACACATATTCTTGTGAAAAGACTCGAATACATAAAAAAGCTTTCAAGTATGTGTTTTGTTAAAACACCTTTATTACCATAAAAGAGAAGAAATGCTACTATGTTGTGTAATGCAATAAGGGATACTTACTCTCTTAGAGCAAGCACATGAGAGCATTTGCATTGCTCAATATAGTGGACATGTGACATCCTTCAAATGGTTGCATATGGGTTACTTTTGGCCTACTGTACAAAAATATGTTATTAATTTTACTTAAAAGTATAAGCCTTATCAACTCCATGATGCTATAATACACTCACCACCAATTGAGCTCCAAACAGTGGAGTCTCCTCAGTCATTCTCTATGTTAGGATTAGACCTTATTGGTAAATCACCTCAATCACAAGATGAACATGTATTTATTATTACTTCTACCAAATAGTTTACCAAATGGGTAGAAACAATGCCTCTTGTTAATTTCATAGGAACTATTTTTTCAAAATTTATCCTCAACCAAATCATCTATCATTTTAAAGTTCCCCATACCATTCTCTTTGATAATGGTGGAAATTTTAAAAACAAATATAGGAAACAATTATGTGCTAAATTTAAAATTTCCACCATATTTTCCACACCTTACCATCCTCAATGTAATGGTTAAGTTGAGGCTAATAAAAAAATTATAAATAAAATATTAAAAAAGACTATTTGATTAATTCGTAATGATTGGTACCTTCATTTTTATCCCACACCATGGGCTTATTATACTAGCATAGATACTGGTACTGGGGAAACATCATTCTCACTTGTATATGGTTTTGAATTATTATTACCATTATAAGTTGAAGTCCCATCCTTATGAATATCTCTTCATTGTATAATTATGGATGAATAATTACACGGAGCTTGTCTTCATTCTTTAGATTTTCTTTATGAACACCATTTGGCTACTTTACAACATAACTACTAATACAAGGCTTACATTTCTAAACAACATATTAAAAAGGTTAGAGTTTAAACATTTAATGTTGGTGATTTATTCCTCAAATTAGATTATACACATAATAAAGAATGAAAATATGCCCAAAATTGGTGGGGCCCTTTCTTAATCAAAGACATCCTTAGTCTCAGTACTTATCATCTACAAACTAATGGTCATGTCTTCAAAGAACCCACTATTGCAAAAAATTTAAACACATATTTTTCTTAAATATCTCCCTTATTTTCATTATTCTATATACTGTAACTACTAACACTTGTTATATGATTTTTCCAATGATCTCTCCTTTTCAGCCATTTATTCTATACACAAATCTTAGTCCCCTTCTTCACTCTTTGGGTTTCTATCTATTACTTTCATTTAATTCATGAGTTGCATTGTAATACTGTAGATAGGACCCGATCTTCCTCATTAATATCTTTTATTTCATATATCCAATTTTAATGCTTGTTTTTGTCATAAGTTTGTTATTTTACAACATTTTATGTTTACTCTCTTCTTTCTTTTATGAGATAGATCCCATCTCCCATTTATATATAGGGGGAGGGGCAATGTCATTTTCATACTTTTCACCTACTTAAGTTTATGTTTTATGATTTACAGTGTAAGATCATTGAAAGAACTAGGCTATCCTCATAACATCTATAAATTCCTTCAAACCTTTTTGTTAACTGATTGTTCTTTTTAGAATGTTAAGAAATGGTTAAAAGTTTGTGATTCCATATTCTCAAACTTGATCTTATTTATTTTGTGGATAAAACTTGCATAATAAATTATGTTATCATGTTTCCCTACACTTACATACATTCTTATGATATGGAATCATATTTAATTATCATTGTATCCCTTTCACTTTGTCACATATTTTGTAATTTGAGGTAATTTAAATTGTTTCATGTTCACTTCCCCTTGTCTCCCTTACTTACATTCTACTTTCAACAAAACAAGGTCAATGTCAAGATATAACTTTTATTTAATATGACTAAAAAGGACTCTTGGACACCATGGTCTTTAAGTCCTCTTTCATAATAACCTGATTTAAAGTTTTAAAATGATAGTCATTTTTAACACCCATGTTTGGTTCTCTGAATATATATGGAGGAATATACAAATCCATTAAACTTTTAAAAGACAAATCATTTGAAATAAAATAAAATGATTAGAAGGCAACATAAAATATAAAAGTTGACATCAAACTAGAAAACATGATTTATAGTACATCTACTATTCTTACTGAAAACTCAAACTCCATAGTTGTCATCATGATAGAGTCGAGGTCTATTGGGGTGTGTTAATTTAGTACATTCATATAGGGGACTTTAAAATTATCTAAAACTCTACCTACTTTCTCATGTAAGTACCCAATCTTGACAATAGACCGATAGGTTTATAAGGGGCTTTGAGGAACGCGGAACATGTTGTGGGAAGGTAGGTCAATTTTACTTTACATGCATATAACCATCATGGGATGATATTCATATTTCATTAGATAACCCAAGATTTTTGTGGTTAGGAGATGTTTTTTAGAGTCCTTAAGATCAAAAGTTATCTTATTTTGATAAACTTAATTTTAGTATATTGACTTCGATGAAGAGTTTCTCTACCTTGATTTTTACTACATTCCCCCCATCACCCATTTCATTTCTCCCCATTGATAGGTAAGTTTCATTCTAAATCTATTTTCCCACTTCTATATTCCCTCTTCTTCACATCTTACAACATGCTAACATCACCTTGTTTTTGTTTTATCTATCTTAAGGACAAAACAATATGAATGAGTGACTATGGAATGTTTTATTTGCACCATTGCTTTACATTATCTAGGTATTCTACAAGTTTATGTGTGGCAAGGTGGCAATGGTCTTTAGGGAGTGCCTTTTTATTTTTTTATTTGTATTCCCTTTTCAAAATACACATGAAATACATATAGTATAATTTTTCATTTAATTGTGATCAACCTTATGTAGTTATAATTCCTTGTCAACGGTATAAAAATGTAATTAATGAATAAAACATTTATATATTAACATTAATATGTACAATATATGAAACTATATGATATAATTATATATTATATAATAATATAATATAATCACTTGGAATTGCTTATTTTATTTTTTCAAGAGCCAAGGAGAAAGAATGGTTGAATAAATATGAACATGTTGGTAAAATTTATAATAATTTTAAAATACTTCACCTCATATCCCAAATCCTTGAGATCTATCAATAAACAATGATGAAGGAAACTTAAACACAAGCATGGAAAATGTGACAAAAATCATGGGGAGTGAATCCATAATCATAGGCAATGACTCCACATAAGTACATACCTAATTTACCAAGATATATGGCTCAAATAATTCATTATGCCTACTCACGGTGTTACCATACAAAAGATCAAAATGGAAAAATATTTCTAGGTGAGTTGTATCATGATGGTGAGGAGCAATGATAGGGAATTATAGGGGATGGACTCAAATACTTTAGGGGTGGTATACATATAAAGTTTAGTGGCTTGTCAAAGGTGGATGAGGACATTGTGAGAGATGATTTAATTGTAACAGGGCTCCATGTCTAATGTGTAGTTCAAATCAATGCTACACTATCACTGATTTGGAGATAAGACATTAAAGTGTAAGAGTCTATATTTTAGATTCCATTCATCCATGCTACCAATATATTAAACCTAAAACAATAAAATCCAACTTAAAATCATATGGAAATTCCATACGCAGACCCCTAGAATAAAGGGCATGGCTATACAAAACATGAAAATAGTGAAATATTTCAAGTTGAGTTTTGCAATGATGATGAGGGAAATGACATGGAATTTTAGGGGATATCATACACTAAGGGGCGTATAATGATATAATATTATATATTTTATAATAATGCAATATAATACTAGCATTGATGGATAGGTTATTAATTGTAATACAAGAAACTTTATTTATGGAAACATACAGATAACATTTGTCCCATATAATTTACACTTACACATGTGACTACCTTAAAATTTAAATTGGCACATTAATGAAACATTACGCTAGAATGATATATGTAAGTTATTTAAAAGCACAATGGTGACATCTTTGATTGGTTATTTTCTATTGTTAAGGGTGGATGAGGACATCCTGAGAGTTGTTTTGATTGGAATAAGGTTCCATGTCTCATATGCAATTTGAATCAATGATGCAATGTCATTGATGTTGGGATAACACATTAAGGTCTCAAATTATATCTTATAGCTTCCATTTATTCATGATGCCAATATCGAACACCAGAGCTAGATTCAAGGTAACATTTGGATTTATATGAACTATCGAAGAGATATTTAAAGTCTTGCATTAGGAAATATGTTTTATGGAAGCGTCTTGATGGTGCCATGTGTGGTTGTACATCGATCTTGTCTAGGGAAATAAAATCATAACTTAAATATGTTTGATGGATTTAGAGATTTAGGTAATGTATTAATTTTGTGATGTTAACCATTTGTTTTTTTAGTCTCAAATAAGGGGACATTTTTAAGATCAGATAAGGTGACATTTTTAAAATTAGATTGTGTGACATTTTTAAGTGTTCGTAACAATCCATTAGTTTGTCCTTGTGTTATTTCTATGGTGAGATTACCATGGTCTCCCATATTACATAAATTATGGTGGGAAAGCTCTAGTAATGAGGTAAACAATATGACCATCACCATTATTTCATTAAGAAAATCATGATACACACGTTGATGGAAATCTCTTTCAATAATCTATGCCATTTTTTGGCTAACAGTCATATTAATTATAAGATGTTTAATGTTAAGATGGAAATGGATGTATAGCATGATCCTACTATCATATTTAAATCCATATCAAAGCATTAAAGAAGGGAAAGAACCAATTAAACACCATGTGAATGGCATGAATATCATGTCGAGATGAATGATGAATCTACAACATGATGAATTGAAGACACTAACTCTCCCAACACAACATAACTTCACGGTCCCATATCTTCATACTATACCACCTCCTAGTTTAAAATATTAGATTTAAATATTTTAACAACTGAGAAATTTACAATGTGGGAAGTTGTACGGGGATGTTTTCATGGACATTTTAATTTTTGACTATTTTTGGTACAACCAATCATTACGATCAAAGGGACCAATTAATTTATATAAAATTACCAATAATTTTTTTCAAATGCATACATTATTTTATCATTGGCTTAAATTTTTTTGAAGTAAGAGATGAACCAAAATTAATATGGGTCACTAATATAAAAGAAAAGGTCATTAATATAAAATGAAGGGCCATGTTGAAAGAATTATGGATCATTAATGTGAAATCCAATGCCATTTCCCAAATCACTAGGTGGGCTTTAGTCCATTAATGTGACAAATTAATGCTAACATGTGCACCACCAACAAACGTCCCTCCTTATCTTTCTGCATACCTCCTTCCCATAAATGGTCATGGAACTTACCTGAAGTTTCTCAACTATGTCATGTTTTGTAAATGAGTTTTCATTGACAGAATATAGGTATGAAACATTTCATGTAGGTGTGTTGAATGTAACTAAACCCAAAACTATGTTCTTTTTATTCTCTGGTGGGTGTTATTGTTATTGTGTCTTCTACATTTATGTTTTAGTTGCGTGCTTTCACATTTGAGTAAACATTTAGTCCTATGTTAATGAAGGGATGAAACTTTATGTGTAGGTGTGTTGCCCATAATTGAACCTTCAATCATATTTTTTTTTTTAATTTTCATGTGGTTGTTATTGTTATTATGCCTTCTATGTTCATTTTTTTTTTGTGCCTTCACATCTGAGTAAATGTTTAGTGGTATGTTAATGAAGTAAATGCATGTCTGGATGAAAATGGATCGGAAATTAGGATGGAAGACTTAATAATTTCACCATCAAACATCTCTCCCTACCTTTTCACATACCTCTTCCCCCCAAACAACCATATAACCTACCTAAAAGTTCTAGAGCATACAATGTTTCACAGAAGAATTTCCATTAGTAGAAAGGAGGAATGATTTTTTGGTTATCGTAATTTGTATGTTCATGTATTTTTTTCATGCCTTCACATTTGAGTAAACATTTACTTGTATGTTAATGGAGTGATTGAAACATTACATATAGATGTGTTTCATCTAACTAAACCAATAGTTGTGTTCTTTTTTTATTTTCACATGCTTGTTATTATTATTTTTGCCTTCTATACTCATGATGTTTTTACATGCCTTCACATATAATTAAAAGTGCCATGTTGGAAGACATGTGGCTCACTATTGTCAAATATAATATAATTTTCCAAATGGTTTGCCAGGCTTTACTCCATTAATGTGGTAAATTAATGTCACCCTACATGCCACCAAAAAACATCTCTCCCTACCTTTAACATCAGTAGAATAAAGTGATGAAACATTATGTGTAGGTGTGTTACCTGTAATTTAATTTTAATGGAAGTCCTAGAGGTTTTCTTAGTGCATGTCACTGTGTGTTTTATATATGTGTTACATTTCTATTTTCCTACACAATATGGGTTAGGAGACTTAAATTTTATGGTATGTAGATGGAAGTTATGTAGGTTTTCATTCACATATGAGTAAAATTTATTGTTTTTATATCAAAATTTATATTTCCATTTCCATTCAAGTAAATATTGACTTACATGTATCAAACCAAAATCTTATTTGAATTCTTGTGGCTATATTCCTTTCAATTAATGTTGTTATGTTATTAATTCACATTTTCAAAATTACAAACATTAATTGCCATATCTATTGTTGATATATTACTAAAAATTTTATGCTATGTTCCATGTTAATAGAGTAATTTTCATTTGTTCTATGTTCTTACAATATTATTTGCTTTATTTCATAGTAGGCTCAACATTACTTGCTTATTATGTGTGTCTCTTTGCTATTACATGAAAATTTATTGAGCATCTCTATGACATCATTATGTTGTGTGTGTGACATTTGAGCATGTCTATTTCTTATGGCACTTGTCCTTATTGGTGTGCAACATTTAAACATGTCTATTATATGCATCCCACTAGCCTTATCATATGGAAATATTGCATGATGTGTTTGAGTGCTTGCTGAGTTTGAATAATGATGCATTTATATCATTTCATGTTAGACTTGTTGATGTCTTGTTTATAATTCCATATGTATGTATTAACATTGAATAATCCCAAAAAACTGACTAAACTTTATATGGATAAAAAATTACATGTTTTAAATACGTAGTTGATCCACTTCCTCATTTTTCTATGTTCTCCCAAATATAAGAAAATAATATGAAATAGAAAAGTCATTGCAATCAATATATTGATAAACACTAGGTGCTATCCGATGGCCAAAAATTGACATGTCATCTATAAATAAATATAGTGAATGTTGTTTTATCTGTGGAACATCCTATTTTATTTCCTAAAGGTGAAGCTATGATAAGAGACCTCACTTCAAAAAAAAATAGATGCATGAATATGCACTTCATTTGACAGTTTATTATATTAAAATATTTAGTATCCATCCAATATTTATTTATTTCCTACTTTATTTGATGATGCATCATTATACCCAAGGAACAATAGTTGTTTTTGTTAAAAAAACAAAGGATAATTTTATAACTGCTATAGTAAATCTTTGAAAACATATCCATGCAATACATGATGATAAAATTGTTAAAGACTCAAATATATCTACTTCCAATTTGAGTGAAGCAAGGTAATATTGGACAAAACATTATGTTGAATAAACTAACATGATTGATCAATTAGGCTATCCTACATTTTTATTCATGTTTAAGTGTTGTTGAAACTAAATAACCTAATTTGCATAGTGCAATGCCTTCCAAACATCCTAAAGATTCACATCAACCTTATTGTTGGAAAATTAATTTTTTTATCTTCAATCCAAATCATACATCCATTTATATATATCATAGATTTAAAATATTTCATAAAGCATAAGACTATTGGTATATGTATGTACTAAACTACATCATTTCATGCTTTATTTTTTAAAAACTAGATTGTTCTATTCAACCTCATATAACTAAATATTATTTTTAGGTATTTCATCATTTAATATTCATTCTTAAACATTGAAATACCTATGTGTCTCCAATACACTTTCCTAACTGAAATCTTATAAAAATGCGATGTCTTAAAAGGATTTTCTCACCCTTATTCACCTCAATAGCTCCCACAATCCACTTAGCATAAAGAGTAGTTCTTTGTCTATAGATTTCAATAATTTCCTTGCATCCATTGCATCAAGTGGAAGAGATCAAATAGCCTAGAAAACCTTTTTGAAATCTATAAGATTAATTAGTATTAACTCTGAGAAAATATTTACGCAAATTTTCTAACTTGTCATAGGATGCTTTTGATGGAGCCCCAAAATAAAAGTAGTAGACATGAGTGGCTTCAATAAATTTGGTACGACCTTAAAGTTTTATTGCTAAATAAAGAGATATTAAAATATAAAATGATTTTTTTCTCCACTCTTTCAATTACAAATTACCATAATTTTTTGAGAGATATGTCAAAGTCGAAGTGAACACTAAGGAACTTGAACTTCTCCACCATTTTGATCCATTTCCATTGAAATCCTTTAATCTAGAAATGGAATAATAACATATATATATATATATATATATATATATATATATATATATAGAATTGTGTTTTATCCCATTGTAGACTAGATCTAAATGCTTTATATAAAATGTTAAGGAAACATAATGCTTCTTTCAAAGAGGCCTCATGCTATACAAGCATGAGGAGTAAATCCTTTTAAAAATTCCCTTTGATTAAATGAGTGGTGTGATCGAGAATGGAAATTCCCCTAATCAACCTTCACTTAGTTCTAAATGCAAACCAATATCTAAACCATTCATCTAAAAGAACATGTAATGTATGGGTGATAATGAAAGATTTTTAGATAGAGTAAAAAATACAAAAGATGTTAGACCTATGTCCATTGATTATCCAACAAGGCAAGTCCTTTTAGAAGAAAGTTTAAATAGAAAACATAAAACCCTCACCAAACATTAATTATTTATGGATGGAGAGAATGAAATCCACTCAATACAATCATAATATTTTTCAAAATAAACTTTGAAGAAGATGGTCCCTTACCAAGAGGCATGGGCACATTAAACTTCTTCCTAGATAACAATGATGTTGTCCTAAATATAACAATTTTTGATAAATGTAGTTTCATATATTCTAATGATTGCATGTAATATATGTTAAAGGAAAAGAGATAAAGCTTTAGTGATACTTTTATAGGAGACATTGAAAAGGGTGATTGTCCTTGAACTGGTAAAGAATTATAGATCTCATGCATAAAAATGAAATTAATTTTGCCTTTTTTTTATGGTGGCATCTAAAGATATTTTGTGTAAATATTATTTGTAATCCTAAATTAATTTAGGTCTAGAAACATACCATGTTGTTTTTTAAAATTCAAAACTAAAACCATCCACTCTTGGCACCTTATCATTAGCCCTACATTTACCAATAGAATAAATCTCATGCAGGAAAAAGAAAGCCATAAAAATGTTTTGAGTTGGAAGTCTTAATTTGAAAGGAACTACATCTAAACGTTTTTACAAGTATCAAACTCTCTCTACCATGTTTTCCTAGGCTTGGATCATCAATTTATAGTGGACTTGAAAGGTTGAGTAAATAACTGACACAGTAAGGAGGAAACTATATGTAGTTTGGATAGAATTTATTTCCTCTTTTAGCCTATTTAGCTTTGATATATTTGAAAATTATTTAGAGGCATGGTTATTAAGTTTGAGCCAATGTAATTAGGCTCAAATTTGATCACCTATGTTTGTTTGACTTTTCAAAATTTAAAGTTTATGTTTAATATTACATCTATTTTTTTTATGCCAAGTTAATTTTAACTTTAAAAAATCTAGTGTTATTAAAATTAAAAATTACATCCTTTCTTACATAGCTTGCACCTTTAGGGAAAATCCTACATATATTTATAGTCTTTTTCTATTTTTATTTTAAGAAAATATAACAAAAACTATTGCTTCTGTAATAGTAGTGATCACTTCTCTTTATTTAGTGAATAGAGGAGAGCTAAAACTACCAATATGACCACAGGTGATGGTAATTTTGGGTAGTCTATTGGACTATGATTTAAATCCCCACCAATACCTACATATTCTATTTTATGTATCTCAAATTAAGGACCACAATATTATTATAGCTTCATTTATGGAGGTTACAACTACCATACTAAAGAGTCTAAGTTACACTAAAAGGTATGTAATTTTTTATATTTGGCAAAGTGGGGTTATATAAATTGAAAGTGTAAATTTACAAGCGTACATCACTCCAAATGTAGGATAATTTTTGTGCACAATCTATCAAGTAATAATAATCTCATATTCATTTTAATAATCTTTCTAAAACATGGTCTTACTGACCAATGCTCCCTGAGATTTTATGTTTTTTTCCAGAGGGATAAATAAGATACTTATGAAGACAAGTTCCAATTGTGGCCACTTTTTATTCTAGGGGTTAGAGTATGCTATTTCTATTTGTTTTTATTCTTAATGTAGTTCCTTCAAGTGTAAATATATCAACAACATGCGTAAACATAAGCTAAAAGATAGACTCGAGACCTTAATTTCTTATCCCCACCCTAATGACATTACAATGTCGATTCAAGCCACACATCTGATGTGAAGCTTTGATGCAATCAAGTTAGCTATCATTATGTCCTAATCCACCCTTGATAATAGAAAATAACCAATCAAATATGTTTCCACCATGCAAGTTGTAGACCTATTTGTAATGGATGTAATTCATGTAAATCAAATTACCCCAAATCTAAGTTTGAGGTGTGATATGGGACCTATAGTATATGATATACCCTAAAATACCCTTTCATTTCACCTTGCAATGATCGCCTAGCTCACCTTAAAATATTTAATCACTTGCACATTTTATATGACTTTTCTCTTCCCCACCAATTTTCCATCATTCAAGCTCACTATGAAGATAAATGTGTCCTCTTACACAACTCATTGCCACATCATATGAAGGAACATACGTCCTCATTTTTCATCATCCTGTCTACTAAAAATGAAAGATTATTATTGGATAACACTTCTTGAACAAAAAATATGATGGGGTCAATGACGATGGGTTACGACTTAGGTACAACTATCAATTTTGTGGCTTATGCTTGACAAAAACTTTGTTTTACCAAAACATAAAATTAAATTTCTTCTAACTTAACTTGCATGTTTGGGTCCAATGATACATGTACACAAAGTATTATATAACAATAGTATATATATAGAATATTTCTGTATATATAATATAATAATAATAATAATAATAATAATAATAATAATAATAATAATAATAATAATAATAATAATTAACAACTATATATATTAGTATAATATTATAATATATTTATTATATAGTATAATTATAAATATATAAATATTATATATAATAATATAATAAGAATAGAAATATAAAATAGAATATAATTTATTTAACAGATAATATTATAATATATGAATATAAATATGGTTATATTCTAGCATTTTTAATCTATTAAGGTATCATTTATCATAGTAGACTCCAAAAAATTGATCCGTTTTAGTATATCATCTTAACCACTTATAACTAAGGTTCCAAGGTCTAACTGATTATACGTTTTACGATATAACCGATTTTATCACAAGAGGTCATAAACTATATTTTGTAAACCTATGACCCGAACTTAACCTTTGGAGTACCAATCGTTGTGCATTAGAGTATCAATACTTGAGTCTTACTTGTCAAGATGTGATTGGTTAATTTTAATTTTATAGAGTAAATGTTGAACAAGTATTAGATACTACATAAACCACTAGTGGTGCACTTTAATATTTATGCACACCAATATGTTCCATCAACAGAAACACAGGGACAAAAACTCTATTCTACCATTAGTAGGTGCACCACTATTGGAACCTTTTTCCTATATATATACATGCATAATTTGACTATAAATCTATTTCACTTTAAAATATTGCTACCTTCTATTAGAAACTGAAGTTAGCAGGAGATAATTTCTCCACTCCTCATGTATGCACAGCAGTTAACTATCAGTTAGTTAACAAATAGTTAGTTAAACTGTTAGAGAAGCAATTTAATTTCAGTTTGCATGTAAAGACTAAAATTAGTCTTTAGTTTGTTTTTCTAATTATTGTTTGCTTTCAATTCTATTTAATAGACCCATGGGGAAGTATTGTAATTTGAGCAAGATAAGCAAGATCAAGAAGATCTGCAAGATTCAAAAAGATTGATAAAAATCTTGTTCTATGATTGCTATAGCAATCTATGTTCTATTTTTTGTTTGTATATGTTTATATTTTTTCCAAAAAATGGTATCAAAGTGCAAGTTTGAAAGAATCAGGTTGATCTAGGCAAGAGAATAAGATCAATATATCTTAGCGCAACCATATAGCCTGTTCGCAGTAGAAGAAAAAGCTAGCAGGTGAGGCACCCAGCAAGAAAGGAGATCACCGAGCAGGTTAAAGAGTGCACAGTTGTATTGCAGGGATGTGGACGTAGCAGTCAAAGAAGAAAATGTAGAAAAAGGAGTCAATCTCATGGGAAAAGAGCCAGGTTACCAGTCTGGTTAGCATAGCAGTCAATAGCCATCACGGAAGTCTTCTAATAGTTTGTTGAAACGCATGGTTGTGGGGACGTTGTAGCCATCAAGCAGCCAACTAAGTGAGCATTCAACAGTTTGCAAGAAGCACCTAGTTGGGAGAGTCAGCAGAGCTAAAGCTAGGTTAGCGACAAGCCGTTGTAGTGCAGTAAAAGTGTGAAACAATCAATGCACAGGAAGAACTAGTAGTCACAACAGTGAGCCATGGGAAAGGAGAGTTTAGTCAGGGCAAGGATTTCACAGAGAAAGCCGTTGAGGAAATTTTGAATGGCTGATGTGGATGACTTCTATGAATGGGCAAGCAATGAAGAGGTGACCCAGTTCATGATGTGGGAGCCCTTCAAATGTAAACAGTAGGCAACAGAGTATGTTGCCAAGGTGGTGATTCCACATCTGTGGATGAAATCCATTTGCATAAATTGAAGTGATAAGGCCATCAGACACATTATACAGAAGTAAGGGAGTGGCATTCATAGCTTTTGGGCTGAGCTGGCGTATGCCATCTCTAGAAAATACTAGAAAATGGGTATCACCACTCGAGCTATGATAACTGCAATGAAGATGGGGTTGAAAGAGTTGTAGTGAGTATAAAGAATAGAAGCCACTGAAAAGACCCAAGGCCAAAAAGAAGCTACCCAAGGAAGGAGGGACCAAAAGGAAGGAGGAGAGAGAAAAAAAGAAGAGGAAGGAAGGAAGGAAAGAGGATTTATATCCAAGAAGCTGTTGTCAAGAAGAAAAGAGCTTGTTGAGACACGCAAAGCATGGGAAGGTGATAAAGACTGCAGTTTATGGTCAAGGCACAGCTGAAAAGCACAATCACCATCGAAATTTATTTATTTATTTATTGTTTTGTTTCTTGTTGCTGTTTGTATTTAGTTTTACAATGCGTATGTTTTTTCATGTTATGCAAGCAATGCAATCATTCATTGTCTTTAGATCATAACATTGATGGCCACAGTGTCATGTTTGAAAAGATGAGCTCCGCAGAGCTTGTGTTACACAACAAGTGAAGCTATGAAAGTGTGTGTGTTGAACAATAAATGAAGCTATCAAAGTGTCTGAAGATCAGGCCGATCTTTGGGAAATCTAGACCAACGTGGAAATAACTCAGTAGAGTCTTGGGAGGAAACCTGAGTAGTTATGCGTCAAGTGAAAGAAAGGTAAGCAAGCAGGAAGCTTGTAGTGTTGGACATAAGCATGTCCGTTGATAGCCTTTCGACAGGCTACTCCTCAGTCTTAAACACTGACTGAACGCTCATTGAGCAATTGTATTTGTTTTGTATGAAGACAAGGTGGTGTATTCCGCATGAGAGGTAGTGTATTCTACAAAAGAAAAGCATCCTAGCTGAAGCTGGTAGACAAAATTTAGGCATTGTAAATGCTAAAGTAGTTAGTGGTAGAAATTAAGGGGGAGTGTTAGAAAATGAAGTTAACAGGAGATAATTTCTCCACTCCTCATGCATGCAAAACAGTTAACTATTAGTTAGTTAACAAATAGTTAGTTAAACTATTAGAGAAGTAGTTTAATTTTAGTTTGCATGTAAAGACTAAAATTAGTCTTTAGTTTGTTTTTCTAATTACTATTTGCTTTCAATTCTATTTAATAGACCCATGGGGCAGTATTGTAATTTGAGCAAGCTGAGAAAGATCAAGAAGATTTGCAAGATTCTAGAAGATTGATAAAAATCTTGTTCCATGATCGTTGTAGCAATTTGTGTGTTCTATTTTCTATTTGTATATGTTTATATTTTTTCTAACACCTTCATGCCTGACATTTTATATGAACCGTCTCACATTTTATTATTAGATAATAATGTAGACGTCACAAATAATAGTAAATAGTCATTGTTGTGGCCTCATCCCTTTCAACGAATAAACTAAATACGATAGAATTAAAAGCCACATACACAAAATATATATTCAAAGATGAAGTAAAAATTAACATCATTTTGTTTTTATTAATGGTAAAAGTATGTTTTTTGGAAATAGAGACCCTACCTTTTACAATATAAACTGCAAACATGGTCCTCAAAACTAGATATAACAAAAATATTTGTAGAGAAGCAACCAACAAAATAATATCCTTTTGTTAAGTAGCAATAAGATGCTAACAAATATAGTTTGGAGTAATAATTATAATGCAATGTAGAAGGATGAAACATTAAAAATGTCATTTATTTGAAACATAGGTTTGAATGTTTGAAATTAGCAAAAGGTTTGGTCAAGTATTAAATGACATTGGTTAAAAAGAAACATGGGTTTGGATGTTTGAAATTAAAAAAAGGAACTTGAAAGGAGTTAAAACTCTGAGGAAACTTATTACACTTAACCAATAAATTTCAAAGCGAAAGATAATGAACTGAGTTAAATGTTGGTGGATGATATATAATACATTCTTCCTTGAAAACTTATTGCATCCATAGATAAACTTTTTCATTTCATCGAAGTGCGCCATCTTGAAAGCAAAAGGTAATGAACTCAGTTAAATGTTGGTAGGTGGAGGTTTTCTTATATACGATGCAGTCTTCCTTGTTCTGAGGAACCCATGTTGGGAAAACTGATTGTTGAGTCGGAGGAGAGTGAGCCATTGCCAAAGGACGCCTCGTGAGGAGGCTGGCACATATTGAATTATGAAGGATAAAAATAGTAGCTGATACATAATGGAAATGAGTTCGTGTTATAGTTGTAGGTTGCATAGCAGCAAGGGCATACTCGGTCAAGTTCTTGGTCAGTGGTAAGTTAGAGTTTGGGGATGAGAGTCAGATATGAACAACTCTAGATATCAAAGAAAAAACAAATATAATATTTTAGAGTGCCAATGTCTGGAGGAATGTTTGTGTGATGGTGAAGTATCATTTCATTAGAAATATGTGTGCGCGTGTTCTCTTAAGTCATACAAAACTATAACCTGTACATGAATGAAGAGCACTATAACTTGTAGTGAGTAAGAGGGATGGTTATTAATTCGTAAAGGAGTGCAGATGAAATAAGGTCAAATAATCCTTGATTTATGTAATATGTCTTCATTCAAATTTGAAAATTATCGTTGAGAGTTTTAAATTAATCCCAATATTATATTTTAAATAATGAGTAAATGAAGGTTTTCGTGTGCTATTCTTGTACTTTCATTATTAATTGTATATTGTAATTTGATTATCAATTATCAATTGTTCATTATCAAAATAAAGTAGAACACTCTAAAATTACAAAGCGTATGATTAGAAGAGAAATAAAAATACTTTTCTCAACCATTTTCAAGAGAAAATATAATTAAAAGAGAAAGTAGAAAACTTTAATAAGTACGTTAACAATATTAATTGTCATTTGGGTGTAATATTTAAAGGCATTTCTAATATATTTTCATGGCCTCGACAAAGATGAAATATGTAGGAAAATCCTTTGTGAAGGATTGGATGCTTATAATATCCAACTACCACCTATACTATTTGATTATGGAATAATTGTTATCTTTACTATTTCGTTATGACATTTTATGCAATATGTAGCTATTTCTTTTACATTTGAATACTTTAAAAGTGTAAATGAAATTGAATTCAACATATTAAAGGATGTTTTGTTCGTTGGACAAATTATAATATCTAAGACAAGCGTGTTAGTATAATTGGTTGGTAAATTTCATATTTGTCAATGATTGGTGAGCTTTGAATTTGAGATTACATTATTTTGTTTATAATTTGGATTTATAAATAATCTATTGATTAATCATTAATATAATATAATCAAATTTCTTGTTTTCTTATTGCAGTTACTTATCATGGCTCAAGAGCTCAAAAATATCAACATTTCAATGACATTTAATTTCAAAGAGGATGAAAGTTGCCCGCCCAACACAAATATTCATCGAAATGGAAACCATCATCCCAATATGTGGAGTGATGATTTTATACAATCTCTTAAGTCGCCATATGGGGTATGAAATATTAGTAAATATAAAAGTATATAAATCATAAAAAAGATAATATTATATTTTGTATTCTTAAAGCTAATATAAAAGTTTTTATTGTTATTTGTAAGCAGGCACCCTTGTACTCTGAACATAGGGAAATCATGATAAGAGAGATTGATGATATATTTTTAAGAGTTGGAGATGAAGTGGGAAAATTTAATCTACTTGATAGGATTTGGTTGGTTGATGTTGCACAATGCTTGGAAATAGATTGATACTTCTGTGAGAGAATCAAAGTAACACTTGATTATGCTTACGAGTATGTTTATCTCCTCAAGCTAGAGTGTTACAAATATGTTTAGGCATGTGCTTTAAACGTTAAATACCTCAGTGTATATAATAAATTTTTTTAACAAGTTCCATTGTCAAATAATTTTATCATTATTAGGTATTGGAATCAAAATGCTATTGGTGATATCAACACAATAGCTTTGGGATTTTGGACACTTTGGATGAATATATATGATGTCTCGACAGGTGTTGATTTTTTTTCTGAAATGATCTTTTTAGGAATGATTTTTTTGAAATGCTTTTTTTAGCAATTTTTTTGTAAATTAACCAAATCTTCCATATGTGAGTAGATGTATTTTAAAACTTCAAAGATGAAGATGGAAATTTCTTTTGACTTTGATTTGGTAAAGACGATGCAGAGATATCGAGTATGTTGAATTTATATAGAGCTTCCTAGATTAATTTTCCTGGAGAAAATATCCTGGAAGACATTGAATTTTTTACATCAACATACATGCAAAATGTTGTGAAGGAACATAAGGAGAGAAAAGGAGAATAAACCCCACTCTCAATGGAGGAAATTATTTTCCCATAACTTAGCGTCTTGACTATTGAATATTATTAGGTGTTATTAATTCATATATTCATGTGTTACTAATAATAATATCATATTATCTACTAGTTGAGTATGCTTTGAAATATCCATGGAGATGTAGCATTCCTAGATGGCAGGCTAGGAGCTATATTGAAACATTCAAATGACACAATCAAAATTATTTCCTTTTCAATGGGATTTTAAAGTAAGTTTAAAGTTTTTATCATTATTGGTATTTGAGATCTCCCTTATAAACAAATATTTAATACAAATTTTGTGTTAAAATTTACTATAATATACAAATTTTTGATGAGAATTAACATAAAACCAAAATTTAATGTTGATAATCCCCTAAACAATTTCATATTAATAATTTATTTCAGGATGCCCCATGTTTACTACCAAAAGTTGTTGGAGCTAGTAATATTGGATTTCAATATTTTATAATCTCAACACAAGATTGAATTGAAACTAGTATCCATGTGACTGTTAACCATAGTAAACATGTATCTATGTTTAATTAAAATTTAGATGAAAATTAAATGAAAATTTGTTATGATAGATGGTGGAAAAATTCAAGCATAATTCAGTTGGATTTCTTCCATCATCACCATGTGGAATTTTATTTTTGGTGGGTTTCTGTATTGTATGAGCCTGAGTTCGCAGTAAATAGACATGGTTTTACTAAATTGCTTACATGTCTATGTCTTCTTGATGACATTTACAATACCTATGGAACCCTTGATGAGCTGACAGTGTTTACCACAACATTTATAAGGTAATCAATTATAGATGGTATTATTTATTTATATTGATACTTTGATTGATTTTCTAACTACTTATTTGTTTTGATTTTAGATAGGACATATCAGTCATAGAAAACCTTCCAGATTATATGAAAACTAGTTTCAAATTTGTATACCAGATACACAAAGAAATTTGTAGTGAAGTTGAGAAGAAACATGGTCCCTTTGTTCATAAATACATCAAAGATTGTGTAATCACTCTTATTTTTACTATGCATTATAATTTTATTAAAACCTACTAGTATATAATATTAATAATGTATATTTAATAATTTATTCGTGTTTTATTAAAGATAATTTAAATATTAATTTTTCATGAGATATGATTAAATTAACTTAATTTAACATGGATTAGAAAAAATTAGTATGCATGATAAAACATGTCAATATATACTTTTATATGTATAAAAATAGTTTCAAATTATGAGTTATTGCATTTAATCATATTTTATCTTTACATAAAGACTTCATATTTACTACATTTTATTTCATATGAAATTTTTATTTATTTTTAATTTAGTTCTATCAAAATATTTATAGTTAATTTATAATATTATTATTTATCATAATGTGTAAAACATTTGAGACAAGTGCAAGATAATCATCTTACATAGATTGAATTCTTATGTGGTACCTACGAGTTCGATATGTTAGTATTTGCATTGATTTTTTAATATTACTATTAACTTTAACCTATAAACATTATTTTTAATTTTCATTATTTAAAAAAAAAATTGGTATCTTTTTTTTGTAGTGGGAGAGGTACATTCTATCTTACTTTCAAAAAGCTAAATGGATAACTTTTGATTGTACACCAACACTTGATCAATATTTAGAGTATGGAGTAACAAGTTCAGGGATTTAGGTGTTAATGATCCATTCACTAATACTAATGGACACTCTTTTATCTAAAAATATTTTGGAGAAAACTGATTTTCCATCATCAAAGTTTCAAACTCTTGTAGCATTGGTTACTTGACTAGTCGATGAAATGACAAATTTTGAGGTACTTAAGATTTAGATTATGTTTTTTTTGAATTAAACATATTATTTATGTAATATATTATTATAGTGAAGGAAATTATGAACTAATATGTCTTAAAAAAATTTGAAGGATGAGAGAGCTCGTGAAGAGCTAGCTTTAAGCATACAATGTTATATGAAAGATAACCCCAGTTATACAATAGAAGATGCTTTAAATTATATCCCATCTCATGTTGATAGTTGTCTACAAGAGTTGAATATGGATTTTTTTAAATCCTCTGATATGCCAACTTGTTGAAATAACTTATATTTCAATGATGGCATGAGGTGTATATTTTTCTTTTTCAAGGATACTAATGGTATAAGTGTTTCTCATCATGAAGGGATGAAGGATGCCATAATAAAAGTTCGAATGGAACCAATAATACCATAGCTTCAGAATATAGTTTAGGAGATTAATTTATGAAGTAACATGCTAAATATTATACTTGAGTGGCATAATAGCTTCAAACTGTTGATTAGTAAATTAGTTAACGAAGTGATATATTGATATCATATTTGAGATCTAATTTTTGGTGCACATTTTCCTATGTAAGCTTATTATTTTTTATTATGAACTTAATGGATTTGGTTTAGGTTATTAAAATATTATCTTTATCCTAAACAATATTTTTAAATATAAGTTATAGTTTTAAACTATAATGAGTATTCGAGTCATCTCAAAATATACTAGAATTCTCAATAATTAATGTATTAAATTCACAAGATTTTTATTATTGATATTTTTATTTTATTTATTTTCTACTATAAATTTTGGGTACCATGCATTTTATATAAAAAAGTCAATTATTTATTTTACTCTTGTATAAAATCTATTTATTTTAAAATGGAGCCATATTTAAATAAGGTTCATGTAGTGGCATTTCCCTACTAATACGTTGGAAACATTTTGGAATTGTAGAAGACCTATTGAAATATACATATTGTTTTGATAAAATGTCTTGAATAAATATAATATGAATTCAAATAATTATAGTTTTTTGGTGTAGATCCAAACTACATAAATTTAAGCACATAAACTATTTCAAAAAATATATAAATAATCCCGAATTATCATTTTTTGGAGTTTAAGCAAGTTATAATGGTAAACTAATGGAGTTTGGTATAATGTGGAATCATAATGGAAGCACACAAACTATTTCAAAAAATATATAAATAAACCCAAATTATCATTTTTTGGAGTTTAAGCAAGTTATAATGGTAAACTGATGGATTAATTAAATTGATTTTATTTCATATTTATAAAAAGATAATGAAAATATCCATAAAAGGCCTCTCATGATTATGTTATACAAAGATAGTCATTATGATATAAGCATGGACAATCAGCAATGTACTGAGATGTAACTCAAGAAGTAACAAGTAATGTACTGAAATATCAAATTGAGGTGAATCAAAAATCAAAACTTTTTGTCTCTCTAAACATATGGAAATGTTTGATACATACAAAAATACTCTATAGTTTAAATAATCTAAAAATCTCTTTCATAGAACTCAGTCATATAAAAATATGCAACTGGTACATGAGTTTAACCAAAGGAATGAACCAGATATAGACAAAATAGATGGGACTTATGAAGAAATTCTCATTGAGATTGATTAAGAGAGAAGATTTGATCCTTTCCACTTAAAACTTTTATGTATTGAAGCTTTGGAGTCCCTGAGGTTCCTCGTCTACTCTTTCTCTTATTGATCTTCCTAGAAATTGATCTTTGAGAGTGATATGGATCTCCTCTCAAACACTCTCCCTGATCTTCTCAATAAAATACACTCTAATAACATATTATAAATGACAATAGAGCCCATGGATTTTCATCCTAGACAACATCAATATAAAGTATTCAGAGAAGAGAGAGATTAACCAATAAAGACATTGTATTAATACATATAATATAAAATGTATGTGTGAAACCAATAATGGTTGAACTAGAATGACTCTCTAAAAGACTACACCTCCTCTAGCTAAAGAGATGGATCTAAGCTCCATTACTTTCTAGATGAAAACAAATGGTTCTTATATAGGAAAATTAAGATGTGAGTGAGAGATTGTTATTAGTGGAGTGAAATGTGAGATTGTTTTCCAAGTTTAACCTAACCCTTCTCACAAATGTGAGGATAAATACCACATTAATTGTGAATTTAGTAATTATATGCACATAATAATTCACATATTGGTAAGACTTCTACCTAAGGTGGACTTACATCAAGTGTAAATATGACACACTCTAACACCTAGTATGCTCAAGGAAAATCAACATTTTAAATAGATTGTGTCACCATATTATAACAATTAGATAATTGAGGTTTATCATAGGTGCTCGATTATACCAATAGTGTATAGGAACACTCAAAAACTATTTTTTAATGTAATACATCTCCATTAGTGGGTCAGTCAATATGATAAATATAAAAGATCCATCTATAAACATAAATTAATCATAAGGTTATACCTAGCAACACCTTGGCAAGTTCCTACAAACATAATAAATCCTTTAACACTCTTTTAAGGATTTATGACAAAGGATATCAAAAAAATTAAGGTCATGTACACCAAAGTTTTGAATGATACTCATCAATGATGGCCAATTTTGGCTAACATACAACCTGAAACCCTAAATCATAAGCCTTAAGCCCCAAATCAATCGATTTAGCCTAAATTAACATTCTTTAGAGTAATAATTAGGATTAAAAGGCTTGATTTTGCCTAAATCAGATCACTAATTTCCCCAATTGACTAATTAGCTCAATATGTGATGACATTGGGTCTAATTGAGCCCAAAATCACATTCTATAGTCATAAATAGGTTCAAAAAGCTAAAATTATCCCTAATTACCTTTATGGTTCAACCCTATACCCTAAGCACTAAACCCTAAACCCTTAATTGTAAACCTTTTCATGTCATCCATCCTTATCCCACAACTAGTGGAAAGTCTAATCCATATCCTTATCCAAGTCCTAAAACTAATCATCGTTCTTACTATATCCAAGTCTATCCTATGTCCACAATCACAACCTGATAATCCTAGTCTAACCCATCCCCCAATCACTCATCCCATCACTAGGCAAGACATTGTGACATTGCATATAGATACTTGTGTGTGTGTTACTTATTTTTTATTTATTTTGTTTGCATGTATTTCATCATGTATATATCTTATTTTTATTATGCTTTATACTTTATGAACAAGGATTTCATGAGGTCACACAAGGTTAGAATAATACTTATAAGTGACCTCGATGATTTAAAGTTTGCCATTTGCCCATACACTTTGGTAGAATGTCCTTTTGGTCATAGTTATATCATAGGGCATACTTCCAAGTGTTATATTTATTAGATTACTTAGACTATAATGAGGCTTATGAGAGTAATGATGGCTTGATCATCTACACCCTCATCATCCATATAATCATCTCATCATCCCTCTTCCTGATCACTAATATACTCATCTTGACCCATCTGACTAACATATAATATTGTAATATTCATCTCATCATCTACATCATTATCCTATAATCACTAACATCACCCTATAATCACTAATCCTCCTCCTCTTCCTCCTTCTCATCATCATCTTCTAGTCAAAATTGTATTGCCCTGAGGCTTTTTAAGACTATGTAAATAACACTTAGCCATGTTTTAATGGCTCAACTACTATCTCTATAATCCATACTCATTTGCTAGTCTTTTGGTACTATATCACATCCTTTATTTTATCTTATCCTCTTCATTATATTGATCGATTTAGCTTTGAGGTACACCCATCATCAATATTATCAAATCATCATCTTAGCTTAGCTTGTAGCTCTCCCTTACATGCATCCTTACTTGCGATACATATAAATATTGAGGCCTTTTAATCATATAATTATCATGTTATGATTTATTCCTCCTAAATATGTTTTGATAACTGTGAAACCTGTCATCTTAAATCCCTGTGCACGTGTCTCTACCATGGGCATCATTAATTTGTAGCTCACTACTTAGGTCAATCATCTTCTTCATTTTCTATCTCACACATGGCATCCCATCCCCTCATCTATCCATTAAATCCCACCCCTCATTTATTCTTTATAGTGGCCATCCATCTCATTCTTCCCTACATGTCCCCTAGAGGGGACATCATATCCCCTAACATCAAATCTGCTAACATTCATCCATGACATTGTTTTTCTTTGAATGACCATTACTTCCTCCACTTCAATCACTCGCAATGCCCTTTCAAAGAGGGTCCAAATTTATGCATCTAAATTTTTCACTTATATTGTAGTCATTAATATTATTATTAGTCAACACTAATTCCACTTAATCTAATTTATCCTACTAATTTATCTACTATATAGTCATTTGTCTAATGTCCCCTTCTTCATATTTTTTAATTATATTAACCTTATTCATCCCCACCAAAAAAATAATTTATCCTAAATACTCATTATCCTAATATAACTGCACTTACCTATTATTTAGGAATTTTAAATTCCCAGTGTCCTACCTACTAGCCTATGCCTATGCTCTCATACACCCCTAGTCCCTAATCACCCACCTAATCCCCTATCTAAGCCTATTTAAGCCCTAATAAGATTATAAAATTGGAGGATTATATAATCATCTCTATTATAACCCCTCCTCTCTAGAAGCCTCTAAATCTATAGGCCTTTAAGGAATTTTAAATTCCTTGGATAATTATTATGCATTGATCTCTTCAACCTAACTTCAAATCTCAACCATAGATTTTTCCCCCTTTCAATTTAAACACCATCTCTCCTCCATGAAAAGCCAATATAAGCTATCTAACTTCTCCATGTGAATTTAGCCATTGGATCCTTCATTAGACATGCTTATCATGCCTTCATAATGTCACAAATATGAGTCAAGGTATATCAATCTAATCTCAGTCTCTTTTTATTTTGCAATCTATTTGATCATGGTGTAGAACATTTAGCTTTAGGATCATAGTTTTGGTTATGAATTTTATTCATCCATTAGAATTTTGGTTCTAATGGCTTTATCACTTTACCTAATAGTTGGATATTTGAGTGATTAAATTGTGTATTTAATCCATAAAGCTCAAATTTCAACTATAGTGACACTTTTAGCATATAATAGAGCTAATCACAAGTAAAATAAACATAAATTATTGATTATATGTGTAACGGTCACAATAAAACTTACATTACCATAATTATACATTTTTCCTTGAATTAGAGATAAATAAGTAATCACAAACAAATGTGCCTAAAATTGGTTACATTTACCTTGGTTACAATTGTATATATTATTTTATGTATCTTTTGGCCAACAACGGACATAATTGTAAGTAAACATGGAATAAATGGTTAGTTAGGTGTGCATGTGTTACCAATGTGACCTATACTTCCCCATGCACACCGCTTTGAAATGAATTCAATTTCAATTGGAGTGGCCACCCACACATGTTTCTATTACATGTTGTTCATATGTTTTCCATTGGATTCACAATGTTGTTGAATAGGCTTTCCATTGAATTGTCACAAATAATATCTATGTAATTTTGTTTTGGAAAAAATTTGAAAATTTGTGAAGGGTGAATGTTTGTTGGGTTACTCAATTTGTGAAAAATTTGTGAACATTGTGTTTCTTGACACTTTTTATGTTTTCAAAGATTGTGCTACATTTATTTTTTTACATTGTGTTTCTTAACATAATATATCTCTTTGAGTTTTACAAAGTTCGTAAAGTTATTATTTTTCAAATCTTGTGAAGTTTGTAAAGCTATTTTTATTGCTTCTATTATTTACATGTGTTGTTCATGTTTATTATCTATCGGTGATGATAAAAAAATTATGTTTCACAGTTGACTATGGATAATAATAATGGATAATTAACTTTTAGGTGAAATTATTTAAAATTTCATTAAGGTTATGATCCATTTATAGATATAATGCTAGATAACAAATAAAATTAATTACATATATAACAAGTAAAATTAATTACAGTGCATTATCATACTACACATCTCTAATTTCATTACACTTCTTAATAACATATTTTATGTATTTAATAAGTTAAATACATTTCATTTCATTATTTTATGGTAAAACAAAACTTAAACCATCCAAAGTGGAAAATTTGAGTTCTACCCTTCATTCTCTATTTTTGAAGATAGGGGAGTCATTGTTGGTCCTTCTACAACTATGTATTTAGTGAGATTTTATATGACGTTAATGAAAAGAGGATTGATACCACATGAAAAAATTGGTGATTAAATGTTTATCATGTCATTCAATATCTGATGTTGTTCTGGTAGAGGGTTGGATTCCATGCTATAATTCTTTCACCTATATAATTCTCTTCTGGCCTTCTTCAATACCTTGTCTATTTTATATTGATCTTTCTTTTTATCCTTTTCTTTCCTTTGTTGTATCTTCTCCTACTCCTTCATATGTCTTTTTCTTGCATTTTAAAGTTTTTTATTTTCCCTTATTTCCCTCTCAACTTGCCTTAAGGCTTTCCTATCACCATCTTTTTATTTCTTCCTTTCCTTCAATTCTTCATTTTATTTCTTTCAGGCCTCATGTTCTATAAAACATTGGTGATGTTTGTCTAATATGAGAATTTATCATTGACATCTCAGCTTGAGTGTAGTTTTTAATAATTTATTTATAATCTAAATTCCATAGGTAATTTCAAAAATGCCAACATTGGATTTCAATGCTCATTACCATATGCTTGCCTACATTTGTTCATTTCTACAATTTTCTCATTGGAATATATATTAATGGTTTCATCATCTAAACTCCATTATCCATTCAGTGCATAGTAATGAACTATTTTTGGTGTAAACAAAATTGGTAGTGATGACATTGACTTAGTGACATCATCTTTAATTATTTCATAATTTAGGCCTAGATTTGTTATTCCCTCCCTTAACCAATCTGATCAGATTACTTGCTTAGGAAAACTTAAACCATCTTAGTTGAAACTAAATGATGCATATATTTCATTACAATGGAATTTAAATCCACTTCACTATAAATTTCTATAACATTTGGATGATTTGTTTCATGTTCAACACTTTTTGCATTGGCACCATTTATTGCATTTACTATTTCACCTTCTTCACCTAAGAAAAAATTACTTTCCTTCATTTGCTTCATCTTCTCCATCGTAGCTTTAATGTCTTCCTTAGTCAGACCTATCAACCTCATAATATTTTATGCAACACTTACCTCATCCTCCTCTGCATAGAACATTGCACTTAGATTCATATCATTAGCTAGTGCTTCTAGGTTAGGGGATATATATCTATCTCTCAAAATCTAGATTTGATATTCTTTGGAGTTAGTGCCATCCTCATACTTATGGTACCCAAAGGGGCCAATTCTTCTCTCTTTATATTATAACCATGGTATGTATTCATCTATGTCATTCTCTCATTATTGAAGTAGGATTTGAATGGACCAAAGACACTTACACGAAGTGAATGTAATGTATGACTAGTATATATGTGTAATGTAAGGAGATCTATCCCAAAATCTCTAGCCTCTACAATCATTGAAAGTGTGATATGGTTGTCATGCCCATAAAAAATGATAAGATGTATATTATATGAAACTCCTATATGTACAAATCTAAAAAAATGATGTATCCAATTCATGAACAATTCTTTTGTCATCCAAGCATGGGCTTTAGCAGCCCTTCATGCACCTAATTGACATACAATAATGAAATTCTAACATTATTTCTTTGATATTAAGAGAAGGAATGTTGGGATCCTTTGCCAAACTTCACTTACATGTGCTAAAATAGTTATCCATTCTCTTCTCTTTGATATTATATGTGACACACTCATTACCCCTTTCTTGGCAATGACTCACATGTCACAATTTCTTTTAGCTTACACCCCTATCTCAACACAATTCTAGATTTTTTATGGCCCATAATTTAATTTAACATATAATGTTTTCAAGTTATCATAGAAATTTCACATAATGGATGCCCTTAGCATGACAACCTTATCTCTGCCTAGTCCTTCTGTTGTTCTCATTAAAAAATTAAGGGGCCTATTTTCAAATCCTCTCTACCATGATTTATCAAGGACAACATCACTGAATGTGTTGGGCCTGCTTTCACATATGGATGGAAACAATTCACCAGTATGCGGATGTAAACCTTCATGGGTTCCATTCACATACAAGTAAATTTTAATTGTTGTGGACATACTCATCCTCAAACATGGCACATCATTTTAAATTAATGACCCATTGTAATTTAAGCCACAACTAGAATAATGTGTTCATTTTAAAATTATTAGTGGTCATAATTTTAAACCTAGTGGTTTAAGTTTGCCTCCTTAGGTGAGCCCATTAGATAAAATTAGAGAGGGAACAAAAAGAAACAAATTTAATTAACATGAACATATGAAAAACAAATCGACATATGGTTGTTCACTACTAGGAGAATTGAAATGGACCCCATAAATAGGGAGTCTTTAATGATTTTCATTGCTATGGGGTGACTTTCAATGCTTCATGGAGTGAAGCATCTTCAAGGCTTCCATCAACATTAGAATATAATTAACTTATAAAATTCGAATGAATTACACAACAAAATTAATTGATAGGTACATATGAGAATAACATATTTTGTTATGTGCATAAAAACCATTAGGGATTACATCTACACAATAGTGAATGTTGCATCTTACAACCCATGTCATGCAAGGAAATATAAATGCAACATATAAATGAAGCACATAGTAACATGATTTCTAAAAACATATAGGGATTCAATTAAAATACAAGCAAACTTAGAGTAAGATGTGAATGAAAAATTTTGGATGACATGGTTTTAGAATTGGGTAATATTTCATCCCTCTAAAAATCATCTTCCAACAAAGGCAGTGAAGGCAAAATGATAATAAGAGGCATGAGAAAATAAAAATAACACGACTATGGGTTCATTAACAGGCAACACACCTCTATGTAATGTTTCATCACTCCTTTAACATACTAGTAAATTCTTAGTCAGATATGAAGGTATGCTAAAAAAATAATGAACCTATAACACACAATAATAATAGTTTTCATCCCTCCATTCAGCTGATTAAAACTCCTCTATGAAATGTTGCATGGTTGATAAATTTTGGGTAGGTTCCATGACCATTTATGGGGAGGAGGTATGTGAAAAAGGTAGGGAGAAATGGTTTTTGTGTAATTTTCCATTGCTCCATTAACATACTAGTAAACATTTACTTAGATGTGAAGGCATGCAAAAACAATATGGAAAAATAAAACACACTAAAAACCCTATGATCATAAAAGGCACACAGTAAATAATAAGAACATACAACACAAAATAACTTTAACAACCATGGAAAAATATAAATAACATGGAATGCTTGTTTGTGGCAATAAATTGCCATAGTAATGGAGAAAATCATATCAAGCCATGTGTAAAATGGTTGTGGCTTCCTAATAATGACCCACACATCTACCATCCTGAGCTCAACCCAACATAAATGTGTCACTTAATAAATAACAAAGTAGACTGACTGGAAAACATATGAAAAATTAGGTGTTTATAATTATGAATTAATAACATGTGAACTTGAATGAAAAAAACATTTTGGTTTCATAGAAAACATTTAAAATATTACTAGTGTGTCACTCTATAAACTACAAACTTCTAACCTATAACGTGATCCTTTAAATATGTTGGTGCTTGAATGTTGACATGTGCTAATAGTTTAATTCGATTATGACACTCTATGAGAATAATACTCTCTCTAAAAATTAAAAAATGGAATATATATATATATATATATATATATATATATATAAGATAATTTGAAATTTGAATTTGATATGAGCAATATCTCAAGTGACAATAAAAATAGTAAGTTTCTAAAAATAGTAATTCCTTGAATTTTGTATTGTTGTAAATCATGGAAGTTGAACCACTTAATCTCCCTCGAAATTTGTGACCTTCGACATCCTCCTCCTACCTTAAAAAATGTATAAATGAATATTTAACCGAAAATGGAAATCAGTCATCTCTTCTCAGAGATAGGCATATGTTTGGGTTTGTAAATTTGATCAATAAAACATCTCTTCTCAAAGATAGCATTATTACAATTGTGTTATTATTATTTCTTGATTCATATTTCAACCAAATATTTTGAGTTTTTATTTATCGTACTTATCTATGAATGGTGAGTCTTAGATGTGTATTTTCATTTAATTTTGTAGGTCACACCAATAAATGGAGGTTGGTGGAGTCATATGTTGGATCCAAATGTTTGACTTTTAAATTTTATATAATGTACCTTTAATTAAGTGGATCATATGTTTTGACTTTTCTATCATGTTCCTTATAGTCAGAGGAACAAAAATTAAATTAAGTTTCTCAATAAATTTATTGGGTTTGATGTTTTTAAAATGTTAACACTTTTAAAATACATGTTAAGGATGCAATGTTTGAAATTTCTACCTTATTTTAGAATTGATATTTATATCATTTAATAAAGTATTTGTATTATTGAATACGACATTTGTATTATTGAAAATGATATTCATTCAATTGAATATGATATTTAATTTGTTGAATATGATGTAAATTTAATTTTTAATTTCAATGCATATTTATTTTGGAAGGGGACTAATAATTATATACAAAAGTTCCTATTTTTAATATTAATTATTCAAAAAATTAATGGTCCAACATGAAAATGTTTAAATGATTTTTACATCATCTAAATAACCCATGACACATAATCCAATATATCTTAATATATCATGACCAGGAAAAGGGGTCACAACTAAAATGATAACCATTAGATCCCCTTAAACTAATGGTCCCCTTCTCCTATTCCATATAGGATTTATAAGGGTTTGACCTTAATTCTTGGTGAAATTTATATCATCTCATGATTTTTGTGTTTTTTTCCATTTGAAAAACTAACTTCTAGAGTTTTGAAATAAATGAAAGGCAAAGTATATTATATGATGAAATGTGGAATTTTTTTGCTTTCTCCTTCCATAGATTATTATGATGTTAGTGTTGATTATAGGTGGAACTAAATTTGGAAGTTATTGCTATAATTAAATCAGGTCTAATATTTTCTTTGTTTTATTATTATTCTAGGGCTTTCCTAAATTAATAAGTGTTATGATGTAACTATAGTACATGTCATAGCTAGTTCAAAAAATGGAGGATAAACTGATCATGATGATGTACTTATAAATAGTTTTCTCAAAAGAACCTCAACACTTATACATATTTATAGATGATTAGAATTTAAATTTTAGTTAGATTGGCATTTATGCTAAAGTATAGATAAAAGAAGAGATAACATATTTGGAAGAGAGAGAGAGAGAGAGAGAGAGAGAGAGAGAGAGAGAGAGAGAGAGAGAGAGAGAGAGAGAGAGAGAGAGAGAGAGAGAGAGAGAGAGAGAGAGAGAGAGAGAGAGTCTACTATTAAAAAGAAATTATTATACACTAAAATTTCACCCTAGTCAAGCAAGGAGATTGTTCAAGCCTTCTTACTCAAACTCTAGTCCAAAATGAGAACATCCCCAGGTTGTGGGTTACCTATAGTGGGGATAAACCTCTGAAGTAGGCCAACTTCCTCTTTGATGCTCACCTAAAAATAATGCTAAGCTAATGCTTCATAGGTAAAATGGATATAAATGGGATAAGGTCTCCTAAGGAATTTAACCAAGTGATGCACCAAATTTAAAAGGGAATCTCCCACAAGCTTGAACCCATTCTAGATATTTAGGAGACAATACTAGCTTACACAACCTCAAGATCAAGCTAATTGCATAATTATGTCATAGAAGAGGTTAAGAGTAGAACACTAATCTAGACCTACAAGTAGCATTGAAAACCACCTAAACAAGGTTATAAAATTGGACAATGGATGAAGAAGATTCTCTTTCACACAATACCATCATGCGCAACTCACCAAACTAGATCCAAGGCAAGAGATAGGCAAATAAAGTCTCATATTTTATCAAGAGGTAGTTTTTACAAATGCTTGATAGGATCAAGCCTAATCAAGATGAGCACACTTTTCCTACCTCCCCAAAAGATAAAAATTCTAAAATATGAGAACCTTTCCAAAGGAGAAGAGACTAAGATATATAGGATAAGGGAGTCAGAGAAAAGGATGTGAGAGCATGCCAATAGAAAAAGAACACTTTATCCTAAGTCATTGATTGAACCTAAAATACCATATGTGTTCCTTAGCCAATGAAATCCTTACCGCCTTTTTGATCAATCAAGGCACTGCTCATGGCTAGTGGTAGTAAATTCCCCTAGCTATAGTTCCCAACACTAGACCTCTTCTTTGATCTTCAATGAATCTTTCCACTTGGATTCTAAATAATTACAAAACCCTCACATTTATAAACATAATTAAGCTTTGATTATGTCTACTTTGGGCAGTTATCAATTAAGAGCATGGTTCAGTGCATTCCTTCAATGAGTATATATAAATACCCCTTGCTTTGAGAACTAGACCTGGGTTTACTATAGAGGAAAAGCAATCTAAGATTATTGGTTTTCCTATAGTCTATATAGATAACACTTTGCACCATGTTTAGTCCATTTTACAACAAGTTACTACCCTTTTGGCCAATATTAGGTCTAATTGACCTACTTTACCTCTATAGAGTCCTACTAGCAATGCTTGGTCCATATGATTTATCTTGGTTCAACTCAAGTTGAGTCCAAGCTTGGTTCCATGTATTTTTTGCAATCTCAAGTATATTCATTTGCTTTGCCTGAGTTGAACTACTCTATTGACCTTAATCAAAAATGTCCTAGCTCAGTCCTTTGTTCATTAGCTATCGATAATGACTCAGATCCATGAACCTTTCAATTTCATTTTATCCATCAGATCTACTAGGTACAAACAAATGTGAGCCCTTGAATCTATCTATAAAATGTCAACTTTGTCCCCACATATGCCACATGTTAAATGTGCATTTGATTTTAGGATCCAATGTTAATCTATAGCCTCACACACTTATGCCATATGTTATCCTCTTGATCCCTATGAATATTTGACCCATCTCATACCATTGGATCAAGAGGTATGATTAAATGTAAACTATTGATCTACTAGGACCCACTATTTGAAATCCAATGACAAGTTCATGAGTTTAAAATTTATGTCCTTGCTCCTATAAAATGATGTTTATGTGACCATCATTAATGTTCATGTGATCATTAAATTTAAGATGAAAAGAGTTTATTTTGATTGATCTTAAACTTGCAGTTAGTGTGAATGTCTTATGTTACAAGTCCAACTTTAAAGGCCTATAACTTGAAGTCTAAAAGTCATGGGGGCATACAATTTTCAAAAGATGTTATTGAGGCCAAAATAAATAAACCCAATTGATATGCTCATCCCAGGAGCCTTCTAATTATGACTAAAAATTTTTCAAGTTAACTAGTGCATTCATTCCTACATGACGTCTTGACAACGATCTAGTTCAATTGGATAAGTATGGGAAACTTAGAGAAATCTAACTAAGGAGCCAACATTAAAAAACATAACTTCTACTTTGATTGGATGCATGGACTAAAAATTAGTGCATAGCAATTAGGGACCAAGATGAACAAGACCATATGATTATTTTCTCCTAAAATTGAGACACATGTGAGGTATGGCCTTGTCAATATGCTCACTTGGCTCTATTTGAGCTTCTTCTAAAATGGCTAAGTATGGAAACTTAGTGGATTTTACTCGAGAGGCCAACTTTGTGTCTTCATATCTTTTGGTGCACTTCAACGGATGACCAAAAACTTGGTGCATATGTTCTTGGGACTAATGTGAATAGACCCTCATGACCAATTCTTCTTGACTCATCTACATGTGGTAATGATGGTCTTAGAAATTTGCCTACTCATAATTTCTTCCACTATACCCAAGTGTCTAAATGAACATAATGAAGAACCAGATGAATAACAAGATCTTTCTAAGTCATTCCAAGCACTCTTGACACCCCACAGGGTCATAATAACTCTTGACCTATTCTTATAAATTGACAAATCACACTTTAAGTAAACTTAAAGTGTTTCAAACTATTTTTTGGTAAAAATGAGATCTTTGAACCACTAATTCCATCTAGAACTTTTGTGCATCTACTCATCCATTAACAACCTGGTCCATAATGGGCATAATATTGGTATGTGGGCAAAAAATGGCTAACATATTTGGTGACTCATAGGGAATCATGCCTGTTATGTTTTGATAACCCAAATATTTACCTTATATATTCCTTTCAGCATGGAGTCATTATCCTCTATAACTAAGTTGAACATAAAGATGACATAAGGCCACCCCTCTAGAACCTCTCTTGAAGCAGCGAGGACAAAGATAAAATAAAAACAAAGTCCCCAAGGCAATTTGGAAAAGGGAACAATAGAATAAAAAGGAAACTAACCTAAAATAAGGCAAGGACAACAAGTCCACTAAATAAATGTGCACAAAGTCACTTAGAGAAAAGTATGAACCTAATTTAATATATATACACAATTACAATTCATAGGTATTTTCCACCTAGGTTTAAAAAAAATGATTTTCAATCACTTGTAACAAACTAAGATGAAAAATACTTAGCTTTAGATGTAACAAAATTGGTGAGTTGAGATGCCTAGCTATTGATCCTTTTGACATGCTCTCAAATGGATGAAATAAGATAAACATGTCTCCAATATAGACATATTAGTCCACTTCTTGAATGCCTACCTCATATTATATTATATAAGCATCTTCAACCTTCTCAATTGATGGGTCAATTTCGTGCTTTGAATGAAGCACAACATTTGATGTCTCCTCTTTGTCATCCTCCAAATGAGCCAAGTACCTGATAGCGCATCATTTTGTCAATATGAATGTTGAGTAGTAAGATTTTAATTAGATGTTATGTTTTGATGCCCCATCATTATGATCCTCAGGTATAATTAGATTATAGTTTCCATATAGAGGAACATAACTTGCTTCTAAGACCTTAAACAAGTCTTCCAATGTGAGCAAAGTTGCAATTACAACTTTTGATGACTCATTAAGATCATTTTAAAAATGCACATTTTAACCACCTACTTCTTGGATCTACTTACTTGAAGGTATAGGTGTGTCATCCAATATTAAACATAAATATTCAAGTTCATCCTAGAAGGCAACCTCATCTTGGTCATATGTAGGGATGTCAATCTTGACCTCATCAGGACTCAATCTATAACAACTAGATTGGTCTTCTCCCTTTGTAACAAGGGGAGGATCATCTTTACAAGAAAGGTATAACTCATCATGATTTGGGTGCTCTTTAATGGTATGCTCATCAAACTACATCACTTGACCATTTGAGATATCTCCTTCATCCACCTCACTCAAGATTTCATCTTGTTCTTTAACTGCAAATAAGGGTTGATTTGACCATCCAAGGTTTAAAGTATCACACCTATTTTTCTCAAGGCCTAACTTGATTTTATCTAGATCCAACACATTAGGGATATATTCATTTGTCACCTCATCTTGAAGTGTACCCACCTTGAACACCTGATCTTGATCCTCTTCTTGATCTATGTAGAATGGACCTACAATAGTCCATTCAAAATCTGATCTATTCTCATCTTGAGGAATGACCCCATCAGGATCTAGTTCATTTCTATCAAAGCCATGCTAAGAAGGTTGGTCCAAACCTAAGTTTTCCCTTTTTGGATAATGTGGACTACTCATCATGATTTTTTCATCATAGACACTTGCATTATCCTCTTCAAGTTCATCTATGACTGAAAGATCCTCCTCTTTCCATTGTAGAATAGGTTCCTCCTTCATGAGGGAGATGGTGGGAGGGTGAAGAAGTTCACCTTTATTACAGCTTAGGAGGGTATCCTTCCAACTCAATACCTTGAAACCTCTTTGAGTTAGCTCTTGAGTTGAGGAGAGAGAGTCTCATCAATCTAGTAAACCAAGCTCATTGAGCTAAGCTGTGGTTTTTTTATTCATTTCTTGCACAACTAATCCTTTCTCTACCAGGACTAGTTCTTGAACTACCTCAAGTAACACCTCCCTTTTCATCTTTGTGTCCTCCTTGATTGATTTTCATGAGAGGAATGTGTAAGAATTATCCACCTTCTCTTTATCCTAAATTGGTGGCGGAGAGGGTTGTTTGACAAGAGAGGGTATGAAATATTTTGGGTCATAAGAGATGATCCAAGATGAAATATCTACAAGATCTTGACTGAGAATGGGTATAGGGGTAGGAGAGGGAAAACTAATTAGCTTAGGCTTGACATACTCTTTCTTCCATTTCTCAAACACTTCTTTAATGGATAATATCAATCCTTTCATCTCTTACTTCTCAACATGTGGGTAATCAGCTTCTTCAATGGATGCCCAAACATTCTAGAACTCTCACAAGAAGATCTTTATCCCCTTCATAGCATGTATAGGAAATTATTATCCAAGATTTAGCCCCTCATTTATCTTCATGATCTTTCTTTCTTGGTCCCATATTTCCTTTCTAAGTTTTGATAAGGATGGATTTTGAAAAGATTGATTAGGGGACTGATCAGGGACTCTTGGAGGTTGAGCTTGGGGCGCTTGGAGCAGAGAAGAAAGATAAGGATGGTCTAAAAGAGCTCATTTATCTTCATAATATATTAACATAGTATCTATAATTTGGACCATGTTTCTCATCATTTTTATGTCCTCATTCTTACAAGGTGACCACTATTCTCCCTCACAAACTTACCATCTTCTCTTGACTAACTAAATATCACTCCTTACCTTTTGTAGAACATTGATAGGGATAGCTGGAGAAAACTCCAAACCTTTACCAATCTCCCTTATGATATGATATAAATTTATAATGCTTTCTTGACCCCTAACATGGATGTCATAGGGTAAGCTTGGTCTTGATAAGGAGAAGTAGAGGATTGATTGAAATGCAAAGGAGGCTGAATTTGGTCATATATAGGGGTAGGAGGAGCTCAAAGGAAACGATAGGGTTGATAAGATGCTTGAGGTCCACTTGGGGTGAAAAAAACATTATTTACCTTACAAGTGTGATGCTTAAGTAGAGGATAAACATATTGATCAGAAGATGGTTGATTGTATATACTAGATTATGATGATTAGGCACTTGAACTACTAAAACCAACTACTAGATGCTCAGAGTCACCATCAATTTTTTTAGAATGCCTCCAAAGGCTAATATGTAGAAGAACAACATAAAATTTTCTTATGCTAATTTGGACCTTAGTCCCAGTGGTCATGCTAAAAATGTTATGAACTAAAATTGTAACCTACCTAAGCAAGGAAATTGTTCAGGCCTTCTTGATCAATATCTAGTCTAACATGGGAAAACCCCCAAGATGTGTGCCACATATAGTGGGGTTGAACATATAGATTAGGCTGACTTCCTATTTGATTCTCACCTAAAACAAATGCTAAGCTAATGTTTCATAGGTAAAAGGGATAGAAAGGGGATAAGAGCTCCTAAAGAAGTTAACCACGTGATGCACCAAATTTAAAAGGGAAGCTCCCATAAGCTTGAACCCATGATAGATCTCAAGGAGAAAGTAAAAACTTACACAACCTCAAGATCAAGCTAATTGCATAAGTATTTGATAGAAAAGGTTCAGAGTAGAAAACTAATCTAAATTTGTGAGTAGCATTGAAAAACCACTAATCAAGGTCAAAAAAGAGGAAAATGGATAAGGAATATTCTCCTTCACACAATACCATCATGTAAAACTCACCAAACCAGATCCAAGGTAAGATATAGGGAAAGAAAATCTCATATTGCATGAAGACGTAATAATTACAAATGCTTGGTAGGGTCAAGCCTAATCAAGCTGAACATACTTTGCAATATCCCAAAGAGTTCCATGTCTCCTAGAAAGACAAAAATTCTAAAAGCTAAGAACCTTTTCAAAGGAGAAGAGACCAAGATAAATAGGATAAGTGAGTTATATAGAAGGATATGTGGGCATGCATTCATAAAAATAACACTTTTTCACATGTCATTGACTGAACCTGAGCTACCACATTTACTCCTTAGACAATGAGAACCTTGTCACATTTTTTATCAATGAGGACATTGCTCATGGCTTGTTGAGTGAGTAAATCTGTAAGGCTCTAATGATGCATTAAATTCCCTTAGCTATAGTTCCTAACACTAAACCTCTTCTTTTATCTTTTATGTAACTTTCCACTTGGATTCTACATAAGGATGAAACCTTCACATCTATGAACTGACTAAGATTTGATTATGTCTACTTTCGGTGTCCATTGTTAGTAGATATCCTCATGCAATTACACCATGTGTTAACCTCTTGATCCCTCTGATTGCTTGACCCATATCAAACAATTGGATCAATAAATATGATCAAACATGAATTATTGATCTTTTAGGACCCACTTTTTTAAAGCTAATGGCTAGTTCATGAGCTTAAAATTGGTGTCCTCTCTCCCATCAAATGATGTTTGTGTGACTGTCAAATGATGTTCATGTGATCATCATTGATGTTCGTGTGACCATCAAATTTAAGCTGAAAAGAGTTGGTTTGCTCAAGCTTAAACTTAATGTTAGCACAAATGTCTTATGTTATAAGTCCAACTTTGAAGGCCCATAACTTGAAGTGTAAAAGTCATGGATGCACCACATTTTTAGGAGATGTTCTTGAGGCCAAAAAAATGAACCCATTTGATCTGTTAGTCCCAAGAGCCTTATAAGTGTGTCAAAAAAATGCTCAAGTTAACTAGTCTATTCATTCTGTCATGACATCCTGATGATGGTCTAGTTTATTTGGCTAGGTATGGAGAACTTAGCAAAATCTGACTGAGGAGCCAATATTGAACATGCATAACTTCTACCATACTTGGATGCATGCCTTGAAACTTAGTGTGTAGCAACTACCGAATAAGATGAATAAAACCATATGATCATTTTTTTATTAAAATAGCCACACATGCAAGATATGGCCTTATCAATATTATCACTTAGCTCTATTTGAACTTTTTGAAAAATAGCTAAGTATGAAAACATAGCAAATTTTCCCTGAGAGGCCTACTTTGGACCTTCATATATTTTGATGCACTTTAGTGGATGAAAAAAAAATTGATGCATATGTTCTTAGGACTAATGTGAATATACCTATGTGACCAATTCTTCTTGACTCGTTTACACATAGAAATGATGGCATCAACAATATGCATACTCAAAATTTCTACCACTAGACACAAGTGTCTAGATGAACATAACAAAGAGATCGATGAATATCAAAAACTTTCTAAATCATTCCAAGAACTCTTGACACCCCACAGAGTCTCTAAAACTATTGAATTATCATTATAAATTGACAAATTACACTTTAAGTGAACTTAAAGTGTTTCAAAAGCTTTGTTGGTAAAAATAAGATCCTTAAACCATTTATTCCATCTAGAACTTTTATGCATGTCCTCATCCATTCACAACCTAGTCCATAAGGGGAATAAGATTGGTATGTGGGCCAAAAATGGCCAAAAGGAATAAAAAATTTAGAAATAATTACGTTTGAGGATGAACCTGTTGAGCCTTAATCCCTCCCTTGGCTAAGGTGCTTTACAAGAGGTTGTCATGGTATGTAAGGATGAGAAGGATAAATCAGCTCTAGGCTACACAACTTATCAATGCATATAAAAGAATTATCCATAAGACAAGATCCATATCTCTAAAAAAATTATGAAATCCTAAACTTATCCTCAAATAGAATGGTGGATAATTAGATGCACAATATATCTTACTTCTTCTCCTCTTCTCTTAGAAATGGTGAAATGATTGTGTTTATATAGGTGGATCTAACCGTAAAACCTTCCAAAAATTTTGATTTACAAGTTCTATCTAATCAACCTAGTATTAAAATTGATAAAAAAAACTAACTAGATAATGAACTATGTCAGCCATGGCCAACTTGGTTCTTAGTAAGCTTTTATAAATAATAATATAGGGTCGATGTGGCTGACATAGTCATTTAAAGTTCCAAAAGGGGTTTTACATTAAGTAAAGGGTTAATGAAGATGGAAAATCACTAGAGGAGAGTGAAAAATAGGAGGCAAAGCTTAGGAGAATGGTTTTTAAGAGACACATGTGTAGATATCAAGTGGAAAAAAGGGATAACAATCTTGTGAAGCAATAATGGTCTGCCCACCTCTTTTTTGATGCACTATTTATGGCATGCACTCAAAGAGATTGAGAATCAATGGGTTCCTACAAGATAGAAATAATCAATAATTGATAAAGTTTGAAAATATTATGTGTATATAGTAACCACATAGCTGAATGCATATTTTTGACTAAAAAACAAAATTCAACTTCAGCCATGCGAAACACTATGAATTTTAACAAAGTCTTTCTTAAAAATACTACTACAACATCAACTACTCTCTTATATATATATATATATATATATATATATATATATATATATATATATATATATATATATATATTGATAAAGTTTGAAAATATTATGTGTATATAGTAACCACATAGCTGAAAGCATATTTTTGACTAAAAAACAAAATTCAACTTCAGTCATGCTAAACACTATGAATTTTAACAAAGTCTTTCTTAAAAATACTACTAAAACATCAACTACACTCATATATATATATATATATATATATAGTTTGAAAATATTATGTGTATATAGTAACCACATAGCTGAATGCATATTTTTGACTAAAGAACAAAATTCAACTTCAGCCATGCTAAACACTATGAATTTTAGCAAAGTTTTTCTTAAAAATACTACTAAAACATCAACTACACTCTTATATATATATATATATATATATATATATATATATATATATATATATATATATATATATATATATATATATATATATATATATATATATATATATATATATATTAAGGTAGTTATATTATTTATTTATAAGTCTTTTTATAACGCTATATGCCACAACTATTCCTTCAAACTTTTTTGTTAACTAAGTGTTCTTTTTAGAATATTAAGAAATGGTTAAAAGTTTTTGATTCCATATTCTCAACCTTGGATCTTGTTTATTTTACAGATAAAAATTTCACAATAAATTATGTTATCATGTTTCCCTACACTTACATACATTCTTATGATATAGAATCATAATTATGTCATTGTATCCCTTTCACTTGTTCACATTTTTTGTAATTTGAGGTAATTTAAATTGTTTCATGTTCACTTCCCCTTGTCTCCCTTGCTTCCATTCCACTTTGGATAAAATAAGGTTGAAGTCAAGATAGAATTTTTATTTAATATGACTAAAAAGGACTCTTGGACACCATGCTCTTTTAAGTCCTCTTTTATAATAACCAAATTTAAAGTTTTAAAATGATAGTCATTTTTAACACCCATGTTTGGTTCTATGAAAATGTATGGAGGAATATAAAAACTGATTATAAAGTTAAAAGCCAAATCATTTAAAATAAATGAAAATGATTAAAAGGTAATATACAATCCAAAATTTAACATCAAACCAAAAAACATGATTTATAGTACATCTTCTATTCTTAATGAAAACTCAAACTCCATATTTGGCCTCATAATAGAGTCCAAGTCCATTGGGGTGTGGTAAGTCAGTAGATTCGGATAGGGGACTTTAAAATTATCTACAACTCTACCTAATTTCTCATGCAAGTACCCAATCTTGATAGTAGACTGATAGATCTATAAGGGGCTCTGAGAAAGATGGAACATATTGTGGGAAGGTAGGTCCATTTTACTTTTTATGCATATAGCCTTCATGGGATGATATTCAAAATTAAATAAATAACCCAAGATTTTTATGGATAGGAGATGCTCTTTAGAGTCCTTAAGGTCAAAAGTTCTCTCCTTTTGATAAACTTAATTTTAGTGTATTGACTTGGATAAAGAGTTTCTCTACCTTGATTTTTACTACATTCCCCCATCACCCATTTCATTTCTCCCCATTGATAGGTAATTTTCATTCTAAATCTATTTTCCCACTTCTATATTCCCATCTTCTTTAGATTTTACAACATTCTAACATCACCTTGTTTTTGTTTTATCTATCTTAAGGATAAAACAATATGAATGAGTGACTATGGATTTTTTTATTTACTCCATTGCTTTACATTTTATAGGCCTTCTACAAGTTTATGTATGTCAAGGTGGTAGTGGTCTTTATGTGGTGGGTTTTTATTTTTTAATTTTTATTTCATTTTTAAAATACCTGTGAAATACATATAGTATAACAAGATCTAGAAGTGATGGCAGCGAGCGAAGAAGGGATAGGCGGCCCATCGACTGGCCCCAGGAAGGACATGCCTTTGGCTGGGGTGGTTCATCCAGGACAGGAAAAGTTTATTAACAGTGACCGCTCAAAGCTGAGCAAAGTCAATAGCTATCTATTGAGAAGCTAGGACCGACCTGTTTTGGTCATTCCCCCTGATACAGTGCAGGAGGATGTGGAGTATCTTTCCTCACACACTCTGATATGCAAATTCTTGGGAATTTGAATCTCTTTGACTGCCCTGAAACCTTGGATCAGGCGTTCCTGACACATAAAAGGGGATTTTGACATTATGTTGGCAGGTAATAGTTACTTTTTGGTGAATTTTTCTTCTATTTTGGATCGAAATAGAATTTTCGAAGGAGGTCCCTACTTCTATGAATGGGTGGGTCTTTTTCTCAAACCATGGCATGTGAGGTTTAATTCAGTGGATGAGCTCCCAGCTCATGTACTAGTTTGGGTTTGCCTACCCAGACTACCCCTAGAATTTTGGCAGGAAGACATCCTCAGGTAGATTGCAGCCATACTGGGAACCCCAATAGCTATAGCCCATCAATCGCTGGAAAAAAAGGTAATTTTGTATGCTCATGTTTGTGTGGACATTGATTTGAATAATCCTTTACCAGACTCCATAGAAATCTGTATGGGCTCCTTGTCCTGGATACAATAGATAGATTATGAATCTATTCTATTTTGCTTCTGTATCTGTCATATATACGGGCACTTGCATTGCCAATGCCCTCAGGCTGCCAATTACAATGAAACTTGTCCTAAATCCTCAGTGCCAATAGCTGTGGCTACTGACAAAGGAACTGGGCGTTCAGCTTTCACTGATAGTGCAAAATCCCAGCCAGACAAGGGGGATAAAGGGAAAAATCCTATTATCAATGCTAGTATGGCGTAGGGATCAGCTAAACACAAGGATGTGGAGATGGATGGTTTCATACCAGTTAGGCGTCAGGGGAAAGGAAGAAGTCAAAAATGTAAGAATGCTGACCGGCAGGCTGATTTGGGTTTCAATAGATTTGAAGCTCTTGACTGTATGGCCATTGAAGATGGCATTCCAATAGAGCCCCAGGTGGAAGCGGTTGAGGCAAACAAACAACTCTCGGGACCTAATGAGGTTCAAGACATGGTGGTTCAACCTAGCTTGGTGACCTATTTGAGGATGGAGGAGGAGGCACATGAGGCGCATCATGACCTTCCAGATAAGGAAGCTAGATGGGCAAATTTGCTTAAGGAAAATGAAGCTAGCAAGAAAGAAAAAGGACCTGCCTCAACACTTGGCTTAATGCAACAACTTTTCAAGAAGGGCACCTCTTCCACTCCTTCCAAAGTCAGGAGAAGAAAGGAGCAAGAAAGGCTCAAACTTGCAGGTGATTTATTGGTGGAATCAGGGGTTGTCAAAACCTTAGATGAGCACTTCCCCCAATCCACTCAATGATTATCTTATCATGGAATGTAAGGGGTTTAAATAGCTTCCCCAGACAAAAAGATATGCATAGATTGGTGATGGAACACTCTCCAGATATTCTCTATATTTAGGAGACCAAATTGTCAGTTGATTCATTTTTCACTTGTGTGCCAAACTTATGGTTATCTAGCCATTGTTGATGTATAGGTGCTTTGGGCAGCTCTGGAGGGATAGCCATGTGCTGGGATCTAAGGAAAATAGTACCAATCCATTGGGTTTCCTGCCTATCAGCTATTTCAATGATTGCCTCTTCCCTTGAAAATGGGGAACTAATTCTGGTGACCACTGTATACGCACCTGTGGATACTGAGGGACAAATTCAACTTTGGGCACATATTTGTTTTGTTCGAAGCTGTCATCCATACCTTTTGTGGATTATAGTGGAGGACTTTAATGCAGTTCTGAGTTTGGAGGAGAAAAGAGGTGGGCTGACTCGACTAGGCCCCTCTTCAGATTATCTTTGCCATAATGTGGAGTGGCTGTGTCTTTCAGATGTTAAACCTTCAAATGGGCTATTCACGTAGAGTAACAGAAGGGTAGGTAATGCTGCCATCTCTGAACACTTGGATAGATTTTTTGTTTCTTGTTTTTGGCAGTCTAATGCCATCTCTCTTAATTCTAAAATATTAGAATGGTGGGGGTCTGATCACTGGCCTATCAAGCTGTCCATCAGTTATATTGATGGCCCCAAAAAGCCTCCTTTTAAATTCCAGTTGATGTGGCTGCATGACCCATCTCTTCATGACCTCATTGGACAGTGGTGGAGACAGGGGAGTCCTGCTTATGGTACTTCTATGTATTCAATCCTTAAAAAGTTGTAATATGTTAAAAGAAAGCTACAAATCTAGAATAAAAACTGTTTTGGCAACTTACATAGTATGAAGAAGAAGGCTCAAGATTGGCTAGATGGGATAACTAGACAAATAAGAGATGATGGATTCACGGATGAGCTCCAGGAGGAGGAAGTTAAAGTAGTTAAAACTTTAGAGGAGTGGGAACTTCATGAAGAAATATATTGGCTCCAGGAAGGGGATAAAAACATGGATTTTTTCCACAAGTCTGTCTAGGGGAGGCGTAATAGGAACTTTATCTCTTCTCTTGTGACTCAGGATGGGCTGTGCCTTACTTCCACTCAAGATATTAACAGGGAGGCTGTTCGGTTCTTTTCAGCCCTCTTTTCTAGAGATCCTCCACCCAAGGAGTTCGCTGAAAACATAGTTTTGTCATGCATACCTTCATTGGTGATGGCAGAAATGAATGAGTTCCTCATGAGACTGATTAGCTTGGCTGAGGTTGAAGAGGTGGTATTCAGCATGAAGAGAGGAAAAGCCCTTGGGCTGGATGTATTCCCTGCTGAATTCTTTTAGGACTTCTGAGACATCATTAAATAGGATATGATGAATGTGATTCAGGAATCATATGCTAACAAAGAAATGCTTAAAGCTCTGAATGCCACTTTCTTGGTTCTGATTCCTAAGCAAGAACAGGCTGAGAGACTTGATTTGTTTAGGCCCATTGCGCTCTGCAATGTTGTCTATAAAATCATTTCAAAGTTGATTGCTGAGAGGCTTAAAGGGTACCTTCCCAGACTCATTTTTGAAGAACAAAGGGCTTTTGTGGTAGGCAAATAGATCCTAGACAGAGTGGTTATTGCTTCGAAAGCTATCCACTCTATGAGTACATCTCAGGAGCATGCCATGTTTATCAAGCTTGATCTTGCCAAAGCTTATGACAGGGTTAGCTAGAGATTTTTGCATAAAGTCCTTCTGGCATTTAGCTTTAATCAAGATTGGATTGGGTGGGTGATGAGCTATATTACTACACCTTCCTTTTCGGTCCTTATCAATGGGAATCCGTCAGAGCTCATTGTTGCTTCTAGAGGCCTTCGACAAGGAGATCCTCTATCTCCATACTTATTTATTATTCTGGCTGAGGGACTCAGGTGGCTTTTCAAACTGCGTGGTTCCCAAAATATCCTGCATCGATGGAGGTGGGGGAATGGGATTACTACCTTGACTCACCTCCAATTTGTTGACAATACCATCCTTGCTGGTAGAGTACAAATTCAGGAAGCGAAATCCTTCCGGCACACACTTGACAACTATCTGGAGGCTTCAGGGTAGAAAATTAATGATCATAAATCCTCTATTTTCTTTTTTAACACTCTTGTGCCTATTCAGAGGAGGATTGCAGCCATATTAAGGTTCCAGATTCAAGCCCTCCAGGTGATTTACCTTGGAATTCCCATTATGGTGGGAAGGCAGCCTAGGCTATTCTAGCAAAATATTTTGGACAAACTTAGGCAAAAAGTTAGTCACTGGACTCATAGGTGGCTTTCTATGGTAGGAAGAGTGATTCTTCTTCAGTCTGTTATTCAAGCACTGCCCATTTACCATTGTATGGTACAGGCTGCCCCTATGCACTTCCTAAAGGAATTTGATGCCCTTGCTAGACAATTCCTTTGGAGTGGTAATCTGTAAAATACTAAATGGAGCCTTATCAATTGGGCTACTGTGTGTCATCCTAAGCATGAAGGAGGGCTTGGATTGCAATCTACTACATTGGCTAGTTAAGCCCTTGCTGCTAAGCTGTATTGGAGATGGTGTGCCAACCATTCTTCTCTATGGGCCCATATTTTGACTGGTAAGTATTTTCCCAGCATTGATTCCCAGCATTTTCCCAAGCTCCCTCTTGAGGGGAGAGGGTCGATGGTTTGGAAGACTCTTAAGCTTGGCACTTAGCTTGTTAAAAGTAGCCTATTCTGGATTTGCAATAGTGGTACAAAAGCATTCTTCTAGAGAGACTCTTGGGATGGTGCGTCACCCCTTTTATCTTCTCATCTGCATCTACAGGCTCTTAGCGATTCTTTTCATACAGCTGGCTGGCATAATGTGGCACACTACAAGGAAGCTTATAGCATGGGCATGACTATTGGTTACAGGTGGAAAAACTCCTCTAATTGGCCGTCGGGAGGTTCTGATGAGGAGAGGAGGGAACTTAATTTGATTCTTGATTCCAGAGGTTGTAGCTCCATACAAGGGTGTGATGGTCTTGCCTGGGGGAGAAGATGCTACAAGACAGTATACTATTTCTTCAGGTTATAAGGCCTTGACCAAACAATTCCTTGTCGATGGACAATTCTTATGGGGTAAGAAAATTTGGAACAGGGCTACTTGGCCCAAGTATAACTTCTTTCTATGGCTACTTACTTACAACAGATGTCTTACCTAGGGCAATCTATGTAAGCGGGGATTTCAGGGGCCTTCAATGCGTGTCTTGTGTCACAGTAATGAGGAAACAGGTTCTCATCTTTTCTTTCAATGTGAGTATGCTATGCAGATTTGGCATCTGTGGTGGAGCACCTGGGGCTCTCCTTGCTGGCATGTTCACTCTCTGGCTGAGTTTTGGGATCGACTTGGTCAAGCTCCTTCAAAGTCTTCTCTCCTCCAAAATGCCTGGTTGGTTGGTCCATCCTTTATATTCTAGAATTTATGGATATAACAAAATAGAAGGGTCTTCAGGGGAGCACAACTGGATATGAATGCTCTATGGATGAAAATTATTAGTTCGCTGGAAGATACCTTGCAAGTGAAGTGTGTGGAGCGCAGCGACTTAGACCATGAAGAGGCTGCCATATGCTATCACTTGGGCTTGGACCTGACCTCTACCTGTGCGACTGAGGTGTGTTGTCATCAGGCAGCTGGCAATTGGAAGCGCTCAAGGCCTGTGAACAGAATTGGACGCTGGACCCCTCCTGAAGAGGGGGGTATTAAAATCAATCTGGATGGCTCCTCTCATGGGAATCTAGGGGAGGCCGGTATAGGTGGCATTGGTAGGGACTGGAATGGAAAAATCCAGTTACTCTTCTCCATTTACAAAGGCCACTAGACAAACCACCTTATGGAAGCCTTGGCCATCCTGGAAGTGGTAAAACAGTGCTGTCAAAATGGATGGGATAAGATTATTTGTGAATCGGATTCGCAAATCATTATTAATTTGCTGAATAGAAGTTATCTTGGTATGGTGAACTGGCAATTACAGAGAGTTATTTAACAAATTTTGTAATTAAGTACGTCTTTGAATTCGATTTCCTTCACACACATCCCCCTTGAGTGGAATCGCGTTGCGGACTGTCTGGCCAAGTGGGCCTCAGAATATGGGCCCTCCTGGAATATTACTGAGCTAAAGATGCTTCTTATGAGTTTATACCAGCAGTTGGTCCAACTTGTGGACTAGGATAATGATTTGTAACTTATGTTTTCATTTGAGTTCTTAATAAATTTTTACCCCTCTTCTTAGTAAAAAAAATACATATAGTATAATTTGTCATTTAATTGTGATCAACCTTATGTAGTTATAATTCCTTGTCAAGGGTATAAAAATGTAATTAATGAATAAAACATTTATATATTAATATTAATATATATTATATAATTATAATATATATTAATATGTATAATATATGAAACTGTACAATATAATTATATATTTTATAATAATATAATATAATCACTTGGCACTGCTTCTTTTCTTTTTCCTTTTTTCTTTTTTCTTTTTTCAAGAAGCAAGGAGAAAGAGTGGTTGAATAAATATGAACATGTTGATTAGATTTATAAAATTTTGAAAATACTTCACCTCATATCTCAGATCCTTGAGATCTATCAATAAATAATGCTAAAGGAAACTTAAACACAAGTATGGAAAATGAGACAAAAATCATTAGGAGTGAATCCATAATCATAGTAAATGACTCCACATAGGTACATACCTACTTTCCCAAGATATATGGCTCAAATATTTCATTATGCCTACTCACAGTGTTACCATAAAAGGGATTAAAATGACAAAATATTTTTAGGTGAGTTGCATCATGATGGTGAGGGGAAATGATAGGGTATTTTAGGGGATGGACTCAAAGACTTTAAGGGTGGTATACATACAAAGTTTAGTGGCTTGTCAAGGGTGGACAAGGACATCATGACAGATGACTTGATTGTAACAGGGATCCATGTCTAATGTGTAGTTCAAATCAATGTTACACTATCGTTGATTTGGAGATAAGAAATTAAAGTGAAAGAGTCTATCTTTTATCTTCCCTTCATCCATGATACCAATATATTAAAACCTACAACAATAACATCTAACTTAAAATCATATGGAAATGCCATACGTAGACACCTAGAATAAAGGACATGGCTATACAAAACATGAAAATAGTGAAATATTTCAAGTTGAGTTTTGTAATGATGATGAGGGCAACGACAAGGAATTTTAGGGGAAATCATACACTAAGGGGAATATAATGATATAACATTATATATTTTATAATAATGAAATATAATACTAGCTTTAATGGACATGTTACCATTTAGAATATAATAAACTTTATTTGTGGAAACATACAGATAACATTTGTCCCATATGATTTACACTTATACATGTGACTACCTTAAATTTTAAATTGGAACGTTAATGCAAAATTACTCTATAATGATACATGTAATTTATTTCAAAGCACAATGGTGACATTTTTTATTGGTTATTTTCTATTGTTAAGGGTGTATGAGGACATCATGAGAGTTGATTTGATTGGAATAAGGTTTTATGTCTCATACGTAATTTGAATCAATGATGCAATGTCATTCATGTTGGGATAACACATTGAGGTCCCAACTTATATCTTGTAGCTTCCATTCATTCATGATGTCAATATTGAACACTAGAGCTAGATTCAGGGAATCTTTTGGATTTATATGAACAAGTCAGGAGATATTTAATGTCTTGTATTACGAAAAGATGTTTCATGGAAACGTTTTGATGGTTCCATGTGTGGCCATATGTCAATCTTGTCTAGGGCAATAAAATCATAACTTAAATACGTTTGATAGATTTAGATATTTAGGTAATGTATTAATTATATCATGTTAAACATTTGTTTTTTTAGTTTCAAATAAGGGGATGTTTTTAAGATCAGTTAAGGTGATGTTCTTAAAATCAGATTATGTGATATTTTGAAGTGATCATAATAGTCCATTAATTTGTGCTTGTGTTATTTCTATGGTGATATTACCGTGGTCTCCCATCTTACATAAATTATGCTAGGCAAGCTCTGGTAATGAGGTAAACAAGATGGCCATCACCATCAGTTCATTGAGAAAATCATGATACACACATTGATGGCAATTGCTTTCAAGAAGTTGTGCCATTATTTTTGCTGACAGTCATATTAATTGTAATATGTTTAATGTTAAGATGGAAAGGGATGCATAGAACTCAATGGTATTGCTTAGATTCTTGCACAATCATGTTGTCATAGTTAAATTCATATCAAAGCATTAAAAAAGAAAAAGAACTAGTTAAACACCGAGACAAATATCACGCTGAGATGAATGATGAATCTACAATCCAATGTAATGATGAATGTGAATTGAAGAAACCAACTCTCCCAACACAAGATAACTTCACAGTCCCATATCTTCATATTATACCACCTCCTATTTTAAAATATTAGATTTAAATAGTTAAATATTTTAAAATTAAAATAGGTTGTTTGACTGGGAAATTGCATCGTGGGAAGTTGTACGGGGATGTTTTTGTGGACATTTCAATATTTAATTATTTTTGGTACAAACCATCATTAAGATCAAAGGGACCAATTAATTTATATAAAATTACCAACAAATTTTTTTCAAATGAACACATTATTTTATAATTGGCTTATTATTTTGCAAAGTAAGACATGAATCAAAATTAATATGGGTCACTAATATAAAACATAAGGACATTAAAATAAAATGAAGGGCCATGTTGAAAGATGTATGGCTCATTAATGTGAAATCCAATGTCATTTCCCAAATGCCTTGGTGGGCTTTGCTACATTTATGTGGCAAATTAATGCTAACATGTGTGCCACCAATAAATGTCTCTCCTTACCTTTTTGTATACCTCCTTCCCATAAATGGCCATGGAACTTACCTGAAATTTCTCAACTATGTCGTGTTTCATAGAGGATTTTTCATTGGTAGAATAAAGGTATGAATCATTTCATGTAGCTGTTTTGAATGTAAATAAACTCAAAATTATGCTCTTTTTATTTTTTGGTGGGTGTTATTATTATTGTGTCTTCTATGTTCATGTTTTGTTTATGTGATTTCACATTTGAGTAAACATGTAGTGCTATGTTAATGGAGGGATGAAAATTTATGTGCAGGTGTGTTGCCCATAATTGAACCTTCAATCATGTTCTTTTGATTTTCATGTGGTTGTTATTGTTATTGTTATTGTGCCTTCTATGTTCATCATTTTTTTGTGTGCCTTCACATCTGAGTAAAAATTTAGTGGTATGTTAATGAAGCAAATGCAAGTTTGGATGGAAATGGATTTCAAATTAGGATGGAAAACTTAAAAATTTCATCATCAAACATCTCTCCCTGCTTTTTCACATACCTCCTCCCCCCAAATATCCATGTAACCTACATGAGAGTTCTAGATCATGCAATGTTTCATCAAAGAATTCTCATCAATAAAAGGAGGAATCATTTTTTTGTTATTGTACTTTGTATGTTCATGGATTTTTTTGCATGCCTTCACATATGAGTGAAAATTTACTAGTATGTTAATGGAGTGATTTAAATATTGCACATAGATGTGTTGTATCTAACTAAACCAACACTTGTGTTCTTTTTTTATTTTCATGTTCTTTTTATTATTATTGTGCCTTCTATAGTCATGATATTTTTACATGCCTTCACAAATAATTCAAAGTTCCATGTTAGAAGACATGTGGCTCATTATTATCAAATCCAATACAACTTTCTAAATGGTTTTCCAGGATTTGCTCCATTAATGTGGTAAATTAATGTCACCTTACATGCCACCAACAAAAATCTATCCCTACCTTCAACATCAGCAGAATAAAGTGATGAAACATTACGTGTAGGTGTGTTACCTATAATTTGATTTCAATGGAAATCCTAGAGGTTTTATTAGTCCCTTTCATTGTGTGCTTTATATATGTGTCACATTTTTATTTCCCTACACAACATGGGTTAGTAGACTTAACATTTAATGGTATGTAGATGGAAGTCATGTAGGTTTTCATTCACATATGAGTAAACCTTATTATTTTTATATCAAATTTTATATTTTCATTTCCATTTTATTAAATATTGACTCAAATGTATCAAACCAAACTCTTATTTGAATTCTTGTTCCTATGTTCCTATCAATTAATGTTGTTATGTTATTAATTCACATTTTCAAAATTACAAACATTATTTACCATATTTATTGTTGATAGATTACTAAAAAAATTATGCTATTTTCCATTTTAATAGAGTAATTTTCATGTTCTATGTTCTTATGATATTCTTTGCTTTCTTTCATAGTACGCTCAACACTACTTGCTTATTATGTGTGTCCCTTTGCTATTACATAAAAATTTATTGAGCGTCTCTATGAGATCATTATGTTGTGTGTGTGACATTTGAGAATGTCCATTGTTTATGACCCTTGGCCTTATTGGTGTTCAATATTTCCTTATGTAACATTTAAACATGTATATTATATGCGTCCCATTAGCCTTATCGTATGGAAATATTGCATGTTGTGTTTGAGTGCTTGCTGAGTTTGAATAATGATGTATTTACATCATTTCATTCTAGACCTATTGATGTCTTTTTTATACTTACATATATATATGTATTAACATTGAATAATTCCAAAAAATTAACTCAACTTTATATGGATCAAAAACTACATATTTTAAATACATAGTTGATCCACTTCCTCATAAATGCTCACCTAAAACTAATGCTATGTTAATGCTTCATAAGAAAAAGAAATAGAAAGAGGATAAGGCCTCCTAAGGAAGTTAGCAAAGTGATGCACCAAATTTAAAAGGGAAAATCCCATAATTTTGAACCCACGCTAGATCTATAGGAGACAATACTAGCTTACATAACCTCAAGATCAAGCTAATTGCATAATTTTTTCATAGAAGATGTTCAGAGTATAACATTAATCTAGACCTACAAGTAGCATTGAAAACCCCCTAAAAAAGGTTAGAAAGGAGGACAATAGATGAGGAATATTATCCTTCAAATAATGAAATTATGCACAATTCACCAAACCAAATTCAAGGCAAGAGATAGATAAAGAAGTCTCATATTGCATCAAGAGGTATTTCTTACAAATTCTTGATAGGGTCAAGGCTAATCAAGTTGAGCATACTTTTTAGTATCCCAAAGAGTTCCCTATCTCCTAGAAAGATAAAAAGTCCAAAATGTGAGAACCTTTTCAAAGGAGAAGAGACAAAGATATATATGAGAAGGGAGTCAAAGAGAAGAATATGGGAGCATGCCGTCATAAAAAAACACTTTGTCCAAGGTCAATGATTGAACCTAAGATTCCACATTTTCTCTTTAGACAATGAAAACCTTATCACCTTTTTGATCAATCAGGACATTTTTCATGGCTTATTGAGTGAGGAAATTCCTAAGGGTCTGAGGATGCATTGAATGACACTAGCTACAATTCCCAATACTAGACCTCTTCTTTGATCTTCTATTTATCTTTCCACTTGGCCTCTACATAAGGACAAAACCTTCACATATAAAAACATGACTAAGCTTTGATTATGTCTAGTTTGGGTGGCTATTTGTCAAGAGCATGAGGATTTTCCTTCATTGATTACATATAGTTTCCCCTTATTTTTAGAACTAGACTTGGGTTTACTATAAAGGAAAACCAATCTAATATTATTGGTTTTCCTATAGTCCATATAGATGGCAATTTGCTTGATGCCTAATCCATTTTACAAGTTACCACCCTTTTGGCCTATATTAGGTCTAAAAGACCAAATTTACCTCTATGGAGATTTATTAGCAATGTTTGGTCCATATGATTTATCTTGGTTTAACTCAGGTCAAGCTTGAGCTCAGTTCCATGTTTTTTCCACCAGCTCAGGTCCATTCATTTGCTTTGCCTAAGTCAAACTGATCCATTGACCTTAGTCAAAAGTGTCCTAGCTCGGTATTTTATTCATTATCTATTGTAAATGACTCAAATCCATGAACCTTTGAATTTTATTCACTCTATTAGATCTACCAATTACAAACAAAAATAAGCCCTCATATCTATCTTTGAAATATCAACTCTATCCTCACTTATCCCAAGTGTCAAATGTGCATTTGATTTCAAGATCCATTGTCAATTTGCAACCCCATGTACTTATTCCACATGTCAACCTATTGATCCCTCTAACTATTTTATCCATATCACATTGTTATATCAAGACGTACGATCAAATGTGAATTGTTGATCTACCAAGACCCACTATTTGAAATCTAATGGCTAGTTCACAAGCTTAAAATTGACATCCTCACTCTTGTTAAGAGACATTTGTATGAATATAAAATGATGTTCATATTATTGTCATTGATGTTTGAGTGATAGTCAAATTTAAGTTGAAAAGAATTGGTTTTGCTCGAGCTTAAACTTGATGTTAGCACAAATGTCATATGTTGCAGGTCTAATTTTAAAAGCCTATAACTTGAAGCATAAAAGTCATGGAGGCACCCAATTTTTAGGAGATGTTCTTGAGGCCAAAAGAAATGAACCCATTTTATCTATTGGTCTTGGGAGCCTTCAAAGTTTGTTTACAAAATGCTCAAGTTAACTAGTCCATGCATTTCTGCATGACATCCTGACGATGGTCTGGTTCATTAGGCTAAGTATGGGAAACTTAGCAAAATCTGACTGAGGATCCAACATTAAACAAGCATAACTTCTACCATGCTTGGATGAATGTCCTAAAACTTAACACGTAATAACTAGGGACCAAGTTAAACAAAACCATATAATCATTTTATCTTGAAATTTCCATGTGTGTGAGATATGGCCTTATCATTTTCTCTTACAATTTCCACACGTGTGATATATGGCCAAATTTTTGTATTTATATCTTTTGATTCACTTCAATGGATGACTATAAACTTGGTGCATCTATTTATGGGACTAATTTGAACAGAACCATATGACCAATTCTTCTTGACTCATCTACACATGGAAATGATGGCATCAACAATTTGCATACTTTAAATCTATGTCACTAGAACTAAGTGTCTAAATGAACACAATGAATAACTTGATGAATACCAGGAGATTTTTAAGTCATACCAAGCATTGTTGACACCCAATTTAGTATTTGTAACTCTTGACCTGTCCTTATAAATTGATAAATTACACTTTAAATGAACTTAAAGTATTTCAAAAGCTTTGTTAGTAAAAATGAGATCCTTGAACCACTCCTTTCATCCAAAAATTTTATTCATCTACTCATCCATTAGAAACTTGATCCATAATGGGCATAAGATTGGTATGTGGGATAAAAATGGATAATAATAAGAACAAAGTTAGGAATACTTACCTTTGAATATGAACTCACTAAGACTTAATCTTTCCCTTGGCCAAGGTTCTTTCCAAGAGGTTATCATGGTATGTAAGGATGACAAGGATAAATTAGTTATAGGCTACACAACCTATCAATGCATCCAAAAGACTTCTTTACAAGATAAGATTAATATCTCTAAAGAAAGTATGAAATCTTAATCTTATCTTCAAGTTGAATGGTGGATAAGCAGATGCACAATATATCTTACTTCTTCTTCTTCTCTTCCCTTAAAAATGGTGAAATGATTGTGTTTATATAGGTAGATCTAACCCTAAAAACATTCAAATGTTTTCTATTGAAAAGGTTGACCCAATTAACCTAGAAGTAAAATTGATAAAAAAAAATAACTAGATAATCAACTATGTCAGCCATGGCTAACTTAGTTCCTAGTAAGCTTTTATAAATAATAGTAATACAGGGTCGATCTAGTTTACATAGTCATGTAAACTTTTTAAAAAGGTTTTAGGTTAAGGAAAGGGATAATGAAAATGGCAAATGACTAGAGGATGGTGCAAAATAGGTGGTAAATCTTAGGGGAATAGTTTTTAAGAGACACATGTGTAGATATCAAGTATAAAAAAGGAATAACAATATTGTGAAGCACCAATGGTTTACCCACCCCTTTCTTTATGCACTCTTTAAGACATACACACAGAGAGATTGAGAATCAATGGGTTGATGTAAGATAGAAAACATCAATAATTGATAAAGTTTGAAAATATTATATGTATACAACAACCACATAGTTGAATACATATTTTTGACTTAAAAAAATTAAACTTCAGCCATGCTAAACACTATGAAGTTTAACATAGTTTTTTTTAAAAATACCACTACAACATCGACTAATCTCTTCTCTTTATATATATATATATATATATATATATATATATATATATATATATATATATATATATATATATATATATAACTTTTAAGTTAGCTATCCTATCTTATTTATATGTAAGTCTTTTTATAATGCTATATGCCAAAACTATGCATGTTCATGTTTGTTTATATATTTTGATTCATTGATTCAAAATGAAAAAATATATATGGTTGTAAACTAGACCTAATTCTATACACATTCAAAAAAATCTAATTTTTGATATATTTTGAGGTAGTTAGTGGTTGCACGGTCAAACATAATTTTTTGATCTTATTTAAGAGTATACTAACTTATGAAATTAGTAAAAAAATAATTCATTAATTAATTTATAAAAATATAGGTTGCAAACTAGATGATCTTACCTAGCTTTCTACCAGGGGATTTAAATAAAAATTAAATGGTGATCAAAAACTGGTGGGGCACACAGATATCTATCTAGTATGATTTTTATAAAAAATAATACCACCTCTTCAAATTTATGATATTTTCCCTAATTATACTATGGTTCATTACACAGACTTCCTAGTGATGAAGTTATACTTAAATTACTCCAGGATTGAAAACCTTAGGTTTCACGAAAGCATCATAAAATTGGACACTTCACGCAAAAAGATCCTTGTTTTAATAATTTCATTGCTAGTGTGGATCTTTCAACATATCCTATTTATTCTTTCCCTCATGCTCCATATAATTTTTAAGACAAAAATTCTATGTTCATCAAATAATCCACAAAAATAAAATATAGTAGAATGTGTCCCTGACCTATTACTATCTCTAAAGAACTCACTCTAACATATCATAATAAATTTATCTTACTCTTTGACATGTATCATGAATCATTTGCTTAGACATATGAAGATATGTTAGGTATTGATCCTAGCACCATCATAAATAATATCATCACTTACATAAATGTCAAACCTGTTAGACAAAAATAAAGAAACTTTCCACATAAAATTTCTACCTTGTGTCATAAAAAAATCATTGAAATTTTGGATGCTAAATTCATCAAACCTATCAACTACTTGGAATAAATATCAAACATCATTCCCGTTAATAAAAATGTCACCTTAGTTATTTGTATATGCATTGATTTTTGAAATCATAACTTAGATTGTCCAAAATACAACTTTCCCTTACCTTCAATAGATGTTATAGTTGATTCCACTACTAGATATGAAATTTTATCACTTATGGATAGTTTCTTAGGCTATAACTAAATTTAAATAACTCATGAAGACCAACATAAAATAACATTTAGTATAGAGTAGGGAACCTATTGTTATGTCAAAATGCCTTTCAATCTATAAAAAGCTAGAAGAACCTATCAACATACAATGAACCACATCTTCCATGATATAATAAACAAGATAGTGTAAACCTATGTAAATGATCTCATTACCAAACCTAAATGTTGTACAATGCACATCACCAATTTAGCTATCATTTTTTATCGACTAATTCTATATCAAGTTAGACTTAACTAATACAAATGTGTATTTGGAGTAACATCTAGTAAACTTCTAGGGTTCTTAGTCTCTCTTTGAGGCATTGATATTGATCTAGGAAAAATAAATGCCATCATCAACATGCCTATTCCTCACTCCATTCCTAACATACTTACTTACTTTGGAAAATGTGGCACAATTGGATTGTTTATCTTTGAAATGGCTTAGCATATATACTCTATCAATTCATTTATCAAAAGGGTAATGCTCTATAATGGAAATATTCATGCCAAAAATATTTCTATAGTATGAAGGAATATTTGATCCACCCTCCTACTATTCAACCACCTTCAAATGATTACCTCTTAATTCTATATACCTCCTCTACCCCCATATCAATTAAGGCAATGTTTTCCCAATAATATAATATTTATAGAGAGTACGCTATCTATTACATTAATCAAATACTCATAAATTATGAATAAAATTATGCCAAAGTAGACTGTGATTGCCTTGATATATATTTTATAGCTTAAAAACATTGTCATTATATGCTATATTGAACCACTTATGTCAGTTTTCATTCTGATCTACTTCATTATTTCTTCTCTAAATCATTATTACATGGAGATAGAATTGTCAAACATATGGTCATCTTGATAGAATTCGATCTTCATATTTTTATATAAAAATATGTCAAAGGACAGGTCATATCAAGTTAGCATTATAATTAATTCCACCAAATTTTCCACACCTTACCATCTTGAATGTAATGGTTAAATTGAGGCTATTATCAAAATTCTAAATAAAATATTAAAAAAGACTATTTGATTAATTCCTAATGATTAGCACATTCATTTATATTCTGCACCGTGGGCTTATTATACTAGCATACATCCTCAAACACATTAAAAATAATTTAAGTTAGCATTCCAATTAAATTTTGATGTCAGTAGTAACATGGTTGAATATGAAGCTCTAAAATTAGTCATGAGATACACCATTGACTTAGATATCACATATTTATATGCCTTGGGTGGCTCTCAACTTATCTGTCCCTAGGTTAGTGGTGATTATCAATGCAAAATAAAAAATTTAATCACATATCCTCAAATGGATACTACACTTACTAAGTAATTTTATTATTTTAGCATTAAACCAATTCCAAGAGATCAAAATTCCATAACTAATTATCTTTCTTCATCTCATTTTATTTCACTCTCATCAAGTACATAATGATTCCTACTTTCTTATCCAAATCATAAAATAACCTAATTCTATAAAACTAAATGATTTGATATTCTATCACATTAAATTTATCCCTATTTGACCAAGCCCATGGTATAAAACATAATTAAATTTATGCAACATCAAAATTACCCTCCAGACACATATTCTCATGAAAAGACTCAAATACATAAAAAACATTCAAGTATGTGTTTTGATAAAACACCCTTTATTACCATAATATTGAAGAAACACTTCTCTGTTGTGCAATGCAATAAGGGATACTTACTCTCTTAGAACAAGAAAATGGGGGAATTTACATTGGTCAGTATAGTGGACATGAGACATCTTTCAAATGCTTGCATATGGGTTACTTTTGGCCTACTCTAAAAAAATATGCTATTAATTTTACTAAAAAGTGTAAGCTTTGTCAACTGCACGATGATCTAATCCACTCACCACCAATTGAGATCCAAATAGTGGATTTTCCTTGGTCATTCTCTATGTTGGGATTAGAACTTATTGGTAAATTACCTTGATCACAAGATAGACATGTATTTATTATTATTTCTACCAAATAGTTTACCAAATGGGTAGAAATAATGCCTCTTGTTAATTTCATAGGAACTAATTTTTCAAATTTTATCTTTAATCAAATCATCTATCATTTTAAATTTCCCCATACCATCATCTTTGATAATGGTGGCAATTTTTTAAAAAAATATAGGAAACAATTATGTGGCAAGTTTAAAATTTCCACCAAATTTTCCACACCTTACCATCATCAATGTAATGGTTAAGTTGAGGCTAATAAAAAAATTCTAAATAAAATATTAAAAAATATTATTCAGTTAATTTTTAATGATTGGTTTATTCATTTATATCCTGCACCATGGGTTTATTATACTAGCATACATACTGCCACTAGGGAAACATCGTTCTCACTTGTATATGGTTCTAAATTAGCATTACCATTAGAAGTTGAAGTCCCATATTTATGAATATCTCTTCATTATATAATTATGGATGAATAATTACATGGAGGTTGTCATCATGCTTAAGATTTTCTTTATGAACACCATTTGGCTACTTTGCAACATAACTACTAATACAAGGCTTACATTTATAAACAACATATTAAAAATTTCCAAGTTTAAACATTTAATATTAGTGATTTAGTCCTCAAATTTGATTATACACATAATAAAGAATGAAAATATTCCCAAAAATGGTGGGGCCCTTACTTAATCAAAGACATCCTTAGTTGTAGTACCTATCGTCTACAAACTAATGAATGTCATGTCTTCAAAGAACCCACTAATGTAAAATTTTTAAACACATATTTTTCTTAAATATCTCACTTATTTTCATTATTCTATATACTATAACTACTAACACTTCTTATATGATTTTTCCAATGATCTCTCATTTTTTAGCCATTTATTCTATACACAAATCTTAGTCTCCTTCTTTGCTCTTTGGGTTTCTATTTATTAATTTCATTTAATTCATGAGTTGCATTGTAATAATGTAGATAGGACCCAATTTTCCTCATTAATATGTTTTATTTTAAACATCCATTTTTAACACTTTTTTTCGTCATAAGTTTGTTATTTTACAACATTTTATGTTTACTCTATTCTTTCTTTTTTGAGATAGATCCCATCTCCAATCTATATATAGGGGGAGGGGCACCAATCTATATATATAGGGGGAGGGGCAATACCATTTTCATAATTTGCACCTACTTAAGTTTATGTTTTATGAGTTATAGTATAAGACCATTGATAGGACTAAGCTGTCCTAATATATATATATATATATATATATATATATATATATATATATATATATATATATATATATATATATATATATATATTCCTTCAAACATTTTAGTTAACTGAGTGTTCTTTTTAGAATGTTAAGAAATGGTCAAAAGTTTTTGATTCCATATTCTCAACCTCTATCTTGTTTTTTTAATGGATAAAACTTGCATGATAAATTATGTTATCATGTTTCACTACACTTACATACATTATTATGATATGGAATCATATTAAAATATCATTTTATCCATTACACTTTGTCACATTTTTTATAATTTGAGTTAATTTAAATTGTTTCATGTTCACTTCCTCTTGCATCCCTTGCTTCCATTCCACTTTAGACAAAACAAGGTCAAGGTCAAAGTCAAGATAGAAATTTTATTTGATATGACTAAAAAGGAATCTTGGACACCATGCTCTTTAAGTCCTCTTTCATAATAACTAGATTTAAAGTTTTCAAATGATAGTCATTTTTAACACCGATGTTTGGTTTTCTAAATATGTATGGAGGAGGAATATAAAAACTGATTATAAATTTAAAATCCAAATAATTTGAAACAAAAGAAAATGATTAAAATTTAATTTAAAATCAAAAATTTAACATCAAATGAAAAAACATGATTTATATTACATCTCCTATTTGTAATGAAACTCAAACTCCATATTTGGCCTCATAATAGAGTTGAGGTCAATTACGGTGTAGTAAGTCAGTAGATTCACATAAGGGACTTTAAAATTATCCACAACTCTACCTACTTTCTCATGCAAGTACCCAATCTTGATAGTAGACTGATAGATCTATTAGGGGCTCTGAGGAACCTAGAACATGTTATGCAAGGGTAGGTCCATTTTAATTTTCATGTATATAGCCTTCGTGGGATGATATTCATACTTCATTAGATAACCTAAGATTTGTGTGGTTAGAAGAGTTCTTTAGAGTCCTTAAGTTTAAAATTTCTCTTATTTTGATAAACTTAATTTTAGTGTATTGACTTCGATAAAGAGTTTCTCTACCTTGATTTTTATTACATCCCCCCGCATCACCCATTTCATTTCTCCCCAGTGATATGCAAGTTTCATTCTAAATCCATTTTCCCACTTCTATATTCGCTCTTCTTCACATCTTATAATATGCTAACATCGCCTTGTTTTTGTTTTATCTATCTTCAGGACAAAACAATATGAATGAGTGACTATGGATTGTTTTATTTACTCCATTTCTTTACATTTTATATATCTTCTAGAAGTTTGTGTGGCAAGGTTGAAATGGTCTTTATGTGGTGGGTTTTTATTTTTTTATTTTTATTCACTTTTCAAAATATGCATGAAATACATATAGTATAATTTGTCATTTAATTGTGATCAACCTTATGTAGTTATAATTCCTTGTCAAGGGTGAAAATGTAATTAATGAATAAAACATTTATATATTAATATGTAAAATATATGAAACTATATGATATAATTTTATATTATATAATAATATAATATAATCACTTGGTGTTGCTTCTTTTCTTTTTTCTTTTTTTGTGTTTTTAAGAAGCAAGGAGAAAGAGTGGTTGAATAAATATGAACACATTGATTAGATTTATAAAATAATTCACCTCATATCCCAAATCTTTGAGATCTATCAATAAATAATGCTAAAGGAAGTTTAAACACAAGCATGGAAAATATGATGGAGATCATAAGGAGTGAATCCATAATCATAGGCAATGAATCCACATAGGTACAATCCTACTTACTCAGGATACATAAATCAAATAATTCATTGTGCCTAATCACAGTGTTACCATACAAAAGATCAAAATGACAAAATATTTCTAGGTGAGTTGCATCATGATGGTGAGGGGTAATGATAGGGTATTTTGGGAGATGAACTCAAAGATGTTAGGGGTAGTACACATGAAAATTTTAGTGGCTTGTCAAGGGTGGATGAGGATGTAATGAGAGATGATTTGATTATAACAGGGCTTCATATCTGATGTGCAGTTCAAATCAATGCTACACAATTGTTGATTTGGATATAAGACATTAAAGTGCAAGACTCTATCTTTTATATTCCATTAATCCATAATTCCAATATATTAAAACCTAAAACAAAAACATCCAACTTAAAATCATATGGAAATGTCATACATAGACTCCTAAATTAAAGGGTATGGCTATACAAAACATGAAAATAGTGAAATATTTCACAATGAGTTTTGCAAGGATGATGAGGGAAACGACAAGGAATCTTAGGTGATTTTATACATTAAGGGGAATATAATGATATAATATTATATATTTTATAATAATTCAATATAATATAATCATTAATATACATGTTATCATTTGGAAAACAAGAAACTTTATTTGTGGAAACATATGGATAACATTTGTCGCATATGATTTATGCTTACACATGTGACTACCTTAAATTTTAAATTAGTAGTCAATGTAACATTACTCTAGAATGATACATGTAAGATCTTTCACAACACAATGGTGACATCTTTGATTGGTTATTTTCTATTATTAAGGGTGGATGAGGACATCATGAGAGTTGTTTGATTAGAATAAGGTTCCATGTCTCATATGCAATTTGAATAAATGATGGAATGCCACTAATGTTGGGATAACACATTGAGGTCCCAAATTATATCTTGTAGCTTCCATTCTTTCATGATACCAATATTAAACACCTAAGCTAGATTCAAGGTAACTTTTTGATTTATATGAATAACTGGGGAGATATTTAATGTCTTGCATTGGGAAAGGAACTTTCATGGAAGTGTCTCGGTGGTGCCATGTGTGGTCGTATGTTGATCTTATCTAGGGAAATAAAATCATAACTTAAATAATTTTTATAGATTTAGTGATTTAGGTAATGTATTAATTATATGATGTTAAACATATATTGTTTTAGTCTCAAATAAGGGGACATTTTTAAGATCAGATAAGGTGACATTTTAAAAATCAAATTATGTGACATTTTGAAGTGTTTGTAACAGTCTATTAGTTTGTGTTTGTGTGTTTTCTATGGTGATATTATTGTGGTCTCCCATCTTATATAAATTATGGTGTGAAAGATTTAGTAATGAGGTAAACAATAGGGCCATGAAAATTATTTCATTGAGAAAATCATGATACACACGTTGACAATAATCTTTTTCAATAAGTTATGCCATTTTTTTCATTGACAATCGTATTCATTGTAGGATGTTTAATATTAATATGGAAATGGATACATAGCACTCAATGGTATTGCTTAGAGTCTTGCATGATCCTATTGTCATAGTTAAATATGTATCAAAGCATTAAAGAAAGGAAAGGATTGGTTAAACACCATGTGAATGGCATAAATATCATGTTGAGATGAATGATAAAGCTACAATCTAGCATAATGATGAATGTGAAGTCCCAACACAAGATAACTTCACGGTCCCATATCTTCATATTATACCACCTCCTAGTTTAAAATATTGGATTTAAATATTTTAAATATTTTAAAATTTAAATAGGTTGTTCAAATAGGAAATTTACATCGTGGGAAGTCATATGGGGATGTTTTCATGGAAATTTTAATTTTTGATTATTTTTGGTACAACCAATCATTACGATCAAAGGGACCAATTAATTTATATAAAATTACTAATAAAAATTTATAAATGAACACATTATTTTATCATTGGGTTAAATGTTAAATTAATATGGGTCACTAATATAAAACAAAATGACATTAATTTAAAATGAAGGGCTATATTGAAAGATGCATGCTCATTAATGTAAAATTCAATGCCATTTCCCAAATGGCTCGGTGGGATTTGCTCTATTAATGTGACAAATTAATTCTAACATGTGCACCACCAACAAACTTCTCTCCTTACCTTTCTACATACCTCCTTCCCATAAATGGCCATGAAACTTACCTGAAATTTATCAACTATGTCATTTTTTGTAGAGGAGTTTTCATTGACAGAATAAAGGTATGAAACATTTCATGCAAGGGTGTTGAATGTAACTAAACCCAAAACTATGTTCTTTTTATTTTTTGGTGGGTGTTATTATTATTGTGTCTTCTATGTTCATGTTTTATTTGCGTGATTTCACATTTGAGTAAATGTTTAGTCCTATGTTAATGTATATATGCAACTTTATGCGTAGGTGTGTTGTCCATAACTGAACCTTCAATCATGTTCTTTTTATTTTCATGTGGTTGTTGTTATTATTATTTTTCCTTCTATGTTCATCATTTTTTATGTGTGCCTTCACATTTAAGTAAACATTTATTGGTACATTAATGAAGTAAATGCATGTTTGGATGGAAATGGATTTGAAATTGGGATGGAAAACTTAAAAATTTCACCATCAAACATCTCTCCCTACCTTTTCACTTAGGAATTTCTATGGGTAGAAAGGAGGAATGATTTTTTTTTATTGTACATTGTATGTTCATGGATTTTTTGCATGCCTTCACATGTGAGTAAACATTTACTTGTATGTTAATGGAGTGATTGAAGCATTACACATATATGTGTTGCATCTAACTAAACCAACAGTTGTATTCTTTTTTTATTTTCACGTGTTTGTTTTTATTATTTTTTCCTTCTATACTCATGATGTTTTTACGTGCCTTCACCTATAATTCAAAGTGCCATGTTGGAAGACATGTGGCTCATTATTGTCAAATCCAATACAATTTTCCCAATTGTTTTCTAGGCTTTTCTCCATTAATGTGCTAAATTAATGTTGCCCTACATGCCACCAAAAAACATCTCTCCCTACATTTAACATCAATAAAATAAAGTAACGAAATATTATGTGTACGTGTGTTACCTATAATTTGATTTTATTGAAAGTCCTAGAGGTTTTCTTAGTACATGTCATTGTGTGCTTTATATATGTGTCACATTTCTATTTTCCTACACAACATGGGCTAGGAGATTTAAATTATTTTGTATGTAGATGGAAGTCATGTATGTTTTCATTCACATATTAGTAAACTTTATAGTTTTTATATCAAAATTTATATTTTCATTTCCATTATAGGAAATATTGACACATATGTATCAAACCAAAATATTGTTTTAATTCTTGTTTATATATTCCTATCAATTAATGTTGTTATGCTATTAATTCACTTTTTCAAAATTACAAACATAATTTTCCATATCTTTTTTTGATAGATTACTAAAAATTTTACGTTAATTTGTTATATGTTCTTATGATATTATTTACTTTCTTTCTTAGTAGGCTCAAGATTACTTGCTTATTATGTATGTCCCTTTGTTATTACATGAAAATTTATTGATTATCTCTATGAGATCATTATGTTGTGTGTGTGGCATTTGTGCATGTCCATTTCTTATGGCACTTATCCTTATTGGTGTGCAATATTTTCTTATGCAATATTTAAGCATGTCTATCATATGCATCCCATTGGCCTTATCATATGGAAATATTACATGTTGTGCTTGAGTGCTTGTTGAGTTTAAATAATGATGCATTTACATCATTTCATGATAGGCATATTGATGTCTTGTTTATAGTTCCATATGTATGTATTAACATAATAATTACAAAAAATTGACTCAACTTTATATGGATAAAAAACTACATGTTTTAAATACATAGTTGATCCACTTCCTCATTTTTCTATATTCTACCAAATATAAGAAAAAAAGATGAAATAGAAAAGTAACTAAATTCAATAGACTGATAAATAGTAGGTGCTATTCCATGGCCAAAAATTGACATGTCTTCTATAACTAAATATAATGAATGTTGTTTTATCAATGGAACATCCTATTTTATTTCCTAAAGGTGAATCGATGATAAGATACCTCACTTCAAAAAACATTAGATGCATGAATATTCACTTAATTTGAAACTTTATTGTATTAAAATATTTAGTATCCATCTAATACTTATTTATTTTCTACTTTATTTGATGATAAAATCATTATACGTAAGGAACTACAATTGTTTTTGTTAAAAACCTAAGGATAATTTTATAACTGCTATAGTAAATCTTTGACAACATATCCATGCAATACCCGATGATAAAATTGTTAAAGAATCAAATATATTTGCTTCTAATTTGAGGGAAACAAGGTAATATTGGACAAAACACTATGTTGAACAAACTAACATGATTGATCAATTAGGTTATCCTGCATTTTTATTCATGTTTAAGTGTTGTTGAAACCAAAAAACCTAACTTCCATAGTGCAATGCCTTCCAAACTTCCTAAATATTCACATCAACCTTATTGTTTGAAAATGAAATTTTTTACCTTCAATATAAATCATACATATATTTATATACATCATAGATTTATAATATTTCATAAAGCATAAGACTATTGGTATATACATGTAATAAACTACTTCATTTCATGTTTTGTTTTTAAAAAACTATATTATTCTATTCAACCTTATATAACTAAATATTATTTTAAGGTATTTTATCATTTAATATTCATTCTTAAACATTGTAATACCTATGTGTCTCCAATATACTTTCCTTACTTAAATCCTATAAAAATGTGGTTTCTTAAAAGGACTTTCTCACCCTTATTCACCTCAATATCCCTCACTAAACCACTTAGGATAAAGAGTAGTTCTTTGTCTATAGATTTAAATAAATTCCATGCATCCTTTGCATCAAGTGGAAGAGATCAAATATCCCAAAAAACCTTTTTGAAATCCATAAGATTAATTAGCATTAACTTCGAGAAAATATCTACATAAATTTTCTAACTTGTCATAGGATGCTTTTGATGGAGCTCCAAAAGAAGAGTAGTAGACATGAGTGGCTTCAATAAATTTGGTAAGACCTTGAAATTTTATTGATAAATAAAGTGATATTAAAATCTAAAAGGATTTTCTTCTCCACTCTTTCAATCACATATTACCATAATTTTTTGAGAGATATGTCAAACTCAAAGTGAATACTAAGGAACTTAAACTTCTCCACCATTTTGATCCATTTCCATTGAAATATTTTAACACAATCTAGAAATATAATAATAATATGTCTATAGTATTGTGTTTTATCCCATTGCAGACTAGATCCAGATGCTTTGTATAAAATGTTAAGGAAACATAATTATTCTTTGAAAGAGGCCTCATGCTATAGAATCATGAGGAATAAATCCTTTTAAAAATTCCCTTCGATTAAATGAGTGGTGTGATCAGGAATGGAAATTCCCCTAATCAACCCTCAGTTATGCATGAAAACCAATATATAAACCATTCATCTAAAAGAACATATAATATACGGGTGATAATGAAAGCTTTTTAGATAGAGTAAAAAATACAAAAGATGTTAGACCTATGTCCATTGGTTGTCCAACAAGACAACTCCTCTAAGAATAAAGTTTAAATAGAAAACATAAAAACCTTACCAAACCCTAATGCTTTATGGATGGAGAGAATGAAATACACTCAATATAATCATAATATTTTTCAAAATCAAGTTTGAGGAAGATGGTCCCTTCCTAAGAGGCATGGGCCCATTAAACTTCTTCCTAGATAACAATGATGTTGCCCTAAATATAACAATTTTTCATAAATGTAGTTTTATATATTATAATGACTGCATGAAACATATGTTAAAATAAAAGAGCTAAAGCTTTAGTGATATTTTTATAGGAGACATTGAAAAGGGTGATTGTCCTTGAACTAGTAAAGAATTATAGATCTCATGCATAAAAATGAAATTAGTTTTGCCTTTTTTTATGTTGGCCTCTAAAGATATTTTGTGTAAAGATTACTTGTAATCCTACATCAAGTTAGGTCCAACAAAATAACATGTTGTTTTTTAAAATTCAAAACTAAAACCATCCACTCTTTCGACATTATCATAAGCCATACATTTACCAATAGCATAAATCTCATCTAGAAAAAAGAAAGCCTTACAAAGGTTTTGAGTTGAAGGTTTAATTTGAAAGGAACTACATCTAAATGTTCTTAGAAGTATAAAACTCGCTCTACCATGTTTTCCTAGGCTTAGATCACCTATTTATAGTGGACTTGAAAGGTTTAGTAAATAACTGGCATAATAAGGAGGAGACTATGTGTAGTTTGGATAGAATTTATTTCCTCTTTTAGCCTATTTAGCATTGATATATTAGAAAATTATTTAGAGGCATGGTTAGTAACTTTGAGCCAATGCAATTAGGCTCAAATTCAATCACCTATGTTTGTGTAGCTTTCCAAAATTTTAAGTTTATGTTTAATATTACATCTATTTATTTTATGTCAAGTTAATTTTAACTTTAATAAATCTAGTGTTATTAAAATTAAAAATTACATCTTTTCTAACATAGCTTGCACCTTTAGGGAAACTGCTACATATATTTATAGGCTTTTTCTATTCTTATTTTAAGAAAATCTAACAACAACCATTGTCTTTGTAATAGTAGTGATCACTTCTCTTTATTTTGTGAATAGAGGAGAGCTAAAACTACCGATATGAGCATAGGTGATGGTAATTTTAGGTAATCTATTGGACTACAATTCAAATCCACACCAATAGCTACATACTCTCTCTCTGATGTATCTCAAATTAGGGACCACACCATTATTATAGCTTCATTTGTGAAGGTTACAATAACCATACTAAATAGTCTAAGTTATGATAAAAGGTATGTAATTTTTATTTTTAGCAAAGTGGGGTTATATAAAATGAAAGTGTAAATTGATAAGTGTACCTCACTCAAAATCTAGGATAAGTCCACATCATATGAAGTAACATAAGTCCTCATTTTTCATCATCACCTCCTCTAAAAATAAATGATTATTATTGGATAACACTTCCTAAACAAAAATTACATTTCTTCTAACGTAACTTGCATGTTTGGGTCCACTGATGCATGTACACAAAGCATTATATAACAATGGTATATATATTGAATATTTTTGTATATATAATATAATTATATTAATATTTAATAACTATATGTATTAGTATAATCTTATCATATATTTATTATATAGTATAATTATAAATATATAAAATTATATATAATAATATAATAAGAATAGGAATATAATTTATTTAACATATAATATTATAATATATTAATATAAATATGGTTATATTCGAACATTTTTAATCTATTAAGGTAGCATATATCATAGTAGACTCCGAAATTTTTATCCATTTTAGTATACCATCTTAGCCACTTATAACTAAGGTTTTGAGGTCTAACTCATTATACATTTTACGATATAACTAATTTTATCACAAGAGGTCATAAACTATAATTTTTAAACCTATGACCCAAACTTAACTTTTGGAGTACCAATAGCTATGCATTAGAGTATCAATACTCGAGTCTTACTTGTCAAGATGTGATTGGTTACTTTTAATTTTATAGATTAAATGTTGAACAAGTATTAGATACTACATGGACCACTAGTGATGCACTTTAATATTTATGCACACCAATATGTTCCATCAATAGAATACAAAGGGACAAAAACTATGTTCTACCATCAGTAGGTGCACCACTATTGGAACCTTTTTCCTATATATACACATGCATAATTTGACTATAAATCTATTTCACTTTAAAATATTGCTGCCATCATGCCTGCCATTTTATATGAACCGTCTCGCATTTTATTATTAGATGATAATATAGATGTCACGAATAATAGTAAATAGTCATTTTTCTAGCCTCATCCCTTTACAAAGAACAAACCAAATAAGATGGAATTAAAAGCCACATACAAAAAATATATTGTGGAATATCCAGAGATGAAGTAAAAAATAATATCATTTTGTTTTTATTAATAATAAAAGTAAGTTTTTTGAGAATAGGAACCCTACCTTTTATAATATAAACTGCAAACATGGTCTTCAAAATCAGATATAACAAAAATATTTGTAAAGAAGCAACCAACAAATAATATCCTTTTGATATCTTTTGTTACGTAGCAATAAGATGCTAGCAAATATAGTTTGGAGTAGATAATTATAATGCAATGTAGAAGGATGAAACATTAAAGACGTCATTTATTTGAAACATAGGTTTGAATGTTTGAAATTAGCAAAAGGTTTGGTCAAAGTATTAAATGACATTGGTTAAAAAGAAACATGGGTTTGGATGTTTGAAATTAAAAAAAGGAATTTGAAAGGAGTTAAAACTCTCACGAAACTTATTACACTTACCTATAAATTTCACCGAGTGCGCCATCTTGAAAGCGAAAGGTAATGAACTCAGTTAAATGCTGGCAGGTGGAGGTTTTCTTATATATGATGCAGTCTTCCTTGTTTTGACGAACCCATTTTGGGGAAACTGATTGTCGGAGGAGATCGAGCCATTGCCAAAGGACGCCTCGTGAGAAGAATTTGAGAAGAACAGAACACATTCAGAAGGATAACATCGGTCTGAATATTGTCCTGGTATTGGTAATGCTTGTTTATGAGAAAACTATGTTTTAATTTTCACAAACTGAGTTTCTAACATTGCTACACTGAGATTATCCTTCATGAATCGCATGTTATTTGATTAGACGAAATTTAACATTTTAAAACTCCATACCAATTTTATGATTTTTTTAGTGGCGTTTTATCTCTTTGGAATACGTTTTAACGTGTCTTGGTCTGTGGTTAATCTCCTGTAGACCCGTCATCATATCTTCATTGTAAATCCCTTCAGATGGTAGGCAAATCTGCTCTCACCTTGAATGATAGGAGATTTACATTTTCCACTCATATACGCTTTATTCTTATGTCAAATTTAGATCGTTAATGCTGTACAATTTGACTCTATATTGCTAGATGTACATTAAAATATCTGAATACCTAGCGGCAATTGCTGTCCATTTTAACTTTTCCGAGTCTGATATTATCCGAAGTATATTCTTTTCGAATATAAGTTACCCCTAACCAGTGACGTGGCTGGCACATATTGAATTATGAAGGATAAAAGTAGTAGCTGATACATAATGGACACGAGTTCGTGTTATAGTTGTATAGGTTGCATAGCAGCAAGGGCGTACTCTCAGAGTTTTAAATTAATCTCCATATTATATTTTCAATAATGAGTAAATGAAGGTTTTTGTGTGTTACTCTTGTACTTTCATTATTAATGGTATACTTTAATTTGATTATCAATTATCAATTGTTCATTATCAAAATAAAGTAGAAGACTCTGAAATTATAAAGAGTATGATTAGAAGAGAAATAAAAATACTTTCTCAACTATTTTCAAGAGAAAATATAATTAGAAGAGAAAGTAGAAAACTTTAAAAAGTTCATTAACAATAGTAATTGTCATTCGGGTGTAATATTTGAAGGAATTTTAAATATATTTTCATGGCCTCGACAAAGATGAAATATGCTCGAAAATCCCTTGTGAAGGTTTGGATGCTATAATATCCAACTACCACCTATACTATTTGATTATGGAATAATTGCCATCTTTACTATTTCATTATGAAATTTTGTGCAATATGTAACTATTTCTTTTACATTTGAGTACTTTAAAAGTGTAAATGAAGTTGAATTCAACATATTAAAGAATGTTTTGTTCATTGGACAAATGATAATATCTAAGACAAGCGTGTTAGTATAATTGGTTGGTAAATTTCATATTTGTCAATGATTGGTGAGCTTTGTTTGAGAATACATTTTTTGTTTATAATTTAGATTTATAAATAATTTATTGATTAATCATTAATATAATATAATTAAATTGCTTGTTTTCTTATTGTAGTTAGTTATGACATTTATGATACCTATGGAACCCTTGATGAGCTAACAGTGTTTACCACAACATTGATAAGGTAATCAATTATAGATGGTATTATTTATTTATACTGATTTTTTGATTGATTTTGTAACTACTTATTTGTTTTGATTCTAGATGGGACATGTCTGTCATAGAAAACCTTCTAGATTATATGAAAACTAGTTTCAAATTCATATACCAGATACACAAGGAAATTTCTAATGGAGCTGAGAAGAAACATGGTCCCTTTGTTCATAAATACGTTCAAGATTGTGTAATCACTCTTATTTTTACTATGCATTATAATTTTATTAAAACCTACTAGTATATAATATTAAGAATGTATATTTAATAATTTATTCATGTTTTATTAAAGATAATTTATATATTATTTTTTCATGAGATATGATTAAATTATCTTAATTTAACATGTATTAGACCAAATTATAATGCATGATAAAAAAAATTGCCAATATATACTTTTATATGTATAAAAATAGTTTAAAATTATGAGTTATTGCATTTATATCATATTTTATGTTTACATAAATACTTCATATTTACTACATTTTATTTCATAGGAAATATTTATTTATTATCAATTTAGTTATATCAAAATATTTATAGTTAATTTTTAATATTATTATTTGTCACAGTGTATAAAACATTTGAGACAAGTGCAAGATTATAATCTTACATATATTGCATTCTTATGTTGTACCTATGAGTTCGATATGTTAGTATTTGCATTGTTTTTTTAATATTACTATTAACATTTAACCGATAAACATTATTTTTATGTTTCAATGTTTTTTAAATTTTTAGGTATGTTTATTTTTAGTGGGAGAGGTACATTCTATCGTACTTGCAAGAAGTGAAATGGATATATTTTGATTGTATGCCAAAACTTGATCAATATTTAGAGAATGAAATAACAAGTTTAGAGATGCAAGTGTTAATGATCCATTCATTGATATTAATGGACATTCTTTTATTTGAAAATATTTTGGAGTAAATTGATTTTCCATCATCAAAGTTTCAAACTCTTGTAGCATTGGTTACTCGACTAGTCGATGACATGACATATTTTGAGGTACTTAAGATTTAGATTATGTTTTAGTTGTATTAAACATATTATTTACGTAATATATTATTATAGTGAAGGAAATCATGAACTAATATATCTTTAAAAATTTTGAAGGATAAGAAAGCTTGTGGAGAGCTAGCTTCAAGCGTACAATGTTATGTGAAAGATAACCCCAATTTTACAATAGAAGATGCTTTAAATTATATCACATCTCATGTTGATAGTTTTCTACAAGAGTTGAATGGGGAGTTTCTTAAATCCTCTAATATGCCAACTTGTTTCAAGAACTTATATTTCAATGCTGGCATGAGGGGTATATTTTCCTTTTTCAAGGATACTGATGGTATAAGTGTTTCTCATCATGAAGGGATGAAGGATGCCATAATGAAAGTTCTAATGGAACCAATAATACCATAGATTCTAAATATGGATTAGGAGATTTATTTATGAAGTAACATGATAAATATTATACTTGAGTGGCATAATAGCTTCAAACTGTTGATTAGGAAATCAGTTTACGAAGTGATATATTGATATCATATTTGAAATCCAATTGTTGGTGCACATTTTCTTATGTAAGATTCTTATTTGTTATTATGAACTTAATGGTTTTGTTTTAGGTTATTAAAATACTCTTTGTCCTGAATAATATTTTTGTATATAACCTATAATTGTAAATTATAACCAGTATTTGAGTCATCTACAAATATATTAAAATTATCAATACTTAATGTATTGAATTCACAAGATTTTTATTATTGATATTTTTATTTTTAATTTTTTTCTAATCTAAATTTTGGGTAACATGCATTTTATATAAAAAATTCAATTATTTATTTTAATCTTGTATAATATCTATTTATTTTAAAATGGAGCCATATTTAAATAAGGTTCATGTAGTGGCATTTCCTTACCGATAAGTTGGAAACATATTGGAATTGTAGAAGACCTATTGAAATATACATAATGATTGTTTTGATAAAATGTCTTGAAGAAATATAAAATGAACTTAAACAATTACAATTTTTTGGTGTAGATCCAAACAACATAAATTTGTGTATAATGTGGAAGCATAATGTAAGCACATAAACTATTTCAAAAAATATATAAATAAACCCAAATTATCATTTTTTGGAGTTTGAGTTATAATGGTAAAGTGATGGATTTATTAAATTTATTTTATTTCATATTTATAAAAAAATAACGAAAATATCCATAAAAGGCCTCACATGATTATGTTATACAAAGACAGTGATTATGATATAAGCATGCACAGTCAACAATGTTCTGAAATATAACTTAACAAGCAAAAAGCAATGTATTGAATATCAAATTTAGGTGAATAAAAAATAAGAACTTTCTTTCTCTCTCTAAACATATGGAAATGTTTGATACCTACAAAAATACTCTATAATATAAATAATCTAAAAATCTCTTCCATATAACTCCTTCATATATAAATATGCAAGTGGTACATGAGTTCAACCAAAGGAATGAACCAGATATAGAGAAAATAGATGGGACTTATGAATAACTTCCCATTGAGATTGATTAAGAGAGAAAATTTGATCCTTTCCACTTAAAACTTCTATGTATTGAAGATTTGGAGTCCCTGAGGCTCCTCTTCTACTCTTTCTCTTATTGATCTTCCTACAAATTAATCTTTGAGAGTGATATGGATCTCCACTTAAACACTCTCATTGATATTCTCAAGAAAATATTTTATAATACTATATTATAAATGACAACAGAGCCCATGGATCTTCATCCTAGACACCATCAATATAAAGTACTTAGAGAAGAGAGAGATTCACCAATATAGACACTATATTACTACATATAATATACAATATATGTGTGAACCCAATAATGGTTGAATTAAAATATCACTCTCTAATAGACTACATCTCCTCTAGATCAAGAGATGGATCTAAGTTTAATTACTTTCCAGATGAACACAAATGGTTCTTATATAGGAAAATTAAGATGTGAGTGAGAGATTATTATTAGTGGACTGAAATGTGAGATTATTTTCCAAGTTTAACCTAACCCTTCCCAAAAATGTGATGATAAAGACCACATTAATTATTCATTTAATAATTATATGTGCATAATAATTCACATCTTGGTAACACATCTACCTAAGGTGGACTTACATGAAGTGTAAATATGACACACTCTAGCACCTAGTATGCTCAAGAAAAATCAAAAGTTTAAATAGATTGTTTCACCATATTTCAAATAATATATTATTACTCCCATAATAAAACATACAATAATCAAATAATTGATGTTTATCATAGGTGCCTGATTATAACAACAGTTTACAGGGAAACTCAAAAACTACTTTTCAATTTAATACATCTCCATTAGGTGAGCATATATATGTTTCATTGGTCAGTCAATATGGTAAATATAAAAGAGCCATATATAAACACAAATCAATCATAAGTTCATATGTATAAACACCTTGGCAAGTCCCTACAAACTTAATAAATCCTTTAACACTCTTTTGAAGATTTATGACAAAGGATATCAAAACATTTAAGGTCATGTACACCAATGTTTTGAATGATACTCATCAATGGCGGCCAATTTTGTCTAACATGCAACCCTAAACCCTAAATAGTAAGCTTTAAACCCTAAATCAATTGATTTATCCTAAATTAGCATTCTTTAGAGTAATGATAAGGATCAAAAGGCTTGATTTAGCCTAAATCACATCATTAATTTCCCCAATTGACTAATTATCTCAATATGTGATGACATTGAGGCTAATTGAGCCCAAAATCACATTCTATAGTCATAAATAGGTTAAACAATCTCTAATTATCTCTAATTACCTTTATGGTTCAACCCTATTTCATAAAACATAAATATAATACCTTATTCCGTAAGCATTAAACCTTAAACCCTAAATTGTAAACCTTATCATGTCATCCATCCTTATCCCACAATCAGGGGAAAGTCTAATCCATATCCTTATCCAAGTACTAAACCTAATCATCATCATTAGTCTATCCAAGTCTATCCTAAGTCCACAATCACATCCTTATAATCCTAGTCGAACCCATCCCCCAATCACTCCTCCCATCATTAGACAAGACACTATGAAATTGCATGTAGATAGTTGTGTGTGTGTTACTTGTTTATTTTTTTTGTTTTGTTTGTGTGTCTTTCATCATGTATATATATTCTTTTATTATGCTTTATGATTTATGATTTATGATTGATGAACAAGGATGACATGAGGTTACACATGGTTATAATAATGCTTATAAGTGCCCTCGATGATCCAAAGTTTGCCATTTGCCCTTGCACTTTAGCAGAATGTCCTCTTGGTAATAGTTATGTCACAGGGCATACTACCAACTATTATATTTATCAGATTGCTGAGACTATAATGAGCATTATGAAAGTTATGATGGCTTGATGATCCACACCCTCATCATTCATCTAATCATCCCTCTTCCACATCACTAATATAATCCTCTTGACCCATATGACTACCATATAATCTTCTAATCTTCATCTCATCCTCTAAATCATCATCATATAATCATAAAATCAACCTCTAATCACTAATCCTCATCATCATCATGTTCTAGTCAGAACTACATCGCCCTGAGGTCTTCTCAGACTATGTAGATAACACTTTTCCATCTTTTAATAGCTCAACCACTATCTCTATAATACATACTCATCTCTTAGTATTTTGGTCACTAGATCACATCTTTTATTCTCTCTTATCCTCTTCATTATATTGATCGATTCAGCTTTGAGCTACACCCATCATCAATATTATCAAATCATCATCTTAGCTTAAAACGTAGCTCTCCCTTACATGCATCCTTTCTTGGGATGCATCTAAAGCTTGAGGCCTTTTAATCCTATAATTATCATGTTATGATTTATTCCCCTTGAATATGTGTTGACAACTATGAAACCCATCACCATAAATCCCTATGCATATGTCTTGACCATTGGCATCATCAATTTTTAGCTCACTTCTCAAATCAATCATCTTCTTCATCTTCTATCTCACATTTGGCATCCCATCCCCTCATCTATCCATTTAATCACACACCACATTTCTTCTTTTGAGTGTCCATCCATCTAATTCTTCCCTACATATCCCTTAGAGGGGGCATAATATCCCCTAACATCACATCTACTAACATTCATCCATGACAGGCTTTTTCTTTGAATGACCATTACTCCCTCCACTTCAATCACTCACAATGCACTTTCAAAGAGGGTCAAAATTTATGCATCTAAATTTATTCACATATATTATAGTCACTAATATTCCTATTAGTCGACACTAATTCCACTTAATCTAATTTATCCTACTAATTTATCTACTTTCTAATCATTTGTCTAATGTCCCCTTCTTTATATTTCATCATTATATTAACCTTATTCATTGCCACTAAATAATTAATTTATCATAAATCCTTATTATCCTAATCTAAACCCACTTACCTATTATTTAAGAATTTTAAATTCCCAATGTCCTACCTAGTAGCCTATGCCTAGGCTCTCCTACACCCTTAGTCCCTAATCATCCACCTAATCCCTATATAATCCCCTATCTAAGACTAATTAATCCCTAAGAAGATTATAAAATTAGAGGATCATATAATCCTCTCTATTATAACCCCTCCTCTCTAGAAGCCTCTAAATCTAGAGGCTTTTAAGAAATTTTAAATTCCTTAGATAATTATTATCCATTGATCTCTTTAACATAACTTCAAATATCCACCATAATTTTTTCCCTCTTTCTATTTAAGCAAAGCCTCTTTTCCATGAAAGGAAAATATAATCTATCTAACTTCTCCATGTCAATTTAGTCATTGAATCCATCAAACATCCTTATGATGCCTTCATAATGTCACAAATATGAGTCAAGGTATATCAATCTAATCTCAATCTCTTTTTATTTTGCATTCTATTTGATCATGGTGTAGAACATATAGCTTTAGGATCATAGTGTTGGTTTTGAATTGAATTCATCCATTGGTATTTTGGTTCTAATGGCTTTACCACTTTACCTAATAATTGGATATTTGAGTGATTAAACTGTGTAATTTAATCCATAGAGCTCAAATTTAAACTAAAATGACACTTTTAGTATATCATAGAGATAACCACAAGTAAAATAAACATAAATTATTGGTTATATGTGTAAGGGTCACAATACATTTGATATTACCATAATCACACTTTTTTCCTTAAATTAGAAATAAATGAGTAATCACAAATAAATGTGCCTAAAATTCATTACATTTACCTTGGTTGCAACTGGATATGTTGTTTTATGTCTCTTTTGGCCAAGAAGGGACCCAATTTCAAGTAAACTTTACATAAATGGGTGGTGAGGTGTGCATGGGTTACCGATGTGACCTATACTTCCCCATGCACACCACTTTGACATGAATTCAATTTCAATTGGAGTGACCACCCACACATGTTTCTATTACATGTTATTCATATGTTTACCATTGTATTGACAATGTTGTTGAATATGCTTTCTATTTAATTGTCAAAAATAATATCCATCCATTTTTATTTTGTGAAAAAATTGAAAATTTGTGAAAGGTGAATGCTTGTTGGGTTGCGTAATTTGCAAAAAAAATGTGAACATTGTGTTTATTGACACTTTTTATGTTTTCCAAGATTGTGCTACATTTATTTTTTTACATTGTGTTTCTTAATATTATATATGTTTCTGAAGTTTGTAAATCTCATACAGTTATTATTTTTCAATGTTTGTGGAGTTTGTAAAGCTCAATTTTTATTTCTTCTATTGTTTAGATGTGTTGTTCCTATTTATTATCTATGGGTGATGATGAAAAATTTATGTTTCACAATTGATTATGGAGAAAAAAAATGGATTACTCACTTTCATGTGAAATTATTTAAAATTTCATTAAGCTTATGATCCATTTATAGACTTAATGGTAGATAACAAATAAAATTAATTACATATATAACAAATAAAATTAATTATAGTACATTATCAAACTAAACATCTCTAATTTCATTATATTTCTTAATACCATTCTTTATTTATATAAGAATTTAAACACATTTCATTTCATTATTTTATGGTAAAACAAAACTTAAACCATCCAAGGTGAAAAAATTGAGTTGTACCCTTTATTCTCTGTATTTGAAGATAGGGGATTCATTGTTGATCCTTCAATGACTATGTCCTTAGTGAGATTTTCTATGATGTTAACGAAAAGAGGAGTAGTACCACATGAACCAATTAGTGATTAAATGTTTATCATGTTGTTCAATATCTGATGTTGTTCTGGTAGAGGGTTGGATTCCAAGCTATAACTCCTTCACCTCTATAATTCTCTTCTGGCCTTATTGAATACCTTCTCTCTTTTCTATTGATCTCTCTTTTTCTCCTTTTTTTTTCCTTTGTTGTATCTTATCCTACTCTTTCATATGTATTTTTATTAAATTTTAAAGTTTTTAATTTTCTTTTACCTTAAGGCTTTCCTATCACCAACTTTTTGTTTCTTCCTTGCCTTCAATTCTTCATTTTATTTATTATGGGTCTCATGTTCTATAAAAAATTGGTGATGCTTGTCTGATATGATAATTTATGATTGACATCTCATCTTGGGTGTAATTTTTACTAATTTATTTATAATCTAAGTTCCATAGTCAAATTTGAAAATGCCAACATTGGAGTTCAACTCTCATTACCATATGCTTGCCTACAATTATTTATTTCTATAATTTTCTCATTGGAATATATATATTAATGGTTTCATCATGTACACTCCATTATCCATTTAGTTCATAGTAATGAACTATTTTTGGTGGAATAAAAATTGGTAGTGATGACATTGACATAGTGACATCAGATTTAATAATTTCATAATTTTGGCCTAAATTTGCTACTCACTCCCTTAACCTATCCGATGGGATTACTTGATTATGCAAACATAAACCATCTTGGTTGAAACTAAATTATTCATCTATTTCATTACAATGGAATTTAAATCTCCTTCACTATATATGTCTATAACATTTGGATGAGTTGTTTCATGTTCAACACTTTTTGCATTGGCACCATTTATTGTATTTACTATTTCACCTTCTTCACCTTAGAAAACATTACCTTACTTCATTTGCTTCATCTTCTCCATTATAGCTTTAATATCTTCCTTAGTTAGATCTATCAACCTCATAATATTTTATGCAACACTTACCTCATCCTCCTTCATATGGAACATTTCACTTTTATTCATATCATTAGCTAGTGCCTCGGGGTCAAGGGGCCATATACCTATCTATCAAAATACATATTTGATACTATTTGGAGTTAGTGTCATCCTCATACTTATGATTTTAATGGAACAACTAAACTTATATCAAGTGGATGTAATTTGTGGCAAGTATATTCATATAATGTAAGGAGATCTATCCCAAAATCTCTAGCCTCTACAATCATTGAATGTGTGATATGGTTGGCATGGCCATAAAATATGATAAGATGTATATTACTAGGTAAAACTCCTCTATGTAAAAATATAAAAAAATGATGTATCAAATTCATAAGAAGTTATTTTGTCATCAAAGCATGGGCTTGGGTAGCCATGCATTCACCTAATTGACATACAATAATGAAATTATAAAATTACCTCTTTGATTTTGAGAGAAGGAATGTTCATTTGCTTTGCCAAAATTCATTCACATGTGATAAAATATTTATCTATTCTCTTCTCTTTGATCTTATATGTGGCACACTCCTTACCCCTTTCTTGGCAATGACTCACATGTCACAATTCGTTCCAGCTTGCACCCCTGTCTCATCACAATTCTAGAATTTGTATGGCCCATAATTTAATTTAACATATAATGTTTTCAAGTTATCATATAAATTTCACATAATGGATGGCCTTAGCATGACAACCTTATCTTTTACTATTCCTTCTATTGTTCTCATAAAAAAATTAGGGTGCCCATTTTTTAATCCTTTCTACCATGATTTATTAAGGACACCATCACTAAAAGTGTTGGGCCTACTTTCACATAAGGATGGAAACCATTCATTGGTATGTAGATGGAAACCTACATGGATTATATTATAATACAAGTAAATGTTAATTTGTGTGGACATACTCATCCTTAAACATGGCACATCATTTTATATTAATGACCCATAGTAATTTAAACCATAACTGAAATAATGTGTTCATTTGAAAATTATTAGTGGTCATAATTATAAACCTAGTGGTTTAAGTTTGCCTCCTCAGGTGAGACCATTAGATAGGATTAGAAAGGGAACAAAAAGAAACAACAACTTTAATTGACATGAACATATGTAAAACACATCAACATATGGTTGTTCACTACTAGGAGAATTGAAACGGACCCCATAAATAGGGAGTCTTTAATGATTTTCACTACTATGGGGTGACTTTAAATGCTTCATGTAGTGAAGTATCTTCAAGGCTTCCTTCAACATTAGATTGTAATTAACTTATAAAATTTTAATGAATTACACAACAAAATTAATTAATAGGTACATATGAGAATAAAATATTTTGGTATGTGCATGAAAACCCTTGGGGATTACATCTACATAGCAGTGAATGTTGCATCTTAAAACCCATGTTATGCAAGGAAATAGAAATGCAACATATAAATGAATCACATAGTGACATGATTTTGAAAAACATATAGGGATTCCATTAAAATAAAAGAAAATTTGGAGTAAGATGTGAATGAAAACATGTTGATGACGTGGGTTTAGAATTGGGTAACATTTCATCCCTCAAAAAAGCATCTTCCAACAAAGGCATTAAAGGCAAAATGATAATAAGAGGCATAAGAAAATAAAAATAACATAATTATGGGTTCATTAATAAGAAACACACCTCAATGTAATGGTTCATAACTCCTTCAACATACCAGTAAATCTTTAGTCAGATAAGATGGAATGCTAAAAAAATAATGAACATAGATGGCACAATAATAATAATTTTCATCCATCCATTCAGCCAATTGAAGCTCCTCTATGAAATGTTGCATGGTTGAGAAATTTTGGGTAGGTTCCATGGCCATTTATGTGGAGGAGGTATATAAAAAAGGTAGGCAGAGATGTTTTTGGTGTAATTTTCCATTGCTCCATTAACATACTAGTAAACATTTGCTTAGATATAAATGCATGCAAAAAATATATGGAAAAATAAAACACACTAAAAAACCTATGAACATAAAAGGCATACAGTAAATAATAAGAACATACGAGGCAAAATAACTATTAAAACCATTCAAAAATATAAATAACATGGAATGCTTGTTTGTGGCACATAATGTGGCATCCACTTTCCATAGTAATGGAGAAAATCTGATCAAGGTATGCAGAAAATGGTCATGGCTTCCATAATAATGACCCACATATCTTCCATCTTGACCTCAACCCAACATAAATGTGTCGCTTATATAAATAATAAAGTAGAGTGAATGGAAAACATATGAACAATTAGGTGTTGATAATTATGAATTAATAACATGTGAACTTGAATGCAAAAACCATTTTGGTTCAATAGAAAACATTTAAAATATTACTGGTGTGTCTATCTATAAACTAAAAACTTCTACCCTATAACATGATCCTTTAAATATGTTGGTACTTGAATGTTGACATGTGATTACAGTTTAATTTGATTGTGACACTCTCTAAGAATAAAAATCTCTCTACAAATTAAAAAATGGCATTTCTATAGTTTTTTTTAATTTATAAAATATAATTTGAAATTTGAATTATCTATGAATGGTGAGTCCTATATGTGTATTTTAATTTAATTTTATAGGTGACACCAATAAATGGAGGTTGGTGGAGTCATATGTTGGATCCAAATGTTAGAATTTTAAATTTTATAGTATGTAACTAAAATTAAGTGTATCAGATGTTGTGACTTTTCTCTCATGTTACTTATAGTCAGAGGTATAAAAGTGAAATTGAGGGTCTCAATAAATTTATTGGTTTTGATGTTTTTAAAATGTTAACACTTTTAAAATACAAGTTATGGATGCAATTTTTGAAATTTCTACCTTAGTTTGGAATTGATATTTATATTGTTGACTAAAGTATTTGTATTTTTTAATATGATATTTGTATTATTGAATATGATATTCATTTAGTTGAATATGATATTTATTTTATTGAATATGATGTAAAGTTAATTTTTAATTTTAGTGCATATCTATTTTGGAAGGGGACTAATAATTGTATACAAAAGTTCCTATTTTTAATATTAATTATTCAAAAAATGAATGGTCCAACATGAAAATGTTTAAGTGACTTTTACAACATCTAAACAACCCATGACACATAATCCAATATGTCTTAATATTTCATGACCAGGAAAAGGGGTCACAACTAAAATGATAACCATTGGAACACCTTCAACTAATGGTCCCCTTACCCTATTCCATATAAGATTTATAAGGGTTTGACCTTAATTATTTGTACAATTTATATCATCTCGTGATTTTTCTATTTTTTCCATTTGGAAAACTAAGTTCTAGACTTTTGAAATAAATGGAAGACAAAGTATATTCTATGCTGACCTATGGAATTTTGTTGCTTTCTCCTTCCATAGATTATGATGATGTCAGTGTTGATTATAGGTGGAAATAAATTTGGAGGTTGTTGCTACAATTAAATTAGGTCCAATATTTTCTTTATTTTATTATTATTTTAGGGCATTCCTAAATTAATAAGTGTTATGATGTAACTATAGTACATTTCACAGGTGGTTCAATAAATGGAGGACAAACTGATAATGATGATGTAGTTATAAATAGGGTTCCCAAAAGAACCTCAACACTTATACGTATTTATAGATGATTGGAATTCTAATTTTAGTTAGATTGGCATTTATACTAAAGTAGAGATAAAAGAAGATATAACGTATTAAGAGGAGAGAATAGAAAATTAGGTATTGGCACACATGATAATTATATTTAATTTGGACCAAAGCCTCCAGTAAAACCATGTAATATCCCTAACTAGGTCCTATGTTTTCATATTCACTAAACTAATAATAAGTAAAGCAATATCCTAGTCTAGTTCTCACCAAAGTTTGTGGCACAAAGTGGGGGTAATAAATATTAAAAGTAAACATGCATAGAATACATATACTCACATTAATGTATATGAAATCCTAATACATGGAAGAGAAATGCAAATGCATATCTATATACTCTTACAAAGAAAGTGTTATAGACTAAAATTGCACCCTAGTCAAGCAAGGATATTGTTCAAGCCTTCTTGCTCAAACTCTAGTCCAACATGGGAACATCCCCAAGTTGTGGGTTACCTATAGTGGGGCTAAATCTCTGAAGCAGCCCAAATTCCTCTTTGATTCACCTAAAACTAATGCTAATCTAATTATTCATAGGGAAAATTAATATAAAGGGGATAAGGTCTCCTAAGGAAGTTAACCAAGTGATGCACAAAATTTAAAAGGGAATCTCCCACAAGATTGAAACCATGCTAGATATGTAGGAGATAGTACTAACTTACACAACCTCAAGATCAAGGTAATTACATAAGTATTTCATAGAAGAGGTTGAGTAGAACACTAATCTAGACCTACAAACAATATTAAAAACCCCCTAAATAAGGTTAGAAAGGAGGAAAATGGATGAATAAGATTCTCTTTCACACAATTCCATCATGTACAACTGATGAAACTAGATCCAATGAAAGAGATAGCCAAATAAAGTATCATATTACATCAAGAGGTAGTTTTTACAAATGCTTGATAGGGTCTAGCCTAATAAAGATGAACATAATTTATAGTATCCTGAAGAGTTTCCTATCTCCCAAAAATTTAGAAAGTTTGAAATCTAAGAACCTTTTCAAAGGAGAAGTGACCAAGATATATAGGAGAAGGGAGTCAGAGAGAAGGTTTTGGGAGCATGCCATTAGAAAAAGAACACTTTATCCCAGTCATTTATTAAACCTGAACTAGCACATGTGTTCCTTATCTAATGAAAGCCTTGCAACCTTTTTGATCAATCAAGGCACTACTCGTGGATTTTTGAGAGAGGAAATCTCTAAGGATCTTAGGATGCATTAAATTTCCCTAGCTACTGTTCCCATCACTAGACCTCTTCTTTGATCTTATATGCATCTTTTTACTTGGCTTCTACATAAG